>OZ020608.1:27965458-29368953 GCA_963971545.1 Philophylla caesio | reverse complement strand
AGTGAACGCCAGAGGCTGCGACCATCCCCGAGCGACCGCGAACATTATGGTGTCCTGGAGGCTGGTGAGCTGTTCCGAGCTTAGGGCAGCCGCCGGATAGTCGCTCGGCAGTACAGCAACACGGAAAGCTTTAATAGCATCCGCGTAGCTGGACTGCAGTGCGGTCCGCGTCTGAGCGGCCCGAAGTCCCCCCCCGCCCCCCTGGCCCCTCTGTCGGCGCTTGGGGATCCTCGCGCTGGCGCTTGCTAGTGGGTGGTTCCGGAGGAGTAATATCTGCGTTACTGCGTTTACTCGCAGTCGCAGTACCTGTGGTGCCACTCGCGCTGGTGGGTTCCCCGCTTCTCCGCCTTGCGACGGGCGCGGGTTTTTGCTATTGCTCTTGCCCGCTTCTCTGTGCACTGACAGGCACGGGTTTTTCGCTTGGGGCTCTTCTGCCCCGTTCTTCAGCTTCGACTTCCATCCTCACGCCGGCCATTACTCAGGCCTCGTTCGGGGACTTACCCTGTTCGAGGTAGCGCAGGTACCACTTCGCACCTGATCCGCTAAGCCCTGAGCGGCGGTGGTCGTCTAGCGCTCCCGGCTGACCTGGCTTTGGAAGCCGGGGAGCTCTAGCTCTCCTGTGCTTCCTCTTTGGCTGCTGCCAGCCTGAGCCACGCGAGGCCGAGGGCATGCGACTGCGGCTGCTTCTTCTGCTCGACCGTTCCTTGGATGCAGATCGTCTGTGGCTCCTGGACCTTCGTCTGCTAGCAGAGCGACGTTGGCTCCTGGACCTGTTACGACCTGGGGTCTGATGTCTGCTACTGTCAGACGTGTCATACCTACTAAAGTTACCTTTATCCGTACAGGCCTTCTGTCGACGGATTCCGCTACTGGTGCTCGGTTCGTCATCTCTCGCGTGTTCTTCGAAGAGGGCCGCTTCTTCTTCAGTCAGCTTTTCAAGGAAGCTGCCTGCGCGTTTGGGGGTTTTCACACAGCTACTTACCCCGAATACCGCCGCATACGAGGACCTAGGTTTCGTTGCGATTGCGTTGGTCCTAACCACATTGAATGCAGTTGGTGCCGTTTCTGTAGCAGCTGACGTTGCTGCTTTCATTGTTGTTGTTGTTGTTGTTGTTGTTCTGTTGTTGTTGTTTCTTATCATCATCTTGTTCTTACGACCGCCTGCCCGGCTTATGCAAGGCATAGCAGTCTAATAATTTTGTTGGGGAATTTTACAGTCCGCCGCGCCAGCGCCCCTTGTCGCGGTAAGGCCTTCGCTACTCCTCAAGGCGGCCCGGTATCGAGTAGGCGCCGTACTAATACAGTCGGTTGTCCTCCTGGCTGCAAACCATCCAATGGGCACGGTGTCGCGTAACACCCTGGATTAGGAGGTGGCGGTTCTTGGTCAGCGCCCCCACTTGGAGTCGGCATAAAGATAGAGAAACAATCTTATCATCGTCACACCGCTACATGCTCGTCTCCTGGTGGGGTACGCCTAAGCCCCTGCACCAGCGCCAAGGTGACCGCCCTCGCAGGGGGAAAAATGTGATTCGCTGGCAGATTTTAGGTTGTGCTGCAATTTATGAATGAATGACGAGTTTTACGCACGCGCAGTTTATGAATGAAATCGTTTAGGATTATGGCGCCGGCGTGCTTGTCGATTTCTGGTGGTTAGCGGGAAGTGAGAAGAGAAGTGTGCGCATGTTGCGGGCATGTAAACAAGTGTACATTTTTATTTTAATATTAATGTATGTACGCACATACATACATACATATTTGTGTTCACCGAAATATACATTTGGCTGTAGCTTGCACTCAAGATTAATTTTAGGAATTCATTAGTTTGATCAACTATCTTATACATAGTCCATACATACATACATACATAAGTACATATACAATGTACATAATGTATGATAATGAACTAATTTTCGAGATGCAAAATGCCGCCGGCAATTCGATAACAAAAATATGCAACTGCAAATTATAATTTCATATTAAAATAGGTATTTATACTACTTTGGTATTAATTCTCATATTTGTTTAAATAATTGAATTAGGTATTAGCTGAAAATTAAAAGTAGGTATGTATATAAACATTCTTCATGAAATAAGCGCCGAATTGGCGAAATAATTATTTTCTTATATTCCCAGCATTTTTCTTATTCGTTGCTGCATTTACCGTTCGTTTTGCGGCTAACTTCAATTCTTGTATTGTTTTCGTCTTCGTCGATCATATGCAGCCGCCTGCCTCCGCAAGCACCGCGCTGCACATTTGTGGAATTTATATTTTTCTCATTTTCGCTATGGTATGTACCCTCGAGCTATGGTGGAAATAGTCTTTTCAGCCGCTGTGGCTGCAAGTTTTTGTGGTGTGTACCCCCGACTTGTGGTGGCTGCGAGTCTGCTCGTGGTGTGTACCTCCGAGCTGAGGTATGTTCCCCCGAGTAGAATCTCAAATTTTATTCACAATAAAAGACGGAGTCATTTTGCTCCTTCTCATTTCTTATAAGTTCTCTGATTGAAGGCTCGTCTCGTTCCCAAAAGTAGCTATAGCGATCATTCATGGAATAGTATACAAAGTAGTATCAGCGTATATAACGACTTCATTTTTAATTGATTCGCTTTGCATTAACTGTTTGATTTCGCCTTAATAAATGCTTTTTACGAGGTTTGAACAGTAGATGCTGCCATCAATTGTTGCAAGAAATATATGTAATTTTGCAGTATTGCGCCATCTAGTCTTCAAACCCCCTAAGTAATTTCGTTGGGAACAGTGGCTGACACTAGCCGAAATTATCAGGCCTATCCTCAATTGCGACGTGTTCACGAAAATTCAAAATTCGGGAGATTGGCATCACGGATTCCTAGTTATTCAAAAAAATATTTACGAACACTTTGTGTTATCGGGAGAAGTGGAAGTAAAGTAAAAATAATTCAAAAATTGCTGATAGCATTTTTCCCGAATTCGTAACGGGAGATTTTTTCACGACGGGAAGTCATTCGGAATCAGTCATTGAGCTGTAAGTCAGCCTCCATTGTGAAAAAAATTTGCAATTCTGCTTCTTATACCTTATCTACACATAGGTACACAGTTTCACCTCATCACTCGTAGCAATCACACCTCGTGGAAACGCAATAATATATAAGTATGTATGTACATATACATATGTATGTAACATATTTCGGTGGAACTAGCCGTAGCGAAAATGAGTAGAAATAAAAAACACACAAATAGACAGAGGGATCACTTGCGGATGCAGTACGCTGCTCAAGAAAGATAAGATACAAAATAATAAACGGAGATGGCGGAGCGAAGAAGTGGATAATGATAAAGCAGAGATTTTAGGCGCTTCAAATTATAAGGCTTCTGTTTGTAGCAAAAAGTTGTCATTTTCTTCGAGGAATTTGACAATTTTTGTGATCTAGAAGAAAATGTCTACCATGTTCATACATTACAACCAAAATGGGTCTACACAAGCATATAATTTGCACAAGATATTTAAGCTACATGTCTTCCAACGTCTACAATTTTATGCAGGGCAATCTGAAGTGTGAGCTTTCTTACAAGAAATCCCTTTTGCGTTGGCGATCAATCAGATATGTAACTCCGGGTATCGGTCCCAAAATTTAAAAAAAGTTGTAAATGATATGTCCACATCTCATCGCATTGAAGACATTATATTTGATGAGATTTCCATTCGATAAGACCTTAAATATAGCAAAAGAGGTATACTTACATAATTGACGAGTTCGATGATAATGGCGAACGCAATAGAAATTTAAATTTCGTTAATAAATGCTTCTGCTTCAAGGTTAAAGCCATCGAATCAAATTCAAAATATTTCCTTTCATATTGCATGTTAAAACGATAATGTACATGTACATTGAAACAAAACATAGTAGTAGTTGAAGAAATAAAAATCAATGTTGAAACGATTATTTGCGACCAAGGACGTCTTTAAAGACAAAACACTTCTGGTCATTTTATAAAGTCCGTGATAAATAAAAACTAAAGCACGATTTTAAAACTGCGGATGGCATCGCAAGGCATGACGCAGGTACTAAGTTATTCAGTAGCTGCAGATATTAAAATGACGGTCAGCATTCTAGCGAGTACTTTTTGAAACATGCGAAACTGAGTCAAAGGTTCTTAAGGCGAATTCATAATTTGTTCGAGGAACTCCATTGAAAGGGGATTCACAGCAAAATTAAAATGAACAGGCTTAAAGGACATATTTGTTTTATTTCGGGGATTCAACTTCGGCTCTCTTTTTGCCGTTATACATACATACGTACATACATATTTGAAAATTGTATTGATGTAAAGTTTTTGCTATTGGGAAAGTTAAATCAAGATGTTTTGGAAAATTTTTTTTACATAATCCCCTTAACTCAAAAAGCATCAACACAATCCATCTGGTCACGAAATGAAATATAAAGTTGCACGAGAACGTTTCTGTGGCCGAAGGTGTATCGGCAAAAATACAGGTTCAAAAGTACTACAGGCTACTCAATTTACCAAAAACTCTGTGAAAATTGCACCGAAACGATGGTTAAGACTCTAAGCCCATTTTGAAAAACATTCAATTGGAACAAAAAAATTTAAAGAATTGTCCTGGTTTAAAAATAGTTAATCCAAGGGGATTTGACTTATGCCGGCTGCAGATGACTTTGTATAAATACGTACATACATATGTATGTATTTAAAAAACATGTCCATTCACTTTGAAAGCAAAAAAGTATTGCATTAATGAATGATCAATAAAATGACATTATTAGACTTAAGATAATTACTATTAAATAATTAGGTTAAGTCTACCACTATTGTAAAGAATTAGGCTCTAAAGAGCTGTAAGAAATATGTAAATAATAATAATAATTATAAAAAAAAGATACAATTTGTCCTGCATGGTTTTCTGATTCTGAAGAATGTTTGGAGCATCAAATACAAAACTGAGTTCAATGGTTACTCGAAATGATTGGCTGTAGAGCAAAATCAAGCTAACACATACCGACTGAAAACAAACAAATTAAACAAAACAAAAAGTGAATTATCGAGTATGTATGTACATACCCATGGTTAAGAATTCGAAAATAGTTGGAAAACGAATATCTTTTTCGAGTCTCTCCTTCGGTAATGAATTGAAAAAAGTTGGTTTTCCATTCGAGAACTAAGGCATTCTCCAACAAAATGGAACCTTCGTTATCAAAGGTTTTTTGGGATTTTCTTATATTTCTCTTCGAGAATGGGGCGGATTTCGAATTCAAATCGTAAACAAAATTGGATAACGAAGGTTCCATTTTGTTATAGAATGCCTTAGTTCTCGAATGGAAAACCAGCTTTTTATACTTTCTTAATTTTTATGTAAAACAGATTTATTTACGCGGCTTACGTGGTTACGAGGCATTTACGAGTTTTGATGAATGCCCATAATTAATTTATATTTAAGTATATTTACGATTTATTTGACGGGTTTTTTATTTAAATAAAATATATTTCTCATTGAAAAGCAAATTAGTATTAAATAATTAAGAGATCATCTTCAGAATGCTATTTAAGAACATATATAAAGGAAAAATGCTTATTCTAATTACATATTAACTTTTTAGTTGTATTAATTTCTTGATAAAGTGCCTTTTTCGTTATGCCTGAAAAAATTTAATTAAAATCCGTTCGAACTCTGTGCGTTGAACTTGGAAACTTTATTGAATATGCTTCAGAAAAGAAATGTTCACCCTATATATGTACATATGTACTAGTATTTGACTTTGCTTTAAAACTAAATACTTTTAATAGCTGCCGTTACAGTTATTGATCGAATTGAGCGCTTCCTGTCTGTGCCTTTCCAGCAAAATGACTGTTCAGCTTTATCGTCAAAAATTCTCCTCCAACATTTTTTTACAAGCTTATCCGAATTTGACGAGGTAAGTTTTTCGAGCTGCGAAACCTGAGAAATAAATCAGAAAGGTGTAACTAGGTGTTGCTTTAATAAAACATAACTTGTATTTAAAGAATTATTTCAAGGAAACTAAAAAAGCTTGCCGAAACTTAAAATTTTTCGTCACTTATCTCAATTAAAGCATCTTCTAATCCATAGTTGCAAATAATCAATTGTTCCGTTTAACTACAAGAAGTTTAAAGATATGGGTTACTATAACTTTTTGCGGTAAATATATTAGTGTAACAATTATTTCGCGAAAGTTGATAAGTTGAATGGAGATAAAGTTTGACAATGGCCTACCAAAGCGTTGCATTTTTAGAATCGCTCACCTTACATAGATTCGCCTTGCAATATACTATGAAGGTGGGAAAACTTATATTGGTTATGAATTCGTTCTCAGTTCGATATTCATATTGGATATCGAAGATAATTTTCGAACGTTCGCCACAATGTTTATTGGGTATTTACCCAGCAAGATCATACTATTTAATAGATTCACAAATACTTAAACAAAATGATCTGGCTATTGCTTGTGAATGTAAGAGCGAGCCGGTTTCTAATGCAGCTTAACGTAGTGATGGCATTTCATTCTAACATTCATAGAAGAAAAAAATGTTATAAAAGTAATTCAATTTCAAAAATGCGAGTATACATAATTTAAATTAAATAAGTTCATTAGAAATGCTTCGAATATTAAAAATTTACGATTTGCGGAGTCTTTAAAAATATAAAGAAGTTGAAAGGTATGCGCGCAATGAAAATGTGGCGGACAACGGTGATGTAGATAGTCAGGTGATGATTCATGATGGCAGCGATGAAGTTAACGTAAATATAGCTGTGATAACGTTTTTCAATAAACAAAAAAAAAGTACTGAAATGTTGGCGCATATTAGGCGATTACCTCCAGACCCTGGGTGTGAAACCGTTATACGTACACTATCTCTGAACCGAATGCCACTCACAATTCGACCGCTCTTATCGGCATGGCAGGAGAGCGACTTGGACCAATTGGCAAAAATAGCTGAGAAAATGACTGATGCAGCTGAAGCAGATCCGATCGTCGTACTCATCAATTCGCACCAGCAAGCATCGGCAACGGGAGAATCAGTCGAAGCGTTGTCACGTAAGTTAGTTCCAACTGGTGAAGAGGCAGCGCATAACACACGTTCACCAGCACGAGTATCTGTGTGAGCGGCAACAAAAGAGATGAACAGCTATGTACTTTGTTATTTTCACAAGAGATTTGGCAACAATGCTCGATAATGTCGTCCAGTCTGCAGCAAAAAATCGACAGTTAAACTAAAACGGCTGCCGTGAAAGTCGCTAAGTGGCGGTAGCCCGAAAGCAATTAGCAGCACATCAGGCCAACCAAATAAGAACACCAACAGCAGGCGCAACTAACCTCGCCTCCATGTCATCGATCGGAAATCAAAAATACGATTTCTTGTTGACTCCGGATCGGTTGTATCAGTCATACCGCGCTCAATGGCAAAGACAGCAACAAGGCCAACTCATTTTAAACTTTATGCTGCAAATCAAACTGCCATTCAGACATATGGCACGCACATCTTGTGTCTCGATTTGGGTTTTCGATGCACCTTCAATTGTCCATTCACTGAAGCACAGCTATAATTGGGGCTGATTTTGATTTGCTGACCCAATACGATTTGCTGATCGACCTTAACAAGAAGAAGCTAATCGAAGGAAGTACCAAAGCATCAGTCTGTGGTATCATGCTAACGCTACACCGGTTGCAGATCGTCACTGCAAGCTATCTGGAGAAAAAGTAGCGATTGCTACAAAGGAGGTAAATTTTGTTTTGGACAATGGTATATGTCGTCCTTCGAAGAGTTCTTGGGCCAGCCATATTGTGCCGAAGAAGACGAGCGCATGCGAAGATTACCGCAAACTCACCGCCTTTACGGTTCCCGATCGATATCCCGTGGTGCAAATCTGTTTTCTCAACTATCGATCTGGTGAGATACCGTGACGGAAAATGGCATACCGAAAACGGCTGTATGTACACCGATCGGTTTGATACAGTTCCTTTATATGCCTTTTGGTTTGAAGAAAGCTTTACGCTGTTATATCGATGATATTCTTATCATGTCGTCTTCACATGATGAACACGAGAAACATCTTCGCACGGTATTATCCATATTTCGTAAACACGCCTTAAGTATCAACGCTACTAAATGTCAGTTTGGAAAACTGAAGTAAAGTTTTTAAGTTACCTCATCGATAAAAAAAGGCATACATACATACGTCAGCCAAGGATTGCATTGACGCTATCGTAAATTATAAGCTACCCAACGAGGTTTCCGACCTAGGACGTTTCTTGGCCATCGTCAACTATTATCGACGGGCATTCCTCAAGCTTCAGAAATTCAAGCCCCTCTAAGCAAAGTTACTCGGGATATGAAGAAGAATAATAAACGTAAAATCGAATGGACACAAGAGCGTACCGATGCTTTTGCGGCGTGCAAAACGCGGTTGGTTTTGTTTGTATGTATGTAAGCATGCAATTGTTTGTGCTTAAATTCAATGCTTAAAGTGATTTTATTTAAAATAAAGTTATTAAACATGAAGTGCGCAGTGTTAAGTATTAAATCGCAAAGTCTCTCAATGATAAGGGGCTATAAAACTCGCTAAAAATGATGTGAAGGTGTAGCTGTGCGCACTTGGTAGCAAGGTTCAGCTTCTTTTGTCTCCTAATGCTGCACTACAGCTTTTTTCAAGGCATCCAATCAAACACAGAGCATAAATGAAGTTATTTGAATATAAATATGTTGCATAAAGGCTGACTTCGAAATCGTCAATTGCTTTGCATACGCACTAAGCATTGTGTTCATTAACGCCACTCTGCAATATGTAGACAAAGCATTATGTTCATTAATGTCAGAACCAAGTTATCGATACGCATCGATAAAGCAACGAGCGCATCACTTACAAAACTGATACTTAGATTGAAATTGTTTTACGCGCTTAAATGAAGTCCGTCGAAATAATTAATGCATAGTTGTACTTTTATTATAAATTAATAAAGATTTATATATATTTTCTTTTTCACAGCGATAAAAAGTAGACGTATACAAGGAAGAAGCAACAGGTTCGGCTCAAAAACGAAGGGGATTTCGCAGGCAAGCGTAAAAAGCGGACAGTTTTGTGGGAAAATGTTCTCAGGGAGATAAAAGGAGTGGACGGGGATTTTCCTTTCAGCAGAGATGATGTGACACGAAAATTCTTAAATTTCATGGTCACATACAAAAGGATCAAAAAACGCTACAATACTTCGGGCGAAGCTGCAACTAGTTGGGAGTTTTACGATGATATGGATGAGGTTTATGGTTGTAGAAGGGATACATGTATGTGTTCCGGAGGAAGATTTAGGTTCGTCTTTGTTTACCGTACTTTCGGATGAAAATGTGGATAGTGCTATATCCGTCGACGAGCCTTCAACTTCAGAGCCGATGATTAAACGTTCAAAGTGTGAAATACTAAATTTTTTGAAGGAAGAAGCGAAAACCGACAAAGAAGTAGCGAATCAGCTCATCACTCTCGAGAAAGAGAAATTGGAGGTCGAAAAGGAAAAGCGAAAATTACGCGAAATCTTATGCGGATTAACTGATGACTGATAACATATGTACATAAGTATAATATAACAAGCGTACTTTAAGTGATATATGGTTTTTATAATTATAAAACAACTGTTTGTACCTCAAAATCTATTACTTTGAGTCTTCCTTACACAAGTACAATACTACTTTGTACCTGAACTGTAATTTTAAATAAAATGTTTAGGCTGGAGTGTTCGTTTATTTATTAATTTAAGGAATAATAAGGCAGGTTTATGCCGAAAGTAAGTTAGTTATTTCTAATCGCTTTCGCTTTGCTTCTTGCTTTTCTCTGTTTGTAGATTCTGTGGAAATCTGGCCAAAATAAATGCCATTTGTATTTTCCGAAAGTTCCGAGTCGCAAATTGAAGTTTCATTGTTAATAATGATATTGTGGAGCACCATACAAGCGATTACGATATTATTTGCTAAGTGCAAGCTTTGTAACTCAAGGTATTTCAAAATTCGAAACTTTTTCTTTAGGATACCGAACGCCTGCTCAATAAAAACTCTTGTAGAACTAAGTACATAGTTAAATTTTTTTTGCTCTGGTGTTAGGTACCCATTATCTTTGTATGGCACCACCGAAAGCATCAATAAATCGCATCTTGTTGTCCGCAATGGCCTGTAATTGTTATAAAACAACTACTCGCCTGGAATACCACAGAGTATGTCCCCTTCCTGTTATAATAACTAATGCTATCCTTTATAGGTTGGGAAATTTGTATGTGGGTCCCATCCACGCACCCTAGAACAAAAGGGAACGGGTGACTGCGACTTTCTTGGAACTGTTCCATAGATTGACGCTGACTTTCTTCAGTATTTGGAAATTTGATGACGTCGCTCTTCAGCCGTGATATGACCTTAGTTGTGTACATAAAGACTTTATATGATGTTCCAACTGCAATGTTGAACCGGTCGCTCACTTCTCGGAAGCTATTTTGATTCCCGAGCTTCCATATTGTAAGAAGAAGACACTTCAATAGAATGCCCACGACGGCCAGTTTCGCGATCCATCCACAGTGGACGTACAATATTTTTCAGTCTCTGGAAGATTTGCTTACTGAATAAAACGTAAAATCAAGAAGTTTTAATTACATACCTCAAAACTATTCCTTTTCATGCGAAAATGGTTGGAAAATATATCATCAGGCATGGCAGATATGGTTCGCCAATAATCCACTGTTTTTGGTACTTTTCCACGCAAACAAACATTTTTTTTACACATTGCCAGAACACGTCTTCGTTTCATTTTCTTATTTCGAACAAAAATGCTAATCTTCGTTGATTCTTTTTCATTATTTTGTGCCAAATTTAAAAAAGCTTCCGTGAAAATTCTCTTCATGTCGAAAAGAGTAATTTGCAAATGTTGTGTTCACAAAAATTAAAAAAAAAATCAGCTGGTTTCAATGTTATATGACAATGCATACTTACAGAGTTTGAGGAATGCAGTTAAAATGTATCGACACTTTGCAGTAGTACGTTTTCGAAGTCAGCCAAAGTGCCGAAATTGATAAAAACTTTAAAATTTACAAATCATAGGAGAACCTAACTTCACATTTTTCTTGCAATTTCTTTCGATTCTCAGTCAATTCATGTAAGGCCCATCGTTATATAAACGCACTGCGCAAAAGTTGCACAGCATTCAAAACCAAATGAATATTTGGTTTAAAGATTTTCTTTACCCTTTGGTAACATATAAATTTTTATTTAAACATTAAATATAATCTTGATTTATACGCCGAGCTTCAACAAACGTACTTATTAATAAGTTTGGAAATTTATTTGATTCCTCTTTTATATTACAGAAGCAATAATAATCATAAAAATCAAAATCCCAAGTTACCGGTGAGGTAAATGATATATCACGCAAAATGAAAATTGAGTAATGTTGAGAATAGACATGGTCCGGCAACCATTTGAACCACCGTACTCGGGATCATTCGAAGTAATCAAACGTTCTACGGATCACGTATAATAATAATAATAATTTGGCGTTCACACTATATATGAAGCTCAGTGTTTGGCCGAGCTTCTCCTACCATTTGTGGTGTACGTCTTTATATTCGAACGCAAATGGAGGGACCTACAACTTTGTGCCGACTCCGAACGGCAGATGTATTTTATGAGAAGCTTTTTCATGGAAGAAATAGCCTCGGAGGTTTGCCATTGCCTGCCGAGAGGTGACCGCTATTAGAAACAAACTTTTTCTATGATTAAGATTTTGCTTGCCCTGACTGAGATTCGAACTCAGAGGCGTATCGAGTCATAGCAACGGTCAAGAAGTGGCAGTTTCCACGAAACGTCTAAAGCCAGCATTCTTCTTCAAAGAGCCCCGGAGTGACACAAGTCGTAATGAAACTATCAGACCGGTAAAGACCTACGAAGGCCCGAAGAGAGTACGATTCGCTCCCGAGTTGGTCACTGGGTAGAGGTAGCTGTGGCGACCCCTGACAAGCCGCGGCGCCAGCTGTCGGCAGTTAGCTGTAAATCAAATGAAATGCAGCCCTTTGTGGCAAGTACGATCAGCAGATTTATGTATGTGGTAGGAATATATATTCCGCATTACTTTTTCATATTCAACCGTGCTCATAAGACTATATTTTAAGTTGAGTATTAATAAACATTTAAGAATTACACGGAGCATTTTAATTAGCTATCGCGTGGCTAACAACTAGCGTCGAATAGATGCAACTTTTATGAAACGGTTTGTTTAGGTTTTCGTACAGAAGTACTTAATGTCGGTTTGAGCATTTGCTTAAGCAAGCTTATAATATAGGTGGCGCAAAGTATGTACATAAATAAAAAAAGGTTAACACAATAAACTAGAAAGTTTCTAGGTATTACGTTTAACAGGTATGAATTGACGTGTTCCCTGCGTTATTACTAAACTGTTATAAAATAATGGGAAAGATCCAATTGTATGAAAGCAAAATTATATGAGTTGGAAATTTGATATACATACATATGTACATTTCCATTAACAACATTTCCTTTCTACATCAACGATAAACATTCATATGTATACATTTTTTTGAAATATGTATTTATGTATGTATGCACGGTGGTGAAGGCCGCAATACGTATGAGGATGATTAGCGCTAGATAATGCTACGAAAACTCACAAAACCTGAAAAAGAAATGAGTATTTCGATTCAAAATAAGCATTTTTATGGCTAAAGTGTTTGTTTTTTCGATTAGTTTAGTTCTTAGCGTTAAATGAAGATATGTAATAACTTTAGTAAAGCATGGCGGTAATTTACTTTGAAAAATGTGTCATGCTCATACAAGTTGTTTGGAATCAACCAAAATTGAACGGCGTACGCAAAAAGATAACTTATGCGCGAATTCAGTAACTTCGTATCATATCAAGTCTCAAAATGCTGAATTTTTTATTTGGATTAGCAGAAAATTTAACAAAAAACTTTGCATAAAAACTTTTTGTTATTTTGTACATTGCGTTCATGCATGGTGGCAGCCACTCTAACCTTACTTACATTGTTTAAAACTTGGAATTATGGTTTTCATGTTTATTAATGTTTATATTGTTTTTAAACCAATTTGACAGTTATGCAACTCTGAGCTCGCAAAATAATTTCGGTAGAGGTACAAAAAAAAACTTTCTAAACGTTCGTAAAAAAAGCGCAGTGTAAATTGAATGTGTCGAAGATTTTGTTTGTTAAATTGACGCCTAGGTGGCCGGCAGTCACTAATTTTTCGAAGGATAATGTGAGATGTGGGAAATAAACAATTAATTCTTAATGAAGGGTGATGGCATCATTAAATTTATGTGTATACTACATTAATAAATATTTTGAGATTTAAGTGGTGTTGATCCAAGTTCGACAACTTTTTACACATACTCGTATCTATACTTTTGAAGCACGCAATATGAGGAGCATAGGAAATTAGAAAATTTGCACAAAGAAATCTAAACACATAACCCAAGCTTCATTTTTAGTTATTGTCTTAGCTTAAGAAATATATCTTAACTTTATATAGTTGGCAACTCCTCATCAGATTTGTGTGTGCGTGTGTCACCTGCTTAGAACTTAAGAGTAGCCTATGGTTTGCGCCTTTGCAAAAACTATAACTTCCAGGTGTCGCCACGGTCAATTTAATGTAATCTTCCATGTATACGCATGCAGACTTGTCTGAGGTAGATGTCAAGTAGCACCGTGCAATAGTAAATAAGCTGATGTTCACCCCAAAATCTATGACTGGAAAGATGTGTAATGAAAATTAAAGTGTTTAAATTTTTCTGCGCGGTATGCATATGTATGTGTATCTTTCTTCCAAGTGATTTTAAAAGGCAGATAGTATGCCTATTCGTCTGTGATACGTGCAGTATGAAGAACATGAAATATGCCGTCTTTTAGAAAAATTGCAACGAAGTCCTTAACTCATTCCAATTTTCATTTAATTTTTATTGTCTCCGCTAAATTAATATTCTATAGCAGAATATCCGAAGCCAATGTGTGGATTGATTTCGCAATTTGATATATGCCTATACCTTATGGCTGACTTATACAGCTATGGACACATAAATAGCACATTTCCTACATGTTCTTTTTATGCTACAGTATCGCGAATGTTTTTAATAAATATCAAGTGTTATGTTCTTTTTATAAAGATTTAATATTGATATTCAGGCAAGTAAAATTTAAATCATAGAAAAAGTTTTTACAAATAGCGGTCATCCCTCGGAAGTACTGGTAAAGCTTCAACGGTATTTTCGCCATGAAAAAACTTCTCATAAATATGTACATCTGCTGTTCGAAGTCGGCACAAAACTGTAGGTCCCTCCCCTACAATACACGACTAACCAAAAGTGCGATTTCCGTAGATGTTTCGGGTATTTATATCGTGATATCACTGTTAGTAAAACAATGTGAAGGTCAGACATAGTGAATTGCATGAGTTGAGATGAAATGTAAGAATTTCGGGTGGAATTGTCAATTTGGCCTTAAGAATCGCATATAAACTTTACCTGAATTCTCTGGTAGAACTCTTTGCTATATCATACCTTGTTTAACTCTAAGGCGCACACAACAAATGGTACGAGAAGCTCGGCTAAACATTAAGCCGTATAGTGGAAGCGTCATTGAGCTGGACTCATAAATGGCACAACCTGGAATAATAAGACACAATTATTTAAAATTTTTCTTTTATCCATGTTTTTTGTACAAACCTTTCCGTTGTTAATATTTTGTGCTGTAGCCCGTATTTTAAATAACTGCTTCACACCTACAATATTCTATAGTTTCAACGACATTATGACGTTTGACGTTAGGTATTACATACCAATCTTTATTAATGGCATCCCAGAGATGGTCCATGTTTCTGTAATTAACTTTTGCCATTTCAACCTTGACATCATTTCAGAGGTTTTTGAATTAGATTTAAGTCAGGGCTCTGGGCTGGCCAATTCAAAATATAAATATTCTACGCAGAAAGTCGGTTCTTAATTACTCTGGACGAGTGTTTAGAATCGTTATCCTGCAAAAATTTCCATTTTATTGGCACGGAGTTGAAAGCACATGGTTCATATTATTTTTAATATCCAGGCATTGAAACCTGCCACTTTTCCACTAATCCTTACAAGCGGGCCCACTCTGTGCCAAAAAAATGCAGCCAAAACCACGATTTTACCATTACTTTGCTTTGTACCGTATTTGAATTTAGGATTATATTCTTGGCTATTAGGACGATGAACAAAAAATTTGCCGTCTGAAACAATACTGTTAATCTTTGTTTCATCACTCCACAATACATTTTTCCAGAACTGCAAACCATTTGCTTGGTGGGTTCTCGCGAATGCTAATCCTGTTTTTTTGGGAGTAGTGCCTTCTTCTTCGAAATTTGCCCTGACAAGTCTGCAGGATATGTTTTGGCTGAATGGTGGGTTCAAATCGGATACTATCTGCCGCGATGATTTTAAATAATCAAACGTGGCAAGTGTTGTGTTAAGTGTTGCGTTATGAAAAACGAATGAGTTGCTGATCGTGATTCTTGTGTTTGTTAAAAATGATGGTGATGTGCGCAAACGATGTACTCTGTAATCTTGGTGGACTGTATGTAGGTGTTAAAGCTGGTTGATTTTTCTGGAGTGAAGTGAAAAAAGTTAAAATTTTTCTCGGCGAAGATAGGACCATGTAAAACCGCAAGTAATATTTGCTTTTGAGCTCAGTTTTACCAGGGTTTTATGAAAGAAACACGCAATGATGTTTTAGTTTTTTCGTTATAAAATAAGTGCTTGCGTGTATTTAAAATGGTTTTTAATGTATAGTATTGTACAAAGATTATTTTACCTGGATGAGGCTGGTAGCTCGAATCTTCACATGAACTCGGTAAACAAAGAATTGAATGCCAAACATTGCCGCACTCAATTGAAAGCATTGGTTTTGCATTTGAAAAGATTGGCGATTTAAATTGTTCTTATCTGGGTGAATAGCTGATCTTCAGTAGCAAAAAAAGCGAAAAAATGTGAAAATACATATACATGAAGTATTTTCAAAACATTGATTTTGACTGGAGGAGGAAGACAGTTAGTCGGAATACGAGAATGCAATAAATATTATAATTTTGACGAGAACACAAGTAACTCAAGGGCGTCCTCGATTTTTTAAATTACATACTATATGACGAGAAAGATGTTCACCACCGGTTTCGGGTCAATAATTTTTTAAATGTCTCATTTTGGAAAGAATTTTCGTCATTTCTTGTCATTCCAGGTCAGTTGTGGGTCGGTGCGTTACTCTGTTTATTTTAGGTACCCCTCAGGTACTTAAATTGTGCTGGTTTATTATTACATATATTTTTTTGTTATGATGTTCCTGTCTGTTAAGCTTTTACCTACCTAACGGTTTGTCTTAAAACTATGACAAGGGATAAAGAATTCGTTCCAATTGCAGCTAGCGGAGCACATTTCAGTCAACATTTTAATGAACACCTCCGACAGAAAAAAGAACCACAATAATAAAACAATGGAGAAAAAATACCTTAACGAAAAAACTCGACGATCTCGTAAGGAGGAAGAAAGAGAAGTCAAACAACATAAAATGAAGCCAAAATACCACGATAGGTTCGCTAATATAACAGAAGTAGCATTTAGCAAAGAAGAGTGGACGTCAAAATGGCCATTTCACTTTTACCAAATGATGAACTGGACCATGCAAGATAAATGTAGAAGGAACTCATTGAGAAGGAAATCAAACCAATAAAAGAAAATACGGATACTAGCAGAAGAGTTATAAAGAGTCAAGAGGACCCAACCAAAGAATACCAAGTTCAAATAAAAAGCGCTGTTAGAAAAGCGAACAACACCATAAATTCACCGCCATGAACCCATCGGCTCAATCACTAATCGCTTTACCGAAAATACACAAACAGGATATCACAATGAGACCGATAATTAACCATAAATCGGCACCGGGATACAAACTAACAAAATACTTGAAAGGAAAGCATCAAATAACGGATACGGACGAGACTAGGTAGACAAAATAAAATGAGGATCCAAAAAAAAAACCGCAGCATACAAGGAAAATAACGACATAAAAGTATGGACGACACTAACTTTTACCTGAAGGTCTATCTACAAACATCCAACAATATAGTACAGATACTGCAGACAAACACAAATAGTGAAGATCTACTAAATATCTTCGGCCTGTACTAACTAATATGTGCATGTCAATGCAGCTATATCGGACAAATTGAACGGAAAATACCAACATGGTTCCTGGAAAACATAACAATGAAAAGACTGTGTAACCAAAAGCAACAACAGAGTCAAACTTTGCAAACCACATGTTTAACAAAAATGGCTAAGGTATTACGTATACAACATAAAGGCCTTCGTCTCGATACACTAGAAAAAATGGAAATATACAAATAAAAAAATGTCAACGGTAAAATAATAAGCGAGCAAATAAACACCGTATCGGGCGTAATCTTTGAACCGTTACAATTAATATACTGACGGAGGAACAAAAGCCTGGAAATAATTACTGATTTTTATCTACCTGTAGGTACAACCAACAAACAAAGCGCGCCCCTAGTAAGCGGTCTGCATGCAAACACAAACACGCACACACACCAGCACAGAATCAGAAAAACAGCGAAAGGAGATTTACTTGTCGAACTTTGCGATAAGTCTGGCCAGATGGCGAAAAAATTTAAAGAACGAGCGTCTGCTGTACTCAAAGTTGCCGCAAATGTAAAGGTCTTGAGTCACACAGTGAATGTCGAAATTCGTGATGTGGATGTAGCCACAACAGAGGAAGATATTGCCAACGCTATAAAAGAACAATTCCCAGAAGGAAACTGCAACGGGAAACTGGTTGCAATAAATCGCCAGGCATGGACGGCATTCCGAATGGGATCCTGAAATATATAATTAAGGAGAAAACAGAACTTTTTTGCCGATTATACACGAAGTGTATTCAGGAAGGCATTTTTTCAAAGAAATGGAAGCGACGGCTAGTCCCTAGGCTTGCTGAAAGCCATGTTGTCCGAAAACGACGTATGGTAAAAGTGTGCAGACATCATCACGTTAGTCATGAAACGCCTTAGTGTAATAACGCACGCTGAGTGAAGACTAAGAATAACGTCCAGTGCCTGCCCTGCGAAGTAATATCGGAATTGATAGTCCCGCAGGGGTGCCACAGGCCTAGCGTACGAAGGAGGTTGGGTTTAGTCCGTAGGTGCCAGGAGGCAAATCGGGCAAGCGGACAGCACGGGCTGATCTTATCTATGAAGATTCCCCCTCCCTGGTCGTAACCAAAAAAAACACTCACCAGCACGCACCTAACGCTGCGTTTGCCTGCACATATTTTGAAGAACAAAGAAATTACCTAAACTCACAGGTGGGGAGACTGGCTAAAGTAGAAAACTTGAGTGATATAATGCTCGAATCGACCAAAAACTGGTCCGCCGTCTGCAACATGGCAATATTATAATATCAAAACTACGTCAGGCGGAACGACTCCGCAGAAATACATAGTTTCTTAACGATCGATGGACTCATCGAATTGGCGGCTCGGAATCTAGTCCGTTCCGACTGCTTGCATCAAAAAGTTCGGTGATAGTAGCATCTAAGCAGTGTGGCTCTAAATACGGATCTCGTCCTTTCCGGCTACCAAGAAAGGTTAGTGCACAATATACTACTTTCGAGATGTTTGAATATATATATATATATGTATGTATATAGTATATGTATATATGCAGTTAAATTTTTGGCTAAAACTAATGTTTTTCAGTAAGGTTCATACAAAGCAGGAAAAAGCGAACCAAGTGAGTAGGCGTCTCGGAACCCAGTCCGTTCCGACCGCTGCAAAGCAGTTAAACAAGCAGAAACTATGAAACACCAGAAGAGATGAAGTCAACGGAATAACCGAGCGGCTCGGAACCTTGTCCGTTCCGACCGGCGGGCAAGGTAACTAATGAACGTTAAATTTTATACAAAACATTATGTACTCGTATAATAGTTAAAATACCAGAAAACATAAAAAACAAGACAAGAGGAAGACAAAAGAAAAACTGAGCGGCTCGGAACCCGTCCGTTCCGACCGACGTGTATGATTGAAGGGCATAAGGTTTATACAATAGTGTCAAATTTGCAAGATAAAAGGCAGGAAGGAAAACGAAACTAGAAATTAGTCCACATAAGTCGATCCGTTCCGAAACCCAGTAGAAGCAATAATAATTTAAAAAATATTGCTTGAAAGCGAAAAGGGGCAATTTAAATCCATACGAAGATGCAACAAGCAACAGTACAGAGGGTGGTTCAAGTTGACGCAACTTGCTACAAACGTTATCCGAACTTTCACGAATGTTGAGCGTAAGCTCAAACCATCTCCCGACGAAATACTTGACGGTAGTACCGGGGGAATGGTACTCAGACAGTAGGAGGTTTAGTTCGGGGTAAAGTCCCACACTGACAAACCGGTGACGGTTAGGCTTTCGATGCTTCCTCCTCGTAAGAAAAAAAAAAAAACGAATTTATGAAAGGCTTTCCGGGAGTAACGGAACAATAAACCCAAACGAAGTAAAAGAGGAAGAAAGATACCAATCATTGAACACCTTCAGAATCGTTGGAATAGCTCCCAAAAAGGCAGGTGGACATATAAGCTGATACCAAATATCCGCAAATGGTTGGAGAGAAACCATGGTGACACAAACTTCCACCTTACACAGTTCCTCTCGGGACATGGGGTATATCGCAAGTATTTAACTAAATTTGGCCATGATAGTTCCCCTCGCTGCCCAACATGTAGAGACAGCGAAGAAGACGCGGAACACATTATGTTCCAATGTCCACGTTACGCTCCTCAAGTTCGCACAGTCTTAGACGGAGTAAACATCATTGACTTTATGCTCCAGTCAAGCGAAAGGTGGAAAAAAATATGCGCTCTCGTATCACGCATTCACATACATCTTAGGCGTGCAGAGATGGCAAGACGTAGCCAACAACACAGGTAAAGAGCGAGTAAGCTAACCAGCCTCGTGAGGTAATACCTCTTTTGGCACTTCCGCGGGGAGAGTGGTCGTGGTGGAGAGAGTTTAGTAACGGAGGTGCAGTCAAGAGACTGCAAGTCGTGCATGCTGCTACGGGAATAGCAGTACTCATGAGAGTTTTCTCTTCACGGGAGCTCCCAAAAAAAAAAAAAACAAAAAAAAAAAAAAAAAAAAAAAAATACACACCAGCACGCAGAGAATTGTTGTGAACAGTCGGCAAACTTATCAGCTCTGCGTTTTATCAAAAATATATAGTGAAAAGTGACGGTGTATACGAAAAAAAAGTGTACAGGGCGGTTGTTAAAATTACCCGCTTCCCTGCAGCAGTGAAAAACACCGATCCAAACGGAATCCAGATAAGTATCATTATCTATGAGAAAATTTATAAACCTTTTTTTTCAGCCTACGTTTTGTTTTATTTTGGGTTTTCATAAAGAAAACAAAAACAACACCAACAGCAAATAAAACTACTTTTGGCGCACTAACCAGCTGATCCAAAGTTTGCGTTCAACCACAAGCTGGAAAACAGCTGGAAATAGTGAAATTGATAAAGCAGTGACCTTCGTCGATAAGCAAACCTCCAAGTCAAAGTTTTCCTCCGAATAGCAAGGACACAAACCACACGTCGATAAAAGCAGTTTATGCAGCGATCACTCCTAATACAACGGCGTGCACAAAATTAGCATTGAACCAATTCGAAACTCATGGAGAATGGCTGAACCTGCCGAAAACCCATTTAGGCGGAGTTCAGGTATTATGCACTCCTCTCCGAGAGTAAGGGAAAGGAATGAGGCCGAAAAAGGCTAAGTCCAAAAGAGAAGTGCGCTCGCTATAGAAGACGACGGATGTCAAGAAGCGAAAAAAGCCAAAAAAGCCGATATAAGCGATAAAGCCCCCACTGAATGTTCTCCTAACGCGGAAAGGCGTCACCAGATGAATGTTGAGAAGGCTGCAGAAAATTTACGTTCGCGCTCCTCACCACCGGATATCAGCCGAAAACTCTTCTTGAGCTCCTAAGCATGATAGGCGGAGGCAGAAGATTCATTCACCAACACATCTATTTGGGGAAATTGCGAAGTTGCACAAACAGGCAACAGAAGTGCAGAATGCGGGCGTAAGCATCAAAAGAAAAGCAGAGAGGAATATGTCCAAACTTCAAGTGACCGAAAGGGTAACAAGCCGACAGTAAACATGCGCCAAATGCAGGTCGAATCGACTAAAAGTAACACCGATTCAAAGATAACAAACAAGGCGGTCGCAAGGGCAGAAACCCCAGCTAACAAATGTCCCTCGGTGTAAAACCAGAAAAAATTGAGCAAAACCGCAAGGAAAGCGTCGAAGCTCGATGCGGTAATAATATCAAGAACAGGCGAAACCACATATGCGGACATCATCAAGCAAATGAAGAAGCAACCCGCAATGAAAGAACTAGGGCAAAGCATCAACAAAATTGTCACCACGTCTAGGGAAGACTTACTAGTCCAACTACGCGACAACACCGGACACGTGGCAAGAAAGTTCAGGGAGTGCGCTAACGAGGTACTAAAAAACGCCGCAGATGTAAAAGTCCTGACCCACACACTAAACGTGGAGATTCGCGACATGGATGCGGCAACAACAGAAGCAGAGGTTGGCGACGCAATCAAGCACCAATTCCCCGAAGTAAATTATGGGAAGACGGTTTCAGTCAAATCCATGAACAGTAAGAAATGGAACGCAAATTGCGTTCATAAGCCTTTCAGTGCGAGACGCAAAAACCTTGTTAGAGGCGGGACGAATTCGCATAGGCTGGGTCAACTGCTGAATTCGGGAACTAATCAGTCAGGTGTTATCGATGCCTCGATTTTGGACACATACCCAGGCATTGCAAGTCTGCCGAAGATCGCAGCGGTACGTGTCTTCATTGTGGGGAGAAAGGGCACTTTGAGAAGCAATGCAAAGCAGCACCCAAATGCGCCATTTGCAAGACAGCGACTGGTGTCGCACAAGACCACCCTACTGAAAGTTTCAGGTGCTCTGCGTATAAAAAAGCGGTAAGCCAACTAAAATAATGATTAAGTGCATACAAATTAATTTAAACCATTGCTAGGCGGCACAAGATCTTTTAAAGCAGGCAATCTACGAGCAAAAGATCGATATTGCACTCATCAGCGAGCAGTACAAAGAACCCTCAGTGGAAGAAAATTGGCTGGAAGACAGAAGCAAAAAAGCTGCAATCTGGGCATGCGGGGCCACACCCATCGAAATCAGAGGTAATAGTCAACATGAGGGCTTCATCTACGTAAAAATTGGTGGAATTCACTTCTACAGCTGCTACGCGCCTCCAAGCGAACCAATAGAAAGTTATAAAAACATGCTAAGCCGCCTGGTAACCCATGCTGCGGGAAAAGCACCACTCCGAATATCTGGAGACTTTAACTCGTGGGCAGTTGAATGGGGCAGTCCAAAAACAACCCCACGCCAGGCGCTGCTTGAATCCTTCTGTTGTCTTAACATCGTGCTGCTCAAAAAAGGAAGGAAAAATACCTACCAAAAAAGCAATGTGGGTTCGATCATCGACCTGACATTCAGTAGCTCTGCGATATTTAATAAAATAACATGGGACGTCTCAGAGAAGTTTACATTCAGCGACCACTTTGCCATCTACTTAACCATCCACCCGCCTCGAAACTCCGCGAATAAAAGCATTGGATGGAAAACAAAAATGTTAGATAACAGCATGTTGGAATACATAACAGAACTCGTACCAGAAACACTTGATGGAAGCTCTGGAAACCCCAACAAATGTGCTAATGCACTAGTAAAGCTGATCACTGACATCTGCGATGCATCAATGCCACGGAAAAGAGTGGTAACCGAAGAACACCAGCGTACTGGTGGACAAACGAAATAGCGGAGCTAAGAGGGGAATGTCCAAGACTGCGCCGGCAACACCAGAGACATAGGGCAAGAAACAATCCCCAGTATCAACACCTCCAAGCTGCATACAAGCACAGCCGAATAAAACTACGAAAATCAATCAAAAAGAGCAAGCGCGAGGCCTTCGCAGAGCTAGTAAAAGACGTCGACGATAACCCTTGGGGTAGCGGATACAATATCGTCCTGAAAAAATTGAAAGGGTGCAACGCCAAACCGCCAGTATGCCCACTCACAATCAAGCGGATCGTCTCAGGCCTTTTCCCAAAGCAAGAAGTATGCAGTGTACCGAGGGAGCTAGTAGTAGAAACCGCCGAGATCCCTCCGGTAACAAATAATGACGTGCTCGCTGCTGCAGCTAGAATTAAAACCAGCAAGTCCCCAGGTATGGATGGAATCCCGAATAGCATTCTTAAATATGTAGTTAAGAAGAAGACTCAAACCTTCAGCAATCTATACATGAAATTCATTCAAGAAGGTATTTTTTCAAAGAAATGGAAGCGGCAACGGCTAGTAATGCTACCCAAATGCAACAAACCCCCAGAAGAGCCTTCTTCATACAGGACTTCTTCATACAGGCCTTCTTCATACAGGCCTCTTCGACTCCAAGAGATTACGGAAGGTGACGACGGGGTTTCAAATAAACAATACGGCTTCCGAAAAATGCGGTCAACTGTCGATTCCATTGCGTCTGTCTGCGATATAGCGCGTAAAGCACTGGAGGGCAAAAGATGGTTCGAAGGAACTAAACAGTACTGCGCTGTAGTCGCGCTGGATGTAAAAAATGCATTCAACTCCGCCAACTGGAACTACATAATAAAGGCGTTGATAGAGATGAAAATTCCAGACTACTTGACCCGAATACTCCTAAACTATTTTAGCGAAAGAGAGTTATTTTATAATACAAATGAAGGCCCAAAAAGGTACCATGTCACAGGAGGTGTGCCGCAGGGTTCAGTCCTCGTCATGTATGATGGCTATGCGGATGACATAGCAATCGTAGTAGTGGTAAAACATTTGGTGGACGTGTCGCGTATGTGTAGCGAAACAATAGCGTCAGCAAAAACTTGGCTGCAGAACGCAGGACTAGAGTTGGCTGATCACAAGACAGAGGCATTGCTCATACCCAGTCGAAAAAAGCTGGTAAAGATTCAAATCCACGTAGGAGAACACACCGCAACGTCAGTGCCAACTTTTAAAATATCTCGGCGTCGTACTCGATCCTCGACTTAACTTTAAGGAACATATATCAAGCCAGCGAGAAGGCAAGAAAGACCAGTATGGCTCTAGCAAGACTCATGCCAAATATGGGAGGCCCAAAACAGAAACAACAGACCCTGCTTGCGAGCGTCAGCTCATCAATTTTAATGTACGCGGCACCAACCCGTTTAGGCGGAGTTCAGGTATTAAGCCCTTCCATCCGAGAGTAAGGGAAAGGAATGAGACCTAAAAAAGCTAAGTCCAAAAAAGAAGTGCGCCCGCTTTAGAAGAAGACGGATGTCAAGTAGCCAAAAAAGCCGTTATACGCGATAAAGCCCCCACTGGCTGGTCTCCTAATGCTGAAAGACGTCACCACATGAATGTTGAAAAGGCTGCAGAAAATGTACGTGGGGTAGGCCCCGTGACCGAAAACTCTTCTGCAAACGTTGATAGCCCTATGTGTTTAGGCCTCTATGCCTAAAATTGAAATATATCTTCATTGAACGACCCGCCCTAATGTGCAGCGGTCACACTTATTCACGGCCCTCATATAGTTGTGTGTGTGTGTGTTTATCTGCACGTTACACACACATACACATTGACACACCGATGTCAAGTTGCAATCCGCGCGCGGAATTTTCAATCGCTGCTAAAATAAAAGAAAATTGTAGTGAAAAGAAAGCCTTAATTGGGGTTCCACCATTTGACTTACCTGTAAAGTACCTGGTGATCCCTCTTGAGCTTTACGTGTGCTGGTGACAGTGATTACGACAGGAAAACCACAAAATACGTGGAAATCCAAAGGCATTTTTCTTTTTTTTGTATTCGTTTTTCTTCTGTTTTTCTCACATTTCAGATAAAATCGCGAAAAAACTCTGCGAAACGAGACAGCTAAAACACATATTTGCAGTGATCAGTTGTCAACTACAGCTGAGCTTGTCTTGCAATAGTGTTACCAGCTGCTAGTGGAGTTACAAACCCACAGTTGTGAAAGCACTGTATTAGTGCAGTGACATAAAAAGGCTCCTTAGCAGTGAACATTAGGGCAATACATAAATACGGAAAGAATAAAATAATCATATAAATTTTAAAAAACTAAAAACGAAAAAAATTAAATAAAAATAAAAGCAACCTTATAATATAATAATCAAAAAAAAAAAAAAAAATCAAAACTAAAAAATCAAAATAATAATAATATAAAAAATAAAAATAAAAAATAAAATAAAAAACATAATAACAATATAATAAATAAAATAAAAACAAATAAAACAACTGCAACAAGAGCAAAACACTATGAGTGTCACCAGATCGCCCCCACAAGGGCGAAATATTAGGGAAGCCGCTGGTCCTTCTACCGGTGAAGGGTCTCTAATGAACCCTTTTGCAAAGCGTCCTAGGTTAATGTACCAGGAACCAGACAAGGGAGAAAATGGCGAAGGGGAACAACGATGCTGCCCAGAGTTAAATGCCAGCGAGAAAAATAGCGAAGGAAACGGTAGAACTGATATTCCTAATTTCGCCCAAGGAGATCAAAATCGTGCCACGAGGCCCACGAGGGGTCGTGAGGTGTCACTAAGCGCTGAAAAAACAGCTGAAAATTCGCGTTCACACTCCTCCCCACCGGAAATTAGCCGCGTCGGAAAACACCCCGAAAACGGCGCCATTGAGGCAAAAAACCCCATGAAGGAGTTGGGGGAAAAAATAAATCTGCTGTTAAGTATGATGGGTGGTGGTAGAATAACGATCCATCAGCCCATCCGAGATTTGGTTGCAGAAATCGCCAAACTACATAGCAAGGCAGCGGCCAAGCCTAATGAACGCAGTTCCGGTAACAAAACTACAAGGGAACAACATGCGAGGAGATCCAAATGAAAATGCCTCAGCAACAAAGAATGCAAATAAGTCAATAAATCCGAGATAGAGGCTAACAAATGGACGCTGGTTAAAAACGCGAAAAAGCTAAGCAAGGCTGCAAAGAAATCGACCAGGCCAGATGCGGTTATAATCTCGAAAACGAGCGAAATGACATATGCGGATATAATCAGGCAAATGAGGCAGCAACCCGAAATGAAAGAACTGGGTGAAAGTGTTAACAAGATCACAACAACAGCAAGAGGTGACTTGCTTGTTCAACTCCGCGACAAGACCGGCAAGATGGCAAATATGTTCAAAGAACGAGCGACAGCTGTGCTTAAGGACGCCGCAAATGTGAAGATTCTGAGTCATACATTGAACGTAGAGGTTCGTGACCTGGATGTAGCCACAACGAAAGAAGACGTTGCCAGCACCATAAATAAACAGTTCCCAGAGGTAAACCACGGGAAACCCGTTCCAATAAAGACTATAAAGTCGTCAAGGAATGGCACGCAAACAGCGATCGTAAGTTTGGCAGCCAGAGACTCAAAAATTCTGGTGGAGGCGGGAAGAATCCGCGTAGGCTGGGTCAACTGCCGAATTCGGGAACTTATCAGCCCCATCAGATGCTATCGATGCCTTGACTTTGGACATATGTCTAGGCATTGTAAGTCCACAGAATATCGCAGCGGCACATGCCTACACTGCGGAAAGAAAAAACACTTGGCCAAGCAATGCAAAGCAGCACCCAAATGCGCCATTTGCAATACAACGACTGGTGACGCACAAGACCACCCTACTGGAAGTTTCAGGTGCCCTGCGTATAAAAAAGCGGTAAAACAACTAAAATAATGATTAAGTGTATACAAATTAATTTAAACCACTGCATGGCGGCACAAGACCTTCTAAAGCAGGCAATCTACGAGCAAAAGATCGATATTGCACTCATCAGCGAGCAGTACAAAGAACCCTCAGTGGAAGAAAATTGGCTGGAAGACAGAAGCAAAAACGCTGCAATCTGGGCATGCGGGGCCACACCCATCGAAATCAGAGGTAATAGTCAACATGAGGGCTTCATCTACGTAGAAATTGGTGGAATTCACTTCTACAGCTGCTACGCGCCTCCAAGCGAACCAATAGAAAGTTATAAAAACATGCTAAGCCGCCTGGTAACCGATGCTGGGGGAAAAGCACCACTCCGAATATCTGGAGACTTTAACTCGTGGGCAGTTGAATGGGGCAGTCCAAAAACAACCCCAACGAGGCCAGGCGCTGCTTGAAGCCTTCTCTAGTCTTAACATCGTGCTGCTCAACAAAGGAAGGAAAAATACCTACCAAAGGGGAAATGCGGGTTCGATCATCGACCTGACATTCAGCAGCTCTGCGATATTCAATAAAATAACATGGGACGTCTCAGAGGAGTTTACATTCAGCGACCACTTTGCCATCTACTTAACCATCCACCCGCCTCGAAACTCCGCGAATAAAAGGAGAGCGTCGAAAGTGCAAAGCATTGGATGGAAAACAAAAATGTTAGATAACAGCATGTTGGAATACATGACAGAACTCGTACCAGACACACTTGTTGGAAGCTCTGGAAGCCCCAACACATGTGCTAATGCACTAGTAAAGCTGATCACTGACATCTGCGATGCATCAATGCCACGGAAAAAGAGTGGTAACCGAAGAGCACCAGCGTACTGGTGGACAAACGAAATAGCGGAGCTAAGAGGGGAATCAGTAAGGCTACGCCGGCAACACCAGAGACAGAGGGCAAGAAACAATCCCAAGTATCAACACCTCCAATCTGCATACAAGCACAGCCGAATAAATCTACGAAAAGCAATCCAAAAGAGCAAGCGCGAGGCCTTCGCAGAGCTAGTAAAAGACGTCGACGACAATCCTTGGGGTAGCGGATACAATATCGTCCTGAAAAAATTGAAAGGGTGCAACGCCAAACCGCCAGTATGCCCACTCACAATCAAGCGGATCGTCTCAGGCCTTTTCCCACAGCAAGAAGTATGCAGTGTACCGAGGAAGCTAGTAGTATAAACCGCCGAGATCCCTCCGGTAACAAATAATGAAGTGCTCGCTGCTGCAGCTAGAATTAAAACCAGCAAGTCCCCAGCTATGGATGGAATTCCGAATAGCATTATTAAATATGTAGTTAAGAAGAAGACTGAAACCTTCAGCAATCTATACATGAAATTCATTCAAGAAGGTATTTTTTTCAAAGAAATGGAAGCGGCAACGGCTAGTAATGCTACCCAAATGCAACAAACCCCCAGAAGAGCCTTCTTCATACAGGACTTCTTCATACAGGCCTTCTTCATACAGGCCTCTTCGACTCCAAGAGATTACGGAAGGTGACGACGGGCTTTCAAATAAACAATACGGCTTCCGAAAAATGCGGTCAACTGTCGATTCCATTGCGTCTGTCTGCGATATAGCGCGTAAAGCACTGGAGGGCAAAAGATGGTTCGAAGGAACTAAACAGTACTGCGCTGTAGTCGCGCTGGATGTAAAAAATGCATTCAACTCCGCCAACTGGAACTACATAATAAAGGCGTTGATAGAGATGAAAATCCCAGACTACTTGACCCGAATACTCCAAAACTATTTTTGCGAAAGAGAGTTATTTTATGATACAAATGAAGGCCCAAAAAGGTACCATGTCACAGGTGGTGTGCCGCAGGGTTCGGTGCTCGGACCAATCCTTTGGAACATCATGTATGATGGCATCCTTAAAATTGAAAAACCCGAGGGCGTGTCTATAATAGGCTATGCGGATGACAGAGAAATCGTAGTAGTGGCAAAACATTTGGTGGACGTGTCGCGTATGTGTAGCGAAACAATAGCGTTAGCAAAAACTTGGCTGCAGAATGCAGGACTAGAGTAAGCTGACCACAAGACAGAGGCCCTGCTTATGACCAGTCGAAAAAAGGTGGAAAAAATTCAAATCCGCGTAGGAGAACACATTTTAGCGTCAGCGCCAACTTTAAAATACCTCGGTGTCGTACTCGATCCACGACTGAACTTTAAGGAACACCTGAAATATGCCAGCGAGAAGGCAAGGAAGACCAGTATGGCTCTTGCAAGACTCATGCCAAATATGGGAGGCCCAAAAGAGAAACAAAGAACCCTCTGCTTGCGAGCGTCAGCTCATCAATTTTAATGTACGCGGCACCAATCTGGGCAAGCGCGACCCCTATAACCTCATATATGAGAGCACCAGCCTCGGTGCACAGATTATCTTCTCTTAGAGTATGCTGTGCATTCGTGACCGTGTCAGACGAGGCTGCAAATTTGCTGGCTGGAAGATGCCCGGTAGACATAGCTGCAAGAACGGCGGCAGCAATAAAGCATAGCCCAAGTGAACGCAACAAGATCCTGCAACAAAGCACCGACGAGTGGCAACAAAGGTGGGACTCGTCGCCAAAAGGACGTTGGACAAAGAGATTGATCCCAAGGGTAGACGAGTGGATTAAGAGAAAACACGGAGAAACAAACTTCTACCTTACCCAGTTCCTTACCGGGCATGGCTGCTTCCGACAATATTTATACAAAAACAAGCACGTTGATGACCCCTTCTGCCTACATTGCGATGGGAAAATTGAAAGCGTAGAACACATACTTATGGACTGCCACAGATTCGACACAGAACGCAACTATCTAGAACGTTACATGGGAAAAGCCGTGTCCCCCGAAAGCTTGCTGGAGGCTATGCTGTCCGATAAGGATATTTGACACAAATGTGTTAACACCATCACGGGAATAATGAAAAGACTTCGAATAGACGAGCGAAACGCAAATCGCGCAGTGTAATAACGCACGTTGAGTGAAGACGAAGAATAACGTCCAGTGCCTGCCCTGCGAAGTAATATCGGAATTGATAGTCCCGCAGGGGTGCCACAGGCCCAGCGTACGAAGGAAGTTGGGTTTAGTCCGTAGGTGCCAGGAGGCAAATCGGGCATGCGGGGAGCACGGGCTGCTCGTATCTATGAAGATTCCTCCTCCCTGGTCGTAACCGAAAAAAAAAACTCACTCAATTTCTTCCGTTTATATTTTCCCGCCGGATAAACATTTTCGTTAATTTTCCCCTTATTCATATTGTCCGACGGTTCGGACACAAAACCGTATTACTTGTGCGGACACTTCTTTGTTGACCGAGTTCAAGCGAAGACTTCGAGCTACCAGCCTCATCCAGGTAAATTAAGCGTTGTACACACTTATTATAACGAAAAACTAAAAACATCATTGCGTTTTTCTTTTACTTTTCTTATTTCACGACAACCCGAATAAAATCCTTTCTTCGCCGAGAAGAATTTGAACGATTTTCACTTCATCCAGATAAAATCAACCAGTTTCAACACCTACAGTCCACTTATATTATAAAGTACACCAGCTAATCGCCACAACACCAACATTTTTAAATAAACACAATCATCACGATCAACGATTCACCTTTTTGGCTTTTTTCTCAACACAGCACCATCACTTTTGATCAACCACAAAACAACACTTAACACAACACTTGCCACACCACCTGCCACAGGACACCCGCACACTAAGATTTTAATTACCACATTAGTTGTCACTGTCAAAATTGATCAAGGTACGTGGTTATTACTTCAATTGCACCTTCGTGGATTAAGAGAAAACACGGAGAAACAAACTTCTACCTTACCCGGTTCCTTACCGGGCATGGCTGCTTCCGAAAATATTTATATAAATACAAGCACGTTGATCACCCCTTCTGCCTACATTGCGATGGGAAAATTGAAAGCGTAGAACACATACTTATGGACTGCCCCGAAGGCTTGCTGGAGGCTATGCTGTCCTATAAGGATATTTGGCAAAAATGTGTTGACACCATCACGGGAATAACGCAAACACTTCGAATAGACGAGCGAAACACGATCCGCTTAGAAGAATAACGACCAGTGCCTGCACTGTGAAGTAATATCGGAATTGATAGTTCCGCAGGTGTGTCACAGGCCCAGCGTACGAAGGAGGTTGGGTTTAGTCCGTAGGTGCCTGGAGGCAAATCGGGCATGCGGGCAGCACGGGCTTCTCGTATCTATGAAGACTCCTCCTCTCTGGTCGTAAGCGAAAAGAAAAAAGAAAAAAACACACACACATACCGTTGGAGAGCTTTCCGACAATCTGTTCAAATACTTGCACAGTGGTGCTAGGGGGTATATAACAACTATAGATGTATAGATCTCTTATATTTGCACACACAAAGCCAGTTTCAGATACGACGTCGTACATCCAGCTAGCGGGGTTGCCGCATGTCCATATGGCTGATTTGCCACTCCTATCGTGTGCCCAACATTGTGACCGTTTCACTTTGTAGGGTTCGCTGAGTATCGCGACATCCACGTTTTCCTCACTGATGGTTTGCAATAGGAGGTCCTGCGTTGCCTGACAGTGGTTAAGGATGAGTTGCAGTATCTTCATTTTGTCTTATATTTGCTGAGCACTGCTTGATAGGTAGGGCACCTGAAAACTCCGGTTATGTGGTCAGTAGCCAGCACGCCGCGTTTCGCACATACCAAGCACTTAGGGGGGTTGCTACAGTCTTTTGCCATGTGTCCATGGCCACCACACTTAAAGCAGGATTTAATGAAGTCTTCACTGCTCCGACATCATTTTTCATAATTTAGATATTGATGTAGTTTGTGTAACAGAGACTTGGTTTAAACCTCATATTGACAATTCTGCATATGCTCTCTGCAACTTTTCAGTTAAAAGAAATGATAGAAAATCAGGTCACAGAGGGGGTGGTCTGGCCATTTATTATAAAAAAAGCTTAGCTGCAAAGTTGTATGGAATTCTAGTGACAATGATGTAGTTGAAAGTATTTTCGTTGAGTTTAGTGACAGCGTTAAAAAGTGTTTAGTTGTTTGTGTGTATAACCCTCACAAATCTGTTGATCTCACTCAGCTTTTTATAAAAGTGTCAGAATTGTCGGTAAGTTATATACATGTTTTGATTTTAATATAAACCTTTTAGAAAACAATGCAATATGTAGAAATCTGTTGGATAATTTTAACTCCAGTGGGGTTAATATTATAAACAAATATGCCACCCGTTTTGCGCCCTCTTGTAAACCAAGTTTGTTGGATCTCTTTGGTGTGAGCGTAATTGATAGAGTTAATCACTTTGACCAATTTTATTTGCCCGGTGTTTCTGACCACGAGTTAATGTTTTTATCTTATGATATTGATTTCTGCAATGTGGAACCTACCAACTTATCATTTCGAGATTTTAATAACATAAATGTATCTGCACTTCATGCTGAAAGCGACACTTTAAACTGGAATGCGTGTTATCTTTGCTCTAATATTGATGAAAAGTTAGATCAATTCTCAATGCTAGTAAAATATTTGTTTGAAAAATACGTGCCAACTCGTAATATTAAAATAAGGCCAAATAAAAAACCTTGGTTCACGAAGGCCATTCTCTATCGCATCAATGACCGCAATCGGGCATATAAAAAATGGAAGCATTATCCTTGTGCTGAACACTGGAATTCATACAAAAAGATTAGAAATAACATAACAATAATCCTGCGAAAATCTAAGAAAGAATTTCTCGAGGCTAAATTCAATCAGAATCTTCCTTCAAAGATCCTATGGAACAATTTAAAATCTTTGGGCGTTGGTAATAAGGGGGTTAAGGCATGTATGCTTAATGCTGATGAACTAAACTCACATTTCATTGGTGCAACTTCTCAAGCTAGTACCGTACACCCGTTCAATATTGACATGCGTCTTGCATATGGTTATTGCAGTGAATTTTCATTTGAGGCTGTAACAGAATGCGAAGTTGTAAATTGCGTTTATGCCATAAAATCGAATGCTATTGGAGTGGATGGAATTAGCTTACGTTTTCTAAAGCTAATCCTTGAAAAGTTAATTTCTTTACAAATAATTTCACATCTGGAAAAACAATGTTTACTTAGTGAGTTTCAGTCTGGCTTTGGAGCTGGGCACAGTTGTTCCACAGCGATCTTGAAGGTTTTGGAAGACATTCGTCCTGCTTTCGATAGTAAATTTCTTACTTTCCTGGTGCTCCTCGATTTTTCTAAAGCATTTGATACAGTCAACCATCTTGTCAAATTACAACAGTACTTCGGTTTTAGCTTGACTTCCATTAAGCTTATAAAAAGCTATCTGTCGAACAGGTATCAACAAGTCCAGAGTGGAGATGCAATGTCTAGCCTTAGTGAAATTACTACTGGAGTGCCCCAAGGCTCAATTTTAGGTCCCATCCTTTTTAGTCTATTTATAAATGACATTGTTCATTGTTGCCAATATGCACGCATCCATTTATACGCAGATGATACGCAAATTTATTATTCACGTCCTATTGGCCTCAGTGAAGACTTAGTGTTTAGTTTGAATGATGACCTAAAAAGAATTTCGCACTGGGCCAAATCAAATGGTCTCTGTTTAAATGCGGAAAAAACCCAGCTGCTTCCTATATCTCACTAACCTTTCGATCTGTGCAGTCTATCCCCAATCATACTTGATGAGAGAGAGATTGAAATGAATTCAGTTGTGACAAATCTTGGATTTAAGATGAATTCCCGTTTAGGGTGTTCAGACCATATTAATTATAGCATATCGAAAATATATTATATTTTGAGAAACCTGTGGCATACGTGCACTTGCCTACCACTCAATTTAAAACTAAAGTTAATAAAAACCCTCATTGTTCCACAAATTTCGTATTTTGAGTTGATATATGGTTACATGGATTGCGAATCAAGAAACAAATTGAATCTGGCCCTAAATAATGCAGCTAGATTTGTTTACAGTAAAAGAAAGTTTGACCACATATTGGTATATACCAAAACAATTCTAGGTTTCAGTCTTGAAAATTACATTATTGTTCGTCATATGGTATTTTTATTTAAAATATTAAAACTCGTCAGCCTGGCTACCTTTTTCAAAAGTTGAACTTTGATCAATCATCACGAACACACAATATTATTGTTCCTAGATATGCAACACTTACGGCCTCCAGATTGTTTTTTGTTGGTGCCATTAGAACATGGAATTATTTACCAATTTCAGTCAAAAGTATTAACACGGCGAGATGTTTCGAAAGGTCAGTTATAAACTTTTTTGCTTAGTGCTCACAATACCTTATTCTCATCCAGTATTCTTTGTACTTATTTAATTTCGTCTATAAAATGTATTATTTGTAAATCTCAACTTTTTTTCTCTTTTTCTCTTTTTTCTTATTTTTAAACATTGTTAGTATTAAGTTAAGTACACAGTTTTTGTAATTAAATATTGATGTTTGGTACATTAAAAGACTTAGCGTCTTACGGTACACAATCTGTAATATATCTAAATATGTATGTAAAAAAAAAATATGTATGCTTTACGCATGGATCGTATGTCCGACTCTTGGACCTTGATAGACTCAAGCTTTGCATTTAAAGCTAAGCACACTTCTTCGCGAGTTGTGACTTCGTCTATCTCGTGGATTTTCAGAAAGGTTTGCTGTGTTAGGGTTCTAACTTCCGCTTTACCCGATAGCATTTCTCCCACCACGGCTTGCAGTTTGGCGTTATTTGTGCTCTCTGCCTTGTTGAGCTGAAACAAGAGGTCTCCTTTGGCAGTTTTCCTTATCTTGCGGACGTTTTCACCTAGGTCCCTCAGTCTCTCGTCACTTTTGATATGTTTGAGGATTTCCGCATACGAGCACTCCCAGGAGAATTTGATTACGATTGCGTCCGGACAAGGGCGTTTTCCTTTGGCGCTTTACGTTCGACACTAGTCCACGCTGCTTCTTGAGTTGCGGGAGTGTCGGTGTTAATAAAAGATTGCTCTTTACCCTTCTCTAGGGCCGCGCGGGCCATCGGTTTCTCCCGGTCGCTCTTCGGGTATTGCTGCTCGGGTCGCTGAACTTGCATTCCCGGGGAGTGAACTCTTGTACGCTTCCCCAGTGGCTGAAAGCTATTTGATACAGTGGTATCACCTTAGGTAAAGGCGCACTACGCACTGGAGAACGCTGGGTCCTGCCGCTTTTTTGGATAGGGTTTGCGGCTTGGTTTTTTGTTGAATTCCGACATGTTCCTTGCTACCAGAAATCAGAATTAATTTAGTTTATTTAGGGTATTATCATATTATAAATGTTAAAAGTTCGTTATTATTTATTTAATTTAATTTTTATTTAATTTTTATTTATCTATTATTAATGTGGTTTATTAAACTTTGTATATATTTATATTTATTATTATAACTTTAATTTATTTATTGCGGTTTATTAAACTTTGTATATATTTATATTTATTATTATTACTTTTATTTATTTATTTTATTTATTTAATTTATTTGAGTTGTATTTATATTATTATGGATGCAAATATTTATTCTTATTTCAGTTTAGTTTGTATAATGTTGTATGAACATTTTTATATTATTATTGTTATTATTAATCTTTATTTATATATTTAATTTATTATAGATATTTTTAGTATTATTATTATTTAAGTTTATTTATTTACTTTATATTGTTTGATTTATATTATTGATTCCTTTTATTTTATTTGCGATTTTTATTAGTACGATTAGTAAGCTGCATTTTAAGCAATGAAGCTATAAAAGTGTTAAGTGTGCACCCCACGTAAGACCACTTTGATGGGTTCGGGACTGCACTAAGTGGGGTCACTTACCGCCGTCAGATTTGCAAAGCAAATCTGTTCCCACTTTCGGGAAAGATCAGCTGCTGATGGCAGGGTTTGCTAGAATCGCGTAACTTTATTCTATCTCCCTCGTTTGCCACTTCCAGTAAAAATTCAAAATAAAAAGTTTTAACTGCCATTGATATCAAATAAGTTAAATTATGAAATGTGAGAAAAACGAGGCTCCATTGGACGACACCAACGTGGAATGGACTCACCGAACTCCTTCAGGACTCGACTATCACCTTATCGTTAGTAAACACCAGGTACTTTCGTAGGTTTTTGCTTATTTTTCCCCCCGTATAAAGAGCTGAGTCCACTCACAAACAATGAACACTCACATACACTAAAAAAAACAGACATACCAACGACGCGATATCGGCGATCACTCCTTATATAACGGCATGTATAAAATTAGCAGTAGACCAAATTGAAACACATGGAAAATGGCTGAACTCGCCGAAAACCCATTTAGGCTTATCTGCACGTTACACACACATACACATGAACATACTCACTCAATTTCATTCGTTTATATTTTCCCGCCGGATAAACATTTTCGTTAATTTTCCCCTAATTCATATTGTCCGACGGTTCGGACACAAAACCGTAATACTTGTGCGGACACTTCTTTGTTGACTGAGTTCAAGCGAAGACTTCGAGCTACCAGCCTCATCCAGGTAAATTAAGCGTTGTACACACTTATTATAACGAAAAACTAAAAACATCATTGCGTTTTTCTTTTACTTTTCTTATTTCACGACAACCCGAATAAAATCCTTTCTTCGCCGAGAAGAATTTGCACGATTTTCACTTCATCCAGATAAAATCAACCAGTTTCAACACCTACAGTCCACTAATATTATAAAGTACATCAGCTAATCGCCACAACACCAACATTTTTGAATAAACACAATCATCACGATTAACGATTCACCTTTTTGGCTTTTTTTCTCAACACAGCACCATCACTTTTGATCAACCACAACACAACACTTAACACAACACCTGCCACACCACCTGCCACAGGACACCCGCACACTAAGATTTTAATTACCACATTAGTTGTCACCGTCAACATTGATCAAGGTACGTGGTTATTACTTCAATTGCACCTTCGTGGATTAAGAGAAAACACGGAGAAACAAACTTCTACCTTACCCAGTTCCTTACCGGGCATGGCTGCTTCCGAAAATATTTATATAAATACAAGCACGTTGATCACCCCTTCTGCCTACATTGCGATGGGAAAATTGAAAGCGCAGAACACATACTTGTGGACTGCCACAGATTCGACACAGAACGCAACTATCTAGAACGTTATATGGGAAAAGCAGTGTCCCCCGAAGGCTTGCTGGAGGCTATGCTGTCCGATAAGGATATTTGGCACAAATGTGTTGACACCATCACGGGAATAACGCAAAGACTTCAAATAGACGAGCGAAACGCGAACCGCGCAGAATTATAACGCACGCTGAACGAAGACGAAGAATAACGACCAGTGCCTTCCCTGTGAAGAAATATCGGAATTGATAGTCCCGCAGGGGTGTCACAGGCCCAGCGTACGAAGGAGGTTGGGTTTAGTCCGTAGGTGCCTGGAGGCAAATCGGGCATGCGGGCAGCACGGGCTTCTCGTATCTATGAAGAGTCCTCCTCTCTGGTCGTAAGCGAAAAGAAAAAAAGAAAAAACCACACACACATACCGTTGGAGAGCTTTCCGACAATCTGTTCAGCAGCTATAGATGTATAGATCTCTTATATTTGCACACACAAAGCCAGTTTCAGATACGACGTCGTACATCCAGCTAGCGGGGTTGCCGCATGTCCATATGGCTGATTTGCCACTCCTATCGTGTGCCCAACATTGTGACCGTTTCACTTTGTAGGGTTCGCTGAGTATCGCGACATCCACGTTTTCCTCACTGATGGTTTGCAATAGGAGGTCCTGCGTTGCCTGAGAGTGGTTAAGGTTGAGTTGCAGTATCTTCATTTTGTCTTATATTTGCTGAGCACTGCTTGATAAGTAGGGCACCTGAAAACTCCGGTTATGTGGTCAGTAGCCAGCACGCCGCGTTTCGCACATACCAAGCACTTAGGGGGGTTGCTACAGTCTTTTGCCATGTGTCCAGGGCCACCACACTTAAAGCAGGATTTACTGAAGTCTTCACTGCTCCGAGAGTTCATAGACACGTGGCCAAACTCGAAGCATTTGTAGCAACGTCTTGGTTGTTCTTTACCTCGAATGCGACAGATCACCCAGCCGATTCTAATTTTGCCTAGCGAGAGCACCTTATTGACACTACTCGCCGGTAGAAGCAACAACGCGATTTGGGTGCCTTAGTATGCTTTACGCATGGATCGTATGTCCGACTCGTGGACCTTGATAGACTCAAGCTTTGCATTTAAAGCTAAGCACACTTCTTCGCGAGTTGTGACTTCGTCTATGTCGGCTATAACGGCTTGCAGTTTGGCGTTATTTGTGCTCTCTGCCTTGTTGAGCTGAAACAAGAGGTCTCCTTTGGCAGTTTTCCTTATCTTGCAGACGTTTTTACCTAGGTCCCTCAGTCTCTCGTCACTTTTGATATGTTTGAGGATTTCCGCATACGAGCACTCCCAGGAGAATTTGATTACGATTGCGTCCGGACAAGGGCGTTTTCCTTTGGCGCTTTACGTTCGACACTAGTCCACGCTGCTTCTTGAGTTGCGGGAGTGTCGGTGTTAATAAAAGATTGCTCTTTACCCTTCTCTAGGGCCGCGCGGGCCATCGGTTTCTCCCGGCCGCTCTTCGGGTATTGCTGCTCGGGTCGCTGAACTTGCATTCCCGGGGAGTGAACTCTTGTACGCTTCCCCAGTGGCTGAAAGCTATTTGATACAGTGGTATCACCTTCGTTGTTAGATCTACCCCGCTTTCCTTCCGTGACCTCCTTGGGTGGCGATGCTGTCTGAAACTGAACAGTTTACAAATACTTGTCAGCATGCTCTTCATCTGCTGGTTTACGTGCCGTTGACTGTCCATCATACTTTTCATTTCGCTTAATTTTCCGCCCATCAAGCGGACAGCTTCGTTGTACCTGTTGCCAGAGAACACGATCGGTTGGATACAGCGTGGCTCTTCTGTACTCGTATTGTTCATCGGTGACGCTGGTGAGGGCATGATCTATACCAAGCCATCAGCTTGAACGAGGACTTCTTTTTCGCTTAGCGGTCCCTTAGGTAAAGGCGCACGACGCACTGGAGAACGCTGGGTCCTGCCGCTTTTTTGGATAGGGCTTGCGAAGTTATAGCCTTGGTTTTTTGTTGAATTCTGACATGTTCCTTGCTACCAGAAATCAGAATTAATTAAGTTTATTTAGGGTATTATCATATTATAAATGTTAAAAGTTCGTTATTATTTATTTAATTTAATTTTTATTTATCTATTATTAATGTGGTTTATTAAACTTTGTATATATTTATATTTATTATTATAACTTTTATTTATTTATTGTGGTTTATTAAACTTTGTATATATTTATATTTATTATGATTATTTTTGTTTATTTAATTTATTTATTTAATTTATTTGAGTTGTATTTTTATTATTATGGATGCAAATATTTATTCTTATTTCAGTTTAGTTTGTATAATGTTGTATGAACATTTTTATATTATTATTGTTATTATTAATCTTTATTTATATATTTAATTTATTATAGATATTTTTAGTATTATTATTATTTAAGTTTATTTATTTACTTTATATTGTTTGATTTATATTATTGATTCCTTTTATTTTATTTGCGATTTTTATTAGTACGATTAGTAAGCTGCATTTTAAGCAATGAAGCTATAAAAGTGTTAAGTGTGCACCCCACGTAAGACCACTTTGATGGGTTCGGGACTGCACTAAGTGGGGTCACTTACCGCCGTCAGATTTGCAAAGCAAATTTTTTTCCACTTTCGGGAAAGATCAGCTGCTGATGGCAGGGTTTGCTAGAATCGCGTAACTTTATTCTATCTCCCTCGTTTGCCACTTCCAGTAAAAATTTAAAATAAAAAGTTTTAACTGCCTTTGATATGAAATAAGTTAAATTATGAAATGTGAGAAAAACGAGCCTGCATTGGACGACACCAACGTGGAATGGACTCACCGAACTCCTTCAGGACTCGACTATCACCTTATCGTTAGTAAACACCAGGTACTTTCGTAGGTTTTTGCTTATTTTTCCCCCCGTATGAAGAGCTGCGTCCACTCACAAACAATGTACACTCACATACACAAAAAAAAAACAGACATACCAACGACGCGATATCGGCGATCACTCCTTATACAACGGCATGTATAAAATTAGCAGTAGACCAAATTGAAACACATGGAAAATGGCTGAACTCGCCGGAAACCCATTTAGGCTTATCTGCACGTTACACACACATACACATGAACACACTCACTCAATTTCTTCCGTTTATATTTTCCCGCCGGATAAACATTTTCGTTAATTTTCCCCTAATTCATATTCTCCGACGGTTCGGACACAAAACCGTATTACTTGTGCGGACACTTCTTTGTTGACCGAGTTCAAGCGAAGACTTCGAGCTACCAGCCTCATCCAGGTAAATCAAGCGTTGTACACACTTATTATAACGAAAAACTAAAAACATCATTGCGTTTTTCTTTTACTTTTCTTATTTCACGACAACCCGAATAAAATCCTACCTTCGCCGAGAAGAATTTGCACGATTTTCACTTCATCCAGATAAAATCAACCAGTTTCAACACCTACAGTCCACTAATATTATAAAGTACATCAGCTAATCGCCACAACACCAACATTTTTGAATAAACACAATCATCACGATTAACGATTCACCTTTTTGGCTTTTTTTCTCAACACAGCACCATCACTTTTGATCAACCACAACACAACACTTAACACAACACCTGCCACACCACCTGCCACAGGACACCCGCACACTAAGATTTTAATTACCACATTAGTTGTCACCGTCAACATTGATCAAGGTACGTGGTTATTACTTCAATTGCACCTTCGTGGATTAAGAGAAAACACGGAGAAACAAACTTCTATCTTACCCAGTTCCTTACCGGGCATGGCTGCTTCCGAAAATATTTATATAAATACAAGCACGTTGATCACCCCTTCTGCCTACATTGCGATGGGAAAATTGAAAGCGCAGAACACATACTTATGGACTGCCACAGATTCGACACAGAACGCAACTATCTAGAACGTTATATGGGAAAAGCAGTGTCCCCCGAAGGCTTGCTGGAGGCTATGCTGTCCGATAAGGATATTTGGCACAAATGTGTTGACACCATCACGGGAATAACGCAAAGACTTCAAATAGACGAGCGAATTGCGAACCGCGCAGAATTATAACGCACGCTGAATGAAGACGAAGAATAACGACCAGTGCCTGCCCTGTGAAGTAATATCGGAATGGATAGTCCCGCAGGGGTGTCACAGGCCCAGCGTACGAAGGAGGTTGGGTTTAGTCCGTAGGTGCCTGGAGGCAAATCGGGCATGCGGGCAGTACGGGCTTCTCGTATCTATGAAGAGTCCTCCTCTCTGGTCGTAAGCGAAAAGAAAAAAGAAAAAAACACACACACATACCGTTGGAGAGCTTTCCGACAATCTGTTCAAATACTTGCACAGTGGTGCTAGGGGGTATATAGCAGCAATAAATGTATAGATCTCTTATATTTCAAGCGAAGACTTCGAGCTACCAGCCTCATCCAGGTAAATCAAGCGTTGTACACACTTATTATAACGAAAAACTAAAAACATCATTGCGTTTTTCTTTTACTCTTCTTATTTCACGACAACCCGAATAAAATCCTACCTTCGCCGAGAAGAATTTGCACGATTTTTACTTCATCCAGATAAAATCAACCAGTTTCAACACCTACAGTCCACTAATATTATAAAGTACATCAGCTAATCGCCACAACACCAACATTTTTGAATAAACACAATCATCACGATTAACGATTCACCTTTTTGGCTTTTTTTCTCAACACAGCACCATCACTTTTGATCAACCACAACACAACACTTAACACAACACCTGCCACACCACCTGCCACAGGACACCCGCACACTAAGATTTTAATTACCACATTAGTTGTCACCGTCAACATTGATCAAGGTACGTGGTTATTACTTCAATTGCACCTTCGTGGATTAAGAGAAAACACGGAGAAACAAACTTCTATCTTACCCAGTTCCTTACCGGGCATGGCTGCTTCCGAAAATATTTATATAAATACAAGCACGTTGATCACCCCTTCTGCCTACATTGCGATAGGAAAATTGAAAGCGCAGAACACATATTTATGGACTGCCACAGATTCGACACAGAACGCAACTATCTAGAACGTTATATGGGAAAAGCAGTGTCCCCCGAAGGCTTGCTGGAGGCTATGCTGTCCGATAAGGATATTTGGCACAAATGTGTTGACACCATCACTCGAATAACGCAAAGACTTCAAATAGACGAGCGAAACGCGAATTGCGAACCGCGCAGAATTATAACGCACGCTGAGTGAAGACGAAGAATAACGACCAGTGCCTGCCCTGTGAAGTAATATCGGAATTGATAGTCCCGCAGGGGTGTCACAGGCCCAGCGTACGAAGGAGGTTGGGTTTAGTCCGTAGGTGCCTGGAGGCAAATCGGGCATGCGGGCAGCACGGGCTTCTCGTATCTATGAAGAGTCCTCCTCTCTGGTCGTAAGCGAAAAGAAAAAAGAAAAAAACACACACACATACCGTTGGAGAGCTTTCCGACAATCTGTTCAAATACTTGCACAGTGGTGCTAGGGGGTATATAGCAGCTATAGATTTATAGATCTCTTATATTTGCACCCACAAAGCCAGTTTCAGATACGACGTCGTACATCCAGCTAGCGGGGTTGCCGCATGTCCATATGGCTGATTTGCCACTACTATCGTGTGCCCAACATTGTGACCGTTTCACTTTGTAGGGTTCGCTGAGTATCGCGCCATCCACGTTTTCCTCACTGATGGTTTGCAATAGGAGGTCCTGCGTTGCCTGAGAGTGGTTAAGGTTGAGTTGCAGTATCTTCACTTTGTCTTATATTTGCTGAGCACTGCTTGATAGGTAGGGCACCTGAAAACTCCGGTTATGTGGTCAGTAGCCAGCACGCCGCGTTTCGCACATACCAAACACTTAGGGGGGTTGCTACAGTCTTTTGCCATGTGTCCAGGGCCACCACACTTAAAGCAGGATTTACTGAAGTCTTCATTGCTCCGACAGTTCATAGACACGTGGCCAAACTCGAAGCATTTGTAGCAACGTCTTGGCTGTTCTTTACCTCGAATGCGACAGATCACACAGCCGATTCTAATTTTGCCTAGCGAGAGAACCTTATTGACACTACTCGCCGGTAGAAGCAACAACGCGATTTGGGTGCCTTAGTATGCTTTACGCACGGATCGTATGTCTGACTCGTGGACCTTGATAGACTCAAGCTTTGCATTTAAAGCTAAGCACACTTCTTCGCGAGTTGTGACTTCGTCTATGTCGGCTATAACGGCTTGCAGTTTGGCGTTATTTGTGCTCTCTGCCTTGTTGAGCTGAAACAAGAGGTCTCCTTTGGCAGTTTTCCTTATCTTGCGGACGTTTTCACCTAGGTCCCTCAGTCTCTCGTCACTTTTGATATGTTTGAGGATTTTCGCATACGAGCACTCCCAGGAGAATTTGATTACGATTGCGTCCGGACAAGGGCGTTTTCCTTTGGCGCTTTACGTTCGACACTAGTCCACGCTGCTTCTTGAGTTGCGGGAGTGTCGGTGTTAATAAAAGATTGCTCTTTACCCTTCTCTAGGGCCGCGCGGGCCATCGGTTTCTCCCGGCCGCTCTTCGGGTATTGCTGCTCGGGTCGCTGAACTTGCATTCCCGGGGAGTGAACTCTTGTACGCTTCTCCAGTGGCTGAAAGCTATTTGATACAGTGGTATCACCTTCGTTGTTAGATCTACCCCGCTTTCCTTCCGTGACCTCCTTGGGTGGCGATGCTGTCTGAAACTGAACAGTTTACAAATACTTGTCAGCATGCTCTTCATCTGCTGGTTTACGTGCCGTTGACTGTCCATCATACTTTTCATTTCGCTTAATTTTCCGCCCATCAAGCGGACAGCTTCGTTGTACCTGTTGCCAGAGAACACGATCGGTTGGATACAGCGTGGCTCTTCTGTACTCGTATTGTTCATCGGTGACGCTGGTGAGGACATGATATATACCAAGCCATCAGCTTGAACGAGGACTTCTTTTTCGCTTAGCGGTCCCTTAGGTAAAGGCGCACGACGCACTGGAGAACGCTGGGTCCTGCCGCTTTTTTGGATAGGGCTTGCGGAGCTATAGCCTTGGTTTTTTGTTGAATTCTGACATGTTCCTTGCTACCAGAAATCAGAATTAATTGAGTTTATTTAGGGTATTATCATATTATAAATGTTAAAAGTTCGTTATTATTTATTTAATTTAATTTTTATTTTTCTATTATTAATGTGGTTTATTAAACTTTGTATATATTTATATTTATTATTATAACTTTTATTTATTTATTGTGGTTTATTAAACTTTGTATATATTTATATTTATTATGATTATTTTTGTTTATTTAATTTATTTATTTAATTTATTTGAGTTGTATTTTTATTATTATGGATGCAAATATTTATTCTTATTTCAGTTTAGTTTGTATAATGTTGTATGAACATTTTTATATTATTATTGTTATTATTAATCTTTATTTATATATTTAATTTATTATAGATATTTTTAGTATTATTATTATTTAAGTTTATTTATTTACTTTATATTGTTTGATTTATATTATTGATTCCTTTTATTTTATTTGCGATTTTTATTAGTACGATTAGTAAGCTGCATTTTAAGCAATGAAGCTATAAAAGTGTTAAGTGTGCACCCCACGTAAGACCACTTTGATGGGTTCGGGTCTGCACTAAGTGGGGTCACTTACCGCCGTCAGATTTGCAAAGCAGATTTGTTCCCACTTTCGGGAAAGATCAGCTGCTGATGGCAGGGTTTGCTAGAATCGCGTAACTTTATTCTATCTCCCTCGTTTGCCACTTCCAGTAAAAATTAAATATAAAAAGTTTTAACTGCCTTTGATATGAAATAAGTTAAATTATGAAATGTGAGAAAAACGAGCCTGCATTGGACGACACCAACGTGGAATGGACTCACCGAACTCCTTCAGGACTCGACTATCACCTTATCGTTAGTAAACACCTAATACAACGGCATGTATAAAATTAGCAGTAGACCAAATTGAAACACATGAAAAATGGCTGAACTCGCCGAAAACCCATTTAGGCGGAGTTCAGGTATTAAGCCCTTCCATCCGAGAGTAAGGGAAAGGAATAAGACCTAAAAAGGCGAAGTCCAAATAAGAAATGCGCCCGCTTTAGAAGAAGACGGATGTCAAGAAGCCAAAAAAGCCGATATACGCGATAAAGCCCCCACTGGCTGGTCTCCTAATGCTGAAAGACGTCACCACATGAATGTTGAAAAGGCTGCAGAAAATGTACGTGGGGTAGGCCCTGTGACCGAAAACTCTTCTGCAAACTGCCCAAAATTGAAATATATCTTCATTGAACGACCCGCCCTAATGTGCAGCGGTCACACTTATTCACGGCCCTCATATACATAGTTGTGTGTGTGTGTGCTTATCTGCACGTTACACACACATACACATGAACACACTCACTCAATTTCTTCCGTTTATATTTTCCCGCCGGATAAACATTTTCGTTAATTTTCCCCTAATTCATATTGTCGGACGGTTCGGACACAAAACCGTATTACTTGTGCGGACACTTCTTTGTTGACCGAGTTCAAGCGCAGACTTCGAGCTACCAGCCTCATCCAGGTAAATTAAGCGTTGTACACACTTATTATAACGAAAAACTAAAAACGTCATTGCGTTTTTCTTTTACTTTTCTTATTTCACGACAACCCGAATAAAATCCTTTCTTCGCCGAAAAGAATTTGCACGATTTTCACTTCATCCAGATAAAATCAACCAGTTTCAACACCTACAGTCCACTAATATTATAAAGTACACCAGCTAATCGCCACAACACCAACATTTTTGAATAAACACAATTATCACGATCAACGAATCACCTTTTTGGGTTTTTTCTCAACACAGCACCATCACTTTTGATCAACCACAATACAACACTTGCCACACCACCTGTCACAGGACACCAGCACACTAAGATTTTAATTACCACATTAGTTGTCACTGTCAACATTGATCAAGGTACGTGGTTATTACTTCAATGGCACCTTCGATTCATATATTCGAATATAAACACAAAAACAAAATTGTTAAAAAGTGAGCTTATGCGCGTGCAACGTATCGCGAGTTCGTTAGAAACACATAATTGGTGCATTTTATTTTATTAAATTAATTGTGCAATACGAGTGCCAACAAACAAAGTGCAACACATCACATCACTATACACTGTGTGTATACACTTGTGCAGTGCGGACGTGAAATTTTTGCGCTAGTGAAAAGCCTTAAGTTTGTGGTGAAAAAAGTGTGTACAAAAAGGAAAATTGTGTGAGTGAGGACCAAAGACTGGCCTAAATCCAAAGGAAGTGGTTTGCATGGTAAACCACCAAGAAGGTATGTTTTATTTCCTTTAAAGAGTTTTATATTTAGAAAAAAAAAATACAAAAACAAATCGGTTGTTTACTTTGGCAAGAACTCCAAGTACACTTTTGGCGCCAATTAAACTGCTGAGTTTGACATTGGAATAAAGCTGATAGATTTATCAGACACCAAATCTGCTGAAAGCTTTTAGCATAGAAAAGCTTGAAGGCTTCTAAAAGCTCAGCTTAAAAGCTTTCTGCTTGAAGACTTCCGGTGAGAAAGCTTTTAACACTTTTCGCAGACTTCCTTTTGGTGATGTCAACGCACCAAGGAGGCAATAAATAAGAAATATGGGGGAAAACGCGGGTTTGCCTGATCCTTTTAAGGCAAGTGGCAAAATGCAGAGGTCACCGTCCACGAATATAAATATGGCGTAGCGAAATTTTTTAACATCCGATACTCCGTCGGTAGTGCGAGTCCGAACATCTCCGCCGGATCTTGATAGGGTGAGGCTGGCCATTAGCCAGGGCCGGAATCTGACAAAGGAAGACAATGAGCAATCAAACGTGCTGCTCCTTTTAGGCAATAAATTGAGCAGTCTTGTCGACTTGATGGCGCCGCCAAGGCGCTCCATTCATCAACCGATTCGGGATTTGGTTGACGAGATTGTTGAAATTTATGAAGAACTAAGGATTTCGAAAGGCGTATGTGAAGTAAAGGAGAGGTCGCATAGTTGTAAATGCACGCAAACCTCGCCTTCTTTCAAAAAAGCTAAGGTTACATCAAAAAGAGTCATAAAAGACTCCATTACAAATGAGACGAACCTGCCAAAAGATGGCAAAGGGCAAAAAACGCTGTCTTATAGGGAAGCTCTGATAAGCTCAAATAAGGACCCTGAAGGCGAATGGATAGTACATACGAGAGCTAAGAAGATCATAAAAGCTAAACCGCTACGGTGGTTAAACCAAATGCCATTGTCATTAGGAAGACAGGTGACATGTCGTATAGCGATATGCTTAAATCGGTGAAAAACAGTGCTGATTTAAGTAAAATGGGTGAACAGGTCAAAAGAGTACGTAAAACTCAGAAAGCAGAAATACTTCTCGAGCTCAACCATGTGCATGAAGAAAAAGCAGAACTTTTCAAAAAGGTGTTTAAAGTCTCTTAGGTAACGAAGCCGAAATTACGGCTTTATCTAAACAGACTTATATAGAGATACATGATCTCGATGAGATCACAACTAAAGAAGAGATAGTTGTAGCCATCTCAGAGGCAAAAGTTTTAAACCAAAACTTTGAGCTAAACTGGTTAAAAACAATCAGGAAAGGATATCCAGGGACCCAAATAGCGCTGCTTGGCTTACTTCAGCTCGTAGCTCAGAAAATCATTGCAGCCAAAAAACTTAAGATTGGATGGTCGGTGTGTCGCATTCGAGAAAAAAGTATTCTGACAAGATGCTACAGATGTTTGGATTTTGGTCATCAAGCAAAGGCTTGTACAAACGAAAACCGCATTGGTTGCTGTTTTAAGTGCAGATAAAAAGGTCATAACGCAATGCAGCAATACGGCACTATGCATGCTTTGTAAAGCTAGGAATTAGGTGGAAAAAAACCATATTGCTAGGAGTAAACTGTGCCTCTTCTTCCAACGCGCCGTACAAAAATCTAAATCAAAAATATGAAGATACTGCAACTGAATTTAAATCACTGTGAAGCTGCTCAGCAGCTAATCAAACAATAATCTAAGAAAAAATTGATATTGCCATTTTGAGCGAGCAGTATAAGAAGTCTGGGAAGGGAACTTGGATTCCTGATAACAAAGGCAAAGCAGCCATATGGGTGTGTGGGCAAAAATACATTACCGAAAAGCCTTTCAGCCATGAGTTCTTTGTAAGGACCAAAATTGACGGTACTTATATATACAGCTGTTATGCACCTCCTAGTCTTAGCCAGCAAGAATTTGAACTTCTACTGGATAGACTCGTTGAAGATGCGGTTTCGTGCTCTCCCAAAATAAAAGCCGGAGATTTTAACGCGTGGGCTCTAGAATGGGGCAGCAGAAGGACAAATCAGCGAGGACGCGCTCTTCTTAAAGCCTTTGACCCATTAGACTTGCTTGTATTGAATAGAGGAAACAAAAATACTTTCGAAAAAAATGGAAGAGGTTCCATTATCGATATTGCTTTCTGTAGTGAATCAATGATGACAAAAGTTTCCTGGCCATTAAGCGATATTTACACACATAGCGATCACTTGACTGTAATAATCGATGTTGATTACATGAGAAGTAGGTCTAGTGGATATGTGAAGAACGACGCAAATGCCTGGTGCACTAATTCTTTTGATCTCGATATGTTTAAGTTGGTACTGGATGGTATGAAAAGCGTAACACAAATGTGGGCCAATGCAGAAAGGCTATCCGATGAACTTTATAAAGTACTAGCAGTGCATCTATAAATAGAAAAGTGCGCAAAAATAGCCGCAACCCTGTTTATTGGTGGAATGCTGAAATCGCAAACTTGCGGTCTGAATGCAACAAAGCCAGAAGAAATTATAAAGAAACAGATCTGATATTATGAGAGATGCATTTAAATGCTTGCGTAAACGATTAAAAAATGCAATAAAGGCAAGCAAAAAATCTTGTTTCAAAGATCTTTGCAGTGATTGTAGTGAGATTGACGAGTACCCTTGGGGTGGCGCCTACAAAATTGTTATGAAAGTGTTTAAAAGTAGCCAAAAGCAGATGCCAACATGTCCCACTCTGCTCAACCAAATAGTCGAAACGCTTTTTCCCAAAGATAGCCCCCAAATGAGGCCTGTGAATAACAATACATTGACAATTTGTCCACCTGTTATACCGGATGAAATTCTAGCTGCAGCTGAACGGCTAAAGAACGGCAAAGCTCCGGGACCCGATGGTATACCGAACATTGCCATCAGAGCGGCAGTAGCTGATTCCCCTATGGCCTTCTCACATGTCGTTAATATATGCCTGCAAAATTGCGTTTTCCCGAGGAGGTGGAAAAAGCAGAAGTTAGTGTTGCTTCCAAAGCCCAACAAGCCTCCAGGTGATCCAGGTTCTTACAGACCGCTTTGTATGATAGATTCGTTAGGCAAATTATTGCAACGTGTAATTTGCGATAGCTTATTGAAACACATTGACACCTATCAATGTTTGTCGGAAGCAATATCAGGCAAGCGCTGGAAGTACGGTTCGAAAGAATACTGCGCAGTAGTAACCTTAGACATAAAAACCGCGTTTAAATTATTAAACTAGTCGCACATTATTAATGCATTAAAGGCAATAAATACTCCACCTTATCTTATAAATATAGTAGATAGCTATCTTACTGATAGAGTTCTGTTTTATAATACTGATCTAGGTAGAAATAGATATGACACCAGCAGAGGAGTTCCCCAAGGCTCAGTTCTCGGCCCAGTTTTGTGGATTATTGCTTACGATGGAGTCCTGCGTCCTGTTCCAAAAGGAGTGAAGGTAATTGGATACGCAGATGATATAGCGGTTACCATTGTAGCGAAAGACATAAAAAAATTAAATTGGCCACGAAAGACACGGCTATATTAATCGATAACTGGCTCAAGACCAAAGGGATCCATTTGGCAACTCATAAAACCGAAGGGGTGCTTATAACAAGCAGAAAGAAAAAGCAAGCTACACGTCTAGACATCAATGGGTATGTATTCGAAACTATGCCTGCAGTACGGTATTTAGGTGTTATGATAGATGCCAGGCTGTCATTTAAACTACATATAGAAACTGGAAGTTTCTAACTAAGGTCACACAATCAGTGGTTATGTACGCGGCCCCTGTATGGGGCCACGCGCTTCAACAACGTCATATGCAAAAAATGTGAATTCCATTTTTCGACTTAGTGCACTACGCGTTTGTAGCGCTTTCCGCACTGTTTCATATGAGGCGGCCTGTGTAATTGCTGGCATAATGCCTGCCGACCTGCTGGCTAACGAAATTCAGCGAACCTATCAGACGGCCCGAGATAAAGGCACAGCCCTCTCAGTACAAGGGACAGCGGCCGAACGTCATAAAAGCCTAACCCAATGGAAACAACGTTGGGCCACGTCGACAAAGGGACGCTGGACTTTCCGACTCATCCCGAGTATCGAGGCTTGGCTAGGCAGATCGCATGGCGAAATAGACTTTTATATGACCCAGGTGCTAAGTGGGCACGGCTGTTTCAGAGAGTACTTATGTAAATATAGTCATGATAATACAATGGTTTGTGCCTCGTGTGAGACTGTGGTGGAGAACGCAGAACACATACTGTTTTCTTGTCCTTCGTTTTCATTTGAGCGGGAGAAATTATAATTCGTCATGAAGGTAGATCCAAGGACAGAAAATCTGATATCATATATGATTAATGATAAAGCAGTTTGGAATACAGTAAAAAACATCTGTAAAAAAAGAATGACTGAGCTCAGAATACGTAAACAACGCCGTCTTTTAGCAACGCGATTAAGTTAGTCCTGAATATGTTTAATCTTTTGATTGCTTGTATCTTTCACAGAAAAGTTTTTTTCTAATAGCGGTCACCCCTCGGCAGGCAATGGCAAACCTTCGAGGATATTTCTGCCATGAAAAAGCTTCTCATTAAATACATTTGCCGTTCGGAGTCGGCACAAAACTGTAGGTCCCTCCATTTGTGGTATAATATAAAGACGCACACCACAAATGGTAGGAGAAGCTCGGCCAAACACTGAGCTTTATAGTGTACGCGCCAAAATTATATTATATATATATCTTTCACAGGTGAAGTCGTATCAGAGCGCTGCTCCTGAACCCCTAATCACCTAACGTGGATGGGGGACTATGGAAAAGGCGTCATGGAAGTCAGGCATTTATGCCATTGCCCCTCCCTGAAATGCATGAGTAGTCCCGGGGAGGTGGCTTCACCAGAGATTCATACGGGCCTCTTGATGGATAGCGCGCTATCCCAACGTCCGTGAAAAAAAAAAACATCACATCACTACAGTACAGTGGATATACGAGTGTACATAACCTTCCCAATAATTATTTAAACACGGAAGCTGTCGTAAATTTACTCCACATTTTAATTTGGGAACAATTCCTCCTTTTTAATATACAATACACATTTTTTATTTATCCAAGTGGTCACTTCATTGTGAAGCGAATGCAATTTTCTCATTTTATGACACTGCACATTACTAAGGTTACATAACCTATTTTTGAGTCTTTATGTTGTTTGTTTAACCAATTAGCATTTACGCTTATTCGCTTGTTTACACACACCGAATTATATTTCTTTATTTTACATCACACAAACTCGTATATCAAAGTGTACATTCTAAATTTTTTTTACTTTAATGCGTTGCACACTCGATTGACAATTTGCAAGGACCTACTCGTATAACCATATATTCGTATGGTATTAAAGAGGGTTTGGAAAACACGTTGCACATTATATTCAAATGTTGCACATCACATTGCCACTTCGCACACACACTGATTTAGGCAACATTTTGTATATATGTAGAGTTGCATAAACTCAAAGAATTTATACGTTGCACAGTATAAGAACACGTTGCATATTATTGTATTTTTAAACGCCGTTTTTTCACGTTGATACGTTGCACATTCCACTATCAACATATTACGTATTTATATTCCACGACCGATACACATCTTTGTTAGCTTAGTTGGTTGGTGAGCACTTCTTACAATTGTACACATACGCTGCAAGCAAACAATATTAGTACATTAAAATAAACAATTTGAATAAAGAGTTGAAAATATATTATAAATATAAACAACCTCATATCATATAACTTTGTTGGTTCATTATCTCGAAATATACAAGCGATATCGAATATCAGCTTCGTTGACAGGCTTGTGTCGATTTTGGTTCTAAATAATTTGCTACATAACAACTTCGCATACAATTTACTAAATCTTCCAGACTAGCTAATAGTTATTTTAAAAAAATGGAAGCATTCATACGCTTAGCAGAATCAATAATTTAATTTGATTTTAGCAGCACTTCCGCCTCATATCAAAATAAACATGGTCTTGCCTTTCAGCAAGAGGAGTTAAAAGCTCTCTGGGAGAAGACAAAACTTGGACACGACAATCTGAGTCTTTATGAGAGATACGAAAATAAACGTATACTCATAAATACACAACTTAAATTACTTTTTAATTTACATTCGATAGAAAATGAGTGTGATAGCTCGATTAAAAGGTTGCAGCGAGATATTAATAATTGCCTATCGTCCCTATCCAGTCATCAAATTGACATTTCGAATTGGGATGCAATTGTAATTTATCTTTGCTCAACGAAATTACCCGAAAGTACGCTGGCTCTTGGGGAACAGACCATAGACCACAAAAATGATATACCGAAATGGGAAGAAATGATCAGGTTCATTTCTAATAGGTTTCAAACATTAGAAACCTTAACAGGGCTAGCAGATTCCAAAGCTGTCAGAGCACCCCAAGGTCCCAAATACAACGACAACCTGCTGATGTCCCTACTAACCGACTTGGCGCCTACCAGTCAAGCATGACCACTTCCACATGTAAAATGTGCAAAACCAATGAGCACAAATTACGCAGCTGTTCACGATTGCTGACAGAATTGAATTCCTGAAGAAAAACAACGGTTGCCTGAATTGTCTAAACTTTGGACATACTGTGTCAAGGTGCACCAGCGCATTCAATTGCAATACGCGTCACTCGCGACATAACACGCTCCTTCATTTACAGACAATTCAGCCAAAGGCACCGGGTCGCAAAATGCCTACGAGCCCCTCAGACGATATGCCGTAAACATCAAAGCAAGCTTTAGCATGGCGAAATTCTTCTAAAGCAAAAACTGGCGAAAACCCAAACATTCAGTCATGCCGTGCAAACACAAACACAGGCGTACTGCTGGGAACAGCTCTGGTTAAAGAAGCGTGCAAAATAGAGTTGCGGTCACCAGTTAACCCACTCTTTCGATTGAATCCCACTGTGCTTGTATTAGCACAACTAACTGGAAATCTCCCAACTGCCCCTATTAGCGCCTTAACTCAACAAGCATTTCCAGCCTTAGTTTTGGCGGATAAAAGGTTCTTTGTTAATGAACCAGTGGACCTTGTGCTTGGGGGAGACATTTATCCCGAAATCAGGGCTCCGCTGACACTCGCTAGTGTTGTTGCTGCCGACGCAAGTCGACGCTTTTTGTAAATTTAAAAACGTACTGCTGGTACCTCGGCCAGTTGCCGGTATCTCCAAATATAACTAACCGCTTTTTTTGTATTTTAAAATGTTTTTTTTTTCTTAATTTTTTTTGTAGTAGAAAATTATAAATGTGTTCGTTTGAAATTTTGGTACCACCGCTTTTTTTTGTATTTTATAATGTTTTTTTTCTTTTGTAGTTACATATATATTTACCGTTTAAAAATTGTTCATCTTTATTAATTTTGGAAGAAAAAAAAATTTTTTCTTTTAAATTCAGTTCAGTTTTGTATGATTACAATTTTGTTATTTCAGTAATTTTATTCAAAAATTTCAGTTTTTTTTTGAATTTGATTTCATTTTAAAATTCATTAAATTTTTTCCACCACCTAGCTACAGCCACTTTGTGCAGGAGAATTACATAAATTTTTTTTTTTTTTTTTTACATTGGTTTTTAAACTTGTTTTCTTTTTGTTTAAATTTAATTAATTAACATTTTTTTGTAAAATTTTTTTTTTTTTTTTTTGTAATATTTATATGTACATATATTTGGAAAAAATTACACTTTTTAATTTAAGTTCATTTTTTTTTTTTTTTTTAAATATTTTTAAAATTTTTTCTGTAAAATTTAATTTTAATATATTGAAGTAGCCGCCACCATTAAATAAGTTGAAGTTTTTTTTTTTTTTTTGTAATTTTAATTTAATTCAATCAAACATTTTTAATTTGTATTTTGGAAAATTTTGAAAAATTTATTTTTTTTTCGCTTTAATGTAAGCTTTTTAACTTTAATTTTTTTTCATTTTTGTTGTTGTGTCTTTTGTATGTCGTGGCTTCGTTTGCCCGGGGGTCATTTTGTAAGCCGCTGTCACGGTCGCCATGTGGAGCGCCAGGGCTCCGCTGACACTCGCTAGTGTTGTTGCTGCTGACGCAAGTCGACGCTTTTTGTAAATTTAAAAACGTACTGCTGGTACCTCGGCCAGTTGCCGGTATCTCCAAATATAACTAATTAGTTGCCAGTAAATTAAAATTGTTCCGAACTGTTTAAGTGCGCGCAAAAGAGTGACGCGTTCTTTATTTTTTCAGTTAGATCCTAAACTTAGCTGCGGTTACAAACTAGTACTAATTGTAATATATCTTATATTTAGAGTTGTATTTTATAAGGTTAGTACTAAATTAAATATCTTATTAGGTAGGGTTGCAACTTGTAATTTGTTGCCATTACAGCATAAGCCTTAACGATGTGCTCCTTACAGAGCCGGTGCTCCAGGCAGATCTGCCTATTATAATCCTGCGTTGGAGATTATACAAATATGTTTTCAACACCGACATAGAGAAGACGTACCGTCAAATTCTGATACACGACAAATATACGCATAGTTTTTCGCGCAAAGTCAACCAAACCAATCAGTCTTTACGAGCTAAATACTGTTACTTTCGGTATAAATTGTGCTCCTTACCTCGTGATAAGGACACTTTTACAACTAGCTGATGATACAGAAAGCTCCTTTCCCATAGCTTCTAACATTTTAAAAAGGTACATGTACGTTGACGATGTACAGGCGGGAGGACATAGTATCGACTCTGCAATAAAAGCCAGAAATGAAATAACTCACGTATTGCAGTCAGCCGGTTTTCCATTACGGAAATAACCTGCCAATTGTGAAGATCTCCTGAGAGATATTCCAAAAATCGATCTACTTTCTGAAGATTTTTTGGAATTCGAAGAAATGAGCAGTAAGGGCTCTGGGCATACGATGGCACGCCCGCACGGACTTATTTTACTTTATGACGAGGCCATTGGAAGGGGGTATTGCCGTTACAAAAAGAACGATCCTCTCGGCCATCGCCGAATTATTCGATCCTCTACACTGGCTCGCTCCTATCATAATTGTCGCCAAAATGCTTATGCAGAATATTTGGCTTGAAAAAACGGACTGGGATGAAACAGTAACCCCGACCACTCTCGATCGATGGAATAATTTCATAAATCAATACCAAGAAATTAATAACATTCGAATACTTCGTTGGATACACTATGCACCAACAAATGAAGTAGAATTGCACGGTTTCTGTGACGCATTAGAAAAAGCGTATGGTGCGGCAGAATATCTGCGAATAAGGCACCAGTCAAAAGTCGAAGTAAATCTACTATTAGCAAAAACTAGGGTAGCTCCGATCAAGACTATCTCGTTACAACGATTGAAACTTTGCGGCGCCGTGCTGCTAGCAGAAATCATTGAATCTGTGACAGAGAGTCTTGACTTGGGACATTTCAAGGTATACCTGTGGACAGACTCCACAATCGTTCTCGCGTGGATACGTAAGCCACCTTGCTCATGGTCGACCTTCGTCGCCCATCGAATAAGAAAAATCGTTTAAAAGATCAGCACTAAAAACTGGTCACATGTGGACTCAGCATCAAACCCAGCTGACTTGGCAAGCAGAGGACTTTCGGCATATGAACTAGTCAACAATTGTTTGTGGTGGCAAGGCCCTTTTTGGTTACAAGAAGAAATCTCCAATTGGCCCACACAAAGCTCAGACTACAAATGGCAAATTGAAGATAAAAGGGTTCAAGCACATGCGGTTATAATAAATAAACAGAATTTCAGCGACCTACTTGATCGAATTTCAGATTTACCGAGGGCTTTGCGGGTTATCTCGTATATTATGAGATTTTGCCAAAGAACTCACTCGAAAACGAAATCATCTTTCCAAACAAAGTCTTGCCTAATCTCAGTAAATGAAATTTAAGCAACGACTCAACGTTTGATACAGCTTTCCCAAAAACAACACTTTGTATATAGGAGCCTTAGATCAGGTGAATCGATCGATGGAAAAAGCGAAATTCTGCCCCTTAACCCGTTCATTGATGAATCAAAAGTTATAAGGGCTGGTGGTCGTCTAGGCGCGTCTTTGCATTTGGCCTATAATGAGCGCCATCCCATTATACTGCCATATGACTGCAGGTTGTCCCGTCTCATTGTCCAGTTTATCCACAAAGTATCTCTGTACGGAGAAAATCAGCTGATGTTGCGCATCAGCCGCACACAATACGTGTGAAGAATATGATACGCTCAGTCATCCACAACTGCAGAATCTGCACCATTCATAAAAAAACGGTCACAAACTTAACTTATGGGAATCCTGCCTCAGGAACGCACTACCTATTCTCGGGCATTTACAAACAGCGTTGTCGATTTCGCAGGACCATTTGACATCAAAAGTTATCGCGGAAGAGGGTGTCGAACCTAAAAAGGGTATGTCTGCTTATTTGTGTGCTTCGCAACTAAAGCCATACACCTTGAAGCCTCTACTGATCTAAGTACAGCTTCGTTCTTGGCAGCTTTTGCCCGGTTTACAGCCAGACGAGGTTGCCCACAAAACATGTATTCCGACAACGGCACTAACTTTGTCGGAGCTTCGCGAACTTTACGATCCGAAGCTTAAGCGCGTAACAGCACTTTGTCCACCTACGCGCATCAATTGATTTCGTGGCATTTCATCCCCGCAGCTCCACACATGGGCGGAATGTGGGAGGCGGGAGTGAAAACTTTAAGAGCCATTTTAAGAAGATAGCATCGAACTACAAATACACCTTCGAAGAATTTATGACTCTTTTATGTAGAGTCGAGTCCTGTCTCAACTCTCGCCCAATAAGTCCCTCTTCAAATAACCCATCTGACCTGGAGCCGTTTACCCCAGGCCACTTCTTAGTTGGTGGGCACTTATTAGCTCCACCAGGACCAGATATTTATGAGAATCCTGTATCCATAATAAACCGATGGCAAAAGCTCAAAACCCTGCACCAAGGTTTTTGTAAAAGATGGAAGGCAGAGATGCAAAAACGCATCAAATGGAAGCATCCACAAGACAACTAGCAGGTAGGAGATTTTGTTGTCATAAAAGAGGATAATCCATCACCGAACGAATGGACACTGGGACGAATCTTAAAACCCCACCCAGGCTCCGACAATAAAATGAGAAAAAAAAATGCTGTACAGCGAAAAAATCACATCGGAAAATATAGTTAATTTTCCATGATGTTTCTTTAAAAAATCATGCACGTATGTGATCTTTAACTATATGTACTTACAGTTGCGCGGATTACAGTGTGAGTTATTCTGATCCAGCAGAAGCTGTTTTTACTGATTCTGATATTTTTCCCCCGAGTTGTCGTGACCCGTTGTTTTTCGTGCTGTTTTTACAATTGTGGCCATGGACTACCAGCACAGCCTTCCCTGCTACTGAGGCACCTTTACTTGTCTATTGTGGTCGTAGTGGGTGGGTGTGTTCGTATGTAGCTGGTTGTTGAAATGGCTGCCCCCTGGGGAGCCTTATAGTTTAGGAGATATCAACATAGATATATCCTATTGGAAAATTACTAATTAAACGAAATATAGTGTAGCTTAATTGAAATTAAAACTGTTTCAAAGTTACATTACTAATTAAAGGAATTATTGTGTAGCTCAATTAATAATAAGAATACCAAAAAAGCGGCGTAGGCGAAAATTACTCACATATTTTGTCTTTTAAAAATAAACGCTTAATGACACGCCACTGCGTTTCAATACGCTGAGTGTGCGTACCGTCGGCTGCCACAAAGGGATTGTCGGGATCGCTGTGGTTGACTTTGTGGTGCTCATACCCGTGATCCTTTAGGCAGTCATACTGCCTTCATGCACCTGCTTTTGAATCAAAGGTATGATCACTTCAGCGGACCGAACGTTTTTAGGACACACCTCTAACCTCAAGTCCTCACTACCGTCCTCGATCATGCAACCCACTCATCTAATGTTAGTTGCAACCATTTTGCGTTATCAGTTTAATTTTATTTATTTAATATTTATTAATAAAACGTTTAAATATTAATTTTCTTAATTGTGCTAAACTAAAATTTTCCCTATGGTCCACTGTCCACTCTCCTCCAAATAAATTTTGTTCACTATTCGTGCGATTAAAGTTTAAATTCCCTCTATTTTTCTTATATTTTAATTTTCAATACTTCAAGTGGCTTTTCTTCGTCGACTTTGTCGCTTTCGCAATTCGATACTATAATTACAGATACATATGTTATATACATACAAATGAATAAAATTGTTTTTACTTACCTGCAACTACAAACTGCACGTTTTTTATTTCTTCGTGAATGAATTGACAGCCATTCACGGAAGTCAGCAAAGTCTCCCCAAACGAAATGGTCGATGGTGTATCGATTGTAAATAATCGAGTACACTGCATGAGTACTTCTACCCGCCGCAAATTTAACGAGTACTCTTCGTAAAACCGAGTATTTTTTTGTACTTCGATTGATGTATACAAGCACTTCCTGGATACAAAAATTAACAAGTACTTATTTTTTAATATCAAGTTGTTTTTATTTTTGAATTTCTTGTTTCGATGCATGTATGTATATAAGCACTTAGGGATCTTCGAGTGCATTGCATGAGTATTTAACTCTTGGCAAATTATATCAATCACTGTGCAGATGTTAATGCACCATTAAAAAAAAAAATTTATTAAATAATACATGAATGAGCAACAGAACTCATCATAGTAATTTTAAAATAAACTCATTTGTACCAAAAATTATTACGTATTTTACCAACACAAGAGACATTTATGCTTTCACTGGCGACATCTGTTGTCCGCCAGCGATTACAGGAAGATTTGCATTGTTGCAATCTCTTTGGGTGGCAGGATAGGTCTCGATTACACACATTCACCACACCTAACTAAGAAAAAACAAAACGAATTAATAATACACCTTTCTTAACATATAAACAATTCACCGACATCTTTTTAATGATTAGGCCGAATAACAAAAAAACGTATTTTTAACAATCTCATCTGTATGCACACCAATGAGAGTGGAAGCCAACTTACTAGGGTTGCCAAGTACAGTGGAAGAAATACTACGCGAGTCTCTACTGGGCAAATACTGCGCTAACTGCCTTTCGTTAGCGCATCAGGCCGACGTATGTTCAAGCGCGTCAAGATGCCACCGATGCAATGCCAAGCATCACACCTTGCCGCATCTTGACGAGAAGACACATCCGAAAATCGACACCAGGCCATGGAGCGAGCAAGTAGCGAGCAAAATGGACTCGGACACCGAGCTATCGATTCATGCCTCCGATTCCGGAATGGAAACGCGCTCCACGCGCCCGGAACCTGAGGAGAGCGGAATGGTGACAGAATGGAATGGAGCGGAATCCAGGCCTTTCCGCCCATCCCCGTCAGCAGAGCGACATGGAGCGGAATTTCGGACTTTCCGCCCTGTCCAAACATTTAAAAACCGACGCGGAGCGGAATCTCGGACTTTCCGCCCCGTCCGAACCCGTATTAAGCGACGTGGAGCGGAATTTCGGCGACTTTCCGAAGCTGCCATGCTACTTTTGCGCTACAGCCCACCACGGCAATCGCTCCAACCGCCGTCGTCAATATTGAGGCACAAGGACGACTGCACCTCGATCGCGCACTCATCGACGTCTGCGCACCTACGTCGATTGTCTCAGCTGACTGGGCGCGGGATTTTAACCTAGAGAAAATGGCCATCGGGAACGAGCGTGGCTGCCTTCTGCGTCTGCGAGGGAAGTACGGGATAAATACACAAATAGCAACGCATGCCTTGGTAAAGCAACGCTTTGTGCTCATGTGCCCCAACAACAGTATTGATCCATCAGTTGCCACGAGCTACACCCATATACGGCTAGCGGATCCAAACTTCTACACTGCGGCCCCAGTTCGTTTGGTCCTCGGCGCTGACGTGTATCAAAACGTCATTTTGCCAGGAACGCTTCCTAGCACCTTCGGCCCACTCGTCGCCAAAAGCACGATCTTGGATGGATCTTATCGGGATCTGCTAGAAGTTAATCGTTGTACAAAAAAAAAAAAATTTTTTTTTTAAATTAGGACACACATACACTTAAAAATAAAACATTAACACAATATATATATATACATATAAAAAATAAAAATACAATAAACATAAATAAAAATAACAAATTTTATCCTCCTTTTTACGATATTAGCGTGCATTGAAGATAGCCACGTACATTTTTTTCGTAATTCACAATATTTTCTCCCGCAGCATTCTAGGTTTAGAGAGGTGACGAGGAACGATACTGCGGATGCAAGATCCTGGCAATGGTGACAGAGGACAGCGTTTATTCAATATTACTAATTTTCTTCATATGTATGTATATGAAGCTGGTAGCTCACTTTTTCGCTCGTTTTTCGCCATGTTGCTTACCGCAAGGGGCGGCATGTTTAGGCCTCTATGCCTAAAATTCAAATAAACCACCATTAAACGAGCCGCCCTAATGTGCAGCGGTCACACTTTTTCGCGGCCCTCATATAGTTGTGTGTGTTTGTGCAAATAAGCACACACACAAGTTACACACACATTCACTCAATTTCTTCCGTTTATATTTTCCCGCCGGATAAACATTTTCGTTAACTTTCCCCTAATTCATATTGTCCGACGGTTCAGACACAAAACCGTATTACTTGTGCGGACACTTCTTTGTTGACCGAGTTCAAGCGAATACTTCGAGCTACCAGCCTCATCCAGGTAAATTAAGCGTTGTACAATATTATACATTTAAATAATTAAATACACCCAAACACACTTATTATAACGAAAAACTAAAAATATCATTGCGGTTTTCTTTTTCTTTTCTTATTTCACGACAACCCGAATAAAACCCTGGTAAAACGGAGCTTAAAAAGCAAAGAGCCCTCTGTTGGGCTCCAAGATAAATGAGCTCTTAAGCATGATAGGCGGAGGCAGAAGATTCACTCACCAACACATCTATTTGGGAAATGGCGAAGTTGCACAAACAGGCAACAGAAGTGCAGAACGCGGGCATAAGCAACAGAAGAAATAATAATACCAGAGAGCAATACGTCCAAACTACAAGGGACCGAAAGGTTAACAAGCCGACAGTAAACATGCTCCAAATGCAGGTCGAACCGACTAAAAATAACACTGAGTCAAAGATAACAAACAAGGCGGCCGCAAGATCAGAAACCCCACATATAAAATGGACCCTGGTGCAAAACCGCAAGGTAAGCGTCGAAGCCTGATGCGGTAATAATCTCAAAAACAGGCGACATCTTCAAGCAAATGAAGAAGCAACCCGCAATGCAAGAACTAGGGCAAGGTGTCAACTAAATTGTCACCATATCTAGGGGAGACTTGCTAGTCCAACTACGCGACAACACCGGCCACGTGGAAAGCCCTGACCCTCACACTAAATGAAGAGATTCGCGACATGGATGCGGCAACAACAGAAGAAGATGTTGGCGATGCAATCAAGCACCAATTCTCCGAAGAAAATTATGGGAAGAATTCAGACAAATCCATAAAAATAGTAATAAATTGAACGCAAACTGCGCTCATAAGCCTTTCAGTGCGAGACGAATTCGCATAGGCTGGGTCAACTGAAGAATTCGGGAACTAATCAGTCCCCTAAGGTGTTATCGATACCTCGATTTTAGACATATATCCATATTCGTTTTGGAGAGAAAAGACACTTTGCCAAGCAATGCAAAGCAGCACCCAAAAGCCCCATTTACAAGACAGCACAAGACCACCCTACTGGAAGCTACAGATACCCAGCGTACAAAAAACCGATCAACCATATAAAACAATGATTAAGTTCATACAGAATAATTTAAATCACTGTAAGGCTGCACAAGACCTTCTAAAGCAGGCAGTCTACGAACAAAATATTGATATTGCGCTCATCAGCGATCAGTACAAATAACCCTCAGTGGAAGGAAGTTGGCTGCAAGACAAAGGGAAAAACTGCAATATGGGCATGCGGAGACTTCCCAATTGAATCCATGTACAACAACCAACAGCAGGGCTTTATCTACGGAAAATTGGCAAAATCCACTTTTACAAACATGCTAAGTCGTTTGGTAGCAGACGCGTCGGGAAAAATCCTCTCGTAATATCTGGCGACTTCAACGCGTGAAAGCTCGAATGGGGTAGCCCAAAAACAACTCCACGGGGTCAGGCGCTTCTATACACCTTTGCCAGTCTTAGCGTCGTGCTACTCAATAAGGGATGGAAAAACACATTCCAAAAGGGCAACGCGGGTTCAACCATTGATCTAACCTTTAGCAGCTCTGCAATATACAATAACATAACATGGGAGGTTTCCGATGAATTTTGCTATTAAATTTACCATAAACTCGCACCGAAAATGCGTGATAACAGCATGTTGGAATATATGGCGAAACTCCTTCCAGATACACTCGATGGAAACAATGAAAGCCCTAATATATGCGCTAATACACCAGTTAAGCTGGTCACCGACATTTGCAATGCATCAATGCCACGTAAAAATAGCGGAAACGAGAGAACATCCCCTTACTGGTGAAAGTAGATCCTACCGAGATTCCTCCTCAAAAGCAAAAGTCCCCAGGCATGGACGGTATACCAAATAGCATCGTGACAGGGGGCTCTCAACTGTCGAAATCCATTGCGTCTGTCTGCGATATAGCGCGTAAAGCACTCGAGGGCAAAAGATGGTTCGAAGGATCTAAACAGTACTGCGCTGCTGTCACGCTGGATGTAAAAAATTTATTCAACTCCGCCAACTGAAACCACATAATTAAGGCGTTATTGAAGATGAAAGTTCCGGACTACTTGACGCGCATACTCCTAAACTATTTTAGCGAAAGAGAGTTATTTTATGATACGAATGAAGGCCCACAAAGGTACCACGTCAGAGGTCGTGTGCTGCAGGGGCGTTTCTCGAACCAATACTTTGGAATATCATGGCATTCTTAAAATTGAAACACCCGAGGGTGTGTCTATAATAGGCTATGCGAACTAGAAATGGCTGATCAGAAGACAGAGGCATTGCTCATGACCAGTCGAAAAACGCTGGAAAAAATTTAAAACCGCGTAGGAGAACACCCTGTAACACTTGAAATATGCCAGTGGCAAGGAAGACCAGTATGGCTCTAGCAAGACTCATGCCAAATATGGGAGGCCCAAAACAGAAACAAAGGACCCTGCTTGCGAGCGTCAGTTCATCAGTTTTAATGTACGCTGCATCCATCTGGCCAAGCGCGACTCCTATAACTTTATTCGTGAGAGCACCAGCCTCAGTGCGCAGATTATCATCTCTTAAGTATACTGTGCATTCGTGAATGTGTCAGACGAGGCTGCAAATTTGCTGGCTGGAAGATGCCCGGTAGACATAGCTGCAAGAACGACGGCAGCAATAAAGCATAGCCCAAGCGAACGCAGCAAGATACTGCAACAAAGCACCGACGAGTAGCAACAAAGGTGGGACTCGTCGTCAAATGGACGTTGGACAAAGAGATTGATTCCCAGAGTAGACGAGTGAATTAAGAGAAAACACGGAGAAACATACTTCTAGCTTACCCAGTTCCTTACCGGGCATGGCTGCTTCCGACAATATTAAATAAATACAAGAAGGTTGATCACCCCTACTGCCTACATTGCGATAAGAAAATTGAAAACAATATTGGGGAAGCAGCGTCCGCCGAAGGCCCGCTGAAAGCTATGCTGACCGAAGAGGATACTTGGAATAAATGTATAGACATAATCTCGTCAATAATAAAGCGATTAAGAATAGACAAGCGAAACGCAAACCGCGCAGTGTAATAACGCACGTTGAGTGAAGACGAAGAATAACGTCCAATACCTGCCCTGCGGAATTGATAGTCCCGCGGTGGTGCCCAAGGCCCAGCGTACGAAAGAGGTTGGGGGTTTAGTCCGTAGGTGCCAGGAGGCAATCGGGCATGCGGGTATCTATGAAGATTCCTCCTGGGATACGCTGATGATACCGCGGTCGTAGTGTTTGAAAAATACTTGTAGATGTAACGCGCATGAGCACTGAACCCATAGCGACGGTCAAAACTTGGGTCCAATACAACCAAGAAGAAAACTGCTTGCGACGGTGAGTTCGTTCATCCTGATGTACGCGGCCCAAGTATGGGCAGTCGCTACTCCTATAACCTCATACATCAGAGCACCAGCCTCAGGGCACAGACTAGCGGCACTAAGAGTATGTTGCGCGTTCGTGACAGTGTCAGACGAGGCCGCAAATTAGCTGGATGGAAGATGCCCGATAGACATAGCCGCCAGAGCGCCACAGAAATCAAGCGCAGCCCAAGTGATCGCAGCAAAATAATGCAACTCCTCAAAAGGACGATGGACAAATAAACTGATCCCAAAGGTAAATGAATGGATAAAAAGGAAACACGGAGATACTGATTTCTACCTCACGCAGTTTCTCACCGGGCACGGCGGCCTCCGCCAATAGTTACATAAGTCCAAACATGCCGATCATCCCTACGGTTTAATAATTATTATAATAAGACGATGAATTTTAAAATGGACACAGAGAACTGCGCTCATGTTTATCGCAACCTATTTCTAATGCACAACAATAGCTAATAAGAAATTATTATGTGCTAAGGTTCAATCGATCGTCGGTCCGTTACCAATACACCGTATGACAACAATGTGATGCTGTCATGATTTACACACGAACACTTCCTCGTCTTGCTGTCCGTCGCTTCATGTATTGAGAGAACGAAAAATTACACTGAAGATGGCACAACGCCGAAACCGGTTTGTCTTCAAACCAAACTTGACAAGGGATGACGGAAATTCGTTCCAAAATACAGCGTATAATTACCCTGTCGGAAACCACAACAACCAAAAAGAATATTGTTGTTGTGTTTTTTGTTTACACTTACTGTATTTTAAATAGTTTACACTTTCATGTTTATGTTTCCATAGTTACGAGTATGTTTAATTCTCTTCTTACTTATTTTGTTAATATAATTTGAACATATTGCCGGGTCCGGCCGAGTTTGACCCAAGAACGATAGAATACAAAGATTGCGCCTTCCCGACGAAAAATGATGTAAAGCAAAATGCGTGCAACGTCATCGACATGAATTGACTGAGAATCGGAAGAAATTGCATTAAAAATATGAGGTTAGGTTCTCCTATGATTTGTAAATTTTAAAGTTTTTACCAATTTAGGCACTTTATGCAACATATTTATATTAAAATAACATCATTTATGCTCTGTGTTTGATTGGATGCCTTGAAAAAACTGCAGTGCGCACAGCTACACCTTCACATCATTTTTAGCGAGTTTTATAGCCCCGTATCATTGATAGACTTTGCGATTTAATACTTAACACTGCGCACTTCAAGTTTAATAACTTTATTTTAAATAATATCACTTTAAGCATTGAATTTAAGCATAAACAATTGTATGCTTACATACATACAAACAAAACCAACCGCGTTTTGTGACGTAGCATACACAGCTGATTCTTTCAAATTTGCTGAGAGCGAATAGCGGTTTGCGGAAGGCGCAACCTCTGTATTTTCTAAATCGTGAGTTTAACCCAACTCATCAGAGTGCGAACATTCCATCTCATGTCGAAAGCCTTATTTAAGAATAGTGCAACTCGCAGTTGCTCGCGCTAACCATCGCATCTTAAAATTCACTTGACATTGTATCGCATCTCCCAAACGCCCATTTATAACATCGCAAGTCTATACGATGATATTGAACTATCGCAACTCAAAGAGTCTCGTGCAAAGTATCTCAACTCACTTTGCTTGCTTCATTCTATCTTAACTCATCGACATGCATTCAAAGTATCGTATCTCCCGCGGCTCGCGAACATACTGGGTCTCATGCATAAAAACGAGTAAAAGCGCTGAGTCGAGTTCGATCAAACAGCAAAAGCTTTTGCTCAGTTTCGTATGCATAAAAATGAGTTCAAACCGTTTGCAATTACATGAGCAAAGTGAGATCAAACGTGAATGTTTGTTGAGGTGAAAACATGCCAAGTGATAGTAAATTAGAATTAGAATTAAATAATAAAATAGAAAATTACGGAATTTCCTAATTTTTAGTTGAAAAAATAAAAGAAAACTAATACTTACTCGAAAAAAGTCAGTTACCAAACGTTAAAAAAAACAATAGAAACATGTGTAAAACAATTAAGCAAAAATTTGGAATCGATTTAACCGAAAAAAATATTTTTAAAAAAATAGCTTATATTAAATGCCGTATAAAAAATTATAATAATAAAACAGCCAATAAAAAAATTATTTTAAAACAATGGGAAACTGATTTGTCAGAATTGCTTTGAGCTAGTTCTAATCCCTCAACAAATCTGTAGCAAAACAACAACGAAAGAGCCGTTGCACTGATAATGATGATCAACCTGTATTTGTTTTTATTATCGTGTTATAGATTTTGCTAAATTTTGTTTATTTTTTGAAGGTTAAAAAAAAGTCAACAGAAGCTTTGAATCGTTATGAAACTGCTGAAACAAAGGAGTTAAATTTTCAAAATCTGCAGATGCTTGTTTTGTTAAAAAAAAAAACAAAGTACTTACTCAAAAAATTTAAATTTTGCAAGATGAAGTTGTGAAAAAAAATATGCAGTTTCATGAATTTTGATATTTTATTATTAATTAATTAATTAATATTTAATGCCTGAAAAAGTGAATTATATTTACATTATTTTTATTTACAAAAAAAAGTGAATCATATTATTATTATTTAAAAAAAAAATAATTAATTACATATGTATGTACATATGTATGTATGTACATGTATATTATTTTTATAAACAATTAATTTGATAATAAATTTGCGATCATCCTCACTTTATTTTTTCCAGCTTCTGAAATTCTTGTTGTGTGTTGTTCGTTGTCAGTTTCTAATTGCCATATATCACTGTGTAATCATTATTGGTATAATCATCTTTTAAAAATTTAGCGATGTTATGCAAAATGAAACAACTGGCTATTACGTAGGGCGCTAATTCTGTCGACACACGAATTTTGTATCGTAGTATAGAAAACCTTTGCTTTAATTTTCCAAAACACCGTTCTATACTTACACGTTCCCTTGTAAATACTTTGTTGAAAGTTTTTTCTAACTCAGTTGTTGGGTTTTGGAATGGTGTCATTAGCCAAGGGCATATTGCATAGCCTTCATCCCCAAGAAGTAAAGCATCGTTCGTTGCATTTTCCATTATTCTACGTACCTCGCTATTTCTTAAGATACGTGAGTCATGGACTGATCCAGGCCAGGATAGAATGGAAACCTTTTCTACAAATATACTCATCGCTTTGATTTATTTTTATGTGAGTGCAATCAATCACTCCAATTGCAAATGAAAAACAATAATTTGCTTGCCATTTCATTTGCGCATCCTTAATTTCTTCAGAACCTTTCGGGAATTTGATCAACTCGCTTGCCTTGGATGATATAATTTTCGCAATTTCCGCAATAGTTCCCGACACAGTGGATTGATGGACTCCAATAACTGTGGCTACACCATTTTACAACCCAGAATCCGCACAAAATCTTCAATACAGTCGCATTTTGTCAATGTTGGTGAGGGCACCACCACGCGTTTCTTCCGCCTCTCCGAGGAAGTAGTTAGCCAGCCAACAGATGCTACTATCGTCAAACCTATGTATTTATTATTTTATAATTATTTGTATAAAAAAGAGGTGAATAATTGAGGATACAAACCTGTATAATTTTTTATTTTCACTTTCTAAATTTGTTTTACGCTTTTGATAATATTTTGTATTTCTTTGTGTCACGAAATATTCAGCCATGTTTCCTTTTTAATATACGCGAGTCATCTATAAGGCATGCTCAACAATATTTGAGCAAGAGCTCACAAAAGAAAGCAAAAGGTTGTTTTTGTGCATTTGAAAAGGAGCACTAACTCGCAATCAAACATCTAACTTAGTTCAAACTGAGCAAGACAAGATCAAATGTGAGCATTGATTAAAAGCAAATACATCAAATTTTATTATGCATACTACAAGTACCTTTAACTCAAAAAATCGAGTCCGAGCTCAAGCTCACTTTTTATGCATGAGACTAACTATCTCAACTCGAAAGCGTGGAAACATTTCATCTCAACTTATACGCAGTTAAAACCTTTTAACGCAAGTCAATTTTCAGCAGTTTATGTAAAATACACCATAATGTTTATCAAAGCTTTCAGAATCTTCTAAAACAAAATTTTAGACAAAAAATATTATTTCGTTGGACGATAGAAATGGCAAGTATTTAAAATTCTACTGTGTTAACAACTCGACTTACATGATTATGTATGTAATTTATTATCATTACTTTTATTTTTAAATGTAACTCTAGTTTCTTTTGTCAGTTAACAATTTTCATATATGTATTTCATTCGCCTAATAAGTCTTATACAGAGACGGTCGTGTATTTTTTTCCTCGCGTCACATCGATCGTGATCTTTGGTTTAAACGAACATTTTTTTTCTACAATTATGAGTGAATATATATTGGACTCCACCTGTGGAAATTTGTTTCACACAGCTATTGTGAATGATCTCACCGCCGCAGGTAAATATTGTTATATCATATTATTATAATTTTACCGTCGGCTTATTTGAAAAAAGACTGCAGTTTAATGAAATGTTTCTAAATTTCACAGTGCCAATCTTTTCTGAAAACCACCCTATTCGAGTGCCAGATCACCAAGCCAACAAACATGGAAATCCAGCAGGTATGAAAAATATAACCTTATAAAATATATGTAAAATATGTCCTTATATGGCAATATATGGTACATCACCATCGTTTTCGTAAGCATTCGTGGAATTTTTTTTTTACTAGGGATATATTTTTCACAATAGAGAATTTCAAAATTTTTTAGTTAATTTATATTGTAAGTGACCCATACTTCAAGTTTTCAGCGGTATTTTGCTATATTCCAAAGTATATCTTTTTTTTCTAGACCTTGATGCATCTGGCATTCGAAAGACTCAGTCTTTTCAAATTATTCCGAATGCGACTTCAGCTGTGGATGTTAGTACGAGCAACGAAGACCCTGCAATTAATAATCGAGCTGTTTCCGACCAATTACGAGCGAGTAACGTCACGCAGCCAGCTGAGGTGCCAAAAACGCTGAAGACATCACGCAAGCGTACTTCCAACCCAGAAAACAGGTCAAAAATGCATCAAAATGTAAACGACAATCGAGTGAAGCGTACCTAATTCGTATTATATCAAGATTGCAAGTCGAAAAATTAAAGCTGCATGCAAAAATATTTGCCGTCGTAAATGTGGCTCTAAGATTTCTCAAAGCGATAGAGAAAAATTGTTTCAACAATTTTTGAATATCGGTTCAACCGGAATTTCCCACAACAAAACAAATATAAACATTAAACAATAGACAAGTACTAGTAAACAAACTAAACAAAAGATAAATACTAGTAAACATTGTGTTTTTATTTTGCAAATTCTGTATAAGTATTTTACTTTATATTATAATGCATTTTTAAGGTGTGCTCATCCTTGTATACAAATGTTTGTTCATATTTCTGTTAGCCTAGTAAATGTTAATATTTTACAATTTAATTGAGCTCAAGGCCAACAACCACACAAACAAGTTAAATAGCGGCAGATCAGTTGCTCTTGTTTGTAGTTCGTTTGTTTAAGGAAGATGAAATAAACACAACAGCCAACTCGGCTAGCGTAGCACAATAGGTAGCGTATTGGCTCTGCAACTTCGAGCTCCCGGGTTCAAAGCCTGAGAGAAGTGGTTATGAAAAATTAAATTAAAAATTAATTTAATTTATAATCAAAAAGAAGTCTGATGAGGAAATGTGGTGATTTCCGAAATAGTACTATAACTTCAACCATTAAAAACTGTTGTTGTTTTTTTCACAAAAAAATCTTCAATAAACTGGCCTTGAGCTCAATTAAATTGTAAAATATTAACATTTACTAGGCTAACAGAAATATGAACAGAAAAAATTATCAAAAAAACAACAAAATCGGAAATTAAGTATTATTATTGTTCAAAAACATTAAATATTTATTCACCATAATTAATTATTTTCATAGAACTAATAATGATTATGTTTCCTGCCTCTTAAGCTCTGTAGCTCTCCGCGTGCACGGTCCGGCTCGCCATGCACGCTTAGCTAAGCCCTTCACTAAACGCTACCCTCTTAAATTTCTTAATAATTTACCACCTTATAAGTTTAGTCGATAAAATAGGCGCAAACTTATTAAATGATTTTTTTCATATATGCTGCGCCGAGTCATGAAAGACAGGAATTTGTTAAGTGTCGAGATTTATAATTGTTCAGCTACAGAACAAATGCTCATCAGCTGATAAAATAATAAAATATATGAACGTATGTATCATATAATAATGCTAATAATAAAAGTAATAATTTGGCGCTTACACTATATACTTAGTTCAATGTTTAGCTGAGCTTCTCCTACTTTTTCTGGTGTGCGTTTTTATATTCTACCACAAATGGTGGGACCTACAGTTTTGTGCCGACTCCGAACGGCAGATGTATTTTATGAGAAGCTTTTTCATGGCAGAAATTCCATCGGAGGTTTGCCATTGCCTTCCGAAGAGTGACCGCTATTAGAAAAAAACTTTTCTATGATTAAGATTTTACTTGCCCAGGCTGAGGTTCGAACCTCGAACTCAGCGGTATATCGGGCTATAGCACGCATCGCTACCCACTCGACCACAGCAACCCTATTAAAAGTTTAAGGAGTGCCTCGTTTAAGTAAAAATTACTTTTATATGGCTTCAAAAAAAGAGGCCGGAAATGTCTTGAAACTGGCGAGAAGAGATGGGCTAGAAATCAAACCTGTCAGTAACTTGACCGTCAATATTAAACCTAGCATTTCTCTGCGACTTATATAAGGCGTTAGGTTATTCGGAGAACCACAGCGGAATTTATTTAAAGCAAAGCAGGAATTATGTTTGAATTAATTCTATCCCGTCGGAATGAACTTGAAAGCGCGGGTTACAAACAACAGATTTATATTCAATTATTTTCCTCACCAATGCACAGTGGGCTGAAATCAGAAAATTTTGAGCGAAACGAAGCAACAACATTATTTTCCATAAAGTGCAGATATTTTTGAGAATGTATAAATTCAAAATGGCTGGTACAAAATGGCGGACGGATTGGGAAAATTTCGGTATAGTACTCCACGCTTTGGAAAAAATTATTTTTACGGTGGGGTAGAGGGGGTTGTACAGATGACGAAACTGAAAACCAAACCGCGAGAATACTTCTATTATAAAAGATATTTGCGTTTAAGGTTTAAAAATTCACCACATAGGAAAGATGAATTTCAACCGATTTTAACAAAAAAAAACTGCGAAAAACACATAAAAATCATTTTTTGACTTAGAGACATAATTTATTGCTTCCAACAAATTTGTGAAGGGATCTTCATGATTTTTTCAAACCGTAATGCGCCATAAAAATTCCACAATCATGTCGGCGAAACATGCGGGGTGATTGTAGTTATCTTTGTAAAAATACCTTTTTGCAACGAGCCATTGCGACTCAATTCGTTGAGTGTGCGTTCCATTAGGAGCCACAAGTGGGTTATCTAGGTCGCTATGATTAACTTTAAGGTGCTTATACCCATAATCAGAAAGACAATCATACGCTTTCCAAAAATCGGTTCGTATGGTGGTGTCTTCCACCATGTGCTTTTTGATTAAGGGTATGAGCACCTCCGCTGGCCGCACGTTGCTTGGACATACTTTTAGTCTCAGATCCTCGCTACCATCCTCAATCATTTCCAAAATCCAATGTCATTCTACTCTCCTCCCTAAAATAAGAAATACATACATATTTTATATCTGAATTAAAAAATGTAAGAAGTTTCGCAAAATACTTTACCTTTTGTTATATTTCCACTTTCCAATTTTGCTTTCGTCAATTTGCACTACTTTGCCAGGTCCACCGATCCTCCCTTTGTTTTCCTGTTGGTATAATTGGTAAACAACAATAACCCCGCTACAATAATTAAACCAATCGGTTATTGTACCAGAAGCGACCACAGACCCCTCCACAAAATTTTCGACCCTGGTTGAAGAATGCGACCAGTGACTCGCGTACGCGTACCCTAAATAAAAAACTTGTGGCAGAGTGATCTTGGCCTTCTCGAACCACATCCCTTCAGCACGCGACACTCCTGCCTTAATTCTGCAGACTCCCTTCCTACAAGAAAAAGTGCCCAGAGAACTGTTCCCTCTTTGGACAACAACCATTTGCACTTTGTGCACGTTGCACAACCGTGTCTTCAAAATCAGCCCATTTTCCTCTGCAAACTGAACACAGTTTTTATTGGTATCGAATGCATTGATTATTTTGTTTAAATCTTGACTTTACTGGATGTTAACACCGGCCTTTGAATTTTGATGGCCACAGTTGTAGTTGCAACATCTTTATCTGTATTGTAATACATTAAAATTAATTTTTTAAATATATACATAGGTGATTCACAAGGTGTCTTAAGTGTCGTATTGTCGTAAAGTCATACAATTTTTCAAAATTCCAAGTTGTGTTATTTTACATCCTTATTCTGTACAATGCAACAAAAACAAAACAAAAAACATTTGAACTACCGAAAACTTTTATGACTTTACACCTTTACGACATTTTACGACACCTTGTGAACCACCTAATAGTATTAAATAACTACAATAACCTTCAACGTCAGCAACAACAGCAGCATTGTCAACAACACCACGGCTGGTGGAGGGAAAAACTAATTATGTAATTAAAAACACTTCAGAATAAATTATATACATATGTATTTAAAATTTAAAAACTGAAAATTACCTTCATCGTACTGATTTATTTTTTTATGTATTTAATTTAAACAAACATACCAAATAATAATTTTCCAAATAAGATGGTTTCTTTTAAGGATTTTTTCTTTTGCAGCCCATCCCAATTGTACTGTAACAAGCACTCTTCTGTGATGATATATTGTAGAGATTTTGTTATAGGTTTTGAACCTATACATTCTTTAATGCTATAAATCTATTGAAATTAGGAAAGCATTAGTTATATAGTTTCGCAGAAAATACTGTTCATTCAATTAACTTACTACGTCATTTTTTGCAAACATTTCAGCATTTTCCTCAAAATTTTCCATTTCTTCAACGCTTTTTATTGGAAATATGTTCAAGCTTGTAGATTTCGGAAATGCTTTCTCTAACAGTTTATCCATTTTCACATGTAGCTCACAAATTAAGTTTTTCATTTGTTGCACCTCTTCTTCTACAAATAAATAATTTGATCAATTTAATATACAAAATTATGTATAGTAATTACTTACCCAATTTTTTCATTTTATTTCCACACTCACAGGGTGGAGAATTTTCGTCATTTATAATGCTGTAGCTCCGTTTTGAGATTTTGGAATATTTAGTCTTAATCGATTATATTTATATCTGTATTAATTTAGATTTAAAAAAACTACCACTTACTACTTTTAAGCCTGCGCACCAAATGAGAGCATATAATAACTATACGCTTAAACGCAGCGTTTCCGAAGACCACAAAAAATAAACAATAAAAACAAACACAGCAACGCTGCTGCATATACGCAATATTTAGTGGTGACAAGAGGTCGGCGGCAGATAACAGTAAAAAATATACAAATGCAGTGCTGCTTTGAAAATGAATATAATAGTCTACTTTGTCTTTTGCTTTTGTACACCTTACCCTACGCTACTAAAAGAAGGTCATTGTGAGGCATTCATGAGGAAGGGAAGGTATGAAACAAATAAGGCCTTACATTACCCTGCTTTTGTGAGGCCTTTATTTTGTCCCCGCTGGGTGATTTACTACTCACACAACTACACATCTTCCCGCTACGACACTGATTTTACATTCGGTTGTAGCAATGCTGTACTTAGTGTAAAATATTTTAAAACTTTACACTTAAATATTTCAGAAATGAATAGGCTAATTTTTAATTTATTTTAATCCAAAATTTTAGACTTTGTTTTATAATATGTATAGATAATTGTATTAACTTTTGTAACCTCGCAAAATAACTTTGAACGGCGAATATAAAAATTAAAAACACAAAACCAAAAAGTTCCGTTAATTTGAAATTCATAGTTGCAAATTGAAGTGAAAATACATACATACATTAAAGTAAAATAAAACGCAATTTAAATATTAAAATTTTATTTTTTGGCAGCACGTCTTTTTCCTTTGTATCACAACACGTTCCCTCGTGTCGCGACCATCTTAATTCCGGTTTTTCCTTAATGCAAACAAATTTATAAACGCGTTTTTAATAGTGAAACAATAAAACAAACTCAATTAAAATAAAATAAACTTACAGCCCTATTCGCGTTTTGTCACAGTCTTCAATTGTTATGGGTAAATTGTCATTATATTGTCACGGCCACTTGTCATAGGTATGCACCGCCAATAATGACAATAGAAAAGCTCTTCTCACTCGCCGCATGCGGCGAAAAGTTCTGTATAGCAAAAACAGCTGATTTGGTTCACAATTTCAAATTTTATTCTTAGTTTTATTTTATCACGTGATACTGAGGATTGGCTAATGGCAATTTGAAAATTGTTTTCAACGCACTTTTGATATGATCCATGCGCGTAGAAATACAACCAATCAAAAAAACGAATGGTGAATGGGATGCTGGACTTTTGACGCTCACTTGGTTCCAACTTTTCGAGTAATCTGCGGCAAACTGATTTAGGAAACCGAAAGTTTTGCATAAAGATGGTCTCCTGCATGGAAAATGGATCAGTGTTATCACGCAGATTCCTCAGAAGTCGCCTTCTGGCTGTAATTTCTTTTTGCTCCACAATCAAACACATTATAACCCCTTGCTCTGCCATAGCTAAAACTCGAACGCAATCTGTGGTGTAAAAACTTAAAAACGCTTGATTTATTTAAAAATTTAACACCAATTCGCACAAAGCATTTGATTGCAAATTTTTACTTTAATAAAATGTAACACAAAAACATCTGTGTCAACGATGTAACATGCTCTGTAGGTCTTAACAATAAATATGACAGTAGACACAAAAAGAGCTTTAAAAAATTTCTGCGCATACCAAAAATGTGACAGTTATCACAATCATAACAGTTGTCATTACGGCGAAATTTGTCACTGCCTGCGAATAGGGCTGTTAATCTTAACTATTAGAAGATACTTTATTTGTGGAAACATAAGTCGTTAACACGCTTAATAATCAAAAAGTTAACCTGAACACATGGTAGTCTGTAGTACCAGGTTCCAGCATAAAAAGATTCACCAAGCTACGTGGCTGTCTCCAGATGGTAAGACACGAAACCAAATCGACCACGTTGTGATAGACGGAAGGCATGCTTCCAGTGTCCTAAATGTGCGCACGATCCGAGGAGCCAACATCGACTCGGATCATTTTCTTGTGGCAGCTAAGATCCGCACGCGCCTCTGTGCAGCAAAAAGCGCACGCAAACGGACACAAGGAAAGCTCGACGTCGGAAAGCTGCAATCGCAACAGACAGCCACCCACTTCGCCACTCGACTTGCACTCCTGCTCTCTGAGAGCAATAATCAACAGCACGATATTTCCGAGCAGTGGAACCATATTTCTCGATGTCTTCATACCGCCGCTGAAGAATCCATCGGATTTCAGCGAGCCCGAAAGAACAACTGGTATGACGAGGAATGCCGCGCCGCTACGGAACGTGAAGACGCTGCCTACAGGGCCACACTGCGATCGGGCGCAACGCGAGCTGTGCGGGAGCGTTATCGTGAGTTGAAGAAGGAAGCAAGACGCATTTTTCGGCCGACAGGAAAAGCGCCCGTACATTTTTTCAGAAAGTAAAGCGGCTTACAGAAGGTTTCAAGACCGGGGCGAATTCCTGTAAGAACGACAACGGCGACCTGGTGACTGATGTCCACAGCAGCTGCAACAACGATGGAGAAGATGTTGAACCCGAATCCCCAATCAATGATGATGGACGTGATGTATCATCACCCGACCATGACGAAATTCGGAAAGCGATAGCACGGCTGAAGAACAACAAAGCCCCCGGGGCTGACGGGTTACCAGCTGAGTTATTTAAGTACGGCGGAGAGGAGCTGGTTAAGTGCATGCACGAGCTCATCTCTAGAATATGGTCGGAAGAACGCATGCCTACTGATTGGAACTTAAGTGTGCTCTGCCCAATCCACAAAAAGGGTGATCCTGCAGTCTGTGCCAATTATCGCGGGATTAGCCTTCTTAACATCGCATATAAGGTTCTGTCGAGTGTAATGTGTGAAAGACTTAAGCCCACCGTCAATGAACTGATTGGACCTTATCAGTGTGGCTTTAGACCTGGTAAATCTACCACCGACCAGATATTCAATATACGCCAGATCTTGGAAAAGACCCGAGAAATAAGAATCGACACACACCATCTTTTTGTCGACTTCAAATCCGCCTTCGACAGCACGAAAAGAAGTTGCCTTTATGCCGCAATGTCTGAATTTGGTATCCCCGCAAAACTTATACGGCTATGTAAAATGACGTTGAGCAACAGCACCAGCTTCGCAGGATTGGGAGGGACCTCTCCGAGCCGTTTGATACCAAACGAGGTTTCAGACAAGGTGACTCTCTGTCGTGCGATTTCTTTAACCGTATGCTAGAAGATAATTCGAGCCGCAGAACTAAATCGGTCAGGCACTATCTTTTATAAGAGTGTGCAGCTGCTGGCGTACGCCGATGGCATTGACATCATCGGCCTTAACAACCGCGCAGTTAGTTCTGCCTTCTCCAAACTGGATAGAGAAGCGAAGCGAATGGGTCTGGACGTGAACGAGGGCAAGACGAAGTATCTCCTGTCATCAAATAGACAGTCGGCACATTCACGACTGGGATCACAAATCACTGTTGACAGTTATAACTTTGAAAAAGTTGAGAACTTCGTTTACTTAGGAACCAGCATTAACACCAATAACAGCGTCAGCCTTGAAATCCAACGGAGAATCTCTCTTGCCAACAAGTGCTACTTCGGACTGAGTAGGCAATTGCACAGTAAAGTCCTCTCTCGACGGACAAAAACCATACTCTATAAGTCTCTCATCATGCCCGTCCTATTGTATGGTGCAGAAGCATGGACGATGACAACATCAGATGAGAGGGCTCTTGGAGTGTTCGAGAGAAAGATTCTTCGAAAGATTTATGGACCTTTGCGTCTTTGCGACGGCGAATACCGCGTTCGATGGAACGATGAGCTGTACGAGCTGTACAATGACGTAGATATAGTGCAGCGGATTAATAATCGGCGGCTCCGCTGGCTAGGTCACGTCGTTGGAATGGATGAAATAGCTCCAGCCCTGAAGGTTTTTGACGCGGTACCCGCGGGTGGTAGCAGAGGAAAAGGAAGACCTCCTCTGCGTTGGAAAGACCAAGTGGAAAAAGACTTGGCTATACTTGGGACTTCCAATTGGCGCCAGTTAGCACGAGATAGGGACAGCTGGCGTGCTTTGTTGACCTCGGCCAAAATCGCTTAGGCGGTTAATGCGCCAATTAAGTAAGTAAGTAAGAGTTAAGAGCTAAAATTGAGCGCAACGGGGTTTGTGAGATTGCTCAATCGAAAAATAAAGTCACAAATTCACATCTTTTACTATAATTTTATGTAAAAGTAATTAAACACGCAAGTATGTATGTGTGTATCGCAACATTCAACACAAGTAAACAAACAAAAACATGTTTAAACGAAATCTTGTTTTTCGTACCTTCAAAATCACACTCCATTATGAAAACCACAAAAAAAAATTCAATAAATGCATAATTTAACATCAAAAACGGGGTTTGTAGCAATACGCACGGCAACAACTAGCCTAGCACTGTTGACTTCAAACAGCTGTAGCAAAAAACAAATGTGGGTGACTGCATTATAAATTACAGAAATTGACTCACCAACGCCCCTCTGAGACATATCTAAGAACTGTTTTGAACCGGTATTTAAAATTTTTTTTTTTAATTTGGGGCCAGCCTTATACGATTCCTCTAAGTTACTTAAATAGTAAAATACTTACTCGGAAGATATTGCTGAAATGATTCAGGGTTTTGTATTAAATTCCTTTTTACTTAACACAATTAAGATCTGCAGAATTTTTTATTTAATTCACACTCTACAAAAATTGACCTCGAGCAAGAAAAGGTCGCCAAAATTAATGTTATAATTTTTTAATTTTCGAAATTATTTTGTTAACCATGATTGCGATGGTTCTTTGTGAACGCAATCCCGTTTAGGTAAAAACTTTGGAAACAAGCTGTATACAGATTTATTAAATTATCTTAAAAATTGATCTTTGCAAAAATAAAGCGCGGGCTAGAGCTATATGACTTATAACCATAATTTCCAAAATCACTTATTATTTCGTAATTTAACTCAATTGCAGTAAGCATCCTCTGGAATATCCAAAGGGGTCACACCGATTCATGGATGATTTAGATATATCATCAACATAAAAAAGATCTAAGATCGTTTTAAATTTTGTTTGCAATTAAATTAATTTTATTTAGACAGAGTTCAGCCATATCTTCTAAGAACAAATTATACATACCTAACCCTTGATGAAATTGGAACGATAAAGTTATCTATGGGAGTCCATGATATGTCTGGCAGATTACGATGGATGTAGATAACAGTTAAATAAGCGAAATAGTTACCTAACAGAACCCGTATTGCTTTAAATGCGGTTGACTCAATGAAGGGGATACTAACTTCTTCGGATGGTATTGAATAGTAAACTGCCAAGAAAACACAACCACCGATTTTTTCCTTACGGTCATTTCGATAAATTTCTTACGGTCATTTCGATAAATTTCTTAATGATTAGAAAGGATCTCTCAGTAAAGCAAATTTCGTTATAGTTACAATATAAGCCCTTTGAAATAAATCATTAAATTTTGTATTTAAACCTGTAACGCTTTGGTACACAATAATTAAAGCAGAATTTGAAATAAAGTTTTTGGCTTAGTTCCACGTTGAGAAATTTATGCTAACTTTTTAATTTTATTTTTATGTGGCTTACATACATATATTCAAACTCACGAATAAATGCTTTAGTCGGCCAGAATGAATTTTTAAGCAGATAATCAAAATCTCCACAATCCACATCAATTTTGAAAGACGAAACCTTACGTTCATTCTTAAAGTTAAATTTTCGTATCGTTAAATTACTTGTTTTAATCTTAGATGAAATATAAAACTCTATATAATCAGATGAAGTATTTTTAGCAAAACTTGAAAAAATAATCGATTTTCTCTGGGGAACAACCAGTTTCTTTGCAGATAATTCGCGCCCACCTAAAGATGTTTGACGGTTTGAAGCAATGGAAGCAGGTGGAAGGAATTGAGGTGGCGATGTCACCGCTTCATGGGAACCAATCTGTAGCTCGCCTTGGTCAGTAGTTTTTTTTATGCCAGAAGCACCAGGGAAGATAGCTCTTGACGATAAAGAAAGACTCTCAACCTCATCAGAAGATGTGTCCATAGAACATTAGGCAATAGAAATCGATTTTCTCAGAGGAACTAAAACCAGCTTATTTTATTAATAATCTCAATTGTTTGGGTTTGAGGCACTTTACTATTTTGAAGTATTGCTGCAATGCTTTTAGGTTGCGAATTTATCAGTAAGCGATCGTAGGTCTTTACCGAATTTGAAAAATCCATTTCTGTTTGTCTATTGGTGCTAGTGGTATCACAACGGGTCTCCAATTTTGGCCTAAGTGATTCGCTGAAGCATCAATGACAGCCACATACATACATACAATACTTACCTACCTACGTAACCCCCTCACAAAACCAGCATGCAACATAGCGTTGCTCTTTATTTGTTTCTTTAATTTTGTAATTGACGAAAATACAAGTCTATAGCCCTAAATGCGCACAAATAAATCTCCAAGACTTTTTATCACTAAATTATTGATTTATTCATGTAATAAACACACCAAATTGAGAAAAACCCCACGGCAAAAACACAATTAGACAGCTTGACGTTTCCGATGTTTTTTTAGAACAAAAAAAATTAACAATAATCCAATCGACTTTAAAAAATACAAAAAAATATATTTAGTTCTTCAACCAAATTTACAGTTACGTGACGGTGAATGTCATTGTCAATGCTAGTGTAGGTCAGGTCACTTGTGGGTCGGCGTGTTATTCTGTTTATATCCACCATTGAAGAACTTGAATTGTGCTTGTTTAGTTTAAGTCCAACTGTTCTCGTCTGTTAAGCTGTTATCTTGTGGTTTGTACCTGCAGGTAGATAAAATTTAGTAATTTTCCCTTTCCTCCGTATATGTATGTATATAGTAATTTCAACGGTTCGAAGATTACGTCCGATCCGGTGTTTTTTTCTCGTTTATTATTCTACCGTTGACTTTTTTTCTTGGTTTAATTTCATGTTTTCCAGTATATTGTACGTGTAACACCATAGCCTTTTTGTCAATTTGTGTCGGGGTACATTTTTGGTTAAAATGTGGTTTGCGAAGTTTGACTCTGTTAATTTGTGCACGCCTTATTTATTTAGTAGATCTTTACTATTTGTGTTTGTCTGCATAATCTGTGCTATATTGTTGGATCTTTTAAATGTCGTGCGGTACTATATTTATTAAAGTATTTGGGTTTGTAGGTAGACCTTCCGGTAAAAGTTAGTGTCGTCCATGCTTTTTTGTCGTTATCTTCCTTATATGCTTAGGTTTTTATGGACCCTCGTTTTATTTTGTCTACCTAGTCTCGTCCGTATCCGTTATTTGATGCTATGTATATGATATATCGGCTTAGGTTCTGTCCTGTACGCCTCTTTTGTTAATGGTGTTCGTTCCTCCAGTTATAAGCTGTCTAAACGCTGCGTTCGTGTGTTGTTGAGGGTGGTTCGATGTGCTCTATATAATGGCTGTGTGTTTCTGTAAATCTCGTATAGTGTATTCGTATTGTCATTCACCTTAATTGTCATGTCGAGGTAGTTTATTTTTCTTTCCTTTTCCGTCTCCATTGTAAAACTTTATGTTTTTGTGTTGTTGATTGATATATTCAAATATGTCTTCCTCGTTGTTCCTCAAGATTTTGCATGAATACTTCCATAAGTATTGCTGACATTTGACTACCCATTCCTAGGCCATTGATTTGTCTATATACATTGTTGTTGAACTTAAAATATGTTTACTGGAATGTGGTTCTTAAGGTATTTGCAATTTGTTTAGCGATGTCTCTATGGATCGTTTTTCTGAGCAGGATGCCAAACAGGGCGTTAAAAGTTTCCGTTATTGGTATTAATGGGTTTAGGTCTTTGATTTCAAACGTTACTAATCTAGTGCCCTCTTTTATTTATATTTTTTCTAGTTTATTGATAAGTTCGGTCGTGTTCTTTATTACGTACTTGTTCGTAAGTTCCAACGTTTCTTTGTAGATCGTCAAGTACTTTGTAAGTTTATATCCCGGTGCCGATTTATGGTTAACTATCGGTTTCATTGTGATATCCCGTTTGTGTATTTTCGGTAAAGCGATTAGTGGTTTGATTTGGTTTTATTATTTGTCTCGCTTTTCTCATAACGCTTTTTATTTAAACTTGGTATTCTTTGGTTGGGTCCGTTGCTATTTATTTGCAGCCTGTTTTCTTTATGAACTTCTCCATTTATGTGTTCTTCTTTATTTATTAATACAGTTGTAATGCCTTTATCTGCTCTCGTTTTGATTACAACGTTTGGTTTGAGTTTGAGACTCTTTATAACTCTTCTGCTATTATCCGTATTTTCTTTTGTTTGTTTGATGTCTCCTTCTCAATGATTTCCTTACACATTTGTCTTGCATGGTCCAGTTTATCATTTGGTAAAAGTGAAATGGCCATTTTGACGTCCACAATTGTTTGTTCGATTTCCTTCTTCTTATTGTAGTTTGGTTAGTTGAATTTAAGACCATTCTCCAATAGTACAGCCTCTTCTTTGCTAATAGCTACTTCTGATAAATTAACGAATCTAGCATGGAATGCGCTTCGCTAACTGCAAATGCATCGATAATAGCTGAGTGTTTATCCTTTCTTTCTTTGCGTGTAAGCTTTTTATTTCATTTTTAGGTATTATTTTTTAGCTTTCTTGATGGTTATCCGGCTTACGCGAGTTTCGATGTAACATTTAATTTGAAACATTGTTTGTTGAACCAAATGTTTGCTTTTGTGTTGTGAATTTTGAGTTGCCTTCGTGCATATGTATATTATTTAGATATTGTAAGCCTTACTGGCATTGATAATATTTTGATCTTTTATGGCTGTTGCTTCCGACAGGGTGTGATATTATAGATTTTGGAACGAATTTTTCATCCCTTGTCATGGTTTTAAGGCAAACCAGTAGGTAGGTAACAGCTTGACAGGAATATCAGGACAAAAAAATATAATAAAAAACCAGCACAATTTAAGTACCTGAATGGTACCTAAAATAAACAGAGTAACGCACCGACTCACAACTGGCCTGTCCTACACAAGCATAGACAATGAAATTTACCGTAATGTTACTATAAAAACGGACAAAGAAATGAAATTAACCAAAACCATACTTGACAAGGTATGACGAAAATTCTTTCTAAAATCCGACATTTAAAAAATGATTGACCCGAAACCGGTCGTGAACATCTTTCTCGTCATATACTTAATATAATAATGATTTTGGCGCTTACACTATATAGCTCAGTGTTTGGCCGAACTTCTCCTACCATTTGTGATGTGCGTCTTTATATTTGACCACAAATGGAGGGACCTACAGTTTTGTGCCGACTCCGAACGGCAAATGTATTTTATGAGAAGCTTTTTCATGGCAGAAATACCTTCGGAAGTTTGCCATTGCCTGCCGAGGGGTGACCGCTATTACAAAAAAACATTTTCTATGATTAAGATTTCGCTTGCCCTGGCTGAGATTCGAACCTCGAACTCACCGGCATATCGAGTTATAGCACGCACCGCTTCCAACTCGACCACAGCGGCCACGTCATATACTTACATACTTGAAAAAATTACTCCACCTTCTTCGGCGTTGAATTAGCCCGTTATGCACCGCTTGTTATTTGCCGTTATCAATTTTGCATAGACAATGCAATGTGTGTAATAATTACACAAATAAGTTTGAATGTGCAGTACTCTCGCGGATTTTAGTAGACGTACACCAAGAACGATAGAATACAAGATTGCGACTTCCCGACGAAAAATGATGTGAAGCAAAATGCGTGCAACGTCACGAATCGGAAGCAATGGCAAACGAAAATGTGAGGTTAGGTTCTGCTAGGATTTCTAAATTTTAATGTTTTTACCAATTTCGGCACTTTATGCAACACATTTTTTTTATTCAAATAACTTCATTTGTGCTCTGTGTTAGATTGGATGCCTTGAAAAAAAACTGCAATGCAGCAATAGGAGACACAAGAAGCTTAACTTGCTACCAAAGGCGTACAGCTACACCTTCACATAATTTTTAGCGAGTTTTATAGCCCCGTATCATTGATAGACTCTGTGATTTAATACTTAACACTGCGGACTTCAAGTCGCGTTCTGTGACGTAGCATAAACAGCTGATTCTGTCAAATTTGCTGAGAGCGAATAGCGGTTTGCGGAAGGCGCAACCTCTGTATTTTCTAAATCGTGGGCGTACACCAGTTTTTTTTGTTGTTGCAGCTTAATTATATGTAAATAATTGAAGAAAAACATGTCCATTATGGGATCTTCAAAGCATACCACTATAGAAGGCGAAACATTTGAAACATCGTTATCGCAGAAAAGTGTAAAATGCAATAAGGATTTTTTGTTCATCGTCCTAATAGCCAATAATATAATCCTAAATTAACCTAGAAGACTACAAAGCAAAGTGATGGTAAAATCGTGGTTTTGGGTGCATTGTTTTGGCACAGAGTGGGCTCGCTTGTAAGGATTAGTGGAAAAATGGTTTCATAACTTGGATACTTAAAAGAAATCATATGAACCATATGCTTTCAATTCCGTGCCAATAAAATGGAAATTTTTGCAGGATAACGATTCTAACACTCGTCCAAAGTAATTAAGTACTGGCTTTCTGCGTTGAATATTTATATTTCGAATTGGCCAGCCCATAGCTCTGACTTAAATCTAATTCAAAAACCTCTGAAATGATGTCAAGATTGAAATGGCAAAAGTTAATTACAGAAACATGGACCATCTTAGGTATGTAATACCTAACGTCAACTCGTTGAAACTGTATAATATAGGTGTGAAGCAGTTATTTAAAATACGGGCTACAGCACAAAATATTAACAACGGAAAGGTTTGTACAAAAAAAATGGATAAAAGAAAAATATTGAATAATTTAGCCGTATTATTCCATTTATGAGTCCAGCTCAATGCTTAACAGTTTTCACATTTGTTCTTTATTATTCTTTATGCAATAAGTTGTAACTTAAAATTATTGAGTAACAATAATAATAATTTGGCGCTTACACAATATGGCTTAATGGTTAACCGATCTTCTCATACCATTTGTTGTGTGCGCCTTTATATTATACTACCCAGCAAATACACTCACGGTTAAATAAGGTATGATATAGCAGAGAGATCTACCAGAGGATTCAGGTAAAGTATCTATGAGATTCATTAGGCCAAAATCGACAATTCTATCCGAAATTCTCTCATTTAATTTCTTTGACTTTGGATGTTCTACTGTATAATATTAATTTAGCGGAGACAATACAAATTAATTGAAAATTAGAATGAGTGTGAGATCTTCGTTGCAATTTTCCTAAAAGACGGCATACCTCATGTTCTTCATACTGCACGTTTCACAGACGAATAGGAATATTCGCCATTTAAAATCACTCGAAAGAAAGATACACATATGTATGTATGTATATCGCGCAGAAAAATTTAAACACTTTATTTTCTATATACATATGTACATGTGTCCAGGCATAGATTTTGGAATGAATATCCGCTTATCCGCACGTTGGTACTTGACATCCATCTAGCTCAGACAAGTCTGGAAGCGTATACATAGAAGAAAAATTAAATTGACCGTAGCGCCACCTAGAAGTTATAGTCTTTATCACAGACGGAAACCATCGGTTATGCTTAAATGCTAAGCATATGACTTAAAAAGTTTGGTTTAAGAATGAACACAAATCTGATTTGGAGTTGCCAACTATATAGAGTACGATATATTTCTTAAGCAAGGACAATAAGTAAAAATGAAGCTTGGGTTACGTGTATATTTTTCATTGTGCAATTTTTCTAATTTCCTATGCTTCTCATATTGCTCGCTTCAAAAGCATAGTTACGTGTAAAAAGTTGTCGACTTAGGTCAACATTAAAATCTCAAATGAATAATATACATTAATGTAGTATACACATAAATTTAATAATGCCATCGCCCTTCGGTAAGATTTAATTGTTTATTTCCCACATCTTACATTATCCTTCGAAAAAATTAGAAACTGCGCTTTTTTTAAAAACGTTGAGAAAGTTTTTTTTGTACCTGAGAGTTACATAGCTGTCAAATTTGTTTGAAAACAATATACATACCAAGGCACATTCAATAGGTAGCGGCAGTAGAAAAATTAAAAAAAAAACATTTGAGCTCTGTATATTTTGTTTTTGCTTTTAAAAGCTAAAATTTCAAAAATATTTTATCAACTATCTTGAATTGTACTGAAAGCATTCTTATCACAACGAAATTCAAAATTTGACAATTCAAATTAAAATAAAATATGAAAAAAGTTCAAAAAAAAAAGTTTGCTGCGTCTACCTATTTGATGTGCCTTGATACATACATATGTATGTACATAAACATTAAGAATCATGAAAACCATAATTCCAAGTTTCAAACAATGTACAAAACTGGAAATTTAGTTAGCGTTTTGAGTACGTCGTTCAGTTTTGGTTGCTCCCATACAAGTTGTATGAGCATGAGACATTTTTGAAAGTAAATTATCGCCGTGCCTTTGTATTAGGTTGGGCACTTAAATAAAAGTGAATCAAGTTATGACATACATACATATGTATCTTTAATTAACGCTAAAGCGCTGATTATGCATACTTCACACCACTTTCGCATAACGTTTGAGAGCTTCGCACAACCTTACGTACTTAATGCTGATTACCTATGCTGCGCCTAACCAAACTTATTAACGCAGTAGGAACATTCACGGTATGACAACTGATCTTTATGAAGTATATGTATGTAAACACATTTTGTTATACAATTTTAAGGCAGGCTTAATTATATTTTACAATTAATTAGCAAAAAAAATATTTCCTCAAACCCAAGCGAAATAGTCCATGAACACCACATTATTTCCGTGAACGTGATGCCACAAACTCTCTTGCTAACAATCCTTCGGTGTGGCTCTTGCGACACTTTTATTTATTGTTTACAGTCTTGCGACTTTAATATGTACAATATTACAAAGTTATAATATATTTTCCATTAAAGCATAAGTACATGTTAGATATAATTTTAAGTCATATATAAAATTGCTTAAAAATAATTGCGTAGTTGGGTAGCTGGAAAGGCCTTGTTTCCACTCTACCATTACGTGCCACGGGCTGAAAGGCCTAGTTTCCGCTCCACATTTCTGTTACTTGGTTTCTAATGGTCTGAAAGCACGAGTTTCCGATCCATATTCCACTTCATACTTTTCATACGAACAGTTTGTCATGGTCGGAAAGGCCGTGTTTCCGATCCATGGTCATATCGCCTTTATTTGGTGTCAGGACGGATGGAAAGACCAAGTTTCCATTCCGCGCCCTTACCGGATAGCCAATGTTTTGCAATGGTCTCACAGTAATTTCTTGAAACTACTAAAGTTAGTGCAGTTTTTTATGTGCGACCGTAATTCATTAAAACACTTTAGCCCTTTATAGAAAATGTTTCTTTTATCCACTTCGGTTCTATAGAAGGGTAGCCTAAAGCTGTTGTTCTCTCTTAGTAGGTATGAGTGGGTGTCGTTAATGTATCGAAGATTGTCACTCATATAAAAATCTGCCTTCTTTTATGTTAAACACAAATTTCATAGCATGATAAAAAACTTGCTGCTTCACACTCAGCCAATGGATATCAGCGATCATATGTATCCCGCGTGGGTGTATCATAAGGCTTATTTAGTATAAAGCGCATAGCTCGGTTTTGCAGTTTTTGCAGTTTATCTACACTTCTACTCTTTACTGATAAATAAGAGATATACATTGATAATTAATTAAAAATGGATGATCATGTTGAATACACAGTTCAAAAAATTTCAAAAAAAATTGGCTTTATAAAAAGATCTTGTAAATATCTAGGAAGGAGATACAAAACCATAGTCTATAGATCTTTATATATTGTCCAACGATATTCTTCATAGTTACCACAGGTGTGGTAAACAATATAATGAAGCAGAAACAGCTGATTTCTGTTTACTTTATATTATTCACGAAATAGATTCTTCTATATCGTAAGTATTTCACAAATTAGATATTCATTAATTTGTAAAATAATATGTAACTTATTATTAAACTGAATTTATACGAAGTCAAAACACGACCAAACGTGTTACGTGTAAAACGAAAATTTTACATAAACGTGTTATCATTCAACGAAAATGAATCACTAGCATCTCGTAAACTTTTTAAGTAACGCGTGCGATCTCTATTTTCGCAATTTTCCTCTTCGTTTAACAATAACAATTAAAGTAAAATATCTTCTTCCATTCTAATAAATTAATTTTCACTACTATGCACAAAAAGTAAAACAGATGTTTTATTTGTCAAGAGCATTTGACATCTTGACAGTTTATCGAGAAAAGAGCTTTTTATTTTTGACATAGAATAGAAAAATTTTGATAAATTGTCATTCTTGATAAATAAGCAAGATGTTGAATTTGTCAAGTGCACAGAATAGAGCTGTTAATCTGATGGAATTCAAAGTTATTTACTTGATTAGCCTGCGGTATAAAGTTACTGCTAATGTCTTCTACGTTTCTGTTTATCTCCACTATACTTTCAACGACGAAATCGTTTACGTTTTCTGCAATTTCATCTCTGCTATTAAATATTTTATCCCTTATTAATACTTCGGTTATTTTTTTTATACTATCTGATTTATTAACCACTTGTTTTAAGTGTTTCCGCATTAATCGGCTATCATTTCTATTTGCTTCGACTTTCTGTTCCATGTAGCTAATTTTGATAATTTTTTTGTACTGCTTTTTTATCATGTTATATTCTGCCCAATCTCCTGTTAGCACTGCTTTTTCATGTAAATTGAAATTCTTCTTGTTAACCTCAGCTAATTGCCTGTCATACCATTTGTTTCTAATCTTAATATAAATTTGTCGCTGGTTGGTTAATTGTTGCATAGCCGACATCATACAATTGTTAATGTGCTCGAGCATCACTTCAACATCAAGACTACTTATGTAACTAAAGTTATACTGTCTCAGCAAATTAAGTAAATTATCAGGGGTATTCATACTTCAGGAAGTAAATTCTGACAGCTTTTTTAACGGGATGAATTTGTTTATATTAAATCGAAACCGTATAGTTTCGTGATCCGTTATTCTGTGATCCTGTAAATTTTCACAAAACCCTTCCTTACTGTTAGAATACAACAGGTCTATGAGTGTTGCATAGTGCTCCCTAATCCGTGTATCAAAGCTAATCAGCTGTTTCATTGCTTGGCGTGAGAAGATCTCGTTCAGTTGTTTACTATAAGTCGGCACTACTTTAATGTTTATGTTGAAATCTCCAACAAAAATAATGTTTATTAAGTTATCAGATATTTCTGTTAGAATAGCCTCCATATACATATGTGAGAAACTCGGCATCACTTGTGCTTGGTGAATGGTATACCACCCCGATCTGTCATTTAGTCTGGCAACTTTTCAGTTGGATGACCATGCACCCTACATTTTTATTTACCGATTTGTTGACCTTTATCTTGAACTCAAGAGTGTCACGTAAAATTATGATCACACCGCCTGTATGTCTACTGTGTGAATCGCATCTTATTACCCGGTATGTTGGAAAATTTATCTCCGAATCATCTATTTTATCTGTAATACATGTCTCGGAGTATAGCACCATGCCTGGGTTAACATTTTCCATGAGTCTTTCAAGTTCAATTTTATTAGCTAATAAAATATTTATATTGAGATACACGCATTTTAATGAACATTGGCGATATCTATGAATATGAATATTGGCGATTCTCTATCTTTAGTTTTCTAACATAGACTGAACACTCTCGGCTAAAAACACTATGTTTTACATCTAATTTTAGACCTACATAGCTCTTGGTTAGCGTCACAACAATTACCTCAAATTAATTTTGGACTACTATCTGTGCAGTTTTCTGCTTTATGCTCCCCCATGCATTTACTACACCGTAATTTCTTCGCGCAATTATTAGCATTGTGATTGAAACCAAGGCATTTATAACATCTTTTCACTGATTGCCCATCGTATACCGGATATCGATCCCATGCAATATTTATTTTTTTTCTTATCTAGCACCTTTAAGAAAAATGTATGTTCAACCTCAACTATTGCATTAACCCTTTCGGTTATTCTATGCCATATGGCATAGTCGCTTTTCAATGCCTGTTGTAAATTATAAAACTTATGTATACAATTTTTTTTTATATTTTTGTATTTTTCTTTGAAGTTTTTGGAACAAATTTATATATAAAATATTTTGATTAGTGTACCCAGTAAATTAGGAGAGTTCAGAAAGCGAGCGTCTCTCTCGAGTTTCATATTTTATATAAAAGATCACTTCATACATTTATGCGTTTTATTACAAAAAGTACGTTATTTGCCAACTTTGTGTAAATAATTTAGTTAATAATTATTGCTTTAGTAAGCGTAAAAAAAGTAAGATCCCTAACATATGTAGTTCAAAATAGCTGTACGACTTTTTTTACTTCGTACCATGCCATATGGCATAGATTTTACCCAACGGCAATCAATTTTTTTATTTGATTGAATATAGTCAAAGTGGCTGTACGTTTTCTTTCTTGATTTTACTTAACGTTACTGAAATATTATATTTGGCTAAGAAGAGTCGCAGCGGTTGGAAGTTTTTTTTAATAGTTTTATCTAACGATACTCAAATATTTCACTTGGTTGAGAAGAGCTGAAGCGGTTGGACGTTTTTTATGCAAAAACTGGATTTCTAATTTAAGCAATTAAAATGTCTAATAAACTAAACAACGAACAAATAGAAAATGTTTTAGTTAATTTTGAAGACTCAGATTTATCTGACTTTGAAAATGAAGAAGAAGAAGATTGGAAACTCTTAATGATAACAATAACAATTCTTTTTTAATCGAGGAGCTAACTAATCCGGATGGGAATAACGATTTATTTGAAAAAAATATATGTAGGTATAAATGTGGACGATGATTCATTGGATTTGAGCGAAGCTACGTATCCATCATTTCAAAAAATTCTTAAATTTCGTTGGATAAAGAGAGCATGGAGCACTCCAAGTTCAAACTTTTCTGAAAGTTATCCTAAACAAGACCTTAAAACTCCGGTTTCATATTTTCAAAAGTATTTTCCATATGAGCTTATAGACACTATTGTTCAGGCAACAAATCAAGCCGTACTTATAAAAATCGGAACTGCTATTAATGTTTCAAGAGAAGAAATTCTGACATTAATAGGCTTAGAAATTGTTATTGGAACAATCGGTTATCCTAGATGGAGTGGTGCTACTGAAATACCATCATTTCGTCAACACATGACCTAAAATAGATTTCATTTAATACGCAATAATCTAAAGTTTACTGTAGAAGAGAACTCGATTGACAAACTTTTTAAAGTTCGTCCACTTATAAATACGCTCCTGAAAAGAACTTACGATATTCCTAAAGATGAAAACTTGTGCTCTGATGAAATGATGATTCCGTGCAAAGCTCGAACTGGATTGAAACAGTATATGCCCAAAAGCCTATCAAATGGGGCATAAAAGTGTTTTGTCTTTGTAGCTCAAATGATCTCGAAATATACCAAGGGAAAAATACAATTGTTGGAGAGTCAAAATTAGGATTCTGTCAGATATTATCATTCACCTCTGTAAAACGATTCCGGAAAATAAAAACCATAAAATCTTTTTTGATAACTATTTCACTACAATTAATTTATTAATATATTTGCGAGAAAAAGGTATATGGGCAACAGGCACCATAAGAGGGAACAGAAACGGAAAAGCTCCGCTTGCAACAGAAATGGGTTTGAAAAGGTTAGGAAGAGGTAGTTGTGACTTTTGCATTGAAAGGAACCAGAACATTTTCCTTTTCAAATGGTTGGATGGGGGCTGCGTTCAATTGGCTTCGATTATATATGGTCATAAGGAGCCCAAAGAGGTCACCAGATTTTGCGCGGAACAAAAGAAGAAAATTGTTGTACCACAACCTAACGTTGTAGGTGTCTACAATAAATATATGGGAGGAATCGACAAGATCGACTTTTTGCTTTCGTTATACCGAATTTCCATTCGGACACGAAAGTGGCCCCTTCGAATTTTCGATCATTTCATTGACTTAGCAGTATGCAACTCTTGGTTGGAATATCGTATAGATTGCGTTAGTAATAATGTAAGAAAAAAAGATCAAATGGATTTATTGGCATTTCGAAATGATGTTGCTGATGGATTGCTAGCATTGTCATCAGTTCAAAATCTCTCCAGAAAACGAGGAAGACCTAGACTAACGGGAGACGTAGATATTTCTAACACCCCATCAACTTCCAAGCCGAGGCTAGCATATGAAAGGGCTCCTTCAGTTTCGATTCGTTTTGATGGCATAGAACATTGACCGGAATATACAGCCGTAAAACGCATATGCAAGGTACAAGGATGCAAAGGATATTCTAGATATACTTGTTCAAAATGCAACGTCCATCTATGCATTCCAAATAGCGCAAGAAATTGTTTCAAATTATACCATGCAAAATAAGGTATAAGGTAAGGTAACTTATTTCTCCTTTTTTTCAGGGGCAGATATAGACGCAGACCTAAGATTAACTGGTTTAATGCTTTGAATAAGCAATCTAACCTATATTTTGCTGTATTTTGTGAATTATTATAAATAATAAAACTTTTCGTTTGTACTTTTTTGAACTTTAAAATAAACATAATTACATACAGATGTATATAACTAATAAAAATTAAAGCTGTTCATGTACTATTCAAAGGATAGGTTTAGAGTTTTCTTGTCCGGACTTAACGTATAATATAAAATTAATGCACTTTAATTTTTTTTCATCAAAAACACTTCGATTGCTTTCTTTTTACGCGTATAATCTACAAAAAGTCTCTAAAAATTTAAATTTTTATTTGAATATTCTTTTTCCTTTAAGAGCATTCTATGCCATATGGCATGAAGCCCAAAAACTACTTTTGCAACAAATATTAAATTTTTTTTTTTTTGATTATCCATTACGTAAACCCAAATGGTAGGAAAATGGAAAAAAAATATTTTTTAAGTCAAAAACAAAAAAGAAGTTCCGAAAGGGTTAAAAGATATTAATTTCCCATTGCTACGTTTCGAATTGAATACTTTTACACACATAATGCTAACGTAGCATTACTCAAAGAATTGTTCTGGGCCTTAATTTTATTAATTACCTCTATTTCACTATACTCCGCATTCATATGTGTGACTAATATCTTTGGGCTGTTCACTTTTGGTTCAGTAATATCATATAATTCCTTATTTAGATTGTTAGTTAGTGCAGCTTTTATTCTTTCTCTTGATATCTTTCTCTTCAACACTGTTCGCATTTATTATTACGGCCTCGTTTTGCTTATTTAACACTATCTATTTTCATATTCGATGCATCGGCTTTGTTTAGGTCTACCCTAGTTTTTCCCACTGCTTGTTTACTCTTTGGCTTTATTATTAGTGGAGGTACTCCCTTTAAAGCGCTAGCATATGAGACACCCACACCAAAGATATGATACGAAACTCTTTGTTTCGAGAAAGCACTGTCAAAATGCGCATTTTTTATAACATTTTCCATAAGAGCCATTCTGTAGAAATAGTATCTGGGGCTTTTTATTTACTTTTTTGGAGATTTTGCAGTTGCTTCGCCACAGTTGAGGTTTGCTAACAGAATGAATGAAAATGCAATAAAAATAAAAGTAAATAAGAGATGTTATTTACCTTAATGCCAGAAGATAATATATAAATTCAAAACAGTGAAAACAATTAAAATATCGCAGAAATTCATATTTCGCAAAAACGGCTTTTATATATGCATTAAACATAAATTTAAGATATAGCGTGTTTTCTTATAAACATACATGTTTATTCATGCATATTAAAATGCAATATTTACCCAGTTCGCTTTGAAAAAATAGTTTTGGTAAATATTTTTAAAATAAAATACAATATTTGTATGTAAATCAAAACATTCATAGTTTGCTAAAACTTATATATGTATTAAATTTAACTCTTAATTTAGAGATTTCAAGACACATTCTATAAAAAAATAACATTTACTCCCATTTTTTATCCAAATAAAAATTAAAGCTATAGGTGAATTTGTTAAACAAATATAAAAGGTATTAATGTAAACATTACTGCAATAAAATACTTAATTCATTTAAAATTTCACAGAAACACTTACCGGCAACAAATACGTGTCCGTGGTTTTAAAATTGCGCTACACTCCTATTATACAATCCAAAGGATCTTAAAGTGGAAAGATACTTAGTTTTTTATTAGTTTTTGGTGATATAAATACTTTAACTTTAATATATTGCTGGCGTTAAGCTGGTGGTATTATTGGTATATGTTGTGCTATAATATCAAAGATCTAAATGTACTTACATAATATGTTCGGTTTTTAAATGTTTTAAAACAATTGTTGTAAACGTTGATGAGACAAGAGTTCCTTCGGTTTCATTCCAAACGTAATTATCACACTCGTGACTTATAACATTGTATATAGTGAAGTTGTGAACTTGTAGTTTCATTTTATAATAAGAGGAGCTGGCGTTGGACTGTGGTATAAGTTTAACTGCCTCCATATCTATGCAAACTAGTAGAAGTGCACCTAATTTGGCATTTTCGACATCATTTTGCTTCTCATTTCGCATCCTTTCAATTTCATTTCGGTGAATGTCAAATATATCCTGTAACAAGTTGTTTGATTTAAAAGATAAACATAAGTCACACTGGTCATTTCGTGGTTTAAATAACGAGTAATTGCTGGATTTAAAAACATTCATAAAAATTGGAAATGATACTAGAGCAGTATCATTGTTTTTATGTTCTTCACATGATTTAGAATTAAGTTCATAAATCTGTCTGTATGTTTTAAAATCTGCTTCAAAATATATTTTTGTTGTATATTTGCGACGATAGTGCGACTCCAACTTTGGTAAATCTTCTTACCAGTTTTGTAAGTAGCTACATCTTTTCTTATAGTGTAATATTTCTTTATTTTGATCAGAATTTTGCGTTTTTAGACCCATTTTTTCTGATAAGCCCAAAGTTGATAGAAACATTTGCCGACAAACTTGTATTCGATTTGTATTGTGCTTTAGAAAATAATATTTAATGTTGGAGCGTTGGAATTTTCAACAGTTACACGTTGTGTTTTGGAACATTCAATGAGGTTTGTTACATATACTTTTTTTTCATCCCACGACATTACCCAGAACGAGTCAAAAATTTCTTTACGAGTATCTTCTGTAAAATGGGAGCAAAATCGAATGGAACATTTCTCACAGAACTTCGACTTACACGCATCTTTCATTTCTCTGGGCTTTCTATCGCTTATATTTCCTTTAGATAAACCTTGATATTTCTTTCCTGCCATACGTTTTTGCTGGCGGTAAAATCTCATTTTTGCAAAAACTCATTACCGTAGCCTTAGCGAAGAAATCAGCTGTTCTCTCATTAAATACAACTCGCTTCTTTTTGTTTAGTTCGCTAACTTTTATACAATGTTGCCATTGATTTATATATACATACATATGTTTTTGCATAAAATTACAATTTTAGTTAACATTTTTATAATGTAAATGATGAAATCGAAGTGCTGGCCTATTTTAATAATATATTATGCTATAATCTGCTATATTCGGTAGTATTTTTCTAATAATTTAAAAATATTTAAAGTATTTGGAAACTAACATGAATGAGAATGATGAGAGAGAGAACAATCAGCTGAAACGTTTCTACGGAAAAAATCAAATTCGTATGGATTACCTACGTAAGTTCTCCGTCAACACGAAAATTCTACAGTGGTGAGTTTTCATTAACAAGGCGCTCTCATAAGATAGGTCGTGTCAGCTGACACCTACGGCCGTTCTACGTCGGTGGGTAACTGCGCTATAACTCTCACATTTTTTGTAGTATTACTCGCATTTCTGGTTGCACCACTTGCTAAATTATTTTCCGACGTATTTTCACTATCCGAATTCATATTAATGATATGTAATTTATTTGCTTAAAGTTTGAGCAATTTAATTATAGTTAAACACTGAGATCGCTGAGAAAACACGTGTACTGTTTACTTAAAACTTTACTGTGCTGCCTACTACAAAGCAAAACGGTGTAACGGGACAAGGCACGTGTTTGTATCGTGTGGTGTTTGTTGTTGTGTGTAGTTAGGGCTCTTTGCATTTATCAAAACGAACACTTTGTAGTAAGGGCCTTTTGTATTTCGTTAATAAAACAACTATTTTTAATCGTATTACTCTGTAATTTTGTATAAACATGTAGTTTGAATGAATACATACAATAAATCAATCAAAAAACCCATTTTGATTTTTTTTTGTTAGTTGGGCCGTTTGCATTTCAGCTAACGATATGTATGTGTTGGCAATAAATTAAATGACAATTTTATATGTACATACATATGTATGTATGTTTATTGTTAAAGTCATTTTTTGTCTCTTTGGATATATTGGTGGCCCTTAAAAGGGCCGTTTTAAATTGGAACTGTCTGGTGGAACTACAATTTGATGTGTAGGAACCTTCGGTGACCCATTACGCGCTCTTTTGCCTTTTTTACTTTCAAGCTCTGAAAAACGTTCTGCATTTAAAAAACAAACGTTTTGCGGCTTCCGGCAAATCAACCTCGGAACTTCTTTCGAGCATTTTTGTATTCATTTTTTTGCAGTGGGCTATTTCATTATCATTCATCCCGTGGAAAACAGCTTCTAACTTTTTTATACCGCTAACGAAATTCGTTCTGGGCTTCGTCAAGAATCCTTTAGACACTTGATCCACCCAAGTTAACGAATTGTCATGGTTTTCGTAACCCTCCAGGTGAAGCTTACGGATGATATAGCCCGCCACATACTCCAGTGCATCTTCCTGCAAAGCGCCAATGCCATCTTGATGTTCGGCATTGTACATGTCGTCGACAATACCACTTTCTTCCTGTTCCTCTGACTCTTCAGCAGGAATCTCAGGAGACAGCTCGCAAAATTCTTCCACTGAAACGTCGGGATTCAGCCAATGTGGGTCATCGTTGTGTGTTTCCGGAACTTACCAGATGCTCTGTGTTTCTTGCAATTAATAAGAAATTTAATTTAATTTGAAACAGTTGGAAATACTTATCAAAAAACAAGATGTTTGCAAACTTACTGTTGAAGAATGGTGATACCTTTATATAATTGTATATAAATGCTAGTACAATAATACATACATATATCATAATAGGAAAAATGCAATAGTAAAAAACTTTACTACCTTTAAGCGTACTTATGTACATGTGACGACATGAAAGAGAATTCCTGGCAGTTTTACTAGGGGAAAATGGCAAACCCTCATAATATAATAAATTTCAATAAAAGTTATATACATATACATATGTACATATGTAAATAGCAGAAATAAAATCAAATAAAAAAAAAACATACATATGTATGTAAATACTTAAAATAAATAAAATTATAAGTAAATAAATATGTATAATATTTATATGTACTTACGACAATTGCCGTGTAAGGAAATCCTTGCAGACTTGGTTGATAGGGGAAGATGTAAAAATCGCGAAGTTTTACTTTTATAAATATAAATACAAAAAAAATTATAATAAATAAATATAAAGAAATGATGCGTTGTCAGCTTAATACTCTGCAGAAATTTTGAAATCAAATTTCTACAGCTTATTGAGCTTTGAAGTATATATATAATACAAATACTCACCCAAAAGGTATTTCCTTACCCGAAATTTGAATTCCTGGGCAGTCGGATGGTCGTACAATCCGCCCTTGCTGCGTATAGCTCCAAAGAAGTGCTCAAGAAGATCTTGATTGAGCCTGTATGTCAGCACAAACTTGGCGTTTATTTTTCTTGAATATATTCAAAAAGTTGAATTAATGATGAATTTGTCATTAAGACACCTTTTTGAAAATATTCTAAAGTCTTCTTCCGCGGCACGATCACTTGTGACATAAAGTTGCTCATTTGCTTTAGAGTTGCGATTAGTTCGTCAAATTTTATACCGAAAGATTCCTGAAATAAATTTTTCTATAGATTAAATATTTTTAAACATATTTTTTTTTATGGATATACATTTCCAGGTTTACCAAAAGTGTTCATAGACGAATTAAGAACATCGAACCAGTCGTTTGTTAACTGGACGAAGTCCGCTGTTTCAGTTGGCTCGTACAACTCCTAACCAAGACTGTAGCAGCGTCGAATGGCGTTGGCAGTCGTGTGCGAGAAAAGCTGTGCAGCCAATTTTACTTTTTGTCGACATATATGTAATATGCTTTGTAATCGCTAGTAAATGAAAAGACTTTTATTGTTTTGATTCATCTCTGAGTGCCCTTTATTTAATTATTTTTAATTAGTTGGTGTAGATGCAAGTTGCAGGTTGACGTCCAACTGGCTAACTCAACTGCTGTCCAAATGCATTGATGGGTGCGTTCAGTGCTAAAGTGACATCTAGTGGCAATAATCTGTTTACACTAGTGGCTAACAATATTACATTTCACTAGTGGCTAATCATATTATTACACGCTTTCTTTTTTTTTTTTTTTTTTTTTTTTTTTTTTTTTTTTCTGGTGAGTTTTCCACGTTGAACTGAGCCTAATGTATCCATTCAAGTATATTAAATTAATTCCAGCCACCTCTGAGGTGGACGACTAACACGACCACTACGCGTCCTCTTAATGGCTGGATCCTGTCCGTTCACCACTTCGGGTGTCTCGTGATCCTTCACCGACTCTGCTTCTGACTCAGAACTACCAGCGGTTTGATATTCCTCTGATGAGGCATGACTATCGTTGACCACCGGTAGTACTTGTTCATCCACATTACTCTCAATTGGTTCATTGCCATTGTTAACAGTGTCTTGTACGTTTTGCCCAGGTGGAGGAATTATTTCAATTGGTTTCAAGTTATCTGACTGGCCTCTGTTGCTTCTTACATTGTCCTCAAATATTACTTCTCCCCCATTCACCTCGTTATTCCTTGTTTTGGCAATGAACCGTCGGTTCCGTCTAAAATGACTGTCAAAATTATCCTTAATAATGTATGATCGACAATTAACATTGCCGACAATGGTTCCATAATTCCATTCCTTGCCATTTTTCTTAAAGATCACGAGATCACCCAAATTTAATACTGGCAGTGCTTTTGCATTCCGGTCATAATAATACTTTTGCTTTTCCTTTTTGTTTTTAATTTTTTCTTGAACAGTTTCCTCACTTAAGTTGCTTCGAGTCAACAACGAATCCGCAATTGGCATTCTCGTCTTGACCTGCCGCCCAAAAAACAGCTGAACTGGTGTTAAGCGCATATTTGCCACAGGCGTTGTGTTATATTCTAATATCCTATATTGATAATTTTCTGTATCCCGCTCCTCAACACAACGTTTCAAAATATTTTTCGCAATCGCAACCCCTTTTTCCGCTAACCCATTGCTTTGTGGATACCGCGGGCTAGAAAATTTCATGATGATATTAAACTCATTTGCGAATTTCTCAAATTCACGCGAATTAAATGGTACGTTATCCGATTTAATTACTGTTGGATACCCTAACTTATCAAAGTTACACTTCAACTTTTCAATTATGTGCCGCGACATTTTGTTCTTTAAGTGTTCCACGATTATATAACCCGAATATGCATCTATCACTGCTAAAAACTCTTGTCCTGTATACTCAAACAAATCCATCGACACCATCTGAAACGGATACCTCGGTAGTTCTTCCTGAATCAGTTCTTCCTTTTGATGGCTACGTGTAAATTTTTCACAAATGGCGCAAGATGTTACCATCTCCCTTATCTGACTGTTCATGCTCGGCCAATAATAATGCATTCTTGCACGTGCAAGAGTCTTTTCGATTCCCAAGTGGGGTGCATGTAACCATTTACTCAGTTTTCCTTGTAACTCTTTTGGAATTACCAGTCGATGATCTCGAAATAACAGGCCATTCTCAAAATGAAGTTCATTTTTGAATTTGTGATACACGCGACACTGATCGGCCAGTTGATGAAAATTTGGCCACCCGTCTTCAACATATCGACAAATTCGCAAAAAAATTTCATCACGCTCAGCGATTGAACGGTATAACTTGTAGTTTTGTTCCGACAGACACGCCGACTTAGAAACAGAATGAATGATTCCTGCTAACTCTGGCTCTTCTATACACTCTGACAATTGGGCCCGTGACAGGCAGTCAGCCAAAAGCATTTCTTTACCCGGCTTGTAAACAACAGTCATCTTTGGATATTTCAAAAGTGACATGAGCATTCGTTGAAGCCGCATTGTCACATCATCTATATCCCGCTTGACCAATGTTTCCAACGGTTTGTGATCGCTTTCAACTACAAATTCACGTCCATACACAAAATAATGAAACCTTTGACATGCGAAAACTATTGCCAACAGCTCCTTTTCGATCTGGGCCCATTTTTGTTCGCTTTTACTTAACGTTCGAGATGCATCTGACACGGGATGCCCATTCTGCACAATGACACACCCTAATCCATCCTTGGATGCATCTGTTTGCACTATGACTGGCAACTTCGGGTTATAAATGGCCAAAACCGGTTCCGATGTTACTCTTTTGAGCAGACTTTTAAATTCTCTATCATGATTTTCTGTCCACTCAAATTTTACATTATTTCGCGTAAGATTCCGTAAATGTGCCGATTGCTTTGACAAGTTTGGAATAAATTTTGCCAAATATTTAAGAATACCCAAAAATCTCGACACGGCTGCCTTATCCATAGGCTTTTTCATTTTTAAAATCGCATCCCTATACTTTAGATTCGCCTTGAATTTCCCCTCAAACAAGATGTGACCCATAAATGTCACCTCCCGCTTACGATATTGAATTTTCTCCGGGTTAAATTTAATGTTATATTTACGCGCTCTTTGCATTACTTTATTCATTATCTGATCGTGTTCTTCTTCCGTTTTTGCACAAATACCGACATCATCAAAATAAATTATAACTCCTTCTATATCTCCCAACATTTTGACCATTTCCCGTTGAAACAATTCAGGTACAAAATTTAACCCAAATGGCACGCGATTAAACTTATATCGACCAAATGGGGTCATAAATGTGGTTAAGTCAGAGCTCGCTTCGTCCAATTCCATCTGCCAATAGCCACTTTTCAAATCTAACACTGAAAAAACGCGTTTATCCGCCAACCCAGACGTTAAATCATCTATTGTCGGAATCAAAAAATGCTCACGCTTGATACACTCATTGAGTGGTTTTGGATCTAAACAAATACGAAGTTCCTCTGAGTTTTGCTTTTCGACTATTTGTAAATTATTGACCCAGTCAGTTGGGTAATTAACAGGTGAAATGATTTCATCCTGGACCATTTTTTCCAATTGTATCTTCAATTTTTCGAACAATGAGTTTGGTATCCGTTTCTTATAGTGGAGGACTGGTTTCGAGTTTTCTTTCATGTTTATCGAAAACGTTCCCGGAAATCTACCCAAACCTTCAAAAACATCGCGATTGTTTTTCAAGAATTCCTCTTTTGTTTGTGACAAACTAGATACAGACCCTACACAACCTACATCCGTTCGTTTGACTAATCCCCATCGCTCGCTTGATTCGAGACCCAGTATCGGTTCACATACATCATCAACAACCACAAAGTGAGAGAACTGTTCCGTTTTTAGCTTTGTATCAACGCATTTTAATTTCACTGTTCCAAAAACATTTACTTTATTTCCATTATAATCAAAAATTGAATACTTTTTATTTTCATTCTCCAATCCTCTTTTCAGTTTTTTGAATATTTTGGCCGGAATGCAATCCACATCAGATCCAGTATCGATCTTAAATCTAACCACTTGATTTCCTATTTGATAATCTTTGTACCACCGCTTCGTATGGTTTGCCGAACTACTCGAGTTTATTCTATAAATATGATCTACTTTAATAACCCTCTTCGCACTTCCATCAATGATTTGTACATAGTTACCTGAGTTACCCCAGTCGATTGAATGTTGTTGTTGTTGTTTTCCATCGCTGTTGTTGTCCTGTTTACGATTTCCACTTCTGTGTTCTGCTTTGGTTGCGTGGTTGTCTGTCTGCTTGCTTTTCGATTTGCAAAAACGCTGAAAATGACCCTTCCGTCCACATGAACGACAATTGATGTGTTTAGCTTTGCATGCCTGTAAGTGATTTGCCGTGAAATCATTACCACAATTGTAGCACTGGCGTCTTATTGCATCTATTGCCTCCTTTGGTTCATTGTCTGACACACTGTTGACACTTTGTTGAATATGTGCATTCAACATAACCTTATTCTCTTTCGCTGCTTCATACGTTTTACAAATTTCAATGACTTTGCTTAATGGCTCATCCTTGCCGTCCAATAGCTTTAATTGTAATTTTTTATCTTCAACACCAATAATGATTCGATCTTTCAACATTCGTTCCTCATATTTTAATTCGCTTCCGCAGTCGCACTTGGTCACGTAGTCACAAAACTGAATTTGCCTGCGAAGTTCAGTTTCAAACTCCGCAAACGGTTGCTTTTCTTTCTGCAAGATATTATTGAACTTGAATGATTCCATTGTTGTGTTTTTCTTGGGTATGCAATATCCATCGAACGCCTTCAAAACATCATTTAATGTGCGCTGGTTGACTACTGCACTAGTATTTTCATCCCCCGCAACAATACTCTCTCCAATAATGCCATCTTCTGTTCCATCGTTTGGAAACAAGATGTTATAAATTTCCCGTGCTTGACGGCCAATCAGCCATACAAATGTTGCAATTTTTGTAGATTCGGTTTCCATTGCTTTGCCAGTTGCCCGCATGTACATCAAAAATTCATTTTTCCAAGCTCGCCACTCCTTTGCTACATTTGTACAATCCAATTCCTTTGGTACTCGATCGTTAGACATGTTTCCACGTTAAATGCTTGCTTTTGATTAAATATCACCCAATATTTGCGCTATCTCTAATTACGATGACGAATATGTGATCATATCCTCATTTCAGATAATGATGCTCCCCCAATCCACGGATTTTCCTAAGATTTCTAGGTATTGGACGATGTTTCACAACGTGGCGTAGCCCTTATACGCTCCTTTGCTCAAACAACTCCGCTCCTTTGCCACAATACGCTCAAATCGTTTCAGTGCTTTTTACTTCTGACACCATGTAATATGCTTTGTAATCGCTAGTAAATGAAAAGACTTTTATTGTTTTGATTCATCTCTGAGTGCCCTTTATTTAATTATTTTTAATTAGTTGGTGTAGATGCAAGTTGCAGGTTGACGTCCAACTGGCTAACTCAACTGCTGTCCAAATGCATTGATGGGTGCGTTCAGTGCTAAAGTGACATCTAGTGGCAATAATCTGTTTACACTAGTGGCTAACAATATTACATTTCACTAGTGGCTAATCATATTATTACAATATATGGAAGAAAACACATAATTTAAACATGATTAAATTTAGATGAAATTGATTAACTGGATAAGCAATAACATGAATCTTACCAGCGTTTTTCACTCTTAGGTGTTCATCCGTTAACTTGAATGCGATTGACGCATCCGATTTGGAGAGATGCGCTATTAAGTTTGCAATGGTTTTGCAGGTTAATATCTTCCCCTTCCAAATCAAGCCGGTATCAATAAAGTGGTTGCGGATGAGTTTCAGCAAATGCAGAGCGTCGGCAAACACGAAAACCTTTTCGCCATTTGCTGGGTTTAAAAACCACGATTTTTCTATAATAAAAAAAGTTTATGTTATATTTATTTTTGTACAAGAAGAAAAATATCACTACTTACCATGACTCACTCCAAGAGCTTTCCACAAATTACGATTTGCGGAACCCATGTCGCTTACCATAGATACAACATTGGATCCAGCCGTGTGAAGAGCATTTATTATTTCCAACAAAATATCGCTCTGCATATCGCAGCTAAATTCGAAGTATATTGGCTGCTTCCACGACTTTAATAGACCTCGAGCCATCACCACTTGCACCCGCTTTGCTGGGATTTTTACGTTATCTGTACTGGCATCGTATTCAAATGCTTCGGTCAAAAACATTTCATCGAATGCCAGTACACATAGGCATTCTTCATCGGACATGCTGCTCCGGGCCCGTGCCATAGACTGGATGAAAATGTTGATTAAGCCCTCATCCACATCCACTTTCCTGTACCACCGTTGAAGCGTCGATACGTGTGGGAATGGATACTCTTTGCCATATAGGTGATTGTACGCGCGAGGTCCAGCCGCATGTAAACAAATGGCGCTGGATATATCCTCCCATGTCCAATTAATTGGTTTGTATAATTAAAAAAGAGAAATCAGGTTACAAATATGTTAAGTATCATAGTCACTAATTTATAACTCACCTTATTTGACCCTCGGTGAAAATCGACCTCATCATCTCAATCGTTTTCTCCGCCTTCTCCAGATTTTTCTTAGCAGCACGGTAATTTGCCTCCAACTTGTTATATGCCTGCTTTAGCGGTAGTTTTCAGCAAGCGCACAGGACTTGGGAGTTACAAAATAAGCAATATCTACATAAGTATTTCGAAAATAACACGGTTGACTATGAAAACTTACTCCGTTTGTGTGCCACAATCCTTCTTATTGGCTTGGCTGTCGGATGGACACATGCTTGAGAGAGCTGGTAGAAGTTCACTTGACTTTCCAATTTCAAGTAAAGCAGCCGCGGCCCAGTGCTCTTCCGCATTATGTCTGCAAAATGTGTTGTTTATGTTTTAGTATAGTTTAAATTCATTTGATTTGAATTACCTGGTTTTAGTGGTCAAATTGAATTTCGTCCCGATATTGACTGTCGGCACTGCTGACGGCATAAGTTTGATAGGCTTGCCTCGAATCAAATCGGACGGTATGAAGTGGTCCTCGCATACAGCATTTCTCACCCAACTTGCAATGCCGGCGGATTCTCTCCACGCAGCTCTGCGTCGCATATCACCCGGAACACGGAAAAATGATCCTCCTCTCCTTTTCGGCTTTCCGCAAATGTCGCACATATTTTAAATTTATAAAAAATAATATTATTCACAAAAATATCGCGTAGTCACAAAACACAATACTTTTCGCAAAAGAAAGATGTAAACAATAAAACGTAAACAAAGCCAACACACCTGATAGTTTGACATACGCTTTTTAGACAACAAGAATAAGAAGAAGCACGTCTTAAATCGATGTCACCTACATATAATAGATACATCTTAGCCCGACAAGCCACTGATGCCTTTTCGGCTTCCGCACTCAGGCATATTTACATATACATACATATGTTTATTAAAACCGCAACTAGTTCAAGTGTTTTTTCTTTATTTTTGCCAATTTATTCCGTTACTTTATATACACTGAACAGCGTTTCACCTTTATATAGTCGCTATTTATCCGAATATCGACTATTTTGTTATACAAATATTATTTCGCAAAATCCTATATTAAATAATATATTTTGTTAAAAACTTTCCGCAATCAAAAACACGTCCGTACGTAATGAAGTATCACTCTTAAAAAAACAACTCTGTTCTAATTGGGCACAAAAAACATAACACAAATATACAACATATTCATTCCTTTCATGAGCAAACTTCACAAAATATTTTTTCACTAAAAAGCATGATTCAATTATACAAGGTTGGATAATTAGGCAGTTGTCTTACTCTTGCACGCTGCCTTAAGGCCATGCCACATAAGACTTCTGCTTCGCTTTACGTCAGAGTTTAGCTTTGACAGCAAAGATGAATACATGCAATTATACGAAATTTCCCACATAGGCAACACCGTCGCCAAAGCGAAGCGAAATCTTGGGCAACTCTCATCTTTTCGCTGACTTTGACAGTTCGCTCTTACCAATTTTGTTTATTTCTGACATAAATATAAAATTTAACTGAATTAAATGCTTAAATATACATACATATATGGATGTATATACATATGTGATGATTTACTAAAGGATTTTTCTTTTATAATAGAGGAGCATTGCAGAGCCCGGTGGAAGTCACTTCGTGACCGGTTCATAAAGGAGGTGGAAGCAAAGATATAATTCCCTTACCCACATTTTCCGCCTTGATATGTTTTTTAAACATAATAAGGCTTCCTGGAGTAAACGAACTATTAACAACACTTCCGTATTGTCCATAATTATGCCGAATGTATGTATGTAAATACGTTTATAAAGTTCCGTGCGATTTTTTCAACTCACAATAAACAAACAAAAAGTATGTATTGTCAAAGTTTTATTGTGGCATACCTTTTGCGTTTCTCGCTTTTCTGACAAAGTTACAAATGTCACGTAAAGCGAAGCAAGTCTTATGTGGCATGGCCTTTAAGGTAGCCTGTGTTGCTCTCTTTTAATTAAAAAAAAAAATGTTTTCAAACACGTGGAAATTAGTACTTTTCTTGTGAAATGGCCTGGGAGGCAACACTGTTGCCTTTTTGTAGTTTTTTAATTATGTTAGCATATCCTACATAGAAAAATCGAATTGACGGCATTCTCGTATGTTTTCCAGTAGCCTTGTTTATCTAGCAACGAACAGGAATTGAAATTTTTTTCTTTGCATGTATGAAATTGATTGGTCGTTGGTTAGATTCCCGGCCTGGTCAGATCATTTTGTTTGAGTATTTTATGTTTTTAAATTTTTTACTGTATATATTTTATATAAAATAACATAAAATTACAAAAAAAGAATTTATATAAATATTAACAACCATAAAGTTATACAGTTAAAATATCGAATAGAAGAACATTTATTAGTATTTTCACCAGTTTTGAGTAACGTCTTTACTTGATTTCTAACAGATGTATATCAATAAAAATTTCGTTAATTTTTTGACGAAGGTATTGTGTGGTGTTTTCCATATAAAAAAAAAAATTCGAACAACTAATACAAAAATTGTAATTATATTTTTAAACAAGTTTGGAATTGTAATGAAATATATATACAATCCTGATTACTGGGCTTTTAATAGATACCTCTTATTTTGGTTGCTAAAATTTATATTGAATTAAAGAAAAATTTATTATAAAAATTTTCCAAATGTGATAGTTCTATTTTCTGCATGTAAAAACTTAAAAAAGTTTGAAATCACACTATTGTTGTAAACAAAATATTTTTAAAAATATTTGCTTCTAAATCACACTTGCGTTTTTTGTTTACATAGTTTGTTGTATTAAGGTGCTACTGTATATACATACATTTGTGGTTGAATATTCGGTTATATTATATTAAATTGAAATATCAAATTTCTGCAAATATGTTTTATTCTATGTACAAACTGCATTTCGCTACTAGTTACCTACTTTTCTACTACCTTTCCGCGAAAAGGGATAAAATATTTTCCCCTTTATCAGACCTTTCTAAATGCAACCTTACAAGGCAGTCGGAAAACTTAAACGTCAATAAGTATCCAACCTTTTATAATTGAATCATGACTAAATAGCACAAATCAAATGCAAACAAATATTTTTGTTATTTTCAAATGAAAACAAAGTTTGACAATTAAGATAAATGAAAAAAATCGAATTATAAACTTTACTGCCTTGCTCAAATCCAATTTAACATGTATTTTCAAATCCGAATAAGGAAGTGGTGATTTAGAATTCGTTAACGTTATGAGACATAAAACAAAATTGTGTGTTAAATATGTGTGCAAGCCCGTTGAGAGGGGGCATCGGGGACAATTCCTCCCGGGCCCAAAGTTCTCAATGGGGCCCGGTTCTCAAAATAAACAAAATATAATATCAATAAATTGATAGATCAGGAGCCCGCATCCTTTATCCTCACCGGGCCCCGGTTTTCTCGTCGGCGGCCCTGTATCTGTGTACATAAAATTGAAAACTCACAACAACCGGCTGCATAAAAAAAAACGTAATAAATAAAACACATGTTAACATTAAGAAAGTTGCGAATACCCCCAAAAACCTTTACATACAACTCTGTGAAAGCATTGCTATTAGGTCCGTTCCTTATCTTTTCGGACTAAAATCTGAAAAGTGTCAAAATGCAAGAGCGTAAGCAAAATGCGCTCACTAAAAGAGAATAACAAGAAAAAGTAAAGGAACGCAAAAAACCAATTTTTAGTCCGAAGAATGACAACAACAAAACTAATGTCAAATAAAACTGTTATTTTGTTTTGCTCGTTTTGTTTTTAAAAATAAAAATGAATAATTTACCGATTCATGTTAAATGTTCACCAGGAAGTTTCTTGCGCATTCAAATTGGCACCACAAACTCTTTCATCACTAATCTGCAAGAAATATTGACAAATGTACATATGTATGTATGTATAAAATACATGCACACAAGCACAACCACGATAAACACTTACGATTTCAATTTATGTACGTTTTAATGTTTTTATATTATTTTTTTTTTGTGTATGTATATTTTCTAACAATAGTCAGCTGTCAGTTGAGTTTGACACTTTTCATGATTTTGCCAGCAAAAATTCTTCGGACTAAAGGTTCAATTAGAGGTACCATACCATAACGCCATAACCATAATCGTAGTCATAACCATAACCATATTTAAGCAATCGATTAGTGGTGCCATAACCATAAACAGCTGATATTTGCAATAAACTGAAAGTAAATAAAAATTTAGTAAAGTATGTAAAACGCGGACGCAAAATATAAATTAAAACTCATCAAAACAAAATAAACTGCACACGAAGAACAAAAATATCACAATAAACAAGGCGAACCAGCAATCATTTGTTTATGGTTACGGCAAAAACCAAAATTCAGTTGGTCGCTATGGTTATGGTTATGGTTATGGCGTTATGGTATGGCACCACTAATCGATTACAGTGTAACCCATAAGGTTGGTTGGATCAGCTGTTTTCTATGGTTATGGTTATGGCACCTCTAATTGAACCTTAAATCTTGCAACTTCTGACAAAAGAGAGTCACATTTTACTCTCTCATTTTTGCTCTCATCTACAGGATTTTCAAGTTAAGGAACGCTTTTTGGACTAAATCTGACTACTTCGGACTATTTCTGACTATTTCTGGGAGATAAGGAACGGACCTATTGATACAACTACAATTGAAATGTCACTCAAGAAAAACGCTAGCAAATCAACAGACTTCAAATTTTTATTAAGTTATGCTAATTTCTGGGTAATTGGATACAGGTGAAATGCATTGAACAGATTTTTTTTGCATTTCAAAATTTATGACAAAGTTGTGCGAAGTACATATAATCAGCGCTTAAGAGTTAAACATATCGCAAAAAAAAAAAAACACTAGCCACAAAAGAACTTATTTTTGTAGTGTTTTGGTAGAGTTTAACAATTAATTTTATTTACATATATATTTAATACAGCAACAGGAATTAATATCTAAGATAAATTTACAAGTCTTGTCGGTTGCAAGTAGGAAGAATAATAAAAATAATAAAATGACTTATACATAAATGTCAAAATAGCTAGGTGGTTGGTTATGTTTCCCTGATCGGTGGTCATAGTCTTAGGACAGCCGAATCGGGAAAGCAAATTTGTACAGAATGCGCTGATTACTGTTGTTGCAGAGTTGTCTTGAAGTGGAACGGCTTCTGGCCAGCGCGAAAACCGTAGATCATGGTCAGGCAATATCGATAGATATTCCCTTGCGGCATGATGACAATGTCTAGATGGACATTCTTAAATCTAGTGTCTGGTATGTCGATTTTCTCTGGAGCGAAATAATTGTGTCGATGTATTTTGTCTCGTAGACAAGGCAAACATGATCTTACCCAAAGCGTCACGTCTTTACACATCGAAGGCCAAACATGCATACCTCTATCGTTGATTTAGTATAGCCTACCACTGGGATGTGATAAAGCGTGGATCGATGCAAAAACTCGATACCACAGTTCTTCAGGTATGTATCGACTAAAGGGCTGCATGAATTCGCAAAAAGCAAAATTTGAGTCACTGTCCAAAAATTTCAACATGCACTTACTCACATAACGTAAAAATGAATTTTCATGTTTGGATAAAATAAGGACCGAGTTTCATTAGTGAGAACAACGTCGAGTTCGCTCAACTCATAGCACTCTCACAAGTAACGATCCACTCTCTGCAGGATTGGTCTACCAAAGAATTTCATTGTGGTGGTGTGAATTATCTGTGCAAGAAGGAGGTTGTCTGAGTGAAGGATGTTCGGTGAATAAACAACTGTTAAGATAGCATTCGAGTTATTCTAGTCGCACGACTAGACAGAAGTATGTAAGCTTACATACATACTTACATATGAATGTGGATAAAAAAAATGTTTCCAATATTCTATTTAATTGCGATTTTTCATAAACTTTATTTAGGGATTAATAGATTTAACAAAACATTATAATAAATAAAAATATTTTAGAACTAAAAATCTGTCCTTTGGAACAACTTAAAACCTATTTTTAAATAACAAAATACATAAAATTTTCAGTTCCAAAGTACCACATTTTTATTATTTACATTCCCGTTTATTTCCAGTTTAAAGAAACTCATGTGAAAATATACGTATGTATTATGCTGATAAACTGTCGATAAATCGTTAAAAAAAACCTTTGGGAAAAACCAAAAAATCAGCCATGTGCACGTGCGACGAACGATTCTCTTTATTTCGACTAAAGAGAAACTTATACATACCATAAAATGAAATTGTAATGATGAAAAGCATCAAATACTATACATACATAGATACATACTTATGTATGTATTTTTTATTTTTTTGTATTCCAAACTATAAAATAAAAAAGAAATTCACTTATTCAACAAAAATATATACACATAATTCTTGTATTAAAAAATAAAATTTAAAACATTTCGGTCTCCTATAACTTTAAAAGAATTGCTCTATTAAAAAATTAAACAAAAGAGAAGCAATTCATTTATCTAACAGATAACATATACATATACATATACATAATTCGTTTATTAAAAAAAAAGTGTTAAACATTCACCAGTCTTGTAGTACTTAAAAATAATTACTCTATTAAATAGTTATACAATTTTTTTAATTAAAAAATTAATGACTTCAGAAATTTAAAAACGATAATTATCAAATTCGTTTTCAATGTTGCAGATGTGTTTCCTATTAGTTTAAACTCTAGAAATAATTAATAAATTTAATTAATTTAATAAAAAGAAGTCTGACGAGGAAATGTGGTGATTTCCGAAATAGTACTATAATTTCTACCATTAAAAACCTTTGTTGTTTTTTCAGAAAAATCTTCCATAAACTGGTCTTGAGCTCAATAAAAATTGTAAAATTTTCGTATAATAGTAATTCATTTTGAACTCGATCAAAATTATTTGTTGGATTTGAAGAAATCCTGAGAAAAGTTGTTCCTTATTATTTGAGAGAGAATTCAGTTGACTACTTTCATTATTGCTTAGATCTTGGTCAATAACCAAAGCTTCTAACATGTTTTTGCAATGTAGTTTTATATAATTTTTGATTTTATTTTTTTAAGTGTAATAGTTTGTTAGTCGGTGGAAACAAAAACAAATTTAATTACCTACATCATTTATCAATGTGCTGAGTTTAATTTTTAACGATTTTATGCATTCTAAATCGTCACTACCCTACTTGTTTTACATATTCATTTTAAAAAGTAAACATGCACAACGATCCTGGAACTGATAAGGATACGAAATTATTTCAGACGGCAATGGAGCCGCTATAGACAGCTATCTGATTATCAAAGTCACCAAAGCTATTCACGAGTGGTAAGAAAAGAGATATTTTTATATAGGAATAAGTTTTGGAATGACAAGCGAACCACATTGAAGAAAGGTTGCAATCCTTTTTGGAACATCTCTAAAACCCTTAGGAAAAAACATAATCCGATCCCTCCTCTTGAAGACAGCCAAAATCCGCTTGTTTTAAGCTGTGATAAAGCTAACGCCTTAGCTAACACCTTTTTAAAAAACCATAGGGCATCTGAAGCCATTGGTATAAAAAACCATGAATCACTAGTGTCAAGCAAAATCGCAGCGTTTGACTCAATGATCGTAAGTACACCGTCTTGCGAGTATGTTACCGTAGAAAAAATCTCAGGGCTTATAAAACACACCTACATAAAAAAAATCCGCTGGTCTTGACAATGTTGAAAATATTATGCTTCAACACTTGCCTAAGTACGCAATGCTGTATTTGACATTTATCGTCAATTCTTGTATTAAGCTACAATACTTTCCGGGTGCTTGGAAAGTAGCTAAAGTGGTCCCAATACTTAAACCTCATAAAACCGCAAATCAAGTGGTAAATTATAGGCCTATTAGTCTGTTGAGCAACATTTCTAAAATACTCGAAAAAATTCTGAAGCAAAAATTGTGGGAGCACATTGACGGGGAAAATTTACTTCCGAATGAGCAATTTGGTTTTAGACAGGGACACAGCACAACCCATCAAGTCAAACGAATTTGCAGCCTTGTTCGCAAGGAAATGCAAAATAAAAAATCTACCGGAATGGTCTTTCTGGATGCTGAGAAAGCTTTCGATACGGTGTGGCATGATGGCTTAATTTTTAAGCTTTTACATTATAAATTCCCTTTATATTTCGTAAGGCTTATGGAAAGTTTTCTCACAGATAGACACTTTCGTGTGTATGTTAATAAAATATCCCCAAACCTGCAAATTGTACCAGCTGGGGTACCTCTGTAATTGGGTCACTATTGTATGTTCTGTATTGTGCCGATTTCCCCAAGCGCAGAAACTGTCGTTATGCATTCTATGCCGATGATACTGCAATTTTTTCTTCGGATGAGTCATATTTATATAGTGGCTAACCTGCAAGACGCGTTAAAGAATGCGGCGGAATACTGCGATAAGTGGAAAATAAAATTAAATGCTAATAAGACAAAAGCCATTTTTTTTTACCCTGAAAAGAAGCCAACGTTTTTTGCCAGCAACAAATCTTATGATTCAAAATCATCCGGTAAGCTGGGAAAATAATGTCAAATATCTAGGAATTTACTTACATAGATAAAAAACTAGTTTTTCACGAGCATTTTCAGCAGGTAAAAAGTAAGGTTAATGTCGCAATTCGAATGTTATATCGGAAATCAGCTTTGTGTTTCGAAAACAAATTATTAATCATGAAGGTCATATTCCAGGCAATTATTTTGTACGGCTGTCCAGTTTGGGGAAGCTGCGCCAAAACACATATTAAATCCCTCCAAAAAAAATAAGCCAAAAATTCGAAATCAGTTGTGTTATGTCAGACAATGACTTAATAAATCAATTGTGTACTTAATTGTCAACATCAGTAAATCTTTGAGATTATCCTCATATTAATGTATACATGTTTGTATTTTTGTACTTATATGTATGTATGCATGTACCTATATTTATACTGTCATATCGAAGGTTTTTCGTAGTTTTCCTTCGAAACGAACCATATTAAATAAAGTCGATAAAATTTTGTCTACACTGTATCATAATGCTTTAGAATTAAGAAAACTCATATTCTGTGAATTGTGCAATAACTAGTTTAATTTATAACGTTTTTCTACAAATAAAGAATATCTATCTCTAAACATGCACAATAACGAAATTCAAAGTAGGGTAGTTAGCTCCTCCTAATTCTTTTGAGGATTCTTCGAACTTTTTGAAAATTGTTATTATATCTGTTAAAGTATTTAAGCTGATGTTACTTATTCTATGGGTTTGACTTTTTATCTGTAAAATGTTTATAATTTCGGTCCAATTGCTTTGCACAGATTGCACAAAACTGTAGGTCCCTCCATTTGTGATATAATATAAAGACGCACACCACAAATGGTAGGAGAAGCTCGGCCAAACACTGAGCTATATAGTGTAAGCGCCAAAATTATATATATTAGCTCCAGACTTCTTGAAATATGTTACAAGTTTGATGCACTTTTTACATATTTCCTTTATATCTGAACACTCCTCAATAATTTTTCAACTATGCTGTGCAGCATATGACTGACGCAGAATAAGTGATCGTATGTACTAAATGCAGCTTTCATATTTGAACCCCTGTCTGTAACAATTATTCCCTTATCAAGACGACAATCAAACTCTTTCAATCCCGCCATTACTTTTTGTATGATCCTTTCACCTATGTTAAATAAAAATAAATAAATAAATTTTTTAAGTAAACCAGCAAAGCGCATTAAATCTTGGGCTACTCTGGCAGCAATGTAGTAATTAAATAAGTTTTTACTCAGTCCTGTCTATATCCAAATTTTTGGTTTCATCAAGAGCCTTAGTTTAAATATACAAATAATTCATTAGTATTGCAAAAAGACTTGTTATTCAAAGCGTGTACCAGGTATAAAAAAACCTACTTCGTTTTTAAAAATTAAACTTTATATAAGTATATATAACTATGCAAGTATGTATGTATGTATACATATGCACATACATATCGTTTCTACAAATACTTACTGCTACAAGATTCAAAATCCATTGATCGAAAAGCAATAAGCTTCATTCCAATTTTTACGCTTTTTATATAGTGAATAGTCGAGACAAAAACGACTGTTTTAAATAATTGTCGGTCCATAAATCTGACGTAAGACAAAAGAAACTAAGTTCACTTAGTTCTAATTTTAAGGAGTCGTGGGCTATAATGTATAGATTGTCTATGTTTCTTGATATCGTTGTTGGATGAGGTAATATTTGATCAGTATCTATGTACGTTAGACCCATACTTAATACTTAGCTCCCATTGAAAGTATTACATCCGTATATTTTTTCAATCCTGCATTTTCGACCATCTTGAATGGTCTGCAATTTTTAGTGACCCATTCGGTAAACGTATCAACAACATTTTTTTTTTGTGTCGTGGTCAACTAATATCTTTGGATTATCCGAACGGTTCTTTAAATTTTAATAGCATTTATGTTTCACAAGGTTAGACGTGCTATTTGTACATTTAAAAACGCTGTTACAATTTTTGCATGCAACAACATCTCTTACCAAACTGCCACTATTTTCAACCTTGCCAAAAATTTCCCAGGTTCAATAACAACTGTATATTTCCCTTTCACTATATTATCCTTAATTTCATTAAGTTGCTGCCTTAGTACAGGCGTCGACTGGGTTGACTATGCAGATTCATCCAATGCTACCTATTTTTTGTAAACACAGAGACACATTGTATTAAAACATGGAAAATATAAGCGAACATTTGCCCTAAATTTCGCGGTCAATTACTTACATCCATTATTTTTGATGAAAAATTCCTTTTATTTCCGTATACACAAAACAAACGGTACAATACAGCCAAACAAGTTGCGGGGAAAAACCATTCCGTTTATCTTCTCTATTTGCTTGCCTGGCTGAAAACTATGAGTGCACCCTGTTCTGTTAAAAGAATGAGAGAAACAATGAATTCACGTACAATGCTGTGAAATTATGATTACGATTAGTAATCGGTTAGATTATTTTCTAAAAATAACTGTAATTATTATTTAATTGTGCCTTTCAAATATTGGGATTACGTAATGATTACTATTACAAATAATCAAAAAATAATCAGGATTGCTCTAGATTACTGAAAAGAATAAAAAAGAATCAAAACAAATAGTTGATTCTATTCAGAATTATTTTTGATTATTTTCAATCCAAAATACCAAACAACTTTTTTAGTTTTGTTTTTTTTTATTTTGAAGACATTTTTTTAGTAAATTTTTTAAACTTGTTTTTTGTGTAACTAACTATATGAATGTATATGCATATATACAAGGCACATTAAACAGGTAGCAGCATTAAAGAAAATGCAACCCTGGGGTATATTTTTTTAATTTGTTGTGGTGCATCACCCTTCAAAATAGATATATCAAATTTGACGAGTTTAATAATTCTAAATGTAAACAATATGTACGTGATTCTACATTTTTCTTGAAAAATACATTTGTATTCAACGTAAACAGTGCAAGCCTCATCATACTGCAACGGATCCTCAGGAACCATTGCTTCTGGTCACAAAATTTGGAAAAGACTCTCGTGGTGTACCTTCAAATATGCAAAAAATGGTCGGAACGCACCCAACCGTTTGCAGAAAGCGGCATGCCGAAGTTCTGCTACAATTGGATATGAAAAGCAAGATCCGACCTATTCCCGTCTTTTAGAACACAATGTCTCCTTTCTTAATATGTACAAATGTTTTCCAAAACGCGTTAATGTATAAATTAGAAATTATAAATGTACAAAATGTAAACAAATATTGTTTTGTAAACAAAGTTGTTTTTTTTTTTTTAAGAAAAAAGTAAAGAAAAGTATATATAATATTATTGCATATATATTTTATTATAAATGATGATATTATTGCTATTATTTATAACAATTTATCCATTCAATATAATCAGCCCAATTTTCTCCAATTTGGTTTTGGTTTGCTTATAATTTTTTTGAACACTGTTCCCTGTGAACGTTCGCGATTGGCATGAATACCAAATTCATAAATACCAAAATATAACAACAAATCTCAGACTTTGATCAGAATAAGCTTCAATGAGCGTAGCTGATATTTACACCTGAATGAAAAACAACAATGCTGAAGCGAGTAATGTTAGAGTGCAAGAACGGATTGAAAAATATTTATTTGAAAATTGTTGCGCCATTTGAAGATAGCATGTCACAAAATGTTCAATTGGTTTTTGGAGAAACCGACTTCTCAAGTGATGATCACATCTTGGACAAGAATTACGTGCCAAGTTCCCGCAAGAGGAGATGGGTCTTCGAGAAAAGTTCTGGAAGCTGTACAAAAAACCAGTCTTTTGAGATGTCTGGAAAAATGATTTTCAACGCGAAGTTTTATACAGATATTGAAAAAGTTTGGGTTTTTGGTTCAAATTAGTTTGTGTTGTTTTTGTATTGTTTGTTTTAAAATTTACATTGACGTGTTTGGTGTTGCAGTAAATGTTTGATCAATTGAACTTAATTAATATTATATTCATAAACATACATACATATGTATGTATGAAATTATATATTTCTAATCAGAATAAGATGTAGACTATATGCTAAATGTGGCGGATGTGATCGGAAGATAAGAGCTACAGGTGACGTTACCTCCATTTTTGTAAAGCATTTATGAGTCAAACATAGCGAATTGTATGAGGAATACAAAAGTTTGAAGTCGGGCAGCTCTTTTGGCGATTCTGCGCAAGCTGCCTTCGATGGAAAGCTTTTGCATGCTATTGTTGACAGAGCACTGCCTGTCTCAATTTTAAGAAGAAAGTCTTTTATAGACCTCTTGCAGACCAGTGGCATGAAGTTAATGAACAGGTAAACAGCTGTACAAAAATTGCAGGAGCATTATGGCGAAGTAGTACAAAAAATCAAGTCGGAAATGGCGACGGTAAAACACTTTTGTACAACAACGGGTATTTGGTCTGGGAACCACCGGAGTTTTTTGGGGTATACTTGCCATTGGCTCACAGAGAATCTGGAACGCAGGAGAATATTCGGAGTGCACTCCTCAGAAAAAATTACGCAAATCATTGCCGAAATGAATGCCGGCTTTGGTCTGAACCCGTCCAATGTCATTATGATGGTGACAGACAATGGATCCAATTTCGTTAAGGCTTTCAAGGAGTACGGGTGCACGGAAATAGATACCTCACATGAAGATAAAAGCGATAACGATTTACCAGTTTTAAAAAATGAGATGCTGCTGCCAAAGCATCTTAGATGTTGCAGCCACATGCTGAACTTACTTGCTTCAGCCGATTACGTGAAGATTTTGAGAAGTGAGCAAGCTTTGTACATCCAACATTTGATGGTAACTGAAAATTGTTAAAGATTTTGTTGAATTATAATCTACTTAAGACAATATTTTCCAGACATTTGAAAAATGCAACGTCTTCTGAAGCAAATGCAAATGGCCGAAATCGTCGGAAATTATTGTATAATGCTTGGGATCGACATTGCTTGTGCCCGTTGTAACTCGGTGGAATTCACTGTTCGACGCAGTAACGAAGTTACTTTGGGCCAAAGACAAATTGAATCCTTTGTGCGAAAGACTCAGCTTGTCACAATTTTCTCCGAGCGATTTGCAGTATCTGGAGATGTACCAGTTGTTGATGGGGCCTATTGCTCCTGCCTTGGACTACCTTCAAGGATAAAATAACGTTAATTATGGTAAAATGTATTAGTATTTCTTTATCATTTTTACATTAAGTAAGTGTATAATCTAAGCAGGCTGCTTAATACCGACTCTGATGACCCTCAGCAATAGATTAAATAAGCTGCAAAAGTAGCCAGAAATGCAGCAAGTTTCCTCTGTGGTTGCTAAGTTGGAGCAGCGATTGAGAGATCAGTTTGACGCCTTTTTCTCGTTAAAACCGGAGGCCAATATAGCGTTAGCGGCAACTGTACTAACTCCATATATTAAAATGAGCTGGATCGAGGGGTTGCAAAGAATAAAAACGGAGGTGACAGTTGTAAACATAAGTACTTGGGTTTTAAATACAATTTGCGATTTCTATGCAAAAGATAATCGTACTTTTAATACGCAAATTTTTAAAAGTAATGCATTTTTTGCAAACAGTAGGCATTTTGATTTTGAACTCAACGGTAAGATTGCTTGAATATTTTTGTATTTTTAATATTAAATTCATTCATCTTTATACAGACACAGACAACGAACAAATGCTACTCCTGAGCCAAGTGCTTCTAATCTTGGGGCTTTTTTGACCCATTACTTCTTCTGTTACTTGAATGACAATTCAAAGAAGCTTTTGTTGCTTTTAACACCATCTGACATCCTCAGGACCAGTAGAGAGTCTATTTTCCTTTGCGGGGATAGTGAACAGTCCAAGGCGCCAGTCAATGTCGGACTTATCATTTGAGAAATTAGTTTTATTGAAAACAAATTCTAAATTTTGTTAATTTTTCGTTATTAAATTTTTTTATTTTGTGTTTAATATATTTATTTGTTAAAAATAAAATAATTAGAAAAATTTCTTAAAAATGAAAAAAAGCAAAAAGAGAAAAGTTGGTTGGTATTTCGGAATGAAAATAATCAAAAAGAATCCGTGAAAAGAATAAATTATTTATTTGGATTCTTTTTGATTCTTTTTAGTAATCTAGAGTAATCATGATTCCTTTTTGATTATTTGTAATCGTAATCATTACGTAATCTAGTTGGGACCAAGATAATCGTAATATAATCAATTATTTCACTCTCAAATACAAAGTAATCAGATTACTAATGATTACGATCAGTAATCAAAACTTAACAGGTTTGTTCACATAAGAATGAGAGGCGATCACACACTATTCCACTGCTAAGCGAACGCCAACGCTTTGCATTCACAGCTGGTTGGTGGTATGAGTGCGAGTTGGGTTTGTTTATGAGACGAATGAGCTGAGTTTCCCTTCTAGCGATAAACAACAACCCACAATGCCTTCTCGGTATTTGCACCACTTTACTTACCTACGTGACTAACAAGAAAAACTTATATGTAGTTATATGCACACTTGGAAGCATCTGCAACAACCATAAAAAGATTTGGTATCTGTACGTATAACTATTAGGATCAACATAGCTAGCAGCTCTGACTTGAATTTTTGGCTGCTCCTTGCCCACCCTACCATGGCTTTTGTTGCTGTAATAAAAAGCCCCAATTATTCCCCCACACTTCCCTCTGAAATCAGACCAAGCTACCTATATTCAAACGTACATCTTTTATTCTATCTTCGTTCAAAGAAAAGTAAATACAATAATTTTAATTTGTTCATAAAAGAAACTATAGTCGAATTCAAAGTACTCTTACTTATGCTTAACATTTTCTTAAGGCTTACCCTATTGTAAATACCTTAACCTACCTCAACATTCTTTAAACCATTATGTGGTCATTGCCCCGCGGTTAGGTACTTTGCAAAAAAAAAGAATCAACAACAAAAAAATCATCCTAATATTGTTTTCAATATAGGCATGCTCTATCACTTAGCAGGCCATATACGAAGTTAAATGCATAAATATATATGTAGAGTTAAGAAAAATAAAATACAGTGTAATGCAATAAAATGAGTCACTTACATATTATGTAGTCCCACGAAGCGTAGAAGGCCTCCCATGCTTGTTGTTGCCGCTATGTGTCGGTGCGATTAAATTGTTACCATTAAAAGCAATTGTTAAGGTAATAAGGTAAAGTTCGATTTCTTACAAATTTTTCTCTCTTTTTTTTTTTTGAATGAATTAACTTTCGTTTTTGGTACTTTATAGTATAACACTATACTGAAACCTTCTTTTCAACTACTGAATATTGCTAGTTAGTCAAATATAGTTTTTAAATTAAGTAATCGGGTAATTCCGGGGGGGGATGTATATATTGGCACAACACAAATTGGACGAGAAGCTCGGCCAAACTCGCTAAGGTGGTTATAGCGCCAATAATATATATGTATATATATATGTTGGTATTGGAGACTCAGGTCTTCCGATGGTCAATGTGAACGTTGGGCAGGCTTGGTACTTGTCCCGTGTGTTTTCCGACAAACGAATTGTCTTAATCTGTGAAATTAGGTATTTGTATAATTATTTAAGCTAACACGCGGCAACGATGTTCATTGAAGAACAAGTTCAATTAAAAAAAAAACTCTTTCCAAAAAAACTCTTACTTTTGTTTGTATCGAATACAATACGGCTTTGTTATTAATGTACTGCTTCTCATTCCGTGGTAAGATGGTTTGTCGGATTACAGTGCGAATCAAAACACTTTACTTTTAAAAATACTTATGTTTTATAGTATATAATTTATGCACACGCGCACTATTCTCTGGCCCATCATAAAAAGAAAGATATTCTATACCGGAAGCTAAGCCTAAGCGGTGGTGTTGAACCCTTACGATATCGATAAATGGTTATCGGTAATCATATGATTGAGGTGTAAATGAATGCAAGTTCTTTGGGCTGTGTTTAGTATATCTAACAGAAAAGCTTTGAAGATATGTAGTAATGAAAAAAAAATAAATAAAATGGTAATGTCTTAGAAAAACTGAACAAAGAGGTCTGCCATGTACCGCCGGTACACACCCCCTCACCTAGAGTGTTGGTGTAGTGTGATTTCATGTTTTGGCTTCCTGAATATCTTTTCCATGGTATATTCCGCGCCTTTTACTAACATCGTCTTCGAGTTCGTACATGCAGTTGCATTTTACTGCCATCACTTTTGCTTTTATAAATTTTTGGGCAAATTTAGAACAAAACTTTTTAGTTGCGTCACTCAGCACAAAGTTTCTGCTATAAACGTTATCTCCTACCTTAAAGGTTTTTACGGAACTGCGAAGATTGTATCGTTTTGAAGAGCTCTCAAATGCTTTCCTTATATTTTCTCGTAGCGAATTTCGTATAAGCTTTAACCTGTCAGTTCTATCAATTATATTTTCATCTAGCGCCTGCAGTTTTCTTATTAGCTCATACTCATCGGCGTGTGCTAACATTTGCTGGCCAAATAACGCGTAGTAGGGTGTACAGCCGATGATTTGATGGAGTGAACTTCTTAGAGCTTCTGCAATGTCGTGCAGCTTTTTATCCCAAAGTGTTTGATCTTCTTTTAGATACGATCTGATACCTGCTATAATGGATCGATTGACCCGCTCACTAGCGTTTGCTTGTGGGCTATATAAGGCGGTATAAATATGCTTGATGCCACGTTCGGCCAACAAATTATTAAACTGTGAAGACTTAAACCGCTTGCCATTATCACTTAGAATAATTTCTGGAGTACCAAATATACTGAATACATGTTGTTTAAGAAAGCTGCAAATAGGTGTGGTATTAAAGTTCCTAATAGCCTTTAGTAGTGGAAACTTCGTCAGATGATCAAGAACAATAAAAATGCCTATATTACCTTCTTTGGATCTGGGGTACGGACCAAGTAGATCTACATATAGTTTTTGGAAAGGGCGTTGAACGGCATACTGAGCGGACATGGGTGGACGTAGGACAACGTTAGGCCCTTTGCTTTGTCGACAAATCGAACATTGGCCAACATATTGTTTTACGTCGATGACCATATTTGGCCAATAAAAACTTAAGCGCAAATGCTCTAACGTCTTTGCAATGCCTCCATGACATTTATTAGGCGGACAGTGGGCATTTTCGATTGTATTTCGGACAAGGGTTTGCGGAATCCACAGCTTCCAATTGAAAGTTTCACGTTGCGGTGATCCATCGGGATGTTCGGTTCGCTTGTATACATGGTTATCTACAATTTGTAGGTCGGGAAGACGATTTGTATTATTCCGAACATATTCTAACAACTTTTTGTATTCGACGGACGAGAAATCGAACGATTTTAAATCTACTAGCGAGCGGACCTCTAGTTCATTAACTTCATCAAAATTTTAACGAGACAAACTATCAGGAACAACATTGAGTGACCCTTTTCTATGTTCTATTTTGAAACGGTAACCTTGCAACTTAAGAGCCCACCTGGCTAGTCTGCTAGACAAGTCTGTCGCATGAGCCATTGTAAGCTAGCGTGGTCGGTGATGATCGTGAAATCCTGTCCCTCAACATAGGCTCGATACTTCTTTAAGCTGAACATTGCGGCTAGACACTCCAACTCAGTGACACTATAATTACTCTGGGCTTTGTTAAGCTTTTGAGAGAAGTACGCAATTGGGACCTCAATGTCGTCATCATTTTTCTGTAGCAACACTGCACCAACACCAAGCTTACTGGCGTCACACTGAATTATAAAAGGCTTCTCGTAATTTGGACTTGCCAGCACGGGTGCTGAACATAGCATTTGCTTTAATTTTTCGAATGATTCTTGCGCTTCGGCGTTCCAGGAAAATGTTTTACTCTTCTTTAGAAGATTGGTAAGTGGCGTGGTTATCGATGCAAAATTGCCTATAAAACGTCTATACCAGCCAGCCATTCCTAAAAAGCGTCTCAGCTGCTTCACGGTCGTTGGTACCGGATAATTGGCCACAGCGGAAACTTTGTCAGGATCCGTACGTAGCGTTCCATCACCTACTATGTAACCTAAATACTTTACCTCTTTGATACAAAATTTGCTTTTTTCAATGTTTATTGTTAAACCTGCCTTTCTTAAGTGGTGAGCAACCTCAGATAAAACGGACATGTGTGTCTCGAAGTTATCGGACACAATTAGGAGGTCATCTAAATAAACGAACACTTGATTCTTTAGCTGGGGAGGGATGACGCGATCCATCAGACGGCAAAGCGCTTGAGGAGCGTTGCACAAGCCGAAAGGCATTACGCGGTAACGGTAAAGCGGACGATTTGGGACAGTAAAACACGTATAATCTCGGGAATTCTCGGTTAGAGGGATTTGCCAAAAGGCTCGACGCAAATCTAGTGAACTAATATACTTTGCCTTAGGTATGCGGCTTAAGATGCCATCAATATGGGGAAGGGGATATGCGTCCTTAATGGTAACACTATTAACTTTCCTAGAATCTAAGCACAGACGGACTTTGTTGGGCTTTTTTACTAGGACAATCGGACTGGACCACGGACTATTTGGAGATTCTTCGATTACACCAAGCTTTAACATCTCATCGATCTCTGCATGAACGAGTTTTTCCACTGCAGGAGAGATTGGAAAATATCTTTGTTTAATCGGACGGACATCAGGTTGGAGATCTATGGAATACTCCATAAGAGAAGTTTTTCCTAAACCTTCTTTTTCAAAGCTGGGAAATCTATTTTGGACTATTTCCAACTGTCTTTGCTGTTCACCACTAAGAGAAAGAGAGGTTTCAAGTCGCTTTGTTTCAAGTGACACTTCAGACACGATATGGGGAGCTATTTTAAACTTAATCCAAAAATCAATACCGAGTATTACCTTCTGGGACATATTTGGTATAACAAAAAACTTAATTTTCTCTTTTCTATCTTCAAATTTAACTTCTAATATAACGGAGCCAAAAACCATTTGCTCGCGACCGTCTGCAGTAAATACGGACGCAGAGTGCTTACGCAACTTTTGAGTTTTGCAAACTTCTTCTGCTAAAGATGAGCCTAAACACGAGATCTGGGCACCGCTATCCAAAAGTGCTAAGTGCTCAATTCCGATAATTCCTATTTTCGCATAGGGCCTCAGATCAGTCGATTTTTGCATTATAGAGCTAACAAAATTTCGCAACTGTTTACGATTGTTTTTTACACTTTTCCAAAATTTATTTAAACGTATAGATGAGCGTAGTCTATGTGGTACTAATTTGGTACCAGAGCCAAAAATTTGTTCTCTAACTTTATTGTAATTATTTAGTCTAACTTCGTATGGTATAATTTGATGTACATGTAAGTTTGTGTTCTCACAGCTGTGGGGGCGTATAAGTGCTTTTGCTTTATCACGTATTTCCGCTGCCTCCGGTTGCATAACTAATTTTCTACAATTTGCTTCTTTGAGTCTTAGCGAGGATTCTGCTTCGGAACCTCGCTCGCTTTCGAGTTTTTCGACTGACAGTTTGGGCATTTTGGTCTGTAAATGTCGGGTGCTCCGCATCCATAACAAAATACTGATCTGTCCTGTAGACAGTCCAGGTATCTATGTCCATCGCCTCTGCAATTCCAACAGAGTAGTCTTCCATTGGCGGAAACTTTAGAAATCTCACCACTGGGACCTCTGAGGGATAGTCTTCATTCTGCAGTTCATTGACTAGACGACGCTGGTTGGTACGCTGATTAACACCTGGCTGCAAGTTCGATGTTTTGCCAATCTCGTTTGCCAGACTTTCGGCTTTAAGGCATAATCTCCGCAACTCAGCTATTGAATTAATCGGAACGTATAAGAGTTGTTGTCGCATTCGAGGTCGCAAATTGTGTTGTAGGATTTCTACAAGCTCTACTTCTGGTAAGGGTGTTAATAGGGGCTCAGTTAATTTTATGACGGCATTCCTAAATTCGTCAAAGGTTTCATTGATTCCTTGCTTCCTGTTTCGATTTAGTTCTTTCATTTCAAAGTCGCTTCGGTGTTGCAGAAAATTGGTTCGAAGTGCTTCACACAGTGAGGGCCAAGTAATACGGTCAACCGATCGCCGATACCTCCAATACCAATCCTTGGCTTCTTTAGTAAACAAGCTTTGAACGTGTTCACAGAGCAAGTTGAAGTTACCCCCTAGAGTATCAATAACCTGGCATTCTATTGTGTATATGAAGCTATCAACAGAAAGTTTTGTGGAACCGTCGAATTTTATATCCCAATTGACAATCAATTGAGCTATCCTACTGGAATTGGGAACGCTTGACAGATCACTAAACCTTAACTGATCAAGCTGCCGATGAAAATTTTGTTGAGAAGTGTTTGGTAAATTTGGCATATCTCTAGGCCAATAAGGTGTAGAATTATTTGGTTGTAAATTGTTGTTCAATGGACTATTATTAGGTGCAGGTGGAGGTGCTTGAGTATTGAGATTTAATCGACCTAATACGTTACTCAGAGTCGTTTCTAACCTTTCCTCTAATAGCTGGGTAACTCTGTTCTCCAAGCTTTCGAAAATGGTAGCATGTCTTGCGGCTATAACTGCGGAAACGATATTTCGTACCCTATTTTCCTCACTGTTATTATTAACGTTTGCTTCCCTGGTCATTGATAAACTCGCGGCTACCTCAGTAGGACATTCTTCGGGTGGTGCACTCGCAGGTACTCCTGAATCCTTATTCGTATGACTTGCTTGAAGAGCTGTACGATTTCTTGTGCAAGCGCCGGTACTTCGGTATACCTCCTTGTTGGTGCATTTTGTACGACACTGTGGACAAGAACTATTTTTTTAGGCCAGTTCAAAAGACATGACCGATGGAAGCGGTGAGAGCAAGCAGTGGTTAAAATTTCGCCATTTTCTAAAAGGTATTGTTCGCATATCACACACGCTGTTGCCTGTTGTGGCATACCCTCAACACTGTTACGTGTGGACATATTGATATAAATTCTTCACAAAATAAACGGTTTCAGATTTAGTTCAGATGAATATACCTAGATCATTTGCGATCAGATCATCAGATATCATCATAAGGTAAATCTCAAAAAAAATCAAACTGTGGTTCATAAAAATCATCAAAATCGATAAAAAAAAAAATAACATCATTTCTATAATCCGAAAAGTGGATATCTTGTCACAAAAAGGTGATAAGTTAAAAAAACGTTTGGTCTGTTTCTTAAGGTTATGTAGAGGTTTAATTAGCTATTCAGATCCTGGTCGTATGTGCACAGACCCAACAAAAAATCTGTGGCGTGGCAGAACAAAAGTATCTGAAATCGGTTATGGACTGATATTACCATAAATTCCAATATAATATAAAAACGTTAAAATCAATAAATAGAAGAAGTATCTCGAAGGCTGATGAGAAGGAAAATAATCACAAACATTTTGGGGTTTGTAAATTAATCCATCCATCGGTTAGCTAGACGGCATATAGCCATACTACAACTAAAATTCCATATGGTCAGATTAACATACAAAATCTTCAAAGTTTGAGATCCACAAATAAACGTGATAGTTGGTTATTGTTACGCACTATCATAAGCGGTCAATTCTTGCAGCATATAGCCTGTCGGAATAGCATTCCAGCTTCTGATTTGTCTTATAACAACCAACTAATACAAATAAAAAGAAAGTCTAAAAACTAGTAGTATGGTATGAAAACTAAGCATATAGCCAGCAATTCTAAATTTCCAAAAAAACTGCTCTTAATTTCATTAATTAAATTTTCGAATTTCACGGACGGAACAAAACTATTCCAAGGGTGAATCTATTCAAAGGGACAACAAATCGTTCGGAAAATTCAACAGTCAAACACTGGTCATCATGTATGTATTTCGAAGTCCCTGCTCGGGCGCCACTTATCTGTTACGTGCACCATAGGCAGAAATTCGAAGCGGTGCTTGCGATGCCTGTTTACATCCGCGGCGTGTGCGATCTACTTACGGGTGCTTCAGTCTGGGGGGTTCAATAACGCGAACATAAACCAAGCGACCACTTTACTTACCTACGTGACTAACAAGAAAAACTTATATGTAGTTATATGCACACTTGGAAGCATCTGCAACAACCATAAAAAGATTTGGTATCTGTACGTATAACTATTAGGATCAACATAGCTAGCAGCTCTGACTTGAATTTTTGGCTGCTCCTTGCCCACCCTACCATGGCTTTTGTTGCTGTAATAAAAAGCCCCAATTATTCCCCCACACTTCCCTCTGAAATCAGACCAAGCTACCTATATTCAAACGTACATCTTTTATTCTATCTTCGTTCAAAGAAAAGTAAATACAATAATTTTAATTTGTTCATAAAAGAAACTAAAAGTTATAGTCGAATTCAAAGTACTCTTACTTATGCTTAACATTTTCTTAAGGCTTACCCTATTGTAAATACCTTAACCTACCTCAACATTCTTTAAACCATTATGTGGTCATTGCCCCGCGGTTAGGTACTTTGCAAAAAAAAAGAATCAACAACAAAAAAATCATCCTAATATTGTTTTCAATATAGGCATGCTCTATCACTTAGCAGGCCATATACGAAGTTAAATGCATAAATATATATGTAGAGTTAAGAAAAATAAAATACAGTGTAATGCAATAAAATGAGTCACTTACATATTATGTAGTCCCACGAAGCGTAGAAGGCCTCCCATGCTTGTTGTTGCCGCTATGTGTCGGTGCGAGAGGTTTATAATTTAAACATATATTATTTTTCTTAACTACACATTTGTATATATTTAATTACTTAAAGCCGCAAAAAAAAATTTAAAGAAAGAAAGAGAGATTGATCTATATTAATATTTCCGATTACATGGCCGTATACTGCTTAGCCGGCATAAAAAAAAACAACATATATGAGTATGTAGTTGATCACTCACGAAAAAAAATGCAGAAAAGAAATTTATAAAATTCGCATGCGAGAGAAAATGAGAAACAACAGTTAAATGAGACTATGTTGAGAAGGTTAGTGTGGAATCATGACGATGGACCACATGGTAGCACAGTAGAGTATGTTAGCATAAATTCTTTACATTCTTAATATATGTATATGCGTATGACTAAAAGGCAAATTAATATAATGAAAGCGTATGTATATACATACATACATTTAAGAATGCTAATATAATGAAAGCGTATGTATATACATATGTACATACATTTAAGAATGCTACTAATTTATATTTTGATTTAAATCACATAATTGAAATAATTTAATTACTGATACATATACAGGTAAGTATGAATTTATATTCACTAAAGTTAAATTAAATTGTTACCATTAAAAGCAATTGTTAAGGTAATAAGGTAAAGTTCGATTTCTTACAAATTTTTCTCTCTTTTTTTTTTTGAATGAATTAACTTTCGTTTTTGGTACTTTATAGTACATATAACACTATACTGAAACCTTCTTTTTCAACTACTGAATATTGCTAGTTAGTCAAATATAGTTTTTAAATTAAGTAATCGGGTAATTCCGGGGGGGGATGTATATATTGGCACAACACAAATCGGACGAGAAGCTCGGCCAAACTCGCTAAGGTGGTTATAGCGCCAATAATATATATGTATATATATATGTTGGTATTGGAGACTCAGGTCTTCCGATGGTCAATGTGAACGTTGGGCAGGCTTGGTACTTGGCCCGTGTGTTTTCCGACAAACGAATTGTCTTAATCTGTGAAATTAGGTATTTGTATAATTATTTAAGCTAACACGCGGCAACGATGTTCATTGAAGAACAAGTTCAATTCAAAAAAAAACTCTTTCCAAAAAAACTCTTACTTTTGTTTGTATCGAATACAATACGGCTTTGTTATTAATGTACTGCTTCTCATTCCGTGGTAGGATGGTTTGTCGGATTACAGTGCGAATCAAAACACTTTACTTTTAAAAATACTTATGTTTTATAGTATATAATTTATGCACACGCGCACTATTCTCTGGCCCATCATAAAAAGAAAGATATTCTATACCGGAAGCTAAGCCTAAGCGGTGGTGTTGAACCCTTACGATATCGATAAATGGTTATCGGTAATCATATGATTGAGGTGTAAATGAATGCAAGTTCTTTGGGCTGTGTTTAGTATATCTAACAGAAAAGCTTTGAAGATATGTAGTAATGAAAAAAAAAATAAATAAAATGGTAATGTCTTAGAAAAACTGAACAAAGAGGTCTGCCATGTACCGCCGGTACAACCTTTTGCAGCTAAAACTTTAACACTAATCATATTTTTCATTCGTAAACACTAATTCTTAGTCGAATCGACTAACTAATACGATTTCTATATATTTCTAATATCTATTTTTAAAACTTCAACGAATTATTTTATTTATATTTTACTTTATTTTAATTCAAAAATCAAATTTTGTAATTTTTTACAAACAAATTCATTTTATTAACATATATGTCGCTTACTCTTTTTAAGGAAAATTTTTTGAGATCAGTTGCGGAAATTAGCAATAAAAAAATTAATTTTTTCTCTTTTTAATAGCTCCTTGTACATTTTGACTTGTTCCGGCGTCATTATTATTCGAAGCTGTTAAAATTTGTATTTTGTCCTTCGTTGCTACTTTTAATGAAGAAACTTCTAAACGTTTATTTAACCAAGGCTTCACCAATTGCTTATGCAGTTCTTTCATAAAATCTTTTCGGTTTAAGGGCTTTTCGTCAGCTTTGTGGTTGTTGTAACAATAGATTATATAGCTATTGATAGATGCCATATTCAAAATTCCATAAAACATGCACAAAGGACACCTTTTCGTTTTTCTGCTACATGACATAACGCTGCACATTTAGTCAAAGGTGTCAACGGCGCCTTTGGATTGGTTGTAAAACTCCACCATGTGTGGTTGGCTTGTTATGTTGTTGATAGTTCCTTCTTCCCCGGCAGAGGATAGCATGTAAACCATTTTGTTAGGTTTTGGTTTATATGATAGCAAGGTTAACTCATTGTCGTAACAGAACATTGATGTTCCTACTTTTCTATTTTTTGAATTGAACATTTCCTTTGGAATTTCTTTTTTGTTTGAACGTAAGGTACCCAAAACTGTCAGATTATACGGCTGTCGAAGAAGAGACTTTGCTAGTGGGATGGACGTAAACCAGTTGCCCACAGTTACATATGTACATTGCGGTTAGATCCATGAATTATTCGTGTTAGCTCCTTCACAAAGTATTCACCAAGGGGCAAACCATCCGAATTTGTACTTTTACCCAAGTAAGGGACTGCATCCAGCATATATTTGAAACCACTGTCACATAATATTACAATTTTTAGACCATACTTAGCCGGTTTATTTGGTATGTATATTCTAAAAGAACATCTACCTCGAAATGCTAAAAGTTGTTCATCAATGGTGACGTATAACCCGGCATCATAATTTGTTCGACAGTTCTCAATAAATATATCCCAAACCTTTCGTATAGGCGTAAATTTATCATTGCTTATATATCTCAGTCTTTCAGATTTGTCATCAAACCGTAAACAGTATGTCAAAAACTCAAATCTAGCATTACTCATTGCAGTAACGTACCTGTCGCCGGAAAAAGATGGATCAAACAATTCATTCACATTCAGGTGGTTATCTGTGAGTGCTGCTGACAATATTAACAACCCTATAAATGCCTTTAGTTCATCTTTTTCTATTTTGCTCCGAGTGGCCCTGATATTTTTATAGTTTGATTGCGCCATCTCGATTTCAATATTTGTCCATTTAACGATTTCGTCAAATATTTCATCCGTCAAAAACAATTCAAAACATAATAATGGATCAGTTATTCCCTTACTTGGACGCGTAGGACAACGTTAGGCCCTTTGCTTTGTCGACAAATCGAACATTGGCCAACATATTGTTTTACGTCGATGACCATATTTGGCCAATAAAAACTTAAGCGCAAACGCTCTAACGTCTTTGCAATGCCTCCATGACATTTATTAGGCGGACAGTGGGCATTTTCGATTGTATTTCGGACAAGGGTTTGCGGAATCCACAGCTTCCAATTGAAAGTTTCACGTTGCGGTGATCCATCGGGATGTTCGGTTCGCTTGTATACATGGTTATCTACAATTTGTAGGTCGGGAAGACGATTTGTATTATTCCGAACATATTCTAACAACTTTTTGTATTCGACGGACGAGAAATCGAACGATTTTAAATCTACTAGCGAGCGGACCTCTAGTTCATTAACTTCATCAAAATTTTGACGAGACAAACTATCAGGAACAACATTGAGTGACCCTTTTCTATGTTCTACTTTGAAACGGTAACCTTGCAACTTAAGAGCCCACCTGGCTAGTCTGCTAGACAAGTCGGTCTGTCGCATGAGCCATTGTAAGCTAGCGTGGTCGGTGATGATCGTGAAATCCTGTCCCTCAACATAGGCTCGATACTTCTTTAAGCTGAACATTGCGGCTAGACACTCCAACTCAGTGACACTATAATTACTCTGGGCTTTGTTAAGCTTTTGAGAGAAGTACGCAATTGGGACCTCAATGTCGTCATCATTTTTCTGTAGCAACACTGCACCAACACCAAGCTTACTGGCGTCACACTGAATTATAAAAGGCTTCTCGTAATTTGGACTTGCCAGCACGGGTGCTGAACATAGCATTTGCTTTAATTTTTCGAATGATTCTTGCGCTTCGGCGTTCCAGGAAAATGTTTTACTCTTCTTTAGAAGATTGGTAAGTGGCGTGGTTATCGATGCAAAATTGCCTATAAAACGTCTATACCAGCCAGCCATTCCTAAAAAGCGTCTCAGCTGCTTCACGGTCGTTGATACCGGATAATTGGCCACAGCGGAAACTTTGTCAGGATCCGTACGTAGCGTTCCATCACCTACTATGTAACCTAAATACTTTACCTCTTTGATACAAAATTTGCTTTTTTCAATGTTTATTGTTAAACCTGCCTTTCTTAAGTGGTGAGCAACCTCAGATAAAACGGACATGTGTGTCTCGAAGTTATCGGACACAATTAGGAGGTCATCTAAATAAACGAACACTTGATTCTTTAGCTGGGGAGGGATGACGCGATCCATCAGACGGCAAAGCGCTTGAGGAGCGTTGCACAAGCCGAAAGGCATTACGCGGTAACGGTAAAGCGGACGATTTGGGACAGTAAAACACGTATAATCTCGGGAATTCTCGGTTAGAGGGATTTGCCAAAAGGCTCGACGCAAATCTAGTGAACTAATATACTTTGCCTTAGGTATGCGGCTTAAGATGCCATCAATATGGGGAAGGGGATATGCGTCCTTAATGGTAACGCTATTAACTTTCCTAGAATCTAAGCACAGACGGACTTTGTTGGGCTTTTTTACTAGGACAATCGGACTGGACCACGGACTATTTGGAGATTCTTCGATTACACCAAGCTTTAACATCTCATCGATCTCTGCATGAACGAGTTTTTCCACTGCAGGAGAGATTGGAAAATATCTTTGTTTAATCGGACGGACATCAGGTTGGAGATCTATGGAATACTCCATAAGAGAAGTTTTTCCTAAACCTTCTTTTTCAAAGCTGGGAAATCTATTTTGGACTATTTCCAACTGTCTTTGCTGTTCACCACTAAGAGAAAGAGAGGTTTCAAGTCGCTTTGTTTCAAGTGACACTTCAGACACGATATGGGGAGCTATTTTAAACTTAATCCAAAAATCAATACCGAGTATTACCTTCTGGGACATATTTGGTATAACAAAAAACTTAATTTTCTCTTTTCTATCTTCAAATTTAACTTCTAATATAACGGAGCCAAAAACCATTTGCTCGCGACCGTCTGCAGTAAATACGGACGCAGAGTGCTTACGCAACTTTTGAGTTTTGCAAACTTCTTCTGCTAAAGATGAGCCTAAACACGAGATCTGGGCACCGCTATCCAAAAGTGCTAAGTGCTCAATTCCGATAATTCCTATTTTCGCATAGGGCCTCAGATCAGTCGATTTTTGCATTATAGAGCTAACAAAATTTCGCAACTGTTTACGATTGTTTTTTACACTTTTCCAAAATTTATTTAAACGTATAGATGAGCGTAGTCTATGTGGTACTAATTTGGTACCAGAGCCAAAAATTTGTTCTCTAACTTTATTGTAATTATTTAGTCTAACTTCGTATGGTATAATTTGATGTACATGTAAGTTTGTGTTCTCACAGCTGTGGGGGCGTATAAGTGCTTTTGCTTTATCACGTATTTCCGCTGCCTCCGGTTGCATAACTAATTTTCTACAATTTGCTTCTTTGAGTCTTAGCGAGGATTCTGCTTCGGAACCTCGCTCGCTTTCGAGTTTTTCGACTGACAGTTTGGGCATTTTGGTCTGTAAATGTCGGGTGCTTCGCATCCATAACAAAATACTGATCTGTCCTGTAGACAGTCCAGGTATCTATGTCCATCGCCTCTGCAATTCCAACAGAGTAGTCTTCCATTGGCGGAAACTTTAGAAATCTCACCACTGGGACCTCTGAGGGATAGTCTTCATTCTGCAGTTCATTGACTAGACGACGCTGGTTGGTACGCTGATTAACACCTGGCTGCAAGTTCGATGTTTTGCCAATCTCGTTTGCCAGACTTTCGGCTTTAAGGCATAATCTCCGCAACTCAGCTATTGAATTAATCGGAACGTATAAGAGTTGTTGTCGCATTCGAGGTCGCAAATTGTGTTGTAGGATTTCTACAAGCTCTACTTCTGGTAAGGGTGTTAATAGGGGCTCAGTTAATTTTATGACGGCATTCCTAAATTCGTCAAAGCTTTCATTGATTCCTTGCTTCCTGTTTCGAATTAGTTCTTTCATTTCAAAGTCGCTTCGGTGTTGCAGAAAATTGGTTCGAAGTGCTTCACACAGTGAGGGCCAAGTAATACGGTCAACCGATCGCCGATACCTCCAATACCAATCCTTGGCTTCTTTAGTAAACAAGCTTTGAACGTGTTCACAGAGCAAGTTGAAGTTACCCCCTAGAGTATCAATAACCTGGCATTCTATTGTGTATATGAAGCTATCAACAGAAAGTTTTGTGGAACCGTCGAATTTTATATCCCAATTGACAATCAATTGAGCTATCCTACTGGAATTGGGAACGCTTGACAGATCACTAAACCTTAACTGATCAAGCTGCCGATGAAAATTTTGTTGAGAAGTGTTTGGTAAATTTGGCATATCTCTAGGCCAATAAGGTGTAGAATTATTTGGTTGTAAATTGTTGTTCAATGGACTTTTATTAGGTGCAGGTGGAGGTGCTTGAGTATTGAGATTTAATCGACCTAATACGTTACTCAGAGTCGTTTTTAACCTTTCCTCTAATAGCTGGGTAACTCTGTTCTCCAAGCTTTCGAAAATGGTAGCATGTCTTGCGGCTATAACTGCGGAAACGATATTTCGTACCCTATTTTCCTCACTGTTATTATTAACGTTTGCTTCCCTGGTCATTGATAAACTCGCGGCTACCTCAGTAGGACATTCTTCGGGTGGTGCACTCGCAGGTACTCCTGAATCCTTATTCGTATGACTTGCTTGAAGAGCTGTACGATTTCTTGTGCAAGCGCCGGTACTTCGGTATACCTCCTTGTTGGTGCATTTTGTACGACACTGTGGACAAGAACTATTTTTTTTAGGCCAGTTCAAAAGACATGACCGATGGAAGCGGTGAGAGCAAGCAGTGGTTAAAATTTCGCCATTTTCTAAAAGGTATTGTTCGCATATCACACACGCTGTTGCCTGTTGTGGCATACCCTCAACACTGTTACGTGTGGACATATTGATATAAATTCTTCACAAAATAAACGGTTTCAGATTTAGTTCAGATGAATATACCTAGATCATTTGCGATCAGATCATCAGATATCATCATAAGGTAAATCTCAAAAAAAATCAAACTGTGGTTCATAAAAATCATCAAAATCGATAAAAAAAAAAAAAATAACATCATTTCTATAATCCGAAAAGTGGATATCTTGTCACAAAAAGGTGATAAGTTAAAAAAACGTTTGGTCTGTTTCTTAAGGTTATGTGGAGGTTTAATTAGCTATTCAGATCCTGGTCGTATGTGCACAGACCCAACAAAAAATCTGTGGCGTGGCAGAACAAAAGTATCTGAAATCGGTTATGGACTGATAGTACCATAAATTCCAATATAATATAAAAACGTTAAAATCAATAAATAGAAGAAGTATCTCGAAGGCTGATGAGAAGGAAAATAATCACAAACATTTTGGGGTTTGTAAATTAATCCATCCATCGGTTAGCTAGACGGCATATAGCCATACTACAACTAAAATTCCATATGGTCAGATTAACATACAAAATCTTCAAAGTTTGAGATCCACAAATAAACGTGATAGTTGGTTATTGTTACGCACTATCATAAGCGGTCAATTCTTGCAGCATATAGCCTGTCGGAATAGCATTCCAGCTTCTGATTTGTCTTATAACAACCAACTAATACAAATAAAAAGAAAGTCTAAAAACTAGTAGTATGGTATGAAAACTAAGCATATAGCCAGCAATTCTAAATTTCCAAAAAAACTGCTCTTAATTTCATTAATTAAATTTTCGAATTTCACGGACGGAACAAAACTATTCCAAGGGTGAATCTATTCAAAGGGACAACAAATCGTTCGGAAAATTCAACAGTCAAACACTGGTCATCATGTATGTATTTCGAAGTCCCTGCTCGGGCGCCACTTATCTGTTACGTGCACCATAGGCAGAAATTCGAAGCGGTGCTTGCGATGCCTGTTTACATCCGCGGCGTGTGCGATCTACTTACGGGTGCTTCAGTCTGGGGGGTTCAATAACGCGAACATAAACCAAGCGACCACTTTACTTACCTACGTGACTAACAAGAAAAACTTATATGTAGTTATATGCACACTTGGAAGCATCTGCAACAACCATAAAAAGATTTGGTATCTGTACGTATAACTATTAGGATCAACATAGCTAGCAGCTCTGACTTGAATTTTTGGCTGCTCCTTGCCCACCCTACCATGGCTTTTGTTGCTGTAATAAAAAGCCCCAATTATTCCCCCACACTTCCCTCTGAAATCAGACCAAGCTACCTATATTCAAACGTACATCTTTTATTCTATCTTCGTTCAAAGAAAAGTAAATACAATAATTTTAATTTGTTCATAAAAGAAACTAAAAGTTATAGTCGAATTCAAAGTACTCTTACTTATGCTTAACATTTTCTTAAGGCTTACCCTATTGTAAATACCTTAACCTACCTCAACATTCTTTAAACCATTATGTGGTCATTGCCCCGCGGTTAGGTACTTTGCAAAAAAAAAGAATCAACAACAAAAAAATCATCCTAATATTGTTTTCAATATAGGCATGCTCTATCACTTAGCAGGCCATATACGAAGTTAAATGCATAAATATATATGTAGAGTTAAGAAAAATAAAATACAGTGTAATGCAATAAAATGAGTCACTTACATATTATGTAGTCCCACGAAGCGTAGAAGGCCTCCCATGCTTGTTGTTGCCGCTATGTGTCGGTGCGAGAGGTTTATAATTTAAACATATATTATTTTTCTTAACTACACATTTGTATATATTTAATTACTTAAAGCCGCAAAAAAAAATTTAAAGAAAGAAAGAGAGATTGATCTATATTAATATTTCCGATTACATGGCCGTATACTGCTTAGCCGGCATAAAAAAAAACAACATATATGAGTATGTAGTTGATCACTCACGAAAAAAAATGCAGAAAAGAAATTTATAAAATTCGCATGCGAGAGAAAATGAGAAACAACAGTTAAATGAGACTATGTTGAGAAGGTTAGTGTGGAATCATGACGATGGACCACATGGTAGCACAGTAGAGTATGTTAGTATAAATTCTTTACATTCTTAATATATGTATATATGTTTGTAACATGGCCATTCCGATGACACCTATTTTTTCCCTAAAAAATATGTGCCACTCGACCAAACTAACCCTTAAAACTTTTTTTTTTTGATATATTCCTGAATTTTCTAAAGTTATACGCGAAATTATAAATTGTGGTCATTTCGATGACTTGTGTTATATGAGACTTGGTCATTTTCATCACTCTATATATAACGATATAGTGTCGTGGAAATGACCATGTGACAAATATTTTTCCATATATATTTTCAGTATATCATCTGGTCATTATGGTGACTATATATAATATGTATTCAGTCACTATAATGACCAGGTGATGTACTGAAAATATATATGGAAAAATATTTGTCATTTGTATACAAATGTATTTAGTCACGATAATGACCAGATGATATACTGAAAATATATATGGAAAAATATTTGTCACATGGTCATTTCCACGACACTATATCGTTATATATAGAGTGATGAAAATGACCAAGTCTCATATAACACAAGTCATCGAAATGACCACAATTTATAATTTCGCGTATAACTTTAGAAAATTCAGGAATATTTTAAAAAAAATGCATTTGTTATTTGTTGTAATAAAAACGATATTTTTTGTATAAACATATAGCACTTCGTGGGCATTTTCATCGCTATATACATATATATAATTATTCTGCTGTGAAAATTACCACGTAATCACGGCTGCCACTTTAGTAATTAGTTACCAAAATCGGTAACTTTTTTCTCCTTTGGTAAATTGGTAACTTCAAAATTCATTTGGTAACTTTTCAGAGAAGTCATTTAATTTTGTGCAATAAAATCAATTATCAATTTTTTACAGTCATAGAAAATACAAAATATTTGCCATTCATTGCACTTGGGCTCAAGTTTAGCATGCAAAAGTTTATCTAAGAAAATTGAAGCTTTGTGTCGGGATATACATATATGTACATGTTTATCTCATGCAGCCTTAAAGAAATTTGTGTACCAAATTAATTTTAGGATTATTATTATGTACCGGCGCACAAAATTTTAGGACTTTCTCTGACTAGATGGCTAGCTTAAAAATATAACTAATAGATTACTTAGGCAATGGCAAGCATTACAATTAAAATTTTCGTCGTCGGGGCTAAAATTTGCGAAGTTAATGTGTGATCCGGAAGTTAAAGTTTTTTTTAGATTTTGTCCTTCATTCTTAAAATTATCATTGAATTGAATAGGGAATTCCAGTCAGAGAAAATTTGATTTCCGTTTTTGTATTTGCAAAGCAAAATCTAATCAAACTAATTGCATGTAATAATATGAATAACGAATATGTCGAAAAAATTAAAAATTTAGGGCCGTTTGCACCATCTCTGGTTAAAATTACCGGCGGTTAGCTACAATTCAGCTTACTATTCAGCGCTTACTTAACTGACGGATGGTCTTAACCGGCGCTTTGAGTTCTGGTTAAGCGCTTAACCGGAGATGGTGCAAACGGCCCTTAGCATATCTATGACAAAGACAGAATTTTACCAACGAAGGATGTATTTATTACAGCTAAAGGCGAAAGTTACTTTCAAAGTAATCACTTTTCGGAGACAGAAAGACTTTAAGTAAAAGAAGAATTTTGTTTAGTTATTCGCTTTTTTATTGTATTTTAATGTACAAATACATAGTTGTTTCTATTTATTTATCAGTATTTATGATAAGCATACGAGCTGTTACATTCACGAATTATATACATGTATGTACCTATGTATGTATGTACATATCGTCACTTAAAATGCAAAACAACGTGTGACCAAAAAATTCGAAATTGAGTTTTTTATTGATTACGATGCTCTACATCATATGTATTATATGTATATGTATGTACAAAATTTTAAACTTTTGCTATCATATATGTATATCCAAGTTATGTTAATCCATATATGAAAATTTTGTTTCAATATCTCAAGTAGTTTCCATTTTATATCGTTTTTTCCTGCTCCTCTAAGATTATGACGTTATTTTAAATTTTAGATGACGATATGAGTATAAATATGTTGTTATATTTGTTTGCGTTATACGGATCAATAAGCTGGGTTTAGAACTTTTTGGTAACTTTTTTCATATTTGGTAATTTATTTTTTTTAATTTATGACAACCGTGCACGTTATACACCTTTATCATACATAAGTATTCAACATAACGGGCCTACAGTAGCGGCGATGCATTTATTGTATATATGTATGCATATGCACGGATGTTGGTTGTTGAATTCCAAAGACACCATTGCCACCGGTTTGAAAAATCGAATTTAATTAAATTATGCTTAAATTATGCTTATGTGACATATTAAAGTATGGGTGGCAACCTCATTTCAAAACATATCTTGGCGAAGGCATTTTGAAATACCTTTCATTTGATACCAATATAATAAAATTTCAATTAAAAAAAATTTCCACCTGCTTTTAACTTTTTAAATAGGTGGCAACCTCATTTAAAAATTATTTTTAATTTAAGATTTTTCAAGTACCTTTCATGCGATACCAATATTGTAATATCTAACAAAAATTATGTTTCAAATTACTATTAATTTTTTAAACATGTGGCAACTACATTTTAAAACATCTCTATGTAAAAGATTTTTTAACTTCCTTTCGTTTCATATGCATATTGTAAATTTTTTTTTATTTACATACTAAAAAATATTTTTTATGTACCTAGGTGGCAACCCCATTTCAAAGCATATCTATGTGAAAGCATATTTAAATAACTTTTATTTGATACCAATATTGTAAAATTTCAATAAAAAAAATGTGTCATTTGTTTTTAATTTTTGAAATAGGTGGCAACTTCATTTAAAAATTATTGTAAATTAAAGCTTTTTCAAATAACTTCCATGCGATATCAATATTGCAATATTTTACAAAAATGATTTTTTAAATCCGTTTTAATTTATTAAATTGAATTTAATTTTCTAAATAGGCGGCAACCCCATTTCAAAATATCTATATGTAAAATATTTATCAATTACCATCCGTAGGGTGCCTATATTGTAATATTTAACGTAAATTCTAAATTTATTTTAATATTTTACTTAAACAATTTTATACAAAATTTAAATATAATAAAAACATTTTATATAAAGTTACTTAAAAAAAGAAAGCACTAGTTACTAATAAGCTGAGTGTATATACTTTGCATAGACACACATACATTATATCGAAGTGAAGGGTGCGCAATAGAACGTAACGCTTTTATTCAACGCTCGATTTTACTCCTCCTAACGTTTTAATACCGCGGGTTAACTCCAAAAAACAAAAACTATCAAATAAATTGTCAAAACTTAACAATAACCAGCGCTACGATTACTTTACACACAGCTATATGAGCTGCGGTACAAGATATTACATAAGTATATGAATACCTATCGATTTTACAAAAGTGATTTATTTCTGTAAAATATTCTTGTATTTTCAGTAATTTTAGTATATGCACTTCCGCTTCATCTACACGTGCTCTTTTATTATTTACAAGTGGCGCTATGCCTGCCCTATCGCCAGTTCTTTCCCACTGTTACTATTCGTTCATAAGTAGTTACCGAGTTAGCGAACATTCTGGCGTACTTATCTTCGCTTGTCTCATCATAGGTTAAATATCCTTTGAACATGATGACTATAGTAAACAATTGCAGTTTATACTTATGTAAATGGTATATTGCCGTAGGTGTTCAACTACAAGAGTTGATGTTTATCAGGGATTCAGTTTGCGTCCACATATGATCGGTCGTGCAGTAATGAAATTTAAAAATCCATTCAATATTGATTGCTGTATCGATGATGTCATTCATGGGTTTTGATAACTGAAAACGAAATTCGAAAATTGTTTAACTTTTTTCCAGCTAGCGAGAATTAAACTTACATTTTTGGGACCCAGTGATTCGACTTTATATAAAAATAATAACGATCCTTCGAAGACCGACCACCACCATGTCTGCAATTGGACAATGTATGTATATATTTTTTGCGATACTATTGATTAAAGCTTTCAGATTGCTGTGCTGTTTCTGGAAATAAACTCTGTAAGTACAAAGTTATATACAAGTAAGTACAAAGTTATATATGTAGATATAGTAGATATTTATCATAGATATGCTAAATACGCAAATTATTTGCTAAGTTTTTCTTTACTAATTGTACATACTGTTCGTTTTGAACTTTTTTTTACCGAATCGGTCTACGGTGCAGTATACCACTTCAGTTTACAAAATTATAAAATTTTAAAAAAACCTTGCTTGCCGATAAAACAGAAATTTGTCGGTGTCGATAGCCAAACACAATCAAAATTTATGGATAAGTCAAAGCCACTTCTGCCCAGAACATCAATTGGTTTTATGTTTAATATCCCACTTTCAACCCACACAATTTCGCTCTATTTTGTAATCTTTACGTCTTCTTTGATGAACTTCATGTCTTGTATATTAACAACTCCATTTGAGAAATGCAATAATTCCACTTCCATATTGAAATTTCTATAAGTTGTAAAAAAGTTGCTTTTTCGCAGACCAAAATTGCACATTTTTTATTTATTTCGACATTAAATTTATTCTCTTTTGTCCACAAATTAAGTAATTTGGAATTACTGCGTTTCTTTACGGAACTCCCCATTTATTTTTTATATTTAGTTAACTTTAATACTTGCGCTGGCTTGACTTGCCAATAAGTAACCATTCGCGATTTCTACGAATGTGTTAAGAATTTGGTCACGAAACTTAGTGGGGATGTTGGGGGAGGCCCTCTTTATCTAATTTAATCGGTGTTTTTATTTTATAAATATTATTATTTACGAAATTTGCTGTTAAACTTTCTTCAATACCACCAGCAAATGTGCAGTCAAAATCACACTTGTCACTTATATTTTCTGCAATACACAATATTTGGTTTATTAACGTGCGTATAGAGTACTTTGTTAACATTTTTTATTTATATTTAACTTAATAAACGCGATTATAAATGTGAGTACAATTATTACCACTTTCGATAAGCAAACGTAAATCAGAATGGCCGACAGTATAAGCAAAAGTGTGCTGCCATACGTTTCAAAAGTACATACACCATAATTTTTATAGATCAGTATCTACATCGATATAAAAGTGTTGAAAATTTTTAATAAAAAATCGCGCGATCTCGAATAAATCAATATCTTGTGCTATATTGAGTATTCATGATGCCGCATTTAGCAAAAGTGCATTTATGCGAGTATGTTTTGACATAACAAAAATTACCAATTGCTGAGAAATTAAATATAAATACGTACATTTAGCGCTCAGCATTTAGAGATGCATTAAGAGATGAACAGTGCCATTTAGAGCATACACGGCCTATAAGACTTTCAATTATGGGAAAATTTAACAAAATAAATAAAAATATGTATGTATGTAGTCACAAACAAGCAATTATGCTATCTTTTTCAGTAAATCTGCTTGAATTGTAGTTATTTTGAGACATTTCTGAGTTGATTGCTGCATTTATTTACGTATTGCAAACAAGTTTTTGTATTTAGGTAGAGCATTTTATATGGCTAAATGTACATTTGAAGTTGCATTAAGAGCTAAATGAGCATAATTGTATTAGTGTCGTCGGCTACACGTGCACTACATGCACCATGCTTTATAAAAATTAAAAAATTGATATTTCAATTTGATAAACATAAGTACGGCAACACGGATTATATGCAACGCGCACAGCGATTAGCCAATCAGGTAGCCGCTTCTAACTTGTAACACTGCAGCGGCCATCTGGCGACTTGTTAGGGTAATATTTACAGTAAGGCTCGATATTGCTTAAAAGTCATTTCAAACGCTGGAACATTTAAATTTTTGGATTTTTGTATAATATTAATTCCTCTTTCTCAGTGCGAACGGTACTTAACAAATATGTTTAGTAGATTTCCCGTCCTTAGACTTATTAAAATAGATTATCACTGTTTATATCCCATATCTTGTTCTTTTGCCAGGGATTTCTTCCTCATATTCACTATCTCTGTTAATAGAGCACGTTTATATGGTATATCACTCATTTACTTAAATAGCGTCATAATTGAAAATCTCAAAAACTCGAGAAAAGTGGCTTTATAGTAAAAATTGCAATTAAGTTGCATTTGGGTAGAGAATTTTGTATGGCTAAATGGACATTTAGAGTTGCATTTCAAGCTAAGTGCGCTAAATGTACCTGCCCCTAGATTAAAATAAAGAGTTGTATTCAGAATAAATGTACATTTAGCAGACAGCATAAACCCCTATAAGACTTTCAATTACATACATATGTGCCAATTTAAGAAAATAAATCAAACAAGTAAGGAAGTGGCTAAGTTCGATCGAACTTTATATACCCGCGCACGCTTTCAGCTAAATTTTTAAATTAACTACATAGGTACAATCTAACATGTGTGCCAAGTTTAGACGAAATCGATAAAGTAGTTCCAGAAATATACATATGATCTCAAAAGTGGGCGGTGACACGCCCCTTTTCCAAAAGTTTCATTTAGTCGGATTTCTGGCTGCAATACAACACCACATACTAAACTCAAGATATTTCCCTTCAACATTAATTGAAATGTCCGATTTTTAGTGTTTTCGAAAATTACCGTTATATGGCAGGTGGGCGTGTTTATGGTCAGATTTTGATAATTTTCCAAATGTCGCTTAAATAGCCATAGTGTAATATGTATGCCAAATTTGAACCAAAGCGGGTGGGTGGTTCCAGAGATATACATATTAACTCATAAGTGGGCGGTGCCACGCCCCCTGTAAACAATTTTGATACAGTCGGATTTCCTGCTCAAATACAACACTACATAGCAAATTTGAGCAAATTAGCTTCCATATCTACTGAAATATAGCAATTTTTGCTTTTTCGAAAATTACCGTTATATGGCTGGTGGGCGTGGTTATGGTCAGATTTCGATAATTTTCCAAATGTCGCTTAAATAGCCATAGTGTAATATGTATACCAAATTTGAACAAAATCGGGTGGGTGGTTCCAGAGATATACATATTAACTCATAAGTGGGCGGTGCCACGCCCCCTGTAAAAAATTTTGATACAGTCGGATTTCCTACTCGAATACAACACTACATACTAAATTTGAGCAAATTAGCTTCCATAGCTACTGAAATATAGCAGTTTTTGCATTTTCGACAATTGCCGTTATATGGGAGGTGGGCGTGGTTATTGTCCGATTTTGCCCATTTCCAATACCAACCTGCTCTGAGTCAAGAGCAATCTACCTACCGAGTTTCATTGAGATATCTCAATTTTTACTCAAGTTATCGTCTGCACGGACGGACGGACGGACGGACGGACAGACAGACATGGCTAAATCGACTTCTCCTTTCATTCTGAGCATTTTGGTATATATATGTCTATATTTATCTTGATTCGGTTATGCTGTTACAAGCAACCGTTATGTGAACAAAGTTATAATACCCTTGTGCACAAGTGCGCGGGTATAAATATGTATGTAAATTATGCTTTTCCTTACTGGAAAAGTCTTTTTAAAAAATTACTTTACACTCCGCAGATTGCGGGTGTTTAAGTCAAACAGCAGACTTGTTGAGTCAAAATCAATAACTGAACTTTATTTACCAAAGCCTGTCTTATTTATCTACTTGCAATTGTTTACTTAAAAACTATTTCACAATGACGCTTGATCATTGCATCAGTCAGTGATGAAATTCTTTTTGAAGAACAAAGGAATATCCAAAAGTATCTATTACCAAAAGTTTCCATAAGAAGAGGAAAATATTTATAAGTTACATTTCTTGCTTTGCAATGCAATTCTTAGATAAGAGCATTATTGTTTACAATTGCTATTGAGCCGTTATGTGTGGACTGCCGTTAACTCCCCCCTCTCTAAGATGAATCGTCCCCGATTCTACATTATTTTCTGTTAATTTCTCTATTTGATTCAAAATGATTTTGTAAGTATTTTCTTGAATTTCTACATTTTCGTTTTGTTCGGCAGTTGTATGTAATCTTTGGAATTTCATATAAATGTAAATTACTAAAATTATGCATACAATTATGACAATATACCAAAAGGATAAATGTGTTTTAATATTTTTATTTCCTTCGCCTAAAATATTTATATTTTCCAATCTCAACTGTTTATTGGTTGTTTCTATATATTTTAAAATTTCAAAGTTATTTACATAGTCATACTTTAAATAATTCCAAATTTTGGCTTCCGTATTTTCGTACGTGATATTATTTATAATGGTTTGATTTCTAAATGTGATTAAATATGCTCCAGATAATGTTTGATTTTCGACAATATTTTCTCCTGAAATCAATATTGCCCCTTGTTTTATAATTTCAATTGGTGAATTTCTTTCTTTTATTTTATTACATTTTCCCTGTTTTCTGTTTAAAATTTCCGATAAACATGAAGTCTGTTTGCTTAATTTACAATACGTATTTGTGATTTCCGTTTTACAATTTTTAACATTTAGAAACTTATCTTTACACTTAGTTATATTTTGTTCAATTAATAGCTTACCGTCTAGTTGAGCTACTGCTCTTACTTCGTAATAACTACATGTTAAATAAATTTTTGGATATTTTATATAAAGTACAATTATATCATTTTTTTGAACAATTTTAAATTCTGAAATGTCCATTAAGTCTGTCACTGTCATTGTACCGTGCTGGTAGTATGTGATGTTTTTTATTTCGTCAAAGTGCAAAATAGTCGGATTTAAAATTCCTATTTTTCCAAATGTAATTGTATTTATCAGGTTTTCAAGTTCATGCATAATAAATTGATTTCTTTTTTTCCTTATCGTCTTAGCTATTTTGTCACCTTTAAGATTTTGTACTGTATCTGTTAATTCTGTTATAATTTTAAAAATTTCTGAATTCGTTGTAAACTGTTTATTGTTATTTGCAACTAATTCCTCTAATTTATCATTAATTCTCACAAAATCGTCATGATCAGGAGTTCCTGCTATCCATTTCCAGAGTGTTCCCAGTTCATTAATGCCTCTCCTATGCCTAATGTGATTTTGTTTTAATTGTCCTAATAACGTTTCAATTACTATAATTTCTGATTCGGTTTCGGAATTTCTGACTACTATCTCATCATTATTATCTTTGTTATAGCGAACGCTGTCATAAAAATTTTGTTTTTCCTTTTCTATAATATTTTCGAAATATGTTAAATTCGTAATGTGAAAAATGTCCCCATAATGTTCGTAAATTGAGACATCTCCGTTTTCAATAAGTACGTAATCCTGTCGAGTGTAGTCAATAATATCAGCTGCCGCTGAGCCAATTATTGTCGCAAGCATTAGAAGTAGCATATTGAAGATCTGTATATGTATAAAACAAAAATTATGTTTTTATATTATCTTTATGTATAACTCTGTTCCTATTACTTATTATTATTTTATTCCCCAAATTTTCCTTTACTTGTTGTCTTTTATATCTGGGTTTCAGCTTATTCCTTTCGCCTACAATTTTTTCATATACAATTTCACCTGGGTGGAATTGCTTTTCTACTCTGTTTTTATTATGGGATGCAAGCATTTTTTCTTGCGCTTGTTTTAGAGTTTCGGCTAACATTTCATGATTTATTGTATTATGAAAAACATCTTTCGGTTTCAAGTTTGTGACCGAATGGATTGTTAAATTGTATTGTTGACCGGCTCTAAAAACTGTTTCTAAATCGCTAACTATATTACATTCTTCTTTTATGCATCTTGCGATTTCTATTAGTGTTGAATGGACCCTTTCTATTTGTCCATTACTTGTACTATGGCGTGGATCGCAAAAATAAATTTCTACATTCAATCTTTGCATTAATGATTTAAATTGGGGTGTTGTGAAGCTAGGCTCATTGTCTAATGTGATTCGTTTTACATCTGGGAATGTCTGGAACAATTCCAAAACTTTTTCCTCTATGTTTGTTTTGTCTTCTATGTGTTTTAATATTAGGAACTTAGAGTAAGCGTCCATACATGTTATAAATTTTAATTTTTGAGCGTAAAAAATGTCAAGATGCAATTGTTCGCCTTCTTTATCCGGAATAGGAGCTTTACCTATTGGAATTTTTTTAGGATGACGATCATACTTATTTTTGTTGCAAGTTATACAGTTTTGCCCATATTGTTTTAGTTGTTTTCGCAACTCTGGCCAATAATAGAGTTTTTCTATTTGTTTTGTATTTTCGACATAATTGCGATGAGCTCTATTATGAGTCTGTTCAATTATGCCTGCTTGGTCTTCTCTATTAGGAATGTCCATTGGAAATAGTCTAGTGTGTACAAATTTGTTATGGAATGTTTCCCTTAGAGGACGTTGTATTTCGTACAGATCCTCTACTGTACAATGAATGGCAGTCACCAATTTTGGTTCAATATACTCTTTCAAAATGGTGAGCAAATTTTCAACGGTATCATATTCAATTAAATGCCTTTTATTGCCAAAACTTCTGATTAGTTCATGAATGGTGAACCTGTTTTTGCATAATATAATTTGTTGTTTAAACTGGTTTAAAGGTTTTTTTGTTTCCTGTATGCAAACATTGTCGCTACTTTCTGCAGAATGTTGTGATTCGTCATCTGTTGAATCATTTGACAAATTGTTCACTTCGAGGCGTGATAGCGCATCAGCTACAATATTTGTTTTTCCTGGCTGATAGACAAATTTTGGAGAAAATTCCTCGATAAACGCATGCCATCTTTTCATTTTGGAGTTGGGGTTACGGGTGGACAATGCAAAGGTCAATGGTTGATGATCCGTATGGATTTCAAGATTTGTCACCCCATAAAGATAATTCCGAAGATTTTTTAATGCCCATACTATAGCGTATAATTCTTTTTCATTAGTAGCGTAATTTCTCTCTGTTTTATTAAGAGTTCTAGAGATAAACGTAATTGGTTTATTTTCTTGTGAAAGTACCGCGCCTATTGCAACATTAGAAGCGTCGGTAGTCAGTACAAATTTCTTTGAATAATCGGGTTGCGTCAATTCCATTTCTGACGCTAAATGTTTCTTTAGCTTATTGAATGCAGATATTCCTGCTTCATCAATTTCAATCATAACTTTTTTCGAGATATTTTTTGAGACTCTACCATTTTCTGCTGACAAATACTTTGTCAAAGGCTTTGCAATCGCCGCGTAATCCTTAACGAATTTGCGATAATATCCCGTAATGCCCATAAAACCTCTTAATTCCCGTAAACTTTTGGGTAAGGGATAATTAAGCATTAACTCAATTTTATGTGGATCGGTTTTGATAGTATTTTGGGCTATAATGTAACCCAAAAATTCTATTTGAATTTCAAAAAATTTCGATTTTTCAAGAGAAATCTTCATATTAGCTCTGCTTAGAATTCCAATTATTAATTCCAAGTCTTTCATGTGTTGTTCCTTGCTTTCAGAAAAAATAATGATGTCATCCATGTACACGTGACATATTTTTCCAATATAATCGCGCAATATATCATCCATTGCTCTTTGAAAAATTCTAGGAGCGTTTTTAAGGCCGAAGGGCATTCGCAAGAACTCATACTTTCCATTATTAATGGAAAATGCCGTCTTTTCTATGTCGCCTTCAAACATTAAAATTTGGTGAAAGCCGGACTCCAAGTCAATGCTGGAAAAGTATTTTGCTTTCCCTAAATTTGACAGAATTATGTTGGTATCCGGGATAGGATAACGATCGGGAATGGTTTGCTCGTTAAGTTTTTTGTAATCTATAACCAATCTGAACTTCGGTGAACCATCATCGTGTGTACCTTTTTTCGGTACTACCCAAATGGGCGAGTTATAAGGACTTCTACTTGGCCTTATGATTTCTTCGTTCAACATCCTGTCGATTTCCTTATTCACAAACGAATTTACAGAAAGGGGATAGGGATATTGCCTACTCCAAATAGGATCTTTGCCCTCCGTTCTTATTACTGCTTTTACGTCTGTTCTGAATGGAAAACTCGTATCGACCTCAGGATGTATTTTTCTGATATTGTTTTTTATGTATTCTTTTGATTCTAATAACTCATAATTTTCATGTTCAGGATATGTACCCAAACTATATGTTTTCATGTTTTTATCATCTGTTATTTCCGAACCTCTTTCGCCCAGTATTGAACAGTTATCGATATTGCCGGTAAAGTCATCGGCTGGCACTTTAGGATCTTCGTGTCCCAAAGCAAAATATTTTTTTATCATTAAATTGCCGGTAAATTCATCGGCGGGCTTTGTAGAAACTTTTTGTTCCACAGTATTGTTTTTAACAGTAATTTTCTTACCATTTTTCTTTTTTAACTTGCCGGTAAATTCATCGGCGGGCTCTGTAGAAACTTTTTGTTCCACAGTTTTGTTTTTGACAGTAATTTTCTTACCATCTTTATTTTTTAACTTGCCGGTAAATTCATCGGCGGGAGCCTTAGAAACTTTTTGTTCCAAGGGGTTTAAAAATATTTGTTTATTCTCTTCATGAACTTTGATGCTCATGCTTTTTTCAATCATTTCATTGTCACTTATATTTTTATAAAAAATTTTCCCATTACACACGTCAATACGTGCTTCGACTTTTTTTAATAAATTATACCCTAATAGGAGATCGGATTCTAACTTTTCTATTTCGTAGAAAATTTGTTGTACTCCAAATAAAGTTATCAAATGGTAAAACTTGATGATGGAATAACCATTTATCGTTTTTACCCTTTTGTGAATTGATAATTCATTTCTATTATCGTATATCCCCTCCTTTATATAGCAAGAGGTTGCTCCCGTGTCGACAAGAGCTTTTAGGTTTCTTTTTAATTTTCTGTCGTAGAGGTTGATGTAGGGGAGTTCGTCCCCTCTTCCCCTAAAAAATGGTTTTCGTTTAAATTATTTATTCGTTGCGCCTTTTCCTGAGGCCTGAAGCTATTGTTGCTCTCATGTTGCCTCTTTATTCCATGTAAATCTTGGGCTTGAGCCCCATAATTTTGTTGCCCCTTATTTGCTTGAGCACTAGTGCTAGCCATTCGCGCAGTTTGGTTATAAAATCCATTGTTTTGTTGAGATTTAGTATTGGCGTTTCTCCTAAATCTCGAAATGGATGGATCTATATCCATCGCCTCGGGTTTTGGTATGTTTGTTTTTTGGGGAAACCTCAAGTTATTATTTGAATAATTTGTCGGTTTAACCTTCATTTTTTCGGTAGCGAAATTTTGAGCAAACAACGCTCTCTGGTTGTTTGACTCAAGTTCCTGCGCTTTAGCTAAAGCATCAGGTAAATCCTGCGGATTCAGAGAGAATATTATATCTCTCAACGGCGCGTTTAGTCCCGTTATAAAAATCCTAAGGGCATGATCCCTATTCTTTTTATTTAACTCTTTGGTTAAATCCGATGTACTATTGTGTGTCATAATAGTTTTGTTTATTAACAAAGTCAACTTCCTGTTGACAACGTTATAGTATTCGATTACTGACATCGAACCCTGCCTCAAAACGCTAAGTTCCTGTTCAATTATATGAATGGGACGTTTGTCAGAGTACGCGAAGTCGAGCCGAGCGACTATCGTATCAAAGTTTAGAACCGTACCGTGATTCGTTAAAATGTCATTCGCGTCCTGCGTTACCTTATTTCTAAGGATAGTTAAGGCGGCGAAGTATCTCCTACTCCTCCTAGTATACAAACTCATGGCATTGTGAGCCGCCTCTCTCCAACTCACATATGCATTTAATTTACCGGGAAACTCTGGCAATGACTTTATTACGTCCAGGGACTCCTGGCACGCTATATTTTCACTTATTGTTTCTGCCTCGTAGTCAGTTGCCCTACGACTTCCTACTTCTACTTGAGATTTAAGTCTCTCAAGTTCCTGCTTCAGACCTAAATTGCTGTCAGCTATCAGTCTGGTGATTAGTTCTACTGTTAACACGTCACTGTTCGCCATTATATTTTTTTATTTACTTTTAATTTCGTTCACTTGTTACTATTGTGGTCTGTGCCACAGTTATTACAACAATATAAATATATGTAATATAACTTAGTTTATTTTAACTAAGATGGGGTATTTCCCATATATAAATTACCTTAAGGTAGATTTTTGGATTAAACAGCCTGCTGCTGTCTTTATGCTGGCGGTAGTTGATTGTAGAGATGTTCTTATTTGTTTACCTGCTGCTGTCCTTATGCTGACAGTAGTTGATTGTAAAGATGTTGTTGTTAATGTTGTTTACCTGCTGCTGTCTTTATGCACACGCACCACGAAAAGAATCCTTTAAATTTAGGATATTCTTTAACACTCGCGGTTTTTTTTTTTTTTTTTAAGTTCCTATGTAAGGATTTCTTTCCTTTTGTGGTTTATTTTCACTTTTTTCTTAAATTCTTTAGCCAGGGATTTTTATGTCCCTATTGATTAGCCAGCCAAGAATTTTTCCTTTAATTGTTTAAAAAGTTCAGTACAAGAACTGTGTTAATAAGTTCACTCGGCACTGATCAATTTTAAGTTTGGCAAGGATACTTTTTTATTTTCTCCTTTTTTTTGAAAACACACGCACTTTCTTCACCACTTTGTTTAACTCTATTGGCTAAGGATACTTTTTAATTTTTCTCCTTTTACAGCCTAGAGTAGCACTAGCAGTAATTTTTGACGTGTGCCCCACGTTGGGCGCCAATTATGCTTTTCCTTACTGGAAAAGTCTTTTTAAAAAATTACTTTACACTCCGCAGATTGCGGGTGTTTAAGTCAAACAGCAGACTTGTTGAGTCAAAATCAATAACTGAACTTTATTTACCAAAGCCTGTCTTATTTATCTACTTACAATTGTTTACTTAAAAACTATTTCACAATGACGCTTGATCATTGCATCAGTCAGTGATGAAATTCTTTTTGAAGAACAAAGGAATATCCAAAAGTATCTATTACCAAAAGTTTCCATAAGAAGAGGAAAATATTTATAAGTTACATTTCTTGCTTTGCAATGCAATTCTTAGATAAGAGCATTATTGTTTACAATTGCTATTGAGCCGTTATGTGTGGACTGCCGTTAACTTGTATGCATACCCAAGTAAGCAATGTTGCCATTTTTTTCAGTAAATCTGCTTGAATCGTAGTTATTTTTGGACATTTCAGAGTTGATTTCTGCATTTATTTACTTAATGCAAAAAAATTTTTGATTTACTTGCTTTTGGGTAGATAATTTCATATAGCTAAATGTACATTTAGAATTGCAATTCGAGCTCAATGCGCTAATTGTACATTTAGCGCTCAGCATGAACGCCCTATTTGCATGCAACTAGATATAGATAAAGAGTTGCATTTAGAACTAAATGCGCTAAATGTACATTTAGCGTTCAGCATAAACGGCCTATAAGACTTTCAATTATGTGCAAATTTAAGAAAATAAATAACAATCCCAACAAGACGGATAATGGTTAGCAAACAAAGTAGCTAAGCGTTTGCGTTCACTTGTTCGATTGTTACCAAATTAGTCACATTTGTTCTAGCCGTGGCAAAAAATAACCATTTCCCTTCCCTGTTTCACGTCGGTGTGATCATCCTACTCGCTTTTACTCATGACATTTACACATATCTTTTTCTACTTTCGCTCTAACATTGCCGGTTACCTAGTCTGGTAGTTGTTTGTTAGCAGTACCAATTTTATTAGTTACCGACTCTGTTATCTACTTGTTATTGCTAACCACTCCTACTTGTTACTCTTATGGTTAGCTTCTTGTTATTGGAAACAGTTTTATAAATTACCCTATTTGGTATTCATTTGTTACCTCTAAGCACTCTAACCACGGTTACCTTTAGTTTAGTAATAATTGTTTTTTAAATTTAAGTATTTTATTTTACAACATTAATCAAATAACAATATTTAAACTTATAGTAATTACTAATAATTTCTTAATATAAAGAACAATTTATCAACTTAAAATACCAAAGATAATAGCATAAAAATTAATTAATAAAAGTTGAAAATAATCTTGATTAGACCACTTAAAATAGTTACATTTCCAGTTTTAAGAAATATCATACATATACAAAACAATTCATTTTTACTTTGTACTTAACTCTAATTTATTTACATATCTACATATATAACTTATATTAGCGTTGGTATCCCAAAGAACGTCATCCTGCCAAGTCTAGTCCGGTATTTTGCTTAATATATTAAAAAAGTAAAAAAGTTATAAATCATAAGTTGAGAGTTTTTTTAGCAAAAAATTTACTTTTTTTAAAAGAAAATAACATGGACTGAAAGATAATTGATTATTCTTTCTAATTGCATCCATTTTTATTTGAAATTTTCGAAAATTTTCTAAATATTTATACTTGACTTACAAGTATGTGAAATGCCGTACATGTAGTGTGCACATGCATTAAGGCAATTTTCAAAAGTTCGAAAACTTCATAAAAAATATTTATTAAGTTAAAAAAAAATAAAATGGACTGAAAGATAATTGATTATTCTTTTTAATGGCATCCAATTTTATTTGAAATTTTGGAAAATTTTTAAAATATTTATACTTGACTTACAACTATGTGAAATGCCGTACATGTACTGTGCACATGCATTAAGGCAATTTTCAAAAGTTCGAAAATTTCATAAAAAATATTTATTAAATTAAAAACAAATAAAATGGACTGAAAGATAATTGATTATTCTTTCTAATTGAATCCATTTTCATTTGAAATTTTGGAAAATTTTTAAAATATTTATACTTGACTTACAACTATGTGAAATGCCGTACATGTACTGTGCACATGCATTAAGGCAATTTTCAAAAGTTCGAAAATTTCATAAAAAATATTTATTAAATTAAAAAAAAATAAAATGGACTGAAAGATAATTGATTATTCTTTTTAATGGCATCCAATTTTATTTGAAATTTTGGAAAATTTTTTAAATATTTATACTTGACTTACAACTATGTGAAATGCCGTACATGTACTGTGCACATGCATTAAGGCAATTTTCAAAAGTTCGAAAACTTCATAAAAATATTTATTAAATAAAAAAAATTAAATGGACTGAAAGATAATTGATTATTTTTTCTGATTGCATCCATTTTTATTTGAAATTTTTGAAAATTTTCAAAATATTTATCATTGACTTACAACTATGTGAAATGCCGTACATGTACTGTGCACATGCATTAAGGCAATTTTCAAAAGTTCGAAAACTTCATAAAAATATTTATTAAATTTAAAAAGAATAAAATGGACTAAAAGATAATTGATTATTCTTTCTGATTGCATCCATTTTTATTTGAAATTTTCGAAAATTTTCAAAATATTTACCATTGAGTTACAACTATGTGAAATGCCGTGTATGTACTCTGCTCATCCAAAAAGGCAGTTTTCAAAAGTTGATAATTTTCATACAAAATATTAATATTTTTAAAAGAAAATAACTTGAACAGAAAGATAATTGGCTATTCTTACTAATGATATCCATTTAAAATTGCAATTATAGAACATTTCAAAAAAATATATATTTTGCTTACAAGTATGTGATATGCCGTACATGTGGTGTGCACATGCAATAAGGCACTTCTCAAAGTTTGCAAATTTTTATGAAAATTATTTATTAACTTAAAAAAAAATATCTTGCACTAGAAATTATATGTTTGTCTTTCTTGTGATATGCGTTCTCAGTTTCAAATATCGCATAGTTTTCAAAAATCAATACCTTACTTACATGTACGTTGCCGTATATTTACAAAAAACGTTAATTATATTAAAAAATATATATTGTACTGAAAGATAATTTACTATTCTTACTAATGATATGCATTTTCATTTAAAATTTTTACAATTTTTTAAAAAATCAGTACCTCACTTAGAACTATGTAAGATGCCGTATATGTGTACTATACAAGCAACAAGGAAATTCTCAGAAGTTGAATATTTTAACAAAAAGAAATTACTAAATTTAAAAAAATATATTGCACTAAAAGATAATTGACTTATCTCTCTAATTAAATCCGCTTCAATTAAAAATTATAGCACATATTTCAAAAATGAATACCTTACTTGCGACTTTGTGAACTGTCCTATATATGTATATCCAGTACATGCACTAATACAATTCGCAAAACTTGCATATTTAAATATAAAATATTAATTTATTTTAATGAAAATATAATGGACTGGAAGGTAATTTAAAATTTTTTTTTTAATAATAACAATTTTCGTTTGTAATTATCGAGCATTTTTGAAAAAATAAAACTTGGCTAACAAATTTCGTACACGTACCGTGCGCATGCATATATGTAGTTTTCACATTTTTTTTAATTTTTGCACATAATGGTTCTAAAAAAAACCAACACTAAGCTACCGCTACAGTTGGTGAAGATATTATGTCAGGATGGTGAAAACTGGAACTGCATTTTAGTCTAAATCGAAAGAAAGGCCAATTAGTTCTGAGTAAAATATTTAAAATTTATCTTAGAATTCCATTCAATATTGATTACTGTATCATTCACGGTTTTTGATAAATGAAAGCAAAATTCGAATTGTTTAACTTTTTCAGCTAGCGACAATAACACTTACGTATTTCGGATCAAAGTGCTTCGACTTTATATAAAAATAATAACGATCCTTCGAAGACCGACCACCACGATGTCTGCAATTGGACAAGCCGAGACAGCTGAACTTGTGCTGCGTTCTTTTGATGTTCACAATTTAAATTTAAAAATGTATGTATGTATTTTTTGCGATACTATTGATTAAAACTTTCAGATTGCTGTGCTGTTTCTGGAAATAAAATCTGTAAGTACAAAAGTTATATATGTAGATATTTATCATATACATACAATATGCTAAATACGCATATTATTAAACCAAGAGTTTATCTTTACTAATTGTACATACTGTTCGTTTTGAACTTTTTTGACCGCATCGGTCTACGGTGCAGTATACCACTTCAGTTTACAATATTACGAAATTTTATCAAACCTTGCTTGCCGGTAAAGCAGAAATTTGTCGGCATCGATAGCCAAACACAATCAAAATTTACGGATAAGTCAAAGCCACTTCTGCCCAGAACATCAATTGGTTTAATGTTTAATTTCCCACTTTCACCCCATACAATTTCGCTCTATTTTGTAATCTTCACGTCTTCTTTGATGAAATTAATTTCTTGTATATTAACAACTCCATTTGAGAAATTTCATAACAAAATGCAATAATTCCACTTCCATATTGAAATTTTCTATAAGTTGTAAAAAAGTTGCTTTTTCGCAGATAAAAATTGCACATTTTTTATTTATTTCGGCATGAAACTTATTCTCTTTTGTCCACAAATTTAGTAATTTGGAATTACTGCGTTTCGTTACGGAACTCCCCATTTATTTTTTATATTTAGTCAACTTTAATACTTGACTGGCTTGACTTGCCAATAAGTAACCATTCGCGATTTCTGCGAATGTGTTAGGAATTTGGTCAAGAAACTTAGTGGGGATGTTTGAGGAGGCCCTCTTTATCTAATTTAATCAGTGTTTTTATTTTATAAATATTATTATTTACGAAATTTGCTGTTAAACTTTCTTCACTACCACCAGCAAATGTGCAGTCAAAATCACACTTGTCACTTATATTTTCTGCAATACACAATATTTGGTTTATTAACGTGCGTATAGAGTACTTTGTTAACATTTTTTATTTATATTTAACTTAATAAACGCGATTATAAATGTGTGTACAATTATTACCACTTTCGATAAGCAAACGTAAATCAGAATGGCCGACAGTATAAGCAAAAGTGTGCTGCCATACGTTTCAAAAGTACATACACCATAATTTTTATAGATCAGTATCTACATCGATATAAAAGTGTTGAAAATTTTTAATAAAAAAGCGCATTTAGCAATTTCAACATTGAGTGTTCATGATGCCGCATTTAGCGAAAGTGCATTTATGCGAGTATGTTTTAACATAACAAAAACTACCAACTGCTGAGAAATTAAATGAAAATACGTCGATTGAAGTTTATATTATCTGTGGTAAAGTTAAACGTGTCGCGCGACTTCTCGTAATGAATTGAAAATTAATAACAAATAACTTAAAAACTATAAGTCTCCGGTGGGTGGGACTTTGAGAATCAGGGGAACCTCATCTACCCCCCTTATAAGTCGTTTTGTTCACAGCGTGGTTCCTTATTGGAAAGTCCAACCGAATTAAGAGAGGTAATAAACTTCTTTACGTAAGAAATGTTTATGGAAAGTTTATTAGAATACAATATACGAAGGCGATCCATGCAAACAGTGCTTTTTTATTAATTTTCCGATATTCATAAATTGAAAGAACTATCACTTTTTGCCAGGATCACTAAGCTATGTATATACACACGTGGTTAATATTTGGAAAATCTTCGAATTCTTATATACTTCAAGCTTCAAAAGCTGGGGTATATCTAATTATATTTATAATATTTTAAGGATTTTTCTGCTCTAATACTGTAAATAAATTTTTAAACATCGATGTTTTTCCCCGATTTTCGTTGTTTTTCACTACTCCCACTATTGAAAATATGCTTGGCAAATACAATATATTATCTCTTTAGCATATAAATGTTAGCACAGCTTGAAGTTGAAAAGTTTTGAAAAAAAAATCCCTATCAAACGAACAAGAAATAGGATATAAATAGTCATTAATTATTTAAATAAGTCTACGGACGGAAAATCTACTAAATATATTTGTTAAGTACCGTTCGCACTGAGAAAGAGGAATTAATATTATACAAAAATTGATATATTTAAATGTTCCAGCGTTTGAAATGACTTTTAAGCAATATCAACCTCTCAAAAATTCGCCATTAAAAAATATCGATTCATCGATGTTGTCCTCCTGAAAACATCGATGTTTCTCGAGCCCTACTGTAAATATTATCCTAACAAGTCGCCAGATGGCCGCTGCAGTGTTACAAGTTAGAAGCGGCTACCTGATTGGCTAATCGCTGTGCGCGTTGCGTATAATCGGTGTTGCCGTACTTATGTTTATCAAATTGAAATATAAATTTTTTTAATTTTTATAAAGCATGGTGCATGTAGTGTACGTGTAACCGACGAAAGCCGACGACACTAATACAATTAATGCGTTGATGTGGTTATTTGATCGTCTCCGTGGCGCTTAATAGGCCGTTCATGCTCTGCGCTTAAAATGTTCTAAGCTCATTTAGCTCTTAATGCAACTGCAAATACAAAAATTTGTTTGCAATACGTAAATAAATGCAGCAATCAACTCGGAAATGTCCCAAAATAACTACAATTCAAGCAGATTTACTGAAAAATGGCATCATTAATTATTTGTGACTACATACATACAACTCTTTATCTCTAAATGCATCTCTAAATTCTGAGCGCTAACTTGCCAGTTACACGAACAAGTTTTCATTCAATTTGCCTTTCAATTTACCAAAACACTCACATTTTTCGAACCTGAACATGAACTTGAATTTAATTTTGCTTTCAATTCGCCTTTTAACTTGATGGTCAAGTTAAACAGCTTATCACAAATTTTGCATACATGCGATTCAAAGAACTATACAAAAGTCATGAAGTTCTATGGAATATAAATCTTTCGTCATATCGACGGAACGACTTAAAAGTAAAGGCCTACGAATCAATTTCCGCTGATATGTACCTTCAGTGAGGCAAGAATTTTAAGTTGTTTTCTTGACAACGACATCTCGAAAATAAAATTGACTATCAAGTTGCGTGCAGCCTACGTCACGGCTTCCAAGTCAGGTCAATTTGACAAGCAGTACGTGTGTTCAACTTGCTTCCAAGTTCTTGATCGTGTACCTGCTGAGTAAATGTACATTTAGCGCATTTAGGTCGAAATGCCACTCTAAATGTACATTTAGCTATAAAAAATTATCTACCTAAATGCAACTAAGGCCACATTTTTTTTGCATTAAGTAAATAAATGCAGAAATCTATTCAGAAATGTCCCAAAATAACTACGATTCAAGAAGATTTACTGAAAATGAGTGGCAGCATTGCTTATTTGTGTATGCATACATATTTTTATTTATTTTACATATGTATGTGCGGTTTTTCTTAAATTTGGACATAAATGAAAGTCATAGACTCTTTTAACTTTACCACAAATAATATCAACTTCAATCGACGTATTTTCATTTAATTTCTCAGCAGTTGGTAGTTTTTGTTATGTTAAAACATATTCGCATAAATGCACTTTCGCTAAATGCGGCATCATGAACACTCAATGTTGAAATTGCTAAATGCGCTTTTTTATTAAAAATTTTCAACAATTTTATATCGATGTAGATACTGATCTATAAAAATTATGGTGTATTACTTTTGAAACGCATGGCAGCACACTTTTGCTCATGCTGTCGGCCATTCTGATTTACGTTTGCTTACCGAAAGTGGTAATAATGTACACACATTTATAATCGCGTTTATTAAGTTAAATATAAATAAAAAATGTTAATAAAGTACTCTATACGCGTGTTAATAATCCAAATATTGTGTATTACATAAAATATAAGTGACAAGTGTGATTTTGACAACACATTTGCTAGTGGTAGGGAAGAAAGTTTAACAGCAAATTTCTTGATTAACAATATTAATAAAATAAAAACACTGATTAAATTAGATAAAGAGGGCCTCCTCTAACATCCCCACTAAGTTTCGTGACCAAATTCCTAACACATTCGCAGAAATCGCGAATGGCTCCTTATTGGCAAGTCAAGCCAACGCAAGTATTAAAGTTGACTAACTATAAAAAATAAAACGGGAGTAACTTAAATCGACAAAAAAAAAATGGGGAGTTCCGTAACGAAACGCAGTAATTCCAAATTACTAAATTTGTGGACTAAAGAGAATAAGTTTCATGCCGAAATAAATAAAAAATATGCAATTTTGGTCTGCGAAAAAGCAAATTTTTTATAACTTATAGAAATTTCAATATGGAAGTGGAATTATTGCATTTTGTTATGAAGGTTTGCAAGGTTTGCAAGGTTTAATAAAATTTCGTAATTTTGTAAACTGAAGTGGTATACTGCACCGTAGACTGATTCGGTAAAAAAAGTTCAAAACGAACAGTATGTACAATTAGTAAAGATAAACTCTTGGTTTAATAATATGCGTATTTAGTATATTGTATGTATATGATAAATATCTACATATACATATAACTTTTGTACTTACAGATTTTATTTCCAGAAACAGCACAGCAATCTGAAAGTTTTAATCAATAGTATCGCAAAAAATACATACATACATTTTTAAATTTAAAGTGTGAACATCAAAAGAACGCAGCACAAGTTCAGCTGTCTCGGCTTGTCCAATTGCAGACATCGTGGTGGTCGGTCTCCGAAGGATCGTTATTATTTTTATATAAAGTCGAAGCATTGGGATCCGAAATACGTAAGTGTTATTGTCGCTAGCTGAAAAAGTTAAACAATTCGAATTTTGCTTTCAGTTATCAAACACCGTGAATGAGATCATCGATACAGTAATCAATATTGAATGGAATTCTAAGATAAATTTTAAATATTTTACTCAGAACTAATTGGCCTTTCTTTCGATTTAGACTAAAACGCAGTTCCAGTTTTCACCATCCTGACATAATATCTTCACCAACTGTAGCGGTAGCTTAGTGTTGGTTTTTTTTAGAACCATTATGTGCAAAAATTAAAAAAAATGTGAAAACTACATATATGCATGCGCACGGTACGTGTACGAAATTTGTTAGCCAAGTTTTATTTTTTCAAAAATGCTCGATAATTACAAACGAAAATTGTTATAATTAAAAAAAAATGTTAAATTACCTTCCAGTCCATTATATTTTCATTAAAATAAATAAATATTTTATTTTTATTATTGCGAATTGTATTAGTGCATGTTCTGGATATATATACATATATAGGACAGTTCACAAAGTCGCAAGTAAGGTATTCATTTTTGAAATATGTGCTATAATTTTTAATTTAAGCGGATGTAATTAGAGAGATATGTCAATTATCTTTTAGTGCAATATATTTTTTTAAATTTAGTAATTTTTTTTTGTTAAAATATTCAACTTCTGAGAATTTCCTTGTTGCTTGTATAGTACACATATACGGCATCTTACATAGTTCTAAGTGAGGTACTGATTTTTTAAAAAATTTTAAATGAAAATGCATATCATTAGTAAGAATAGTAAATTATCTTTCAGTACAATATATATTTTTTAATATAATTAACGTTTTTTGTAAATATACGGCAACGTACATGTAAGTAAGGTATTGATTTTTGAAAACTATGCGATATTTGAAACTGAGAACGCATATCACAAGAAAGACAAACATATAATTTCTAGTGCAAGATATTTTTTTTTAAGTTAATAAATAATTTTCATAAAAATTTGCAAACTTTGAGAAGTGCCTTATTGCATGTGCACACCACATGTACGGCATATCACATACTTGTAAGCAAAATATATATTTTTTTGAAATGTTCTATAATTGCAATTTTAAATGGATATCATTAGTAAGAATAGCCAATTATCTTTCTGTTCAAGTTATTTTCTTTTAAAAATATTAATATTTTGTATGAAAATTATCAACTTTTGAAAACTGCCTTTTTGGATGAGCAGAGTACATACACGGCATTTCACATAGTTGTAACTCAATGGTAAATATTTTGAAAATTTTCGAAAATTTCAAATAAAAATGGATGCAATCAGAAAGAATAATCAATTATCTTTTAGTCCATTTTATTCTTTTTAAATTTAATAAATATTTTTATGAAGTTTTCGAACTTTTGAAAATTGCCTTAATGCATGTGCACAGTACATGTACGGCATTTCACATAGTTGTAAGTCAATGATAAATATTTTGAAAATTTTCAAAAATTTCAAATAAAAATTGATGCAATCAGAAAAAATAATCAATTATCTTTCAGTCCATTTTATTCTTTTTTAATTTAATAAATATTTTTTATGAAATTTTCGAACTTTTGAAAATTGCCTTAATGCATGTGCACAGTACATGTACGGCATTTCACATAGTTGTAAGTCAAGTATAAATATTTTAAAAATTTTCCAAAATTTCAAATGAAAATGGATTCAATTAGAAAGAATAATCAATTATCTTTCAGTCCATTTTATTTGTTTTTAATTTAATAAATATTTTTTATGAAATTTTCGAACTTTTGAAAATTGCCTTAATGCATGTGCACAGTACATGTACGGCATTTCACATAGTTGTAAGTCAAGTATAAATATTTTAAAAATTTTCCAAAATTTCAAATAAAATTGGATGCCATTAAAAAGAATAATCAATTATCTTTCAGTCCATTTTATTTTTTTTTAACTTAATAAATATTTTTTATGAAGTTTTCGAACTTTTGAAAATTGCCTTAATGCATGTGCACACTACATGTACGGCATTTCACATACTTGTAAGTCAAGTATAAATATTTAGAAAATTTTCGAAAATTTCAAATAAAAATGGATGCAATTAGAAAGAATAATCAATTATCTTTCAGTCCATGTTATTTTCTTTTAAAAAAAGTAAATTTTTTGCTAAAAAAACTCTCAACTTATGATTTATAACTTTTTTACTTTTTTAATATATTAAGCAAAATACCGGACTAGACTTGGCAGGATGACGTTCTTTGGGATACCAACGCTAATATAAGTTATATATGTAGATATGTAAATAAATTAGAGTTAAGTACAAAGTAAAAATGAATTGTTTTGTATATGTATGATATTTCTTAAAACTGAAAATGTAACTATTTTAAGTGGTCTAATCAAGATTATTTTCAACTTTTATTAATTAATTTTTATGCTATTATCTTTGGTATTTTAAGTTGATAAATTGTTCTTTATATTAAGAAATTATTAGTAATTACTATAAGTTTAAATATTGTTATTTGATTAATGTTGTAAAATAAAATACTTAAATTTAAAAAACAATTATTACTAAACTAAAGGTAACCGTGGTTAGAGTGCTTAGAGGTAACAAATGAATACCAAATAGGGTAACTTATAAAACTGTTTCCAATAACAAGAAGCTAACCATAAGAGTAAAAAGTAGGAGTGGTTAGCAATAACAAGTAGATAACAGAGTCGGTAACTAATAAAATTGGTACTGCTAACAAACAACTACCAGACTAGGTAACCGGCAATGTTAGAGCGAAAGTAGAAAAAGATATGTGTAAATGTCATGAGTAAAAGCGAGTAGGATGATCACACCGACGTGAAACAGGGAAGGGAAATGGTTATTTTTTGCCACGGCTAGAACAAATGTGACTAATTTGGTAACAATCGAACAAGTGAACGCAAACGCTTAGCTACTTTGTTTGCTAACCATTATCCGTCTTGTTGGGATTGTTATTTATTTTCTTAAATTTGCACATAATTGAAAGTCTTATAGGCCGTTTATGCTGAACGCTAAATGTACATTTAGCGCATTTAGTTCTAAATGCAACTCTTTATCTATATCTAGTTGCATGCAAATAGGGCGTTCATGCTGAGCGCTAAATGTACAATTAGCGCATTGAGCTCGAATTGCAATTCTAAATGTACATTTAGCTATATGAAATTATCTACCCAAAAGCAAGTAAATCAAAAATTTTTTTGCATTAAGTAAATATATGCAGAAATCAACTCTGAAATGTCCAAAAATAACTACGATTCAAGCAGATTTACTGAAAAAAATGGCAACATTGCTTACTTGGGTATGCATACATACATATTTATACCCGCGCACTTGTGCACAAGGGTATTATAACTTTGTTCACATAACGGTTGCTTGTAACAGCATAACCGAATCAAGATAAATATAGACATATATATACCAAAATGCTCAGAATGAAAGGAGAAGTCGATTTAGCCATGTCTGTCTGTCCGTCCGTCCGTGCAGACGATAACTTGAGTAAAAATTGAGATATCTCAATGAAACTCGGTAGGTAGATTGCTCTTGACTCAGAGCAGGTTGGTATTGGAAATGGGCAAAATCGGACAATAACCACGCCCACCTCCCATATAACGGCAATTGTCGAAAATGCAAAAACTGCTATATTTCAGTAGCTATGGAAGCTAATTTGCTCAAATTTAGTATGTAGTGTTGTATTCGAGTAGGAAATCCGACTGTATCAAAATTTTTTACAGGGGGCGTGGCACCGCCCACTTATGAGTTAATATGTATATCTCTGGAACCACCCACCCGATTTTGTTCAAATTTGGTATACATATTACACTATGGCTATTTAAGCGACATTTGGAAAATTATCGAAATCTGACCATAACCACGCCCACCAGCCATATAACGGTAATTTTCGAAAAAGCAAAAATTGCTATATTTCAGTAGATATGGAAGCTAATTTGCTCAAATTTGCTATGTAGTGTTGTATTTGAGCAGGAAATCCGACTGTATCAAAATTGTTTACAGGGGGCGTGGCACCGCCCACTTATGAGTTAATATGTATATCTCTGGAACCACCCACCCGCTTTGGTTCAAATTTGGCATACATATTACACTATGGCTATTTAAGCGACATTTGGAAAATTATCAAAATCTGACCATAAACACGCCCACCTGCCATATAACGGTAATTTTCGAAAACACTAAAAATCGGACATTTCAATTAATGTTGAAGGGAAATATCTTGAGTTTAGTATGTGGTGTTGTATTGCAGCCAGAAATCCGACTAAATGAAACTTTTGGAAAAGGGGCGTGTCACCGCCCACTTTTGAGATCATATGTATATGTCTGGAACTACTTTATCGATTTCGTCTAAACTTGGCACACATGTTAGATTGTACCTATGTAGTTAATTTAAAAATTTAGCTGAAAGCGTGCGCGGGTATATAAAGTTCGATCGAACTTAGCCACTTCCTTACTTGTTTGATTTATTTTCTTAAATTGGCACATATGTATGTAATTGAAAGTCTTATAGGGGTTTATGCTGTCTGCTAAATGTACATTTATTCTGAATACAACTCTTTATTTTAATCTAGGGGCAGGTACATTTAGCGCACTTAGCTTGAAATGCAACTCTAAATGTCCATTTAGCCATACAAAATTCTCTACCCAAATGCAACTTAATTGCAATTTTTACTATAAAGCCACTTTTCTCGAGTTTTTGAGATTTTCAATTATGACGCTATTTAAGTAAATGAGTGATATACCATATAAACGTGCTCTATTAACAGAGATAGTGAATATGAGGAAGAAATCCCTGGCAAAAGAACAAGATATGGGATATAAACAGTGATAATCTATTTTAATAAGTCTAAGGACGGGAAATCTACTAAACATATTTGTTAAGTACCGTTCGCACTGAGAAAGAGGAATTAATATTATACAAAAATCCAAAAATTTAAATCTTCCAGCGTTTGAAATGACTTTTAAGCAATATCGACCTCTCAAAAATTCGCCATTAAAAATATCGATTCATCGATGTTTTTCCAGCCTTACTGTAAATATTACCCTAACAAGTCGCCAGATGGCCGCTGCAGTGTTACAAGTTAGAAGCGGCTACCTGATTGGCTAATCGCTGTGCGCGTTGCATATAATCCGTGTTGCCGTACTTATGTTTATCAAATTGAAATATCAATTTTTTAATTTTTATAAAGCATGGTGCATGTAGTGCACGTGTAGCCGACGACACTAATACAATTATGCTCATTTAGCTCTTAATGCAACTTCAAATGTACATTTAGCCATATAAAATGCTCTACCTAAATACAAAAACTTGTTTGCAATACGTAAATAAATGCAGCAATCAACTCAGAAATGTCTCAAAATAACTACAATTCAAACAGATTTACTGAAAAAGATAGCATAATTGCTTGTTTGTGACTACATACATACATATTTTTATTTATTTTGTTAAATTTTCCCATAATTGAAAGTCTTATAGGCCGTGTATGCTCTAAATGCAACTATTCATCTCTTAATGCATCTCTAAATGCTGAGCGCTAAATGTACGTATTTATATTTAATTTCTCAGCAATTGGTAATTTTTGTTATGTCAAAACATACTCGCATAAATGCACTTTTGCTAAATGCGGCATCATGAATACTCAATATAGCACAAGATATTGATTTATTCGAGATCGCGCGATTTTTTATTAAAAATTTTCAACACTTTTGTATCGATGTAGATACTGATCTATAAAAATTATGGTGTATGTACTTTTGAAACGTATGGCAGCACACTTTTGCTTATCGAAAGTGGTAATAATTGTACACACATTTATAATCGCGTTTATTAAGTTAAATATAAATAAAACATGTTAACAAAGTACTCTATACGCACGTTAATAAACCAAATATTGTGTATTGCAGAAAATATAAGTGACAAGTGTGATTTTGACTGCACATTTGCTGGTGGTATTGAAGAAAGTTTAACAGCAAATTTCGTAAATAATAATATTTATAAAATAAAAACACCGATTAAATTAGATAAAGAGGGACTCCCCCAACATCCCCACTAAGTTTCGTGACCAAATTCTTAACACATTCGCAGAAATCGCGAATGGTTACTTATTGGCAAGTCAAGCCAGCGCAAGTATTAAAGTTAACTAAATATAAAAAATAAATGGGGAGTTCCGTAAAGAAACGCAGTAATTCCAAATTACTTAATTTGTGGACAAAAGAGAATAAATTTAATGTCGAAATAAATAAAAAATGTGCAATTTTTATCTGCGAAAAAGCAACTTTTTTACAACTTATAGAAATTTCAATATGGAAGTGGAATTATTGCATTTCTCAGATGCAGTTGTTAATATACAAGACATGAAGTTCATCAAAGAAGACGTAAAGATTACAAAATAGAGCGAAATTGTGTGGGTTGAAAGTGGGATATTAAACATAAAACCAATTGATGTTCTGGGCAGAAGTGGCTTTGACTTATCCATAAATTTTGATTGTGTTTGGCTATCGACACCGACAAATTTCTGTTTTATCGGCAAGCAAGGTTTTTTTAAAATTTTATAATTTTGTAAACTGAAGTGGTATACTGCACCGTAGACCGATTCGGTAAAAAAAAGTTCAAAACGAACAGTATGTACAATTAGTAAAGAAAAACTTAGCAAATAATTAGCGTATTTAGCATATCTATGATAAATATCTACTATATCTATATAACTTTTGTACTTACAGATTTTATTTCCAGAAACAGCACAGCAATCTGAAAGCTTTAATCAATAGTATCGCAAAAAATATACACATACATTGTCCAATTGCAGACATGGTGGTGGTCGGTCTTCGAAGGATCGTTATTATTTTTATATAAAGTCGAATCACTGGGTCCCAAAAATGTAAGTTTAATTCTCGCTAGCTGGAAAAAAGTTAAACAATTTTCGAATTTCGTTTTCAGTTATCAAAACCCATGAATGACATCATCGATACAGCAATCAATATTGAATGGATTTTTAAATTTCATTACTGCACGACCGATCATATGTGGACGCAAACTGAATCCCTGATAAACATCAACTCTTGTAGTTGAACACCTACGGCAATATACCATTTACATAAGTATAAACTGCAATTGTTTACTATAGTCATCATGTTCAAAGGATATTTAACCTATGATGAGACAAGCGAAGATAAGTACGCCAGAATGTTCGCTAACTCGGTAACTACTTATGAACGAATAGTAACAGTGGGAAAGAACTGGCGATAGGGCAGGCATAGCGCCACTTGTAAATAATAAAAGAGCACGTGTAGATGAAGCGGAAGTGCATATACTAAAATTACTGAAAATACAAGAATATTTTACAGAAATAAATCACTTTTGTAAAATCGATAGGTATTCATATACTCATGTAATATCTTGTACCGCAGCTCACATAGCTGTGTGTAAAGTAATCGTAGCGCTGGTTAAGTTTTGACAATTTATTTGATAGTTTTTGTTTTTTGGAGTTAACCCGCGGTATTAAAACGTTAGGAGGAGTAAAATCGAGCGTTAAATAAAAGCGTTACGTTCTATTGCGCACCTTTCACTTCGATATAATGTATGTGTGTCTATGCAAAGTATATACACTCAGCTTATTAGTAACTAGTGCTTTCTTTTTTTAAGTAACTTTATATAAAATGTTTTTATTATATTTAAATTTTGTATAAAATTGTTTAAGTAAAATATTAAAATAAATTTAGAATTTACGTTAAATATTACAATATAGGCACCCTACGGATGGTAATTGATAAATATTTTACATATAGATATTTTGAAATGGGGTTGCCGCCTATTTAGAAAATTAAATTCAATTTAATAAATTAACACGGATTTAAAAAATCAATTTTGTAAAATATTGCAATATTGATATCGCATGGAAGTTATTTGAAAAAGCTTTAATTTACAATAATTTTTAAATGAAGTTGCCACCTATTTCAAAAATTAAAAACAAATGACACATTTTTTTTATTGAAATTTTACAATATTGGTATCAAATAAAAGTTATTTAAATATGCTTTCACATAGATATGCTTTGAAATGGGGTTGCCACCTAGGTACATAAAAAATATTTTTTAGTATGTAAATAAAAAAAAATTTACAATATGCATATGAAACGAAAGGAAGTTAAAAAATCTTTTACATAGAGATGTTTTAAAATGTAGTTGCCACATGTTTAAAAAATTAATAGTAATTTGAAACATAATTTTTGTTAGATATTACAATATTGGTATCGCATCAAAGGTACTTGAAAAATCTTAAATAAAAAATAATTTTTAAATGAGCTTGCCACCTATTTAAAGAGTAAAAGCAGGTGGAAATTTTTTTTAATTGAAATTTTATTATATTGGTATCAAATGAAAGGTATTTCAAAATGCCTTCGCCAAGATATGTTTTGAAATGAGGTTGCCACCCATATTTTAATATGTCACATAAGCATAATTTAAGCATAATTTAATTAAATTCGATAAATAACGTCATAATCTTAGAGGAGCAGGAAAAAACGATATAAAATGGAAACTACTTGAGATATTGAAACAAAATTTTCATATATGGATTAACATAACTTGGATATACATATATGATAGCAAAAGTTTAAAATTTTGTACATACATATATAATACATATGATGTAGAGCATCGTAATCAATAAAAAACTCAATTTCGAATTTTTTGGTCACACGTTGTTTTGCATTTTAAGTGACGATATGTACATACATACATAGGTACATACATGTATATAATTCGTGAATGTAACAGCTCGTATGCTTATCATAAATACTGATAAATAAATAGAAACAACTATGTATTTGTACATTAAAATACAATAAAAAAGCGAATAACTAAACAAAATTCTTCTTTTACTTAAAGTCTTTCTGTCTCCGAAAAGTGATTACTTTGAAAGTAACTTTCGCCTTTAGCTGTAATAAATACATCCTTCGTTGGTAAAATTCTGTCTTTGTCATAGATATGCTAAATTTTCATTGATAATTTTAAGAATGAAGGACAAAAACTAAAAAAAACTTTAACTTCCGGATCACTTATATTACTAATGAAGTCATGGAACAGGTCCTTCCATATAAAGTCGATAATTCGGCTCGGATTTCAATTAAATTTATTTCATTTCAGTATTTCAAAATCATGGAGAGAATAAAAGTTTCTCCCAGCGGAGGAACTTGAAAAATATTTTATGGGTTCGCACTTAATTTTTATTTTTCTTGCCGAAAATTCTAAAAGAAATAAGTAAGGAAAGCGCTGTCTTCGGCGACCACCAAAAACTTGATATCTGAACAATCAGTTCTATGGGAGCTATATGTTAAGTTTGCCCGATCTTAATGATTTTCAATACGAGCTGTATGTTTATGATAAATAAACTTAGCGTACAATTTCATGTTCTTAGCTGCTTTGGTGGGGAGTTATAACGCAAAACCCCTTATCTGAACAATCAGTGCAACTGCACGGGAGCTACCTGCTATATTACCCCGATCCTGATGATTTTTAATGTGAGCTTTTTACCCATAATAAGCCACATGTGTTCAAAGTTTCACATTTCCAGCGAATTTGGTGTGGAACTTATAACGCAAAACCGCATCTGAACAATCAGCTATATATGGTCCTATCTTGCCCACTGGATTTCGTTCAGATATCTCAAAAACTGAGGGAAAAGTTTGCGTACAATAAGCAGACTGACAAGCGGACATTGCTAAACAATTTTTTTTCGTCCTGATCATACGGTATACCTTTTGATGGACCTATCTTTTTTCTCATAAACAAACTTCGGACCAAACTTAATATACCATTTCATCTCTACGAAAGATATACAAAATTACTAGTATAATAATGTATATAATGTAATAAAAGTGTCCAAGTTAAACTAAAGCACATTTTAGTGACGTAATGGAATAGGCCATTTGATATGAAATGGCTACTTTCGCCACCATCTACTATATATGAAACTATATAGAGGAAATTCACTTTAATGACAGTCATGAAACTGGTAATTCAACAGTATATACGAATTGTCATCGAAATATCCATTATATAAGGAAATGCGCACTTTGATAACGTCACAGAATTGGCCATTGTGTATAATACGGTTATTGTCATGACTGTCTCCAAACTGGCGTGCATATTTAGCAAAATTCACTTTGATAACCGTCACGGAAGTGAGCATTTAACATATTTGGCGATTGGTGACAGTCATCAAAGTAACCAGAAGTCATCGAAATGACCGTTAAGCATCAAAAAATGTCATCAAAGTGTTCAATGTACAAACATATATGCGTATGACTAAAAGGCAAATTAATTAAATTAAATACATTTAAGAATGCTAATATAATGAAAGCGTATGTATATACATATGTACATACATTTAAGAATGCTACTAATTTATATTTTGATTTAAATCACATAATTGAAATAATTTAATTACTGATACATATACAGGTAAGTATGAATTTATATTCACTAAAGTTAAATTAAATTGTTACCATTAAAAGCAATTGTTAAGGTAATAAGGTAAAGTTCGATTTCTTACAAATTTTTCTCTCTTTTTTTTTTTTGAATGAATTAACTTTCGTTTTTGGTACTTTATAGTATAACACTATACTGAAACCTTCTTTTTCAACTACTGAATATTGCTAGTTAGTCAAATATAGTTTTTAAATTAAGTAATCGGGTAATTCCGGGGGGGATGTATATATTGGCACAACACAAATCGGACGAGAAGCTCGGCCAAACTCGCTAAGGTGGTTATAGCGCCAATAATATATATGTATATATATATGTTGGTATTGGAGACTCAGGTCTTCCGATGGTCAATGTGAACGTTGGGCAGGCTTGGTACTTGGCCCGTGTGTTTTCCGACAAACGAATTGTCTTAATCTGTGAAATTAGGTATTTGTATAATTATTTAAGCTAACACGCGGCAACGATGTTCATTGAAGAACAAGTTCAATTCAAAAAAAAACTCTTTCCAAAAAAACTCTTACTTTTGTTTGTATCGAATACAATACGGCTTTGTTATTAATGTACTGCTTCTCATTCCGTGGTAGGATGGTTTGTCGGATTACAGTGCGAATCAAAACACTTTACTTTTAAAAATACTTATGTTTTATAGTATATAATTTATGCACACGCGCACTATTCTCTGGCCCATCATAAAAAGAAAGATATTCTATACCGGAAGCTAAGCCTAAGCGGTGGTGTTGAACCCTTACGATATCGATAAATGGTTATCGGTAATCATATGATTGAGGTGTAAATGAATGCAAGTTCTTTGGGCTGTGTTTAGTATATCTAACAGAAAAGCTTTGAAGATATGTAGTAATGAAAAAAAAAATAAATAAAATGGTAATGTCTTAGAAAAACTGAACAAAGAGGTCTGCCATGTACCGCCGGTACAACCTTTTGCAGCTAAAACTTTAACACTAATCATATTTTTCATTCGTAAACACTAATTCTTAGTCGAATCGACTAACTAATACGATTTCTATATATTTCTAATATCTATTTTTAAAACTTCAACGAATTATTTTATTTATATTTTACTTTATTTTAATTCAAAAATCAAATTTTGTAATTTTTTACAAACAAATTCATTTTATTAACATATATGTATGTCGCTTACCCTTTTTAAGGAACATTTTTTGAGATCAGTTGCGGAAATTAGCAATAAAAAAATTATTTTTTTTCTCTTTTTAATAGCTCCTTGTACATTTTGACTTGTTCCGGCGTCATTATTATTCGAAGCTGTTAAAATTTGTATTTTGTCCTTCGTTGCTACTTTTAATGAAGGAACTTCTAAACGTTTATTTAACCAAGGCTTCACCAATTGCTTATGCAGTTCTTTCATAAAATCTTTTCGGTTTAAGGGCTTTTCGTCAGCTTTGTGGTTGTTGTTACAATAGATTATATAGCTATTGATAGATGCCATATTCAAAATTCCATAAAACATGCACAAAGGACACCTTTTCGTTTTTCTGCTACATGACATAACGCTGCACATTTAGTCAAAGGTGTCAACGGCGCCTTTGGATTGGTTGTAAAACTCCACCATGTGTGGTTGGCTTGTTATGTTGTTGATAGTTCCTTCTTCCCCGGCAGAGGATAGCATGTAAACCACTTTGTTAGGTTTTGGTTTATATGATAGCAAGCTTAACTCATTGTCGTAACAGAACATTGATGTTCCTACTTTTCTATTTTTTGAATTGAACATTTCCTATGGAATTTCTTTTTTGTTTGAACGTAAGGTACCCAAAACTGTCAGATTATACGGCTGTCGAAGAAGAGACTTTGCTAGTGGGATGGACGTAAACCAGTTGCCCACAGTTACATATGTACATTGCGGTTAGATCCATGAATTATTCGTGTTAGCTCCTTCACAAAGTATTCACCAAGGGGCAAACCATCCGAATTTGTACTTTTACCCAAGTAAGGGACTGCATCCAGCATATATTTGAAACCACTGTCACATAATATTACAATTTTTAGACCATACTTAGCCGGTTTATTTGGTATGTATATTCTAAAAGAACATCTACCTCGAAATGCTAAAAGTTGTTCATCAATGGTGACGTATAACCCGGCATCATAATTTGTTCGACAGTTCCCAATAAATATATCCCAAACCTTTCGTATAGGCGTAAATTTATCATTGCTTATATATCTCAGTCTTTCAGATTTGTCATCAAACCGTAAACAGTATGTCAAAAACTCAAATCTAGCTTTACTCATTGCAGTAACGTACCTGTCGCCGGAAAAAGATGGATCAAACAATTCATTCACATTCAGGTGGTTATCTGTGAGTGCTGCTGACAATATTAACAACCCTATAAATGCCTTTAGTTCATCTTTTTCTATTTTGCTCCGAGTGGCCCTGATATTTTTATAGTTTGATTGCGCCATCTCGATTTCAATATTTGTCCATTTAACGATTTCGTCAAATATTTCATCCGTCAAAAACAATTCAAAACATAATAATGGATCAGTTATTCCCTTACTTGGACGCGTAGGCCCCTGTGGCTTGTGAACAATATTCATAGCTGCCTGCCTGGCTGCTGTTTTAGGTTTTTGAGTACTTCATACATGTTTATTTTTACCATGGATCACTTTTGTAGTGCAACCTAATATTTTTGAAGAATCTGTTGATTGACTGATGGTTGTTTCATATTTCAATTGAGCGTCGTCTTCTAAACCTTCTTCTTCTTCATATTCGATTTCTGAATCAACGTGCTCATCCGAATCAACAGGCTCTTCCACTTCAAGAATGTCTTCGCAGTCACAATTAGTTTCTCCTATATCGTTTTCGTCACATCCTTCCAAAAATTTGTTTATAAAATCTTCAGTCAAACCTTTTCTAGAACTCATTCTTAATCCTATAATAAATATCCACCAATTAGCAACACCTTGATCTACAATATAATCCTTTTCAAAATTAACGCTTAAAGTTACATTACCACTAATTGTTAGTCGATCCGACGTACAAGAGCTGAATATCTCAAATATAACCGTACGAACTGGTGCTATGCGGCCACTCACGACAAGAAGACATCGGCTACTAAGAATACACGAGAGTTGAAGGTGTTCTGTGAAGTGAATAAAAAAATATGTGAGGAATTGCAAGTGATGTTAGTCGATTCGACTAACATTAGTGTTCTAGGGTTAAGCTGCTTACTTTGCACAATAGACACTCCTGTCTCATCGACATTCCAAATTCGAGTTGGAGAAAAGTTATATTTTTCATACTTCTGCTTCAACAAACTATAGAACTTGTTTACACTATCCGCATTAAGTCCCTTTATTCTATCGATTAAAGTACAAGTTCCACGTAAATGCCTTTAATGGCTTTTTAAAAAGCTTCTTAACCAATCTCTTCCCGCGCATTCTTGAACAATGGAAAATGGGTTCTCAATATTGTTTCGCAAGCGAGCGCACATCACTTCGAGTGAATCTCCAAAACTTTGCCTCGATTTCTTTAAAATATCTTTGCAGCTCTACCTCAATTTTACGGTTAAAAACTGGCTTACGTCCTAATGGTATGCTTAATATTTCGTCACTGCAGGCTGCTCTTTGCAAAGTGGCACCATATGTTTTGGATGCCAAAAGTATTCCCATTTTATCGCCTCTCACCGGCTGGATGACTTTTTTCATGTTTTTTGCATCCCACTTTCCGATTTCGCCCTTTTTCGGCATGGCTTAAAGACATAATTTTAATTAAACGCTAGTTTTACTTACAAAATAAGTTATGTATGTGGGGAATGTCAAAAAGTGTTCGGTTAATGTATCAGAATGCACTGCATTGACTATATCACATTAGCCACACTCGAGTTTACATACATAACATAATTTTTTCATTAAAATATATTAAAGCGAGACAAAAACTACCTGAATTGTAAGTAAATACATATATTCTTTAAAGATCAAAGCAAATGTGTTGGAACTCGAAAATATGAAGTAATATCGGAGTAACCGTTTTTCGAAACGCGCACTGAAATTTTTGTGAACGCACAACTTAAAATTCTTTTGTACTTCGTTTTGCTTTGCTTTACTTTTCTAGCCTTGTATTTAGCAGCACTTACATATGTATATAACATTAAGTCTTCAACTTATCTGTCAAAGCGAAACTCTGAAGCAAAGCAAAGCGAAAGTCTTATGTGCAAAAAATTTGCATTCGATAATAAACTTCTTTTAATAACCATTCTTCATCACCTTTTCCTTGAATTTACAAACTAGTTTACTTAAATATGTACTACTCTTTACATGTCAAAAAATATTTAAAAACTGCTCCAGGATACGAAAGATGCTGATTTATAATTTCACACCTAAGGAAAGAAAAGGTAAGCAAAATAATATAAAATTGAAAATGTCTAATAAGTAGAACTTTAACAGAAGAAGAACACCGATTTAAAAATAAAAATATGAAACTTTCCTTGGGCTTCAACGAAATAAACGACCATTCTGTAGATGTGCCGTAGTATTCCGACGCATTCCCTTCCACTTCAAATACACAAACCATACGTACATTGTACATATATGTACCTTTAGGCAATTTCAATAAATCCGAATATCCTTCATCGCTCACATCGAACGAAGGTATAATGCATGATACGAAAGACGTATCAATATTATATGTATGTACATACATACCCGGATCTAAATCCAATAGAAAATTTATGGAATGATGTTAAGACACAAATAGCAAATAAGAAATTCAAATCCGATCCGGCATTCAATCCCGAAGGAGCGATGTCAAAAATTATTGGAAAGCATGCAGCGAAGATGTGAAGAAGTAATAAAAAGTGGGGGATATAGTACAAAATACTAACCAAGTGAGCAATGATATACCATTTATTTTTTATTTTGGATCCTTTTTTTACCTTTAAAAAAACTCTTTTCAGAATGTGCTATTTATGTGTCCCAGCTGCCTCGCAGGATATTTATGTTTTCGTATATTTTTATGAATAGTATACTATTTATTGTTTTTGTTTTTAAATAATATGAAAGTGAATAATTTTCGAAAAAAATACCAATGCTTTTTTAATCTTACGTGCCAAACTTAAGGAACAACTATACATTTTGTATATGAAGACCATGTGTGCTATTTATGTGTACATGGCTGTATATACATATGTATATACATAACACAATTTTTTTGCAGGCTATCTACAAACCATTTTACAAAAGCAAATTTCTTTAAATTCTCGCATGGATGAGTAGGTAGAGAAAGTATGTGAAATTATATATTTCCGGTGACTGGTGCTTAATCAAATTAGATATGTAGAGTATATCTACTGTAGCAACCCTGGGTAATGTTCTTCGGGTCGTTAAATTGCTGAAAGTTCCTTTTTAAAGGTATGTAAATAAGCATTTAATATTTTCAGATTCCAGAGTTATCAGAAGAAGTCCCAACATAAATTCATGCGGGAGTCAAAAGTTTTAATAACAAAAGTCCACAAAATACTCGTAGTATGCCGCATCAGTGGAGAAACGGACAACGACATCCATAATGAGCTCACTACAATAATGCCACTTATGTTTATCAATATAGTCGATTTATGACGTAGAAGAAAAATTAAAAGAGAATGAATACGAAGACACTATGGTAAGTTTTAATTCTTTTAATTGAGTGCCATCACCTAAATTTCCGTCTTTCAATGATTAGAAATCGTATAGTTTTATAGTTATAGTTTAATTTTGGCAAAAAAAATGTCCGGCAACGTTCTGCACGAGTTTATTTGGGATGGAAAATGTCACAAAAAAGCTTTGTCCAAACTAAAAATTGTGAATACCGTTCTTTTTGGTAAAGATAAATTATTTATTTAACTAACAACTTATATACTATGTAATGTTTTATTTTGCAAGAGCGAGCTGAGCCACAACAGGCATAAACAAAGGCCATACCTTATCAATTAGTCGGCTTAAAAAGTACTACTTAATATACATTTATTAAATAGATATGTACTTAATTATATATAATTTACATACATATGTATATTGCAGAAGTCTGCAAATAAAATAATTGAGAGCTGTTTTGGTTTTTTTGTGTAGATCTTATGTTTTTGGGTGTGCTGAATCCGAAAATAACTTTAATTTTGTCATAGAACGGCACGTTTTCTGACAATGTAGGTGTCTATGTTAAACAAGTTATCATCTGAAAATAAAATATAAAATATTTAAAAAAAAAATTTTAATTTATAATTGCGTAAGAAAAGTAATTTATTTATGTAAAATACATTAATTAGTAAGCACTAAACACATTTCTTTTCCCCAGTGAGACTCTTTTTGGTACATTTTCGCTTGTGGGAAGCATCGGGAAGTTCTTTTTGAAGCGTCCAACACTAGTCTGCCATCACTGATACGCTCCATCTTCCCTAGTATCTTTTTTCCATCTCCTTAATATCTTGGAATGAAGAAAATGTACTTTTAAACTCATCAAGCAACCTAAAGCTTGTAATGCTTTTAACATTCTTTTGAAGATTTGTTTGTAGTTAGGATCTTTGTTATTGCCTAAAAATTTCTTTAATTCCTCTTCTCTTTGAGGATCCGTCATGAATAGTGGATCAGCCATAAGCCGTCTAATATCTGGTCCAACGAAAACACCTTCCTTCAACTCTGCCTCCGAGAGGATTTAGAACTTTGATATTAAGTATTTGAAGCAATTTCCATCTCTTGGAAGTGACTTTACAAATTGCTTCATCAATCCCCGCTTTATGTGAAGCGGTGGTAGAAGAACTTTATGAGGAGGCACCAAAGTTTCATGTAGGACATTCTTTTTGCCAACTTTAAGCTCCCTCGGAGGCCAACACATTTGGTCCAGTGATTTGTTCGGTCTCTACTATCCCATAGACACTAAAGGCAAGGGATTTTGGTAAACCCAGATTGTTGTCCGAGCGCCATGCCCAATATTTTGAAATCACCGCACACTTGCCGACAGTGGTCTTTATATTTTAATTTGCAAATAATAAATTCCAAGTTCTTGTAGGTTTCCTTGAGGTGTACGGAATGACCGACAGAAGCAGAACTGCTTTTAGGTTTCTGTTTGAAGAATCTATTATAATACGCCACTCTGCTGGGTCGTATGAGATCTTAAATGTATCTATCAAACCTTCAATATTGGTACAAGAAACCAACTCGTCCTCTTGAGCAAAGTAGAAAGTAAACTGCTTCTCACGATATCTAAACCAGGAGGAAGACACTCCCGGCAAAAGTAAGTTCCTGAGTGAGAAAGTGAGTTTAAAAACAGTAATCATAATAAAATTATATCTATTATTAATGCCTACAAGTTAGCCCAAAAAATCCTTTTTTATAATAAAATTTTGCGTTTTGTAAAATAACCTTACGTTCTGGAATTTTTTTAGTATTTTTTTAGTTTTCAGAACACCTAAATACATAGAAATCAGTGGGAAATATCCAAACAGCATTTTTGTTGCAGACCTGTGTTATCTATCTGAATTCAAACGAAATACTAGATATAATAATAGTTCATAATTCGATAATTACTTCTTTCGTATTTATAATTTTAAATCTTACACTATGTATGTAAGTATGTACATACACGAGTATAATTTAATTTCAAATATAATAGTTATAAATACATATGAATATGCACACTGTTATATACGTATAGTATATGTAATGCATTTGTTAAAAATGCAATAAAACTATATATAACTACTACTCATAAAAAACTAAAACAATATTTCTAATAAATAAATTCAACAAATGTATCAAATAAATTGTATAAATAATTACTAGTAAAGTATAAATTAAAAAAATATAAAAAAATAAATTGGTAGCGATGGACCCATTGTAAGTACGTACATATCTATACTATCTGCTATTTGTAAGTAAGTACTTACTGCATACACCCTTGGTAATCCAGTAGGTAAACGACCAAAAACGAGATTCCTCTTTTGCAGCGAAACAAAGTCGAGGATATATTTTGCTTTTCATTTGAATTTCCTGCGACATACATATATGTACATATTTACGCAAACAAAAATATGCAAAGAAAGTCGCGTTACTTGTTTGTTTGAATTTTGTTTTCGACATAGTAGGCTTAGTTCGATAAGTGACGCCGCCGAAAGAATATTAGCAAGGCGAGTTCATTTAAGGTGGTGGTAATAGAGCAACACCAACAACCACAAGAAAATTGTTTTTGCTCTTGGTGGGTGATTGTCAAAATCATTTGATTGATAAAATCAAAACAAACTCATTTCATAAAATAAAAAAAAAAATATTTTTATAAATTTTTATAAGTTGTCGGTAACCGTTTTGATTTTAATATTCTCGTTTGTATAAATATGTGAATGTCCTCCCGGATGCATGTAAATTGTATTGCTTCGATTAATTTCATGAACCCATCTTCATGGTTTCGAGCAATTGTTTTTCGCCACAAATATTCAATTATCATATCCGCAAAACATTGCGGATTACAATAATTGTCTTTTAAAAAGAATCTTTTTATGACTGCTGCCACAAAGGGATTGTCGGGATCGCTGTGGTTGACTTTGTGGTGCTCATACCCGTGATCCTTTAGGCAGTCATACGCCTTCCAAAAATCAGTATGTATTACATATACTGCCTTCATGCACATGCTTTTGAATTAAAGGTATGAGCACCTCAGCGTACCGAACGTTTTCCGGAATATTTTACCTCTATTGTATTTTCGCTTTCCAAATTTGCTCTCGTCAATTTGGACAATTTTCCCGGGGCCGCCAATTTGATATAACACAACTGTCTCACGGCAGTAGTTGTACTAATCGCAAATGGTAGCACTGGACAAAATGGCGTCCTCGAAAAAATTCTCCTTCTTCACTTGAGCCTGCGTCCAATACGAACTGTACGCGTACATAAGGTAGAAGATGTGGGGGAGCGATAGTTTTGCATTTTCGAACCAAGTACCGGTGGCCCTAGATGAATCGGTCTTCTAACGACAGTTCCCTTTGCGGCATCGGAAAGTGCCGACGGTGTTATTGCCCTTCTCCGAGACCTGCATAGTCGTTCTATGCAGACGGCATAATTTGGATGTAGAAATGAGCCCCTGCTCCTCCGCGAAACGAACACACTTTTCCCTCGTGTCTAACTTCCGTGAAACCTTTACAAGGTTCCACATATCTTCCACTTCTGACACCGTTAATACGTTTGCGTTTCTTCGCGCAGCACGGCTGGATGGAGGGTGCATCAAAATCTATAAATAATATGCGACTACGTATATACATATATGAATATAAAAACTAAAAGAGGAAAAATATACCTGTTTGCTCATTGGATTCACTCATTTTTACATTAAATTATAAGTATATTTATCGAAATATAAAAGTAAGCACATTAGGATCACTTAACCGCTGCGAAATAAAAGAATGTGATACCAAAACGGATTGCAAAACGGCTACTTTTTAAGAAACTAACAGTACATCCAAGCGAATTCGTATAAGGTGCTATCAACCCTTCAGGTGATTGTTTGTTCTCTTCGACTTTTCGCTATCCGTGACATTGTTACCATTTAAAAGCCAAAACAAAATACGTGGAGTTCTTATATTTGTTGCTGTAATTGTTCCCGCTTTTTTACTTTGTCTGACATTCTTACCATTCAAAAACAAAAACAAAATACATGTAATCTTTAACTTATATATGCTCGCCACCACCTTCTATGAATTCGCCTTCAATACAATCAAAGGCGAATATTACTATTTTTCTTATTATTTTATGCATATCATACATATGGCAACACACTCATCTAATGTTAGTGGCAACCATTTTGCGTGTATGCAAATGCGCGATTATTTTAATTTTATTTATTTAAAATTTATTAATAAAACGTTTAAATATTAACTTTCTTAATTGTGCGGGTTCGGGAATGTTAATAATTTGCATTTTACAAACGGTATATATGTAAGTGTTTATTGTGTAATTTTCAATGAAATAAACAATATAATAGTGTGCATTTTAAAAACTTTAAGTGTTAATATCTCGTAAACTATAATGCTCCGGCAGCTAAAAACTATATATTTGTAATCAGGAGGTCCTCCTCTACCCCCCATCACCCCCTTGATTTTCAATTCGGGGGGTGCTAAAATACAAGTGAAAAAAGTGTTAGTGAAAAAGTTTAAGTGACAAGCAGAAACGGTGTGAAAGACGTAGGAGCGTAGAAATTCAAATGGCAGGTTCTGATAACGAAAGTGAAGAAATTGAAGAAATAGGAAACAAAACAGATTTGAGTAAGGATTTAAAAGATTGGTTTCTTAAGCATAGACCTTCGCGTGAATGTGCAGTGGGTTTAGTAAGAGTCCTAAAAAAACATAATTTGGAATTCAGTGCATTTTATAAATATATCCTGAAGGCTAAGCAAGCTATCTTAAATATTGCAGGGGGTTCATGTCTCCATGTTGGTTTAGTAAATTTACTGAATAAAATTTCAAATTGCCTAGATATGTATGGGATATTGAGTATAATATATAATATAATTTTGGCGCTTACACTATATATGTATGTAAGTACCTCAGTGTTTGGACGAGCTTCTCCTACCATTTGTGGTGTGCATCTTTATAATTTACCACAAATGGAGGGACCTACAGTTTTGGGCCGATTCCGAACGGCAGATATATTTAATGAGAAGCTTTTTCATGGCAGAAATATCCTCGGAGGTTTGCCATTGCCTGCCGAATGGTGACCGCTATTAGAAAAAACTTTTTCTATGATTAAGATTTTGCTTGCCCTGACTGAGATTCGAACCTCGAACTCACCGGCATATCAAGTTATAGCACGCACCGCTACCAACTCGACCACAGCGGGATATTGAGTATTGATATTAATATTGATGGGCTCCCACATTTTAGGAGCTCGAGGGCTCAATTATGGCCAATTTTAGGCAGAATAAATAATATTAAAAACCAAACTGTATTTCCAATTGCATATCTGAACTAGAACAAATTTTAGGAAAAACATTTCAATTAAAAAATAAAACAATATTTGTCACTGGAATACCTGGCCACACCTCATCGGACGGATGTTCCAAATACACACTAGTTGCTCGCAAAATAACGGGTGTCTTAACTTATAACACATATTGTGGCCAGTTATATCAGATGATGATTTTTCTTGCAGAAAATATCTTAACCATCATTTACGGCAATACTTATCTGATAAATCTCCATTTGAAAAACTAAATATATCTATGATTACACAAGTCCCAATAGATTGCATGCATTTAATTGAGTTAGGGGTAATGCGAAAAATTTTAATTAAATTAATGTCAAACAAAGTTAATATTAAGTTATCAAGACATAAAAAAATAAATATTTGTTGTACGTATTTTTATGATTTCTACTTTTGTATACATATATTTATGCATAAGTGTATAGCATTTTTCTTTTAATTTAAATTAAATTTGAAAGAAAATATGAATTGAAATATGATATCAACTGAAAATTTTAATTACTAAATAAATTAATTATAAACTAAAATATTATGCAATAAATTCAGTAAGCAACGAATGCGTCTACTGTAAGTAAATACCGCGGTAAGTAGTAAATTCGTTGTCTCTTGTAAATACATATGTATGTATGTAGGTAGGTGGCAAATCCACTGCCTACCAGTAAACTGCGGTGAAATTAACGAATTTGCCGTATACGGATGAACGGGGTGGTGGCGATACTCCACAGCCTATGACATCGTTAACAGAAAAGAAATGAAGTAAACAGAATCGTAAGTAGTGGTCATTACTCGTACTAGAGGGAAATAACTTAAAACATTTTTAATAAATACATACATATATTATAATAATAACCTAATACTTATGTACATAATAAAATGAATAACCTAAAATATTTGTAAACAATAAATTAAACAAATATAATAAACTAATTGCATACCCATATCTAAAATAAAATTAAATAAATAACTTAAAATATTCGAAAATTACTAAATAATACAAAGTTAATAAAAACGTTTAAACAAATGCATTTACATAAGGATACGACTTAGGGTGAATATAATAAATTGTACAAGTTAGTAATAAGAAATTCGTAAAATTAAAATAAAACATTATTTGTGTAATACTAATATGAACATTCTTATGTTAGTACATAATAATTTTGTTAATTGATACATTTTATAAATGTTATTATGTATATGTATGTACATATGTACGAGTATATATATATTTTTATTTTGTGGGTTGACGCCCGTGAAGAGGTAACTCTCATGAGTACTGCTATGCCGCCATAGCAGCATGCACGAATTGCTCTAGGCTACACCTACGATACTAAAACCTCTCCACCACGACCACTCTCCCCGCGGAATTGCCAAAAAAGGTATTACCTCACGGGGATGGTTAGTCTGTTTGCTCCTACCGTGTTACGTTGGCTACGCCTTGCCATCTTTGCGTGCCTTAGGTCTATGTGAATTCGCTTTACGTGAGCTCATATTTCTTTCCATCTTTAATTTGACTGTAGCATTGAGTGAATAAAGTTTCCTCCTTTTAAAACTGTACGAGTTTGGGGAGCATAGCGAGGACACTGAAACATAATATGTCTTGGGTCTTCGTCGCTGTCTGTACATGTTGGGCAGCGAGGGGAACTATCATGACCAAGTTTGTGCAAGTATTTGCGGTACACCCCTTGTCCCGAGAGAAACTGTGTTAGATGAAAATTTGTATCACCATGGATTCTCTCCAGCCATTTGCCGATGTGCAGACCGATCGTAGGGTGCTGAGCCGATAGACAGCTGTTATCTTTTTCGCGTAACTTTTCACAAGCATCGCGTCGGCCAAAATTGGTGCCGCATACAGCAAGATTGAGCTAATAACCCTTCTGTAGAGGATTCGTTTACTTTGCCTTGGTCCTCCTTTATTTGGCATAATGCGCGATAAGCTTGTCTGCACTCTCAATGCTTTCTCAGAAACAAATTCCAAGTGGGACTTAAAATTTAGTCTTGAGTCGATCATCACGCCCAAGTATTTGATAGCGGGCTTCGACGTAATTAAATTTGTCCCCACGCAAATGTTCAGAAACTCCACTGCCTCTCTGCTGCTTATTAAGAGTGTCTCGGTCTTGTGGTCGGCCAGCGATAGTTGCATTGAGCATATGAAATGGTGTAATTGTAAATGTACGAGTATTTTATATTAAAAATACTATAAATTAAGAAAACTAAAAAAATTATAACAATGCGTTTTCATTAACAAATCGGATTTTAAGTAAATACGTATTGGAATGTAAATTACACTGGTTACACCCCTATTGTGATTGTCGACTGGTAGTAGATAAACGACTATTAGTCGATTATTGATCGGCAATGGTATTGCGATTGTCGACTACTCGTTCGATTGTCGATTAGTCACTCGTCTTTCTACAGCTTTTTTTTACACGACACAATAATCTACTACAAAGTAAAAGACAATAAAATGGAAAAAGCGTAAGTTAATTAGACTGGTTTTACAAAATTATGTATTAATATATGCGTCTAAATTACAGATCAAAAATAGTTAGAAATAAACGACAGCGGTTGATGCAATTAATGGAGGAGCATCAAGATATTGCTAAGGAATTTGTGTAAAAACTCGAGCCAAACAGAGATGGGAGGTTTTTATTATTATTTTATAATAACTATTATTATTTATATTTAATTTACAACCTTCAAAGTGTGATTGTTATTTCAGCAATCTAGCCTAATAATATATTTCGTTCACCCCTTTGGGAGTCTTTTTCTAATTGAGATTTTAATGCAGACATGTTAAAAATCGCAGCGTCCTGTGATGTCCCGGGAAATCTTTCGTTTACATAACGAATTCTCATGGCATTATCACAAACCTGTAAATTATGATATGTGCTTACTTTATGCATATTTAATTTTATTTCTAAGTACTAACTATCATTGAATTTAAGCTAAAATGTCCTTTACGATTATAATATAAATGTTGAAGCCTGAAACCTTAAATACCTCCGTCAAAACTAAGGAAACGGTAGATTGGCCGAGTCAAATATTCCTATCGTTTCCCACACTCAGTGGGTATGATCCTGGAGCGCAGAACCTTTAAGTCGCTGCTAACTTTATAATTTTGGTATTGATGTGGTTTTTATACCGATGTTTTCGTACACTTAAAATAAATACAAAAAAGTCACTTACATTTGCTCTTCCAAATCTAAAGGATTAGATGCATCTCTCAGCTTCCTTCTCTCTATTTTTAATTTTTTTATTCCGGCAGCTTCCCCTTCATTCTCATCATCGGTAAACCAGAGCTCAACACAACCTATTTCAGTTGAATGTTTCTTTAACTCAATTACGCTTAAAATACTTATTTTATAATTATTTTAAAATTGTAAATACATCCATTTACAAATGTAAACAAAGTCATAAACCGTTGTCAAATCAATTAACTATTCACAATAGTGCAGATTTTCGTCGATCGCAATAGGGGGTGTTAATTTCATAAAAATATTTTGTAAATTTACTAGTAAAAAACCGAGTACTCCTCACCTGTCAAAGCAGTAAAGCTATATATTTGATGAAGCACATAAACAACATGTAAAAACGAGATGTACAATTAGACAACAGGAATATATGGTTTGAAACGGTCACAAAAGTTCCTGGTAGCTTTAAAAATTTGATCGGAAAAATACTGAAACTTATAACCACAACTCCAGGTAAAATTACCAGTAATTTTTTCAATATCTTCATGTAAATACATATGCAAATACGAAAATTCGAATCCTGGGGGGAATCGTCACAGTCGTAAACGAGCAACTCGTTATCTAAATATGTCAACTTCGGATTATGACGGGCGTGAACGAACTCATTTTATCGAAATTCGGTATGATGACGTTCACCAACGAGTAACTGAATGTACTCGTTCGTTCGAATTGTCATTCGATCACAAACTGTCAATCGAAAGGGCGGTAAATTTAAGCAAAATTTTTAAAATGTAAGTAATTTTCAATATAATTTAAATATATTATGAATTTTAACATTTATTTTAATAAAGAGCAAATTACAATAAGATGAATTCGACACAAAAGAATTTAATGGCTCAGTTTATGAGTGGTCATCCCGATTTGGCAAAAAATTTGCTACCAAACTGCGCCCAGGGAAAATCTACTGCCAACAGACTTTGGGATGAACTTACCAAAAAATTGAACGCTGTAGGGCCGCCGACAAAGAATGCAAAATTATGGAAAAAGGTCAGTATATTCAGCATATTTTTAAGTTTTCATATCATGTAGATATCTATTTTAGGCATTTGCTGACCAAAAATATAACGCAAAAAAAGAAGCTGACTTATAATAAAGCTTCAAAACGACGAACGGGCGGCGGACCTTATGAAGAATAATTTTTAACTTCAGCTGAGGAGCTCCTCGAGGCTTGCGTGGAAGGTAATAAGTCCGTTCCCTCATTTGGGAATATACCTTCCCCGTTAGCCGAATCTATTAACAATGACGCGGGCTCAATATCGAGCCGAAGTAGCACAAGCATTAACCCAGCTCCTGTTCTCACTCCTGCTCGTAGAACTCCGAGTACACGAACGAATACAAGACAAGAATTAAGCGACAAAAAAGTGGTTCTACTTGAGCAAAATTTAAAAGCAGCTAGAGAACAACAGGATAACATGAGCGCCCAATTTGACAAAATGCTTGAATTTAATAAAAGACAACTTGAGTTTAACCAAAGGCAGCTGGAAATCGAAGAGAAACGGCTGAAAATTGAGGAAAGACTACTGGAGGGTAGCCAGAGAAATCGACTACGAAATAAAATGTTTGGAGCTCCAGTCATTACAAACAAATATTAGAAAATAAGTTTTAAAATGTGATAATGTGTGACCTTTTTATTTGGAGAATATCCATTTATTTAGTAGATATATATTTTTTTCTATGTTAGTTAGCAACTGAATTTTTTACTTTTTATTACCTTACCGACTTATGAAGAATGATCTCATGAAATGAATTAAACCCAAACTGTTACTATAAATATGCGTTTTATTTAGCTTTCCATATGTATTTGCTATAATTTAGGTACAACTCTTTCGACAATGAGGTAAATAATCTTATTTCTTATTTACAAAGAGAAATTAAAAACAAATTTAAACATACGTTATATGCATGAAAATGCACCGTCGGCAAGAAAAATTATTCAATGTACTGTGAGTGACTACAAAAATTAAGTTATTTGTGCATTAAAATGTTTGCTATCTATTTAAGAGCGAACACTTAATTTGGTCTCTTATGGTATGACCGATTTCACTTTCATAATTCACAGGATTGTAATTAATTTTAAATTTTAAACATACATTATGCAGTGCTGACAAACGTTCGAAAATCTAGCCAATTTTACGGGATCATACCTTCCTTTTTTTGCGTAAACTAAAATTCTCCAACGGCCTTTTAGGATTCCAATCGTGCGTTCAATAATGCACCTTGCCTTTGAATGAATTTCATTAAAAGCGCACTCGCTCGACCCATCCTGTGCATTCCTGTACGGTGTTATACACCACGGTTCCAGTGGATAGCCAGATTCACCTATTGAAGTGCAAGTAAAAACTATTTTAAGTAAAATTAAACTTCAGGGAACAAAATGTTAAAATCTTACCAAGAAGCCACGAATTCTCATTCCTATGCTGCTGAAATCGCTGCTCCAAAACCCTCCGTTGGTTTAAACTCTTCCATACAAACGTATCATGCGCTGCACCTCCATATTGGCAATTGATTGCTAGAATTTTGTATATGTGGTCACAAATACATATGTATATTAGTTACCAAATATTTTATGTTTTGTATGAAAAACTTACTATCATAGCATTTAGACTATGGAAGCCCTTCCTATTGAAGTACATATGTTCGTCCTTAGTTGGTTTCGGCAATCCTATGTGCGTCCCGTCTATACATCCGATAACTAAAATATTACAAAATAGGTTAACATGTACATATATAAATTTACTATGCACACATACAGGCGAATATGTACATGTGCATCATCTTTTATTTACCTCCTGGTATTCTATACTTTTCCATAAAACATTCCTTACACCTTTGCGAGTTGTCCACATCTAATCTTATTAATTCCGGGCATAGTTTATTCTCAATTTCCACGAAAACATGGGATGTTAATTTGGACACTGTACTCTGCACATTCCTATTAGGTAGTCACTTCCAATCGTGTGTTGATAGCTGCCACTTGCAAGAAGTGAAAGACTTGCAGCTAATTGCAGGATATGGGGAACAGCTTTGTTGTCGTTGCTCCTAAAATCAATTTTTTAGGACATATTCGAATGCTTCCTTGCTCAATCGAAAACGTTTAATGAATCTGCAAAATTTGAAATTTAGATGACTATAGAATCATATACATTATCGTACTTACGCATTATTTGATAAAGCCAGCGGATTGCTTTTGTCTCGCAACTGTTTGCGCACAATTTTTTCATCACTTTCGCTCTCGCGAAACTTGGATCCATTTTAGTTTCGCGCCGGTTTATTATTTATTTTTCATCTATTTTGGCATTTCAGTTGCGAATTGGAAAAATGAGAAAGAGTAAAAAAATAATTGATAACTAAACTGACAATTACGATACGTTCTTCCTCGAATGTAATAATCCGATATTGTTCATTCGATGATCGTATAACGTAATTTTTGATTGAACCATTGTCGACTCGGTTACGACTTTCACGATTCGACCCCTGTTGATTTTAAAACTTTTTGAAAAAATAAGATCTATGTTTTGAGCGTTGCTTGTTAAGTTTTTTTTTTATATATTAAGGTGTATATGCATTTTTCATGATAATATGATGACGCCCCTAAGCACCAATGGTCAGGCTTAACCAAAGGTCGAAAGAGCTGCGTTTCAGAGAACAAACGCTGATGCCCGATTAAGTAGGTGCAGGCCTGCGGAGTTCAAGCCCCGTCTAGGACTGAAAAACTGTTTGTTTGTCAAGCCACTTTGACATTAAATATGTCACAAAATGTAAACTTTTGAAAGGGGCTTTCCCTTCATTTAACTTAAATTCAGAGCCAGCATATAGAAGTCGCTCACCTAGTGCTGGCTCTGATTGGGTGTGTTGAGTTAACTTTAAAAGAGTTTGAGAAGTATTCCATTTTGGAAGAGAGAGATGTGCGCGCCATGAGTTTCGAGGAGATTGCGACGACTCTGAAACCACAACCATACGTGAAAAATTTGCTCAGGCTACCCGGTTCTATCAGCGTAACGCTGCAAAACGAACCATCATTACAAATCTCGAGGCAGAAAATGAATGTCTCAAACAAAAATATAGGGATTTGTGCTCTCGGGCAATCATTGCGGACGAATAGTGTAGCCTTGATGCTATCAGTTTTGTTTTTTATTAACTCCTCTAAATCTCAATATACAGAAGAACATATGTAAGACATTTGCCCAAAATAAAAATTATATGTCTTCCAAGCATATGCGTGACAGTCTCGGTTTTTACTAGCCCTACAAATCTTCTCTTTTGCGTTGTCGCCCCATCCGTTACGTGGTCCCTGGTTTTGATGCCAATGTTATACAAAATCTTGACAAATTTGTGCAAAATATGTCCAGCACTGAACGCATTTGCATACTTAATTTTGATAAAATCAACATCAAACCTGACCTCTGCTACAATAAATCTCGAGTTTTAATTGATGGTTTTGTTGATATTAGGGATGCCAACGCGATACAAATATTGCACAGAAGTGTTTCTTCTTTATGGTCAAAAGACTTTGTTCGAATTGGAAACATGTGTTTTCGTACTATATTTGCAAAAGTGGTCTTAATGCGAACACTTTGTTACCGATCATCACAAAAAATATATTTATGCTAAAAAATATTGGACTTAACGTCTAAGCTTTAGTTTCTGACCAGGGGACATCAAATATTGGCTTATTATCAAACTCCAAATTTCAGAGAGCAATAATACATTCTCACATCCTCACTCCAAATTGTTTCAGATTGACCAGATGAGTCAGAATTTTATGTCCGAAGTTGTCTGAGGCCCACATTCGACCACACTCGTTTGAAAAAATTAGTATGTCACGAGCAACTCAAGTTTTGATTAATTCGGAGCGGCTGGTATTCAGATGGCTCGAGAACAACATTTCGCCAACGATGAATACGTGGTAAAATTTGCTGAGTCGACGCAAATATTTGTCAAAACCATGACCGACTTTTTTGACGAGCTTGATTGTAAATATATTGGCTTTAATAATCCGATTAGATGTCCACTAACTCGCGATAATACGGGCAAATTAAAAAGAATGAACGCCCATATGGACTTTTAAAAAAAATTTAACTTCCAAACAACGCGCGGGTTAAATGTATAGAGGGCTTTTGGACCACCGTTGGAAGTTGAGTTAAAGTAAAGTTTGTTTTGCCCGGGAAAAAGGAATCAAGACGCATTAGAGAATTTTAAGATATTACCCATCTTTCAGCATATGATGTGCAGTTTATTGTGGCACGGTTGTTGTCTATGAAGATACTTCGCCAGAGATTTGAGAGAAAAGGAGGCAATTGCGAAGATAATCACATTACATAGTTTAGAGTGGAATCTAAATTCCGACGATTCTCATCTGGAAGCAGTTGCTGGCTTACAACAAACGGAGAGACTTGCTGTGGACGACATTGACGTACCCGATGAAGATTTTGCTGAAGTAGAATGAAAAGCTGAGGTACAGCTGCAACGGTTCTACACAGGCTATGGTATTTACCAGAAAATTTTGCCGAGAACACAGAATAAAGCTTTTGGACTTCTTAATCACTGTTCTTCTTTGTAAAAACTAAAAGTGGTTGTTACGCGAACAAACAGACGTTGCAATATGTCAAAAACGGGTGGATACGCAAACAAGGTGTAATACATAGGCCAAGATCCCGACAATGAAAGAAGTAACGTTTCTTATCGTAAGTAAAACTTTTAATCAAAAATATATGAATATATTCGTATGCAATATATATACCTACATAAATTAATCACTTTAATAACTTTTACTTTAGGGTCTCATATTTCCAGCTTTTCTTCTTTTTTCAGAAATTTTCTCTTTGCAGCTTTTCTTCGTTTTTACAAATTTTTTTTTTTTTTCTTCCACATATGCACTTTAGTTTTGTAACAGAGCCTAGCTTTTTAATACCCTAGACGGTTATAACTCGTTAATAAGAATAACCCTCTGGGGTTTAAAGAGCAGGTAAAACGCAATAGATTAATTTTACATACATACATACTCGTACATTTACGGATATGAAGAGCTAGCGAATATTTATAAAAGGGTGTTGCAGCCACACATTATACCCACACATAAATAGACATACATTTGTACGTATATAAATGCGTATTAGATATGTATGCAACTCAGCGTAAAAAAGAAGGTTACAATTTTATTTAACTAGTACCATATCAATTAAAGTTTCAAAATTTGTACAGAGTGCACACATTTTCCCAATATGAAAGTTGTCCATCCAAAATTTCTAACGTTTTAATGAGAAATTGAAAATTTCTAATATTTTAATGAGAGTCTTAAGAAATTCTATGTATGGGAAGCATTGTGAACATTTTTTATATTTAATTGCTTTCATAATGTAGCCGCTGTTATTTACAAAAATTGGCGCCGCCATAATATCTTACAATCGAATGATGTCTCATACAGTTGAATGTGGTCTCATACAGTCGACTGCGCACAAGGTCTATACAAAGTATTTGCAGTGATCGAATTGTCTTTGCGTTAATTCATTGTTGTTAATTTGTTACGTCACGCATATCAGCTGATTGCCACATTTTGTGAGAGAAGAATATCGGACATGCGCAATGCGTAACCTTGTATATCCTTTATATCAACAGAAATATACCTGGGTATGTTTTGTGTCTTCAAAAGGCTGTAAGTTTTAAGTGGATAATCGGATCGACTTGATATTTCATAATAGCCTAGCCAAATTTGTTTTACGTAACAGTTCCAAGCTTGGTTAGGATATAACCCATTACGTCAACAGCATACATACCTGGGCATGTAAAATGCATGCAAATATGAGGATATTATTAGAAAGTATATTTTATTTTAACTTCATTTTGTAATTTTTATGTAGTTTGTGTAATTTTATGTAAAAAATAATTTTACAATAAAATATTTATTGCATTGAAAAACATCTATCGCATTGCGGCAAGTCCTTGGAATGCTCTGCGTACACTGGTTTGTTACATCCTGTTCATGCTTTGCGTGTAGGGCGTCGTCTGGAACAGATGTTGCAATTCCCCTTTACTTTTAGGCGACCTGTATTGTCATGATCTTTCGCGTCTTGTGCTCCAACATCAATAACTTTGATGGGCTCACCATGGCGTTGCGCGTTGAAAAAAACCCTGGTTCTTCCTCCTCGCCTCCATTTCTGGATTGCATAGTTGTTCACTTAGCTGATGGAGAAACATCCTGCGGCGACTTGTAGATTCCTTCAGGTATGTGTTGTTTTCAACATATATTACGTATGCAGCAAACGCAGTAACGTCGACAATATTATTAAAGAAAGCCAAAGGCCATCTATTAGTGCGCCGCTTGGTACTAAATTCGGACAATCACTTGTCCATGTTATCAACGCTGTTTCTGTGGTGTAATGTGTAGTGGACAACAGTACAACAGACTTGTTTTTTTGGGCCAAAAATTGAGGATTCAAGCTCACGTCCCTTGGGGTTGGCAAATGCTACTGGCACGAATGTACGCCTTTTGTTGCAAGTTCCCAATATGGATAGTTTGTTATCTACCATCAAAGTTTTTGCTAAGTTGTAGCTAGTGAAAAAGTTGTCACACGTGATGTTTCTGCCACTTCCATCAAAAAGGTTGACATGTAAATCCCTTACGATTCGTTCGTAAAGGTTTATTTCACGTTCACCAGACGGTGCCATTCCTGTATAGATTTGTCCCTGCATTGAAAAATTATATTTAGTTATTTAGATTTTCAACAATTTTTAACAATATGATTTTACCTGCAATGGATAAGACGAAATGGAGTCGCACACCCACCACACTTTTATCCCATATTTGGCAGATTTCGATGGTATGTATTGCGTGAAACCAGTACCACCACGGTAACCATACAACTGCTCATCAACATAAATTTGCGTTGAGCATCAAAAAAACATCCGATAGTGCAGCTGCTTTGTTAGTTAGTTTGCGGGCGTGTGTTTCCATTATCGAAACGTATGAAGCGGCTTATTGCACAAAATCGTCGTACACTTATTGCTGCACGATATAATGGATGTGATGTAGTTTTCCACAAATCTTTTGTATGCACGTAACCAGAATGTGTAACGCCACGTAGTAAAAATAGTCCTAAATATGCATCAAATTCAATTTTTGTTATGGGAATCCATAATCTTGGTTCTCTAGTGGGATGTGCTGCATTATCATCATCATAACAAATCTTTCGTTGCCCGTACTGGTCCAGAGTGTGCACTTCTACAGCCTAACCTAATATTCACGCACTCCGGCAATTTTCTGTTAAAAATGTCTCATGCTCATACATATGGGAGCAACCCAAATTGAACGGCGTGCGCCAAAAGCTAACTCAATTTCCAATTTTCATTTTGCGTGACATTTCAATTTGACGTTTATCCCACCGTTGAGGGTGATGCGCATATAAATATAACGAATACGGACTTTTTTGTTTGGATGAGCAAAAAAAATTATCAAAAAGCTATGAATGAAAACTTTTTATAAATTTGTACATTGTTTGGAACTTGGAATTATGATTGCATATATGTATAATATAATAGAGGAAACAAATAATTTGCCAAACTTGTTAATAAGTTCCTGTGTTGAAGCTATTCATATAAATTAAGATAATATTTAATGTTTAAATAAAAATTAATATGTAACATAAGGTAAATCAAATCTTGGGTCGCATAATAGTGCACATAGATGAACAACAAAATAAACTTTTGTTTAACTATCATTTTGCAAAAATTCGTCCACAAATTTTATCAGAATTTAACTTTAAAAATGCGCTTTTTTTGCATTTTTCACATTTTTTTGTTTGATTTTCATTCACTGCACTTAATATGGGGCCACTAATGCATTCATTTTGGCACACACATGTTATTAACACATTGTGCTATCAATTTTCACCGTTTTTAGAATCAACATATATTTAAATACTTCGCAATTATTAAATTAAACTTTGTAGAGTTGTTGTTGGTTTTTTTATAGATTTTATTAGTTTAAAAATAGAGAAATGACTAAAAGAAACACACATACAATCTTTGCTTAGCAATCTGCAGCGGGGCCAAGCGCCAACTGCTTTACAGCGGCCAGCCATCGCTGTCCACACTGCAAGGCAGTCATCTTGTATTCAAACTTCATGTGGCTGATACTGTAAACGGCTGGCTTAACGCCTAACACGAACACAGTACTTCGCCTAGAAGGTCTGCTCACCGCCGATTGCTAAACGAAATGGACCTGCTCTGTATGCGCACAGGCTTTTTATAGCAGAGCAAGGCTCCTTGTGTCCATTCTGGCAATCCTGATATACAATTGTTATACACTTAGAAACTAATATGTGGAAAAGAGACAAATAGATATTGTTACAATTCTACGGCGTTGCCATATTAGATTAACATCAAAACTATAAAAAGGTATTGCCATACATGGTATTGCCAGATTTGTAAGTAAGTAAAACTATGTTAAAAGATAGAATAACGTAAAAACATATACATATAGTAAAAGTACAAGCGGCTCGTTACAGTCTCCCCCTTTGGCGTGCGAACTCGTCAGGAGTGCACGGCAAGACTTCCTAATTCTTCTTGGGTCGTCCTCGTCTTCGCAGTGGCCGCACTGGTGCTGGAGATTTGTCTTCATTGCGATGCTTATATTTTGTAAGTGATGACACATGATACGTGTCCAATGGTAAATTTGGATTCTCTTTTGATGCAATTTCGTACGATGTTGAACCAACTTTTCGAGTAATGATATAGGGTCCATCTCTTTTCGGAACGAACTTCGACGTGAGGCTCTTTGATGCCTGACTTAGGGTATGCGTGGTTACTAGTACTTCGGTACCAATACTGAAGTCATCTTGGGGTCTTCTACGGCGGTCAAAGTATTCTTTGTTTTGATCTTGCATATGCTGTTGGCATTCCTTTGCACGTTTCATTTCATTGCGGATTGTAAGAAGATAAGGCGTGATTTGTGGAATAAAGTTTTCGGATTCCATGATAGCTTTTACGTCATGTTGCACATCATCGAGAGTACGTAACTCCCTTCCAAATGTGAGGTAGGCTGAAGTAAAGCCGGTGCTTTAACATTTTACAGTGTTCATCGAAAATCTTATTGCTGGTAGGCTGATATCCCATGTATTATGTTCAGTGCCCACAAGGATTGCTAATTGCGTTTTGATGTCTTTGTTTTTGCGCTCGACTGGATTAGCTTGCGGGTGGTAAACGGGTGTAAATTGTTGCTCAATTCCCAGGCAATATGAAACCTTTTGCATTATCGCTGACACAAATTGAACGCCGTTATCCGATTTCAACCGACGTGGGATTCCATAACGAAAAAATACTTCATCAATCAATGTTTTCGCACATGCTTAAGCGGTTACTTCCTTTAAAGGGAATAATTCTATCCATCGTAATGCTACGTCTTCGACTACTATTATCCACTGAAAACCATCTTTCGTTTTTGGTAAAGGGCCAAATAAGTCAACTGCTACAACTTCAAATCTTTGGTTGCTGCTTGTAGTTTGAAAAAGACCCATAGGTTTCATATTTGTCGCTTTATAACGCTGGCATTCAATACATGTTTTAACGTGTTTTGCAATATCCGTTCGCATACCTGGCCAGAAGTAACGGCTAGCGATACGATTTATGCTTCTCTCTACGCCATAATGTCCTGTGGTGCTGTCATTGTGATATTTATTTATTAGCTCCTCACGTTCCTGTTTCGGTACTACCATTTGAACATCTTCTTTCTCTTCGTTGGAGTAGCAAAATAGGATTCCATCGTTCAGCAAATACCCTCTATTTGACCAAAATGTTAGATTATCGTCTTCTGATTCTATTGGAAAAATAATTTTTTTTTAGGTATTCGTCTTTTAATTGTTCATCTCGTATTTCCTTTGGACTCTTACGGGAGAATCAATTTGAAAAGAACATACATATGTAGTTTTCAACCTCGACCTCAATGTCTTTTTCACATGGAGGGCGAGATAACATATCAGCAAGCGAATTAGTTTTTCCTGGATGATATTATATTTTAAAATCGGCCAGATGGAGACTTTATTGTCAGTAACCACTTCAAAGGTTGATGGTCTGTTAATAAAATTATTTCAGCTCCTTCTATATATCCTCGAAACTTTAGCGATAGCTAAGGCTTCGCGCTCTGTTGTTGAATAATTTCTTTCAGCTGATGACAACAATCGATTCTCATATTCAATAGGATGCTCGTTGTTCTCCTCCCCCTGGAGCAAAGCTGCACCTAGTGCGTAAGCACTAGCATCGGTTTTTATACAGAATGGCATGTTGCCTTGAGCCTGTTTCAAAATGGGTGTCGACGTCAAAGCTTTCTTAAGCGCTTCAAATGCATCATTTTGTTTGGTAGTCCAAACCCATTTAACGTTTTTCTTTGTAAGCTCTGTTAATGTCATTTGATACCTCAGCGTAGCCATTAATGAACCTTCTATACCAAGAACATGTTTGGATAAATGATATGAGCTCTTTTATATTTCTCGGCTCTCTTCTCTGGCTAATAGCAATAGTCTTCTCATGGTCAACACATATTCCATCAGGTGTTAGAATATGACCTGAATACTTTACATGCTCACAAACAAATCGACATTTATCATTATTTATACGCAATTTGTACTCCCGTAATTTCGAGAGAACGATATCGAGATCATTGAGGTGTTCTATAAACGAGTTGGAACACACAATCAAGTCATCGAGATAGGCTAATAGTTGAACCCTAAGAATAGAGGCTTTAAAGCGGTCCATAAGACGTTGGAACGTTGCAGGTGCGTTACGTAGACCAAATGGCATTCTCTTAAAAGAATATGTTCCGAAAGGAGTAATAAAACAAGTTTTGTACACATCTTTATGATTAACTTTTATTTGGTAATAACCGCTTTGGAGATCTAACGTAGACATATACCTGGTACTTTTTGCCGCGTGCAGTAGATCATCCATGCGTGGCAGTGGATATCTATCTGGCACGGTTACAGCGTTAATTTTCCTATAATCGATACAGACACGAACTCCGCCGGTTCTCTTTGGTACCATTACCACGGGAGATGCCCACGGTGATTCGCATTCTTCGATGATATCTGCATCAATCATCTTTTTACCTCGGTTTTTAACACGTTTGTTTTGGCGAAAGAAAGACGATATGGAGGACTAAAAATCGGCGCATGATCACCCGTGTCAATTCGGTGCTCAGCGTACGGTGTTGTCTCAGTAATATTGCCAAACACTTCTGCATGAACTTTTAGCACTGCGTCGAGCTGCTGCTTCTGTTGCTCATTTAAGCGTGTGCCATCTGTCGTTTTCAAGACCTTGAAATTAATGGAGCATATTCTCATGTAGTCATCATCGCTGTCGTCGTTGGTTTGCTTGTAGGCTATACTGGGGAAAAGAGATGGTTCCTGTTGCCTCAGCGGGGTTTGTGCGTCTATCGGCAAAGAATCTTTAAATATTGCCTGGATGGAATGTGGTGAGTAGTCGCTGGTTGACATCTCGGGGCCATAATTTTCGAAGTCAGACACGTATGCATCTGGGCGCGGTTGCTGAATAGGTATTTTACGAACAGGTGTAACGTTTGCAAACTTTATAATTTCTATAAGATTCACGGGCATGTTTTCTGCAAAATCGTAGTACATCGTGGGATTATCTTCAAAATACCAATATTTCTGGCCCATGTTTAACACAATTCCGGCTTTTTCTAAAAAATCGGCTCCAAGCAAAGTTCGGAAATTTTATGACGGTTTACTTTTTCCCGAATATATTGCGCTTAGCATACCAAACACCATGTTAATTTGATCAGCTTCGGCTGGAATTTTGGGTAATTGTGCGAATAATGCGCGCTTCTTGCGGATAAAGGTGTCCGTTACCTCATTTTTCTGTTGCTTAGCTTCCATGATTTCGGAGTACACTCTCCATGCTGGCTTTGCAGGTGAAAAGCTCTCGCGGAGCATGCGAATCGCATTAGCAAATGTAGTAACCTGGTCCTTTACACCACGCCACCACTCCGCAGCATCACCTTCAAGCAACATAGGCATTCCGTTAATTGCGTCGGCGTAATTTATTTTCTCCACCGTTTTAAACGTTGATATCGATGCGATGAATTCTTCCACTTTAACCGGATTACGTTCACCGCTGTAGCGCGTAGTACACGTGCTGAAAGTACCAACTCGTACGTTGCTGCTATTCACAGAATCCAGGAGTTGCTGGAACTGTTCCGTCGAAAGCGTAACCATTGTGTTTAGTCGTGGGCTTCTCCTCGGTAAAATGATGACAAAATTTAGCTTCAGGCCAACAAGTTGGGCGCCAATTGTAGAGTTGTTGTTGGTTTTTTTATAGATTTTATTAGTTTAAAAGTAGAGAAATGACTAAAAGAAACACACATACAATCTTTGCTTAGCAATCTGCAGCGGGGCCAAGCGCCAACAGCTTTACAGCGGCCAGCCATCGCTGTCCACACTGCAAGGCAGTCATCTTGTATTCAAACTTCATGTGGCTGATACTGTAAACGGCTGGCTTAACGCCTAACACGAACACAGTACTTCGCCTAGAAGGTCTGCTCACCGCCGATTGCTAAACGAAATGGACCTGCTCTGTATGCGCACAGGCTTTTTATAGCAGAGCAAGGCTCCTTGTGTCCATTCTGGCAATCCTGATATACAATTGTTATACACTTAGAAACTAATATGTGGAAAAGAGACAAATAGATATTGTTACAATTCTACGGCGTTGCCATATTAGATTAACATCAAAACTATAAAAAGGTATTGCCATACATGGTATTGCCAGATTTGTAAGTAAGTAAAACTATGTTAAAAGATAGAATAACGTAAAAACATATACATATAGTAAAAGTACAAGCGGCTCGTTACAACTTGCATATTTAAGCCCCGAACAAAACACTCAAATTCCTTCCAAATACATCTGTCAAACTACTGAAAACAACGAGCGAAAGAGAAACAAAGATGAAATTGGTATAACTCAGTAAGCTTTATATACAATGTACATATGTACATATGTATATGCAAACGCAAAAAACATTTCATTTTTTCTTTTTGTGATTTTGTGATATTTTAATGATTATTATGTTAAAGGCAACATATTTTAGCTGGAAAAACTTAGATTGGAAATGGCGATATGCTATTTTACAAGGAAAACTAAGATTTCGTTTTCTCATTATTTTAGCAAATTTTTAGTTCAGTGTTAAAAGTTGATGGGGTTTAATAACGGTACTTTTTTATTGTATGTCCATATTTTAAAATTTGTATAACATAGTTGATTAGAGTAAAATGGCTGAAACACGTTTTGGTAAGTAAAAACTAATAGAAAATTAAGTTGTAAATAATATATATATATTATTTTGAAACGTCGTCAATAACGAAGTGGAATCTAATGCCTGTGGGCACTGAGCTGCGAACGCATGCTCAGGGAGTCAACTTTGCCGAAAGCAATGGGCTTTTGCCAACGCAAAAGCAGTTCCCACTACACAATACACCTATGTGTATAAGAAAAGGTGGAAAGTTCGAGTACTCTGTGTGCTACAAAGGCATTTGCAGGAAGAAGACCATGGTCCCTCATGCCGTCGGAACTTGGTTTCAAAACACAAAATTAAGTGTTACACGCGTGTCCTTCATTATGTACTGCTTCGCACAACGTTTCTCCCGCGAAGCAGTGCATAGGGAAGATTATTTGGCTGAAGGGACTGCTACGTAATCTAGTACGATGAGCGACTGGTATAGTTATTGCCGAGGGGTTGTGGTAATATACCAGTTGGACCACCAAAATGTTCAAGGCAAGATTGGTGGTCCGGGAAAAGTCGTACAGATAGACGAGAGCAAGTTTGGCAAAAGAAAATTCAACAAGGGTAAATTACTTTTACATTGATTAAGACTTGTAACATATTTTTATACTTTTTATTTTATATTTTAGGCAGGCGGGTAGAGGGGCACTGGGTGCTAGGGATGATTGAGGACGGAAGTAAGTGGTCAAACGTTTTTTTTATAAAGAAAATTATAACCACCCCTCTAATTTTGCGGACATGATAGTGGAGTATATGTGGCTTCGCTCCATCCTGAAAGAAAAAAAAAGATGTATTTACACTTTAAAGTAAATTTTGAAGAGTATTTTATTTAATCGGAGTGTGTCCGGCCAGGGTTATTTTTTTGAAGCGTAAGCGGCGCTTTTCACAAGAAAATCAATGTTTGTAGTGTAATAAATTGAAAATTTATATACGAAACATTTCCCCAAATCTTTTAACTAAATAAATAAATTGAACCAGCGCTGAAAACTTCCACCTTGTATTGTTAAGATAATATTTAATGTTTAAATAAAAATTAATATGTAACATAAGGTAAAGCAAATCTTTAAGCTAAATAAATAAATTGAACCAGCGCTGAAAACTTCCACCTTGTATTGTTCTCAAACGAATTTGAAAGCCATGCAACTCTGTGAAGTAAACGCACGCAAATCAATTTCGGGTGGACGTGGTTAAAAATCTTGCGTGCTTGCGTCCAAAAACGCAAGCCGTGAACATTAGGTTAGCCTGTAAGAATGTTGTGCCTATGGACTCTTGTAGCTTGAGGTTGTATCGAAGACCATGCAATAATATCTCCTGAAGTACAACTTTCGCCAGTTTCAATTGGCGCATCTTCAAGTTCTTCATCATCAGAATCAATGTCGTCCTTAGGGCTATATTCTGGTTACGTCGATTTTTCAACATCTGATTCAATCTCACCTGAAATCTCGTCTTCTAAATCGTCGTCTACTATATCGTGATCACTAACTTCAACCTGGATTTCTTCACGCGTTTGACCAATATATTCTTGTTGTTCTTCATAGGGAAGTGCGCGTAATCGTCATGGAATAAGCTATTCACCATCTGCGATTTCAGTTTTTTTTCACGTCTTTTCACTTCAAATTACAAATGTTTAATAAATTTGCTGACGAAACTATAAATACTGAACCTTCGGCAAGCAACCAAAAAAGGGTGTCTACCTAAATAACCACTATTTTCAACAAGCAATGACTAAACCTAACAATAAAACTGGATTTCTTAGAATTCTAAACCTTTTTACATGCATTGAAAATAAGCCATTTTCCTAGAAACTCATTATATGTGCATTAGAACAAATTAAAAAGGAAAAAATTCCAAGAAATGAGTTAGATATTAGCATTCTAATGCTAACGGCATGCCATTCCCCATACAAAACGTAGGAACATATCCGGGTAACTTGCTGTTGACGTGCGTAAAGCGATTCTGCTGTTGACATAAAGGTTAAGAGAATCAAAGATAACTGCGTTATCCAGTGATAAATAACTTAGTTACTTAATATTTAAGCTGTTTGCACTTCTATACAAACAGGCATTAATTGTGGTAAGTACTGGCTGCTTTACGTTTTTATACCACTGGTTGTTATTAACGCTCTGTAGGAGAGCAGTGGGCCATTTCTATGAGCTAGTCATCGATAAGCCGTTGCATACATCGACAATTGTTTGTTTTTCCCGAAAGTGAAGTTCCCAATGACCCACATTGATCGAAAAGCTGCAAAAGAAGTGTTTGCTTCAGCTTCATTCCCATTTGTTGGAAGCACTATCGACTCTGAATACCCATTGGAACCGCTTATGACGCCTTTAGCGAACCAGCCTAGGGAGCGAAAGCTAGAAAAGTTGTTGAACGCCCGATCGGAGTTTTGTAATGCCGTTACAGATGTCTTCTGAGAGATAGAAACATGCGCTACGATCCCGCTAAAGTAGCATCTTATTATTAATATATGCGCCGCTTTGCACAACATTTATAACAAATTTTGAATCGGTGATCCGGATGAAGCTGAAATTTTTTTTGATGCCGTTGTACTATCGAAACCAATTAATGAAAATGGCAATGGTTCACCAGGAGGGCGTCGCAGAAGATAAATAGCTGATGCTTTGCTGTAAGTGAAACTATAACGGCTTTAGCGAATGATATATCGGATTCTTTTATTTTATTCCATACTTTTCAATCCCATGTTATATACAGATTTGTTAAATATATAAAAATAAAATAAACTCTATGCTTTTAAATTAAATTTAAAAAATCACTTCAATCAATTCCCTAACTTATAATAATAAATAAAAGATAAAGCCATCACATGTTTTCATAACAAACTCACAAATTCAATTCAGTCCCTTAAAATATTAAATTTAAAAAAATTCATTACGTTTTTATTAAATAAACTATAAACTAAAATAAACATATTTTCAAGCGCCCTATTTACCATATTTTGCGTTTTTAATTTTAACATTCGTAGTTTTATTTCCATATTTTCCTTATGTTGACTTTTTTTCTAAATTTTCTTCCTTCATTTTCATAAATTTTATTTCTTCTTGTTTTTATTCATTTGTCTTTTTTGCATACCTTGCAATTTCGTTGAATTTTTGAAATTTTGTTGGAAAGGGTATCCTGAACTTTGGTCTGTTTCTTCAACGCTTACATCCGAATGATTTCACGATCCTCCACTGTCATTCTAGGATGGCTGCTTGATTATTGCGACGCCAAATCCATAGTTTTTTGTGTTTCTTCGCTCGTGCGACCTTCTGGCTGAAATTCAGTGCCATTTACCACAGTTTCTTCAACATTGGGCTCATATGACATGTCTGTAGGATTTACTCCGTCCTGTAGTTTAAGAAGCTTATCCACCCTTTGTTCTAATGGAGATAAACTTTGCTGGGTATAAGGGCCTCCTCCTGTGGCAAGAGTTTCGCATCGGTTTGTCGCAATATTTTTTTTTAATTTCCGTTTATAATCAAAACAATCCTAAATAAAACGCATAAGTAATTTTAACATTAAAAATTAATTCAATTCTTACCTAATTCCACTCTCCTCCGTTTCGCATTGGAGGACTAATAGCGTTGACTTCGGAAGCGAATAGCTCCCATTGCTCTGCCCTGCTTTTCTTAGTCGAACCAAAATTACCCATTCCTCTGGCGATGTCCGAATTATTCTCCATTAACGCAACCAGTTTTTGGAATTGCTGCGTTGTTGTACTTTTTGTTCTGGAAGCTACATTTTGTTAAATATAATTAAATAAATAAAATGAATCAAATACAGATTAAAATTTACTTACGTCCTTACCATTTCAAATAGCGAATAAGAAATACGTTCGTTAAATTTTGCAGCAATTTTTTATTTATTTATTTTTTTTAGTCTATGAACAATAAATTCTTACAGACTATGAGAAAGTAAATTAGATTTCCTAAATAATAATATTAATTAACGAGTAACATTACAAAATTGAGTTTAAAATGATCACAAAAGATGACCTTGGTAGAGAAAAATCGAGCTCGATAGAATTAGAGATAAAATTGAACTCATTTAAAGCACGAACAAGGGGAGCATTGCGTGCATAATTCGTTTTAAATAGAATTCTTGCTATAGAATGTACATATGTATGTGAAAATCGAGGGGTTTTCTACGGTTCCTTGAATAATACCCGCTGCGAAAGTTAGGGAAAGAACCGATCTTCAGCAGTAAGCTGCTCAATGCACTCAGGATTATTGTTATGAGTTTGTTTGTTAATAATAACAATATTTTGTTTGATTGCATAAATTTGCAAGCCAAGTTTGAGTTTTAATTCGAAAACACTCAGAACGGACTCCATGCCTATTTTTTGTGCAACCATCACCGAATCATACGCTTTACAGAGCTTTCCGGTTAAATTAACACAGTCAACACAAAAGTAGCTGAAATGGCGATTCGTTTGAAGTAATCTCACATGGTAATCAGAAATTGTGCCTTCACAGCAACGACGATGAAATTTTTTCTTACAAAAGCCATTACATGGCACAGTCAAACTATCATTTCTAGGAAACGATTTAGACCACTTTCCACAAAAGTCGTCCATAATTCTGTGGACTTTTGGAAAACCCGCTTAAGTCGAGATAAGTAAATTTTCCAATTTCTTTATCATAAAAGCACATTTTCATAACGGTCATTTCTGTCTTATTGGCGTACTGATAGCGTGATTAGCGACGGAGATATGAATTTTGAAAAAGCATCTTAAGTCGATATTTTTTCCTAGTGCATTTGCGAAAACAACTTAAGTCAGATAAGATAGAAAAGAGAAAAAACATTCTAAATAAACCTCTAACTATCGTTTAGAAAACCATCTTAAGTCAACTTGATGTGACGCTTTTTTTTTATTTTGCTTTTGGAGAAAGAACTTAACTCGGTGTAAGTTTGTGTTTGTGTCATTAAAATGTTTGAAAAAGGAACTTAAGTCGAAATAGGTTAAAAATTTTGTGAAATTTTTCGTCTCAGGTGATTTTTGTAAATGCTCTAACCTGACATCAGCGGATATTTTTTTCTAAAATCAGTTTGGAAGAAGCACTTATTTCCTTTAAACTTGGTTTAAAATAAAATTGTTGCGGTTGGTCGAAGATAGTTGACTGTAAAATCATAAGAAATCATGACCCTTTTATGTAATGGTCCTATTTCTTTTTAATATGTATTAACAAAAGTTTTGTTAACAGTTAAATGTGTTTTTTCGCTCTCCTGTAAAATTTGGTTTATAGACTTAAGCGGGTTTTCCAAAAGTCCACAGAATTGTTAAATAAAAAATTTAGCAGACCAAAACACGTCTGCATTCAACGAAAGCACAGTATCTACATATGTACATGTGCGAAGCAAATGTCGTTTTTTCGCCAGCGGCAATACTAAAAATTCATTTTCGTCATTCGTTCGCCATTTTCTGGTAATCAGGAATGTACCTGCCGTCTTACGTTAATCGTTGACTATGTTACAGCAAAAGACGCTTGAGAGAGAGGCTAATCTCCGCGCATCTAACGCACGAGTTATATTATATTGATATTTACTTATAACTGTTGTTAATTCCTACTTTGAAATGTTCCAAAAAAAAAATTTCTTATGTTCATAGAAAATTTAATTTCAAATTTCAGTTATGTACATCAAAGTTTTTCATTCAAAGAAATATTCTTGTATCAAACGTTGTAAACAAATTTCTCTTTTAAAATAAAAATAAATTCTTCAATATTTGTAATAAGTTTCTTTTTAATATTATGGATATCTTTACATTATGTATTAAAGCTTATTTGGCACAGTCATCGGATCAACGCGACTTATTATCCTGAATTAAACCAAATTTTAATTAAACCCCGTTTTTTCCAAAAACGTTTAAGAAAAAAAAGGAGATAAAGCCAAAATTAAAAGAATCCTGCAGAAATAAAAAGCACCACAACATTTAAAAATTAAATTAAAAGAAAGGACTGTAATAATCCTCCGAAAATAAAAGGAATGCAGCAATCAAATATTAAATAAAAAGAAAAGGCTTTAACAAACAACAATTAAATACTAATTTAATAAAATACAAGCAACAACTACAAGGGAAAAATCAACAATCAATTTTGCTATAAAAATGGCACTACAACATACATTTAAGGACTTTGTTAAGGATGCTCAACAAATAAGGGAATTTAGAGGTGATGCTTCTTATGCCAATTATCCCAATAGAGATAATTTTAATAATAATTGTAATTCTAATTTCAATAAATATCAAAATTTTAGTCAATTTAGAAATAAATATAATAGTAATAATAATAATACTAATAATATTACCAGTAATACTAATATGGAAGTAGACCATATGCAAACAAGAGAATTAAGAACCTCGAAATTTTGCAGATAAACATTTTTATTTAGCAGCCTCACAAAATCATTACCATTAATTGAAATAACAATAATTAATAGGAAATTAATTGAGTTTAATGAAGAAGGAACAATGTCTTGGAAACTAACTGAATTTAAAGGAAAACAATTTGATGCAATAATAGGACAAAATATTTTAAAGCCAATGAAAGCAGTAATATTTATATATGTGTAATGAGACAGTTACTATAAATGGTAATAAAATTAAAATTTTTCAATCATGTCCATATTTATATAATGAAATTCATCAATTAGTAATCTGCAGTGTTGATAAAAAGGTTGCTGAATGTCTTTTTAAAGACTTAAATAATGAAGAACAAATAGCTGTAAAAAATATTCTTGTTTCCTTTAAAGAATTAATTTATATTGTAGGACATCCTTTAACTAATACAAATGTAATTCAACATGAAATTCGTACAACAACAGACAAACCAATATATTCAAAATTATATCGGTACCCACAAATTCATGAAAAAGAATTCTGCAAACAAATAGATTGGATGCTGGATCAGGGAATTATAAGAGACAGCAAGTCTCCTTACAATAGTTCTTTATGGATTGTACCTAAAAAAATTGAAAATAGTGGGGAACAACAGTGGCGAATTGTTATAGATTATAGGGCTTTAAATAATATAACAATAGATGATAAATTTCCAATTCCAAACATTGCAAATCTTTTGGATAAATTATACAACTATAGATCTAGCGAAAGGATTTCACCAAATTCTTGTTAAAAAGGAAGATTGTTTGAAGACAGCCTTTTCTACTCCTTATAGGCATTATGTATTCGTTCGTATCCCATTCGGTCTAAAGAATGCTCCTACAATATTTTAACGTTGTTTTAAAGGATTTGATTAATCAAATATGCGTTGTATAACTTGATGATATCCTTGTTTTTTCAACTAGTTTTCAAGATCATATAAATGATATAAAAAGAGTTTTCGTGAAATTGAAAGAGGCAAATAATCAAATCCCAATTAATAAATGTAAATTTTTTTTGCAAAAGAAGCATTGTATTTAGGAAATTTTTTAACTTCCGAAGGAGTTAAACCAAATCCTGTTAAAGTGGATCAAGTTTTAAAACTTCAATTACCAAAGACAGTTAAATAAATTAAATCATTTTTAAATATTACCGTAAATTTATTAAAGATTATACAAAAAATGATATGAAGCTACATAAATTTATATGATTCAAATTATACATATACATACATATGTATGTATGTAAATGCTTTCGAAAAGTGAAAAACAATTTTAACAGAAGAACCAGTACTTAAGTAATCGGATTTTAATAAACCTTTTCAACTTATTACTGATGCAAGTATTAATGCAATCGGTGCTGTTTTACAACATAACCAACATCCAATATGTTATGCTGGTAGAACTTTAAATGATCACGAAAAAAATTATTCAGTAACTGAAAAAGAACTTTTAGCAATTGTTTGGGCAACTACACCTTTTCAAGTTCAAAATGAGAAAATGTAAGACGATAATGAGAAACTGTAAGGTTGTATTGAGAAAGTGTAAATTTAAATGAGAATGCGTAATATCAAATTGAGAAATGTAAGTTGAAAATGAGAAAATGTAAATCGTGATGAGAAAGTATAAAATTATAATGGGAATATATAAATTGATATTGAGAAATGTAAATTCATATTGAGAATGTGTAAATTCAAAATGAGAAAAACTAAATAAAATAAACTGAAGAAATGAGTTTTTCTTTCAGTTAAAAATAAAGCCAAGAGCGAAAAAGAGCTTTCTGAATTTTTTATTGCAATATCAACAGCAACAATTGGTAACCATCTCCAAGGTAGAATGTACAGCTTAAAAAAGTGCATACATTGCCGGCTAATATGAATACGAGAGAGAATAAAGAGAAACGAGCAAGCTATGTTAGAAAACTTAATCAAGCCATACGCGAAGGAAGACAGATCGCTTTGATTGACGAGACGAATTTCAACCTCTTCTGCCGGATGTCTCGAGGTCGATCGAGGATTGGGCAGCGCGCTATACAAATTTTGCCAGCTGCACGAGGTCCAAATGTGCATTTGATTGGAGATATAACAACGACCGACGTTTTGCTCATGGAGCGTAGAAGGGGCTCATTCACGGCCGAAGCATGCGGGGAATGGGTTGGAAAACTCATTGAGCGTTGGCAAAACATGGGAAATAATTTGCGGGATTTGGTAATAGTTTGCGACAACGGCTTATGTCGTTCTTCGATAGAAGGGAAAGTGGCGGAGCGTTCGAGAGAAGAAGCAACGGTTTTACGTCTAGGTCCTTATTCCCCAATGGTAAATCCGATTGAAAACATTTGGTCCAAAGTAAAAATGGAAGTAAAAGCGAACCTGCGTGCAAGGACGTAGCCAGGATCTGAAATAGGGGGGGGGGGGGCAGCTATTAATTTCAAATTTTTTTTTTTTAACTTACAAATTTTTATGCAAGTAGTATACGTCTAGGATTTTCTGAAAATTTATTGATGATTTTTTCTTCAATGAGCTGTTGATGTTCTTTCACAAATGTGCGATGCACGCTCATCAGACATAATCCAGATAGTCTCTCTTCTCCCATCGTGCTCCGAAGCCAAGTTTTAACTCTCCTTAGCGTACTAAATGAACGCTCCACCGTTGCTGTAGTGCATGGTAATGTATGTACATAATATTTTGAGAGCTTTTCGAATTGAAGGGTAAAATTCATCTGCCTGTTTGATCAGTTCAACAACTTCAATTTCTCTTAATTCCATTTCTGATAAATTTTTATTTTTCCATAAATTTTACCAAAGTTTCAATTCATTGCTGACATCTAAATCGTAATGCTTTTCGAATAGTTTCGAGTTTTCAAAAACGGCTTCAATTGAACTTTTGAGCATATATGTACAATGTACAATGTACAATTTATGCAACCGAGATAGCGCAAATGCTGGATTTTTTTCACGGGCAAATCTTATTTTAAACGAAGCTGTTAAGGAGTCAAGATATGGAATCACAATACAGCGTCGCCAGTACTCATCTTCGTTGTTTGATGGAGGATTGCTTCTATGTTTTTGTTTTACAGCTAAACGCGGTAAAGATAGTTCTATATCTAGCGCAGTTGCAACTCTTCGCGCTTGTGCAAGGAGTTCATTCGTTACTTGCTCTGCATTGCTACGATCGTTTTCAATTACCTCAATAATTTTTTCAATATGCTCACATATTAAACAAACAAAAAATAAATATTCTGCAAACATTCCAACTTTACAAATATAATTTTGTTATTTCATTTGAATATGCTCACCTACTGCAATCATATCAATTGCTTTCGTTTGCAAAATATTTACTGTTGGTTCCAGTAATGCAGAGTATTTTGCAATTGTCATTAGGGAAACGATAAACACCGATTTTGTCACCGCAATGAAGCTGGTATGCACTCTTTCTTGTGCTATAGTTTCCATTTTTCCAGTCCTTCAACAATTTCAGGAAAATTTTCAGAAAACTTTCTTACTGCCTTATATTTTTCCGACCATCTGGTTTCACACAAACGTGATATAGTAGGCGCACAGTTCCTTCGCGTGGTTGATTCGCGAAAAAAGTTTATAACGTCCTTTGTTGTTGATATGGCATTTCTTATTTCTGGAACGGCATTTGTATCATTGACAACCAGGTTCAGTTTATGGCTGGAGCAATGAAAATATTCTGCGCGGGTATATTTTCTTCTTAAAATTGCTTGCACACCACCTTCTTTTCCTGCCATTGCAGAACAGCCGTCGAAACCCAACCCAACACAAGATTCTTTTAAGAGCTCATGATACACCAAAAACTTATCTATTTCTTCAGCAATGTTAGAAGCATTTTGGGCGGAGAGCTCAATAAATCCCACAAATTCTTCTCTTATTATTTCCTTTTGTTCGTCGAAAAAGCGCAAACCAATTGAAAGCTGCTCTTTGCCGGATATATCAGCAGTTTCATCTGCTAAGACGGTGTAAGGATTTGTTGTTTTTATATCATTCACAATAAGTTCTTTAATAATTTCTCCGAAAATGTGTATGATGTCATTATGAATTTGTGGTGAAGTATAAACTGCGTTGCGGTGACCTGTCTGTAAATGTTCTTTTAACTTTGAGTCGCCTGAAGCGCTTCGCAAGTTTATTAAGTCTAGAAGAACGCCCTCGGCGGAATTTCTGCCCCTGAGAGGCATGTCGTGTGTGCCGCAAAATAACACACATGAAATAATAGATTTTATAATATTTCTATTATCTTCCATAGTTTTCATATGGTGTGTTTTCAATTGTACGTCGACGGGCACATTTTCAATAAAAGCCTTCGCTGCAGCTGCTGCAGCAATGTGGAGACTTGTTTGAGAATGCTTTTTGGAGAACTCGTGCATTTTTTTTAAATTTGTGAATGGTCGGATCATGAATGAACGCCTTGCACCGATCCAGGAACAGGCGGATACAGCACACAGTACTTACACAGTGCACCTTTCAACCGCTTGGAATACACCAACCACGGCGCATATATATCCAACCACCCATGGTTGAATTTTCTTTGCAAAGCTTTTGCATCAGTTTTAAAATCATAGGCAGCATTTGGAACCCGCGGACGAAGTAGAATCTCCTTTTTTTTCGACAGACAGCTGCGAAGCTCGCCCAACATAGCGGCCCACATCATTTACATGGCATTCCTCAGTGACATCTATTTTCACAGAAGAAGCTTTATTTGCTTGCGCCTCAGCAACAGGCACAGCCGATTGTGATGAACAAGCGCTCACAATAGCTTCTTCAGTTCCACTGCTGCTGTCACGAACATGTTTCCTCTTAACAGAAGAGATACCTCGAAAGTAATAGCAATAGTAGACAATCAAAAGTTTATAACCCATTTATAAATGCTTACCTTTTTGAAGAAAATTTCTTATATCCATAAATTTTGCACCTGTAAACTTGTAAACATGTAAACTTAATTTTTGCACTTGTTTGAAAGCCACCTGTTTTGTTTGTGATCTAAAGATAACAAAACTATCGATAGTTATCATTCTGCTTTGTATTAACGGCTGACAATGTCAAAATGAGTTGTGACAATAATGCGTCAGATGGCGCTCAGATCATTCAGCTATTATGAATGTTGCGTATTTAATAAATAAATGCATAAAAATGTAACCTCCAGCTGAGGCTATCGTCAACCAACTGAATAAAATTTTAAAACCTCTTAAAAAAAAAATCTAATAATGAATAATAATGAAAATAATAATTTTTCAATCTGTAGGGGGGGGGGGGGGGGCAGCTGGCCTCCCCTGCACCTACCTGGCTACGTCCTTGCCTGCGTGTGAGTAATTTTCAACCCCCTGGACTTTGCGAACAGCGAATACAATATATACAAGCAGTTACATGTATATACAACGCAAAAACAACAATAACTGGGGGAAATTGCGCAAGGGCTTTGCAGCATACAACTACGTTGCATATAAACGCACTTGCTTAAATGATATGAATGTTGGGGTGTAATGTTTATTGTTCCAATCTTTGTTTACATACTTTTATTAATTATACTTTTAATAAAATTAAATTTTCAATACCATATACAATATAAATTCAAATTTATTTTTTTTCAATTTGAATTTACTTTTTCTCATTCAGCCCGATTCTGAATTCTACCGGGAGTTTGTTCGCCGGGAGTTTTGTTTTTCCCGAGAAAAAATCCTCCAATTATAAATCCTCCGGGAGGAAGTTTTTCCCTGAGAATTCGGGAGGAGGAATTTCGAACTTCGAGTCAGCTGTTTCGTGCACATTTGACATTTCTTTACGGGCAAAAGTGTAAACAAATTTTAAATTTAAGTTTGCAAGAAAAATATATTTAGTAAAAAAACGGAGAACTTGCGTTTTTGAATAAAAAAAATGCATTCCATTGCATTGCGCTTAGCAGTAGAGGAGGCGGAGCACTTAAGAATTGCTCGAAGACAGCTAAGGGACTCCATGAATCCTTTTGAGTTACCTGAGTCTTTGTAAGTTTAAATTATATTTTGAATAGTTTAAATAGTAATTTTAATTATTCTTATAGGTTTGAAAAGTACTACAGGTTAAACAAACCAGCATTTAAGTACCTGTTGGATGTGTTGGTAGCAGCTTCTGAGCCTGCAAAAAAGATTTCTGCAGTATCCCCCCTTAATAAAATTAAGTGGGTGCTTACGAGTTTTTGCTGAAGGCGGGTATCAGACGGGAGTTGGAAAAGACTGTGATGTATCGTTGGCACAATCCAGTTTCAGCAAAGTATTAACGGAAGTGCTAACTTTGTTTGAAAAACATTTGTGCCTAAAGTGGATAAAAGTGAGTGGAAGTAACGATGAAAACCGGAAAACAGCACTTGCTTTTTACATAAAGCATGGTATTCCTGGTGTAGTGGGATGCATTGATGGCACCCATGTTAGAATAATTGCTCCACCACAAAACGCACACCTTTATTACAACAGGAAAGGCCAATACAGTTTGAACGTTTTGCTTGTAAGTTACTTTTTTTTATATTATTTATATAATGCAGATATTCATACCCAAATATATTTTAGCTCTGTGATGATGAAATGAGGATTCGGTACGTTGACGCTTCCCACCCTGGTGCATGCCATGATTCCTTTATTTGGAATAATGGCGGCTTGCGTGCTTATTTTGAAAGAAAGTATTTGCGAGGAGTGAATAACTTTTGGGTTTTAGGTAAATTAAATATATACATATATGCTTGTATACAAAGGTATCTAATACTTTTGTTCTTATAAGGAGATGCTGGATACCCTTTGGAACCTTGGCTGTTGACACCTCATAGAACACCGGATGAAGGTTCAACGGAGATGAAGTTCAATGAAACACAAGCAAAATGTCGCAACATTATCGAACGGACCAATGGTGTATTAAATAATAGGTGGAGATGTTTACTTGGTGCTCGAGAGTTGCACTACGCACCTGAAAAAGCAGCAAAAATAATAAATGTGTGTTGTGCTCTGCATAATATATGTATTCATTTTAAAGCAAGCACAAACATTATTGAATATGAAGTGTTGGAGTCAGCCGAAGTGAATGCAACGTCAGTTGCGTCAGCGCAGTATACTGTTGTAGCTCAATCCATAAAGAATAATATAGGAGCCTCACTTTAAGCTATGTTTTATTTATAAATGTAAAAACATATGTTTGTATTATTTGTATATGCCTACCCATACGTTCTAATGTACATATATGTATCTATGTTCGGAAGAGGAGCTATTAACTTAAATCTTTTGTATTTACATATCGCATACTAATTATAAAAGTGGCACAACTGAATATCAAAGATATTGTTGATTAAGCTTATTTTAAGTGTTAGTGTGAGTATGAGTTTTGCCACTTCTGTATTTAGTGCGCGTTATGTATGTACATAATGTTATGTATGTACAAAATTGTTATATTTACTTTTAATATATCTAGGGAATAAGTTTTGTATTCATCGATTGATTTAAGAAGTTTTTAAGTTTTTTTTTTTCAACTTTTATTTCAATATCCTTGAAGTATAATAAAAAACGTTTAAATCTTATAACTAAATAGAAACAGAACATAAACTTAAATAACACGTTACTATTAAACAAAAACAAAAAATTCATTGCAAACAAAAAACGTACGTAAATTACTCAATCAAAGTTTTAATTTAAGCATCTCTTCTAGCAAAGCATTGTGCCTGCGCATTTCAGCATTTAATGCTTCCATCTCCTCGAAGTCTCTTGCTTCGACATCATTGCGCTTTGCCATAAGAGAAACAGCTTGCTTAATATTTTCCAGTATGGCCTGTTGTACCTCGAGCTCTGCCTCAACGACTTCTGTGGTCGTTTTCGCTCCCACCTTCTTCGTAGCCGGTTTAGCAGCTCTTTTTGTGGGTAACGAAGTAGGTGTTGCTGGAATGGCTGGCCTAATGTCCTTCTCGGCCTCAAGCACTTCAAAATATTCGGCACTGAAAGCACCCTCCTCAATAGGCTCTGCCGTTACCTCAATCCGCTGTCACCCCTCCACGGACTCTTTCATAGCAATGAGGTTGTAAATTGCCTCTTCATGGGCTGAGAACGGTTGTGTGGCATTTGGACCACCACCCGTTCCCTTGGAGTGTTTTAAATTTGCGCTGCCTTTTGTCGCACATACTTTTTTTGATCTGTCCAAACCTGAAAATATTCCACAAAGTTAACAATGTCAGACATTTATCTACCTTTATTATTTGTCCAAACCTTTTTCCACTCCGTAATATTTTTTATTGGGGGGCCTGCGGAGTTTAACTCAGCTTCTGCGTTCCTCCAGAAACGAGCAACCTCCTCCTTGTTGCCTTTGTGGAATCCACGAGCAATATCGGGCCTCGATTCCATATGACTTAACATAATTTTTTGTTGGTTTTTGTTTGTTGTTTTTGACCTAAAAAAAATCAAATAAAACCTTTTAATTTAACCAATTTTAAATAGAAAGTAAAATAACTTACATTTTTGCAGCAACTCCCGTTTAAAATAACAGCGAAATTTCTCCCTAAATAACGGATTTATTTCTCTCCATTTTTGGCATTCGTGATGCCTACTTTTTTCCCGAAAGACATTTTACCTTTTTCGAAGATAGTTCATGATAGCGGGAAAGGGCTGATTTTGAATTTACTTTGTCTCAATTTGAATTCACTTTTTCTCATTTTGAATTTACACATTCTCAATATGAATTTACATTTCTCAATATCAACTTATATATTCCCAATATAATTTTATACTTTCTCATTTCGATTTACATTTTCTCATTTTGAACTTACATTTCTCAATTTGAATTTACGCATTCTCATTTCAATGTACACTTTCTCATTACAATCTTACATTGTCTCATTATGAACTTGAAAAGGTGTAGTTATGTTTATAGTGCGAAATTCGAAATTTTATCAGATCATCAACCATTACGATGGGTTTTTGTAAAATATCAGGGTAAAGCTTTAGATCCAAAAGTTTATAGATGGTTAATAAAATTAGGTGAATTTAATATAACACTCAATTATATTAAAGGTAAGGAGAATCAAGTAGCTAATTTTCTCAGTAGAGTGGATGCAAACAATAATGAAATTAATATGTTATCAGTTTCTACTGAATCATTATTAAATAATGCAAACGACGATATGGAAACAATTGATTCTCAAGAACAAAATAGATTAAATTATATTACTGTAGTATACAGTAAAATGGCTGAAACACGTATTGGTAAGTAAAAACTAATAGAAAATTAAGTTGTAAATAATATATATATATTATTTTGAAACGTCGTCAATAACGAAGTGGAATCTAATGCCTGTGGGCACTGAGCTGCGAACGCATGCTCAGGGAGTCAACTTTGCCGAAAGCAATGGGCTTTTGCCAACGCAAAAGCAGTTCCCACTACACAATACACCTATGTGTATAAGAAAAGGTGGAAAGTTCGAGTACTCTGTGTGCTACAAAGGCATTTGCAGGAAGAAGCCCATGGTCCCTCATGCCGTCGGAACGTGGTTTCAAAACACAAAAATAAGTGTTCCACGCGTGTACTTCCTTATGTACTGCTTCGCACAACGTTTCTCCCGCGAAGCAGTGCATAGGGAAGATTATTTGGCTGAAGGGACTGCTACGTAATCTAGTACGATGAGCGACTGGTATAGTTATTGCCGAGGGGTTGTGGTAATATACCAGTTGGACCACCAAAATGTTCAAGGCAAGATTGGTGGTCCGGTAAAGATAGACGAGAGCAAGTTTGGCAAAAGAAAATTCAACAAGGGTAAATTACCTTTACATTGCTTAAGACTTGTAACATATTTTTCTACTTTTTATTTTATATTTTAGGCAGGCGAGGAGAGGGGCACTTGGTGCTAGGGGTGATTGAGGACGGAAGTAAGGATATACCGTGTCTCACAGCCAAAATGATGCAGCACTGAATTGTAGCACTACTTGACAAAAAACAATTTCATATTAAAAAAATTAAATATTAAACTATTTTTTTTATTTGATATAAACATGTATTTTCCTGTAAAGCACAAAATTCACTAAAATTTAAATTTTTTCGGAAACGGTTAGCAAAAATACACACACTTGCAGAAGCTCAAGCTCACAGCGAAAGTGATGCACTGAAGTTTACCGTTAGTGGCGACGGCTTGTCGGGAATTTTCGAATGTCAAACTATTAACATTAAAAAGTAATTAAATTACAAACAACATTTGATAATTTTTGCCTTCAAGTGTCGTCATTTATACAGTGCAGATCAAAATGGGTCGTCAAACAACAGTTGAAGTGCGCGAACTAATTTTAAAACAATATAAAGATGGTAAAAGCCAACGAAAAATCGCAGAAATAGGGAAATTGAGCCACGGAACTGTTCAGCATATCATTGAACGCTATATTCGTGTGGAAAATAAAACTAAAAAGGCGCATTATAAATTTTTAATGAAGTTGATTCTCGTTGGATAGTTCGGAAAATACGGGAAAACTCTCATTTAAGTGCTCCAGCATTGACAAATGATGTGGAAAAATATCTCGGAAAGAAGTGTCACCCGGAAACCGTACGAAGAATCCTTAGGGTAAGCCGACTTCAATGAACGCACAGCTCGAAATAAGCCATATATCAGTGCAAAAAATCAAAGTGCAAGACTAAAATTTGCTAAAGAGCATTTATGTAAGGATGAAAGCTTCTGGAATACCGTAATTTTTGTCTGATGAAAGTAAATTCAACCTATTTCGATCAGATGATAAGAGCTACGTATGGAGAAAGCCAAATGCAGAGCTTCATCCACAGAATTTGCGAAGCACTGTAAAACATGGTGGAGGGAATGTAATGGTGTGGGGTTACATGTCCTCTTCTGGAGTTGGAAATTTGGCTTTCATTGACAGTACTATGGACAGGACTGTGTATTTGAATATCTTGAAAGCAAATTTGTTACAAAGTGCCATAAATTTAAATATTCGAGAAAGTTTTCGTTTCTACCAGGACAACGATCCAAAGCATAAAGCGGCCGTTGTCCAAAGTTGGCTTATTTGGAACTGCCCACATGTGGTACAACCACCAGCACAATCTCCAGATTTAAATGTCATTGAAAATCTGTGGTCAGTTTTAGAGCGAGAGGTCCGAAAATATGAAATTCGAAATCAGGCTGATCTGAAAATTGCTTTGCAAGCTGAGTGGAACAAAATATTCACAAACTACACAAACAAATTGGTAGAATCGATGCCTAAGCGCATGAAAGCTGTCATAAATAACAAAGGATATGTTACAAAGTATTGATCAACCAAAAATTTAAGTTTTGTTACAAAAAATTATATTTATTTATTTATGTATCTATTTATTTAGAATTAGACTTTTGGAGGGCGTATGATACCCTTTCAAACTATGGCTATATCCACGAAAAGGTAAACAATAGTGACCCAGAAAATCCTTTCGTTGCGGAGGACGGGACTCACACGCAACGAATTGAGTCACAGTGGCGAGTGGTCAAACGGTTTTTTTATAAAGAAAATTATAACCACCCCTCTAATTTTGCGGACATGATAGTGGAGTATATGTGGCGCCGCTCCATCCTGAAAGAAAAAAAAAATGTATTTACTTGTCTGATACAAGCTATTAAATACATATACATATGTACACTTTAAAGTAAATTTTGAAGAGTATTTTATTCAATCGGAGTGTGTCCGGCCAGGGTTATTTTTTTGAAGCGTAAACGGCGCTTTTCACAAGAAAATCAATGTTTGTAGTGTAATAAATTGAAAATTTGTAATAAAAAATCGCGTGTGCTTGCGTCCAAAAATGCAAGAATGTTGTGCCTATGGACTCTTGTAGCTTGTGGTTGTATCGAAGACCATGCAATAATATCTCCTGAAGTACAACTTTCGCCAATTTCAATTTGCGCATCTTCCAGTTCTTCATCATCAGAATCAATGTCGTCCTCAGGGCTATATTCTGGTTACGTGGATTTTTCAACATCTGATTCAATCTCACCTGAAATCACGTCTTCTAAATCGTCGTCTACTGTATCGTGATCACTAACTTCATCTTGGATTTCTTCACGCGTTTGACCAATATATTCTTGTTGTTCTTCATAGAGAAATGCGCGTAATCGTCATGGAATAAGCCATTCAGCATCTGCCATTTCAGTTTTTTTCATGTCTTTCCACTTCAAATCACAAATGTTTACTAAATTTGCTGACGAAACTATAAATATTGAAACTTGGGCAAGCAACCAAAAAAGGGTGTCTAACGTACCTGCATCTACCTAAACAACCACTATTTTCAACAAGCAATGACTAAACCTAACAATAAAACTGGCTTTCTTAGAATTTTGAATCTTTTTTCATGCATTGAAAATAATAAATTTTCCTAGAAACTCATTAGAATGAAGTCAAAATACCTGGGAACTGATGTTATTTTCCTTGTAGGTCTAATCGAGTAGAATGAAAATCCAATTTTGGAATTTGTCAAACACCCCCAAATTCCCGACTTAACCTTAAAAACCGATTTTTCGTGGTTTTGCGCACTTCCCATAACTTAGCTAATTAAAAACCGATTTTCATTCTAAGGTTTAAGAAAGAAGAAATTCAGACGTTTTGAAAGATATATAGACGTCTTAATAAATCTGAAGAAATTTACTTGTTTTTGCACAATAAACTTAAATTTTGCTACACTTTTTCTTTTTGATTAGATTCAAAGAGTACGTTTAATACCGAGTTCAACGAATGTTTCTTTTAAAAAATCGGCCAAAAAGTGACTGAGTTATTTTACTTTTTATAAGAACGGAATTTTTGCAAAAATTTGCTTCTGTTGTTCCCAAGGAAATTATAACTTGTAACAAATTTTTTATTATTATTGTAAGAAATGTAACGTGTGGTTGTTTTATTGCTCTTTAGTGTAATTTGTACAGAACGCAAGAGTTTAACATACGACTGTACTGGGTACTGTAGATAAACCTTATTAATAGAAATGCATTGGTAAAAATTAGCGTAATTACATTAAGCATAAATATGTATGTATATAACATACATACGTATGTACGTACACATACAAACGAGAAACCAGTTTTTCACTGTTTATCTCAGCACATAATAGCAGCGATCACTAGGGACCAGCTTTACGCTGTTCACCTAAGTAACCACAGTACATTAATACATTCATATAGTACATACAAACAAAGTACCAATGCAAGAGACCAGCTTTAAGCTGTTCATCTAGCTAACGGCATAACAACATGACAATGCAGAGACTAAGACATATGTACATTCAAGCACTTACCTCCTGAGCGATCGCCAAAGACAATTAAGGTCGAGCGCTCAGAAGATCGGACTTTTATAGGTCAAGGCTAGACTCTAAGGATGCTTACATTCAGCTTACATCAGCTGTTTGAACGGTCGCAATTATGGATAACAGTCAAATGCATTATCAGCTGTTGATTATTCGCAATTATTGATAACAATCATTGTGCAATATTTCCATTAGTTGTACAATATTATGGCACTTATTTTAACATATTCATACATAGAAATTATAATTTGAAGTAAATAAGTAAAAACATATATAATCATGGGAGGACGGAAATATAATTATATACATAATGTGTACAATACAAATATATATATATACTTATGCTACAAACTTAATTTTTGAGTTTTTACTCAATTTTGAAGTCTTTATAAATTTCCGATATACTGAAGTAAGAAACATTCGTTGAACTCGGTATTAAACGTACTCTTTGAATCTTATCAAAACTCATTTTGTGTTTTTATAAAATAGTGTGTGAAAATATCGCCAAAGTCAAAAAAAGAAGAAAAAGGGTAGGAAAATTTAAGTTTGTTGTGCAAAAACAAGTAAATTTCATTAGCTTTATTAAGACGTCTATATATCTTTCAAAAGGTCTGAGTTTCTTCTTTCTTAAACCGTTCTTAGAATGAAAATTAGCTAAGATATGGGCTAAGAAGTGCGCAAAAGCACGAAAAATCGGTTTTTTAAGGTTAAGTCGAGATTTTGGGGGTGTTTGACAAATTCCAAAATTGGATTCTCGTTCTACTCGATAAGACCTACAAGAAAAATAACATCACTAAATAGAAAAAAATTCCAAGAAATGAGTTAGATATTAGGATTCTAATGCTAACGGCATGCCATTCCCCATACAAAACGTAGGAACATATCCGGGTAACTTGCTGTTGACGTGCGTAAAGCGATTCTGCTGTTGACATAAAGGTTAAGAGAATCAAAGATAACTGCCTTATCCAGTGATAAATAAGTTAGTTACTTAATATTTAAGCTGTTTGCACTTATATACAAACATGCATTAATTGTGGTAAGTACTGGCTGCTTTACGTTTTTATACCACTGGTTGTTATCAACGCCCTCTAGGAGAAAAGTGGGCCATTTCTATGAGCTAGTCATCGATAAGCCGTTGCATACATCGACAATTGTTTGTTCCCAATGACCCACGTTGAGCGACAAGCGGCAAAATAAGTGTTTGCTTCAGCTTCATTTCCATTTGTTGGAGGCACTATCGACTCTAAATACCCATTGGAACCGTGGCTTATGACGCCTTTAGCGAACCAGCCAGAAGGGACTCCAAAATTTCGTTACAATGAAGCGCTGTGCAAAGCTCGCAATCCCGTTGAACAACTATTTGGCGTTATCAAAGAGTCATTGCGATGTTTACAAAGGATTCTCCCTTACGATCCCGAATTTGCTGATAAAGTGTGAACGCTTGCACCATCATCTACGTCAAAAAGTATCCAAAAATATTTGTATGATAAATCCTTTTTGTTAATTTTAAGAAAAACTACAGTTTAATCTTACATATCGATTAATGGTGATTTCGTGTTTACCAAAAAAGGTTGCTCTTCCAAGATGTAACATTTTTTGAATGTTGCACTCAACCCTGTAAAAGTGCACGTTTTTATCTACTCAGAAAAGAACACACAACACTGCCCTGTAATATCAATCAGCTGATTTATACGCGCCAATAAATTTGCCTTAATTCAAAATATACATAGTACATTGTACATACATTTGTATATAAGAAAATGAGCGCGAGTTAATATCGTTACACGATATGAATTAAAAAAATAGAATATTTTGCTTGCGTGCGCTTTATTGATAATCTTAAAACTGATTTACATTTGAATCCTTAGTTCTATTTATACTATTGATAGATGTTTACTAGTCTTTATCTGTTGTTCAGCTTGTTTACTAGTATTTGTCCTTTGTTTAGTTTGTTTACTAGTACTTGTCTATTGTTTCGTGTTAATCTTTGTTTTCTTGTGGGAAATTTCGTTTGGGTCGCTGCCTGATACCGGTTGCATCGATAACGCATTTGGTGCATGTTAGAACGTGCGACGTCATTAACTCGCGCAAGCAGTTAAAGAAATTTTAAAAGTGAAACCAGAAAGTCCCAGTTGCAGAAGAGCAGTGACTTGTAAGTTAAATTATTGTTAATAAATAAAACTGGGGAAAACTTTAGTTAACGTCCACTTTTGAAGTGAACGGTAGGCAGGGACAATACCACCCCCAACTCCCTAGGCTCTCCACAAGACTCTAAGCAACTCCCAAAACATTGCCAAAAACATAGCTTTTGAATGCATTTATACTATTTATACGAAAGGCCTTTCAATTCGGTGCCCGCATTTGGGCACAGTAAGGATATGAAAAGTGGACGTAAAGTAAAGCCAACTTTGAAATTGCATTTAATAGTTTTTTGTATTCTTACAGTGTGTACAGACGGCGAAGATATGTGGATGAAAGTGGCTCTTGAATTCCACGGAAGAAGTTGGAAGCAATGCGAAGAGAGGTTTAAAACGGAGATGAAACGAAAGAAAGCAGCGGTGGATAACAATAATTTGTCAGGCGATAAGCGGCAAAAGCTCCAGTTCGAAGATGAGCTGGAGAGAATTAATTTATTGGACGATTCCATCGAGCCGGCGATTCAAATGAGTAGCCAATGCACACTGAAGAAAAGTGGAAGTGGAATCATACCTAAAGCGCCAAAGAAGCACAAAACCGTTCAAGAAACTTTAGTAGAAATTGCACCTAGAAAAGAAGAGGCAAAAGAAAGGCGACACAGAGAGAGAATGGAAAACGATAGAATAGAGAATTTAATGAAGCAATTTTTGTAAATAGTGCAAAAAACCTACCGTAAGTAGGCTTTTGTCGTGCACTGTATATAGTTACATTCCTATTATTTTTTATATACTTACGTATGTACCAAGTAAATCCTTTTTTTTTTTAATTCGCAGCTAACAAAATGAATTTTAAATAAATGATCTCCGTTTATTTCATTTACACATAAATGTGTTTTTACTTGGTTTCTTTTATTATTATTAATATCTTCGCGTAAAATTTGTGTTTCATTACAGCCACGCTCAAGAATTTCCTGTTTCAAAAAAGTAATTATTCTTAATACATATACATATTATGAAGTGCTTAGCATGCTATTATAAATTTTCCCATTGTTTCAACTTCAGGGAAATCTAACCTCATAAGCTGTCGAAAACGACATTTTAATATTCCGAATGCGTTTTCAATTTTTACGCGTGTTTGGCAAAATTTAAAATTGTACAATTTTTCAGACTCGGTTAGATTTCTGTAGTCGCGGTAAGGTGTTAACAAATACGTTCGGAGTGGATACGCGGAATCTCCAAGCAGATGGTAATTAAGCAAACAATATATTGGCAGTTGTTTACAAATAAATGACAACTTTAACACTCGTGAAACGTGCATTTTGCTAGACACACCAGTAAAAACATACAAAAATTTATAATTTGCATCACATATAACTTGTTGTTTAGGCCTCCGGCCTAAATATTAAAAATATGATCAACCACCCTAGTAGAATTTCCAATGAAAGTAAACAAATTTCGCGTACTGTTACCACTCTCTCTTCGTTGGATCTTCCCTCAGCGAAATTTACCGCATTTGGGGGTTCAACCGAATTCTAATTGCTTAGGCTCGGGTTATTGGATTCTAGAAGCCAACTCAACCGCAGCGACTACCAGCCATCACCCCCATCACCATCACCAACAACAACAACCACATTTGTACATATTTGAAGGTAATATATTGTTTCTAAAAAGCATTCAATTATAACCACAAATAAACACACACACTGAATTATATTATTAATTCCACTCTGTTTTTAATTATTTTCTACTTTCATATAATACACCGGCGCTATTTCCAATACAACGCGCCGCGTGTATTTATTGGTCCTTCGGAGCCGAAAAATCAAAGGCTAACACTGTTATATATTTTTAAAGACAGTTATATATATGCAAAGTACGATTTATTTAAACACATTGGCTTTCATTTTCACTGCAAACGTGCTTCAATGAATCCATTATTCAATCATTCAAGGTTGGATAATTAGGCAGTTGTCTTACTCTTGCACGCTGCCTTAAGGTAGCCTCTGTTGCTCTCTTTTAATTTCAGAAAAAAATGTTATAAAACACGTGGAAATTAGTACTTTTTTGTGAAATGGCTTGGCAGGCAACACTGGTGCTTTTTTGTAGTTTTAAAATTATTTCTGCATGCCCTACATTAAATAATCGAATTGACGGCATTCTCGTACGTTTTCCAGTAGCCTTGCCTATCTAGCAGCGAGCAGGTATTGAATTTTTTCTTTGCATGTATGAAATTGATTGGTCGTAGGTTCGATCCCCGGCCAGGTCAGATTATTTTGTTTGATATTTTTTTTTCAAAGAAAGCATTTTATGTTTTAAAATTTTTTACTGAATATATTTTATATAAAATAATTAAATTAAAAAAAAAAGATTTTATATAAATAATAACAACCATAAAATTATACAATTAAAATATCGGATAGAAGAACATTTATAGTATTTTGACCAGTTTTGACTAACGGCTTTTCTTGATTTCTAACAGATGTATATACATACATATATCAATAAAAAATCCGTTAATTTTTTGACGAAGGTATTGTGTGACTTGAATCTTACCATTTTAGGATCTACAAAAATGGTAATTATATTTTTAAAAAAGTTTGAAATTGTAATGAAAAATGTATGCAATCCTGGTTACTGGGCTTTTAATATAATAATAATAATACTTTTGGCGCTTACACTAGGTATATAGCTCAGTGTTTGGCGGAGCTTCGCCTACCATTTGTGGTGGGCTTTTAATAGATACATACCTCTTATTTTGGTTGCTAAAATTGATATTGAATTATTGAAAAATTTATTATCAAAATTTTTCCAAATGTGATAGTTCTATTTTCTGCATGTAAAAACTTAAAAAATTTTAATATCACATTGTTTTTGTTAATAAAATGTGTAAAAAATATTTGCTTCTATATCACACTTGCGTTTTTTGTTTATATAGTTTGTTGTATTAAGGTGCTATGTATATACAAACATATGTACATGCGTGGTTGAATATTCGGTTATATTATATTTAATTGAAATATCAAATTTCTGCAAATATGTTTCTTTCTATGTACAAACCGCATTTCGCTACTAGTTACCTACTTTTCTACTACCTTTGCGCGAAAAGGGATACAATATTTTCCCCTTTATCAGACCTTCCTAAATGCAACCTTACAAGGCAGTTGGAAAACTTAAACGTCAATAAGTATTTAACCTTTTATAATTGAATCATGAATTAATCGTCAGTTTTTTTATTTTTTTAAAGAGTTTTCACTTTGTTGAGTTGAAATTTTTTGGGAGTTACAAATCATTCTTGACAGCACACGAAATGTAATATATTTTCTTAGAAACGCAGTGCGTTTAATATTTTTTTGAAAAGTTCGATTTATTGTTAAAACACCGGTTTTCACTTTCAAATCAAACTTGCTGTAATTTTAGAGTTTTTTCACATTATTGAGTTGCAATTCCGACGAAGCTGCAACTCGTCTTCAATAGCACTGCACTTTGCACTTTGTGAGAACATAACCTCAACATACATATATACATATGTACATATATTCGCAGTCCTTTTGTATACGAGTATTTTCTTCACAAATTCACTTATTTTTTATTATAACACCACATTGCACATTGCATTATTTTACTGGATATTGTCCAAACGTGTTGTTATTAAAGTTGGGTGGCGAGTTTAGTTTAATCAATTATCGTTTTAAACTGAAACGCATAACATAGAGTTTAACACTGCTGAAAAGATACATATACATATATTTATAAATAAAAAATATTAATTTCCTATGGGAGAAAACAAAGTCAGCTTATAACGAGCTGATAAGCTCAGCACAGGTTTCTCCAAAAGATTTAGTACCGTTAAAAAAGAAATACTAAAGTGCTCACTATTGCTATGTATGATGCCAGACTGCAATGTCCGATCTTTCTGAAAATTTCGATAAGTGCAAAGCTCCTAAATCCAAAAAAGAAACTGAGAATGTGTCTGAGCGCAGTCACAACATATGTCTGCCACCGTGTGACGCAGATATATTCAAAGGAGAGTATCTCTCCTGGCCAACAATTAGAGATATGTTTACCGCATTTTACATATTAGACAAGCGTCTCGAGAATAATACGAGAATAAGCGTGTTCTCGTTAACACACAACAAAAAATTCTTTTTAATCTCAGCACCATTGATAGTGAGTGCGGTAGCTCGCTAAAGAAATTGCAGCGAGATATTAATAATTGTTTGTCGTCCCTTAAAAGTCTCAGCACCATTGAGTGAGTGCGGTAGCTCGCTAAAGAAATTGCAGCGAGATATTAATAATTGTTTGTCGTCCCTTAAAAGTCATCAAATAAAAAGCTATTATTACATATCTCTGCTCAACAAAATTGCCCTAGTGCACATTAGCTCTATGGGAGCAAACCACAGACAATAAAACAGAAATTTGCAAATGGGAGGATATGGATCGATTCCTGTCAAACAGATTCCAAACTCAGGAAACAGTTTCTGGTTTAAGGGCTGTGAACGTGGTGAAGGCGACAAAGCCGCCAAACAACAGGCAAACTACAGAAACACCTCACCATAGACTTGGTGCCTTCCAAGCAAGCGTGCCCAAGTCTACTTGCAAAATGTGCCAATCAAATGAGCACAAGTTCCGCAGCTGTCCCAAATACATAAAGTTAACAACTGCCGAAAAAATTAGCTTCGTCAAGGGCATTAATAGTTGCACCAGTGCTTTTAACTGCAGCAAGCATCACTCAAGACACAATACATTGCTCCATATACAGACCTTTCAGCCAAAAGCAACAGCTCAAGGGGGAAATCTGAATCCCTCTGACGATATCCCGTCAACAGCGAGGCAGGCCCAATCAAGACGCGATTCTGTAAAAGCAAACAGATCCGTTCAAAATGTTAACTCGTGCTATGCCAATCAGAGCTGTTAAACTTAGATTAAAATTAACAATATTTGAATTGAATATAATTTTTAAATTTAATCGATTAATTAATAATTATCTTATTTTTTTTGGATTATTAATCGATTAGGATTAAATTTTTGTCAGGATTAATGAGGATTATTAAGGATTAATACATTTTGAGAATTAATCCCAGGATTTATTCGCTTAATCCAAAATTTTTATCGAATTAAACATTTTAATCGAATTAAAATTTTGGATTAATTTTGATTTATCACGATTAAAACACATTTAATCTTAAAATTAATGAAATATTTTACATTCTGTGTTACTATGAACACCCGATTAGAATTTTATTATTTGCTGTTTGACAACTCTATGATAAATTGCTTGAATATATGTATGTACTTATATGCACATACTTACATACATATGTATGTAAATATGTATGTATACTCACCCGCCATGATTCAATTATAAAAGGTTATGTACTTACTGACAGCTAAATTCTGACACTCCTTAATCTATAGTTGTATTTTGGAAGTACGCAAAAGGGGGAATAATGTGATCCCTTTTTGCGAGATGGTAGTTAAAAAGTGCGAATTAAAATATGTATTTAAATACTATTTTTTAAGTATTTATTCAATTGATATATGACCTAGCTTATACCAGCGAGATTTCATTTTGCTATTTTACACAAATGTGTAAACAACAGCATTCCAGTACTCCATTGCATGCATGTACGTATATTCTGCGAAATGCGATACCAAATATTAACAGGTGTTTCGTCCATTCCTCCAACATCCTATGGTTTTCTCTGATTTTATTCAAGAACATGCATCCGCACGAAATTCCATCAGTCCAGCGCATGTATGAGAACCGCCATTATCAATTATCTTTTATTAAAAGTGTCCTGTGCTTCAGAATAGGTTATATCCTGCTTTTCTGTTAAATTTTATTTGAATTTGTTGGGCCGTAACTAACATCCAAATAAAGAAATTTTCACATTTACTGCCTGACTCTGTATTCTTGATAAATTATTAAACATTTTCAAATATTGAAAAGTTTACAATTTGTCAATATCTTTATTAATATTTATAATTAAGCCAAGAAAAAATATTTTAATTTTGGATAATTAATTTTGTATTGTCTATATGTACATATATATTTCTTGGGAAGTAATTTTTTTAAGAGATAATATAAATAAAACAACATGATTATAGTGGAAACTGTAACGAGGAAAACCACTTTTATTTCCGTGTTATCGACAAAAACGAAGTGTTAAACAATTGTACACAGTTTTCGGAATGCTCGGTAAATTAGGGTTTCTGTAAAGTTACATAAATATAAAAATTTCATTACAATCTCAGTGTATAGTTAATTTTATATAAAACATTTTACAATCAAGGATCAGAATGCTTACTAAAAAATAACTGTAGCTGTTAACGCCTATTTATTGTAGGAAAAAAATATATTTGCAGTTGCAGCACCAAACGTTCGAAAGAACCTGTAAACAAAAAGGTTCAATTATTAAAATACTTATAGATGCAGTTGCTATTATTTAATTTTACTTACGTGTAAGTGGGCCTTTGTAATTGTTGTTAATATTTGAAAGCACCAGGGATCGACTATGGAAACGAATATACAAAAGTATATAGTAATATTCCGCTGCGCTGACTGGGGAAATATATTCTGCAAACAAATGGATTTATCAATTATGTGAACAAATCAAAACACAACTGTTATTTACTCACCAGATCGGCAAGAATATGCAAATAATGTTGCACAGAAGAGTTCGCTTTTTATAATTGATGGCTAACTATAAGATATATTTGAAAAATTGCTATATTATTATGAAATAACATACATTTTTTGTAAAACGCAATCACAAAATCAAATGTCAATAGTGAAAAAAATTATAAATTAGACAACCGAGTCAGTAATGACAACGCTTTTTTTATATGAAGAAGTTTACTACTATTACAAGTGAAAACTGTAGAATATGCAACATTCTTCATGAGATAAGGAGCCGATTTGTCATGCGGAAAAGAGTGAGCTGCTTTATTACAGAACCTTTTATTATTGAATCATGCTCACCCGCTATACTGATATTGTTCGCTTGCACATGCTCCAGCTTTGTTGTTGCGTTCTTACAATTATACGTATGCATTTGTGCAATCGTTGTCAATTGTATATGTTCATAACGTGTGTAATAAAGTTGTTATTAAAAACTCTTTCAAACAGAAAATAAATATATTTTTTTTTGATAGGTTTCTGCGAGTGGAAAGAATTCCACCATAGCCAAAAGCGTGACATGTGGACGCCAAATTAAAGGATGTGGAGACGTATATTCCAATTTTGTAACACATATTAAACTGAAACACGTTGAAGTCTTCACAAAATATAAAAACTTAAAGTTGGGTAATTTTGATGAGTCTTCATCACTGCAAGATTGCCTCAATCAGAAAATTTTAAATTTTGTTGTTGATGCAGCGTTGCCTGTGTCTGTCGTTGACAGACCGACTTTTGCCTCGTTGTTTGAAGGCACTGCTCTGATATCAATGTGTAAGCAAACAGCAATGAAGAAGTTGAAAGATCACTACCAAAGCCAAAGTACAAAAATAAAAACAGATATTTCTTCTGTAGAATATTTTTGTACAACGGCAGTTGTTTTTTCTGGGAACCACAAAAGTTTCTTTGGCTACACATGTTACTGGCTAACAAGCGACTTCCAAAGAAAGTCAGTGGCATTAGCGTGTAGGAGGTTCAAAGGAATTCACTCCGCAGCCAACATAGCGCATCTCATTTTGGAGATTAACGCATTCTATGGCCTCAATAGCAAGAACATTGTTCTAACAGTCACTGACAATGACTCGAACTTCGTCAAAGCTTTTAGGGATCATGGTGTGGAAGAAGAAAGTGATGATGTTGATGATGCGCCTGTGTTTCAGAACGAAGCGCTTCTACCAAAGCATCACAGATGTTCTAGTCATACATTGAACTTGCTAGGAACGACTGATCGGTCAAAAATATTAAAAGCGGATGATGCTGTTTATAAAAAACATAAAATGGTAAATTTTCTAAATACAAAGTCCTTAGCAGGAAAGAGTTTGAGTTCAGCTCAATAGCTGGAAAATTGGTGCAAGCACTGAAAAAACGCTTCGAGAATATTTTCTCTTTCGAACCTGATGCATACATTGCCATAACAGCGGCTGTATTGACTCCACAGGTGAAAATGACGTGGTTTAGTGTATTACAAAGATGCACACCTGGTCTGACGAGGGAGCTTATTTTTCAGGGTAATTTCGAGCATTTGTTCCTTTGCATCAGATCTTGCTTTTAGGCTTCAACTTATAAGTAATGATCCAATGAGCAATAACGATTATTTTGATTTTGATGTAGATGGTATGTTAATAGTCTGTATAATACGGTTCAAAATAAATAAACAACATAATATTATCTTTTCAGAAGCTGATACCGAAATGCTCGGGTCATAGTCCAAATAGATGGACAATGTTGGCATTGATGTGGCAATTTCCAATCAATTGTATGCCTACATTAATGATGTTAACGTGGAACCAGAAATTTGGGAGAAATATCCGGTACTGAAGGACGTTTCTTTACATTTTAATACACCTCTTACATCATCTGCCCCAGTGGAACGGCTAACCTCTTTCGCCGGTATTGTAAATAATCCTCGGCGGAATGCCTTATCAGATTTGTCCTTCGAAAAGTTAGTTTTGTTAAAGTCCAATGTTTATTGTCGGAATTAATGTTTTCATTATATGTACATACATACGTATTTATTAATTGTTAACATTTTTTGTGTATACATATGTACATATGTCATGTATATATTTATATTAATGAACTGAACCATTTACATATGACTGTATTTAAATGTGCATGTACACACCTACATATTTAAAAAAATAAAATTTGATTAATTATAAAGTTAATTATCTTATTCTATATTTATTTCACAAATTTTTCTCCTTAAATACGTTTGCAACTAGTACATAAATACCGATTGATAACTTATTCCATACGTAAGTTCTAACATTTGCTAATACATAATTTATGTACTCTAATTCTTCATAATTAAACATACTAAAATTCTAATCGGGTGTTCATAGTAACACAGAATGTAAAATATTTCATTAATTTTAAGATTAAATGTGTTTTAAACGTGATAAATCAAAATTAATCAAAAATTTTAATCGAATTAAAATTTTGGACTAAGGGAATAAATCCTAGGATTAATTCTCAAAATATATTAATCCTAAATAATCCTCATTAATCCTGACAAAAATGTAATCCTAATCGATTATTAATTCCAAATTTTAGGAATTAATCTTAATTAATCAATTAAAAGGGCATCAAAAATATTTTAATTCAATTATTAATCATTAGCTAACAGCTCTGATGCCAATACCAATAAAGGTATACTACAGGGGACAGCTCGTGTTAATATACATTATAATGGAACTAATTTTTCAGCTAGAGCTCTAATCGACTCTGGGTCTGAAAGTTCTTTTATTGCGGAAAGACTAAAACGCAGAATTAACCAGCCATCATCAAAGTTGCGTGCCCAAGTTTCAGGCATCAATAATTCTAAATCTGCGCAGGTGAAAGAAGCGTGTTCGATCTAATTGCGGTCACCTATTGATCACCTAGTACAAATAGATGCACTTGTACTAGTTTTGCCACAGGGAATCTGCCTACTTGTCACATCAGTGCGATGACACAGCGGGCATTCCCGGACTTGGTCTTGGCGGACAAAAGATTTTTCATCAACGAACAAGTGGATCTTGTTCTTGCCGGAGACGTCTATCCCCATATTATTATGGAAGGTATAAAGAGGAATGTGCTTAATACATTTCTAGCGCAAGAAACCATATTTGGCTGGATAGTGCAGATACGCCTAATCCAACAAAAAGCGTGGTATCTTTTTATAACCAGCTGACTGTGGATAAGCAATTAACAAAATTCTGGGAGCTGGAGGATGTGCCAAGAAAATATACCTAACTGAGGGTGAAACGTATTGTGAAGAGCTCTTTAAGCAAACAGCGAAGCGAGGTAAAGACGGAAAATATACTGTATCCTTGCCGTTTAAACGAGATTTTCCACAGAACACTCAGCTTGGGCCATCACTTTAAAGCGCGTGCTCTAAATTTTACCAAAACGAGACGCGATTAGCTAAAACTCCCGAGTTGCAAATGGAGTACAACAGAGTTTTGCAGGAATATGAAGTATTACGCCATATGGAACGGATTTCAACCATAGTGGCTGCTGATTCTTGTGATAATTACTTTCTGCCGCACCACGCCGTAGTAAAAGAGGATAGCACTACAACGAAAGTGCGCGTAGTCTTTCACGCCTCGTGCTCCACGGCCAATGGCTTGAGTTTAAATGATGTCCTCCTCCCAGGTCCAGTCCTTCAGGCCGATCTCACCTTTCTAATACATCAATGGAGACTTTTCAAATACGTCTTCAATAGCGACATCGAAAAGATGTATCGCCAAATTTTGGTTGATCGCAGCCAAACCAAATATCAGCGGGAGTTTTACGCACGAGCCCGAAGGAATTTATCAGCCTCTATGAACTGAGCACTGTTACTTTCGGCACTAATTGTGCACCTTATCTAGCAATAACTTGCACCAACTTGTTGACGATGTGGAAAGCTCCTACCCAATCTTAGCAAGTATATTACGAAAAAGTATGTACGTCGATGACGTACTTGCTGGGGGTCACAGGTCGAATCGGCAATAAAAGCTGGAAATGAGCTAATACATGTTCTAGACTCAGCCGGGTTTCCATTACGGAAATGGACTTCGAATTGTGCAGACATTCTTGCTGGCATTAATAAATCGCATTTCCTCAGCGACTCTTTCTTGGACTTCGAGGACACCAGTTCAGCAAAAGCCCTTGGTATACGACCACTTCCATTTTGTAACAAAACCAATAGACACAAGTCATACTTTTACAAAACGACTATTTGATTAGCCCGCTTGGAACTTTGTGGAGCAGTTTTGCTCGCAGAAATTGTTGAAGTAGTTGTCAGCAACTTTGATTCGTTGTTCGTGGTCAACGTTCGTTGCACACCGAATAACAAAGTTTGGTGAAAAAGTCGGAAACAAAAATCAGTCGAATCAGCATCAAATCGCGCGGACTTAGCAAGCAGCGGACTATCTGCCAAAGAAATAATCACCAATCCTTTGTGGCGGCGGGGACCTTCTTGGTTAAAAGAAGACAAACCAAAATGGCCAGTACAACAAAGGTTAATAATTTGAACTCAATTCTCGATAGAATTTCAAATTTGCCGAGGGCTTTAAGGGTTATATCATATGTTATGAGATTCTCGAAAAGAACTCACCCACAAACAAAAGCTTCATTTAAAGCGGATTCTTTAATCATTTCATCTTCTGAAATTAAAGAAACGACTCTACGCTTTATAACAATTTACCAGAAGCAGTTTTACAGTGAAGAATATTCAAATGTGAAATCTAAAAAACCAATTGACAACAAAAGCGAAATATTGCTCCTAAACCCATTTATCGACAAAGATGAGGTAATGAGGACTGGAGGCCGTCTCAGCCCTTCCTTATAACTACAGGTTGTCTCGCCTAATAGTCCTATCAGTTTATGCTACGCCTGATTCGAACTCAATATTCTAAAAATTAAGAATATAATTAGATCCACTATCCATAGCTGCAAGATTTGTACGATCTACAAAAAACGTTCCCAAAACCAACTTATGGGCACTCTTTCTGCGGAACGCACCACCTTTTCGCGTGCGTTCACCAATACTGGAGTGGACTTTGCAGGCCCTTTCGAGATTAAGTCCTATAGAGGTAGAGGCTGCCGGATTTCAAAAGGCTATGTTTGCCTTTTCGTCTGCTTTTCGACAAAAGCCATTCACCTAGAAGCGACTAGTGATCTAAGTACCGCATCCTTTTCAGCCGCCTTTGTAAGATTACTTGCAAGACGAGGATTCCCGAAAAACATATACTCCGACAAAGTTAGTACCTTTGCTTCAAATCCCATTAAAAAAAAAAACGCCTCAAACCAAAAATATGCGTTCGAAGAGTTCAGCATTCTTTTCTGCCGTATTGAGTCTTGCCTCAGCTCCCGGCCATTAAGTCCCTCTTCAAACGAAGCTTCAGATCTGGAGCCGATTACTCCAGGCCACTTTTTAACTGGCGGACATATTTTGGCTCTACCAGAAGTTGACGCTAATAAGCACCCTGCATCGATCGTAAATCGATGGCAGAAACTTAAAGCTCTCCATCAGCTCTTTTGCAGAAGGTGGAAAACGGAATACTTGGCTGAAATACAGAAGCGGAACAAATGGAAACATCCCCAGTCTAATATGCAACAGGGAGACCTAGTCGTCATTAAGGAGGAAAACCTGCAACCCAACGAATGGAGATTAGGAAGAGTCGTCCAAGTACATCGAGAAGCTGACGATCGGGTACGAGTTGCCGACATCGACACGGCAAAAGGTCAAATTACCAGACCGATTGTAAAATTGGTTTTACTGCCCCTTTGCAGTGAAGTTACAAAAAACGAAACAACTTCCCATTAACACTCCTCCTACCTCCGTATTCCACTTATTTCAAATCTGCAGACTCGACCTCATAACTAAAGATACAACTATTCCACTTCCACAATTCCTAAAGTACCATCAGAAGAGTACAAATAAAGCTAACGCTCAAACCAATATTCATAAAAGAGAAATTTGAAAAAATCCGATTCTCAGTGTAATGCGAAGATCGCCAAAATCGTTGTGCGAGAATGAGGGAAATACGAAGTAGAAAATGTGAAAAACATTTGGTTGATTTACTCGTATGATTTTCATTCAAAAATACTAACATAGCAGAGTCAGCAAACTGAGCAAATATTTGTTAAATAGGTCGACTTCCTAAACGCAAGTTGCAATGCATAACTCAAAAAAATGCGTATGCAATGCAAAGCAGATCTTAAAAGCAACCCTGCTTTGCAGAAAAATGCTTTGCATATTGACGGCATTTAGGAACGTCACTCTACAACTTATACACAAAACATATGTCATAAACACTTGTTATTACAAATATTAAAATTTTTGTAAATATGGACGCGACAAGAAATCATGTATCCGTTTTATTGACAAGTGCTGAAGAATTAGCTCCAGCTAACTCTGCAAATATTGATTTAATAATTTAATTTTTTCGCTCATGTGTCCACTTTTTTTCTCTGTAACATAAGAAACATGCATATACATGTATTAAATTAGTCATAAAGCACAAATAAACAAATAAATAACTAAGTTATAAAAAATAAAATCACTTACTCTGCCATTGTAACTCCTTTGCATACCAAATAAAAATGATGCATGATTTTGACATCTGATGCTCATCTAACTGAGTTGCCAAACGTTTAGGAACATTAGGCGTTGCCAGAAAATTCAAGTATGCGTTTAGGAATTCTATGCATTGTAAATATGCATTGCAACTTGCGTTTAGGAAGTCGACCATACTTGTATTTTTAAATGAAAAATTTATGAAAATGAAATTGTATTTAAAGAGAAAGAATAATATTCGTAACGAAAAAATACATTTAACCCCCTCGAAAACATTTGTTTTTTCGTGTTCAATTTTCTTTCAAAATAAAATTTGTATATTTGGCATACAATATAAGCAAAGTTTTCACTCCCTAAACGGCTTGAGAAGTGTTCTCCATTTTTAATAAAAAGGAATAAAAGTACAATAAAAAATTATACTCCGAACTCCGGTTAGATATGAAAAATGAAATAAAGTGCATATTACACTATTCTTAGCAATCTCCATCTTAGCAATTTGAAAACAATTCTTTTCTTACCCTAACCATATGCCCTCCATGTTCAAATTATACGCAATAACAACAAAGTAAATATTAAGTAAAGAAGAAAGGTTATTTGTTTGTAGATTTCGATGCACCTTTTTTAACTATATAAATTTAAAGTGTATACAATTTTGTATGTCTTGTAGCATTTCTACTGTAAACTAAATTTTGTAACTGATTATATATAATGTCGCTTCATTTCACTTTTTGACTCAAGATTTACGCATGTGCTTTGCAAAAAAAAGGTTAAATAAAACGAATTGTGTTTTTAAACGGAATCGTGTTTTTAAAACCGCATTTGGCTCTAAACTTGTTAAAAACTCGAATAATGTGGAGCGCCAGGGCTTACTGGTGTTGTTGCTGCTACTGCTACGTGTGGAGCGCCAGGGCTCCGCTAACACTTGCTGGTGTTGTTGCTGTTGTTGCTGCTGCTGCTACGTGTGGAGCGCCAGGGCTCCGCTAGCACTTCGGTGCTCTTTATATTGAAAGTATATTCTGGTACCTCGGCCAGTTGCCGATAAATTAAGAAAGTGGGATTGAACCAATATAAATTAAAACTTGAACTGGTCGGTTCGAATGCGCGCAAAATAATAGCTTTATTTAATTTTTTCATTTAAATCGCAATGTTGGCTGCGATTGCATTTTTAGTACAAAATGTAGTGATGATTGGGGGGATGCCAGATTTGACATTACATCACCCTCCTTTGGAAAAGAAGAATTTGGCAAGTTGATCAGATTTGCCATATTCTTCTTTCCCTTACATTTTTTCTTTTATTCTTATAATGCTTACATTTAATTTATATTTACTGCTTTAGTTCACTAGATTTAATGATAATATTTTGTAATAGTTTTACACAATTCTTAAAAATATTGCAATTCAAAATGAAAATTACGAATCTATGTTTATACATAAGTTTTTCTTTACGCAATGCGGCTAATATAACATTATGAAAAATTATATTTTAAGTTTTGTTTTGTACATTAGACTTAGATTACATATTGTTTTAATGTTTGTTAGCAAATATTTTATTTGTACATAAGAAACTTTTATTTCTTGAGGATATATTTACATATTTATTTTAATTTTGGAACATTTTTGATTTTTCATTTTATGTAACTTAAGAATTACTAATTTTTATGTGTTATTTTATGTATACGTGACTTGCAAACTTTAATCACATTCTAATACTAGAAATTTATTTGTTTTAATTTGAAAATAGAAAAAGTAAAATATTTGATTAAAATGTTTTTGAATTTTAAGTAACTTTTTGGATTCTGTTTTTGTGAATAGTTTTTAATTTGTTTTTGTCTTTGTCAAATATGGTTACGTTCACACCGTCTACTTGTGTTACTACGTATGGACCTTGGTATATGTTTTGATGTTTGTTTCGGGGTTCCTTTTGTACTAGAACAGAGATGGGCAATGTGACTGTATGCACGTTCTGTCGCAGTTTGCGCGTGTGTTGAAGCAGCGAAAAACGATGTGTTGTTCAAGGAAAAATACACTTGCACACTGAACAAGTAAATGATGCTTCATTTTATTTTTTATGATTATTACAATTTTATTGTATTATATCATCAATATTTACTTCAAGTTTACATTCCTTAATTCTTAAAAGATCAGCAATGTGTCCATCAGATATTCTATTTCGCTGTTTACTTAAAAAATTTGCATACATTTCGCGCATACGCTAGTTATCCAACGATAGTTGTTCGCCAACTGAAGCAAGAAGTTTTAGTTTTTTGTCGTCATCAGTTACAGTTTCTACAGTGTCTGTTGGTATAATTTGTAAGGATTTTAAATGTTTATTTCCGCTTGTTTTTAGGTTTGTAATAGAAAAATTTTTGAAAAATTCGTCATCTTTACGCCATTCAATAATTTTAATGTTGTGTTTGCTGGCTTCTTGTTCTAGCCTCGAAAGTAATACATCTAAATTTATTATTTCGTTAGCATTCTCAACAATAATTAACTCGAGTTTCTTATGTTTTTTGTGCGCACATATTTTTAAAATTGAAATTTTGTTATTTTTGTCGTAAATTATTAATGATCTAATCCGCGGTACCTTTTTTGAGAAATTGTAGGCAAATTTATCGTAAACGTTTATTGTCTGAGTTGTATTGTCCGTATTGTCTTTACTTTGTAAGTCCTTACAGTAACATTGTTTCGTCATAGCTCTAGTTTTAACTGCAAGAACGTGCTTCGTAGATTCTCTAATATCATCGAAATGAATGCGTGAAAGTGCATCTGCGCCTACGTTTGTTTTACCCTTAATGTACTCGATGGTAAAGTTATATTCTGCTAATTCAAGGTGTATCCTTGCTAGCTTTGAGGCTGGGTCTTTCATATTGAATAAATAAATTAAAGGCCTGTGGTCCGATTTAACAGTAAAGTGTGTTCCGTAAACGTATGGTCGATAATGCTTGATTGCAAAATAAATAGCTAAAAGTTCCAGTTCTATAATCGGTTTTTTCTGTTCTGCTTTGTTGAATGCTTTAGAAGCATAACAAATAGGCAGATCGCTCCCTAGCTGCTCTTGACTCAATATAGCACCGCACCCATTTTTCGATGCATCGACAGTAATAATAAATTGTTTTGTAAAGTCTGGGTATTGAAGCAATTTTGGCGAAATTAACGCTGATTTTAAAGATTCAAAAGCTTTATCACACGCAGTGTCCCAATTAAATTCAACTTTTTTTCTGCTTAATTGGTTTAAAGGCGCTGCCAGAGATGCAAAATTTGGTATAAACCGTCTGTAGTAGTTAGCAAATGCGACGAAACGGCGAACCGCGTCTTTGTCAGTCGGTTTTGTATAATTTTTTACAGCCTTTATTTTGCTGTCGTCTGGCAACAGACCTTTTGCTGAACATTTGTGGCCTAAGAAAGTAACTTCTGGCCGAAGAAAATTACATTTTTTTGGATTAAGTTTTAAATTGAAGGTTCTGCATGTATCAAGTACTTTAGCAAGATTTTTTATGTGATGTGCTTCGCTACACCCAATTACTATTATATCGTCAACGTAACGAAATGCCACATTGGGCGGAATACCAGAAAAAGCAATTGTCATCATTCTTGAGAATGAATTTGGCGCTACATTTAAACCAAACGGTAACACTGAATAGAGGTCTAAGGTTGAAAAATACTTCGCTCGGCCAAGATTATCTAAGATGTCGTCTACTCTAGCGAGAGGAAATTTATCGGCAATCAGTTTTTTGTTAACAGCACGGACATCTACACACATACGGTACGCTCTTTGACCATTAGCATCTTTTTTAAAGGGCTATTATAATTTGAGTAACTTTCTTCAATTAGTTTCTTTTTCTAATAATTTCGTAACTTGACGGTTTATTTCTTCACGCTGGGTATATGGTAAACGGTAATTCTTTATGTAAACTGGATTATTGTCTGTCAATCGTAGTTTTTGTTCGTAGAAATTGTTTAATGTCATCTTGTCGTCTGGAAGTGCAAATATGTCTGCATATTCTATGCATAAGTTTAGTAATTTGCTTTCCGCATGACTAGGAATTTGTTTTTTCAAAACGGAAATCAGTTGTTTTGTCCGGTTGTCATCGTTTCTAGTCTTATTAATGGAATAAACGTTGAAATTAGAAAGTTTTCAGTCTGAATGTTACAGTTGTTTACGTATTTTATATCATTTGTGGTATTTATGACTTTGACGATTGGGTTGCTTGTACTGACTATGCATCTTGCAGTGAATACACCGTTGTCAATTTCTTGCGACTCCACGAAAAGTGGCTCCGGTGAACTTCCTAGACTAAAAAGTCGAAAAACTTCGCATCTGGGTGGAATTACGCAGGTGTCGTTTTGAGTTCCGTGAACGATCGGAATCGCGACTTTTTCGTTACCGACCCAGAAGTAAACGCAATTGCTCGCATAGCTAATAACGCATTTGTTAATTTTTAAAAAATCTTTACCCAGTATACCGTCTGCTGGAATATTAAAATCGTCGTTAACCACGTGTAACGTATGTTTTAAAGAAAAGTCAGAAAAGGTTAAGTTTGTCGTTATTTTACCCAGAGTAGAAACAGTGTTGGCAGTGACGCCCGTAATGCGTATAATGTCGTTTGTATTAATTGGAAAACTTTTGTTTAAACTTGAAACTTTAATTAATGAAATGTCGGCTTGCGTGTCGACCAAAAATGTATATAATTTATTAGACCCGGAAATTTGCAATTGAATAAAATCTGAATAATTTAAATTTAAGCAATAAACGCCTTTTGTTGAAGAAAAATCGATTAGTTGTTCATCTCTTGCTTCCCCAGTGTTCGCTCCTGAGGGGCATGAGTGTTTAAAGCACGGACATTTGCATTTCTACCCCTATTGTTTGAAGATCCGCTATTATTGTTATTGTTTCTATTGCTACTCCAGTTATTGGTAAAACGGTTATTATTATTCCTGCCTTGATGGGTATTTCCATTAGCTGGTCGATAACGTTGATTTCCATAATTGCTTGAAGAAAACCTGTTCCTATAACCAGTAAAATTGCGACTTGGGTTGTAGTTACTATGACCACGAAAACTACCCCGAAAATTTCTAGAAAAGCTACTACCACGTGTTCGAAATGCTAAAACTTGACGTTCTTTTACTTCATTATTTTGCTCGACTATCAACTTCGCTACCACGTCTTTGGAATCGGAAAATGTTGTTGAGGCAAGTATTGACTTTACTAGGTCCGACTTGGCATTTAATCTAGAAACGTTAACGGTTTGTTCGACGGCCATTTCGTGAGCTTTTTGTTGGGTCATTCCTTCGATAATTAAGGAACGCTCCAAAGAGTCGGCTAGTTCTTCGACGCGTTTAGCAAAGTCTGTATAGTTATTATAGTTGACGTGTAACGCCGAAATTTTTCCTGCAACAACTTTTGAATTATCAGGTTTAATCCTTCCGCGAAGGGCAATTTTGATGTCGTTAACTGATTATATTTGCATCGGCAATGCTTCGCGAGCTTTTCCTTCTAATTTTGATTTTAAAAATGCTATCAATGTACTGGTTAGGTTTTCTTCAGCTAGGTCTTCTATCAAACTTATTTTATCTAGAAAAGAATCGAGCGCTAATGGATCCCCGCTATAATTTTCTCTAATTATTGATGAACATAGGGAAATAAATGACTATTTTTGTTCTACGGTAGCCATCTTGTAAAAAGTTTTAAAAAATCGGTAATATCAGGTGAGCTGGTAGCTGCTCGTGAAGCGTTATCTACAAATAATGAGTGCTTTAAATCTGGAAGTGACGTGCTTCTTTTCATACAAAAATCGAACGATGCTTCTGACTGAGCGTCCGCAAATTCTTCTGATTCCGAATCGACTACGTTCGTTTGGCATATACATAAGGCTTAATGCGTCCTTCGGAATTGGAATATGGCAATCTAACTTAACAAAGCACTTCAATAATAGCTCCTTGCAACGTGCTAACTTTGCTTGTACTTCTTGGTAATTATGTATTGATTTGTTATCGGTTACGTGTAACACAATTTCGTTATAACAAGCTATAAGAGAATCTTTGTATTCTTTAAGTTTAATTACGTTTGTCGACAATGGTCGATTTTGCAAAATTCGCTTAGTTATTTTAACAAAATTAGCTTGGTATTCTATAAACTGTATTTCAAAATCTGACATAACCGAAAACCTCAAAAAGTTCAAGCACTTAAAGCTGCAACCAGCTACCACTCACCGCACCCTAATGTTGGCAAAAAAATATATGTATTACAGAAAAAAGTCAAATGTTACAGTCCGCTGAAAATATGTCATGCGATAAAAAGGTGTAAGCATGCAAGAGGAACGGGTGTTGTTTCACATGCAAGCAAAAGATAGCAGTTTGTGTTCAAATAATTTTGTTTAATATTGTGAAAAAGTTTGCAAAAATGTCGATAAAATTAATTATATAATTTACATGTATAAGCTAGAAAGGTTTTTTTTTGAAAATGTAGTTTGCAAAATTATTAAAAAAAGTTGTTGAAAAATTTAATTGTAATTTACATATATAATTGCGAAAAGTTTTTGAAAACTTTGCAAAAAATGGAAAAATTTAATTTACATATTTTAATATAGGTATACATAACTGTGTGAAAATATATTTTAAATAATTTTTAATTTAATTTTTGAAATGTTGGTTAATTATTGCACACTGTGCATCATACCCCACTGCTACTCGTCTCGCTGTTTGTTGTAGAACCGCTCTGGTATACTGTTAGATGCTGTTGCTTTTCTTTTCGCTGTTATTCCCTCGCTGCAGTCTGTACCACAAAAAGTTGTTTTGCACTGTGCCTAACGGCGCTTTTTATGGCGTGGCTTGTATGCCGTTATACGAATGCGTTTTTATGGCGTGGCTTGTATGCCGTTATGCGAATGCATGGCGTGATATTTTTACGGTTGCCATCACATGCAGCCTGTACCAAAAAGTTCGCTTTTTGCACGGTGTCTAACGGCGCTTTTTATGGCGTGACTTAAATTTATTAAAAATTATTTAAATGTTTGTTTCATTGAAAATATGGTACCACCGCTTTTTTTAATGTTTTTTTGTTGTATTTCGAAAATGAAAATTTTTGTTTGAAAATTTGGTACCACCGCTTTTTTTGTAGTTTTTAGAAAGTTTTTGTTGTTTTTTCTTTGAAAATTTATTAAAAAAATTTTTTTGATTGAAATTTTGGTACCACCGCTTTTTTGTAGTTTTTTTTTTTTTTTATTTTAAGTTTGAATTCAGTTCATTGTTGTATTTGGAAAAAATGTCATTTTATTATACCAATTTACGTGCACACCAACGCGTGCGTGTAATAATTTTTGGAAAAAAAATTTTTATGTTTTTTTTATTTGTTTCTTTGTTTTTTTTTGTGTTTTTTTTTATAATTTTTTGAAATTTAGTAATTGTTCACCACCACCTTGCACTTAGTGCGTGTTTTAAATATTTATTGAAGTTTTCATTGTACTTATTTTTTTTTGAGTTTTGTTAATACATAGTATGTATGTATTTTTTTTAAGTGAAACTAATATGGTTCGTCCATTGTTTTAAGTGAAAAAAAAAAGAATTTTTTTTTCAAAAGTTATACATTTTTAATTAATTTAAATAAATTTTTTATTTTTTTTTTAAATTAGGCAATTAAAGCCTTTTTAATTTTTGCCCGTGGCATCGCGTTTTGCCGGCCACTTGTCACGGTCGCCATGTGGAGCGCCAGGGCTCCGCTAGCACTTACTGGTGTTGTTGCTGCTACTGCTACGTGTGGAGCGCCAGGGCTCCGCTAGCACTTGCTGGTGTTGTTGCTGTTGTTGCTGCTGCTGCTACGTGTGGAGCGCCAGGGCTCCGCTAGCACTTCGGTGCTCTTTATATTCAAAGTATATTCTGGTACCTCGGCCAGTTGCCGGTAAATTAAGAAAGTGGGATTGAACCAATATAAATTAAAACTTGAACTGGTCGGTTTGAATGCGCGCAAAATAATGGCAAAGATGATATGATACGAAACTCTTTGCTTCGTGAGAGCGCTGCCAAAATCCGCATTTTTTATAACATTTTCCTATAGTGCCCTATGTAAGAAATGTGGTTTGGGAGTATTCATTTTACTTTTTGGGGATTTTGCAGTTTCCACACAACCGTTGAAGTATGTAAATAGAATAAAATGCAAAATGCTATGAAAAAGAAGAAATACACGATATCATCTTCTATTTTACCAAAAAAATCACAAAATATTGAAATCAACATGAAAACAATACCAAATCACGGAAATTTATAAACTTATGTACAATGCGCTATCCTACAGCCGAAAATATTTACTCAAAACAATATGCGTATTTTTATATAAATATTACGGCAATTTTAAATGCAATCAATGCCCAGTTCTCTTTGAAAAAATATCTTTATGATTTGTTTTTTTAATAAAAAACCATATTTTTAAGTAAAGCTTAAACCCAAGTACTTTTTTTATCACTAAACTATGAAATTTATTTCTTTACTTAAAGATTTTAACACCCATTTCGTTAAATAATAACATCAATTCTATTTTTTATCCAAATAAAATTTCACTGATTTGATAGCTTTTTTCAAGCATTTGCCTCTGGTAGCGCGTCTTTTTGCGTATCAGCTGTTCGTGGTCCCCTGATTCGGTAGTGTTGCCAACTCGAACCGAGAGTTCAGGGGACCAGCTCAGTAGCAGAGAGAGAGAGTTTCGTATCATATCATCTTTGATAATGGCTTTATTTTATTTTTTCATTTAAATCGCTGCGATTGCATTTTTAGTACAAAATGTAGTGATGATTGGGGGGATGCCAGATTTGACATTACAATAACACTAAAACATATTCTGAAAATGGGAGATCTTTCTACATAAGCATAAATGACTATTCTAATTTTTCATTTTAGTTTGTTATGGGTAAGCCTAGACTTTTGATTCAACGGATATGCTTTGTGCATTTGTTCACACTGCATTACAACTTTTTCGTGGACTATGCAATTCTCTTGGGTTTGAGATTCCGCTTTCTTTATGATAACGAATGACTCTCGCTCCCATAATTTTAGTTGTTAAACCAATTTATTGTTTCGGCACGCATCCTGTTTTATTTCGCAGTTTTATTTAGTGAGTTCTATTAACTTATTGCAATTTACTTAAATATTAGTTAACGCGCGGCTAGAGTTTGTGCCGCACTCATGGAACTAGAAGATTCATTGTGTTTTGCATTTTTAATCAACATTATTGAAACGTTATTTCGAAATACTTATGTATGTATAAGTTACTTACAAATACCAATCGTACTCACGTACTCCATGTGCCGCTGCCTCGTGGTTTTCTTTAATTATTGTGTCTATCCATTGAGAAAGACCGCTGATTGTGTTGTGGTGTTTTGCTGAATTAAAAGTAAACATAGTTCCATAACACTTACCTTTTTGGTACCCATTTTACATTTTCGGTACACATTTTACCGGTACGCTATACAATTTGGGTGCTATTCTTCACAACAGAAGCACAAGTGTTTAGTACACGAAAGTTTAATTAGAAATATACGATATACCCCAAACCGTCGACTCATAAATAAATGATGTAGAATCCAGATTTCCAATCAGATCTGATGTCTGAATGCGTCACTTCCTTTCATAATAAATACGAGATGTGAATCTTGCTCACATATATGAATATATCGAAATATTTTCTGCGCGATTATATTTTATACCAAAATAAAGTTTAAAAAATTTGAAATTCGCCTGAAAACAAAAGTGTCTAATTGTAGAAAGCACAACACAGTGTGTAAACCCCAACCCACTAGAACAGAGTTGCCTTGCCTAATGAAAACCTTACAAAATTTGAGTAACCCAGCTAAGGTCTGATCCACACCATGTAAATCGTTCAATGTATTATGCGATGTTCACACGTAATTATTTATTATGTATTATACAACTCGCCACCCCACAATACAATATACATACGTACATAAACTTACGATTTTTTCTCGCAATAGAAACAAGCAAATAAATTCCTAAAAAAATGACTCGTTACATCGCGATAAAAAAAAGGCCGAACAAGAGCCCAGACGATTCTGCGTGCCGTGCCATCTGTGCGCCGATGGGCATACATTTCGCGTATGCCCAGTTTATCGCTCTGAAACGCCCGAAGAGAGGCTACGGGAAGCTCTATTAGGTCGCTACTGTGCTAATTGCCTATCAATTTCGGAGACTATGCCTCTCCAACTAGAATCCGAAACCGAGCCTGGAGCGCAAACTCGGACTTTCCCCCCAGCATCACAGCGGGGATCGGAAACTCGGACTTTCCGACCTCGCCTTTCTCACGAACGGCGCCAAGAAATTGGATCGGAAACTCGGACTTTCCGACCACGTCCACTGGCTCGACAACAACGCGGAGCGAAAACGCGGACTTTCCGCCCACTACATATACGGCCTCGGGGCACCCAAAGAAGGGTTACACGCATAATAAAACCCCGTCAACTCCCTGGGTCATTCAGAAGCGGTCTCCAAATACAATCGATGAAACAAGAGGACGGCTTCACATCCATTATGTCGTCCGACCTAGCTCGGGAGATAGGCCTGGAGGACAAAGGGGCTGCTGCCTTCGGGTGAGAGGGAAGCACGGCCAAAATAAGCAGCTTATCATACACGCAGATGTTTTGCCGAATTACCGACGCGCCAGCCCATCGCAGAATGTGGAACCCGCTATCGCAATTTCATACACTCATATTCGGCTGGCAGATCCCAGATTTTATGCCTCGACGCCGATACGTCTGGTTTTGGGAGTTGTCGTTTACTTGTATATAATATTACCTGGAGCTCTGCCGAGCTCTTTCGGCCCGCTCTTGACACAATGCACTATCTTCGGATACGTGCTATCGGGCTCATGCCAATTGTAATTTCGGTTCTTTGTACATATACCTACATACATGTAGTTCAACATAACAAAAGCGAAATACACCTACCCTGAAAAAAGAAAAAAAAAACATATAAAAAATGTGCACTGAAATGTCTCAACCACGTCAGTTTCTTTTTTTTCCTTTCCTAGCGTTTTCTTCCAAACTTTATTTAAGCGACCGGAGGTCACGACAGGACTACACTGCGCCCAGAAAACAATAACTTTTTTTTTGTACAATAATGTCAATTTCCGTTTATGTACATAGCCAACATTTTTCATTGTTAATTCATATGTAAATGGGTGTAATGGCTGGGTCGCGAGCTGGAAAGAGTGTTGCTTACCGCAAGGGCCCGTATGTATATAAATATTAAAAATATGATCAACCACCCTAGTAGAATGTCCAATGAAAGTAAACAAATTTCGCGTACTGTTACCTCTGTCTCTTCGTTGAATTTCCCCTCAGCGTAATTTACCGCATTCTAACTGCTTAGGTTCGGATTATTGAATTCTAGAAGCCAACTCAACCGCAGCGACTACCAGCCATCACCCCCATCACCATAACCAACAACAACAACCACATTTGTACATATTTGAAGGTAATATGTATATTGTTTCTAAAAGGCATTCAATTATAACCACAAATAAACACACACTGAATTATATTATTAATTCCACTCTGTTTTTAATTATTTTCTATTTTCATATAATACACCAGCGCTCTTTCCAATATAACGCGCCGCGTGTATTTACTTGTAGTGTTATTGAAATTGTTTTGTGTCTATTTATGTGTGTAGATCGAATTTTTCGTTTTGGAGTTCTCACTGTTATGTAACTGCCGTCGATACAGCCTAAAACATTAGGGAATCCACATATGTATGTATATTTTGGAATTGCTTTGCAATTGCTTCTTTTTCAGCAGCATCTTTCTGCAAACGAATCACTTCCGGGGCAATTTCATCCACTATAAAAGTTAAAACCTTATTAAAAATCCTATGGACACTAGAAAGCGACATATTAAAAAGATTCCCCACTTCACGGATGGTGGTTTTGTTGCTGCAAAACCTACAATCAAATAAATAATTGTTTAGTTATTGTTTTTCTATCAAAGCTTTAACACATAAGTATGTATGTACATATGTACCACAAAAACATTAGCATTTGTGTTTCTGGAGTGATTTCCGCTCTTCCACCTTTGTAGGTTCTTTTTAAAAAAAAACCCTTCGTGAATATTTGGCAGTCAAAAAGTTTGCGTTTTCCCGTGCCATTCTAAAATGTATTTTAAACTGTACAAATCTTCTAATATATTGGTAGCAAAATAAGGCTTACCTCAGTGTCAGTATATATGTAAATGCACTACATCCAATAAAAAGTACTTAACACTCGTACGCTCTTCCCTATCTTTAAATAGCACAGAAATTGCTTCATCTTCTGACGACGATGATGACGATTCCAGTAATTCATTTAATATATTTTCGGCCAAAATAATAGCCTTTTATTGTTTGCCATGACTGCACGAAATATTATTTCACTAGTACCAAATGTCAAAATAACATAAATATATGTATGTGTCTCTGTCTAGCACATGCATTTCATAATACTTTCGTTTTAAGCAATCAGCTGATTTTAAGGGCAACCAATTCCCCTGAAAAAGCTTCTCAGGGCAGAAAATATGCAATTTTTGCATATATTTTTCTCACAGGTTTGCACTTATTTTAGAATCGAACACGAAATAAGACGAATGAGGCAATGACAGGGCGACATTTTTTGGTAGAAACGAGATCACCATAAGTCAAAGTTTCCAAATTTGAACAGTTTCCATATAAAAATAAATTTCGCGTATGCGTTGTATGCAACAAAATGAGCAATACCCTCGCGAGTATATCGTAGCCAAGCAAACATTGCCTCCAAAAATGTACAAGTTTTGTCATTTTTTTTCATGTACTTACTATACTTACATAGTTAAATTATTTTTTTTATAAATTTTTACTTCGTTTTTAATTAATTTTAAAACTAAAGAAAAATGACTAGAATCAGCCCTATTCTGCATTTCGATTACGTTCCCGCTCTACGCTCCGCCATGTTCGAAAGTTGGTATTCTGCTTTACGATTGAATCGAAAGAAGAAGAGGAAGAGCTGTAATTCTTTCGAAAATCAGCTGTTTGCCTTGAAACGGGTGAAATTGAAACACAACAAAGCAAAATTACAGAAAATAAAACAATTATACGGTGTTTTAAATAAAATATATATGTAACTAAAATGGACTCAATAGCTGCAGCGTTTTTAATTGAGGAGGAGGGCAATGCATCCGATAATGCTGTGGCAAGGATTGAAAGAAGAAGATTGCGAGATATGTGCAATCCTTTTGAGATGAGTGACGAATTGTAAGAAGTTTAGTTGAAACTGGTTAAATTTATTAATTAAAATAACTTATTTGCTTATTAAGATTCAAAAAAAACTTTAGACTTAACAAGGAGGCTTTCAAGTATGTCCTAGATACTTTTGTGGTAGAAGCTCCAGCAAGTACTTCGACGACGTTGTCTCCGCTCAATCGTGTAGTAGCTGCATTGAGATTTTTTGCCGAAGGCAGTTATCAACATGGAGTTGGTGCGGACTACAACGTTGGAATGGGTCAGTCAACAGTGTCAAAGACACTTTCAAACTTTCTCGACATCATGGAACACAAGCTTTGCCGTGAATGGATACATTTTGACCAGACTGAGGAGGAAAAAACGCAAGCAAAACAGGAGTTTTATGCGAAGGCAGGCTTCCCAGGAGTCATCATGTGCGTTGATGGTACGCATATAAGGATAATCAAGCCGTCAGAAGAGGGGTTTTTATACTATAATAGAAAAGGATTTTTTAGCATCAATGCTATGGTGGTATGAATTATACTTTCATGCAACCCCCTCCCAAAACTCCTGTACTTCTTCCTTCGGTCGCTTTTGGAAGCCCTGCGCGACGTCTCTTTTGGTAGCCGTCATTACAATACAATTTTTCATATTGGTCTGGTGTTGTTGCTTTTGACCTGCAAACACATAAAAAGTCATTAAAGCACAGAAAAAACAAAAAAAAAGTCATCATGGTCACTTTTACAATTATCAAAAACAGTTTTACTTACATTTTTATGAATATTATACTCTTTACGACCGTAAAATTAAAAAATTGAATTTCCTCCGCCACCAAAATTGCAACTTAACAAAACGGAGCTACGATCGAAATGCAGAATAGGCAAAATCGAAAGATTCGAAGTTCGATCGAACGGGAACGGAACACAGAATGCCAAAGTAGCCAATCGTAGAAAATTTCGATCCGAGTCGAAATACAGAATAGGGCTGAATATCTTAACGTAACGTAATGTTATAAAAAATTAAATAAAAAGAACCCTTAAATGCATAGCGTACTATATATGGTACACTGTTTTTTCAAAGCGAACTGGGTAAATATTGCATTTTAATATGCATGAAAAAACATGTATGTTTATAAGGAAACACGCTATATCTTAAATTTATTTTTAATGCATATATAACGGGTGTTTTTTTTAGGGGTATAGAACTTCGAATTGAAATAAAACACAAGAAAATCAATTTGGCTTTATTGGAAGGATAATTTTATGCCATTAATGTTGAAATATGATTTCAAGCATGTGGCCGCCGCGGCTGGCTCGAATAAAGCCAATTCTACAGGTCCAATTTTCAACCACTTTTTCGAGCATATGGGGCCGTATGTCGGCAATAACGCCACGAATGTTGGCTTCCAATTCCCCTAACGTTTCTGGTTTGTTGGTGTAGACGAGCGACTTCACATATCCCCAAAGAAAATAATCCAATGGTGTCAAATCACACGATCTTGGTGGCCAATTGACAGGTCCATTCCGCGAAATTATGCGCTCAGCGAATGTTTCCTTCAATAAATCGATTGTGACGTGCGCTGTGTGGCATGTAGCGCCGTCTTGTTGGAACCACAACTCATCCACATTCATGCCATCCAATTCGGGAACAAAATAGTCGGTTATCATGGCTCTATACCGGTCTCCATTAACGGTAACTGCCTCTCCAGCATTATTGCGGAAGAAGTATGGCCCAATGACTCCACCAGCCCATAGAGCACACCAAACAGTCAGTTTTTGTGGATGTAATGGCGTTTCAAGGGTCTCATGTGGATTCTCTTCACTCCAAATGCGGCAATTTTGCTTGTTGACGTAGCCATTCAACCAAAAATGAGCCTCATCACTGAACAAAATTTTGCGATGAAAATCAGCATCGAGATCAATCTCATTTTCGGCCCATACACCAAAATCACGACGCATTGCATGGTCTCGCGGCTTTAATTCTTGCACAAGCTGGATCTTGTAAGGTCGCAAGCCAAGATCTTTGCGCAAAATCTTCCATAAAGTTGATGGACAAAGCTCCAATTGCTGTGCACGGTGGCGAATCGATTCATTCGGGTCCTCTTCAACACTTTGCTCTACAGCGGCAATTGTTTCTTCGGTGCGCACTGTTCGACGTCTCTGCGGATGCGTATTATCACATAGAGTAAACGTAGTGCGAAAACGATCCATGGTTAACCGAATTAATTGCTCTGATGGACGATTATGTCGACCATAAAATGGACGGAGCTCACGGTAAACTTCGCGAACTGAACCATTATTTTCGAAATAAATTTGCACGATTTGCAAGCGTTGTTCTTTTGTCAACCTGTTCATGATGAAATGGCAAACCAAACTGAACATAAATGACATTAGAGTTGCCAGATTTGACCACAAAATGCCAGTTTTATCTCTATTCGAAAAACAAACCTGTAAAAAAAACACCCTATAAAAGCAGTTTTTGCGAAATATGAATTTCTGCGATATTTTAATTGTTTTCATTGTTTTGATTTTATATATATTATCTTCTGGCATTAAGGTAAATAACATCTCTTATTTACTCTTTTTTTTATTGCATTTTCATTCATTCTGTTAGCAAACCTCAACTGTGGCCAAGCAACTGCAAAATCTCCAAAAAATTAAATAAAAAGCCCCAGATACTATTTGTACAGAGTGGCTCTTATGGAAAATGTTATAAAAAATGCGCATTTTGACAGCGCTCTCTTGAAACAAAGAGTTTCGTATCATATTATCTTTGATTGTAGTTTCCTTCCGCAAATAAAGGAATTGGATCACTTCGACAATCCTCCGCCCAATTAAACACAGTGTTCTTGTTCGCTAAAGGAAGAGGTTCTGCAGACGGCTATGGGAATATGTTCATCAGATAGCTGTCGTTGTTTTCCTTCTGTACTCTACTTGGTAGTCTGTGTGCTTATGGGCTGTGGGCAGGTTGATTTCACATACTCGTAAAACTGCTGTTCTACATTATGGGATCCATCACCTAATAGATCCGCAAGTGCTGCTTCAATATTTCCCTCTACGTCACATGAGTCCACCATTGAAGCAGAATCTACATGCGCACCATTTTTATTCACAATTTCACACCCTTCGTTCAATTGATTTCGACACACATTGTCAATAATTCCACCAACATCTTAGTTAGCATCGTCTTCGCCACTTAGTTCTCGATTTTCATTAGGTGGCCCAATATAAATTCCGTCTATTAGTTGGCTAAATGATGTGTCATTGTCGTCAAACTCATCCAAATAGTCTGCAATATCTTTTAGCGTGAATTTTCTACAACAAAATTGCGAATTAATCAAAATGTTTCTCAAAATTAAAAGCGATGCAGTAGTGCACTTGATTTGAAACTCATATGTATACCTGTACCCTGTAGGTCCTGACGTGACCATATGGTAACACATTTATTAAAGCACCAAAAATAGGGCAAAAAGTGCATACATATTTAAAACTAATTACTGAGAGTAAAATATGGTATTTTAACTTCAGATTTTTGTGATTATTTATGGAATATATTTACAAATAAATACGCAGCAATGAAACTTACTTTCTCCCAGATGCCATTTTGTAACTTTTTGCTCGTAAATAAAAATGCACTCCTGAACGACCTCTTACAACAAACTGCGTTTAACCACTGAATAGCAATCTTTGCGAATTCCAAATTTGGAGCTTTAAGCTTCTAATAAAAGCTTTGGTTTCTACTGGGAAATTTTAATTGGAAAATTTACGTATGTATGAAAAAATGTCCACCCTTTTTTTGACATCAATGCATAGTGTACCATATATGGTACAAATAGAAAAACTGAAATTTTGAGCTTTTCATGGAAAACGGTGCATTTATGTATATGGAAAACAAGTATCTATTTCGTGTTCAGTGGGTAGTTTTACATAGGGGGCCTCGATACAAGATGTATCTATTATAGGTGATATCGCTAAAATACTTGCATCCTCTAATTCAAGTCTAAAAACTTAATGTAAAACCAGAGAACTTATAAGAAATGAGAAGGAGCAAAATGACTTCGGCTTTCATTGTGAATAAAATTTGCGATTCTACTCGGGGGAACATACCTCAGCTCGGAGGTACACACCACGAGCAGACTCGCAGCCACCACAAGTCGGGGGTACACACCACTAAAACTTGCACAGCGGCTGCAAACAATATTTCCACCATAGCTCGAGGCTACATATATATATATATAATTTCGGCGCGTACACTATATAGCTCAGTGTTTGACCGAGCTTCTCCTACCATTTGTGGTGTGCGTCTTTATATTCTACCACAAATGAAGGGACCTACAGTTTTGTGCCGGCTCCGAACGGCTGATGTATTTAATGAGAAGCTTTTTCATGGCAGAAATACCCTCGGAGGTTTGCCATTGTCTGTCGAGGGGTGACCGCTATTAGAAAAAACTTTTTCTATTATTAAGATTTTGCTTGCCCTGACTGAGATTCGAACCTCGAACTCACCGGCATATCGAGTTATAGCACGCACCGCTACCAACTCGACCACAGCGGCCACGAGGCTACATACCATAGCGAAAATTAGACAAATATAAATTTCGCAAATGTGCAGCGGGGTGCTTGCGGAGGCAGGCGGCTGCATATGATCGACGAAGACGAAAACAAAACAAGAATTAAAGTTAGCCGAAAAACGATCGGTAAATGCAGAAACGAATAAGAAAAATGCTGGGAATATAAGAAAATAATTCTTTCGCCAATTCGGATGTCCACAGATTTAGCACTGCCTTTTTTAAAAAAAGAAATTTTTTTTTTTGTGCTATTTTGTGCTGTTCTTGTGCTTTTCTGTGCCGTTAAAAAAAACTTCTTTTAACCATTTTTTTCCGAGTTATAAAATAAACAAATTAGGGGTAGTTTTTTGCAACTACTTAGCACTGCCATCTTGCACCCCAGATAAAAAAAAGTACCGTGCTGAATAGTGCTGTCTTGTGCTGTCAATTAAAATTTTCTAAAATGATAACAACTATTTTTTTCACTGAAAAAACCATTTCTTCAACTGAGTTAGCACTGCCATTGTACATAGTAGCGAGTTTCAAAATTGTGATGCACTATTCTTCACTTGTGCTACTGTGTGCAACTATTAAAATTCCTTAAAAATGATAAGAATCATTTTTTTTTTTCAAGAAAAATTATTTTTTCGTATCGAGTTAGCACTGCCATGATGCATAGTAGCGAATTAAACTATTGTGCTGTGTTGTCCTCAACTTGTGCTATCATGTGCCGTTAATAAAAATTCTGGAAAATTATTAGAATTTTTTTTTTTTGCAAAAACTATATTTTCATTTCTAGTTAGCACTGCCACTTTACACTATATTAAATCAAACCATTGTGCTGTATTGAGCTCAACAAGTGATTCTATAAGCTGTCAGTATGAATGTTCAAAAAATATAAGAAGCTTATAAAGTGCGCCAGTTTCCGAACTATTTTTCTGAAAAACATAAATAATAAAAATTTGTAAAACAGTCGACCCTAAAGGCCATCCCTGCAACTTCCCGCTAAATTAAACTATTAAGCATATGTGATTTTGTTGCTATAGAAGTAATATTTGAGCTCTTCTGAGTTCAAAAATAAAGATGTTCCATGCTTTTGAGCTAATCGAGCTCAAAAGTCTAATGGCAGTTTGATATAGCAGTAATTGTTATATTTTCAATCTGCTATAACTTGATTAAATCAACCGATTTTGATGCGTTTTGCGGTGATCGACGCTAAGCTCTACGGAGAAATCAAAGACATTTATATAGTCTGCCAAAAAATTTAAAAATATCTCACGAACGAATCGACCGATTTTGATGCGGTTTGCGGCGCTATTTAAAAGTAAATTAAAAAAATTTTATCTTTGGGATTTCTCAAAATTTACCCGTCCGAATCGGTTCAAATTATATCGAAAATCTAAGTTTAGCGAAGCCCTTTCGAATGCCACCGGTCGCAATCAAATCGGTCAAGCCGTTCAAAAGTTATGAGAGGTTTACCTACCCACATTTTGCGACTTCTTAAACATTGAGTACAGATATTGGACGAAATTTTACTTATAAAAAAAGTATTTTGTATTTAGTATATCTTTAAAATTATTCTCGTAAATAACAATGCTAATGATATTTGCGTAATATTAATAATAATACTTAGAAAGTTTAAATACTGTGAGTTGATTCAAATAATTTTTTTTTGGTATATCAAATGACAGACTTCACAAAAAAAGGGTATAAGATAATCATTAATGCATGTGAATTAAATAATATCATTAGATATATAAATGCACATATGCGCATGAATTTTGTAATTTTTGTTAGTGATAAATTTTGAATTTTTTGCAACACCATCATATTCAATCCATTTTTCATTATTTCTAACAAATGCTGTGTAGTGACCAATGGAATTTTGTTTAAAAGTTCCATAGTATGCTATTATTCCAATTAAAAAATATTTTTTAGTGCATAGTGTTATTTCCACAGGTATATCAGAGAGTTTGGTCAATCTGCGATCTCCAGCATCTGTATCTACAAATAAAATTGTACCATATTCTTTGGTGATTTTTTTTCTTTGGTTGCAGCAATTTTTATTCGGAATTAAAACACCATTATCAATAGCATCGGTTAGTTTCGAAAAGCCATGGTCTCGAAAAATGTTGTAATTGATACTCAAATACGGAGAAATTATTTGACTTTTATCATTGCATAAACAGCATTCTGCAACTAGTGCTAATGATGATATATTACTATCGTTTACAATTATTTTAACAAGTTTAGCAATATTATTATTCACATCGATAGTAAAAATATTACCCAAGTCGGCTATGTTTAACAACTTTTGCAGTACGATAGCCCGTTTTCTATAACACTTCGTTACACCATGATTAACTAGTTCTCCTACACATTCGTAAATGCTTTTCACATTACTAATTATTTGCTCAGCGTTTGGATAATTTATTAGAACATAACCAAATATCTGACATACAGCGTCAAATCCGCATGTATTGGACAATACATATTCTTTTTTACCAATTCGTACGTTTTTACACTTATTGGCATTTAGAATTAGCGGGATCGTAGAGAATTTGGTCGATGTCGAACTGAAATCTGGCATTGGGTCACCATATTTTCGACGGCATTGTTTTTTATTCTTATTTCGCCAATTAGATTCGTAGTTTAATTCGTCTGATTCAGACGAAGTCGATCTACGTTTCGTTTTATGTTTACGATTATTTTCAGGAGAATTTTCTTTATCAGTATCATTTAACGAATTTTTTTTATCGTGATTATAATTATAGTTAATGAGAAGAGGGATCTTGTTTTCAATATGACTTCTGTTTTCAATATTATCTTTACTAAAACTTTTTTCTTTCAATATACAGTTATTATCATCAGAATTACCACTACAATCAATAATACTAGCATCGATTTATCACAGTTTTCATTCGTATCAAATTCATTATACATATGTATGTAGCTAGTATATTCATTTTTGGTAGCTTGACGATCATCATCAAGATCAGTATTATTGTCGACATTTGTTTTTGTTATTTCCTGAGGTCTAACAATTTCATCAACGCTAATTTTCGCATTTTTCTCACAAGTATCTTTATTAGCTAAACGGATCTTTAATTTTCAAAAATTCACCCCCAGCCAACTTCACAGAGCTTGCAAAGTGGCAGTGCTAACTCAGTTGAAGAAATGGTTTTTTCAGTGAAAAAAATAGTTGTTATCATTTTAGAAAATTTTAATTGACAGCACAAGCTCAGCACTATTCAGCACGGTACTTTTTTTATCTGGGGTGCAAGATGGCAGTGCTAAGTAGTTGCAAAAAACTACCCCTAATTTGTTTATTTTATAACTGGGAAAAAAATGGTTAAAAGAAGTTTTTTTTAACGGCACAGAATAGCACAAGAACAGCACAAAATAGCACACAAAAAATTTTTTCATTTTTTAAAAAAGGCAGTGCTAAATCAGTTGAAGAAATGGTTTTTTCAGTGAAAAAAATAGTTGTTATCATTTTAGAAAATTTTAATTGACAGCACAAGCTCAGCACTATTCAGCACGGTACTTTTTTTATCTGGGGTGCAAGATGGCAGTGCTAAGTAGTTGCACAAAACTACCCCTAATTTGTTTATTTTATAACTGGGAAAAAAATGGTTAAAAGAAGTTTTTTTTTAACGGCACAGAATAGCACAAAAAAAAATTTTCTTTTTTTAAAAAAGGCAGTGCTAAATGTGTGGACATCCAATTCGGCACTTATTTCATGAAGAATGTTTATATGCATACCTACCTACTTTTAATTTTCAGCTAATACCTTATTCAATTATTTAAAGAAATATGAGAATTAATAAGTAGTATAAATACCTATTTTAATATGAAATTGTAATTTGCAGTTGCATATTTTTGATATCGAATTGCCGTCGGCATTTTGCATTTCGAAAATGAGTACATATGTATGTATGGACTATGTATAAGATAGTCGATCAAACTAATGAATTCCTAAAATTAATCTTGAGTGCAAGCTAAAGCCAAACACATGTTTATGTGAACACAAATATGTACATATTAAAATACAAATGCACGCTTGTTCACATACCCGCAACTACCCCTCTACTCCTAATGTTGGCCTCTGCTCGGACTTCCAACAATTCTGCTGCATGACGAAAGCAATAAACCACCACTATAAAAAAGAGTTGGGTGAAAATATTTTAAATTTCGTAGTAAGTCAGGTGCAATTGGTGTATGTGGCAGAGTTCGCGGATATTTGTTCGCAATTGTATATAGATTTGTGTGCATAGATGTGTTTTTATATACCCCACAAACAAACACAACATATTGCACCTGACGAAATGATGGGGTTTATCAAAGCAAAATGTTCACAATTATTTTCTTTTAAAATATTGCACCAAGGTATGGCGGGACTTAAAAAGTAGAACATCTGTTCATGTTCGCGACCGGAATAGGGAACAAGCCCTTACCCGTAACAGACCGCTTCAGCAGCCTCCATTAACCGAGTTGGAGAAGCGGGTAATTGCTCTTGTTGGGAGCACATATATAGAGGGCCAGCCGGAGGTACGGGAAAATATTCCAGTGGAAGAGGTAAGTTGTATTTAATTATATTTATGAACAGCCTTAACATTAAGCAGGGTACGAAAGTAAACCATAAAAAACAAAGCCCATTTGCTGTTCGACCATGAAATCACTTTTGGTTTGTGTTGTTTTGTACATGGTCTCAAATAATAGTAAGATTATTACAAACATTTATTTGTGACTATGTACATGAATTCAAGGTCGAACAGCAAATGGTACCCTTTGCTTTGATAAGCACCGCCAAGTCCCCTTAAGAACGCCAAAGAGTCTCTCTATTGGGTTACGTGCATTGCATAACGCCTGGTTGTACCGAAACTTTGGTGTTCCTTCTGGTTCGTTTGGCAAAGGTCTCATCAACCACGGCTCCAAAGGGTATCCAGCATGGCCTGCAGATACTTCCTTTTAATTTTGCAATTCATAAATAATTAAAAGAACTTACCAATCAAAAACGTGTGATTTCCAAGTTCATATGATCTCTGCATGACTCGGTGGGCTGCGGAAGAGCTCCAAATAAATGAATCATGTCGAGCCCCCGCAAATCTCGCGTTTACGTTTAGAACTCTCAGATTTGGGTCACATATCTGTAAGTTTTAACAAACATATAATAACAATAGAGTTATCCTTTCAAGTTGTAGTTTCACACTTACCATTTGCACGTTAATCGAATGGTACCCATGGTGGTTAACATAGTTTGACTCGTCATCTTTCGGAGCCGAAATCGCAACGTGAGTGCTGTCGATTGCACCGATAGTGCCTGGTACAAAAGACGAAGTCGCTGACGCAAAAATTTCCTTTGCCGCTTGGCGCTCCACTAGCGTCATAGGAAACTTCACTTTTGTACCGAATAGGGAGTTGTCAATTGCCTCAGTCACGCGGTGTACGCAGCGGCTTATGATCTTAAAGCGGTGGCATAAAATCTTAAAGCAACTAGAACCTACCACGAGTACACACAGATAATGCACATATAACATTTCATAAAACTGAAAGATTAGTTTACCTGCTTTTCAGTTGATAGCGCTGTTATTCTCGATCCTCTCAACTGGCTGTTTAATTGCGATACGATAGAATGTGTTCGATATGTATACACCAAAACAATAATTAATACAACTCACACTGTCATCAGCGCTTGGTAGACTCACATGTGATATGCAAAAACTTAATTTATAGTACATAATCAACAAAAATTGAGGATAACGAAATTTAAGCCAAAAATGTTAACAATAAAATGAACAGTAATTGTATACAAAAATATATAGGAACAACACGTAAAAATGTAAAGAAGTTAAAATACAGTAATTGTAAAAACGTTATTTAATATGAGTATGCTAATTTCTTATTTCCTATTATAGTAAACAAATATTTTAAATTAACCAAATTTCAATTTTCTCAATCACTACATTAAAAAAATATGCGAATAGTTATTATCTAGTCGTACATATGTACATATATGTACATATACATATAAAATTACATTAGAAATATTTCTGAACAATAGTGTGTAGAGACATACTATGTACATAGGTGAAATTAGAGGATCAGAGAACCATTAATGTTCGAAAACGGCCAGTCAATTTAAGAACCAAAAGGTGTAGTTGAACATTCTGAATCTAATAACGACCTAAAATTACTTTCTCTTAGAAGATTTGCAATCTCATTCGCAATTGTCTGATTCCAGGTCTAAAATGGAGTAAACTGAGTTTCGGTAAAGCAGCAGCTCATAAATATTATTATGTGTAAATAAAACTGCTTCTAAGATTTTGCGGCCAGATTATTTTCTTATTAGTTTACATGGCTGAATTGATGAAGCAATTTCAGTTTTTGCATACACTAAATTTCAACGTTGTTTTCTATTGCCCGCTATGGTGCTATCTATTCTAAGATCGTTTATTGGAGTAAAACAGAAATTTCAAAATCTTCCGAAGGAAAGCTCCATGTCTCCACGAAACATAAAATATCCGAAGACAGTATCAGAGCGTCGTTTCTAACATTATTAATATGAGCATTAAGACTCTGCGTATTATGATACAAAATTTGAAATTTTGATGCTCAAGTAAATATGCATGAAGTTAAAAAAGGAGATACGGGTTATTTAGGGTCTAACTCTGAAAATGGATTGGGTGGCAAAGAATGTCCCAGTATGAACAGACCTGCCGAACTAGTCGCTCAACTGCAAGCTACATACGGAGCTGCCCTAGGCATCCTGGGTCGAGTATGCACAACGACTTTATTATATGTGGCACTTAGCTTTAATGAATGGTTATATATTTTTACAGTGAACATACTTATATTTCCTTTAACTACATTTTTAGCAGTTGAAAGAATAGCTGGAGTGGGAAATCTGATAAGTTTTACTGCGTTAAAATTACTAGACTCTTCGTTAGACCAAAAAAGGTGGATTGCTTCATCTGGAACTTCTCTTGAGTTATCTACCACACGACTTTCGATTAAAGATATGTATGTCATCATTTGTCATAGTACCCGATGTATTTCCTTTAACTACATTTTTAGCAGTGGAAAGAATGGCTGGAGTGGGAAATCGGATAAGTTTTACTGCGTTAAAATTACTAGACTCTTCGTTAGACCAAAAAAGGTGGATTGCTTCTCATTTGTCATAGTACCCGATGCCATATTGTTTAAAGCGATAGCAAAAGGCTGATCCCATCGCTACCTCATTATTTCAAATTACTCAAAATATTTAAATAATACCCACAAAGGTGATCCAACCAAAGAACTATAGTTGTCACCAGGGTTGGGAGAAAAAATCCACCTGTCTCCAACAGGTGAAAGTTGTTTCAAATCACCAAAAACAATAATTGGGATACCTCCAAATACATTATTATTCTTGAAAATTTGCTTAAGCCTTGCATCAACCGAACTGAACATTCGAGCCCCTATCATTGATATTTCGTCAATGATTATTATTTTCAAATCAATTAATTTAGAGTATATGGAATTGACACTATCGTTGCTAAGTGGTCGTAACTCTCAACTTGATTGATTTACAGGATGTGAAAAAATTTAATAAAATATCAATCCACCGTTTCCAAATGCTGCTTTTCCATAAATTGACTCTTCCCAACATCCAGGCCACCACCTACGAACTCGAAAAAGGGCCGATTGTGTTTAATATTGAGTAGTAGATGTGCCAAATACGCTCCTTGTTTCAAGTTTAGGCCAAATTCGAATTCAAAAAGTTTTGAATTTTCGAATAGTTTTTCTTAAAAAGTTATAAGTTTTCTTCGTTTTCCGGAAGAGACAGCAAAATTTGTGTGAAAGGCATTGGGGGGTGTGGAATTCCAAAACGGCAAATCTTCTATCCTCTGACTGTTATTAATTTGCAGTAACTCAAGCTTCTTATAATTGTAAAATAGCTTAGAAACACTGCAGGCACGTCTATCATACCTGCGAATTTCGGATCGAACTATTTTATTGTACGACTCTGCATAGGCACCTTTTTGACCCCCATAAATTGTAGCAAATGACAATTCTTCTGAATCGTTTTCCTCGCCAGGAGCTATGACTAAACGATTGATATCTAAGTTGTATACAGGAATATTATCTAGAAGAGTTTCTTGTTTACCCAAAATTGGCTCTTCTGCTACTGGTACAAATAGTGAACGAGTAGTTGACTCATTATTATGTTCAGGTATTTATATTTTAAACCAATGGTAAATCATCAATTGAAGTAAAAAAAAAGAACTTCTGTCTGGCTATTGAAAATTGATATCCAATTTTCGTTAATCTGTATATTATGTTCGCAGTACAAATGTGTGTAAACTAAATACCGCAAAGCTTCCAGAATTTTTGCAGGTCGTATGGTATCAGTCATATAGTCATGATTGTATTCCATACGCCTTCTCAAATGTATTTAAATAACACGTGTCTGATCGAATGATCGAGGAAGATTTGTGTCAATGTCATTCACTGAAATGGGGATATTGACTACGGCCCCTTTTAACGTGTTCTGACCCTGATAACCTAATGGACGAATAGTCATAAATGGTAATCGGGGCATAACAGGTCGTTCCTCTATTGGAGTTAAACCCTTCAGACAATCTGAAATTTCCGGAAAATCAAACCCATTGGCCAGACATAGCTTTGGAAGCTGTTTGTTTACTTTTGCAAGTCAAACAAAACTTATAATTCCTATCATCAGATGGAAATTTTTCCGATAAATAAAATGCGTATGTAACATTAGGGCGACTTTGCCATAAAGCATTGAAGTTTAAAGATCGTACGTGGTTTGGAAACCATAAGCCACCACAGCAAATGCAAACTTTTGTGGGACAGTTTTTAATACTTTCGAAGCAAGTACGTCAAAAGTCAAGAAAGCTTTCCTCATTCCCTAAAGGTTCAGCATATTTATTACCATCCCGAGCTAATCGAATTCGCTCAGCCTGCCGTTTATTTTCGAGTTGTCTGTTCCCTGCATGAACGCGACATTGAATTTGACGTCTAGCATCAGATATTTCTAACCCTGCTTCTCTCCTTCTAATTCTCCGACGCTCTGTTTCCCTAACACGTTCATTTTCCCGGTTGCGATTTATTATATTGCTTATTTCACTGAAAATTACACTATAAACACTTACATATGTATATACCGTTTGTAAAATGCAAATTTTTAACATTCCCGAGCCCGCACAATTAAGAAAATTAATATAAGGAATATATTATATATTTAAGCTAAGCTTGCAAGTGTATACTTACCTTAAGCTTAGAACAAGACACTCTTAACTAGTTATAAGATATTGTAGTCATGTATATCTGAAGTAAGAATATTGCAACTGCACACTCGCCTTGAGCATTAGGATAAGAACTATCTACTGTAACCTAGTTATAAGATTAATGTTTAGTTGGCAACAAGAACGATAAATAGTTCATAACTGTTGGTTGGCTACCCGTGTCACAGGCCACCATTTTAAGAGAAGATATAATAAAGAACATTCGATCACAAGCAACCAAATTGTGAAGACGCGAATATTTATTTCTACCGATTTCATCAGAAGTGGTCAGTGAGCCCTTCCAGCGTTAAATATTTATAATTTGAAAATGGAATGAGACGCAATTAACATCGAGAGGTACATACTTCTCCAATTAAAAGCCTGGTGTACGGCAGTTGGACTCAACGCTAGTGGAGCGAAAGCGTCGCTGGCAGCACGACTCAGCGAATTGTCGGCAGAGACAAGAGGTATCTGTCCCGGAGCTATGGAAGTGCTGCCAGCTGAAAAGGATCGAATACCCGAAAAACGGTGCGGGTAATAACGATGGTGCGGATAATAACAAGGGTGTGAGAAATAACGATGGTGAGAAGAATAGCGATGGTGCGAAAAATGGCAACGGTGAAGAGCAGCGAGAATCTTCGCAAGAAGTTGTTAGCGTAGCGGATATTGGTCGAAGGTGCGATTCAAGCAACGGCGCGAAAATAAATCTTCTAGAAAAAGAATAGAGTTGCTAATATTAAAGTTGAAGCTACAACAACAAAGGTCAGATGAGGTGACGTTCACAGCGAACAACGACGGAAGCGATCTCAGTTGCTTCATTTCCAAAGGATGTTACAGGTCAGCGATGAAACAATGAGTCTAGTTATACGGCTCAAAGTAAAAGGCGAAGCCCTAGTATGGTACAACTCCAACAAAATGTTCAAGCGCACCCTTTGCAAAATCCTGTCAGAAATGGCAAACGTCTTTGCCAAAAGGACAACATACTGGAGTTAAGACGAAATTTTAAAAGCGAATTTGGAAATATGGCGAGCAGTTTAGCAGCTACGTTAACGACAAACGTTTGTTGAGCGCTGGTCTCAAGCTCTGTGAGGAAGAATTTGTGGAATACCTCATAGACGGCATACCCAACAAACAGCTACAGATTCAAGCGAAACTCCAAAATTTTAAAACTGGAAGTGAGGTGTCTACAGCATTCCGCACTGTCGAGTTGCCGCAACGAGTCGTACCAAGGACGAACATGCAGGGTCGTGAAACGAGGTTACGGTGCTATAATTGCAATTGCTCCGGCCACGTTACAAAAGAATGCGGCAAGCCTAAACGAGAATACGGGACGTGCTTCGCGTGCGGCGAAAGAGGACATTTTGCGGCAAATTGTAAACAGTACAAAAAGTCAACGATGATAATTTTGTAAGTTATTTTGATATAAGTATTATAGATAACCCTAAACTTAATATGGTTGCAGAGTGACTAATCGATTTGGGGAGCCCCATAAGTCTTATCAAAAAGAAGCCAGGAAGAGTACAGTTACGTGAAGAACACAACTCATATTTTGGTTTAAATAAGTCAATATTATTAAATTTTTGAAATTTGAATTCTATGTAAATGTTCTTAATAAAAACGATTAGTTACCCGGTTATATTAGGCCGAAATTTTATAACGGCAAGTGAAGCCACACTAAAAGTCGGCGATGTGGAAATTGTTGGTGCAAGTACAGATTTCAGTTTCGAAGGCCAGGTGTTAGATATTAGCGGTGATGGAAGTGAACAGAGGAGCAATGTGAACAATGAATTGCACATGGCTATAAGTGAAATACTAGCTATAGAAGTAGACGAGATAAACGATTGTAAGGTCAGAAGTGGCGTTAGTAGCGAAGAAAATAAGCTTTTTCAGAAAATGTTTTCCAAAGAATATACATATATAGCTATCCTGTACCACTAATAGATGACTTGTTAGTTAGGTTAGTTAACAAAAAAATATTCACAAAGTTAGATCTGAAAAATATTTCCGGATATGATACGTGGCAATGAAGTTATTGTATACCTTGATGGCATCATGATAGCGACGGAGACTTTAGACGAACATCTATGCATTTTGTCAGCGGTTAGTACAAAATAAGTTGGGGTTACGTCTAGACAAATGCGAATTCCTACAAACAAGTATTTCGTACCTAGGTTACTCAATCTCAGGTGAAGGCATAAGGGCAGACAAAAAAGGCTTAAAAGCCGTCGAAAATTTTGCGGTTCCAACAAAAGTACAGGAAGTACAAAGTTTCTTGGGGCTTTGTTCATATTTTCGCAGGTTTATTAAGGATTTTTCAACTATATCAAAGCCACTCTATGATCTTCTGAAGAAAAAGAAAAATTTCGATTTGGGCGACTAGAAGTGGAAACATTTGATACACTGAAAAGAAAACTGTTAACTTATCCTGTCTTGGCAATTTACGATCCTAGTGATGTCACAGAAATACACTGTGATGCAAGTGCGTTAGGTTTCGGGGCAATGTTACTTCAAAAGAAAAAAGACGACAAGCTTCACCCAGTTTTTTATTTTTCGAAACGTACTACCGAGGTCGAGTCTAGATATCATAGCTTCGAATTAGAAACCCTAGCAATCGTGTATGCACTAAAATGTTTCCGAATATATTTACAAGGCGTTCAATTTAAAATCGTGACGGACTGCAATTCGTTAACTCTAACGCTTAACAAAAAATACATGAATACGAGGATTGCCAGGTGGGCATTCGAACTACAAAATTACGATTACGAGCTAGAACACAGGGCAGCTAAACGAATGCAACACGTAGATGCACTTAGTAGAACAAATAATATACTGGTAATTCAAGCAAACACGTTCGAAGAAAACTTAATCATATGCCAAAACAGAGACGATACAATTGCAAGAATAAAAAAAGAGCTTGAATTTATGGAAAGTAGTCAATACGAAATGCGAGACGGGATAGTATATAAGAAGAAGAAGAATGAGGACTTGCTGTTTTAAGTACCCGAGTCAGTGGAACAGCATGACTTGTACAAATATCACGACGATATGGGACATTTGTGTATAGATAAAGTCGTGGACACAATTGAGAAAAGCTACTGGTGTCCGAATATTAGAAGTAAAACGTCCACACATGTAAAGAATAGTTTGAAGTGCATAGCTTTCTCAACTAAAAGTGGAAAAAAGGAAGGACTGTTGCATATTGATTCCTTTTCAAATGGTACATACATAAATATATATCACTACGGACCGATTCATAATATACAGACAGAGTATAAATATGTTTTAGCGGTAGTAGACTCTTTCACTAAGTTCGTTCGCCTTTACCCGGCAAAAACGACGGCGTTAAAAGAAGCCGTCGCTGCACTCTTAGAATACTTTCGGGCATATAGTAGGCCAAAATTGTCGTTTCCTACAGAGGCACATGCTTCACGTCTGGAGAGTTCAGCGAATTTCTGCTAGAAAACAATGTAGAACATATAAAAGTGGCGACAGGGTCACCACAAGCAAACGGCCAGATCGAGATTATAAATAAGAGTTTAGAGCCTATGATAGCCAAAATGATAAACACCGAAGAAAATATGGGATGGGAAAATGTTTTAGCGTTGGTGGAATACACCATGAATAATACCGTACATAAAGCAGTAAAAGAACTGCCTAGTATGATGTTGTTTGGGTCAGACAAAGAGGAAAGGTTATAGATAGCGTTAGGGAAAATGTGTTAGACTGGGAACAAACTTCAAGTTATAAAACTTTACAAAATATAAGAGAGAACGCGCTAGTAGTACAAATGAGTGCACAAAACTATAACAAAGAATATGCAGATGCTAAACGACGAGAGCCCCGTAAGTTCAACGTAGGGGAGTACGTGATGATTTCAAACATCAGTTCCCAAGTAGGAGCGTCAAGCAGCTTATAACGAACTTTAAAGGGCCATATAAGATATCCGCGGTGTTAGAGAATGATAGGTACGTGGTAGAAGACGTAGACGGTTTCCAACAAACACAAATACCTGCAAAGGGTACGTGGTCAGTTACAAATCTCAAACCTTGGTATGATAAAGTAGGGAAAACTACATGAGATAGAAGACCATAGACTAGCTCTTTGAAACACGTAGAATCAGGAGATTCCACAAGCCAGGACGGCCGAGTTGTAGGAATATATTATATATTTATGCTAAGTTTGCAAGTGTATACTTAAGCTTAGAACAACATACTCTTAACTAGTTATAAGATATTGCAGTCATGTATATCTGAAGTAAGAATATTGCAACTGCACACTCGCCTTGAGCATTAGGATAAGAACTATCTACTGTAACCTAGTTATAAGATTAATGTGAGTTTGGCAACAAGAACGATAAATAGTTCATAACTGTTGGTTGGCAACCCGTGTCACAGGACACCATTTTAAGAGAAGATATAATAAAGAACATTCGATCACAAGCAACCAAATTGTGAGGACACGAATATTTATTTCTACCGATTTCAATATTAAATAAATAAAATTAAACTAATCACGCACTTGCATACACGCAAAATGGTTGCCACTAACATTAGATAAGTGTGTTGCCAAATGTGTGATGTGCATAAAATAATAAGAAAATTTGTCATATTCGCCTTTGATTGTACTCAAGGCGAATTCATAGAAGGTGGTGACGAGCCTATATAAGTAAAATATTACCCTACAAGACGGAGAAAACCAAAACGAATTGAATTCACTAATACCAACGCAACTTTGCAAATTTTGCATTGTTTAATTATATTTTAAATTTTTGTTTTCATTTTTGGGAAATACAATTTTTGTATGAGCTGTTTTTTTTTTCGTCTCGATTTCTGTGTGCTCGTTTGTGTTCTGTTAGTATTGTTTCATTTTGAGCGTCTTCGTTGGTTATGCCTTCTACTTTTGTCTGGGTATAGCGGATCTTGTAGTTGGAAAAATGGAGAAGATAAATTTCTTGGATTTTTCCCATTATGTTTTCAGAAGTAAATATACCATTTATGACTGAAGGATTAAGGTAACGTTTTAAAAGTGAAATTAAATTTTCTAAAAAGAAGTTTCGTTTTGTGATTAAGTGCCTATGGTATGTTGGGAATGGAATTTTGAATTGATAGCTGTCCTCGTCTCCTAATGAGATCCACAGTTGATTTTTAAAGGCATTTATGGGGGCTTCTACCGCAGGAATTAGGTTGTGCGAAGAACTTCCGTCTGAATGTGTAGCGACTGATAGGGAGTTTACCTCAAATGGTCGGGGCAGTGTGTCTGCCACTACATTGGATTTGCCTGGTTTATATTTTATCTCGTAATTGTATTCTTCGAGTATGGCTTTCCAACGTTTTAATTTTGAGTTATTGTTTTTGTTGCTTAAGGCGTATTTGAGAGGTTGGTGATCAGTGTGGATTATAACTTTTGCAGTGCCATAGAGATAATTTCTGAAGCAGTTTAATGCCCTAATTATGGCAAGCATTTATTTTTCATTAACTGCATAATTTTCTTCCGCTTTACTTAGTGTTCTGGGTATAAAGGTTATTGGTTTGCCATTTTGTTCTAAAACAGCACCTATGGCATATTTGGAGGCATCTGTAGTTAGATCAAACTCTTTTTTGAAATCTGGATATTGTAAAATTACATCCTTGGATGTAAGTGTGGCTTTGATTTTAATAAATGCCGCTTTAGCTTCTTCATTTAATTGAATGCTAGTCTTTTTTGACATATTTTTCGACATTCTGCCTTCCTCACCTCGAAGGAGTGATGTGAGTGGCTTTGCTAATTTGGCGTAGTCTGTGATGGATCTTCTATAATAACCAGATAGACCTAAAAATTATCGTAAATCTTTAAGATTAGTAGGGTATGGGAAATTTGCTATGGATTGTACTTTCGAAGGGTTAGTGGAAATTCCATCGGAAGAAACGACGAATCCTAGGAATTCAACTTGTTTTTTGTAAAATTCGCATTTGTCCATTTGTACTTTCATATTTTTCGTCCTTGCTGAATATAATTATGTCGTCTATGTATACATAGCATATTTTGCCTATGTATGATCTTAAAATGTCGTCTAATGCCCTTTGGAATATGGCTGGGGCGTTCTTCAGGCCGAAAGGTAGTCTTGTGAACTCATATTTTCCATTGTTCACTGAAAAGGCTGTTTTTTCCACGTCAGATTCCTTAAGAGGAATTTGATGGAAACCACTTTTTAAGTCAATCACAGAAAAAATTCGATTTTCTCCCAATTGAGAGAGTACCTCATTTATTTTTGGTATTGGATACCTATCTGCAATTGTCACTGTATTTAGTTTTCTATAGTCGATAACCATTCTAAATTTTTTCTCGCCGGACGCGTCGTCCTTTTTAAGCACCACCCAGACAGGTGAGTTGTAGGGCGATCTTGATTCTCTTATTATACCGTCTTCGAGTAACTTGTTTACTTGTTTTTCGACTTCCTGTTTAAGGCTAATGGGGTAAGGGTAGGATTTGGAGTATACGGGTGTGTCGGAATTGGTTCTAACTTCTGCTACTACTTTTGTTGTATACGTCAGTTTTTCGTCGGGTTCTGAGAATAAATTGCGGTGTTTTTGAGCCAATTGTCGTATATCGTTTTTTTCTGTCAAACTCATGTGCTCGTCGCGGATTTGTATTGCGTTGACGTTTTGTACGCAATATTGGTGTAAGTGAATTTTTATTGAATTTGCAATGATCATAAAATTGTCTTTAGTGTGTATTACTGCTGAAAGATATTTTAAGCTGTCGTGAAAGGTGCTTAGTGTTGGTAACAGGAAGAATTTTAATTTACAGTCATCTAAGTTAAAAAGATTAATAAATGTGTGGTGTGTAATTTTTATTTTACCACCTACTGAATTTGCGTAAAATTTGATATCATTTTCTTTTGCATTTTCTACTAAGTTAGCCTGGATATAATTTTTATTGGAACCGGTATCAACCAAAATTTTTAAGATTTCTCCGCTCTTCGTCCTGCATCTAAAGCAGGGTAGCGAAGAGCTATTTAGTCTAAAAAATGTATGTCGGTTAAGTCAAGGGATTGTTAGTTATTTTCACTATATGTTGTGTTTGGGTCATAGTTGTATTGATCGTAGTTGTATTGATCGTAGTTGTACTGGTCATAATTGTTTTGATCATATTTATACTGATCCTCGCAGTTTTGTCCTTCTACCTCTTGTTCAGAATTTTTATTCCTTTGAACTTTCGGTGGGGGAAGGTTTTTTGTGGATGAGTTTATTGGTCGTTTACCTACGTCCTGTTGTTTTGGTCGATTTACGTAATTTACGGCGTTTGTCCTCACGCTCATGTCTACTAGTCTAGGTTGGGTTGGTTTAGGCGGTCTTTGTGGGGGATAGTTTTGTGGCTGGTTGAGATAGTTATGGTTTTGGTAATTACGTTGTTGGTTAAATTGGATAAGATTTGCGTTTGTAAGTTGCTGCAGGTTAGTTGGGTTATAGTTCTGTTGAGCACGTTGATAATTGTTAAAGTAAGGATTTTGCAGGGGTTGTGGAATATGAGCCAGTTCGGGGTGCAATTTCATTTTTTGGTATTGTTGGGCTAATGATTGGGGATATCTTGGTTGGGCAACTTGTTGTCGGGAATGTTGCTGGTTATATCCTTGCTGGCGAGAGCCTGATGGGGCGTTAAAGGTTTGGTTGTTGGCGTGTTGAGCTCTGAAATTTTGATTTTCGAGCTTCAGACAAAGGTGTAGAGCTTTAGGGAGACTTTTTGGTTCTTTTATACCAAGAAGCCTAGGAAGGTCGCCAGAAAGTCCTCTAACGAAGGTATCAAGGGCCTTAGTGCGATAGTTTTCGGTCAATAAGTGAACTGCTTCTTCTCCTACTTCCATGCATCCTATTTTGTTAAGTATTAGTGATAAATGCGCATAGACTTTTTGGTAAAATTCATTGGTTGTCAATCTTCCTTGTACAAGGCACGTCATTTGATACTCTAGCGTACCAATGTCTCTTTTGTCAGCGTAGTGAGTGGTCAGACATCGTGATATTGCTGTCCAGTCTAAGGGTGTGTTGTAGGATTCTAGGGCTGAGTCTGCTTTTCCTATTATTTTGTTTCTAATTACATTTAAAATACCGAAATAGCGTGGAGTGCCTCTTGAGGGTTCGTATATCTTCAAAATGCGTTCGACACTTTTCTTCCAGGAGCTAAACTCTGAAGCGTTCCCTGAAAATTCTTGTAGCGATCGAACTACGTCTGGTATTTTGTCCATGTCACTCATGTTATTTTGAAATCGTTCGTCTATTGTTTGGTCTGTAAAAATGGGATTTGTCGTGTTGGTAAGTGCGTTTTGGACTAAGTCAGGTCCGTTTGTTTCTATGGCTTGAGCTACCATAGTCCTAATTAGATTTGCCAAATCTAGCGAGATTTGGTTAGGAGAAGCTGGATTTGCTGCTGGTGCAGCATTGGAGGCCTAATTAAGTTATTTTGATTCGCCATTTAGAATTTTTATTTTTCTCTTTTATTTGATATGTTTTATGTTATCCCTTCTGGGAAGCGGGCTTTTTTACTCTAGAGGGTCCGGTCAACTCCTGAGTTGGCTACGGAATCGCAGAGTTAAGCAATGTTATAGTGTGAGGTTTCTTTGTAATTTATGGGCTGTACAAGCCGTTTTTTTATTTTTTATAATTTATTAATTATATAAATAACTGTTTAGTGGTTGCTGAAATTTGCCTTAGTAAATAAATATATAGATATATACTTGTTTCTTTATTTTCACGATTTTAATTTGTAAAAAAAAATTTTTTTTATTTATTTATTTAAAAAAATTTTTTTTTTTATATAATTTTTGCTTAAAAATTTTCACCAACTTAATTTTAAATTTGCAATTTTTCCTTTCTTAGAAGAAATATGTTTGATATATAAATATAGTGTTTTTTTTCACAAATTTAATTCTAAAGTTAAACTTTCCTTTTAAAATGAAATTCTTTCACAAATTCAATTTAAGTTTGAAATTTGATTTAATTCACAATTGCTGCTTTATCTTTTAGATGATTTTTGCAATTTTCCTGGATAATTTCTTATCAATTTGTATCTTTCGTCATTACAACTTTTCCTTATAAAATATTTTAATACTCTTAATCTAATTCTTACATGAACAACTGCATAGTGGCCGGCGATGATTATTTTCTCCGTTTTTCTTCTGATACTCAGGATAATCCTCTCGCTCCTTGGTTGCCACTTCCCTTCCTCAGGTGTGGGTAAGGTAAAATAATCCAAGCTGTTCGTTTAGCACTTCGTATGGTGCTCCAATTCCAAACAGTTATGGTGTCGGCTGGGTTGTGTCACTTTTGTATTACATATGATACACTTTTTCTTTTCACTCCCGTGCCGAATACCTAATTAGCTCGGGCGCCAATTATCGGATTGTTAAATAAAACTCCGAAAAAAATATAATTTTTGGCCTTCCGACCTTTATTCCTTCAAAATTATCGTCGTGAAGCATGAAGGGGAAATGGTTATTTTCTTCCCACGGCTAGAACAAATGTGACTAATTTTATAACTATGGAGCAAGTGAACGCTAACGCTTAGTTACTTTGTTTGCTAACCATTACCCGTCTTGTAGGGTACACGAATTTTGTTCTTGTTTTTGAATGGTAAGAATGTCAGACAAAGTAAAAAAGCAGGAACAATATCAACAACAAATATAAGAACTGCATGTATTTTGTTTTTGCTTTTAAATGGTAACAATGTCACGGACAGAGAACTTATATTTGACAGAGAAGCCTTATCTCAGTTCATTCCGACTCACATTCCTCTGATTTTGAGGGGTACTGTATATGTCAGCATGGTTCACCACAATATTTTTCAAAATTGTTCACCATGACTCTTAAGCAAATTTAACAGAGGAGGAGCAAAAATGCTGTTTGCGTAGAAAAATAATGTTAGGTTTTACATCGTTTGGGTTGTAGTAGTTTTTCTTATGAAAACTTGCCTTTTTGTTTTGATATAGAAATTGCCAATTTGATTTCCAATTGGTATTATTAAAATTACGGTAAATAGAAATGATACAAAAGGAACAAGTCAACAGACATTTAGTTTCCGTGAATTTTTGATCGATCGCTTGCGTTTTTATACAAATTTCATAAAAAGCTTTAAAAAATCATGCCTAATCCGAGAAAATGTCGCGTGAGTGGGTGTAATAGCCCTTCCGACTCGCGTTTCTTTTATTTTCCGAAGGATTCGAAGCTGCCCCAAATATGGAGGGAGAATTTAAGGATCGCCGATATCCAAGAGCTACCTGTTACCAGTGTAGTTTGCATCCATCACTTTGAGCCTGCCGCAGTGGGTGCTAAATATTTAAAAGATGGAGCCATCCCCACCCTACATCTAGGTAAGTTTTCATTTATGCATATGAATGTACATATGTAAGTGCAAACGTTTGTTCAAGTGTGTTTGTATGGATATGGGTGCATTATAGTTTTGCATGATTACTGCCATTATGATCACCAACAAAATGATAACGCATATTTTTTTAAGTGCCTGGTTAAGTTATATTAAGAAAAACTATGAAGTGCATATGCACATATGTACACATATACATATGTGGTAAACTTGCAAACAAATATGTGTTGTGAATTTTTCAAGTACTTATGCATATTTGTGTTAAAATAAAGATATGTACACACAAAGTGGTTTCATATATACAGTTTGCATAAAAATACAATTTATTGTAAGTGCAAAAATAATTTGCACAATAATTATATTTTGGTTAAATTTTTCAAGGTGATTTATAAGTAGATATAATCGTTGAATTTTCGCATAAGTGTGTTTGAACATATGTACATACTTTTCGCATATATTTGCACATATACATATATGTATGCAAATGTTTACATGTTTGAACACCTGTATATTTACATATTCATTATGTATGTATATATGTATGTATATAGATATGAGCATAGTGTATATAAACATACATATATACATATGAATATGAGTGTATGTATATTAGGTATGTTGATATACATAAATACATAGATACATATGTACATGTATTTTTTAATTAGAATATGATGACGCCCCTAAGCACCAATGGTCAGGCTTAACCAAAGATCGAAAATGTTGCGTCAAGAGCTGTGCTTCGGAGAACAAACGCATTTTATATGCCTTCCAAAGGGACGACGATGTACGTTTAAGTTGGGCACAGGCCTGCGGAGTACATGCCCCGTCCAAGACTGAAAGGTTGTTTGTTTGCCAACGCCACTTTGATATTAAATATATTGCAAAATTTAAACTTTTCGGAGGGGATTTCCCTTCATTGAACTTATGTAAATACAGAGTCAGCATATAGAAGTCGCTCACCTAGTGCTGGCTCTGAGTGGGTGTGCCCGCCCGTTTCAAAAACATATGCTCCCTTAGCAAAGACCGATGATGACTTAACTTTAGAAGAGTTTGAGAAGTATTCCATTTTGGAAGAGAGAAGGCGCGCACATGAGTTTCGAGGAGATTGCGTCGACTTTGAAACCACAACCAGCCGTGAAAAATTTGCTCAGGCTGCCCGGTTTTATCAGCGTAACGCTGCAAAACTTCGAACCATCATTACAAATCTCGAGGCAGAAAATGAAAGTATCAAACAAAAATATAGGGATTTGTGCTCTCGGGCAATCATTGCGGACGAATCGTGTAGCTTTGATGCTATCAATTTTGCCAAAATGATTGTTAACTCCTCTAAATCTCAATATACGGATGAACAAAAAACATTGGCCCAAAATATAAATTATATGTCTTCCAAAGCATATGCTTTCATGCGTGACGAGCTCGGTTTTTTTTTGCCCCACAAATCTTCACTTTTGCGTTGGCGCCCCATCCGTTATGTGGTCCCTGGTTTTGATGCCAATGTTATAAAAAACCTTGCCAAATTTGTGCAAAATATGTCCGACACCGAACGCATTTGCGTACTTAATTTTGATTAGATCAGCATCAAACCCCACCTCTGCTACAATAAATCTCGAGATTTAATTGATGGTTTTGTTGATCTTGGGGATGGCCAACGCGAAACAAATATTGCACAAAAATGTTGCTTTTTTATGGTCAAAGGCCTATGTTCGAATTGGAAATATGTGTTGTCATACTATATTTCCAAAAGTGGTCTTAATGCGAACAACTTGTTACCGATCGTCACAAAAATTATCTTTATGCTAAAAAATATTGGACTTAACGTCAAAGCTTTCAAATTTCAGAGAGCACACCCTACTTCATGCATGAGAACGCTAAAATATTTTGTATGTACGACTATTGCCATCTTATTAAGTCCATCCGAAATACATTATTAAAATATAATATCCTCACTCCAAATGGCATAGCGAGTTTTAAAGTTATCTCCAAATTGTTTGAGATTGACCAGATGAGTCACAATTTTAAAATATGTCCGAAATTGACAGAGGCCCACATTCGACCATACTCATTTGAATAAATGAGTGTGTCCCGCGCAACCCAAGTTTTGAGCAATTCGGTAGCGGCTGGTATTTAGATGGCTCGAGAACAAAATTTATTCGCCAACGATGAATACATGGTAAAATGTGCTGAGTCGACGCAAATATTTGTCAAAACCATGAACGACTTGTTTGACGAGCTTGATTGCAAATATATTGGCTCTAATAATCCGATTAGATGCCCACTAACTCGCGATAATACGGGCAAATTAAAAAGAGTGAACGCCCATATAGACTTTTTGAAAAGATTAAAACTTCCAAACAATGCGCGGGTTAAATGTATAGAGGGCTTTCAGATCACCGTTGGATCAATTCAGAAACTTGCGGAACACCTTTTTGCCGAATATTCTGAAGTAAAGTTTGTTTTGCCCGGGAAAATGAAACAAGACGCTTTAGAACATTTTTTTTATAAAATCCGCCGAGTCAAGGTATTAATACCCATCCTTCAGCACATGATGTGCAGTATATTGTGGCACGGTTGTTATCTATGAAGATACTTCGCCAGAGATTTGAGAACTATTGTTATCCACCATCAAAGAAAAAACCGAGCAAGTCTTTCCCGAGTGGTTCCTTGTGAATGCCGAGAACACCGAATTAAGCTTTTGGACTTCTTAATCACTGTTCTTCTTTTTAAAAACTCAAAGTGGCTGTTGCGCGAACAAACAGACGTTGCAAGATGTCAAAAACGGGTGGATAAGCTAAAAAAGTTGTAATCCGTAGGACAAGATCCCGACAATGAAAGTAGTAACGTTTCTTATGGTAAGTAAAAATCTAACTCAAAAATATATTACTATGCAATATAATTAATCAGGTATATCATGTTTACTTCAGGATTTCTTTTCAGCTTTGGTCTTTTTTTCAGCGTTTCTTCTCTTTTCAGGTTTTTTTCTCATAGCTTTTCTTATTTTTCAGGTCTTTTCTCTTTACAGCTTTTCTTTATTTTTCTTCCACAGATACCCTTTAGTTTTGCAACAGAGCCTAGCTTTTTTATACCCCAGACGGTTATAATTTTGCAAATAAGAATAACCCTCTAGGGCAAAAAAGCAGGTAAAACGCAATAACTTAATTTATTATAGTATTCGGAGCAATCTTGGTAGAGTTCGTAATTTTCTATTTGGCTTACCATATAAATAAAATAGTTATTAATTGGTAAATTGTTTATTATTAAATAAAGTTTTTAAAATAAATAATAAAATAACTTGTCTTTTATACTATGAAATGTTGATCCTTTTCGTAAGATATTAAAATCGTAACAAAAATATGCCAACCACCACCAAAATCACAAATTCCGTAGCATACGAATGTGTTTTATTATACACACAAATATACTTCTTCACTTATTAGCCTGTTATTGTTTATGGTTAATTATTTTGCTAGCCTAAGCTGTCATTATCAACATTACTGGTGTTAACTCCTCCACCGTCAAAAACGAACGTCCTCGTTTGTTTAGCTGGATTATTGTATTTGGCCTGTTGAGATTATTGGCTCTGTAAATGTGGGTATTTCGGCTGTTGTTGCCGGGCTGTAGTTCACGTTGACATTTCGACTGGTTTCTTTTTAGAATTATTTTTTATGACTGATGCAATGATTAAAAATGCAATCGAAATCATGCTGATTATTGAAAGTGAAAAGTTTGTTACCAAAGCTGCTGTATGGGTTGTTTGTAGCGCTTCCAAGTGGTTGGTGTTGTTCAGATGGAGTTCTTTCATCATATCTAAACTGAGGATTTCCTCTTCCTTATTAGAAAAGGTATTTGGTTGAAGGATTGCAGGTAGTGGTTTGCTGGTAAAAATTTCATTAAAATAATATTTTTGGTTGTCGATGCAAACTGTGGAGTTGTGGTATTGTACTGCATATGATCCAGTAAGGTTTATTTTTTGGTCGTTTATTTCTATTGTGCCATTGTATTGATTTAAAAAAATAATGCCAGGTGAGATATTTTCTACTGAAGGGATGTGCTGATTATTTACATATTATAATGCATTCTGCTGGTTCGCTTTTAAGTAGTCTTGGGACGCAAGTAGTATTACTAATATCTATAATATTCTTATGACTACAAATTTTTATATTATTATATTCACTACATTTATTTTTAATTCCAAAAACTTTATTACTTTTACAAGTTATAATATCCTCATAGGGAATTTTGTTAATCGTTTCATTAGTTGCAATTTTTATGTTTGCAAGTTCTAAAGATCCTTCTATACTATTTATCGTAAAATTATTTTTTCCAAATATTGATTTTATTAGTTTAAGTTCGTTATTTGCTAAAATATATGAATTGACTATGCCGGCTTTAGCCCAATGTATTGCATAGTCTATATTAATAATTTCTTCCTTAATGATTTTTAATTTGTATTTTATTTCAATTGCAAAGTTATGTTGTATATTTTCATCTGTTTGTATTGTTTTTAGAATTTTATTTGATAATGTAGTTATATTATTAATTCTGTCGGATATTATTATACTTATTAATAACTACTTGTTTATTATTATTTTTTATTATGTTATTAATTTGGTTTTCTAAAATGGTTAAATCGTCATAGTCTGGATTTCCAGCGATCCATTTCCAGACAGTTCCTATTTCGTTTATGGCTTTTCTGAATCTTTTCGGTTTTAATCTGTTTAGGTAGGTTTGAGTGAGATTTATTTCGTTAGTGAGAATGGGTAGGAGGGAATTTTCTTCTGTGATCTTTGTTCTGATTATAAAGTTAAGTTCGTCCAAAGTTTTCTGGCAAGCGTCTAAGTCTATTTTATGTATTATTCTGTATGTCCCAGTTTGAATTTTTGTTAGTCCAGTATTGAAAGTTGCTAGTTGAGAGTTCGTGTAGTCTATAATTTTGAACTCTGCGTATACCAGAGGTATGAAAAATCTGTAAAAAAAAGGAAAAAAAAAATTGAAAATGGAATTATGGCTAGGTTCTTATGTTGCTTTTGTGTACTGTCCGCCGTCCTTTTTCGGTAATAACTACGCTGGATTTATCTTCTTTCACAACTTCTTTTTTATATCTAGCTGTGAGTTTCGATCCAGCGCGCTTGTCTATTTTAACATAAATAATATCTCCGGGGGAATAAGTTTTTGTTGGTTTCCGTGTTTTATTATGAATTTCTAAGTCTGCCAAAAAATGTCTCAATCGGTCTTTTTCCTGTTGCAGAATGTACGGAGTAATTATATTCGTATGTGCATCGGTCTAGTAGTTCAAGAAATGAACGGTGGACACGTTCGGTTTGTACGCAACGCATAATTTCGGATAACGTCGAGTGAAATCTTTCGACTTGTCCGTTAACTTTGCTTGCGTATGGGGGTGTTTTGGAAATGCGAATACCAAGTTGATCTTCAACCATGAATTGAATTGAAGCAGAATTAAGGGATTTTTCATTGTCTATTACTATTATTTTTGGAATACCAAAGGCGAAAAGTATTTGGCGCAATGGTTCTCTGATATCTTCTATTGCTTTTGATTCTATTAGCTTGACTTGAGCATACTTTGCAAATTTGTCTACTGCAGTGAGTACCAACTTTTTTCTGTATTATATATGTCTATATGGACTATTTCATCAGGATATTCAGGAATGGGAGTTTCATGCAGTTGCGGTTTGTTGGGATGGCGGTCGCATTTATATACTTTGCAAATTTTGCATTGTTTAATTATATTTTAAATTTTTGTTTTCATTTTTGGGAAATACAATTTTTGTATGAGCTGTTTTTTTTTTCGTCTCGATTTCTGTGTGCTCGTTTGTGTTCTGTTAGTATTGTTTCATTTTGAGCGTCTTCGTTGGTTATGCCTTCTACTTTTGTCTGGGTATAGCGGATCTTGTAGTTGGAAAAATGGAGAAGATAAATTTCTTGGATTTTTCCCATTATGTTTTCAGAAGTAAATATACCATTTATGACTGAAGGATTAAGGTAACGTTTTAAAAGTGAAATTAAATTTTCTAAAAAGAAGTTTCGTTTTGTGATTAAGTGCCTATGGTATGTTGGGAATGGAATTTTGAATTGATAGCTGTCCTCGTCTCCTAATGAGATCCACAGTTGATTTTTAAAGGCATTTATGGGGGCTTCTACCGCAGGAATTAGGTTGTGCGAAGAACTCCGTCTGAATGTGTAGCGACTGATAGGGAGTTTACCTCAAATGGTCGGGGCAGTGTGTCTGCCACTACATTGGATTTGCCTGGTTTATATTTTATCTCGTAATTGTATTCTTCGAGTATGGCTTTCCAACGTTTTAATTTTGAGTTATTGTTTTTGTTGCTTAAGGCGTATTTGAGTGGTTGGTGATCAGTGTGGATTATAACTTTTGCAGTGCCATATAGATAATTTCTGAAGCAGTTTAATGCCCTAATTATGGCAAGCATTTCTTTTTCATTAACTGCATAATTTTCTTCCGCTTTACTTAGTGTTCTGGATATAAAGGTTATTGGTTTGCCATTTTGTTCTAAATCAGCACCTATGGCATATTTGGAGGCATCTGTACTTAGATCAAACTCTTTTTTGAAATCTGGATATTGTAAAATGACATCCTTGGATGTAAGTGTGGCATTGATTTTATTAAATGCCGCTTTAGCTTCTTCATTTAATTGAATGCTAGTCTTTTTTGACATATTTTTCGACATTCTGCCTTCCTCACCTCGAAGGAGTGATGTGAGTGGCTTTGCTAATTTGGCGTAGTCTGTGATGAATCTTCTATAATAACCAGATAGACCTAAAAATTATCGTAAATCTTTAAGATTAGTAGGGTATGGGAAATTTGCTATGGATTGTACTTTTGAAAGGTTAGTGGAAATTCCATCGGAAGAAACGACGAATCCTAGGAATTCAACTTGTTTTTTGTAAAATTCGCATTTGTCCATTTGTACTTTCATATTTTTCGTCCTTGCTGAATATAATTATGTCGTCTATGTATACATAGCATATTTTGCCTATGTATGATCTTAAAATGTCGTCTAATGCCCTTTGGAATATGGCTGGGGCGTTCTTCAGGCCGAAAGGTAGTCTTGTGAACTCATATTTTCCATTGTTCACTGAAAAGGCTGTTTTTTCCACGTCAGATTCCTTAAGAGGAATTTGATGGAAACCACTTTTTAAGTCAATCACAGAAAAAATTCGATTTTCTCCCAATTGAGAGAGTACCTCATTTATTTCTGGTATTGGATACCTATCTGCAATTGTCACTGTATTTAGTTTTCTATAGTCGATAACAATTCTAAATTTTTTCTCGCCGGACGCGTCGTCCTTTTTAAGCACCACCCAGACAGGTGAGTTGTAGGGCGATCTTGATTCTCTTATTATACCGTCTTCGAGTAACTTGTTTACTTGTTTTTCGACTTCCTGTTTAAGGCTAATGGGGTAAGGGTAGGATTTGGAGTATACGGGCGTGTCGGAATTGGTTCTACCTTCTGCTACTACTTTTGTGGTATACGTCAGTTTTTCGTCGGGTTCTGAGAATAAATTGCGTCCTGCATCTAAAGTAGGGTAGCGAAGAGCTATTTAGTCTAAAAAATGTATGTCGGTTAAGTCAAGGGATTGTTCGTTATTTTCACTATATGTTGTGTTTGGGTCATAGTTGTATTGATCGTAGTTGTATTGATCGTAGTTGTACTGGTCATAATTGTTTTGATCATATTTATACTGATCCTCGCAGTTTTGTCCTTCTACCTCTTGTTCAGAATTTTTATTCCTTTGAACTTTCGGTGGGGGAAGGTTTTTTGTGGATGAGTTTATTGGTCGTTTACCTACGTCCTGTTGTTTTGGTCGATTTACGTAATTTACGGCGTTTGTCCTCACGCTCATGTCTACTAGTCTAGGTTGGGGTGGTTTAGGCGGTCTTTGTGGGGGATAGTTTTGTGGCTGGTTGAGATAGTTATGGTTTTGGTAATTACGTTGTTGGTTAAATTGGATAAGATTTGCGTTTGTAAGTTGCTGCAGGTTAGTTGGGTTATAGTTCTGTTGAGCACGTTGATAATTGTTAAAGTAAGGATTTTGCAGGGGTTGTGGAATATGAGCCAGTTCGGGGTGGAATTTCATTTTTTGGTATTGTTGGGCTAATGGTTGGGGATATCTTGGTTGGGCAACTTGTTGTCGGGAATGTTGCTGGTTATATCCTTGCTGGCGAGAGCCTGATGGGGCGTTAAAGGTTTGGTTGTTGGCGTGTTGAGCTCTGAAATTTTGATTTTCGAGCTTCAGACAAAGGTGTAGAGCTTTAGGGAGACTTTTTAGTTCTTTTATACCAAGAAGCCTAGGAAGGTCGCCAGAAAGTCCTCTAACGAAGGTATCAAGGGCCTTAGCGCGATAGTTTTCGGTCAATAAGTGAACTGCTTCTTCTCCTACTTCCATGCATCCTATTTTGTTAAGTATTAGTGTTAAGACATCGTGATATTGCTGTCGAGTCTAAGGGTGTGTTGTAGGATTCTAGGGCTGAGTCTGCTTTTCCTATTATTTTGTTTCTAATTACATTTAAAATACCGAAATAGCGTGGAGTGCCTCTTGAGGGTTCGTATATCTTCAAAATGCGTTCGACACTTTTCTTCCAGGAGCTAAACTCTGAAGCGTTCCCTGAAATTTCTTGTAGCGATCGAACTACGTCTGGTATTTTGTCCATTTCACTCATGTTATTTTGAAATCGTTCGTCTCTTGTTTGGTCTGTAAAAATGGGATTTGTCGTGTTGGTAAGTGCGTTTTGGACTAAGTCAGGTCCGTTTGTTTCTATGGCTTGAGCTACCATAGTCCTAATTAGATTTGCCAAATCTAGCGAGATTTGGTTAGGAGAAGCTGGATTTGCTGCTGGTGCAGCATTGGAGGCCTAATTAAGTTATTTTGATTCGTCATTTAGAATTTTTATTTTTCTCTTTTATTTGATATGTTTTATGTTATCCCTTCTGGGAAGCGGGCTTTTTTACTCTAGAGGGTCCGGTCAACTCCTGAGTTGGCTACGGAATCGCAGAGTTAAGCAATGTTACAGTGTGAGGTTTCTTTGTAATTTATGGGCTGTACAAGCCGTTTTTTTATTTTTTATAATTTATTAATTATATAAATAACTGTTTAGTGGTTGCTGAAATTTGCCTTAGTAAATAAATATATAGATATATACTTGTTTCTTTATTTTCACGATTTTAATTTGTAAAAAAAAATTTTTTTTATTTATTTATTTAAAAAATTTTTTTTTTTATATAATTTTTGCTTAAAAATTTTCACCAACTTAATTTTAAATTTGCAATTTTTCCTTTCTTAGAAGAAATATGTTTGATATATAAATATAGTGTTTTTTTTCACAAATTTAATTCTAAAGTTAAACTTTCCTTTTAAAATGAGATTCTTTCACAAATTCAATTTAAGTTTGAAATTTGATTTAATTCACAATTGCTGCTTTATCTTTTAGATGATTTTTGCAATTTTCCTGGATAATTTCTTATCAATTTGTATCTTTCGTCATTACAACTTTTCCTTATAAAATATTTTAATACTCTTAATCTAATTCTTACATGAACAACTGCATAGTGGCCGGCGATGATTATTTTCTCCGTTTTTCTTCTGATACTCAGGATAATCCTCTCGCTCCTTGGTTGCCACTTCCCTTCCTCAGGTGTGGGTAAGGTAAAATAATCCAAGCTGTTCGTTTAGCACTTCGTATGGTGCTCCAATTCCAAACAGTTATGGTGTCGGCTGGGTTGTGTCACTTTTGTATTACATATGATACACTTTTTCTTTTCACTCCCGTGTCGAATAATTAGCTCGGGCGCCAATTATCGAATTGTTAAATAAAACTCCGAAAAAAATATAATTTTTGGCCTTCCGACCTTTATTCCTTCAAAATTATCTTAAGACTAACTTTACAATATTAATTCTACTATTAATATAAACTATTTCTACTTGCGTCAGCATTGCATTTCTCGGCGTGTGCCGGATGTTGTTCCCGATTTTTGGTTGAATCAGCGACTGGGTCACTTCCCAATGTATTGTTAACGTTTTGCTGATTCTGGCTATTATTGGCAATATTGGTAGGGTTGCGACCTGTGACTTTTGTTAAGCTGACATCTTCACTTATTAGCCTGTTATTGTTTATGGTTAATTCATACAAATGTACACAGCGCGTATTGAGTTGATGAAGATGTGCTGAGTATTTATCTTGGCAAGGCCGATTTTGGGAAATATTACCGAATGCATTTATATATTTTTATTAGTATTTTACAATATAATGGTTCGTAATGATTAAATATTCATAAATTAGATATGAATTTGGTAAAAGAGTATCGTATTAGCTGAGGAATGTCTAATATACATATTTTTATTTATTTTTCCCCAACACATTTGCCGGACTGGGCCAGAAATAGGCAACGCCCCTGTACTTGCAAAGCTGAAGACGAAAATGTTGAAATTTATAAATTTTTGCAAGATCGCGAAAAATGTGCTTCGCTGGCAGAGTTCAAGTTGTTCCGCAATTTATGAATGAAATGAGTTTTACGCACGCGCAATTTATGAATGAAATGGTTAAGGATTTATGGCGCCGGTGTAACTGTTGATTTAGCAGTTGCTGCGGGAAGTGAGGACAGAAGTGTGCGTACGTCGATATGTAAATATTAGACGTCTGCATGAATGTACTCATTGGCCGTTTTAACACATTCACACGTAAGCGCAACATTCTACGCATTCTGCTCACAGCAAGCGAGATGACTGAATGAGTGTGCAGATAGCTGAGAATACTGCGCTCAGTCGCATTCAGAAAGAGAGGCATTCGTTGTACAAAGAGTGGCAAATATGTTGTACAACTAGTCATGCGCATTCGGACGTATGAGACCTCATCCGGGTGTATGAGACCACATTCGACTAAAATATATTATGACGGCGCCAATTTTTGTAAATGACAGCGGCTACATTACGAAAGCAACCAAATAAGAAAAAAAAGCAATATATTTTCCATTATACATATGCAAATGTATAGATATGTATGTATTTATTGAATATAAGGAAATATAACACAAAAATAGCAAGACGTTTACAAAGGAAAAAATAAATTCGTTCATTTACTAAAAAAAATAAAAGAGATAATTCAAAAGGCATTCATGTTTATATGTAATAGTATAAGATATGACTACACTTAAAGTGTAATGTACATTTGTGGTGAGATTAGTTTCACATAATATTTCGTAATTAAGAAATTTATTATTCTAGCTCTTTTTTTATATCGCTTTCACTTACATTACTATTTAAAAACATTAATTGGTTAACATTTATTGCATTTGAACCGATTAAGCTTCTTTTCTCTGATATAAGATGTCTGGCTTTTGAAAAAAAACCCTTTCAGATGCGGCACTACTAGCTGGTATCGCCAGAATTCTACAGCTGGTTTTATATAGCAATGGAAAATGGTTTTTGTTCAATTGCCACCATTGGAGTATGTCAAAATCATCATGAAATGTTACATCCGTATCTTCATATATGCGTAATTCGTTGCTAATTTTTTCTTCTAAATTAAATGTTTGCTGAGGTCGGAAAAAGTCCATAAATATTTGGGAATTATCAGCTGACACGGGAGTTGAAGAATTAGGCTGATTTTCTTCGTTGGTAGTATCGTAACTTTTCATTATGTTTCTGCATTCAGTTTTTATGCTAATTCTTTCGTTTTCGTCAAATATAAATAACTTATTTGCAGGAGGGAACAAAAAAAGGGCTATTTTGTGGAAAATTTACATATTTGGCATAATAGTTGCCTCTATAAGAGTACTCAGGGTTTCTTTTAATTTTTTGATTACATCTGCATCATCCTCCTTTGGCAAGCACGACTTCTTCAAACGATGTATATGCACTATTACCAAATGGAGAGTGACATCCCTTTCAGCTTCAAGTTTTTTAGATGACTCTTCGAAGAGTTTCAATGCTTCCAGTACACATCTAATCCAATTTAAGTTCATATTGTCCAGTCTGTTAAGTTCATTTTTCTCTTGCAATACTGTTGATATTTCGCCCCAATTTTTCTCTACTGACGAAAACATATAATAAATGGTATTCCAACGTGTGCACGAAAAACTTTTTAAAGATGTCCTTAAAGACGAATTTATTCCAGACTTTTTAAAGAATTTAACTAGTTTTGAAGAAAATTTGCAAAGTTCTTTGACCTCAGATACTTCTTTCATTGATTTCTCTAATATGTTATGCAGTAAATGGTTTATGCAATTTATTCGGTGAAAGGAACGAAATGCTGATACCATGTTGGAACCTCTGTAGGTGGCAATAACAGCGTGGTCGCCGAGTGCAAAACCAAATTCATTCAATAATTTTTGAATCTTTGCTAAAATATTTCCACCTTAAAAATTCGGATCACGTTAAGCTCCAACCAAAAATTTTGCTTTGATAATTATTACCTGTACATCTTTCGCCTTCCATTGACTTCATTCCCAAAAGACGAGTTGTCAAATGCCCATTTCTCACATAATGAATCGTCAGGGACAAGTATGATGTGCGCAAATAATCATCTGTCCATATGTCTGAAGTGAGGCCGAATCCTGTATTTTTTATTGATTGGATCTCATCGTGAATTTTTTTTAAATACACGTTATATATCTTATTGATATTACGAACAATTGTCGTTGGATGAGAAAGTAACTTGCTTACGTCCACATGTCGTCCATATTTTGCCCCAGTTGCTAAAAGAAACTCGGAAAATTTTTGGAGTCCGGAGTCTTCCACAATTTTAAACGATCGGCAACTTTCTACTATCCATAAAGTCAGTATCGATATTCCAGCCTTTATTGTCTCCGTGTCAACGTCTATTTTATGGGCCAAGGTGCTATCGTTACATCTCAATAACAAAAAGCACTTATGCTTCACCAAATTTGATGTGCTATTTCCAGAAAATTTGTACACATTGATGAATTTCCTACAGGCTACGACATTCCTTATTTCCTCCCCACTATTTTCCTCTACCCTTCCAAAAACTTCCCAGACTTTACTGGTACCAACTTTATCTCTGATTTTTAACTCGTTTTGAATAATCTTGGCTTTTATTTCCAAATTACTCAGTCCAGTTGTAGTTGTAGTCAGGTCGTTGGAGCCCGAGCAGGTCATTAACATATTCTATATTAAAAAACGTACATTCGTTATTCTTTCAACTCAAAGATTACTATGCTTTAACATTATTTTTTCTTACATCTTCTGAATTCATTGCAACGTTTAATCTCGATCGAATTGTGATACTATGCAGATTTTCACGAACTTCATATAGATATTTTTGTTGAACAGGTTGAGAATTTAAAACTCAATATTATCCTCGAATAATATACGCAGTTACTTGCTAAACCGGTTGAGAACTCTTTACTTAATAATACTTCAAATAATCCTAAACTTATTACTAAAAAAATTAAGCAGCTTCTTTCATGGGAATAGCCCGCCTTAGACTACCTGCTAAACGATACTATTTTATTCTTTTTTCTCAAGTAGCTCAGACATGCAGTTGCTACGTTTTGTTTAGGTAGTCTGCTTTTTTTTCTGAGTGCCACGTCATATGCTCAACATTATGTGTATTCGCACATATCTATTTCAAAATAGGTAGAATGGTAGTAAACATCCGTTTGCATATGGCAAGATTTCTTTCTGCAAGGATAATACACATACACCTGAATTCTGTGCACTTAATACACTTACAACATTTACTATGTGTTTTTAATTTGTTATTAACAATAAAACAAAATTTCAAAGGACATGAAAAACTGTAACAAATTTGTTTAAACTAACGGGTGTTTTTTTAGGGGTATAGAACTTCGAATTGAAATAAAACACAAAAAAATCGTTTTAAGGTCCATCAGTTTGGCTTTATTGGAAGGATAATTTTATGCCATTAATGTTTAAATATGATTTCGGGCATGTGGCCGCCGCGGCTGGCTCGAATAAAGCCAATTCTACAGGTCCAATTTTCAACCACTTTTTCGAGCATATGGAGCCGTATGTCGGCAATAACGCCACGAATGTTGGCTTCCAATTCCCCTAACGTTTCTGGTTTGTTGGTGTAGACGAGCGACTTCACATATCCCCAAAGAAAATAATCCTATCTGACATACATTCATACATACATGTGTATTGTACGTATGCATAGAGTGCGCGTCTGCGCTTGTGAACATACATATTCCAAAAAAACCATTATAATGCATTAATTTTGCGAGCTTTCTACTTACTATATCTCGAAAATAAAGCATTTAACCACTATTGCATATATGTATGTACCTACATTGAATTGTGGAAAAGTAATAATATCAAAAAACAACTCCGAAAATTATAAAATTTTCAAATTATTTTGAGGATTATTTTGATAATTTAATGAATTCAAATGTCCACTAATATTTTATTCACATCAATATTATTTAAGTCTTAAATAATAATAGTATTGTATAAATAACATGAGTTAAAAGAATTTTCTAATCCGCTTTAATAACAAAGTAGTAAGCATAAGCGAAAACAACGCATATGCAAAGCGTTGTTACGTACACACATAATAACAGCCATCGCTAGCTGCGTCCTGCATATGTATGTACATATGTGCGTTTGGTGGCGTCTCCCTGCGCAACGTCCGCCACATTCGTCACATTCGTGCAAAACCCGGACAGGCCGTGAATGCATGAATGATCGATGACTATAAATGAGCGTAGCGAAGAGAAAAATTTGTACATCCCTTAAATCATAAGCAGAGAGTACCCATATTGGTCTCTTTTTTCTCTGTAAGTACACATATTTATGATCGCATGAGTGCCTGAGTTGAATGAGTATCGCATTCACATTCGTGTAATCCCGCTAACAGAAGAAATGAATGTGCTCATGCAGCCCTCTAGTAAATATGTATAAATATAAATATGTGCATATATTTGTATGTACAAAGACGTCATTTGTCCTTGAATTTATATTTTGGCATGTAATGTAGGTCAAGCTTGATTTATGTATATGAAGTATTTATATAAATAGGTACATATATAGTATGTATGTATGTACAATGGGTATAGATAATTATATATGTACATTAGGGTGACAGTTAATTTCCAAAGTGATATTTTCTTTGGTCTCAGTATTTTTTTGTGTGTAGTTTTATTTAAAAAAAATTCTAGCAAAATTTCAAGGTCGTAGGAAGAGGATTAGGGGGCGCGTCGGCCCCCCAAAGTTACACAAAATACTTTTTTCATGCAAATTCTTACTTTGACTGCTTGTAACTTTCTCTGTGTTTTTTTTTTTAAACATTACTGGCGAAAGATGTTCATTAATATGTCTACAATAACATCTGTCAATAACATTTTTGTCTAATGTTAATATTTAATGAAAAAAACTTAAATATAGGAGAAAAAGTACGATTTATTATACTTAAATAAAATTACTTATATGATTCAAATTTTGGATTTTGTTCAGATTTATTTAATTAAAGATTCATATAGAAAATTCCTTATGATTTACGTAAGAGTAGCTTCAACAATTATATACAGTAAGACCTCGCTAGTCCGAACTTCAGACTTTTTTTGTTTACTTTTGTTTTCAAGTGTAAGAATTGTCTTTAAAAGTTTGCTTCAAATTTTTTTTGCCTGTATGCTGAAGCGATCTATAATATTGACAATTGTGACCGAGAATATTCCCGTTACAACCTCAACAATATTATTCTCAATGCTTGCGTAAGCTACCGACAAAAAATCAGCACCAATGTTTCTCGGAAAATAGATTCTTATTTTACAGTTATATGCAGCAGCCGCAAACATTTTTTAATAGCATTAAATTTGCAAAAAAATCATTCGAAGTGAATATTTGAATGTGAAAAGTCGAAAATGTCTGCTAGAAATTTACGTGAACGCATATATTTAATTGGTTATTGTACCAACTCATTAACGGGAAGTAAACTACCCTCCAATATAGAAGTGTTGAAAGTTTTGTTTTTCAATTTACGTGTAGTAAAAAAAAATTTACGGGAAAGTTCAGATTTAGTTGTAAAAGAACTATTCGTGTTCTGGGAAAAAGCCCGCATTCCGGTCAAGGATAAACAACACTGAATTACAAATGTAGAGAAATTGTATAAAGAATGGCAAAGCTTTCAAAAAGATTCAAAGAAGACTTCTAATTTCCATAAGAGCAAAGTAAACACGTGGAAAGAAAAATTGGATATGCTTTTTGACGTGGCGCATGCAAGTGCATTAAAAATAATGTCGAATCAAGAAGATATTGATTTCTTGATAAGTCAACGAAAAACGGGGCGCCCAGGCTTTATGTATGGTATCGATTACGAAGAAGTACGCCGAGAGTGCCGACTTGAAGAACGCAACAACAATTTATTACAACAAGTGGAGCGGAATAATCGTGAAATTGCATTAATTGGTTCGTTGTATGTTATTGTTTATTTTTTATTTTCTTTAAATTAAGTCGTTTTTATTAGATGAAACTGCAGAGTTGCTGTCATCTGAATCTTCAGAGAATGATAACAGTTTTCCAGATATGGAATGTGACCCACGTTGTAGTCAACCTCCAGCCAAAAAATGTAGGGGAACAAATAAAATACTAACACCAAAACTGGCGGCCGCACTCGATGTCTGTAAAATCAGTGACAGACATGCGGTTCATCTAATAAGCGCAGTCGTTGAAGCTCTGGGTAATAATGTTGAAGATTATATTTTAAACCGAACGTCTGTACACCAGGAAAGGGAACAAATCCGTGAAGAAAGAATTTCAGCATTAAAAAATAAATTAAAATTAAATGAGCTCGACGCTATCTGCCTTCATTGGGATGGTAAACTTTTGCCGGCGCTGACGGGAAATGATAAAGTTGATAGGTTGCCTATAATAATATCGAGCGGTAAAGTTGAACAGCTTCTTGAAATACCTGCACTTGATTCCGGTACTGGAAAAGAACAGGCATCCGCTGTATGCGATGCTATTTATGAATATGGTCTGCAAAATCACATCAAAGCTTTAGTGTTTGATACAACAGCGGTCAATACTGGGCGTTTCAATGGTACCTGTACGTTAATTGAAAATAATTTACAAAGACAACTTTTATGGTTACCATGCCGTCATCATATATACGAGATTGTTTTAAGATGCGTTTTCGAAGAAAAAATAAGCTGTTATGGAAGTCCAAACGTTAAAATGTTTGAGAAATTTAAAAATGCTTGGGCATTGATTGATGCTAAAAACTATGAGTATGTCATCAACGATCCAACTGTCAAGACGTACATGAAAGAGTCTGCTGTTCGCATTATCGGTGCAGTAAATAATATCTTGGAAGAAAAACAACCCAGGGAAGACTATAAAGAATTCTTGGAACTCACTTTGCTCTTCCTGGGTCAAAAACCAGAAAAGACACATCCAAACAGCCTAATGTTTCGATCGCCAGGAGCTGTTCACCATGCAAGGTGGATGGCAAAAGCGATTTACTGTCTAAAAATATTTTTATTCCGTAACGAGTTCCAGCTTTCAGCAACTGAATTAAACGGGCTTCGTCAAATTTGTGTTTTTATTGCTGAAGTCTATGTCGAAGCGTGGTTTTCTGCTCCTTTGGCCATTAAAGCGCCATATCAAGATTTTTTATTTTTACAAAAACTTGAAAACTTCAAAAAAATTTATGCTGCTATATCTTATGTTGCTCTTAAAAAGTTCAGGAACCACTTGTGGTATTTAAGCCCTGAGGCGATTGGTCTTGCATTTTTTGACAACAACGTATCCCTTTTTACAAAAAAATGGTGGCGGCTTTGGAAAATGATTTTGAACAAGAGCAAAACACAAAGCGAGCTACAATAAATGATAGAGAAATCGTTGAAATATTCCATGACGGAATTGAACAGTTCGTCTCTGCCGAAACAAAAGCATTATTTGAAAGATTTCAAATAAATACTGATTTTTTTAAATTATACCCAGACAAATGGGAGCAGGACCAATCTTATTGTAAAGCGGCTGAACTGATGAAAAAATTAAATGTTACAAATGACACTGCCGAAAGGGGGGTTAAATTGATGGAAGAGTATAAACTATTTACCAAAAATGAACGCCAAAAACAATTTGTTTTAAAAATTGTTAGCGATTACCGCCATCGGTTTCCGGACTGTAATAAAAAGACATTGTCTCAAGTGCTTTAAACAATATTAATAAAAAGAGAAATCATATACATAAGTAGTTTTATTTAAGTATAATAAATCGACATTGAGGCGTACTTTTTCTCCTATATTTAAGTTTTTTTCATTAAATATTAACATTAGACAAAAATGTTATTGACAGATGTTATTGTAGACATATTAATGAACATCTTTTGCCAGTAATGTTTAAAAAAAAAAAACACAGAGAAAGTTACAAGCAGTCAAAGTAAGAATTTGCGTGAAAAAACGTATTTTGTGTAACTTTGGGGGGCCGACGCGCCCCCTAATCCTCTTCCTACGACCTTGAAATTTTACTAGAATTTTTTTTAAATAAAACTACACGCAAAAAAATACTGAGACCAAAGAAAATATCACTTTCGAAATTAACTGTCACCCTAATGTATACACATGATTTGTAGTAATTTTTGCGAATAACTTATTATAGAAAAGCGTAAAAATTATGTGCCAAAAAATGCAAATCGCCACCGGCAGTTTAGCATTTGCGTTTGCGCACCAACATTTTAGCAAATCTTATCATATCATACGTACGTACACAAAAATAACACAAAAGAGGACTCTTCATTAACTAATAAAGCAAAGGTTATTACTATTTAATAAATACAATTCGGCTTTTTACTTTATTTATCCAATAACGAACGAAATTCATAAATTTCCTAATCCGTAATGCCGTCGGCAAAACAACAGGTAGATTATGCTCACATTTGTGCATTACCTAAATACATATTCATAAAACAAAAGAGGGGCGGCTTCAGTCATTAATTTCACAAATGCACATAATATGAATATACATATTATCAAACATATTATAATTTTCTGCTTTTTATTAAATCATGAAAATTATCTCAAAATAAGTCTATTTTTCGTACATATGTATATAAGAATATTCAAGCTGTTAAATTTCTTTCGACCTCACTCTTCTCTGTTAACTTGCCGCTCTTGCTATTTCCCCTGTTAGCTCTGACGAGGTGAGCCACGCTCATGATTCAATACTAAAAGGTTCTGTAATAAAACAGTTCACTCTTTCCCGCATGACAAATCGGCTCCTTAACTCATGAAAAATGTTGCATATTCTACAGTTCTCACTTGTAATAGTAGTATATTGTAAACTTCTTCATACTAAAAAAATCGTTGGCATTACTGCCATTTTTTTTTTTTATTTTATGTGTTTTTCGTTCATTGACATTTGATTTTGTGATTGTGTGAATTTGGGTAAGTTTTGCAATAAAATCATTGTTATTTCATAATAATATAACATCTTATATATCTTATTTCCAGTGTAATTAACCGCAACTTTATATTATTATAACATTTTTTGGCCGAGAACCTGGTAAGTAAATACCAGTTTGGTTTTTTTTGAACGCATCAAATATAAATCCATTTATTTGCAGAACATCTTTCCCTATTCAGTGCAGGTGGATATTATTATTCATATATATTTCCATAGTCGATCGAATGTAGCTTTTTTCCTGTAGTCGATCTGCAGCACTCGATTGCGAGTATAAACATAACCATCACAAAGGCACACATACACGTAAGTAAAATGTAATATAGCAACTGCAACTAGAATAAGGAAGTATTCTAATAATTAAATATTTTTGTTAACAGCTTCCTTTGTACGTTTGATGTTTTCCTGCCAAACTGAAAAGCCACCTTCTTAGAACTTTTTTGATGCCTCATTGAACTACAAATGTTCAAAGAAATTTTAATAGTTGAACCTCTTTGTTTACAGGTTCCTTCGAACGTTTGGTGTTTCTCTGTTAATTTATGTACCTTTCCTAAGACGATACAAAATTCCTTAAGATATGGTTTTTGTCGATTATAGGCAAATAAAAGAGGGTCTTCTCGTTACAGTTTTCACTATAATCAAGTTGCTTTATTTTTATTTTATTTAAAAAAAAATGTACAGGGCTGTTCTGCAATCGATAAAGTTGGTCGGAATCAGAATGCATAAATCCTTTCTCCAATTATGTGAGGATCAGAGTTTACTCTTTTCTTTTCGGAGAATCGGAGGCAATACTTTAAAACTAAAAGAAGATGTTCGCTTTCGATGTAACCATTTGGATTTAAATTTAATTTAGCAGAAAGACAGCTTATAACCCGTTATAAAAGATGGGAAGTTTATTATAAAATATACATAAGTGGGAACGGCACTTTATGTTACATAAAAGCGATAGACTGATGGAATTTGTACGGATGTACATATGTATATAAAATCAGTTTCATGTCCATGGTTATTGGAAGGGTGGGCGTACAGCCTCTAAATTTTTGAAACCACATTTCTCGGTAAATAATGATTTTTTTTAAATTAAGTTTTTATTATATGCCAATTTAAATATAATTCATTCTCTATGCGTTTTATTTGTATAAAATAACGGAGTAAAATTCCGCGGGTACAAGCTATTAAATAAATAAATAAAATTATTAGTTTAAAACTATCATATTATAAAACGTGTTTTACTTAGTACTTTTCTACTCCCTTTTCTCAAAAAGGGATGATATTCTCTCCCCTTTCTGTGTACTTCCGAAATACAACTATAGATTAAGGAGTGTCAGAATTTAGCTGTCAGTAAGTACAGAACCTTTTATAATTGAATCATGAGCCACGCTTACATATCTTGTTGGATTTTGACAATTCACACCGATATTCGCGTGAAAAGCTTCTCTGTCAAATATAAGTTCTCTGGTCACGGATAGCGAAAAGTCGAAGAGAATAAACAATCAGCTGAAGGGATGATACCACCTTATATGAATTCTTTCTTAAAAAGTAGCCGTTTTGTAATCCGTTTTGGTATGATATTCTTTCATTTCGCAGCGATTAAGTGACCCTAATGTGCTTATTTTTATATTTCGATGTATATATGTACTTTTAATTTAATGTGAAAATGAGTGAATCCAATGAGCAAACAGGTATATTTTTCCTCTTTTAGTTTTTATATTCATATATGTACATATATAGTTGCATATTATTTATAGATTTTGATGCACCCTCCACCAGCCGTGCTGCGCGAAGAAACGCTAACGTATTGACGGTGTTAAATGTGGAACCTTGTAAAGGTTTCGCGGATGTTAGACACGAGGGAAAAGTGTGTTCGTTTCGGGGAGGAGCAGGGGCTCATTTCTACATCTAAAATATGCCGTGTGCATAGAACGACTCGGCACGTCGGCACTTTCCGATGCCGCAAAGGGAGCTGTCGGTCGAAAACGGATTATCTAGGGCCACCGGTACTTGGTTCGAAAATGCCAAGATATCGCTCCCCCACATCTTCTACCTCATGTACGCGTACAGTTTGCATTGCACGCAGGCTGAAGTGAAGAAGGCGAATTTTCTCCAGGACGCTGTGCTACCATCTGCGATTGGCGGCCCGGGAAAATTATCCAAATTTATTTCTATATATAACTAATTCATTTTATATTTTAGGTAGGAGAGTGGAAGGGTACTGGGTGATAGGCATGATCGAGGACGGTAGCGAGGGCTTGAGGTTAGGTGCTCATGTTTTTGATTCAAAAGCACGTGCATGAAGGCAGTATAATACATACTGACTTTTGGAAGGCGTATGACTGCCTAAAGGATCACGGGTATGACCACCGCAAAGTCAACCATAGCGATCCCGACAATCCCTTTGTGGCAGCCGACGGTACGCACACTCAGCGTATTGAATCGCAGTGGCGTGTCATTAAGCGTTTCTTTTTAAAAGACAATTGTTGTAATCCGCATTGAGTATTTGTGGCGAAAAACAATTGCTCGAAATCATAAAGATGGGTTTATAAAATCAATCGAAGCAATAAAATTTACATATAAACCATAAAAATATGTCTTCTAAATCTTATTTTGTATTGATTTTTTTGTGAAAATTTTTGTTTTTCTAATTATTTTGAATATCTTATTTTATATTAATTTCTTGTGAAAATTTTTTGCGCGATTTTTTATTAAAAATTTTATAATATTTAAAGAATTTTGGCCTGCGCCGCTTTTTTGGTATTGTTATTATTTTCAATTAAGCTCCACATTAATTCCCTTAATTAGTAATGTAACTTTTAAACAGTTTTAATTTCAATTAAGCTACACTAATTAATTTTCCAATAGGATATAGTGAAAACTTTTAATTAAAAAATCCCGCGATTCTTCTAAGAATTCGCATTGAGTACAATCAAAGGCGAATATGACTATTTTTCTTATTATTTTATGCACATCACACATATGGCAACACACTTATCTAATGTTAGTGGCAACCATTTTGCGTGTATGCAAGTGCGCGATTGGTTTAATTTTATTTATTTAATATTTATTAATAAAAAGTTTAAATATTAATTTTCTTTACTGTGCGGGCTCGGGAATCTTAATAATTGCATTTTACAAACGGTATATAAGTGTTTATAGTGTAATTTTTAGTGAAATAAGCAATATACATACATAATAGTGCGCATTATATAAACTTTAAGTGTTAATATCTCCAAAACTATAAGGCTCCGGCAGCTAAAACCTATATATTTGTAATCAGGAGGTCCCCCTTACCCTCTTTATTTTGAATTCGGGGGAGGGGGCCAAACTAAAATTTTCTCACTTTCTCTGCGTGTACGTTTACGCAGACGTTACAAATTCCTATAATCATTTATACTACGAAGAGTTCTATGTGCAATAGTATTGCGAGATTGTTCATCAGAACGTACCTATTTGTGGATTTATGCGGCGTATTACTCTCTTGCTCAACCGAGCGAGGTAAAGAGTTTTTCCGCCGAAACCTATGCTGATTGGTATTCCTCTCTTGTTCGAATGACCATATCTGATCATTTTCCCGTCTTGATATGTGTTAAGCAGTGTTCCTCTTTTGCTTAACAGAGCGAACCTTGGCATTCTCCCGTCGAGACCTATGCTCATGTGGGTTTCTTTCTTGTTCGGAGGACCGTATCTGATCATTTTCCCGTCTTGATCTGTGTTAAAAAGTGTTCCTATTATGCTCAACAGAGCGAACCTGGCCGTTTTCCAGTCGAGACCTATGCTCATGGGTATTCTTTTCTTGTTCGGAGGACCGTATCTGATAATTTTCCCGTCTTGATCTGTGTTGAATAGTGTTACTATTTTGCTTAGCAGAGCAAACCTGGGGGGTTTTCTGTCGAGACCTATGCCCTTGGGTATTCCTTTCTTGTTCAGAAGTACGAATCTGAGAATTTTCCCTTCGTAATCTATGTTCCAACGTATTCCTAATTTGCTCTTCCGTCCGAAACTCGAGATGTCTTCTGCCAGTTCTGCGTTGGGTCGTATCTGCACTTTGCTCAGCAAATCGAGTTTCTGTATTTAACCGACGTCTGGGGAGTGTTTTTTGATTTTTGGATTTTTTCAGCTAATCTGTAGACAGAATCTTCCCGCAATTCTTTATTCACCACTCTTAACCACTATTCGCAAAATTAACTTTAAATCAAACTTAAGCACTTTTTTTAATGAAATTGCAAGAACGAGTGTTAAAATATAACTGGAGATTCTTAATTTGAAGACTTCCCAACCGACCGAATATATTCTAGTTATGTATGTACAGTTATCAATTTAGCTACCTAAAATTTATTGTCACACAAAATTAGAGTCGCGTTCAGATGAAGTAGGCAAACTCTTGTTAAATGTGCACTTATTCATAGATAAATTCCTGCCAACACGTGTTTGAGAGAGATTAAACAGGTACATTTATATATGTATATGTGTGTATTGTTGTAAAAAACAAAGTATCTATTATAATAAACAGCTTCAGTGTCGACTTCAAAAATTTGAATTCTTCGAAGCTTCGCCATTGCCTGTCGTGAGGAGATCGCTATTAAAAACACTACATGCCCTCAGGCGAGGTGGCCGCTGTAGTCGGATGGGAAGTGATATGCTGCTAAGTTCGAGGTTCGAACCTCAGCTAAGGCAGGTAGAAGCGTAATCATAGAAAAATATTATTTTCTTAAAGCGGCCACCTCTCGACAGGCAAATGCAAATCTCCGAGGATATTTTTGAACGAAAAAGCTTCTAGGTATAATTACATCTGCCGTTCGGAGTCGGCTCAAAACTGTAGATCCCTCAATTTGTGGTACAATATGAACATTTCATAAACACCCAATTTCCTTGTTTCAAACCGCAGAAAATATAAAATTTTACTTCTTTTGTTCCATTAGATACCAAAAAACGCATTTTTTTAAACTTCCGTTATATAGAAAGTTGGGCGAGATTATAATCGGATTAAAATTTTTTTGACGGTAATGCTAGTGATATCAAGAGCAATATGTTCACCAAATTTAGTTATGATACCTAGTGTTTAGGCCTCTATGCCTAAAATTCAAATAAACCACCATTAAACGACCCGCTCTAATGTGCAGCGGTCACACTTATTCACGGCTTTCATCTAGTTGTGTGTGTTTGTGCAGATGAGCACATATACGTTACATACACGTACACATTAACACAGTCACTCAATTTCTTATGTTTTTATTTTCCCGCCGGATAATCATTTTCGTTTCATTTTCCCCTGATTCACATTGTCCGACGGTTCCAATGTTGACGGTGACAACTAATGTGGTAATTAAAATCTTAGTGTGCTGGTGTCCTGTGGCAGGTGGTGTGGCAAGTGTTGTGTTAAGTGTTGCATTGTGGTTGATGATGTTGTGTTGAGAAAAAAAAAAACCAAAAAGGTGTATCGTTGATGGTGATGGTTATCACTTCAATTGCACTTTCGATTCATATATTCAAAAATAAATACAAGAAACAAAATCTAATTTAAAATTTAAAATTGAGTTTATGCGCGTGCAACGTAACGCGAGTTCGTTATAAACAAATAATTGGTGCATTTTATTTTATCAAATTAATTGTGCAATACGAGTGCCAACACAAAACTTGGACACGACAATCTGAGTAATGTGGAGGGGTTGTCCAAAGCGGACAATCAGGCAATTCGGAAGAAATACAAAACTTCCTTTGCCAGCTATATAAAATGCATGTCTGCAATAGCCTCTCAATTGGAGGCATTTGAAAACCTAGATGCAAAGATCTCCTCTCTCTTCCGGTACGCGAACACAATATCCACCTTCCTCCGAGTGATACGGAAGTGTTCAAAGGAGATTATGAGTCGTGGCCGTCTTTCCGTGATATGTTCACGGCCATATACATCCTGAACAAGCGACTCACTCCGGTTGAAACACTATTCCACCTTAACCATATGACTCAAGGAGAGGCTAAAGATATCGTGAGAAAGTGTCCACTCACCAATGAAGGCTTCCAAACTGCCTGGAAAAATCTGTATGAGAGATACGAAAATAAACGTGTACTCACAAATATACAACTTAAATTACTTTTTAATTTACATTCGATAGAAAATGAGTTTCAAATAGGTTTCAAACATTAGAAACCTTAACAGGGCTAAAAAATTCCATCGCTGTCAGAGCACCAAGGTCTCAAATACAACGACAGCCTACTGATGTCCCTACTAAACGACTTGGCGCCTACCAGTCAAGCATGATCACTTCCACATGTAAAATGTGCAAATCCAATGAGCACAAATTACGCAGCTGGTCACGATTCCTAAGGCTGACACCAGCTGACAGAATCGAATTCTTGAAGAAGAACAACGGTTGCCTGAATTGTCAAAGCTTTGGACATACGGTGTCAAGATGCACTAGTGCATTCAATTGCAATACGTGTCACTTGCGACATAACACGCTCCTTCATTTACAGACAATTCAGCCAAAGGCACCTTCTCGCCGAACGCCTACGAGCCCTTCAGACGATATACCGTCAACATCACAGCTAGCTCTAGCATGGCGAAACTTCTAAAAAACTGGCGACAACCCAAACATACAGTCATGGCATGCACACACAAATACAGGCGTACTGCTGGGAACAGCTCGTGTACATATACACCTGAACGGCACTGCTTTTTCAGCACGCGCTCTTATTGATTCTGGGTCTGAATGTTCATTCATAACAGAAAGACTCAAACGAAGAATCAACCTGCCATCAACAAAAATGCATGCCCAAGTGTCAGGCATTTCAAATTCGGTATCTGCGCAGGTTAGAGAAGCGTGCAACTACACCTATTAGCGCCTTAACTCAACAAGCATTTCCAGACTTAGTTTTGGCGGGTAAAAGGTTCTTTGTTAATGAACCAGTGGACCTTGTGCTTGGGGGAGACATTTGTCCCGAAATCACGTCCTTAGTACACTTCTCGCTCAGCAAACAGTGTTCGGTTGGATATTAACCGGCCGCACGGTTGGAACAAGTCCAACTAACAATATATCTTCATATTTCAGTGAAGTTGCACTGGATAAGCAACTCACCTCTTTCTGGGAAATAGACGATTTGCCGAAAAGCCAAAACCAAATACGAAGAGAATAAATATTGTGAGAAGCTATACAAAACTACGACCCTAAGAAACGATTCAGGAAAATACATAGTGGCCTTACCCTTTAAACAGTATTTCCTAGTAAATACCTGCCTGGGACCATCACTAAAAAGGGCCTGCTCACAATTCTATCGGAATGAGACGCGACTTGTCAAAAATCCAGATCTGCAAAATGAATATAATAGGGTGTTAACGGAATACGAGTCGTTGGGACATATGTCAAAGGTGAATCAAATTATACCTGCAGATTCCTCCGATCACTACTTCCTGCCGCATCATGCTGTCATCAAGGCGGAGAGCAGCTCTACGAAAGCCCGGGTGGTCTTCAATGCCTCAAGTCCAAAGGCTAATGGCATAAGCCTTAACGATGTGCTTCTTCCAGGGCCGGTGCTACAGGCAAATCTTCCTATTATAATCCTGCATTGGAGATTATACAAATACGTTTTCAACACCGACATAGAGAAGATGTACCGCCAAATTCTGGTACATGACAAATATTCGAAGTATCAGCGCATAGTTTTTCGCGCAAAGTCAACCGAACCAATTAGTCTTTTCGAGCTAAAGACTGTTACTTTCGGTATAAATTGTGCTTCTTACCCCGCGATAAGGACACTTTTACAACTAGCTGATGATACAGAAAGCTCCTTTCCCATAGCTTCTAACATTTTAAAAAGGTACATGTACGTTGACGATGTACTGGCGGGAGGACATAGTATAGACTCTGCAATAAAAGCCAGAAATGATATAACTCACGTATTGCAGTCAGCCGGTTTTCCATTACGGAAATAACCTGCCAATTGTGAAGATCTCCTGAAAAATATTCCAAAAATCGTTATACTTTCTGAAGATTTTTTGGAATTCAAAGAAACCAGCGCAGTAAATGCGATGGAATGCCCGCACGGACTTATTTTACTTTACAACGAGTCCATTGGAAGGGGGTATTGTTATTGTCGCCAAAATGCTTATGCAGAATATTTGGCTCGAAAAAACGGACTGGGATGAAACAGTAACCCTGACCACTCTCGATCGATGGAATAATTTCATAAATCAATACCAATAAATTAATAACATTCGAATACCTCGTTGGGTACACTATTCACCAACAAATGAAGTAGAATTGCACGGTTTCTGTGACGCATCAGAAACAGCGTATGGTGCGGCAGTATATCTGCGTGTTAGGCACCAGTCAAAAGTCGAAGTAAATCTACTATTAGCAAAAACTAGGGTAGCTCCGGTCAAGACTATCTCGTTACCACGTTTGGAACTTTGCGGCGCCGTGCTGCTAGCAGAAATCATTGAATCTGTGACAGAGAGTCTTGACTTGGGACATTTCAAGGTATACCTGTGGACAGACTCCACAATCGTTGTCGCGTGGATACGTAAGCCACCTTGCTCATGGTCGACCTTCGTCGCCCATCGAATAACAAAAATCGTTGAAAAGGTCGGCACTAAAAACTGGTCACATGTGGACTCAGCATCAAATCCATCTGACTTGGCAAGCAGAGGACTTTCGGCATATGAACTAGTCAACAATTGTTTGTGGTGGTAAGGCCCTTCTTGGCTACAAGAAGATATCTCCAATTGGTCCACACAAAGCTCAGACTATAAAACGCAAATTTAAGAGAAAAGGGTTCAAGCACATGCGGTTATAATAAATAAACAGAATTTCAGCGACCTACTTGATCGATTTTCAGATTTACCGAGGGCTTAGCGGGTTATTTCGTATATTATGAGATTTTGCCAAAGAACTCACTCGAAAACGAAATCATCTTTCCAAGCAAAGTCTTGCCTAATCTCAGCAAATGAAATTAAAGCAACGACTCAACGCTTATACAGCTTTCCCAAAAACAACACTTTGGTGAAGAGGATAGGAGTCTTAGATCAGATGAATCGATCAATGGAAAAACGAAATTCTACCCCTTAACCCGTTCATTGATGAATCAAAAGTTATAAGGGTTGGTGGTCGTCTAGGCGCGTCTTTGTATTTGGCCTATAATGAGCGCCATCCCATTATACTGGCATATGACTGCAGGTTGTCCCGCCTCATTGTCCAGTTTATCCACAAAGTATCTCTGTACGGAGAAAATCAGCTGATATTGCGCATCATCCGTACACAATACGTGTGAAGAATATGATACGCTCAGTCATCCACAACTGCAGAATCTGCACCATTCATAAAAAAACGGTCACAAACTTAACTTATGGGAATCCTGCCTCAGGAACGCACTACCTATTCTCGGGCATTTACAAACAGCGTTGTCGATTTCGCAGGACCATTTGACATCAAAAGTTATCGCGGAAGAGGATGTCGAACCTAAAAAGGGTATGTCTGCTTATTTGTGTGCTTCGCAACTTAAGCCATACACCTTGAAGCCTCTACTGATCTAAGTACAGCTTCGTTCTTGGCAGCTTTTGCCCGGTTTACAGCCAGACGAGGTTGCCCACAAAACATGTATTCCTACAACGGCACTAACTTTGTCGGAGCTTCGCGAACTTTACGATCCGAAGCTAAAGCCTTTATGATTTAAGCGCGTAACAGCGCCTTGTCCAGGTACACGCATCAATTGATTTCGTGGCATTTCATCCCCGCTGCAGCTCCACACATTGGCGGACTGTGGGAGAAGGGAGTGATAAGCTTTAAGAGCCATTTTAAGAAGATAGCATCGAAATACAAATACACCTTCGAAGAATTTATGACTCTTTTATATAGAGTTGAGTCTTGTCTCAAATCTCGTCCATTAAGTCCCTCTTCAAATAACCCATCTGACCTAGAGCCGCTTACCCCAGGCCACTTCTTAGTTGGTAGGCACTTACTAGCTCCACCAGAACCAGATATTAATGAAAACCCTGCAAGTTAACAGCAGCCCAAAGCATTTACTGCAATGATCAATGTAAACAAAAAGTCCAATAAGCAACCCCAGCCATACTGTCAATGCTAATTGGAAATAATATTGGTTTTGTTTTCTAGAAAAACTAAAATATCAATTACGGAATCAAAACAAATATTATTTTCCCTTTTGACACATTATGAAAATCACAGTCATGATCCAATTATAAAAGGTTCTGTAATAAAGCCGCTTACTCATTCTCGCATGACATATCGGCTTTTTTATTCTACAATTTCTACTTGAAATGGTAGTATATTGTAAACTTCTTCATACCAAAAAAAAAGTTGGCATCACTGACTTGGTCTAATTTATTATTTTTTTATTAACTGACATTTGATTTTGTGATTGTGTGAATTTAGGTAAGTTTTACAAAATATGTATGTATGAATTTCATAGTAATATAACCATACATAGAAAGCAAACCCCTCTGTGCGATAGTATTTTAATATTGGCACTTTGTGGCCGTGAAGCTGGTGAGTAAATTTGAGTTTTGTTTTTATTTGATTACATCAATGATAAATGCATTTATTTTCAGAATATCTCTTCCCAGACAGCGTAGCGAGGTATACATATATAATTGCATATTCATATACATATGTACATATATTTCCACCGCCGATCGACTGGAGATTTTTTCCTACAGCAGAGATGTGTGTAAGCATAGGCACAACATACAAACGTAAGTAAAATGTAATATAACAACTGCTTTTATAAAGAGGTATTTTAATAATTGAACCTTCTTATTTATAGGCTCTTCGTACGTTTGGTGTTTCCCTGCTCAACTGCAAAGCCACCATCTTCGCCTCAAACGCACACACGCACACGTAAGGTTAATTCTATAGCAACTGCAACTATAAGGAGAAATTCTAATAATTGAACCTTGAACAAACTGTCGCAGGTTCCAGTGGTCTCGTGGACAGTCCGTTTAAATGAAAAAAAGAAGGAACTCGTGTTAGACGAATTGTCAAATATGTATATGAATTGCTTTATTAACAAATTACATATATGTACATATGTATATCGCAATAGAAAATCTTAACGTATAAAACAATATAACTTACACTTGTATAGGGATTTCCTTGTGTTGGCTGGCGGTCGCTGGTGATCAAAATTGGTGTTAGCTGCTGGACGGTCCAAAAAGAAGAGGTCGCGCAAAAATTTCTATTTGTCGCCGGACCGGCGGTTTTGCCTTAGCAAAACAGTCGGTTCGGCGCACAAAAGGATATCCCGTTAAATCGGGTGATCACTTATAGCCAATGACTAGTACGTCCGAATACCAGTATTTTTGTGTTCAGGCTACTACCCAGCAGTAAAGCAGACTGGGAAAAAGTTGAAAATTACCCGGCAGTAAACGGATTGCCGGGCCCCTTGCCATGGGCAACATAAAAAAAAAAGGAAAAACAGTAGGCCGCGCCAGCCAACACTAAGACCACCCCGAGCAGGTACATAAAAGAAAAACCACACTTTATTGCTGATGGGCTCCTGAGACCACCAACCCGAAGATGGTCGCCTGGACTAGCAGTCCGTCCACTGAAGTTGTGGGTGTTGTAGTCACCATCACTTTTGAAAGTACGTCGACGCCCAGCGTAATTCGGATGGGGGACGACACATAAAATCTCGGGTCTGCCAGTCGCATAAACTGGAACGGTGTGGCAATCTTTGGGTCAACGTTCGAGCGGGGGCATATGCGGACGTGCCTCTCAACGACAATCGCTTGCGTCGTCACCTTCTCCGACACGCCATGCTTGCCTCTTAAAATGAGGGAGCAGGATCGGTGGCCCCCAACAGTTGTAGGCTCCAGCTGTAGCTCTCGAGCTAGGTCGGCGTCGATCATACTGTTGGTCGCACATTGGTCGATTAGGGCACGCACCAGGTGAAGACGACCGCCAGATTCGATTTTAATTATCGCAGTTGGAGCGATAACCTGGAACACTCGCAGTATTGGCACGGTCGTATTACCAGCTACTCGACCCGTTCGGAAGCCCGCTGGATTCACTCGTCGAATGGACCGGGAGGGCAACTTGTCCAACTCGTTTTCCCGACGATATGGAGTTTCCCGTCTCCGGTTTTGTCGGCGAGCATCGCTTGAAGACGGTCGGAACGGACGAGATTCCGCGCCGCCTTGTCGCCTCTGGCTACTGTGTTGCGATGGTCGGAACGGACGTGATTCCGAGCCAGCCTGTCGCCAGTTATCGTATTGAGGGCGTGGTCGGAACGGACGAGGTTCCGAGCCGCCAGTAGTAGAGGCGCGTTCTCTTACACAGGAGGTGGACGGTTGGAACGGACGCGGTTCCAAGCCTCTCACCCGCTCTGCCGAAGTTCTGCGGTTCGATGACGACGTAGTTTCGGTTACGGTCATCTCCTCTTCGGCAAGTTCTGCCTCTTCCACCTGCTGAGCCCAGGACTTGTACGTCTCCGTTGGATGGATGGAGAGCACGTCGTCCGAGCTGTCGTCTTCGGGTCTCGTACGTTCGCGCTCCCTCTCGGAGCTGGGTTTCGCCCAGTCGCTTTCGTCTGCGATATGCAGCGATGTGTGGTGCTTCTCGCGGCACCTGTGGCAGCGGTCTTTACTTCCGCAGATTTCCAATCGATGGAATGGCGAAAGACAATTTGGGCAGTACCGGTGGATCAGGATCACCCGGAGCCTCTCCTCGGCTGTCTTCCCGCGGTAGTCGGGGCATAGCCTGATGCCGTGGTTGCCTCCGCATAGGCGGCAGGCGATGGAAAAGGCCTCAGCGCTCTTCTCTGTCTTCATACGTCGGGCGGTATAACGAGTCATCTTTCCTGTAATGGGATAAATGCTTAACTTAAACACAATAGGGTTTAATGGTTACCGCTGATTGTTGGGGTTTGGTTGGGTGGCGAGCGTGGCGCAAACTGGAGCTTCTTAAGAGGTGCTGGTCCTCTCCGATGGTAACAAGACCAATTTGACGATTGGTCTCGTAACGACTCCCTTCTCGGTGCGAATTTCTGCAACTCTGACTCGTTTGTCGGTGCCGTGGTGAACGTTGACGACTCGTCCTAGTCGCCATTCGTTTGGAGGAAGGTTGTCCTCTCGAATAACAACCAGGTCGTCCACCTGTAAGTCTGGTTGCTGTCGCTTCCACTTCGTCCGCTTTTGAAGCTCGTTCAAGTACTCGTTCTTCCACCGTTGACAGAACGAATGATGCAGCGCCTTCATCTTGTGCCATTGGTTGACCACCGAGGCTGGATTCTCCGTGATCTCAATCTCAGGCGGAACTAGGATGGGACTGCCGACGAGGAAATGTCCAGGAGTCAATGGTTCCAGGCTATTGGCGTCAGTGGATGCTGCATTAAGCGGTCTTGAATTGAGACACGCTTCAATCCTACATAGTAATGTGGAAAACTCTTCGAACGTATATTTACAACTAGATGCAATTTTTCGAAAATGAGACTTGAAACTCTTAACACCTGCTTCCCATAAGCCACCCATGTGCGGAGCAGATGCTGGGATGAAATGCCAAGAGAGCTGCTGATGAAAGTATTTGGACGTTACATCAGACTTCGAATGAGCAAGAAACGCTTTAAATTCTGTTTTTAAAGCTCTAGATCCTCCGACGAAATTGGTTCCATTGTCGGAGTATATATTTTTTGGGCACCCCCTCCGTGATACGAACCTTGAAAAGGCAGCCAAGAAGGTGGGAGTGCTCAAGTCGTTTGCGGCTTCCAAGTGGATAGCCTCTGTTGCGAAGCAAACGAACAGGCATACGTAACCCTTCGTGATTACGCAGCCTCGCCCTCTATAACTTTTGATCTCAAATGGACCAGCGAAATCTACGCCCGTATTATGAAAAGGGCGCGTGAAGGTAGTACGTTCTGATGGGAGGGCCGCCATGATTTGACTTTGCGCCCGCTTCCTATAGATTGCACAAACCTTGCAGTTATGTATGATCGATTTGATCATTACTTTGACCCGAGGGATCCAATATTGCGCTCGAATAAGCCGCAACATTAACTGGTTTTCCCCATGTAAGGAGATCTCGTGAATAAATTGAGTTACCAGTCGCGAAAAATGAGAATTGTAGGGGAGAATTATAGGATGACGTTCGCTATAATTTAAGTCTTTCGAGGTGAGAATTGTACCCATCGTGGAATTTGGATTTCTCCTATTGCCGAGTACTCCATGGCAAACTTTGACCAGCGCTCAAGTGTTGTTGAAGTTACCTGTTCATCCCAATCCGTTCCTTCCAACCAGATGTTCTGCATTAACATCTTCGCCACTATGATGATCGGTGCGAGCCACCCTAGTGGATCGAACAATTTAGCGATGGCTGACAAAATCTTGCGTTTGGTCACTACTTGAAATTGATCTAATTCCTTCGCAGCGAAGTAGAATTGATCCGAACGTGCATTCCATCGTATGCCGAGAGCCTTAACGCTGCTCGTATCTTCGAAGTCCAAAAAGTCTTGGCTGAGCAAATGAGAAACCGGAATATCGCGCAAGACTTCTTTACTATTGGCAGTGCACTTACGAAGTGGGAAACCTGCCGAACTTAAGGCCTCGGTGATTTGATCCCGGGCCTTAATGGTGGACTCTAAGTCGTGTCCACCTGCGAGCACATCGTCGACGTACATGTGTTGCTTGAGGACTATCGAAGCGATCGGAAGCGATTCGTGAACGTCGTCGGCTAGTTGCAGAAGCGTCCTTATTGCGAGATAAGGAGCGCAGTTTACCCCGAAAGTGACAGTATTCAATTGAAATTGACGAACTGGTTCACTTGTAGAATCGCGAAAGAGTATTCTCTGAAATTTCCTCTGTTGAGGCTGAACTAGGATCTGACGATACATTTTCTCTATGTCACTACTGAAGACGAATTTGAATAACCTCCAACGGAGGATCAGTATCGTCAGATCGCTTTGTAAAATTGGTCCAGGCAGTAGCACATCATTGAGGCTTACTCCATTGTCCGATGGACAGGACGCATTAAACACCACCCGAACCTTCGTAGAAGTGCTTTCGGGTTTGGTGACCGCATGATGGGGCAGGTAATAGTTACCGGACCGGCCCTCATCCGGGAAACTGGACACCTCAGTCATGTGATCCAGTTGTTGATGCTCCTTGAGTACCCTAGTATATTCCTCTCGTAAAGAGGGATTTTTTGCCAGACGACCTTCGCTGCGAACGAACTGTGAGAAAGCTATCTTTCGCGAGCACCCTAGAGAAACCTCTGTCGGAAAATTCCGACGAAATGGTAATGAAACTATAAATTTCCCCGATTCGTCTCGCTTGGTAGTATCCTTAAAAACCTCCTCGCAGTAATCCTCTTCTGGTGTACGAGCTCTGCTACGGGGCAGGTCTTCCAGTTCCCAAAAGGCTGCAAGCTGTCTATCCAGTGTCACCTCATTGTAGAATGAGACGCATGATGTCGTCGGCTTGGGTGAAGTCGTCCTTCCCGTCAGAATCCATCCGAAGACTGTCTCCTGAGCCAGCAGCGAGCCAAGAACGTCCTTCCGTAGACCGCCGAGCATTATTTGCGGATAAACGTCGCCTCCCAAAACAAGATCGACTTGTTCGTTCGCGAAGAACCGTTTATCCGCCAAAATCAGCCCCGGGAACGAATGTTGTATAGCAGCATCAATATCGCAGGTCGGCAGATTTCCCGTCAGTTGAGGTAGCACTAGCGCCGTTGTCTGAATCACCACCAAAGGATCGACCGGGGATCCTAAGGTTATGGAACACGCCTGGCTGGTTTGCGCCGAAAGCGTGTTGTTGATTCCAGACACCCGTGCATTCACTTTCCTCGTTGGCAGCTTAATCCGACGTCGAAGTCGTTCCGTCATGAACGAACACTCAGATCCAGAATCTATGAGCGCTCTGGCCGAAAAAATAGACCCACGATGTCTAATGTTGACTTGAGCTGTTCCCAGTAGAACCCCTTTGTTCGTGTTCGTAAAACACGACTGTACTTGGGTGGGAGGCTCAGTATTACCACTGGAGGAACTGGTACCAGAAGTGGTCCGGTTGGAACTAGTTCCGGACCCACTTGCAGAAGAATTTGAGAAACCGCTTTTTCTCGAAGTAGTTTGCTGAACTGGGTTCAAATGCAACAGTGAGTGATGCCTGGAGTGGCATACTGAGCAATTGAACGCGCTGGTGCACTTCGCGACCCCATGTCCGGAAGACAGGCAGTTCAGGCAGAGTTGACTCCTTCTAGCAAAGTTGCTTCTTTCTGAAGGAGCCATTTTTTGAAATCGTGGGCAAGATCGTATGCTGTGTGCATCGCAATTGCACAGCTTGCATTGATTCCTTGCCACACTCGCTTGATAAGTTTGTAGTTTTCGACTTGAATTGTCGAAACTGGCCTTAGAAGGCTGCGGTCTCTGTAACCGGGAAGTACTAGGCCCTCTAATGTCAAAGACAGTTTCTAAAGTCTGGAATCGACTTCTTAGAAATCTGTCCATATCTTCCCACTTAGGAATCTCCGTCTTTTCCTGGACCGAATGTTCCCACATTGAGAGGGTGACCTCAGGTAGCTTCGTTGAGCAAAGGTATGTAATGATCGCATCCCAATTCGTTATGTCAATTTTATGAATCTGGAGTGCCGATATGCAGTTATTTATTTCGCGTTGAAGATCTTTAATTGCACTTCCAGATTCAGTTCCTACCGGGGATAGGTTGAAGAGAATCTTCAATTCTATTAACGAGAATTCTTTTATTCTCGTAGCGATCAGTAAGGTTTTTCCATGCCGTTGAAAAACCTTCATTTGTAAGTGGGCACTTACGAACTATTTCCTTCGCTTCCCCCTGAGTCTTTTGGTTTAAGTGGAAAAGTTTTTCCACTGGGGTGAGCCGCTTATTCAAAATGTAAATGGCCGTGAACATGTCACGAAACGTTGGCCATGACAGGTAATCTCCCTTAAAAACTTCCGTGTCGCACGGTGGGAGACGGATATGGTGCTCCAAGTCGGAAGACTCCGCAGCCATTTCCTTTTCGGCTTTATTTAGCTTGGAAGTGAGATCACCAATCACTTCCATGCATTTGAGATAAGCCGCGTAGGCTTGTTTGTGCTTCTTCTTGGCGGCACTGGCCTCTTTTGAAGAGCTCGCGGCATCTGTACCTAAAAATTCTAAATAAGCGCGTTTTACTCTACCCCAAGATTCCTTAACTTCTTCCCTTTGGATATCCAGCACCGTTTGATTTTGATCAGTTGACGCAAAATCTCTAAAATCGGCTTCGAATTCAATAAGTGAATCCGCTAATTGAATAAAAGTGGCCATTATAGTTGGATTATTCGAGGTTGGATAAAATCCGAAAAATGCACGTAATGCCGAAAACTGTAATTAAATAATCCAAGTCACTAAAAAATGTGAAAAGTTTTTCGAAAATCACAGAGCCGATTGAATTAAAAAAAAAAAATTTAAGACGACGAAAGAAGCGAAAAACCCAGCAACAAACCCGCAAAATAAATAAAATTTACGAAAATAATTGTTTCCTTTAAGAGGTTGAGTACTCTCAGTTGACCCTGAAAGATTCTTAAATCTGAAATCTGATATAAACGAACGTAAATTGTAACACAAAATCAAAATAAATTTAAAACAAGTTTTCTTCTGTAAAAAATATAAATGTTTATATATTTTCAAATATTTTGGTTATAAATTTACAATATATATAGCTTGAATTTGTTTTATATTATTTGGTGTGTGGCGTGATTCTTAAATTTCGTATACTTAATATCACTTGCTATAATCTTGTTCACTGATCTTGACAATTTATAATTTTATACAAAATTCTTAAAAAACTTTATCAATTCAGACTAGAAACAATAGAATAAATTAATTTACAATTGAATTTCACTTATAAATGTTATCACAATAATTTCAAACTTAATTATCTTGCAATCCTGTAGCGAGGATATATTGCGTCAATATCTCGCAGCTGGATATTGTACGTATGGCCACCACGTAAGCTCGCCACCCAACTCTGTATCGATACTTTTGAATTTCTGTTCTCTATTTCGATATTTTTTTTTTTTTTGATTAATTATTTCTGTTTCTATTATATATGTGTTATTTATTTTGGCTTAAGTAAAGAATACGGACCATTGAGCTAGAAAAAAAAAAAAAAATAGGCGTGGTCCGCTCCTTTTTACCGATTTTGGTGGTATACTTTTTTTTTGGTGCAAAGTAATAGGAGGGGTGTTAGGGAGGGTTAAAGGGGGAAATTTCAATATTTTGAAAAGCTAATATTTCAAAAACTGTTTATTCGATCTTCACAATATTGGTATCGTTAAAAAGATAATTAAAAGACCTTTTATTTGATATGCATATGTTTACATAAATTATATATATATTTTCAGAAAAATAAGAAAAACTTAAAAAACACACATTTTTTTATAAAAAACTATATTTTTCTTTAAAAAAAACGTAATTAATAGTATGTAAAAATAAGCTTGTCTTAAAGCCCATAAAAATACCTTTAATTTGATGTATAATTTTATATATTAAAACTTAAATTTTGTAAGAAATTTTGTTTTATTTGTGTTGCTGACGATAAGAGAATCAGTAATAATGAGAGTAATGATCCAGAGCGGCTTCGCGGAAAGAAATAGAAAACCGGAAAGGAGTCCTGCGCAGAAATACTGTTGATGGCGTAGCCGGAGTTTGTCCGGCCAGGGTTATTTTTTTGAAGCGCGGCCGAAGGCCGCTCACGCGGAAAGGTGTTCTGCGCGGAAATACTGTTGATGGCGTAGCCGGAGTTTGTCCGGCCAGGGTTATTTTTTTGAAGCGCGGCCGAAGGCCGCTCACGCGGAAAGGTGTTCTGCGCGGAAATACTATTGATAGCGTAGCCGGAGTTTGTCCGGCCAGGGTTATTTTTTTGAAGCGCGGCCGAAGGCCGCTCACGCGGAAAGGTGTTCTGCGCGGAAATACTGTTGATGGCGTAGCCGGATTATGTCCGGCCAGGGTTATTTTTTAAAGCGTGGCCGAAGGCCGCTCACGCTGAAAGATGTTTCGCACGGAAATATTGATTTATGTTTAGGTTTCAAAATTAAATAAAACAACATTAAAAATTAAATAAAACACATCGTTAATACCTTTCCGCGAATCCGCTCTGGATCATTACCCTCATTATTACTGATTCTCTTATCGTCAGCAACACAAATAAAACAAAATTTCTTACAAAATTTAAGTTTTAATATATAAAATTATACATCAAATTAAAGGTATTTCTATGGGCTTTAAGACAAGCTTATTTTTACATACTATTAATTACGTATTTTTTTAAGAAAAAAATAGTTTTTTATTAAAAAAATGTGTGTTTTTTCAGTTTTTGTTATTTTTCTCAAAATAAATATAAAATTTATGTAAACATATGCATACCAAATAAAAGGTCTTTTGATTATCTTTATAACGATACCAATATTATGAAGATCGGATTAATAGTTTTTGAAATATTTGCTTTTCAAAATATTGAAATTTCCCCCTTTAACCCTCCCTAACACCCCTCCTATTACTTTGCACCAAAAAAAAAGTATACCACCAAAATCGGTAAAAAGGAGCGGACCACGCCTATTTTTTTTTTTTTTTCTAGCTCAATGGTCCGTATTCTTTACTTGTTCCCAGTATACAAAGAAGATGCACCAATTATGCGAATTATCTTATTAAAATTATTTGTTACTGCCACAAAGTCACTAGTTCACTGCACAATGTTATGTATGTTGCGAATATTTCAATATTCGGTCAAAATTTTAAGCATTAACTATGCAAAGCGATCGTAAATCGCTATTACTGCTTTTCACTCGAATTCAATTAAGTGTAAAAACCCGGTAATTCGCGTTAGTGATTTTGTGTGTCACAGCTGTATATGTATGTGTGTGCATACATACATGAGTGCAGGTTGCAAGTGTCTTATTATGCGATGGCGATATGAATTTTGCCAGTTAATCAAATTTTTTTTTTTTTTTGTTATTTTCACAATGTTGCAGATCTGGATTCTGAACAAAACCTGGCGCACTAGGAAATTCAAAGCTAAGGAAAACTGCAACCGCACTCGCTTTTGAATGAAATTGGCCTGAGCCGAAAGGAAGTTCTATAAAAATTCTTTATTAAAGCTAACACACAAAATCACTCGCGCACTGATTTCTTTCACTAATATGTACATACATATGTATATCTTTTAGTTGAACGCGGGAGCACTTTATAAGTAAAATGGCTTACAGAACACGTACCTTTTGTATTGAAGTTTTCTTGGTTGATTTGCTGATGTATGTAGGTACAATTGCAGGTTATTGTGCGTATGTGTTGAGCCTTGTGGTGATGTCGTTTGCTGAATTGCTCCAATTTCCGAAAAAAAGCTGCAGAAGACCAATTTGTTAGTGATGTGTTGAGACCTTTTATTGTAAAAATTCGTTGGTTCCTTTCCAACGGCGACGAAGGACCATGAACAAACTGTCGCAGGTTCCAGTGGTCTCGTGGACAGTCCGTCTAAATGAAAAAAAGAAGGAACTCGTGTTAGACGAATTGTCAAATATGTATATGAATTGCTTTATTAACAAATTACATATATGTACATACATATGTATATCGCAATAGAAAATCTTAACGTATAAAACAATATAACTTACACTTGTATAGGGATTTCCTTGTGTTGGCTGGCGGTCGCTGGTGATCAAAATTGGTGTTAGCTGCTGGACGGTCCAAAAAGAAGAGGTCGCGCAAAAATTTCTATTTGTCGCCGGACCGGCGGTTTTGCCTTAGCAAAACAGTCGGTTCGGCGAACAAAAGGATATCCCGTTAAATCGGGTGATCACTTATAGCCAATGACTAGTAAGTCCGAATACCAGTATTTTTGTGTTCAGGCTACTACCCAGCAGTAAAGCAGACTGGGAAAAAGTTGAAAATTACCCGGCAGTAAACGGATTCAGGCTACTCGCCTGAACAAACCTTTTAGTTTACAGATTCCTTTAAATGTTTGGTGTATCCCTACCTATTTACCAACCTTCCCAAAGACGATACAAAATTGATTAAGATCTAGTTTTTAACGATCATGAGCAAATAAAAGTGGGATTTATCGTTACAGTTTCCAATATAATCATACTGTTTTATTATTGTTTTTACTTAAAAGAATTTACAGGTCCGCTTTGCATTTGGGGGATAAGAATGTATAAATCCGTTGTCCTCGCTTTGTTGTTAGTTTCTTCAGTTCTATGAGGTTTAGATGCAATACTTTAAAATAAAAAGAAAAATCCTAGCCTTCGATGTATAGCAATGCCATTTATTCCGCTTTGTCAAAATCTACATGCAGGCTGTTAAATCTGCAAAAAATATATATTTGAATACAATTTAGCATTACTTCAGCTCATAACCTGCATTGCAAGATGGAACATTTTTAATAATATATGAATGAGAATGCCACTTTCCTTGCATGCGATGGACCGATGGAATTTGGTGCGAATGTACATATGTATGTATATAAAATCAGTTTCTCGTGCATGTTTATAAGAAGAGTGGGCTTACCGTCTTTAAATATTTGATACCGCATATCTCGAAAAATATTTATGTGCCATGAGTACTGTAATTTTGTATTTACGCACAGCCACGCTTTTCTCCACGACGGTTGCGTTCTTTTTTTATTAAATTTTTATTATTTACAATTAAAATAAATTCATTTATCTCCACAATTTTATTTAATACATGCATTTATTAATTACTCAAAAACAAAATACTATTTTAATACGTATTTTGCATAGTAATTTATTACCACCTTTTGGCAAAAAGGGATAATATTCTTCCCTCTTTCTGCGTACTTCCAAAATACAACTATAGATTAAGGAGTGTCAGAATTTAGCTGTCAGTAAGTACATAACCTTTTATAATTGAATCATGAATCACAGTACCATAAGCATAACTATAAACAAATTGAATCTTAAAAGATTCATAAAGTATTTTTGACACTCAGCAATTAAATAAAATACATTCGCTTATTGCAATTGATTCCATGAATAATCCATTAAGAGATTTCTGTAAACAAATTGGCATTCCATTTAAAGTTCTTTTGTAAATAAAAGTTAAGATAAACAAAGCAAGAAATATGAAGTAAGAATTAGAATTAAGATAAAAAAAAAGTTAACTATAAATAAGCTGAATTATGAATAAAGAAAACAGTTTGGTTTGAGTCTTCAAGCAAGACAATAGTGTTTTTTTAAAACGCTCACCGAGCCCAAGAAAAGTTAATTGGCGCCCAACGTGGGGCACACGTCGAAAAATTACTGCTAGTGCTACTCTAGGCTATTAAAGGAGAAAAATAAAAAGTATCTTTAGCCAATAGAGTTAAATAAGCGGTAAAAAAGTACGTGTGTTTCTAAGGCAAAAAAAGGGAGAAAATAGAAAAGTATCCTTGCCAAAATTTAAAAATAAGTATCCTCACACGAGGAGAAAAAATTAAAAAAACAACCAAGTGGAAAAAGTATCCTCACACGAGGAGAAAAATTAAAAAAATAAAACACAGTGAATTAAAGAAAAAATGATCACCTATAAAATCGAGTATCAACAATAACCTTAAAAAAGCAGGAGCAGGAACAACTTATTTTCAACAATAGAAGGACGACACTCGTAACGTGAGCAGATTATTGTAAGAGTCTTTATGTATATAATGTTATTATATAATTTTATTATTATTATAACATGACTGACGCCTTACCAACTGACTTAGACTTAGACAAATTGGAAGAAATTATAAAAAACCTGAACATAAAAGAAGATACAGACAAAAAAAGAAAGCTAAGCGAATTTTATCTTTTTGACGGAAAAATACCAAGTGATGAAAGCAAAATTCAGTGCATGTCAAGGGTATTTAAATATATATGTAGGTAAAAACAAAATAGCTACAATCGAAGATTATTATAATAAAGATACACTTGAATCAGAAACTGTAGCGCTCATAAGAGCTGGCGAACATTGTTGTAAAAAAAAAATTAAAAAAATAATACTAATAAAAACTTTAAATTTGCAATGGGTAATAATCCCAGTGGACCAAAATACGACCGACTATATTATTGCAATTACTGCGGAGATAATCATAAGAAAGAAAAGTGTCCATTTTACAAGAAAAATTATAAATATTTGAAAAATTAGTGAAACAAGCAAGGGTAAGAAAGTTACGGCAATACAATTTTTTATTTAAGGAAAATGGCTTTGAATAATGACAATGAGGCTATCATAGCCTCACTAAGGTTAGAAGTATCAGAATTGCGAAGACAATTTGAAAGTGTATCACAGTCTGCTACTGTTGCTGATTATAAACCAAAAGTAGTTGACCCTCAAATTCATTGTGACGAATCTTTAGAAGTAATTAAGTCATTACCAGAATTTTCAGGTAACCAAACTAAATATGTAAGTTGGAGAGAATCCGCTAACTATACAATGAGCTTATATGTGAGGGGAAGTCGTAGATATTTCGCCGCGTTAACAATACTTCGAAATAAAGTAATACAGGATGCAAACAACCTGTTATCAAATCATGGGACCGTTCTTAATTTCGATGCCATACTAGCGCGCCATGATTTTGCTTACGCCGACAAAAGGCCCGCTCATATTATTGAACAAGAAAGGTAGTAACACTATTATTGAATACTATTACAAGGTCAATGAGAAATTAACTTTACTCGTAAACAAAACCATTATGACTTACGGTTCAGACAGTGCGGTGACTAAGGAAATAAATGCTAAAAATAGGCGGGACGCTTTGCGCATATTCATAACCGGATTAAATGGCAATTTGTTCAATATCCTCTTTTCACTTTCACCCAGCGACTTACCAAATGCACTGGCAAAAGCCCAGGAATTGGAGTCAAACAATATGCGAGCAAATTTCGCGTGGCAGTTCGGAAAAACTCAAAGTTTGTCGGGATTAAATAATAACAGGCAATACTCGTATAACAATTTTAATAATAACGCCAACAATAATTTGGGTTTTGCGCAAAATCAAAGAAATGGTTATCAGAGGGCTAATCAACAACGTGACAAACCTCGATTAACACCAAAGGATGTTGATCAAAGTGTTCAGGTCCAAAACCGGCCTCAACAAATGCCCAATAGTTCGCAAAATAATTATCGTAATAACTATTTACAAAACCACTCCGCTGAAAAAAGGCCACGTACCAGTGTGCAACCGCCGAATAAAACACCACGTATTAACAATATTCAAGAAGACCATTTTTAAGATCAAGAGTAAGCTTGCCATATATCTTTCGATATGACAAAGCTATAGTAAAAAACCTAAAAATATTAATTGACACAGGAGCAACAAGTTGCTACATAAAATCAAGAATATATGGAAATAGAAATGAACTTAAGATATATAAAAGGGTTAAAACAATTAACGGATTTTCACTAATACGTTACTATCATTATCTAGTTTTGTTTGGTAAAAGACAAATCTTCTATGAAATTAAAAATTTAGAATCTGACCTTTTAATATGGTATAACTTCTTGCAAAAAATTAATGCAGTAATAAATTTGAAAAATGAAACATTAACAATAAATAATGATAGAAAAGAAAAAAATATTTAGTTCAGGAATTAAATATGAGCAGCCCACTGAAAAGGGAAACATAAATACTTTGGGAGCAAATACTCCTAAAGCGCCAGCTGATGAATGGTACCAGCAAAATAAAAACGAAAGTAATAAAGAATTAAACATTGTGGAACAAAATAGTCCTACAACGCCAGCCGATGGAAATACCGGTAATCAGAAAGAAATTAATATTGTGGAACAAGGAATTCCTACAACGCCTGCTGAAGATAAATACCAGCAAAACCAAAAGAATAATTTAATAAAAAAAACTCTGGAACAAGGAAGTTCTAGAAAGCCAGCCGATGAATTTACCGGTAAATTACATAAAAAAAATATTAAAAAAAAGGTCGTGGAACCTCAGCCGATGAAAATTCGGGGAAAAAACAAAAAATACTTCGGACGTAAAAACTCCTAAAGCGCCAGCCAAAAAACTTACCAGCAATTTAAATAACCTAATTGAAAGTGAAAATTATACTGAAAGTAATCCAGCGAATATAAAACAAATAGAGTTGAGTAAGATAGAATTTTTAAAGAATATCATCGCCACCCTCCTTCGACCGACAAACTGGGCACGCAACCCTAGTACGTGGTTTGCATGCGCGCAACCACACGCACACACACACATACACACACATACAACACACGTTGGTTTTGAGTGGACGTGTTCTGTAAAAGCTCGGGAAAAACGTATACGTTTTTAGTGAAACATTAGAACAAAAACCAATTGTTTCATCCTAAAAGTGTTTAAAAGTGTTGATATACGAGCAAGCTGCAAATCCCCGCCCTGGGTGTAGAGGATTTTCCGCTGTAAGTGGTTATTTTTCGAGTTTCCCTCAGGTGAGTTTTTGTTTATTTTGAGTTCACAACCCAACAACAAAAAATAAAATTAAAAAAAAAAACAAACAAAAGGCGGAATCGAGGAGGCGGAAGAATCGCGCCAAAACTACTTAGCTGAAAACAGCTGAGCGAGTGGGGTTAGTTCAGCAAAGTGGACGAATAAAAGAAAACAAGTCTGTTTTTGTTAGCGGCCCCAACAACCAAATATCGCCAGCTGATCTCACATCTCCGAAACTTCCTGTGTTTGAAAAGCCCAGTAAAATAGCGGAGACACACTCCCCCTATCGGGCGTTAGTCTTAAGCAACGGTGGGCTAGGAGGAGCTGAGATCGCCGCACAGTGGGGTGCAGCGCACTAAACTAGAAGTTAAAATATTTAAATAAATTAATAAGTAAATATAATCTTAAAAAAAAATAAAAAATCATAAATAGCAAATAAATAAGAAAAATAATAATAAATAAATAAATAATAAATAAAACGAGCCGGAGTAAATTAAGTCAATTCAAAATGAGTGTCTCTAGGTCGCCCCCAGCAGGGCGAAATAACATGGACGCTGCGGGACCCCAAGTGACAGGGAGTGCGTCCTTCGAAGCAGGAACGATGTTGAACCTATTCGGAAAGCGTCCTAGGCTGATGAGTTCGCCTCCAGAGCTTTGTCAAGTGCCCAAAAATGCTGGCCAGACCCTGGCAGAGAACCAGCCATCACCATGGGTTACCCTCGGGTCAAAGATCCGCGAACTTGTTGATATGCTTGAGGATGGAAAAAGAAGATCCATCCATCAGCCGATGCGCGATGTTATAGGCGAACTATCTGCCTTGTATGAAAAAGCAAAGCCACCAACTCCGAAGGAAAAGACCAATACAGGCAGCCAAACAACAACGATTAACCGCTCGATCCGGAGTTCTCATAGGGGAGTCCCAGGCGCGTCATCGCTGCCTAGCGTTCAAACTAGCGAAAGTTAGAAAGAAGCGGAGAGGGCAGATTGGCATACCGTTGAAAGGAGGAAGAAGACAAAGCCGAAGCCTCCACGACCTGATGCTATAATAATTAAGGATCGTGATGGAAGGTCATACGCAGACATTTTACGGGCAGTTAGGAGCGACCCAAAGCTGAAACATGTAGGAGAGATGGTTACGAAAATAAGGAAGACCACCAATGGGGACTTGCTTCTTCAGCTGGAGAAACCGACAGACTCGCACACGTCCGTGGTACAGCAAGCGGTTGAAGAAGCGCTTGGCGAAAACGTTTCTGTCCAGACTCTCACCTCGCAAAGTGCGATGGAGGTTAAGGATCTGGACGAAGTTACGACGAAAGAAGAGATTTGCGCCGCTTTTGAAAAAGAGTTCGAGGGTATAAAGTTTAAAGAAGACGCAGTGAAATCTATGCGAAAGGCATACAGTGGTACGAAGACAGCGACTATACTTCTCCCAGCTGCAGCCGCAAATAGAATAATAGCAGCAGGAAAAATACGTGTAGGATGGGTGGTTTGCCGAATTCGCCAAAAAACACAGCCGATGCAATGCTTTAAATGCTTAGAGTTTGGACACGTAGCACGAAACTGCAGATCTCCACACGATATAAAGGGATCGTGTTTCAACTGTGGTGACTCAAATCATATGGCCCGTGATTGCAAGAAAGAGCTGAGGTGTGCCATTTGCACGAGGAAAAACTTGGCAGATTTGAAGCACAGAATAGGTGGAAGAGAATGCCCTTGTTATGTACCGGCAGTACAAAAGACACGTAAAGAATGAAGATTTGCCAACTAAATCTAAATCACTGTAAGGCGGCACAGGAATTGCTGCAGCAGTCGGTATTAGAACTGAATATCGACGTAGCTCTACTGAGTGAACCATACAAAGTGGTCGACTGTCAACTATGGGCCAAGGCCAACGCAGGGCGATCAGCGGTATGGAGTTGTGCCAAAAAACCACTCCCATTAGAAAAACTGAAATCGGAAGTAGGCTTCGTCTGCGTGAAAATTGCTGGCATCATACTGTACAGTTGCTACATACCACCTAGCTTCAACCTCGAGGAGTTTGAAACAATATTAGATAACTTGGTCACCGATGCTAGAACTAGAACACCGGTTGTAATCGCAGGTGACTTCAATGCATGGGCCCAAGCATGGGGGAGCCGTAAAACAAATCCCAAAGGCAGAGCGCTCCGGACAGCTCTTTCGACCCTAGAAGTGGTGCCATTAAATTCCGGAAGTAAAGCTACATTCAAAAAAGACGGAAGTGAGTCTATAATAGACTTAACATTCATAACTAGTAGACTATCCCGAAATGTCCATTGGGAGGTTAGTGACGACTATACTCACAGCGATCACCAAGCAATTATCTTCACTATAAACGAACCAAAGCAAACAGGGTCTTGCACCGAAAGGAGAACAGTGGGCTGGAAAATCGACTCTCTAGATGAAGAGGCGCTATAAGTTATGATGTCTGAAGTTACCCTAACACAAGGAGCTACGAATATGGCCAACAAGCTCATGACCACCATAGCAAATGCCTGTGATGCTTCAATGAGGAGAAGAGGAAGAAACCCATCGGGTAGACGTCCCTCAGTATACTGGTGGAATTCCCAGAAAGCAGATGTTTGTCAACAATGCAATAGAGCAAGGCGCGACTACCAAAGGGCCAGAAAAACGGCAAATTATTTGGAACAACAAATACACTACAGGGCCAAGCGAAAGGAATTAAAGCAAACCATTAAGGCGAGCAAGAAGAAGTGTTTTCTCCAGCTTTGCGACAGTGCCGAACAAAATCCTTGGGGTATGGCATACAAAGTGGTTACTAAAAAGCTACAGGCATCAGTCCAGCCGCAGCTCACAAGCGCCGACCAACTGGGTATAATAGTAAGCAAACTGTTTCCAGGCCAAGAAGCATTCAGTAGAGAGATCCTCTCCCATGCTGAATGCAAATTCCCCCAGATCACTGCTGGAGAGGTGCTGCTTGCGGTTGATGAATTTAAAGACAGAAAGGCCCCAGGCCCTGATGCAATTCCGAATAAAGTTCTTAAACTAGCAGTGAAAGCGAATACTGAGGTTTTCGTTCACACGTTTAACGAATGCTTTACAGAGGGCGTATTTCCGAAAATATGGAAATGCCAGCGGCTTGTTCTACTACCAAAGGCGGGAAAAATCTCCTGGGGATCCCTCTGCATATCGACTAATATGTATGCTTAATACAACAGGGAAGCTTCTGGAACGCATAATTAACAATAGAGTTACAGAAGCAATGGAGGCGAATGGAGGACTCTCCGAAACACAATTTGGATTTAGAAAAGGGCGGTCTACAGTTGATGCAGCCAATTTCATAAAAAGAATAGCAGAAGATGCGATTAGCGGTGAGAGATGGAGATGGGGCTCAAAAGAATATTGTTTAATAATTACGCTCGACGTGAAAAACGCATTTAACACCGCAAGCTGGCGGAAAATAACAGAGGCGCTAATAACTTTCGATATTCCAGCATATCTCAGAAGAATCCTAAACAATTACTTGTCGGACAGACTTCTACTCTACGACACCGATGAAGGCAGAAAGAAATATAAGATTTCAGGCGGAGTTCCACAAGGCTCAGTGCTGGGTCCAACGCTATGGAACATAATGTATGATGGCATATTGAAACTACATCTACCAAAATGGGCGAAAATCGTTGATTTTGCTGATGACATAGCCATTGTGGTCGTAGCTAAGCACATAAAAGACATTGAAGAGAGTGCAAACAACTCGATCACTAGTGTTCAAAACTGGCTCCTCGATGCAGATCTAGAGCTTGCACAGCAAAAAACCGAGACAGTTCTAATTAGCAGTAGGAAGATCCGAGAAGTGGCGAAAATAAACGTATGTGGCCATGAAATAGAATCAGCCCCAGATCTGAAATACCTCGGAATCATACTGGATGCTAGATTAACATTCAAGCGGCATATTGAATATGCAGTCGGAAAAGCGAAAAAAGTCGCAGTAGCGCTTTCGAGAAAGATGCTTAACGTCGGAGGTCCAAAGCAACAGCGAAGGCAGTTATACGCCAATATAGTCAGAAGTGTCCTGCTATACGGGTTTCAAATCTGGGGTGAAGCCTTTAATAAGACGTCATACGCACGCGAAGCGAAGTCGCTATACCGGCTCTGCGCGGTTAAGGTATGCTGCGGTTACCGAACTACATCGGACGATGCTGCGTTGGTTATTGCTGGCCTATGTCCAATAGATATCATGGCGACGCAGACGTTGGCAAGGTCTGTAAACAAGGCGAATCGCCAAGCAGAAATCAAGATCTGCTGGCAACAGTGGCAATGCCGTTGGGACCAGACAGATAAAGGTCGCTGGACACACCGTCTCATACCATCAATAAAAAAATGGTTAAGCCGGAAACATGGAGAAGTAAACTTTCAGTTAACCCAAATGCTTACGGGGCATGGCTGTTTTAAATCTTACTTTTATAGATTTAAGATCGATGACGACCCTTACTGCACTCTCTGCGAAGAGGACCATATCCAAGATGCTGAACATTGCTTTTTTGCCTGCACATATTTTGAAGATGAACGAAACTGCCTAAACGTACACGTAGGGCGGCTGACTAAAGTAGAGAATTTGATCGATATAATGCTCGAATCGATCGAAAACTGGTCTGCCGTCTGCAACATGGCAAATATGGTAATATCGAGACTACGTCAGGCGGAACGACTCCGCAGAAATACCTAATCTTTTAATGTCGGTTGACGGCAACAAACCTCACACCGAATCGGCGGCTCGGAACCTAGTCCGTTCCGACTGCAGGCACTAATAAAATATAAAAATAAAAAAATAAAAATGTAAGCAGTTTGGCTCTTTGGCTCTAAGCACAGCTCCCAACGAACAGCCCAAAGCGGTTACACACGGCCGGGTAGCCCGGAATCTCGTCCGTTCCGGCTACCAAGAAAGGTTAGTGCTCAATAAACTACTTTTGAGAAATTTATATATATATGTACATATGTATATGTAGTTAAATCCTCAGCTATAAAATATTGTGTTTTTTCCAGTAGTTCATACAAAGCAGAAAAAATCTAATTAAGTAAGTAGACGGCTCGGAATCCAGTCCGTTCCGACCGTTGCAGAAACCAGACGAGAAGAAGTTAAGAGAGTAACAGAGCGGCTCGGAACCCAGTTCGTTCCGACCGGCGGGCAAGGTAATCTATAATCTTAAATTATATTAAAATCAATAGTTTATATAATAGGAGAAATACCATGTATGAGTTGAGCGGCTTGGAACCTCGTTCGTTCCAACCGGCAGTCAAGCAAAACAAAAAAAAAAACAAAAAAAAAAAAAAAAAAAAAAATGCTTGAAAATGAAACGAAGCAATTTAAGCCCCCACGAAGATGTACCAAACAACAGTACAGAGGGCGGTACAAAGAGACTTCACGTATGTATGTAGAGCGTAAGCTCAAGCCATCTCCCGACGAATTACCTGACGGTAGTACCGGTGGAAATGGTACTCAGACAGTAGGAGGTTTAGTTAGGGTTAAAGTCCCACATTGACAAACCGGTGACGGTTAGGCTTTCGATGTTCGTTGCTTCCTACTCGTAAAAAAAAAAACACATACAACACACATACACACACAGCAATTTGCACATTTCGGAATGCCGGTACTTGCCGCCAAACGGTGCACTTAGTTAAGGGGAAAGTTAACGAAAGGGCACTGTTTGGCGGTTCAACGGCGGTTTAAACAAATTCCGACACTTCACTTCTTTTCCGAAGACGAGAGACACAGGTTACACAGCAGCCACCACGCCACTACGGAGGTAATTTCTACAATTTTATACTACCTCACAATCACAGGTATTCCAATTTATAACGATTTAGGCTGAGATTTCCTTTACGGAACCAATGCTTTTTTTAGCCAAAGTACTTGGAATATTTCACTGAAGTTAGCAGGGGGTGTTCGGGTAGCACTGATTCACCGATATCTAACAAATTTTTTGTCCAAATTGTTATAGTTTTAAAGTTATTTGTTTTTAAAATTTCGTCACTGACTTAGCAATATTTTAATACAAAAACCGCACAAATCACTTTTCTTTTTGTTAATACACTTTCTTAAACACATTATAAACATTATGCACATATTTTTTTGCTAAAATTTTAACAATAAATACTTTTAAATGCGATATTTATATATCTTGCTAATTGCACAATGTTCTAAACACAGTTGTTGTCAGATTTCCGCGAAGTACATACATATGTGTGATGCCAGATCCTGGAAAATGTTAATAGATATTTTTGATAACAATGATGTTGAAGGAGTAAAAACAAGCATTTTTTAAATTGAAAATATAATGTTGGTGGCAATGGCGAAGTTTAATGTTACAGTACAGGTTTGATTTAAGTGGCAACCAAGGCATCTACTTGCAAATGGAGTTGTGTCGTTATTTTCATTTTATTCAACAGCGGTAAAGGTATTTTTTGTGTACAAATTAAAATCGTTTTAAAATCAAAGCGCTTTTGAAATGAGTGACACTGATTACGGTAAGTTTCTTTATTTAAATTTATAAGTATTACAGATTTTATTTGCAGATTTAGACGAACCCTCTACCAGCACAGGGGCAGCAAGAGGCCATGGACTAACAAGTGCCGAAATAAAAAATATGTGGACCTGCTACAAGGTTCGTGACCGCCTTGGTACTACCGAGCAGTGCATCCAATTTGCAGAGGATAATGGGTTGCTCTTGCGCAGCAAGCTTTATCCTACTCAATGGTCCGTATTCTTTACTTGTTCCTTTATTTTAATTTAGCGATCGGAAATCGCTATTTTCACTCTCGGTTGAAATTTTACCACGAAATTGCAGGCAGTGACTTTGTGTGCTTAATTTTGAGGTTCTAATTTCTTGCAGCACTGTTTACAAATTAGATTTAGACGCTGCCACAGCAGTATACAAAGAAGATGCACCAATTATGCGAATTATCTTATTAAAATTATTTGTTACTGCCACAAAGTCACTAGTTCACTGCACAATGTTATGTATGTTGCGAATATTTCAATATTCGGTCAAAATTTTAAGCATTAACTATGCAAAGCGATCGTAAATCGCTATTACTGCTTTTCACTCGAATTCAATTAAGTGTAAAAACCCGGTAATTCGCGTTAGTGATTTTGTGTGTCACAGCTGTATATGTATGTGTGTGCATACATACATGAGTGCAGGTTGCAAGTGTCTTATTATGCGATGGCGATATGAATTTTGCCAGTTAATCAAATTTTTTTTTTTTTTTGTTATTTTCACAATGTTGCAGATCTGGATTCTGAACAAAACCTGGCGCACTAGGAAATTCAAAGCTAAGGAAAACTGCAACCGCACTCGCTTTTGAATGAAATTGGCCTGAGCCGAAAGGAAGTTCTATAAAAATTCTTTATTAAAGCTAACACACAAAATCACTCGCGCACTGATTTCTTTCACTAATATGTACATACATATATCTTTTAGTTGAACGCGGGAACACTTTATAAGTAAAATGGCTTACAGAACACGTACCTTTTGTATCGAAGTTTTCTTGGTTGATTTGCTGATGTATGTAGGTACAATTGCAGGTTATTGTGCGTATGTGTTGAGCCTTGTGGTGATGTCGTTTGCTGAATTGCTCCAATTTCCGAAAAAAAGCTGCAGAAGACCAATTTGTTAGTGATGTGTTGAGACCTTTTATTGTAAAAATTCGTTGGTTCCTTTCCAACGGCGACGAAGGACCATGAACAAATTGTCGCAGGTTCCAGTGGTCTCGTGGACAGTCCGTTTAAATAAAAAAAAGAAGGAACTCGTGTTAGACGAATTGTCAAATATGTATATGAATTGCTTTATTAACAAATTACATATATGTACATACATATGTATATCGCAATAGAAAATCTTAACGTATAAAACAATATAACTTACACTTGTATAGGGATTTCCTTGTGTTGGCTGGCGGTCGCTGGTGATCAAAATTGGTGTTAGCTGCTGGACGGTCCAAAAAGAAGAGGTCGCGCAAAAATTTCTATTTGCCTTAGCAAAACAGTCGGTTCGGCGAACAAAAGGATATCCCGTTAAATCGGGTGATCACTTATAGCCAATGACTAGTAAGTCCGAATACCAGTATTTTTGTGTTCAGGCTACTACCCAGCAGTAAAGCAGACTGGGAAAAAGTTGAAAATTACCCGGCAGTAAACGGATTCAGGCTACTCGCCTGAACAAACCTTTTAGTTTACAGATTCCTTTAAATGTTTGGTGTATCCCTACCTATTTACCAACCTTCCCAAAGACGATACAAAATTGATTAAGATCTAGTTTTTAACGATCATGAGCAAATAAAAGTGGGATTTATCGTTACAGTTTCCAATATAATCATACTGTTTTATTATTGTTTTTACTTAAAAGAATTTACAGGTCCGCTTTGCATTTGGGGGATAAGAATGTATAAATCCGTTGTCCTCGCTTTGTTGTTAGTTTCTTCAGTTCTATGAGGTTTAGATGCAATACTTTAAAATAAAAAGAAAAATCCTAGCCTTCGATGTATAGCAATGCCATTTATTCCGCTTTGTCAAAATCTACATGCAGGCTGTTAAATCTGCAAAAAATATATATTTGAATACAATTTAGCATTACTTCAGCTCATAACCTGCATTGCAAGATGGAACATTTTTAATAATATATGAATGAGAATGCCACTTTCCTTGCATGCGATGGACCGATGGAATTTGGTACGAATGTACATATGTATGTATATAAAATCAGTTTCTCGTGCATGTTTATAAGAAGAGTGGGCTTACCGTCTTTAAATATTTGATACCGCATATCTCGAAAAATATTTATGTGCCATGAGTACTGTAATTTTGTATTTACGCACAGCCACGCTTTTCTCCACGACGGTTGCGTTCTTTTTTTATAAAATTTTTATTATTTACAATTAAAATAAATTCATTTATCTCCACAATTTTATTTAATACATGCATTTATTAATTACTCAAAAACAAAATACTATTTTAATACGTATTTTGCATAGTAATTTATTACCACCTTTTGGCAAAAAGGGATAATATTCTTCCCTCTTTCTGCGTACTTCCAAAATACAACTATAGATTAAGGAGTGTCAGAATTTAGCTGTCAGTAAGTACATAACCTTTTATAATTGAATCATGAATCACAGTACCATAAGCATAACTATAAACAAATTGAATCTTAAAAGATTCATAAAGTATTTTTGACACTCAGCAATTAAATAAAATACATTCGCTTATTGCAATTGATTCCATGAATAATCCATTAAGAGATTTCTGTAAACAAATTGGCATTCCATTTAAAGTTCTTTTGTAAATAAAAGTTAAGATAAACAAAGCAAGAAATATGAAGTAAGAATTAGAATTAAGATAAAAAAAAAGTTAACTATAAATAAGCTGAATTATGAATAAAGAAAACAGTTTGGTTTGAGTCTTCAAGCAAGACAATAGTGTTTGTTTAAAACGCTCACCGAGCCCAAGAAAAGTTAATTGGCGCCCAACGTGGGGCACACGTCGAAAAATTACTGCTAGTGCTACTCTAGGCTATTAAAGGAGAAAAATAAAAAGTATCTTTAGCCAATAGAGTTAAATAAGCGGTAAAAAAGTACGTGTGTTTCTAAGGCAAAAAAAGGGAGAAAATAGAAAAGTATCCTTGCCAAAATTTAAAAATAAGTATCCTCACACGAGGAGAAAAAATTAAAAAAACAACCAAGTGGAAAAAGTATCCTCACACGAGGAGAAAAATTAAAAAAATAAAACACAGTGAATTAAAGAAAAAATGATCACCTATAAAATCGAGTATCAACAATAACCTTAAAAAAGCAGGAGCAGGAACAACTTATTTTCAACAATAGAAGGACGACACTCGTAACGTGAGCAGATTATTGTAAGAGTCTTTATGTATATAATGTTATTATATAATTTTATTATTATTATAACATGACTGACGCCTTACCAACTGACTTAGACTTAGACAAATTGGAAGAAATTATAAAAAACCTGAACATAAAAGAAGATACAGACAAAAAAAGAAAGCTAAGCGAATTTTATCTTTTTGACGGAAAAATACCAAGTGATGAAAGCAAAATTCAGTGCATGTCAAGGGTATTTAAATATATATGTAGGTAAAAACAAAATAGCTACAATCGAAGATTATTATAATAAAGATACACTTGAATCAGAAACTGTAGCGCTCATAAGAGCTGGCGAACATTGTTGTAAAAAAAAAATTAAAAAAATAATACTAATAAAAACTTTAAATTTGCAATGGGTAATAATCCCAGTGGACCAAAATACGACCGACTATATTATTGCAATTACTGCGGAGATAATCATAAGAAAGAAAAGTGTCCATTTTACAAGAAAAATTATAAATATTTGAAAAATTAGTGAAACAAGCAAGGGTAAGAAAGTTACGGCAATACAATTTTTTATTTAAGGAAAATGGCTTTGAATAATGACAATGAGGCTATAGCCTCACTAAGGTTAGAAGTATCAGAATTGCGAAGACAATTTGAAAGTGTATCACAGTCTGCTACTGTTGCTGATTATAAACCAAAAGTAGTTGACCCTCAAATTCATTGTGACGAATCTTTAGAAGTAATTAAGTCATTACCAGAATTTTCAGGTAACCAAACTAAATATGTAAGTTGGAGAGAATCCGCTAACTATACAATGAGCTTATATGTGAGGGGAAGTCGTAGATATTTCGCCGCGTTAACAATACTTCGAAATAAAGTAATACAGGATGCAAACAACCTGTTATCAAATCATGGGACCGTTCTTAATTTCGATGCCATACTAGCGCGCCATGATTTTGCTTACGCCGACAAAAGGCCCGCTCATATTATTGAACAAGAAAGGTAGTAACACTATTATTGAATACTATTACAAGGTCAATGAGAAATTAACTTTACTCGTAAACAAAACCATTATGACTTACGGTTCAGACAGTGCGGTGACTAAGGAAATAAATGCTAAAAATAGGCGGGACGCTTTGCGCATATTCATAACCGGATTAAATGGCAATTTGTTCAATATCCTCTTTTCACTTTCACCCAGCGACTTACCAAATGCACTGGCAAAAGCCCAGGAATTGGAGTCAAACAATATGCGAGCAAATTTCGCGTGGCAGTTCGGAAAAACTCAAAGTTTGTCGGGATTAAATAATAACAGGCAATACTCGTATAACAATTTTAATAATAACGCCAACAATAATTTGGGTTTTGCGCAAAATCAAAGAAATGGTTATCAGAGGGCTAATCAACAACGTGACAAACCTCGATTAACACCAAAGGATGTTGATCAAAGTGTTCAGGTCCAAAACCGGCCTCAACAAATGCCCAATAGTTCGCAAAATAATTATCGTAATAACTATTTACAAAACCACTCCGCTGAAAAAAGGCCACGTACCAGTGTGCAACCGCCGAATAAAACACCACGTATTAACAATATTCAAGAAGACCATTTTTAAGATCAAGAGTAAGCTTGCCATATATCTTTCGATATGACAAAGCTATAGTAAAAAACCTAAAAATATTAATTGACACAGGAGCAACAAGTTGCTACATAAAATCAAGAATATATGGAAATAGAAATGAACTTAAGATATATAAAAGGGTTAAAACAATTAACGGATTTTCACTAATACGTTACTATCATTATATAGTTTTGTTTGGTAAAAGACAAATCTTCTATGAAATTAAAAATTTAGAATCTGACCTTTTAATATGGTATAACTTCTTGCAAAAAATTAATGCAGTAATAAATTTGAAAAATGAAACATTAACAATAAATAATGATAGAAAAGAAAAAAATATTTAGTTCAGGAATTAAATATGAGCAGCCCACTGAAACGGGAAACATAAATACTTTGGGAGCAAATACTCCTAAAGCGCCAGCTGATGAATGGTACCAGCAAAATAAAAACGAAAGTAATAAAGAATTAAACATTTTGGAACAAAATAGTCCTACAACGCCAGCCGATGGAAATACCGGTAATCAGAAAGAAATTAATATTGTGGAACAAGGAATTCCTACAACGCCTGCTGAAGATAAATACCAGCAAAACCAAAAGAATAATTTAATAAAAAAAACTCTGGAACAAGGAAGTTCTAGAAAGCCAGCCGATGAATTTACCGGTAAATTACATAAAAAAAATATTAAAAAAAAGGTCGTGGAACCTCAGCCGATGAAAATTCGGGGAAAAAACAAAAAATACTTCGGACGTAAAAACTCCTAAAGCGCCAGCCAAAAAACTTACCAGCAATTTAAATAACCTAATTGAAAGTGAAAATTTTACTGAAAGTAATCCAGCGAATATAAAACAAATAGAGTTGAGTAAGATAGAATTTTTAAAGAATATCATCGCCACCCTCCTTCGACCGACAAACTGGGCACGCAACCCTAGTACGTGGTTTGCATGCGCGCAACCACACGCACACACACACATACACACACATACAACACACGTTGGTTTTGAGTGGACGTGTTCTGTAAAAGCTCGGGAAAAACGTATACGTTTTTAGTGAAACATTAGAACAAAAACCAATTGTTTCATCCTAAAAGTGTTTAAAAGTGTTGATATACGAGCAAGCTGCAAATCCCCGCCCTGGGTGTAGAGGATTTTCCGCTGTAAGTGGTTATTTTTCGAGTTTCCCTCAGGTGAGTTTTTGTATATTTTGAGTTCACAACCCAACAACAAAAAATAAAATTAAAAAAAAAAACAAACAAAAGGCGGAATCGAGGAGGCGGAAGAATCGCGCCAAAACTACTTAGCTGAAAACAGCTGAGCGAGTGGGGTTAGTTCAGCAAAGTGGACGAATAAAAGAAAACAAGTCTGTTTTTGTTAGCGGCCCCAACAACCAAATATAGCCAGCTGATCTCACATCTCCGAAACTTCCTGTGTTTGAAAAGCCCAGTAAAATAGCGGAGACACACTCCCCCTATCGGGCGTTAGTCTTAAGCAACGGTGGGCTAGGAGGAGCTGAGATCGCCGCACAGTGGGGTGCAGCGCACTAAACTAGAAGTTAAAATATTTAAATAAATTAATAAGTAAATATAATCTTAAAAAAAAATAAAAAATCATAAACAGCAAATAAATAAGAAAAATAATAATAAATAAATAAATAATAAATAAAACGAGCCGGAGTAAATTAAGTCAATTCAAAATGAGTGTCTCTAGGTCGCCCCCAGCAGGGCGAAATAACATGGACGCTGCGGGACCCCAAGTGACAGGGAGTGCGTCCTTCGAAGCAGGAACGATGTTGAACCTATTCGGAAAGCGTCCTAGGCTGATGAGTTCGCCTCCAGAGCTTTGTCAAGTGCCCAAAAATGCTGGCCAGACCCTGGCAGAGAACCAGCCATCACCATGGGTTACCCTCGGGTCAAAGATCCGCGAACTTGTTGATATGCTTGAGGATGGAAAAAGAAGATCCATCCATCAGCCGATGCGCGATGTTATAGGCGAACTATCTGCCTTGTATGAAAAAGCAAAGCCACCAACTCCGAAGGAAAAGACCAATACAGGCAGCCAAACAACAACGATTAACCGCTCGATCCGGAGTTCTCATAGGGGAGTCCCAGGCGCGTCATCGCTGCCTAGCGTTCAAACTAGCGAAAGTTAGAAAGAAGCGGAGAGGGCAGATTGGCATACCGTTGAAAGGAGGAAGAAGACAAAGCCGAAGCCTCCACGACCTGATGCTATAATAATTAAGGATCGTGATGGAAGGTCATACGCAGACATTTTACGGGCAGTTAGGAGCGACCCAAAGCTGAAACATGTAGGAGAGATGGTTACGAAAATAAGGAAGACCACCAATGGGGACTTGCTTCTTCAGCTGGAGAAACCGACAGACTCGCACACGTCCGTGGTACAGCAAGCGGTTGAAGAAGCGCTTGGCGAAAACGTTTCTGTCCAGACTCTCACCTCGCAAAGTGCGATGGAGGTTAAGGATCTGGACGAAGTTACGACGAAAGAAGAGATTTGCGCCGCTTTTGAAAAAGAGTTCGAGGGTATAAAGTTTAAAGAAGACGCAGTGAAATCTATGCGAAAGGCATACAGTGGTACGAAGACAGCGACTATACTTCTCCCAGCTGCAGCCGCAAATAGAATAATAGCAGCAGGAAAAATACGTGTAGGATGGGTGGTTTGCCGAATTCGCCAAAAAACACAGCCGATGCAATGCTTTAAATGCTTAGAGTTTGGACACGTAGCACGAAACTGCAGATCTCCACACGATATAAAGGGATCGTGTTTCAACTGTGGTGACTCAAATCATATGGCCCGTGATTGCAAGAAAGAGCTGAGGTGTGCCATTTGCACGAGGAAAAACTTCGCAGATTTGAAGCACAGAATAGGTGGAAGAGAATGCCCTTATTATGTACCGGCAGTACAAAAGACACGTAAAGAATGAAGATTTGCCAACTAAATCTAAATCACTGTAAGGCGGCACAGGAATTGCTGCAGCAGTCGGTATTAGAACTGAATATCGACGTAGCTCTACTGAGTGAACCATACAAAGTGGTCGACTGTCAACTATGGGCCAAGGCCAACGCAGGGCGATCAGCGGTATGGAGTTGTGCCAAAAAACCACTCCCATTAGAAAAACTGAAATCGGAAGTAGGCTTCGTCTGCGTGAAAATTGCTGGCATCATACTGTACAGTTGCTACATACCACCTAGCTTCAACCTCGAGGAGTTTGAAACAATATTAGATAACTTGGTCACCGATGCTAGAACTAGAACACCGGTTGTAATCGCAGGTGACTTCAATGCATGGGCCCAAGCATGGGGGAGCCGTAAAACAAATCCCAAAGGCAGAGCGCTCCGGACAGCTCTTTCGACCCTAGAAGTGGTGCCATTAAATTCCGGAAGTAAAGCTACATTCAAAAAAGACGGAAGTGAGTCTATAATATACTTAACATTCATAACTAGTAGACTATCCCGAAATGTCCATTGGGAGGTTAGTGACGACTATACTCACAGCGATCACCAAGCAATTATCTTCACTATAAACGAACCAAAGCAAACAGGGTCTTGCACCGAAAGGAGAACAGTGGGCTGGAAAATCGACTCTCTAGATGAAGAGGCGCTAAAAGTTATGATGTCTGAAGTTACCCTAACACAAGGAGCTACGAATATGGCCAACAAGCTCATGACCACCATAGCAAATGCCTGTGATGCTTCAATGAGGAGAAGAGGAAGAAACCCATCGGGTAGACGTCCCTCAGTATACTGGTGGAATTCCCAGAAAGCAGATGTTTGTCAACAATGCAATAGAGCAAGGCGCGACTACCAAAGGGCCAGAAAAACGGCAAATTATTTGGAACAACAAATACACTACAGGGCCAAGCGAAAGGAATTAAAGCAAACCATTAAGGCGAGCAAGAAGAAGTGTTTTCTCCAGCTTTGCGACAGTGCCGAACAAAATCCTTGGGGTATGGCATACAAAGTGGTTACTAAAAAGCTACAGGCATCAGTCCAGCCGCAGCTCACAAGCGCCGACCAACTGGGTATAATAGTAAGCAAACTGTTTCCAGGCCAAGAAGCATTCAGTAGAGAGATCCTCTCCCATGCTGAATGCAAATTCCCCCAGATCACTGCTGGAGAGGTGCTGCTTGCGGTTGATGAATTTAAAGACAGAAAGGCCCCAGGCCCTGATGCAATTCCGAATAAAGTTCTTAAACTAGCAGTAAAAGCGAATACTGAGGTTTTCGTTCACACGTTTAACGAATGCTTTACAGAGGGCGTATTTCCGAAAATATGGAAATGCCAGCGGCTTGTTCTACTACCAAAGGCGGGAAAAATCTCCTGGGGATCCCTCTGCATATCGACTAATATGTATGCTTAATACAACAGGGAAGCTTCTGGAACGCATAATTAACAATAGAGTTACAGAAGCAATGGAGGCGAATGGAGGACTCTCCGAAACACAATTTGGATTTAGAAAAGGGCGGTCTACAGTTGATGCAGCCAATTTCATAAAAAGAATAGCAGAAGATGCGATTAGCGGTGAGAGATGGAGATGGGGCTCAAAAGAATATTGTTTAATAATTACGCTCGACGTGAAAAACGCATTTAACACCGCAAGCTGGCGGAAAATAACAGAGGCGCTAATAACTTTCGATATTCCAGCATATCTCAGAAGAATCCTAAACAATTACTTGTCGGACAGACTTCTACTCTACGACACCGATAAAGGCAGAAAGAAATATAAGATTTCAGGCGGAGTTCCACAAGGCTCAGTGCTGGGTCCAACGCTATGGAACATAATGTATGATGGCATATTGAAACTACATCTACCAAAATGGGCGAAAATCGTTGGTTTTGCTGATGACATAGCCATTGTGGTCGTAGCTAAGCACATAAAAGACATTGAAGAGAGTGCAAACAACTCGATCACTAGTGTTCAAAACTGGCTCCTCGATGCAGATCTAGAGCTTGCACAGCAAAAAACCGAGACAGTTCTAATTAGCAGTAGGAAGATCCGAGAAGTGGCGAAAATAAACGTATGTGGCCATGAAATAGAATCAGCCCCAGATCTGAAATACCTCGGAATCATACTGGATGCTAGATTAACATTCAAGCGGCATATTGAATATGCAGTCGGAAAAGCGAAAAAAGTCGCAGTAGCGCTTTCGAGAAAGATGCTTAACGTCGGAGGTCCAAAGCAACAGCGAAGGCAGTTATACGCCAATATAGTCAGAAGTGTCCTGCTATACGGGTTTCAAATCTGGGGTGAAGCCTTTAATAAGACGTCATACGCACGCGAAGCGAAGTCGCTATACCGGCTCTGCGCGGTTAAGGTATGCTGCGGTTACCGAACTACATCGGACGATGCTGCGTTGGTTATTGCTGGCCTATGTCCAATAGATATCATGGCGACGCAGACGTTGGCAAGGTCTGTAAACAAGGCGAATCGCCAAGCAGAAATCAAGATCTGCTGGCAACAGTGGCAATGCCGTTGGGACCAGACAGATAAAGGTCGCTGGACACACCGTCTCATACCATCAATAAAAAAATGGTTAAGCCGGAAACATGGAGAAGTAAACTTTCAGTTAACCCAAATGCTTACGGGGCATGGCTGTTTTAAATCTTACTTTTATAGATTTAAGATCGATGACGACCCTTACTGCACTCTCTGCGAAGAGGACCATATCCAAGATGCTGAACATTGCTTTTTTGCCTGCACATATTTTGAAGATGAACGAAACTGCCTAAACGTACACGTAGGGCGGCTGACTAAAGTAGAGAATTTGATCGATATAATGCTCGAATCGATCGAAAACTGGTCTGCCGTCTGCAACATGGCAAATATGGTAATATCGAGACTACGTCAGGCGGAACGACTCCGCAGAAATACCTAATCTTTTAATGTCGGTTGACGGCAACAAACCTCACACCGAATCGGCGGCTCGGAACCTAGTCCGTTCCGACTGCAGGCACTAATAAAATATAAAAATAAAAAAATTAAAATTTAAGCAGTTTGGCTCTTTGGCTCTAAGCACAGCTCCCAACGAACAGCCCAAAGCGGTTACACACGGCCGGGTAGCCCGGAATCTCGTCCGTTCCGGCTACCAAGAAAGGTTAGTGCTCAATAAACTACTTTTGAGAAATTTATATATATATGTACATATGTATATGTAGTTAAATCCTCAGCTATAAAATATTGTGTTTTTTCCAGTAGTTCATACAAAGCAGAAAAAATCTAATTAAGTAAGTAGACGGCTCGGAATCCAGTCCGTTCCGACCGTTGCAGAAACCAGACGAGAAGAAGTTAAGAGAGTAACAGAGCGGCTCGGAACCCAGTTCGTTCCGACCGGCGGGCAAGGTAATCTATAATCTTAAATTATATTAAAATCAATAGTTTATATAATAGGAGAAATACCATGTATGAGTTGAGCGGCTTGGAACCTCGTTCGTTCCAACCGGCAGTCAAGCAAAACAAAAAAAAAAAAAAAAAAACAAAAAAAAAAAAAAATGCTTGAAAATGAAACGAAGCAATTTAAGCCCCCACGAAGATGTACCAAACAACAGTACAGAGGGCGGTACAAAGAGACTTCACGTATGTATGTAGAGCGTAAGCTCAAGCCATCTCCCGACGAATTACCTGACGGTAGTACCGGTGGAAATGGTACTCAGACAGTAGGAGGTTTAGTTAGGGTTAAAGTCCCACATTGACAAACCGGTGACGGTTAGGCTTTCGATGTTCGTTGCTTCCTACTCGTAAAAAAAAAAAACACATACAACACACATACACACACAGCAATTTGCACATTTCGGAATGCCGGTACTTGCCGCCAAACGGTGCACTTAGTTAAGGGGAAAGTTAACGAAAGGGCACTGTTTGGCGGTTCAACGGCGGTTTAAACAAATTCCGACACTTCACTTCTTTTCCGAAGACGAGAGACACAGGTTACACAGCAGCCACCACGCCACTACGGAGGTAATTTCTACAATTTTATACTACCTCACAATCACAGGTATTCCAATTTATAACGATTTAGGCTGAGATTTCCTTTACGGAACCAATGCTTTTTTTAGCCAAAGTACTTGGAATATTTCACTGAAGTTAGCAGGGGGTGTTCGGGTAGCACTGATTCACCGATATCTAACAAATTTTTTGTCCAAATTGTTATAGTTTTAAAGTTATTTGTTGTTAAAATTTCGTCACTGACTTAGCAATATTTTAATACAAAAACCGCACAAATCACTTTTCTTTTTGTTAATACACTTTCTTAAACACATTATAAACATTATGCACATATTTTTTTGCTAAAATTTTAACAATAAATACTTTTAAATGCGATATTTATATATCTTGCTAATTGCACAATGTTCTAAACACAGTTGTTGTCAGATTTCCGCGAAGTACATACATATGTGTGATGCCAGATCCTGGAAAATGTTAATAGATATTTTTGATAACAATGATGTTGAAGGAGTAAAAACAAGCATTTTTTAAATTGAAAATATAATGTTGGTGGCAATGGCGAAGTTTAATGTTACAGTACAGGTTTGATTTAAGTGGCAACCAAGGCATCTACTTGCAAATGGAGTTGTGTCGTTATTTTCATTTTATTCAACAGCGGTAAAGGTATTTTTTGTGTACAAATTAAAATCGTTTTAAAATCAAAGCGCTTTTGAAATGAGTGACACTGATTACGGTAAGTTTCTTTATTTAAATTTATAAGTATTACAGATTTTATTTGCAGATTTAGACGAACCCTCTACCAGCACAGGGGCAGCAAGAGGCCATGTACTAACAAGTGCCGAAATAAAAAATATGTGGACCTGCTACAAGGTTCGTGACCGCCTTGGTACTACCGAGCAGTGCATCCAATTTGCAGAGGATAATGGGTTGCTCTTGCGCAGCAAGCTTTATCCTACTCAATGGTCCGTATTCTTTACTTGTTCCTTTATTTTAATTTAGCGATCGGAAATCGCTATTTTCACTCTCGGTTGAAATTTTACCACGAAATTGCAGGCAGTGACTTTGTGTGCTTAATTTTGAGGTTCTAATTTCTTGCAGCACTGTTTACAAATTAGATTTAGACGCTGCCACAGCAGTATACAAAGAAGATGCACCAATTATGCGAATTATCTTATTAAAATTATTTGTTACTGCCACAAAGTCACTAGTTCACTGCACAATGTTATGTATGTTGCGAATATTTCAATATTCGGTCAAAATTTTAAGCATTAACTATGCAAAGCGATCGTAAATCGCTATTACTGCTTTTCACTCGAATTCAATTAAGTGTAAAAACCCGGTAATTCGCGTTAGTGATTTTGTGTGTCACAGCTGTATATGTATGTGTGTGCATACATACATGAGTGCAGGTTGCAAGTGTCTTATTATGCGATGGCGATATGAATTTTGCCAGTTAATCAAATTTTTTTTTTTTTTTGTTATTTTCACAATGTTGCAGATCTGGATTCTGAACAAAACCTGGCGCACTAGGAAATTCAAAGCTAAGGAAAACTGCAACCGCACTCGCTTTTGAATGAAATTGGCCTGAGCCGAAAGGAAGTTCTATAAAAATTCTTTATTAAAGCTAACACACAAAATCACTCGCGCACTGATTTCTTTCACTAATATGTACATACATATATCTTTTAGTTGAACGCGGGAACACTTTATAAGTAAAATGGCTTACAGAACACGTACCTTTTGTATCGAAGTTTTCTTGGTTGATTTGCTGATGTATGTAGGTACAATTGCAGGTTATTGTGCGTATGTGTTGAGCCTTGTGGTGATGTCGTTTGCTGAATTGCTCCAATTTCCGAAAAAAAGCTGCAGAAGACCAATTTGTTAGTGATGTGTTGAGACCTTTTATTGTAAAAATTCGTTGGTTCCTTTCCAACGGCGACGAAGGACCATGAACAAACTGTCGCAGGTTCCAGTGGTCTCGTGGACAGTCCGTTTAAATAAAAAAAAGAAGGAACTCGTGTTAGACGAATTGTCAAATATGTATATGAATTGCTTTATTAACAAATTACATATATGTACATACATATGTATATCGCAATAGAAAATCTTAACGTATAAAACAATATAACTTACACTTGTATAGGGATTTCCTTGTGTTGGCTGGCGGTCGCTGGTGATCAAAATTGGTGTTAGCTGCTGGACGGTCCAAAAAGAAGAGGTCGCGCAAAAATTTCTATTTGTCGCCGGACCGGCGGTTTTGCCTTAGCAAAACAGTCGGTTCGGCGAACAAAAGGATATCCCGTTAAATCGGGTGATCACTTATAGCCAATGACTAGTAAGTCCGAATACCAGTATTTTTGTGTTCAGGCTACTACCCAGCAGTAAAGCAGACTGGGAAAAAGTTGAAAATTACCCGGCAGTAAACGGATTCAGGCTACTCGCCTGAACAAACCTTTTAGTTTACAGATTCCTTTAAATGTTTGGTGTATCCCTACCTATTTACCAACCTTCCCAAAGACGATACAAAATTGATTAAGATCTAGTTTTTAACGATCATGAGCAAATAAAAGTGGGATTTATCGTTACAGTTTCCAATATAATCATACTGTTTTATTATTGTTTTTACTTAAAAGAATTTACAGGTCCGCTTTGCATTTGGGGGATAAGAATGTATAAATCCGTTGTCCTCGCTTTGTTGTTAGTTTCTTCAGTTCTATGAGGTTTAGATGCAATACTTTAAAATAAAAAGAAAAATCCTAGCCTTCGATGTATAGCAATGCCATTTATTCCGCTTTGTCAAAATCTACATGCAGGCTGTTAAATCTGCAAAAAATATATATTTGAATACAATTTAGCATTACTTCAGCTCATAACCTGCATTGCAAGATGGAACATTTTTAATAATATATGAATGAGAATGCCACTTTCCTTGCATGCGATGGACCGATGGAATTTGGTGCGAATGTACATATGTATGTATATAAAATCAGTTTCTCGTGCATGTTTATAAGAAGAGTGGGCTTACCGTCTTTAAATATTTGATACCGCATATCTCGAAAAATATTTATGTGCCATGAGTACTGTAATTTTGTATTTACGCACAGCCACGCTTTTCTCCACGACGGTTGCGTTCTTTTTTTATTAAATTTTTATTATTTACAATTAAAATAAATTCATTTATCTCCACAATTTTATTTAATACATGCATTTATTAATTACTCAAAAACAAAATACTATTTTAATACGTATTTTGCATAGTAATTTATTACCACCTTTTGGCAAAAAGGGATAATATTCTTCCCTCTTTCTGCGTACTTCCAAAATACAACTATAGATTAAGGAGTGTCAGAATTTAGCTGTCAGTAAGTACATAACCTTTTATAATTGAATCATGAATCACAGTACCATAAGCATAACTATAAACAAATTGAATCTTAAAAGATTCATAAAGTATTTTTGACACTCAGCAATTAAATAAAATACATTCGCTTATTGCAATTGATTCCATGAATAATCCATTAAGAGATTTCTGTAAACAAATTGGCATTCCATTTAAAGTTCTTTTGTAAATAAAAGTTAAGATAAACAAAGCAAGAAATATGAAGTAAGAATTAGAATTAAGATAAAAAAAAAGTTAACTATAAATAAGCTGAATTATGAATAAAGAAAACAGTTTGGTTTGAGTCTTCAAGCAAGACAATAGTGTTTTTTTAAAACGCTCACCGAGCCCAAGAAAAGTTAATTGGCGCCCAACGTGGGGCACACGTCGAAAAATTACTGCTAGTGCTACTCTAGGCTATTAAAGGAGAAAAATAAAAAGTATCTTTAGCCAATAGAGTTAAATAAGCGGTAAAAAAGTACGTGTGTTTCTAAGGCAAAAAAAGGGAGAAAATAGAAAAGTATCCTTGCCAAAATTTAAAAATAAGTATCCTCACACGAGGAGAAAAAATTAAAAAAACAACCAAGTGGAAAAAGTATCCTCACACGAGGAGAAAAATTAAAAAAATAAAACACAGTGAATTAAAGAAAAAATGATCACCTATAAAATCGAGTATCAACAATAACCTTAAAAAAGCAGGAGCAGGAACAACTTATTTTCAACAATAGAAGGACGACACTCGTAACGTGAGCAGATTATTGTAAGAGTCTTTATGTATATAATGTTATTATATAATTTTATTATTATTATAACATGACTGACGCCTTACCAACTGACTTAGACTTAGACAAATTGGAAGAAATTATAAAAAACCTGAACATAAAAGAAGATACAGACAAAAAAAGAAAGCTAAGCGAATTTTATATTTTTGACGGAAAAATACCAAGTGATGAAAGCAAAATTCAGTGCATGTCAATGGTATTTAAATATACATATATGTAGGTAAAAACAAAATAGCTACAATCGAAGATTATTATAATAAAGATACACTTGAATCAGAAACTGTAGCGCTCATAAGAGCTGGCGAACATTGTTGTAAAAAAAAAATTAAAAAAATAATACTAATAAAAACTTTAAATTTGCAATGGGTAATAATCCCAGTGGACCAAAATACGACCGACTATATTATTGCAATTACTGCGGAGATAATCATAAGAAAGAAAAGTGTCCATTTTACATGAAAAATTATAAATATTTGAAAAATTAGTGAAACAAGCAAGGGTAAGAAAGTTACGGCAATACAATTTTTTATTTAAGGAAAATGGCTTTGAATAATGACAATGAGGCTATCATAGCCTCACTAAGGTTAGAAGTATCAGAATTGCGAAGACAATTTGAAAGTGTATCACAGTCTGCTACTGTTGCTGATTATAAACCAAAAGTAGTTGACCCTCAAATTCATTGTGACGAATCTTTAGAAGTAATTAAGTCATTACCAGAATTTTCAGGTAACCAAACTAAATATGTAAGTTGGAGAGAATCCGCTAACAATACAATGAGCTTATATGTGAGGGGAAGTCGTAGATATTTCGCCGCGTTAACAATACTTCGAAATAAAGTAATACAGGATGCAAACAACCTGTTATCAAATCATGGGACCGTTCTTAATTTCGATGCCATACTAGCGCGCCATGATTTTGCTTACGCCGACAAAAGGCCCGCTCATATTATTGAACAAGAAAGGTAGTAACACTATTATTGAATACTATTACAAGGTCAATGAGAAATTAACTTTACTCGTAAACAAAACCATTATGACTTACGGTTCAGACAGTGCGGTGACTAAGGAAATAAATGCTAAAAATAGGCGGGACGCTTTGCGCATATTCATAACTGGATTAAATGGCAATTTGTCCAATATCCTCTTTTCACTTTCACCCAGCGACTTACCAAATGCACTGGCAAAAGCCCAGGAATTGGAGTCAAACAATATGCGAGCAAATTTCGCGTGGCAGTTCGGAAAAACTCAAAGTTTGTCGGGATTAAATAATAACAGGCAATACTCGTATAACAATTTTAATAATAACGCCAACAATAATTTGGGTTTTGCGCAAAATCAAAGAAATGGTTATCAGAGGGCTAATCAACAACGTGACAAACCTCGATTAACACCAAAGGATGTTGATCAAAGTGTTCAGGTCCAAAACCGGCCTCAACAAATGCCCAATAGTTCGCAAAATAATTATCGTAATAACTATTTACAAAACCACTCCGCTGAAAAAAGGCCACGTACCAGTGTGCAACCGCCGAATAAAACACCACGTATTAACAATATTCAAGAAGACCATTTTTAAGATCAAGAGTAAGCTTGCCATATATCTTTCGATATGACAAAGCTATAGTAAAAAACCTAAAAATATTAATTGACACAGGAGCAACAAGTTGCTACATAAAATCAAGAATATATGGAAATAGAAATGAACTTAAGATATATAAAAGGGTTAAAACAGTTAACGGATTTTCACTAATACGTTACTATCATTATATAGTTTTGTTTGGTAAAAGACAAATCTTCTATGAAATTAAAAATTTAGAATCTGACCTTTTAATATGGTATAACTTCTTGCAAAAAATTAATGCAGTAATAAATTTGAAAAATGAAACATTAACAATAAATAATGATAGAAAAGAAAAAAATATTTAGTTCAGGAATTAAATATGAGCAGCCCACTGAAACGGGAAACATAAATACTTTGGGAGCAAATACTCCTAAAGCGCCAGCTGATGAATGGTACCAGCAAAATAAAAACGAAAGTAATAAAGAATTAAACATTGTGGAACAAAATAGTCCTACAACGCCAGCCGATGGAAATACCGGTAATCAGAAAGAAATTAATATTGTGGAACAAGGAATTCCTACAACGCCTGCTGAAGATAAATACCAGCAAAACCAAAAGAATAATTTAATAAAAAAAACTCTGGAACAAGGAAGTTCTAGAAAGCCAGCCGATGAATTTACCGGTAAATTACATAAAAAAAATATTAAAAAAAAGGTCGTGGAACCTCAGCCGATGAAAATTCGGGGAAAAAACAAAAAATACTTCGGACGTAAAAACTCCTAAAGCGCCAGCCAAAAAACTTACCAGCAATTTAAATAACCTAATTGAAAGTGAAAATTATACTGAAAGTAATCCAGCGAATATAAAACAAATAGAGTTGAGTAAGATAGAATTTTTAAAGAATATCATCGCCACCCTCCTTCGACCGACAAACTGGGCACGCAACCCTAGTACGTGGTTTGCATGCGCGCAACCACACGCACACACACACATACACACACATACAACACACGTTGGTTTTGAGTGGACGTGTTCTGTAAAAGCTCGGGAAAAACGTATACGTTTTTAGTGAAACATTAGAACAAAAACCAATTGTTTCATCCTAAAAGTGTTTAAAAGTGTTGATATACGAGCAAGCTGCAAATCCCCGCCCTGGGTGTAGAGGATTTTCCGCTGTAAGTGGTTATTTTTCGAGTTTCCCTCAGGTGAGTTTTTGTTTATTTTGAGTTCACAACCCAACAACAAAAAATAAAATTAAAAAAAAAAACAAACAAAAGGCGGAATCGAGGAGGCGGAAGAATCGCGCCAAAACTACTTAGCTGAAAACAGCTGAGCGAGTGGGGTTAGTTCAGCAAAGTGGACGAATAAAAGAAAACAAGTCTGTTTTTGTTAGCGGCCCCAACAACCAAATATCGCCAGCTGATCTCACATCTCCGAAACTTCCTGTGTTTGAAAAGCCCAGTAAAATAGCGGAGACACACTCCCCCTATCGGGCGTTAGTCTTAAGCAACGGTGGGCTAGGAGGAGCTGAGATCGCCGCACAGTGGGGTGCAGCGCACTAAACTAGAAGTTAAAATATTTAAATAAATTAATAAGTAAATATAATCTTAAAAAAAAATAAAAAATCATAAATAGCAAATAAATAAGAAAAATAATAATAAATAAATAAATAATAAATAAAACGAGCCGGAGTAAATTAAGTCAATTCAAAATGAGTGTCTCTAGGTCGCCCCCAGCAGGGCGAAATAACATGGACGCTGCGGGACCCCAAGTGACAGGGAGTGCGTCCTTCGAAGCAGGAACGATGTTGAACCTATTCGGAAAGCGTCCTAGGCTGATGAGTTCGCCTCCAGAGCTTTGTCAAGTGCCCAAAAATGCTGGCCAGACCCTGGCAGAGAACCAGCCATCACCATGGGTTACCCTCGGGTCAAAGATCCGCGAACTTGTTGATATGCTTGAGGATGGAAAAAGAAGATCCATCCATCAGCCGATGCGCGATGTTATAGGCGAACTATCTGCCTTGTATGAAAAAGCAAAGCCACCAACTCCGAAGGAAAAGACCAATACAGGCAGCCAAACAACAACGATTAACCGCTCGATCCGGAGTTCTCATAGGTGAGTCCCAGGCGCGTCATCGCTGCCTAGCGTTCAAACTAGCGAAAGTTAGAAAGAAGCGGAGAGGGCAGATTGGCATACCGTTGAAAGGAGGAAGAAGACAAAGCCGAAGGCTCCACGACCTGATGCTATAATAATTAAGGATCGTGATGGAAGGTCATACGCAGACATTTTACGGGCAGTTAGGAGCGACCCAAAGCTGAAACATGTAGGAGAGATGGTTACGAAAATAAGGAAGACCACCAATGGGGACTTGCTTCTTCAGCTGGAGAAACCGACAGACTCGCACACGTCCGTGGTACAGCAAGCGGTTGAAGAAGCGCTTGGCGAAAACGTTTCTGTCCAGACTCTCACCTCGCAAAGTGCGATGGAGGTTAAGGATCTGGACGAAGTTACGACGAAAGAAGAGATTTGCGCCGCTTTTGAAAAAGAGTTCGAGGGTATAAAGTTTAAAGAAGACGCAGTGAAATCTATGCGAAAGGCATACAGTGGTACGAAGACAGCGACTATACTTCTCCCAGCTGCAGCCGCAAATAGAATAATAGCAGCAGGAAAAATACGTGTAGGATGGGTGGTTTGCCGAATTCGCCAAAAAACACAGCCGATGCAATGCTTTAAATGCTTAGAGTTTGGACACGTAGCACGAAACTGCAGATCTCCACACGATATAAAGGGATCGTGTTTCAACTGTGGTGACTCAAATCATATGGCCCGTGATTGCAAGAAAGAGCTGAGGTGTGCCATTTGCACGAGGAAAAACTTGGCAGATTTGAAGCACAGAATAGGTGGAAGAGAATGCCCTTGTTATGTACCGGCAGTACAAAAGACACGTAAAGAATGAAGATTTGCCAACTAAATCTAAATCACTGTAAGGCGGCACAGGAATTGCTGCAGCAGTCGGTATTAGAACTGAATATCGACGTAGCTCTACTGAGTGAACCATACAAAGTGGTCGACTGTCAACTATGGGCCAAGGCCAACGCAGGGCGATCAGCGGTATGGAGTTGTGCCAAAAAACCACTCCCATTAGAAAAACTGAAATCGGAAGTAGGCTTCGTCTGCGTGAAAATTGCTGGCATCATACTGTACAGTTGCTACATACCACCTAGCTTCAACCTCGAGGAGTTTGAAACAATATTAGATAACTTGGTCACCGATGCTAGAACTAGAACACCGGTTGTAATCGCAGGTGACTTCAATGCATGGGCCCAAGCATGGGGGAGCCGTAAAACAAATCCCAAAGGCAGAGCGCTCCGGACAGCTCTTTCGACCCTAGAAGTGGTGCCATTAAATTCCGGAAGTAAAGCTACATTCAAAAAAGACGGAAGTGAGTCTATAATATACTTAACATTCATAACTAGTAGACTATCCCGAAATGTCCATTGGGAGGTTAGTGACGACTATACTCACAGCGATCACCAAGCAATTATCTTCACTATAAACGAACCAAAGCAAACAGGGTCTTGCACCGAAAGGAGAACAGTGGGCTGGAAAATCGACTCTCTAGATGAAGAGGCGCTAAAAGTTATGATGTCTGAAGTTACCCTAACACAAGGAGCTACGAATATGGCCAACAAGCTCATGACCACCATAGCAAATGCCTGTGATGCTTCAATGAGGAGAAGAGGAAGAAACCCATCGGGTAGACGTCCCTCAGTATACTGGTGGAATTCCCAGAAAGCAGATGTTTGTCAACAATGCAATAGAGCAAGGCGCGACTACCAAAGGGCCAGAAAAACGGCAAATTATTTGGAACAACAAATACACTACAGGGCCAAGCGAAAGGAATTAAAGCAAACCATTAAGGCGAGCAAGAAGAAGTGTTTTCTCCAGCTTTGCGACAGTGCCGAACAAAATCCTTGGGGTATGGCATACAAAGTGGTTACTAAAAAGCTACAGGCATCAGTCCAGCCGCAGCTCACAAGCGCCGACCAACTGGGTATAATAGTAAGCAAACTGTTTCCAGGCCAAGAAGCATTCAGTAGAGAGATCCTCTCCCATGCTGAATGCAAATTCCCCCAGATCACTGCTGGAGAGGTGCTGCTTGCGGTTGATGAATTTAAAGACAGAAAGGCCCCAGGCCCTGATGCAATTCCGAATAAAGTTCTTAAACTAGCAGTAAAAGCGAATACTGAGGTTTTCGTTCACACGTTTAACGAATGCTTTACAGAGGGCGTATTTCCGAAAATATGGAAATGCCAGCGGCTTGTTCTACTACCAAAGGCGGGAAAAATCTCCTGGGGATCCCTCTGCATATCGACTAATATGTATGCTTAATACAACGGGAAGCTTCTGGAACGCATAATTAACAATAGAGTTACAGAAGCAATGGAGGCGAATGGAGGACTCTCCGAAACACAATTTGGATTTAGAAAAGGGCGGTCTACAGTTGATGCAGCCAATTTCATAAAAAGAATAGCATAAGATGCGATTAGCGGTGAGAGATGGAGATGGGGCTCAAAAGAATATTGTTTAATAATTACGCTCGACGTGAAAAACGCATTTAACACCGCAAGCTGGCGGAAAATAACAGAGGCGCTAATAACTTTCGATATTCCAGCATATCTCAGAAGAATCCTAAACAATTACTTGTCGGACAGACTTCTACTCTACGACACCGATAAAGGCAGAAAGAAATATAAGATTTCAGGCGGAGTTCCACAAGGCTCAGTGCTGGGTCCAACGCTATGGAACATAATGTATGATGGCATATTGAAACTACATCTACCAAAATGGGCGAAAATCGTTGGTTTTGCTGATGACATAGCCATTGTGGTCGTAGCTAAGCACATAAAAGACATTGAAGAGAGTGCAAACAACTCGATCACTAGTGTTCAAAACTGGCTCCTCGATGCAGATCTAGAGCTTGCACAGCAAAAAACCGAGACAGTTCTAATTAGCAGTAGGAAGATCCGAGAAGTGGCGAAAATAAACGTATGTGGCCATGAAATAGAATCAGCCCCAGATCTGAAATACCTCGGAATCATACTGGATGCTAGATTAACATTCAAGCGGCAGATTGAATATGCAGTCGGAAAAAAACAGTCGCAGTAGCGCTTTCGAGACTGATGCTTAACGTCGGAGGTCCAAAGCAACAGCGAAGGCAGTTATACGCCAATATAGTCAGAAGTGTCCTGCTATACGGGTTTCAAATCTGGGGTGAAGCCTTTAATAAGACATCATACGCACGCGAAGCGAAGTCGCTATACCGGCTCTGCGCGGTTAAGGTATGCTGCGGTTACCGAACTACATCGGACGATGCTGCGTTGGTTATTGCTGGCCTATGTCCAATAGATATCATGGCGACGCAGACGTTGGCAAGGTCTGTAAACAAGGCGAATCGCCAAGCAGAAATCAAGATCTGCTGGCAACAGTGGCAATGCCGTTGGGACCAGACAGATAAAGGTCGCTGGACACACCGTCTCATACCATCAATAGAAAAATGGTTAAGCCGGAAACATGGAGAAGTAAACTTTCAGTTAACCCAAATGCTTACGGGGCACGGCTGTTTTAAATCTTACTTTTATAGATTTAAGATCGATGACGACCCTTACTGCACTCTCTGCGAAGAGGACCATATCCAAGATGCTGAACATTGCTTTTTTGCCTGCACATATTTTGAAGATGAACGAAACTGCCTAAACGTACACGTAGGGCGGCTGACTAAAGTAGAGAATTTGATCGATATAATGCTCGAATCGATCGAAAACTGGTCTGCCGTCTGCAACATGGCAAATATGGTAATATCGAGACTACGTCAGGCGGAACGACTCCGCAGAAATACATAATCTTTTAATGTCGGTTGACGGCAACAAACCTCACACCGAATCGGCGGCTCGGAACCTAGTCCGTTCCGACTGCAGGCACTAATAAAAAATAAAAATAAAAAAATAAAAATGTAAGCAGTTTGGCTCTTTGGCTCTAAGCACAGCTCCCAACGAACAGCCCAAAGCGGTTACACACGGCCGGGTAGCCCGGAATCTCGTCCGTTCCGGCTACCAAGAAAGGTTAGTGCTCAATAAACTACTTTTGAGAAATTTATATATATATGTACATATGTATATGCAGTTAAATCCTCAGCTATAAAATATTGTGTTTTTTCCAGTAGTTCATACAAAGCAGAAAAAATCTAATTAAGTAAGTAGACGGCTCGGAATCCAGTCCGTTCCGACCGTTGCAGAAACCAGACGAGAAGAAGTTAAGAGAGTAACAGAGCGGCTCGGAACCCAGTTCGTTCCGACCGGCGGGCAAGGTAATCTATAATCGTAAATTATATTAAAATCAATAGTTTATATAATAGGAGAAATACCATGTATGAGTTGAGCGGCTTGGAACCTCGTTCGTTCCAACCGGCAGTCAAGCAAAACAAAAAAAAAAAAAAAAAAACAAAAAAAAAAAAAATGCTTGAAAATGAAACGAAGCAATTTAAGCCCCCACGAAGATGTACCAAACAACAGTACAGAGGGCGGTACAAAGAGACTTCACGTATGTATGTAGAGCGTAAGCTCAAGCCATCTCCCGACGAATTACCTGACGGTAGTACCGGTGGAAATGGTACTCAGACAGTAGGAGGTTTAGTTAGGGTTAAAGTCCCACATTGACAAACCGGTGACGGTTAGGCTTTCGATGTTCGTTGCTTCCTACTCGTAAAAAAAAAAAACACATACAACACACATACACACACAGCAATTTGCACATTTCGGAATGCCGGTACTTGCCGCCAAACGGTGCACTTAGTTAAGGGGAAAGTTAACGAAAGGGCACTGTTTGGCGGTTCAACGGCGGTTTAAACAAATTCCGACACTTCACTTCTTTTCCGAAGACGAGAGACACAGGTTACACAGCAGCCACCATGCCACTACGGAGGTAATTTCTACAATTTTATACTACCTCACAATCACAGGTATTCCAATTTATAACGATTTAGGCTGAGATTTCCTTTACGGAACCAATGCTTTTTTTAGCCAAAGTACTTGGAATATTTCACTGAAGTTAGCAGGGGGTGTTCGGGTAGCACTGATTCACCGATATCTAACAAATTTTTTGTCCAAATTGTTATAGTTTTAAAGTTATTTGTTGTTAAAATTTCGTCACTGACTTAGCAATATTTTATTACAAAAACCGCACAAATTACTTTTCTTTTTGTTAATACACTTTCTTAAACACATTATAAACATTATGCACATATTTTTTTGCTAAAATTTTAACAATAAATACTTTTAAATGCGATATTTATATATCTTGCTAATTGCACAATGTTCTAAACACAGTTGTTGTCAGATGGCTGCGAAGTACATACATATGTGTGATGCCAGATCCTGGAAAATGTTAATAGATATTTTTGATAACAATGATGTTGAAGGAGTAAAAACAAGCATTTTTTAAATTGAAAATATAATGTTGGTGGCAATGGCGAAGTTTAATGTTACAGTACTGGTTTGATTTAAGTGGCAACCAAGGCATCTACTTGCAAATGGAGTTGTGCCGTTATTTTCATTTTATTCAACAGCGGTAAAGGTATTTTTTGTGTACAAATTAAAATCGTTTTAAAATCAAAGCGCTTTTGAAATGAGTGACACTGATTACGGTAAGTTTCTTTATTTAAATTTATAAGTATTACAGATTTTATTTGCAGATTTAGACGAACCCTCTACCAGCACAGGGGCAGCAAGAGGCCATGTACTAACAAGTGCCGAAATAAAAAATATGTGGACCTGCTACAAGGTTCGTGACCGCCTTGGTACTACCGAACAGTGCATCCAATTTGCAGAGGATAATGGGTTGCTCTTGCGCAGCAAGCTTTATCCTACTCATAGGACGTTAATGCCCGTTTATTCCAAAGGTAATGCAGATTTGAGCAGTTTTTGTTGCCGGAGGGGATCGTGTCGTATCAAATCTACCGTATCACGAGCGAAGGGAACTTGGTTCGAGAATGCGAGAATTTCAATGCCGCATATTTTTTACATTATGTACGGCTATGCGCAGCGTTGGACTCAGTCGCAGGTACGGCTTGAAAATTTTGTGGAGGGTCCTTGCTTATCCAGTAGGACTATAACCGACTGGTATAGCTACTGTCGGGAGGCGGTGGTTTTATACCAATTAAATCAGGAGGGGAATAAGGGAAAAATTGGCAGCCCCGGAAAAATAGTTCAAATTGATGAGAGTAAATTTGGCAAAAGGAAATATAACAAAGGTTGTTTGAAATTAAATAATTAAATTTTATTTATTAAAAAGAAAGTTATCAATTTTATATTTGAATTTTTTAGAAGAGTTAAAGGCCATTGGATCCTGGGCATGATCGCAGACGGTAGCGAGGACCTCAGGCTTGAAGTGTGCCCGGACAACGTGCGGTCAGCGGAGGTGCTCATACCCCTAATCCAAAAACATGTTGCGGAGGGAACCGTGATACGGACCGATTTTTGGAAGGCCTATGACTGCTTGACGAGCTATGGGTATGAGCACCAAAAGGTGAATCATAGCGACCCGCAAAATCCCTTTGTTACGCCAGACGGGACCCACACGCAACGCATTGAGTCCCAATGGAGGCTTGTTAAAAGGTTTTTCCATAATGATAACTTTAACAACCCAGCCAATTTTGCGGACTTAGTAGTGGAGTTTTTGTGGCGTAAGTCTGTGTTGAAAAATCGCGAAGACCTTTTTTTAAAATTGCTAGACGCAGTTTTGTTTACATATAAGCCTTAGAATAATGCAATTTTTACTTTTAGTCATACTTAGAATAATGCAATTTTTTAATATGTGAATTCAGTTCCTTATTTAGTTCATAAGTTTTTGAATATTATTCTGGATTTTTTTTATCTTTTGTTATATTTCTTTTTTATGCAATAAAACAGCATAAAAATGAGACGACGTTTTTTCTTAACCAAATCAATACAAATAAATTGAAAATTTTTAATAAAAAATCGCGCTTTACCGCTGTTGAATAAAATGAAAATAACGGCACAACTCCATTTGCAAGTAGATGCCTTGGTTGCCACTTAAATCAAACCTGTACTGTAACATTAAACTTAAAAAATGCTTGTTTTTATTCCTTCAACATCATTGTTATCAATACAAATAAATTGAAAATTTTTAATAAAAAATCGCGCGCTTTTCTCATATAAATCAATATATCTTACTATATAGAAAATATTTCGTAATAAATTGAAAATTTTTAATAAAAAATCACGTAATATGCGCATAGAGTTTATTATTTTCGTTTTTTTTCTACATAGATTCGTCATGTGGCAGCACGGTATTTTCATTTCATTGCTGCACATAGCAGAAAGTGAGGTTAAAAGTGGCATTTTTCGCAACTTTAACAGCAAATTACTTAAAAACTATAAGCCTCCGGCCGGTTGGAACTTCTGATTTGCACTCAGAGGGCCCCCCATACCCCCCCCTTATAACTCTCTTTTTTCAAAGCCTGGTTCCGTAAAGGAAAATCTTCCCATCTTTACACCGTTACGTATATTCCGTATACGCGGCCGTGTAAATTTTGGTCCTATCGGAGCCGTGAGAATAATACAGTCCACTATCTCAACACATATCAGCTATCAATTCATCAGCGAGTTAACACCGCACAATATCCCAAGGAAATTAATCCAGCACTTGGTATCCATATCGAAGCTAGAAGCTTAAGACAAACGAGTCACCAGCACATCACAACACTTGCATCCTCACCGGACAGAGAAACAAATATAAAACAAATCAGCACTGCAATCATTCCAGTTTTTTATAAGCACAAGGTACGTGGTTTGGATTTCAGTGCTACTCCGTTTTTTTTTGTATGTAACGCAAATGCAAGAGTGAAGAAGAATACTCAGTGAAGACACATTAATATTAATAAATTTTCTTTTATTCCACAATAAATCCGCGTTTTCACACATAATATTGTTTAGTTTAGAAAGAATTTACGCGCGAACATTGATTTTGTGTAAGACTTTTCCAAACAATTTTTACAAATCACCGGTTTGCACAATATATGCACATATATTATTGATCACTTCGCGCACTGTGTTGTTGTTTCATTTCTGATTCCATTAAATGATCGAATTTTAAACGAATCTAATCACTTTCCAAGTTCATGACATTTTAATTCGATATCGAAAAAGTTTATCTTGCACTTATTAATTGTTACGTGAAGCGGTTGAAGTGTCTAAATAACTTTATTTTGAAAGTGTTCATTTTGCACATAACCTTGAATATCACCTTGCACACTGCTTCTTCTTCTTTTCTTCAAACTTGCGGCGACACAATCTCTTATTGCATTGTCAAAAAAAAAACTTTGAGTTTGAGAATTTGTGAGCGAAGCCATAATATCACGCGGTTCGAATTCCAATTGTGGTCTTTAAGTGCCCTAGCAGGAATCTGTGGCGCTTTCTTGTCAGCCTTTCTAGCCTTTTCTCTCAATCACTGAATTGCCTTCAATTGTGTTGTCGAGCGGCAAGTTAGTGAATTGATAGACAAGAACAAGTAAAGTAGCGTTATAGTTGAAAAGTTTTCCCGATAAAAATATATGGAAAAACATAGCCCTCAGTGAACTGCTCAAGCGCAGGGGCCGCGTTGGGTTTCGCATATGTGCACGTAGTACACATATTTTGCGCTGGCAAACGGGCGGCAAACAGAATATGGCGTTGTTTCTGAAAAATGGAAGTAATTAATAAAACACACATGAAATAACCCCAATTGCTACATACTATACCGTTAATTATTGTACCTTACCAATTATTGCGTAAGAAAATCCATTTTACGCAGCCTCGTGCTGGTGCTAATTTTGCTGAATGACAGTTGAGTCAATTCAGGAAAATGGCAGACCATGGTGTGTTGAATAAGCACCCACAGTGTTGCCACACGAGACTATTCAACGTAGTAAAAAACTTTCAAATTTATTCAACTCTTTGTATGTTCCACCCAACATCAAAGCAAAAATACATATCAGAATACAAATATCCAGGTGAAAGCAAAATAATTTCTGACGCACCAACCACAGTAAAAGTAATTTGATGAAAATATTAATGCCTGTATAAAGTCGTAAGGACCCAGCTTAGCCAAGTATAGAACCCAAACGGCTAATATCGTAAATTTTTCGGGTTGCAGGCTATGGTGACAGACAAAGTCACCACTCATATTGGACAGCAAGCAACTAGGGATGTTCATGGAGACGATTCGAAAATCTCACTTACCATATTTAATTACTACAATGGTATCAATTTCCAACTATACCAAATTCCAAATATTTTATTCACAAGGATTGTAAAATACAAATCCCAACTTTATTTACCCACGGTGGGCACAAAGGGCTGGACCTCCACCCTACGCATCCCAATGCCCCGGGGATCAACAATTATGCGCAAGGTCATGCGTTCCTTTAGCGGGATGGGCTCGGAATCACCCAATCGAATCCTGGGTTGGGTCGTGGAATCATACCGTCGCCAAACCACCACCCGACGTGTTCCAATGTCCCGGGTATTAACAATTACGCGCATGGTCACGCGTTCCTTTACCGGGGTGGACTTCAAATCTCCCCATCAACTCCTGAATGACCGCTAACCAGTTAGGACACTGGTTAAGTGGGTAGTGAAAACCACTCACTCAGCTTTGCTATACCTTATCTGTGTATATATACCAAATGACCGCTAACCAGTTAGGACACTGGTTAAGTGGGTGGTGAAATAAAAAATATGTGGACCTGCTACAAGGTTCGTGACCGCCTTGGCACTACCGAGCAGTGCATCCAATTTGCGGAGGATAATGGGTTGCTCTTGCGCAGCAAGCTTTATCCTACTCATAGGACGTTAATGCCCGTTTATTCCAAAGGTAATGCAGATTTGGGCAGTTTTTGTTGCCGGAGGGGATCGTGTCGTACCAAATCCACCGTATCACGAGCGAAGGGGACTTGGTTCGAGAATTTCAATGCCGCATATTTTTTACATTATGTACGGCTATGCGCAGCGTTGGACTCAGTCGCAGGTACGGCTTGAAAATTTTGTGGAGGGTCCTTGCTTATCCAGTAGGACTATAACCGACTGGTATAGCTACTGTCGGGAGGCGGTGGTTTTATACCAATTAAATCAGGAGGGGAATAAGGGAAAAATTGGCGGCCCCGGAAAAATAGTTCAAATTGATGAGAGTAAATTTGGCAAAAGGAAATATAACAAAGGTTGTTTAAAATTAAATAATTAAATTTTATTTATTAAAAAGAAAGTTATCAATTTTATATTTGAATTTTTTAGAAGAGTTGAATGCCATTGGATCCTGGGCATGATCGCAGATGGTAGCGAGGACCTCAGGCTTGAAGTGTGCCCGGACAACGTGCGGTCAGCGGACGTGCTCATACCCCTAATCCAAAAACATGTTGCGGAGGGAACCGTGATACGGACCGATTTTTGGAAGGCCTATGACTGCTTGACGAGCTATGGGTATGAGCACCAAAAGGTGAATCATAGCGACCCGCAAAATCCCTTTGTTACGCCAGACGGGACCCACACGCAACGCATTGAGTCCCAATGGAGGCTTGTTAAAAGGTTTTTCCATAATGATAACTTTAACAACCCAGCCAATTTTGCGGACTTAGTAGTGGAGTTTTTGTGGCGTAAGTCTGTGTTGAAAAATCGCGAAGACCTTTTTTTAAAATTGCTAGACGCAGTTTTGTTTACATATAAGCCTTAGAATAATGCAATTTTTACTTTTAGTCATACTTAGAATAATGCAATTTTTTAATATGTGAATTCAGTTCCTTATTTAGTTCATAAGTTTTTGAATATTATTCTGGATTTTTTTTATCTTTTGTTATATTTCTTTTTTATGCAATAAAACAGCATAAAAATGAGACGACGTTTTTTCTTAACCAAATCAATACAAATAAATTGAAAATTTTTAATAAAAAATCGCGCTTTACCGCTGTTGAATAAAATGAAAATAACGGCACAACTCCATTTGCATTTGGTTGCCACTTAAATCAAACCTGTACTGTAACATTAAACTTAAAAAATGCTTGTTTTTATTCCTTCAACATCATTGTTATCAATACAAATAAATTGAAAATTTTTAATAAAAAATCGCGCGCTTTTCTCATATAAATCAATATATCTTACTATATAGAAAATATTTCGTAATAAATTGAAAATTTTTAATAAAAAATCACGTAATATGCGCATAGAGTTTATTATTTTCGTTTTTTTTCTACATAGATTCGTCATGTGGCAGCACGGTATTTTCATTTCATTGCTGCACATAGCAGAAAGTGAGGTTAAAAGTGGCATTTTTCGCAACTTTAACAGCAAATTACTTAAAAACTATAAGCCTCCGGCCGGTTGGAACTTCTGATTTGGACTCAGAGGGCCCCCCATACCCCGCCAATTATCCCCCCACCCCCTTATAACTCTCTTTTTCAAAGCCTGGTTCCGTAAAGGAAAATCTTCCCATCTTTACACCGTTACGTATATTCCGTATACGCGGCCGTGTAAATATTGGTCCTATCGGAGCCGTGAGAATAATACAGTCCACTATCTCAACACATATCAGCTATCAATTCATCAGCGAGTTAACACCGCACAATATGCCAAGGAAATTAATCCAGCACTTGGTATCCATATCGAAGCTAGAAGCTTAAGACAAACGAGTCACCAGCACATCACAACACTTGCATCCTCACCGGACAGAGAAACAAATATAAAACAAATCAGCACTGCAATCATTCCAGTTTTTTATAAGCACAAGGTACGTGGTTTGGATTTCAGTGCTACTCCGTTTTTTTTTGTATGTAACGCAAATGCAAGAGTGAAGAAGAATACTCAGTGAAGACACATTAATATTAATAAATTTTCTTTTATTCCACAATAAATCCGCGTTTTCACACATAATATTGTTTAGTTTAGAAAGAATTTACGCGGGAACATTGATTTTGTGTAAGACTTTTCCAAACAATTTTTACAAATCACCGGTTTGCACAATATATGCACGTTCACATATATTATTGATCACTTCGCGCACTGTGTTGTTGTTTCATTTCTGATTCCATTAAATGATCGAATTTTAAACGAATCTAATCACTTTCCAAGTGCATGACATTTTAATTCGATATCGAAAAAGTTTATCTTGCACTTATTAATTGTTACGTGAAGCGGTTGAAGTGTCTAAATAACTTTATTTTGTAAGTGTTCATTTTGCACATAACCTTGAATATCACCTTGCACACTGCTTCTTCTTCTTTTCTTCAAACTTGCGGCGACACAATCTCTTATTGCATTGTCAAAAAAAAAAACTTTGAGTTTGAGAATTTGTGAGCGAAGCCATAATATCACGCGGTTCGAATTCCAATTGTGGTCTTTAAGTGCCCTAGCAGGAATCTGTGGCGCTTTCTTGTCAGCCTTTCTAGCCTTTTCTCTCAATCACTGAATTGCCTTCAATTGTGTTGTCGAGCGGCAAGTTAGTGAATTGATAGACAAGAACAAGTAAAGTAGCGTTATAGTTGAAAAGTTTTCCCGATAAAAATATATGGAAAAACATAGTCCTCAGTGAACTGCTCAAGCGCAGGGGCCGCGTTGGGTTTCGCATATGTGCACGTAGTACACATATTTTGCGCTGGCAAACGGGCGGCAAACAGAATATGGCGTTGTTTCTGAAAAATGGAAGTAATTAATAAAACACACATGAAATAACCCCAATTGCTACATACTATACCGTTAATTATTGTACCTTACCAATTATTGCGTAAGAAAATCCATTTTACGCTGCCTCGTGCTGGTGCTAATTTTGCTGAATGACAGTTGAGTCAATTCAGGAAAATGGCAGACCATGGTGTGTTGAATAAGCACCCACAGTGTTGCCACACGAGACTTTTTAACGTAGTAAAAAACTTTCAAATTTATTCAACTCTTTGTATGTTCCACCAAACATCAAAGCAAAAATACATATCAGAATACAAATATCCAGGTGAAAGCAAAATAATTTCTGACGCACCAACCACAGTAAAAGTAATTTGATGAAAATATTAATGCCTGTATAAAGTCGTTAGGACCCAGCTTAGCCAAGTATAGAACCCAAACGGCTAATATCGTAAATTTTTCGGGTTGCAGGCTATGGTGACAGACAAAGTCACCACTCATATTGGACAGCAAGCAACTAGGGATGTTCATGGAGACGATTCGAAAATCTCACTTACCATATTTAATTACTACAATGGTATCAATTTCCAACTATACCAAATTCCAAATATTTTATTCACAAGGATTGTAAAATACAAATCCCAACTTTATTTACCCACGGTGGGCACAAAGGGCTGGACCTCCACCCTACGCATCCCAATGCCCCGGGGATCAACAATTATGCGCAAGGTCATGCGTTCCTTTAGCGGGATGGGCTCGGAATCACCCAATCGAATCCTGGGTTGGGTCGTGGAATCATACCGTCGCCAAACCACCACCCGACGTGTTCCAATGTCCCGGGTATTAACAATTACGCGCATGGTCACGCGTTCCTTTACCGGGGTGGACTTCAAATCTCCCCATCAACTCCTGAATGACCGCTAACCAGTTAGGACACTGGTTAAGTGGGTAGTGAAAACCACTCACTCAGCGTTGCTATACCTTATCTGTGTATATATACCAAATGACCGCTAACCAGTTAGGACACTGGTTAAGTGGGTGGTGAAATAAAAAATATGTGGACCTGCTACAAGGTTCGTGACCGCCTTGGCACTACCGAGCAGTGCATCCAATTTGCGGAGGATAATGGGTTGCTCTTGCGCAGCAAGCTTTATCCTACTCATAGGACGTTAATGCCCGTTTATTCCAAAGGTAATGCAGATTTGGGCAGTTTTTGTTGCCGGAGGGGATCGTGTCGTACCAAATCTACCGTATCACGAGCGAAGGGGACTTGGTTCGAGAATGCGAGAATTTCAATGCCGCATATTTTTTACATTATGTACGGCTATGCGCAGCGTTGGACTCAGTCGCAGGTACGGCTTGAAAATTTTGTGGAGGGTCCTTGCTTATCCAGTAGGACTATAACCGACTGGTATAGCTACTGTCGGGAGGCGGTGGTTTTATACCAATTAAATCAGGAGGGGAATAAGGGAAAAATTGGCGGCCCCGGAAAAATAGTTCAAATTGATGAGAGTACATTTGGCAAAAGGAAATATAACAAAGGTTGTTTAAAATTAAATAATTAAATTTTATTTATTAAAAAGAAAGTTATCAATTTTATATTTGAATTTTTTAGAAGAGTTGAATGCCATTGGATCCTGGGCATGATCGCAGATGGTAGCGAGGACCTCAGGCTTGAAGTGTGCCCGGACAACGTGCGGTCAGCGGACGTGCTCATACCCCTAATCCAAAAACATGTTGCGGAGGGAACCGTGATACGGACCGATTTTTGGAAGGCCTATGACTGCTTGACGAGCTATGGGTATGAGCACCAAAAGGTGAATCATAGCGACCCGCAAAATCCCTTTGTTACGCCAGACGGGACCCACACGCAACGCATTGAGTCCCAATGGAGGCTTGTTAAAAGGTTTTTCCATAATGATAACTTTAACAACCCAGCCAATTTTGCGGACTTAGTAGTGGAGTTTTTGTGGCGTAAGTCTGTGTTGAAAAATCGCGAAGACCTTTTTTTAAAATTGCTAGACGCAGTTTTGTTTACATATAAGCCTTAGAATAATGCAATTTTTACTTTTAGTCATACTTAGAATAATGCAATTTTTTAATATGTGAATTCAGTTCCTTATTTAGTTCATAAGTTTTTGAATATTATTCTGGATTTTTTTTATCTTTTGTTATATTTCTTTTTTATGCAATAAAACAGCATAAAAATGAGACGACGTTTTTTCTTAACCAAATCAATACAAATAAATTGAAAATTTTTAATAAAAAATCGCGCTTTACCGCTGTTGAATAAAATGAAAATAACGGCACAACTCCATTTGCAAGTAGATGCCTTGGTTGCCACTTAAATCAAACCTGTACTGTAACATTAAACTTAAAAAATGCTTGTTTTTATTCCTTCAACATCATTGTTATCAATACAAATAAATTGAAAATTTTTAATAAAAAATCGCGCGCTTTTCTCATATAAATCAATATATCTTACTATATAGAAAATATTTCGTAATAAATTGAAAATTTTTAATAAAAAATCACGTAATATGCGCATAGAGTTTATTATTTTCGTTTTTTTTCTACATAGATTCGTCATGTGGCAGCACGGTATTTTCATTTCATTGCTGCACATAGCAGAAAGTGAGGTTAAAAGTGGCATTTTTCGCAACTTTAACAGCAAATTACTTAAAAACTATAAGCCTCCGGCCGGTTGGAACTTCTGATTTGGACTCAGAGGGCCCCCCATACCCCCCCCTTATAACTCTCTTTTTTCAAAGCCTGGTTCCGTAAAGGAAAATCTTCCCATCTTTACACCGTTACGTATATTCCGTATACGCGGCCGTGTAAATATTGGTCCTATCGGAGCCGTGAGAATAATACAGTCCACTATCTCAACACATATCAGCTATCAATTCATCAGCGAGTTAACACCGCACAATATCCCAAGGAAATTAATCCAGCACTTGGTATCCATATCGAAGCTAGAAGCTTAAGACAAACGAGTCACCAGCACATCACAACACTTGCATCCTCACCGGACAGAGAAACAAATATAAAACAAATCAGCACTGCAATCATTCCAGTTTTTTATAAGCACAAGGTACGTGGTTTGGATTTCAGTGCTACTCCGTTTTTTTTTGTATGTAACTCAAATGCAAGAGTGAAGAAGAATACTCAGTGAAGACACATTAGTATTAATAAATTTTCTTTTATTCCACAATAAATCCGCGTTTTCACACATAATATTGTTTAGTTTAGAAAGAATTTACGCGCGAACATTGATTTTGTGTAAGACTTTTCCAAACAATTTTTACAAATCACCGGTTTGCACAATATATGCACGTTCACATATATTATTGATCACTTCGCGCACTGTGTTGTTGTTTCATTTCTGATTCCATTAAATGATCGAATTTTAAACGAATCTAATCACTTTCCAAGTGCATGACATTTTAATTCGATATCGAAAAAGTTTATCTTGCACTTATTAATTGTTACGTGAAGCGGTTGAAGTGTCTAAATAACTTTATTTTGAAAGTGTTCATTTTGCACATAACCTTGAATATCACCTTGCACACTGCTTCTTCTTCTTTTCTTCAAACTTGCGGCGACACAATCTCTTATTGCATTGTCAAAAAAAAAAACTTTGAGTTTGAGAATTTGTGAGCGAAGCCATAATATCACGCGGTTCGAATTCCAATTGTGGTCTTTAAGTGCCCTAGCAGGAATCTGTGGCGCTTTCTTGTCAGCCTTTCTAGCCTTTTCTCTCAATCACTGAATTGCCTTCAATTGTGTTGTCGAGCGGCAAGTTAGTGGATTGATAGACAAGATCAAGTAAAGTAGCGTTATAGTTGAAAAGTTTTCCCGATAAAAATATATGGAAAAACATAGTCCTCAGTGAACTGCTCAAGCGCAGGGGCCGCGTTGGGTTTCGCATATGTGCACGTAGTACACATATTTTGCGCTGGCAAACGGGCGGCAAACAGAATATGGCGTTGTTTCTGAAAAATGGAAGTAATTAATAAAACACACATGAAATAACCCCAATTGCTACATACTAAACCGTTAATTATTGTACCTTACCAATTATTGCGTAAGAAAATCCATTTTACGCTGCCTCGTGCTGGTGCTAATTTTGCTGAATGACAGTTGAGTCAATTCAGGAAAATGGCAGACCATGGTGTGTTGAATAAGCACCCACAGTGTTGCCACACGAGACTTTTTAACGTTTATTCAACTCTTTGTATGTTCCACCCAACATCAAAGCAAAAATACATATCAGAATACAAATATCCAGGTGAAAGCAAAATAATTTCTGACGCACCAACCACAGTAAAAGTAATTTGATGAAAATATTAATGCCTGTATAAAGTCGTAAGGACCCAGCTTAGCCAAGTATAGAACCCAAACGGCTAATATCGTAAATTTTTCGGGTTGCAGGCTATGGTGACCGACAAAGTCACCACTCATATTGGACAGCAAGCAACTAGGGATGTTCATGGAGACGATTCGAAAATCTCACTTACCATATTTAATTACTACAATGGTATCAATTTCCAACTATACCAAATTCCAAATATTTTATTCACAAGGATTGTAAAATACAAATCCCAACTTTATTTACCCACGGTGGGCACAAAGGGCTGGACCTCCACCCTACGCATCCCAATGCCCCGGGGATCAACAATTATGCGCAAGGTCATGCGTTCCTTTAGCGGGATGGGCTCGGAATCACCCCATCGAATCCTGGGTTGGGTCGTGGAATCATACCGTCGCCAAACCACCACCCGACGTGTTCCAATGTCCCGGGTATTAACAATTACGCGCATGGTCACGCGTTCCTTTACCGGGGTGGACTTCAAATCTCCCCATCAACTCCTGAATGACCGCTAACCAGTTAGGACACTGGTTAAGTGGGTAGTGAAAACCACTCACTCAGCGTTGCTATACCTTATCTGTGTATATATACCAAATGACCGCTAACCAATTAGGACACTGGTTAAGTGGGTGGTGAAATAAAAAATATGTGGACCTGCTACAAGGTTCGTGACCGCCTTGGCACTACCGAGCAGTGCATCCAATTTGCGGAGGATAATGGGTTGCTCTTGCGCAGCAAGCTTTATCCTACTCATAGGACGTTAATGCCCGTTTATTCCAAAGGTAATGCAGATTTGGGCAGTTTTTGTTGCCGGAGGGGATCGTGTCGTACCAAATCCACCGTATCACGAGCGAAGGGGACTTGGTTCGAGAATGCGAGAATTTCAATGCCGCATATTTTTTACATTATGTACGGCTATGCGCAGCGTTGGACTCAGTCGCAGGTACGGCTTAAAAATTTTGTGGAGGGTCCTTGCTTATCCAGTAGGACTATAACCGACTGGTATAGCTACTGTCGGGAGGCGGTGGTTTTATACCAATTAAATCAGGAGGGGAATAAGGGAAAAATTGGCGGCCCCGGAAAAATAGTTCAAATTGATGAGAGTAAATTTGGCAAAAGGAAATATAACAAAGGTTGTTTGAAATTAAATAATTAAATTTTATTTATTAAAAAGAAAGTTATCAATTTTATATTTGAATTTTTTAGAAGAGTTGAAGGCCATTGGATACTGGGCATGATCGCAGACGGTAGCGAGGACCTCAGGCTTGAAGTGTGCCCGGACAACGTGCGGTCAGCGGACGTGCTCATACCCCTAATCCAAAAACATGTTGCGGAGGGAACCGTGATACGGACCGATTTTTGGAAGGCCTATGACTGCTTGACGAGCTATGGGTATGAGCACCAAAAGGTGAATCATAGCGACCCGCAAAATCCCTTTGTTACGCCAGACGGGACCCACACGCAACGCATTGAGTCCCAATGGAGGCTTGTTAAAAGGTTTTTCCATAATGATAACTTTAACAACCCAGCCAATTTTGCGGACTTAGTAGTGGAGTTTTTGTGGCGTAAGTCTGTGTTGAAAAATCGCGAAGACCTTTTTTTAAAATTGCTAGACGCAGTTTTGTTTACATATAAGCCTTAGAATAATGCAATTTTTACTTTTAGTCATACTTAGAATAATGCAATTTTTTAATATGTGAATTCAGTTCCTTATTTAGTTCATAAGTTTTTGAATATTATTCTGGATTTTTTTTATCTTTTGTTATATTTCTTTTTTATGCAATAAAACAGCATAAAAATGAGACGACGTTTTTTCTTAACCAAATCAATACAAATAAATTGAAAATTTTTAATAAAAAATCGCGCTTTACCGCTGTTGAATAAAATGAAAATAACGGCACAACTCCATTTGCAAGTAGATGCCTTGGTTGCCACTTAAATCAAACCTGTACTGTAACATTAAACTTAAAAAATGCTTGTTTTTATTCCTTCAACATCATTGTTATCAATACAAATAAATTGAAAATTTTTAATAAAAAATCGCGCGCTTTTCTCATATAAATCAATATATCTTACTATATAGAAAATATTTCGTAATAAATTGAAAATTTTTAATAAAAAATCACGTAATATGCGCATAGAGTTTATTATTTTCGTTTTTTTTCTACATAGATTCGTCATGTGGCAGCACGGTATTTTCATTTCATTGCTGCACATAGCAGAAAGTGAGGTTAAAAGTGGCATTTTTCGCAACTTTAACAGCAAATTACTTAAAAACTATAAGCCTCCGGCCGGTTGGAACTTCTGATTTGGACTCAGAGGGCCCCCCATACCCCCCCCTTATAACTCTCTTTTTTCAAAGCCTGGTTCCGTAAAGGAAAATCTTCCCATCTTTACACCGTTACGTATATTCCGTATACGCGGCCGTGTAAATATTGGTCCTATCGGAGCCGTGAGAATAATACAGTCCACTATCTCAACACATATCAGCTATCAATTCATCAGCGAGTTAACACCGCACAATATCCCAAGGAAATTAATCCAGCACTTGGTATCCATATCGAAGCTAGAAGCTTAAGACAAACGAGTCACCAGCACATCACAACACTTGCATCCTCACCGGACAGAGAAACAAATATAAAACAAATCAGCACTGCAATCATTCCAGTTTTTTATAAGCACAAGGTACGTGGTTTGGATTTCAGTGCTACTCCGTTTTTTTTTGTATGTAACTCAAATGCAAGAGTGAAGAAGAATACTCAGTGAAGACACATTAGTATTAATAAATTTTCTTTTATTCCACAATAAATCCGCGTTTTCACACATAATATTGTTTAGTTTAGAAAGAATTTACGCGCGAACATTGATTTTGTGTAAGACTTTTCCAAACAATTTTTACAAATCACCGGTTTGCACAATATATGCACGTTCACATATATTATTGATCACTTCGCGCACTGTGTTGTTGTTTCATTTCTGATTCCATTAAATGATCGAATTTTAAACGAATCTAATCACTTTCCAAGTGCATGACATTTTAATTCGATATCGAAAAAGTTTATCTTGCACTTATTAATTGTTACGTGAAGCGGTTGAAGTGTCTAAATAACTTTATTTTGAAAGTGTTCATTTTGCACATAACCTTGAATATCACCTTGCACACTGCTTCTTCTTCTTTTCTTCAAACTTGCGGCGACACAATCTCTTATTGCATTGTCAAAAAAAAAAACTTTGAGTTTGAGAATTTGTGAGCGAAGCCATAATATCACGCGGTTCGAATTCCAATTGTGGTCTTTAAGTGCCCTAGCAGGAATCTGTGGCGCTTTCTTGTCAGCCTTTCTAGCCTTTTCTCTCAATCACTGAATTGCCTTCAATTGTGTTGTCGAGCGGCAAGTTAGTGGATTGATAGACAAGATCAAGTAAAGTAGCGTTATAGTTGAAAAGTTTTCCCGATAAAAATATATGGAAAAACATAGTCCTCAGTGAACTGCTCAAGCGCAGGGGCCGCGTTGGGTTTCGCATATGTGCACGTAGTACACATATTTTGCGCTGGCAAACGGGCGGCAAACAGAATATGGCGTTGTTTCTGAAAAATGGAAGTAATTAATAAAACACACATGAAATAACCCCAATTGCTACATACTATACCGTTAATTATTGTACCTTACCAATTATTGCGCAAGAAAATCCATTTTACGCTGCCTCGTGCTGGTGTTAATTTTGCTGAATGACAGTTGAGTCAATTCAGGAAAATGGCAGACCATGGTGTGTTGAATAAGCACCCACAGTGTTGCCACACGAGACTTTTTAACGTAGTAAAAAACTTTCAAATTTATTCAACTCTTTGTATGTTCCACCCAACATCAAAGCAAAAATACATATCAGAATACAAATATCCAGGTGAAAGCAAAATACTTTCTGACGCACCAACCACAGTAAAAGTAATTTGATGAAAATATTAATGCCTGTATAAAGTCGTAAGGACCCAGCTTAGCCAAGTATAGAACCCAAACGGCTAATATCGTAAATTTTTCGGGTTGCAGGCTATGGTGACAGACAAAGTCACCACTCATATTGGACAGCAAGCAACTAGGGATGTTCATGGAGACGATTCGAAAATCTCACTTACCATATTTAATTACTACAATGGTATCAATTTCCAACTATACCAAATTCCAAATATTTTATTCACAAGGATTGTAAAATACAAATCCCAACTTTATTTACCCACGGTGGGCACAAAGCGCTGGACCTCCACCCTACGCATCTCAATGCCCCGGGGATCAACAATTATGCGCAAGGTCATGCGTTCCTTTAGCGGGATGGGCTCGGAATCACCCAATCGAATCCTGGGTTGGGTCGTGGAATCATACCGTCGCCAAACCACCACCCGACGTGTTCCAATGTCCCGGGTATTAACAATTACGCGCATGGTCACGCGTTCCTTTTCCGGGGTGGACTTCAAATCTCCCCATCAACTCCTGAATGACCGCTAACCAGTTAGGACACTGGTTAAGTGGGTAGTGAAAACCACTCACTCAGCTTTGCTATACCTTATCTGTGTATATATACCAAATGACCGCTAACCAGTTAGGACACTGGTTAAGTGGGTGGTGAAAACTAATCACACAGCGTTGTCATACCTTATCTGTGTATTTCCGATACAAGATAAATAAATAAATGTTGACAAACAGATTTACACGTAGTACCTCAAGAATGGGCACCTTCAGCACACCCACTAGCACAAATTCCGCACGTTTTACATAGCGCGCCGGCAATCAGCAGAAACCTAGAAATCTAGCATAAAAAAAAAAATTTGTCCGACCCTCTGGGGACGGCCTTAAAAGGGCCAATGACAAAAATGCAACCCTGAAGACATTCACCTCGAACTCGGCGAAACCTTATAAGAAGCCTAAACGGACGAGGTTTCGCATTATGGTACCCAGCTCTCTATCAGTTTTAGCATTCCATTGCAACTTCTTAACCAATTGCAAGGGAAAAGTTAGGAGCATATCAGCCACTACTCGCCACCCAATAACGACAAGAAAGTTAGAGACAGATAACAATAATGTACTTTTTTTTAGAAATATGGGCCGTTTCACCGAAAACAAGCAGGAAGACCGTGGTCAGCGATTCGAGATCGCATGTCGACTCTGCGACAAGAACCACGGCTTACGGTTCTGTCCGATATATCGGAAGAAATCAGCGGAAGAGAGACTGCGAGTGGTCATCCTCCAGCGGTACTGCACCAACTGCTTATCCCCGTTTCATCGCCGGGAAATATGCGGCAGCCAGGGGCGGTGCTTCAGATGCCACGAAAAGCATCACACCACTCTGCATATCGACGAGGAAGGTGCTCGCCGACCGCCAAGCTCCGCAACGCAACCTGAAATGGACGAGGTATTCTCACTCTACCTCACTGAGCAGACGTTGTCCTGGGCGTAGCAAGTGGAGGAGGCGGAGAGGCTGGAAACGGAAGGAACCGAGGAAGCTGCGCAGCCAATAATTACGGAACTATCCAGACCAAGGAGATTGCGTCCGAAACTGCAACACGAAAAGCACGCAGGCGGCTCGGAGACCCGTCCTTTCCGACCGTCAAAGCAGCGCGGCTCTGGATCACGTCCATTCAGATCGACTGCTCAGCGGCGTGATCGCAACACTGAGGACATCTCGGAAATCCGTCCTTTCCGACTGTCAACACGCGAATACCACCAACGTATGGGTGGCTCGGGAACACGTCCTTTCCGACCACTCCATCGCACAACACGCCACGATGCAATAGTCCCTCGTGAGGCTATACTGAGGCGACTCGCCAACCAGCCAGCTTCCGAACCGGGCGGCTCACCGGCTCCAACACTTCCCCTCTAACGAGGTTTTTTGAAGCCGTGGCACCAACTGTGGTGGCAAAAATAGAGGCAAGGGGGCGCCTCCATCTGGTTCGCGCGCTGGTCGATCCCTGTGCGTCGTCCACGATAATAGACGATGAGCTGGCGCGAACCTTCCGACTCGAGCGCACCACAACAGAGCGCCGAGCGACGTGCGACGTGCGCACTGATTCTCCGGGGAAGACATGTCGTAGCGGAAAGAATTATGACGCAGGCGACCGTTGCCGTATATTATAGCCGTATCGTTCCGCGAGAAACACTGGACCCAAAGGTGGCGATCCCATTCAGGCTGTTGCGGCTTGCGGACCCGCATTTTTTCGAGTCCACACCCGTGAGACTAACCCTGGGGTGCGATGTGGTCCCCCAGATTATGCTGAGCGACCCCCGTCCTACGACAGTCGGCGGTCGCCTTACACAGGCCACAATATTCGGTCTGATGGTCTCCGGTGATCACCAACGTTGAGAATGTTTTTTTTTGCAGTACCATAACCTTTGTACAACTAACAATAAGACGACAAAAACTACAAAAACTATACACGGAATGAAAAAGAAGAAACTAAATCCACCTGTTTTCGTATGTTACAATATAAACCAAAAAGAAATAACAAATTAGTTGCAGAGTATACTGAAGCACAAAAACTTCGCATTCGATATTATTAATAAAAATGTAACACATATTAGCTCTTGTGTCATAGAAGATTACAAAAAAATTAAGGAGTTTCTTATAAGTGGTAATGTGAAGTTTTATACCTTCACACCAAATGAAAAGAAACCTTTTTCAATTATTATTAAAAAGCTTTCGGAGGTATATGAGAAAGAAGAAATTGTTGAATATCTAAATGATCTCAACCTTGATATTACAATTATAAAATTAACTAAATTCAGAAATGATAATTGGTTAATACAGCTTAGCCCTAATTCAAAACTATCAGACTTTTATAATATTAAGTATATTCTTAACTGTAAGGTATGTTTTGAAAAATTAAAGCCAGTGGTACCCTAACAATGTAAAAATTGCCAACGCTACACCCATGTAGCAAGCAATTGTTATTTACCGTATCGTTGCGTCAAGTGTGTTAATAACCATGGTCAGGTGAATGTAAAATTCCGTCGAAAGATGAAAATTAATATCCAAGCATAAGCGACATTTTTTAAATATATTTTTGAAAAAACAAAAACCAGATCTAGTATTAATAGCTGAACATCGTCTAAGCGAAAGGCACCAAGTTAACTTTAAAGGTTACAACTTTATCAGACAAACGAAAAACTCGAACAGCAAAACCTCAACATCCAGCACCTCCACTGCTTTATGTCTAAAGAAACAATACAAATATGAAATCCTTAACATTAAAGATACTAACGATTTAGAGAAAATAGCACTAAAAATCTTCCTCACAAATGGTGAAGAAATAACATTTGTTTCTCTATATAATCGTCCCACGGACAAACTTCAGCTAAATGACTTGAACTTAGTCTTGAACTCCATTAATACTCATAAAATAGTAATGGGAGGAGCTTTAAACGCTCGCCATCCTAATTGGGGAGACTCTTATACAAACTCGAATGGTCGTATACTTAATAACTCGCTGCAGGAATGTCCCACACTCAGCTTAATACCAACAAAACTCCCTACTAGGGTATCTAAGCATACAGCATCGTTCTTAGATATCTTCATAGTAACACCATTCGTTGGAATTAGTTTTGATGACGTAGGCGGATATTCGAATTGTTTAAAAACACACCAGTTTGAATCAGACCATAATGCTGTAGAGCTGTATGTAGTTTCCGATCATAATGTACTCAGTTGCCGGTTAACTGAATTTTACAATTATGATAAAATTGATGTTATACGCTTTAATAACGTCCTGTACCATAATCTTAGCAAAAACTGGTTGCCGAATAATCGCAATGTCTCAAAAGAAGAAATAGACGCTTGTATTACAAAATTAAATTGCGCTATTGATACAACGCTAAACTCAGGTACTATACCGAAAGTAACAGTAAGAAACCGTGGTCTTATATATCTTCCAAATGATATACTTGACCTTATCTCAGAAAAGAAAAAATTGCGCCGAGCGGCATGGCGATGCGTCGATCCCCAGCAGATAAATACGCTGATGTCCATTATCAAAAATATTACTAAAACCATAAAAGATCGTATTCGTATACACGAAGAAAGGTATTGGTCGAACTACCTTGCTAACATGCGTTTAAATAATCACACATATCGAAAAATAAAAGGGCTATGCGGATTAAATAAACTTACCCAAATACCAGACTTAAAAATTTATCGAAATGACATTGACATTGCTACTCCTAATACCGCCAACGATAACCCGAACATTGTCATAACTGAAAATTTCTATAAGGTCAACGCATTAGCTTACTCATTTGAGCAAATACACGCTCAGAATCAAAATCTTGGGGAGAAAGATTTCACAACTTTTATTAAAAGCTCTGTTAAAGAAGTAAATGGTAGAAGTATATTTTAATAACGATTGTATATTTTAATAACGTATCACTGCCGATGGTGAGACTTGCGAAATGCTAAAAAAATCGGCAGTTTCATATGCTTTGAAAATGCCAAGAAAAGTAGTGGTGATGATGCCATCTCAAATTTTCTTTTAAAGAAAACAACTTTTTATTTTTGGAGGTTTTTAGCGATACTCTTTAATCATTCCTATGACATAGGATATTATCCTAATAGATGGAAAACAGCAAAAGTCATCTGCGTACCAAAACCAAATGCTTGTCCTAACTCAGTACACAGTTACCGACCGATATCACTTCTTTCCAATATAGGCAAGTTGCTTGAAGAGTTTTTACTAGAAAAAATCAAGCAACACATTGAAGAACAGAAGGTATTCAAAACTTATCAATTTGGCTTCCGCGAATCCCACTCAACGGTACATGCAATGACAATGTTGTCAGATTTCGTTTGTACTAACTTAAACCGTAGGAAAGCCACTATCTTAGTCAGTCTTGACCTAGAAAAGGCTTTCGATACCACTTGGATTGAAGGCATAATTTATAAAACGTATAGTAAATACAAATTTAACAAAAAACTGTGTAGAATGATATACAGCTATCTAAAAGATCGATCATTCTATGTTAGTAATGATGGAGGTAATTCCATTAAAGGATAAATGTGCAGGTGTGCCTCAAGGCTCGATACTGGGCCCCATTTTGTTCAATATATTTTTAGCGGATTTTCCTGATCCTCCTCATTATCTTACCACAACTACTTGTGAAATGCGAGTTGTAATCTATGCAGATGACATTCTCGTACTAAGTTCTCATCCACGCATATCTAAAGCAAATGAGTCTATAAACATGTACCTAAACGAACTGAATACATACATTCACAAATGGAAATTAAAAATAAATACTTCCAAATGTGAATGCACTATAGTTAAAGGCATACGAAAGAATCTATCGTAAGTTTTGTTAGTCATTTCCAAATGCAATCCTAATTCATAATCGTTGTCTGCCTTCACATTGTCATTTATCTTTACGCACTTTACTTACTCTGTACTTTACATTATATATTATATACTTTATTGAATAAATCTTCTTGAATTGTCTTAGCGTTAACATCGTGTGTTTTTCCTTTACAAAGTCTAACAAGGGTTATGGGCTCAGTCCCATCGTTAAATGTGTAAATTGTTAAATTGTTAAAAATGAATATCAGCATCGAGAAATTAGACGGCGAAAATTATTCATCATGGTGTGTCCAGATGAGGAGCCTTTTGATCACGGCAGACTGTTGGTATACAGTGGTAACCACGTGTCCGGATACTCCAGATGCTGAAAAGGTTGCGTTTATGAAAGCTGATGGAAAGGCATTGGCCTTAATAACTTTGAACGTTAAGACGTCAGAATTAATACATATAAAAAATTGTACAACTTCCAAATCAGCGTGGGAGAAAATCCGTGATGTATACAAAGCCAGTGGTCCAGCGAAGAAGGTGTGTCTATTTAAGAAACTAGTTCGTTTTCAGTTTCGTCAGTCTGAAAAATTTGGAACGCAGATCAACCAGTTCTGTTCGATCGTTGAAAGTCTCCGAGAAGTGGATATTACAATTCCAGACGACTTGCTTTCCATCATGCTTTTATGCTCATTGCCAGAAGAGATGGATAACTTTGTAGTCGCAATTGAAGCTCGAGATGAGCTGCCATTACTGGACTCTCTAAAACGAAAGTTGCTGGAGGAGGAACAGCGGCGTTCTGCTAATTATCACGATAAACATCCAATGCATTTTGAGTCTGAGCGTGTGATGGCGGTGAATTCAACAAAATATGGAGTAGGGAGAAACATTAAAGGTTATGTTAAACGTAAAAATGTCAAGTGCTACACTTGTGGAACACGAGGCCACATAAGCTCACAATGTAGGAATAAGAATAAAAGCAAAATACAAGATAACAGCGTAATTTTGAGTTTGAGTCAATCGCGAAATAACCAGAGAGACACTTTCATTTTAGACAGCGGTGCATCAAGTCATATGTGCTGCGAAAAGCTTTCCTTCGTAAAATTGAGAGAATGTAACGAAGAAGTAATGCTTGCGACCGGTGAGATGATTAAAGTCCATGGTATTGGTGATGTAAAATTGCAATCAGATTATACCGAAATTACGTTAATTGATGCTTTTTATGTGCCACAACTTCACTCCAATTTTTTGTCTGTATCAAAAATTACCGAGAGTGGAAATAAAGTAGAATTCCAAGAACGGAAGGCTTCGATTATGGGCAAACAAAACAAAATAATTTTTGAGGCATTTCTTCATAATAACATTTATACAGCAAAAATCAAATTTAAGACGATAAATCAATTGATGCAATTACGTGAAAAATCGAATGACAAATTATATCTATGGCATCAAAGATTTGGCCATTTGAATTGCGAAAGCGTTGTTAAGCTGTTTAATAAAGAAATGATTAAAAGTCGTGAGAAACTAGAAAAGCCCGAAAATTTCAGTTGTCAAATTTGTGCATTGTGCAAAATAAAGAAAAAGCCTTTCGCGAGCTACAAAGAAGTATATAGCAATAAACCATTAGAAATTATCCACACAGACTTGTGCGGGCCGATGAGGGTCAAATCGGAAGGTGGCTCTGTGTATTTCATTAGCTTTATAGACGATTTTTCAAGATATGTTCATGTATATTTCCTGAAAAATAAATCCGACGCGGTTAGTGCCTTTAAAGATTTCGTAGCAAAGGCTGAGAATCAAACCGGTGAAAAAATAAAAATCGTGAGAAGCGACAATGGTCGCGAGTTCGTAAATGAGCAATTAAAGCGATATGTCAGCGAAAAAGGAATTATTCACCAGACTACAACAGCGTACACACCGGAGCAAAATGGAATAGCTGAAAGATTTAACCGTACTGTGATCGAAATGGCGCGGTGTATGTTAGAGCAGTCTCAACTTCCGCACAGTTTATGGTCCGAAGCGATAAATACGGCCACATATGTGCGAAACAGGTCACCGTCTAAAATTTTAAAAGACTCAGTTCCATTTCAACGTTGGTTTCGTCGCAAACCGAGTGTGTGTCATATGAAAATATTTGGTTGCAGTGCTGTTGCACTGGATAAGAGAGGCGTTCGATCAAAGCTTGCACCGAAAGGCAAATTGTTAAAATTCGTAGGTTACGCAAATGATGTTAAAGGTTATCGTCTTTATAATAGTCAACACAAATCTATAATTATATCAAGAGATGTTGTATTTTTCGAAGAGTCTTTTAGTAATAAACAAGATGTCGCTAATGTTGAACCTTCAACTTCTACCGGAGATGAGAACGAAGCCAAAAGACAGTCCACAGACAAAACAGTTTTTTATTTTGATGACGTTACTGTGAACGATACTGAGAATGCGGAAGATACTATCACATCTGCTAACAACGATGTCGGCGCTGCTGCCATTGACGCCGATAATATTAATTCCGAAGCAGTAAATTGTTCTGATGGAAGTAATTCCGATACTGACTGCATTATTGTAAATGCCGATGGTCGCATTAAAAGAGGTCGACCAAAAATTGTACGAACAGGGTGTGTTGGTAGGCCAAGGAAAGAATTTGCTGTTGAGCGGGAGAGAAATGTTCTCAATGCTGTTTGCCGTATGTCGAATGATCCAATCACTGTTAAAGAAGCTTTGCAGCATGAAAATGCAGAACATTGGAAGGAAGCTATGGATGTAGAATTCCAGTCGCTTTTACGCAATAAAACTTGGGAGCTCGTAGACCCACCTGAAAGCAAAAACATAATTGGGTGTAAATGGGTTTTCTCCACAAAGAAAAAAATTGATGGTAGCGTGGAAAAATACAAAGCGCGTCTCGTAGCGCAAGGTTGTTTCCAAAGACAACAAATACATTATTTTGATACTTACTCGCCAGTTGTTCGGCACTCAACCATAAGGTTAATTTTGGCAATAGCTGTTCAACATTCACTATTAGTGAATCACATTGACATAACGTCAGCCTATTTAAATGGCAACTTAAAAGAGGAGGTCTACATGCGCCAACCAATTTTGTTTGAAAATCCAGAAAATCCGGAGAAAGTCTGTCGCCTTATGAAATCTATTTATGGGCTAAAGCAGGCTGGTAGAGATTGGTCGGAAAAAATCAGTGAGATTTTGCTTAACATTGGTTTTAAACGATGCAAGTCTGACTGTTGCTTGTTTTACAAGAGAACGCATTTAGAAATTAACATAATTGGCGTGTATGTCGACGACTTAATTTTAGCGTGCAGTTCAAGAGAGTCTATGGGTAATATTATAAACGAACTTGGAAAGAGTGTTAATGTTGTGAACAGAGGACCCATACAACATTACCTCGGAATGCAGATAGAAAGAGAAGGCGATCGTGGTGAAATTAGAATTCACCAGAAATCGTATATCAACAAAATGCTCGATGAGTGGGGTATGGCAGATTGTAACAGTTCTCCTACTCCATTGCCTAGCGGCTGTGTACTGCGAAAATGTTGTAAGTCAACTTGCGCAGGCGAAGAAGTGAAAAGATATCAGGCCTTAATTGGTGGGCTAATTTACTTATCGACGATATCACGACCAGACATAGCGTATGCAGTTTCCAGATTGTCGCAGTTTTGCAGTCATCCACACAGCGAGCATTTCATTGCAGCCAAACATGTTCTCCGCTATTTGAAGCAAAAAGGCGACGTTGGTTTGCGCTTAATGAAAACGAATTGTTTTGTATGTTATACAGACTCTGACTGGGCTTCTGACGCTAACGATCGAAAATCTTATTCTGGCTTTGTAGTTCTTTTTGGTGGTTGTCCGGTACAATGGGAAGCGAAGAAGCAAGACGTTATCGCTTTGAGCTCCATGGAAGCTGAATACATAGCCATGTGTCAAGGCACAAAAGAAGTGGTATTCCTTAGAAGCATTTTAAATGAAATTGGTTTTCAGAAATACGTGCAAAATCCTACAACTCTTTTCTGTGACAACCAAGGAGCCTCATTTCTTGCAACAAACGAAGCGACGAAGAAGCGAAGCAAACATATAGATATAAGGTTTCATTGTATCAAGGATAAACATAGATTAAAAGAAATTGATATTAAACATATTTCTACAATAAATAACTTAGCTGACGGTTTAACTAAAAGTTTAGCCAAGATTAAACACGAGCAGTTTTGCAAAAATTTGTTTTTGTAATATTTTGTAAAATTTTTAAATTTTTGTAAATATTGTTTTTTTATTTTGACTTAAGATTGAGGCGGAGTTTGTTAGTCATTTCCAAATGCAACCCTAATTCATAATCGTTGTCTGCCTTCACATTGTCATTTATCTTTACGCACTTTACTTACTCTGTACTTTACATTATATATTATATACTTTATTGAATAAATCTTCTTGAATTGTCTTAGCGTTAACATCGTGTGTTTTTCCTTTATAAAGTCTAACAAGTTTGAACCTCAAATTAAATTGAATGGAATAAACCTAAATTTCAAAGATAACATAAAATATTTAGGAGTTATAGTAGACAGCAAATTCACTTTCAAAAAACACATAGATTTTGCTCTAGCAAAAGCAAAAAAAAATTTCTTTAGCTATACTTCGAAGAGTCGGGGGACTCTCCAGTAGTATAAAACTGAATATATATAAGCAAATAGTTAGACCAATAATAACATACGCCCACCCAATTTGGTTCAATATCTCGTCAAATCAAATGGAGAGATTACGTATCTTTGAACGTTATATTTTAAGACTATGTAGCGGAATTAACCGACAACGATTTAGTTTTGGTAGCTTTCGGAAAAGAGTCTCTAATAAGGTTTTATATGATAAATGTAAAGTATCACGAATAGACTATTTTTTACTTAAATCATCAATACGTTTTGTTGATAGAATGGTATATTTAGAAAACGAACTAGTCAAAGAATATTTAACAAAGCAAAGAGAAATATCTCTACCTCTTTCCGAACGATACTTATCACCTCTGTACATAAAAATACTCAAAGATAATAATATGTTGCATAGAAGCAGCAAAGCAATTTATTACCACAGACGATTTAACACATATGACGTTAACCACGAAAATTTAGTGTATAGTACCGAACAGTATGTAGTCAGATAACTAGGTACATAATATATAGATTATAAGTATTTTAAATACGCTGTATTTTGGAACGAATTTCCGTCATCCCTTGTCAAGTTTGGTTTGGAGACAAACCGGTTTCGGCGTTGTGCCATCTTCAGTGTAATTTTTCGTTCAGAACGTTTGTCTCCAAACCAAACTTGACAAGGGATGACGGAAATTCGTTCCAAAATACAGCGTATAATTACCCTGTCGGAAACCACAACAACCAAGAAGAATATTTTAAATACAGTTATTTTTGTTAAGTACTATCTCCTTTTAGCCCTTTTTGGGAGATCGTTTAATCATTTAAAAGTTTGCTAAAGACATTGTAACTACCTAAAGAAAATGTAATATTGTTATATAACTAGTCAATTAAATTTTAAACTCCTAGATAAATACTTTGTATGTTATGATAACACTAATTAACCGTAAGGAAAATAATTATAATATTAATGACGTTGGGCAATAAAATGGAAATGGAAATGAAATGGAAATATTCGGTCTGATGGTCTCCGGTGCTCACCAACGTTGAGAATGTTTTTTTTTGCTGTACCATAACCTTTGTACATATACCAAAATATATTCAATAAACAAAAAAAAAACAATAATATACTATATTAATTGTAAGTCATTTGAACAGCACTGAAATTCACATATAACCACGTCCTTATCTTACCTTTTAAGTTTACTTCACAGGACTATATTCCCGCACGTGAGCGTGGGGGCTCACCGCGGGACAGCAAGGGGGCCGGTATGTTTAGGCTTCCGGCCTAAATATCATCGCCACCCTCCTTCGACCGACAAACCGAGCACGCAACCCGAGTAAGTGGTTTGCATGCGCGCAACCACACACACACACACACACACACATACAACACACACACGGAGTGTCATGTCTAGTGAAGACGTGTTTTTGAAACGCTCCTGCAAAAGTGATTAAAAAAACTGGAAAAAGTGTTAAATAATTTTTTAAAAACAAGTGTCAACAAGCAAATGGTGTGCTACCACAGGGCATAGTGCTAAGCCATTGTACCCTGGGCATATCAATTTTTGCAAAACTTAGTGAACTTTTAAAAAAAAAAAAAAAAAAAAACAACTAACTAAAATCAGTGTAAAAATAAAGAGCGGTAAGTAGGTTAGTGGCGCGAGACAGTGAGAGCGCACAACTTCGGGTCATCGACCTTGCCAAAATACTTTATCCCACTGTCAGCAAAAGTGCTTAAAACTGCAAAAATATACAAGCATTCAATTCATAGCGAGCATGAAAAGAAACTACAACAATGTCCAACAAAAAATCTCCGGCTAAAGCCGATAATGAGGCTCTCAACCCTTTCGCCAAGCGAATTAGAATTGCTCGATCGCCAGTGAGAAAGAGACTACTCTCGCCTGAGAAAGCAACTGAGTATGCACAGCAGACAGAAAAAAACACTCCGGGCTGCAAAGATGCTGGCGGAGTACACCAAGGCGAATGCAATAAAGCAGACAGAAGAAATAGAGAGCGAGAGACTTTCGTTTTGCTAGGTGACAGCATAAGAGAGCTTATGAATATGATGGAAGGGTAGCGGCATATTAACATGTCGATGAGAGAGCTGGTAAACGCAATAGCTAAGCAGCATCAGAATTTACTGCAAGAATGCGAAACTGCACCACCCACACTGCGCGAATCTAAGACCACACAAACGGAGAGTAATAGCAACATAGAGAAGAATAAGAGAGCAAATAATGCTGATAGAGAACGGTCCGAGAAGAATGCGGGTAGCCAACAAGTGAAGCGCATCCACGACCTACGGCTTAACGAGCCAATTAGAGCACAGCTTAGGCAATCACAGCCTGTTGAAGAAATTGGCACAAACCAACCAGGGATCAGAGAAGGCGATCACTTAGGTACATCTATCAGCCAATCAACGCAGCGGTGGACTACAGTAACGGCTCGAAAGACCAAAGCTAAGCCAATGAAACCAAGGAAACCTGATGCTGTAATCTTGAAGAAGAATGGTGACATGACATACGCAGACATGCTAAGGAAAATTAAAACGGAGCCTGAGCTTATAGAACTTAGCCATGCCGTTAAAAATATAAGAAAGACTGCTAGTGATGAGCTGCTGTTTGAACTTAAGAAACCGGCTAACCCTTTAACTCAAAAATTTAAAGAAGCTGTTGAAACCGTACTGGGTGATAACGCCAAAGTTCGATCTCTGACCCAAGAATCATTAATTGAGATCAAAGACATCGACGAAGTAACATCCAAAGATGAGGTACTGAGCGCACTAAACGATGGAGTGGTCGATGCCAACATTGACTTAGCGGCAATCCGATCAATGCGAACTGCATACGGGAGTACGCAAACATGCACAATAAGCCTGCCCTCAGCAATTGCCCATAAGCTGCTCGGAAAAGAAAAAGTGCGCATCGGATGGGTGGTGTGCCGCATACGAGAGAAAGAAGCCTTGGTCAGATGTTTTAAGTGCCACGACTATGGGCATGTAGCTAGGAAATGTACGAACGCAGAAGATCGTACATCTCTCTGCTTCAGGTGCGGTGAAAAAGATCACAAAGCTAAAGACTGTGCTAACAGCCCGACATGCTCTCTCTGCACTAAACAGGGTGAAATCAGGACCAGCCACGTAGCAGGAAGTCGTTTTTGTGTTGCCTTCCGACGGGCAAAAGCAATACAGAAGGCCGGTAAACAACGACAATCATGAGGTACCTGCAGCTAAACCTCAATCACTGCAAAGCGGCACAGGAGCTGCTTAAACAAACAGTATATGAAGAAGACATTGATTTCGCACTTCTCAGCGAACCATATAAAAATGAACAGGATCCTTCATGGGTTACTAATACAACAGGCAAATGCGCGATATGGAGTTGCAACAATACCCCGCAACATCTTATAACAACTGCCTCTACGAGCGGGTTTGTATGTGCCAGAATAAACAGTTTATATGTTTATAGCTGCTACATACCACCGAGCACTGACTTGAATGAGTTCTCAGCCATTATTGATGAGCTGGCGAATGACGTTAGGTCGAGGCGCATGGCCCTCGTTGCAGGGGATTTTAACGCTTGGGCAATGGAGTGGGGCTGCAGGCGAACTAATGCAAAGGGCAGACAACTGCTTGATTCCTTGGCTACGCTGAATGTGATTTTGCTGAACACTGGTTTTAAAAACACCTACGAAAGGCACGGAGCGGGCTCCGTTATCGACCTGACTTTCATAAGTGGGGGACTGAGCAGGGACACAAGCTGGCATATCAGTGACTGCTATACACATAGTGATCACAAGGCAATCGTCATAAATATTCAAAAAACACACGCGGATATGGCACCTCAGAAACGAGCGATGGGGTGGAAATTAAAAACCTTCGACGAAAAAATATTCGAAGTAGCTTTTTGTGATGCGCAAACCTCAGGATCGGCGGCAAATGCTGCGGCTGGACTCATGAAAGTCATTACAAGGGCTTGTGACGTAGCTATGGTGCGCCAAAGCGGACACAGGGCTCGCAGGCCGGTGTACTGGTGGAACGACGAGATAGCAGCACTAAGAAAGCAATGCAATAGAGCCAGAAGAGCATGTCAGCGCTCAGGAAATACAGCACAAACTGTAGAACTTCGGATAGATTTCAAAGAAAAGCGCAAACTTTTTAAGAAAGCTATCCAGGATAGCAAAAAACGAATATTCGGCGAACTTTGCTACGATCTAAATAACAACCCTTTTGGATCAGCGTATCAGATCGTACTCAAAAAACTTAAGCATTCAGCCCAGCCAACTTGCCCTTCGCTTCTTGCACAAATTGTGTGTGACCTCTTTCCCTCTCATTCAAACTTTGCACGAGAGGACGCCGAACAGGCGGTTGGTAATGTTCCGGCGGTAACTGTGGAGGAGGTCATAAGCGCGGGGAGCAAGATTAACACTAAGAAAGCGCCAGGACCCGATGGTGTCCCAAACGTTGCCCTTAAAAAGGCGATCGCCTGCAACCCGAGGATTTTTGCTAGCGTCTTTACCTCTTGTCTACGCGAGGGAATCTTTCCAAAAATATGGAAGCTCCAAAAGTTGGTACTCATACCAAAATGTGCAAACCCTTGTTCTTCTGCTGAATACCGTCCACTGTGTATGCTCAATTCCGCCGGAAAGCTGCTTGAACATATAATCAAAAACAGATTGGAAGAGGACACAGACAGCCAGTTGTCAAGAAATCAGTACGGATTTAGGAAAAAACGTGCAACCACAGACGCCATAGATGCTGTGAAAACAATCGCTGAAGAGTCCATTTCTGGTAAGCGGTGGCTTGGCGGTACAAAAAAATACTGTTTGGTGGTAACTCTGGATGTAAAAAATGCGTTTAATAGTGCAAGCTGGAAAGAAATTTTAAATTCCCTCCACGCTCTAGAGGTGCCACCCTACTTACAGGCAATTATTTCGAGCTACCTCTCAGATAGAACACTGCGGTATGATACCGAATATCAAACTATTGATCACGCATTGTCGGCTGGAGTACCACAAGGATCCGTACTTGGACCCCTTCTGTGGAACATCATGTACGATGGCATCCTACGAACTAGGGTTGATGAAAACGCAACGCTAATAGGCTTTGCGGATGATGTGTCAGTCGTAGTGACAGCGAAAACTCTAAGGGAGGTCGTTAATATTGCGGAAGAATCAGTAGAAGTAGTGAAACGGTGGCTAAGTTCAAAATCAATGACGTTAGCTGACCACAAGACAGAGGCAGTTCTGATAAGCAGCCGAAAGAGAGTAGAAAAGGTGGCACTTAGAGTAGGTGCGAGCGTGATAGAGTCAAAGCCCTACGTAAAATACCTTGGGGTCCTTATAGACCACCGTCTGAGTTTCCGGGACCATCTGGAGTACTCGAACCGAAAAGCTGCAACGACAACAGCTGCGCTAACCAGATTAATGGCAAATAAAGGTGGGCCAAGACAAATGATAAGGCAAATTCTAACAGGAGTTTCCCGATCTATTCTCCTATATGCTACCCCGGTCTGGAGGGACGCCTTCAAGTGTTCTTCATATACTCGGGGGATAAAGGCTACCTACCGTCTTTGTGCGCTAAGAGTATGTTCAGCATTCAGAACAGTGTCGGAAGACGCAGCGCTAGTCATAGCAGGCCTATGCCCACTCGATCCCATTGCACAAGAAATGTGTGATAAGCAATATGCAATTCGTGAACCATTGCGCACTACAGGAAGTGTGGACAAAAAGTCACTGAGGCAACGGAGCATATGCCAGTGGCAGGCAAGGTGGGAAAAAGCATCCAATGGTAGATGGACACACCGCCTCATACATAATATTAAAGACTGGGTTGAGCGGCAACACGGAGAGGTTGACTTCTATCTCACTCAAGTCTTGAGCGGCCACGGATGCTTCAAAAGCTACCTCCATCGTTTTCGACACGAAGAGGACCCGTACTGCGACCACTGCGGACCACCCGCTATTGAAGATGCGGAACACGCATTTTTTATATGCCCGCGATTCAGTGTATTTAGAAGCAGACTTAATAGAAGCCTCGGTTCACAGGCTTGTCCGAGGAATATGGTGACACTAATGCTGAATAGTGAAGAAGCTTGGAAAGACGTATGTAGCATGGCTGCTCAGGTGATGCAACAGCTGCGGATATGCGAGCGTACGAGGCGTGCACGTGAAAGGCAGTAGCAAGAAGAAGTGGAAAACATCAACGCGGAAACAACGAATTTTTAAAGCCCGTCATGTGAAATGAGAAGTGACGGCAAGGACCGCAAAGGCGGCGTATCTTCAACGCATCCCTCCCCGCGAAGTAATACCTAACGGTCGTCCCGCGGGGAGTGGAGACTGAACAGGCTTATCCTGGTTTCGATGGGCCACTTGAGGGTAGCGAGCTACCACAACGTCGAAAGAAAAAAAAAAAAAAAAAAAAAAACACATACAACACACATACACACACAGCAATTTGCACATTTCGGAATGCCGGTACTTGCCGCCAAACGGTGCACTTAGTTAAGGGGAAAGTTAACGAAAGGGCACTGTTTGGCGGTTCAACGGCGGTTTAAACAAATTCCGACACTTCACTTCTTTTCCGAAGACGAGAGACACAGGTTACACAGCAGCCACCACGCCACTACGGAGGTACTTTCTACAATTTTATACTACCACACAATCACAGATATTCCAATTTATAACGATTTAAATTGAATAAATTCAATTATTTGCTAATACCAAACCAATCGTTCATTTCTTCTTTTTTCTAAAAATCTTTACACCGTTGCGTATATTCCGTATACGCGGCCGTGTAAATAGTAAGCAATACCAGTATACACTGGCCGCTAAGAACTTTGTTAATAAAAAAATTTAAGCTCTTTTGCAAAATGGTATAATACAGACTAGTAAAAGCCCTTACAACTCACCAATTTGGGTGGTACCGAAAAAAGGAATAGGTTAGAATTAACTATAGAAATAGAATAATTCATAAAGATAATATAAAATCATAACATAATCTTTACAGATCTTCAAAATGATGTTTCTAATGTTAACAACCTTGATTGCTACAGCAGCAACTGACATTATAGATTACACAAACGATGAATATGTGCTACTTCATAATGGAGAAGCACTGATGTATATAAACTTCGGTAACCTATTCCACATTACAAATATTACATATTATAGTACTTTATTCAAAAACGAACAACAATACTTTTTACAAGAAAAAGCAAAACACACATATTCAACATCAGATTATTTAGAAGTAGAAGCAGAACTTAATCTAATAGAATCTTCTTTAAAACAATAACAAAAAAGAAGAAAAACAAGAGGAATTAACGAAATAGGCACTTTATGGAAGTGGATAGCAGGTACACCAGATCATGACGATTACGTTTTTATATCAAATAAAATAAATGATTTAATTGAAAACAATTTACAACAAATTCGCAAATATTTAAAGAAATTAACCGTTTGACTAATATAGTAAATAGCATTGCGGGAATTTCTTATGAAAAAATCATCCGCAAACAAAGAATAAAAATGATAATCTATGAACTACAAAATATCTTACAAACCATTACTTTAGCAAAAGGAGGCATATTAAATACACATATCCTTCACACACAAGAAACAAAAGAAATAATGCAAAATGAATTTTAAACAGTAACATTAACTGATCTATTAGATGTATCAACATTTAAAATAATACAAAAATCTGATCTTATTATTTTATACATAAAATATCCCATAATTAAATATACAAGGTAGCGCAAAAGTAATCCTCCTATCAGAAAATGCTATAAATTTTGCGATTGGCCCCTAATGTCAGTTCTGTTTTGACATTTGTGTAGTAAACACATGCGAAATACACGTTAATAAACAATATTACGCTACACTGCTCCAGAACGCGGAATATTGCTGACTATTTACTTGACCAATAATCGGTCGGTGACTTTGGCACAACGTGAATTTCGTCGCAGATTTCCTGGCCGTCCAACGCCTACTGGTGAAACACTGCCATGTTTAGCCGCTCGCCTCGAAGAGACTGGCACAACACGAGATGCTGCCAGGCGTGGCAGACCCCGGAGTAGCCGTTCTGCAGAGAATATTGCTGCTGTAGCCGAGGATGTCATGGAAGCGCCGTCGACATCGACCAGACGACGTGCCACGCAAATGGGTATCAGTCGACGGTCTTTACAGCGAATTTTGGTACAAGATTTGAAGATGTTTCCGTACAAAGTCCAGACGGTGCATCAGCTGTTAGCTGCTGACCGCCAATCGCGTCTAACATACGCTCAGGCCATCCTTAATCACCACCAAGAGGAAGATGATTTTTCAACAAAAATAATCATGAGTGATGAGGCCCATTTCCATCTCAGCGGGTACGTAAATAAGCAAAATTTACGCTTCTCGGGCACTGAAAATCCTCGTGTAACCCACGAAGAGCCATTACACCCGCTCAAAGTCACTGTATGGTGTGCTGTTTTCGCTGGAGGAGTCATCGGACCTTTTTTCTTCGAAGACGTCGCGGGCCAAACGGTTACTGTTGGAGATTGGAAAACAAGTGGTTCCAACAGGACGGTGCAACGGCACACACTGCACATGCCACAACCGATATGCTGAAGGATGCATTTCCCGGGCGCCTAATCTCCCGTTTTGGCGATTTGCACTGGCCAGCAAGATCGTCTGATTTGACCGCTCCAGACTTCTTTTTGTGGGGCTTTTTGAAGTCGCGGGTTTATGTCAACAAGCCTCAGACTCTTGCAGCTCTTAAAGACAATATCCGTCAAGAATGTGAGGACCTATCGTCGGAAGTTTTGGCCAAAGTGATGGAAAATGCCATAAAAAGGGCTCAAATGACAATCAACTGTGGCGGCGGCCATTTACATGACATCATATTCTCGACTTGATGTAAAAAAAATTAAAAGACCAAATAAAAATAATCCACAAGAAGAATCAAACTATTTCATTATTTCTTTAAATTACAGCCAAAAAACATCGGAAGTTTACTTTTGCGCCACCTTGTACTTGTACATTACACTGTCCAACAAATGAAGAGTTTTTGAATGGAACAGAATAGCAACCCCATAATTCTGAAAGGGTATGTTGAGTAGATCATTTTTGTAGAACAAACTTATAGTCCAGCACGTCTGAGTTTTTTTTTACAGTGGGTCAAAGTTTTCATTTTTTGGTCGAAGGGAGCATTATACTATATGAAAAAAATTTTGTAAGTTAATGTCTGAGAGAATTCTTACGGTCAGAGTTGTATTGTGGAATTGTATGAGGATTATTTTTGTGGAAGATCTTAACCCTCTAACAGGTCTCTTTATGGGTCAATTTGACCCTGTTTTTCGAGAAAATCAAAAAATGTCCTTTAAAAAAGGACATTTAAGGATTAAAATATTCTACGAAAATGTTTGGCGGAAAATTTGAGTGGGGGTCACCAAAGACACCATTGTTGTAAATAAAGCTCTTTACGATTAATTTGCAAAATTACACGCCAACTTCTATAAAAAAATTATAATTTTGTTTTAATAGTGGTTTATTATAGTATGTACATATTTATTTTTTTGCTACAGCAGTAGTATGACAATGGATTAAAGATTAAACTTAATATGCTTTCCTGTATTTAACTTGACGTGAATGTTCCGATGTGTCAAGGTGTCTGTACAAGCTCCATACGTATTCAGCAAGCATTATACTTTGGGATTTCCCTTTGAATCTTTCTTCCAATACCTTTATATCCTGATGAAACCTTTCACCGTGTTCATCTGAAACCGCTCCAAGGTTTTCTTTAAAAAATTTAGATAAGAGTGCAGAAAATGCAGCTTTAGTGACATCTTAACGCCAATATTGTAAAAGCCGATTAGCATGCTTTTAATATTTTCTGCATAGTTTTGTACTTTTGAGTTTCCAAGGAATTCTGATATAACCAGCTGCTGTCTTTTGCATATCCGACAGATGAACATAAAATTCTTCATCTTGTAATAATTTTCTTATATCGGGTCCAACGAGCATTCCTAGAAAAGATAATTTATATTAAATGAAATAAATTATTTCTTAAAACCGTATTTTACCTTCTTTTAATTTTGCTGCAGATTATCTGGGGAAAATTGTTTGAATGCGTTTGAAAGCATTTCCTTGAGTATTTAAGATTTTAATAAAATTTTTCACCACGCCCAACTTAATATGCAGCGGTGGAAGTATGACCTTATCTTTTGGGACAAGGGATTCATGGATTACATTTAAGTCACCAATAATATTTTCTTTACGTTCTTGCGCCTTACACCGTCTTACATCTTACGTACCGCCTTTGTACCAGGTCAAAAGACCACTTTCGCAAGTAGTACCTACAGTTTTTGGTATCCAAGCTTCACATAAACATCTTATTCCAAAGAAAACAAAATATGGTTCTTCAATTGTAGGGAATATCTTTCTTCTGCTTTGATGGTGCGTAAAATGTCCACAAATAAAACAAAACCAATCTCTTAATTTGCCAACAGAATCCGCCATGCTTATTTAAGCTTTAATTGTTCTTTTTTTATATTAATTTTAGCAAAAATTACACCCGATATGTACTGCTTAGTAGCTCAATTATGCTTAATTTTATCACACCCAAGGCGAATTCATTAAAGGTGGTGGTAGGAAAAATCCCGTGTATTTTGTTTTTGTAATTTTGTGGGTGTATTGTCAAAATCTGAATTCGCCATTGGTGTAAACGTCAAAATCTGACATTTCTCCTGCAAATAAATAAAAAATAACAAAAAGAAAGGAAGGTTTGCCGTTCACATAATTGTGTTAAATGAACCTAATTTTATTAAAAATACAAGGTACGTAATGTTAAAAGTGTATAGTATATACGTAAGCACAAGTAAATGCTTATGGTATTTATATCATTGCAGATAAGCTGGTGGAAAACAGCGGACTGGTGGACTGGTAAACAAACGGCAAAAGAAATGGATACGAAGTATAAAGGTGCCTTAATATTCTATTTATTTATTATAATCAAGGCTATAGTCAAATCTCATTGCTATTACAATTAGAACTAATACATATTAATTTTCCATTGCAGCGCTTCATTGCATGGCGATTGAATTGAATCAGGTGCTTCTACACATAGTTTGCTTCTACTCAAGCCGGCTTATTTCTCGACACCAACTCCAGAGAATTATGCCAGAATATGGAAAATATATGCGATGGGATAATACTGTTAGAATTGTGGCAGGACAAGTTCTACGAAAATTGGTTTGAAAAGATCCGCTCGCAAAAAGTATGATAATCAGAACTTAATATATTGGCACTATTCATTGGAAGTTATCACTACTTTGGCAGCATTTGGGCAGACTTAAAAAGGTAGTACGATGGTTTTAGTTGATACTCAACTCTCATAACGAGCATGATCTGCAGGTTTTATCTAGAAAAACAGATGTAATATACGTGGCTTATTGTGTGATCATGTGGCTGCAAAAGGCAATCGAACAAATGTGTATATATGTATGTACATAAATCCTTGATATCGTCGGAACTGTTTGGACAGCTACCAAGATATATACTTACATAAATACCAACATGAAGTTTTACTAGAAAAATTCCAAATTTAACAAGAATAAGTATGTACAACAATTCAAGTATTTATTATTTTTTTCATTGTTCAATTTTTAAAGAAAATGTGTACTGCATGTCGACAATATGTTTTAAAGTAATTATACATATGTATGTATTATCAAAACATACATATTATTAACAAATATACTTATATGTATGTATATAAAAATGCAATATAAACGTAAAACTTAAAATTCGAAAACAAATATAACAATAGTTTAGCAAACGCTTGGCGTAAAAATGTCATTGAAAATTAAAATTGTTAATAAATTAAGTAATGTATTAATTTATGTTTTTTATTAATAATTGATGAAAATGCACATATTCATGAAAACGCACATATTGATGTTGCTTTCATTGTTACGCATACATATGTAACATTGTAACTTACGTCGCGCATACATATGTATATATGTACATACGTACGAGTGCCTGTAGTTAAACGCTGCAACAAACCGTCCGCGTAGGTTATCGGCTGTTTGTTCACGCCCAAAAGTGGACATCAGCTCTGCACGAAACATCTGCGAATTATAATAAGGCTTAATAGCACCAAATAATAATAAATGAAAATAATTTTAAATAAATAAAATTAAATATAAATTAATAAAATATAAATATTATTGTTATATATAAACATGTTAAAAATCAGATTATATCTTTTGCTTACTGCGCTCATAGGTTTATTTTCAGAAATTTTTTGTACCCCATTATCCTTTGCTTTGCTTTTTTAATTTTGAGGCGTTTATTCAAGCTCCGGACACGGAAATGTATCCGGCATTTGAAAAATAATCGCTTAACACTTTCGGGTAAATTTACTTCCGCGCTGCTACTTACTAGTTGTTTGTGAATATTTTTACAGTGGGATATTTCCAACGCATTAAGGCTCATAAAAATTTGCTCGAGAGCTTTCACACATTTCAGGAATCGCGGAGATGGCTTATTTAAATAGCCTTTGGATACTTGATCCACCCAGGTGAACGAAGCTTCAGTACTCTTATATTCTTCAAGATTCAGCTTTTTGATAATATATCCAGAGATATACTCTAAAGCGTCCTCCTGAAGAATACCACAGTCATCTGGGTGGGAAGTATCGAGCGCCTTGAACACGTCCAAATCTTCCTCCAACTCACGCATGTAGTCAACATCATGACCGCCATCAGGATCATTTTCATTGCAGCAGGGTGAAACATCTGCTATTGTTTCATTTAAATCGGCGGGTTTAGACAAAACTGGCGGTTCCATTGAGGCCAGCCACTCAGTGTTTTCTGTCGAAACATTACCTCTACCTTGTAAACATTCTGTATTTCTAGCTAAAAAGAGAAAATTATAAAAGAGGCAAATATTATATTATTAGTATGTGATATTATTTTTTATACCCAAAATGTATTTTCGCAGCCTATATTGAAATTCCTTTGGTGTCGGATGGTCGTTCAGCCCACCTTTACTACGTATTGCACCAAAGAAATGTTCTAAGACATCCTGATTAAGGCGGTTTGTTAGTATGTATTCCACATTCGAATATTGCTTAGTATAATTAAATAATCCTATTAATGCGCTATTTGTCATTAGTATTCCCTTCTGAAAAATTTCCAATCCGGTTTTTCGCGGAATAATTGGAGACGACATGAACTCGTTCATACGATTTAGCACTTCCATTTGTTTTGGAAGCGCTGTTCCGAATGGTTCCTTGAGTTTTTAAACCGTAATCATAAAAAGCTAAATTTAAAGTAACAAGAGATACCTTTCCCGGATATCCGAAAGTTCCAATGTTCGAGTTTAAGACATCGAACCAGTCGTTTATTAGCTGAATAAAATCAGCGGTCTCCGCAGCCTGAAAAATCTCAAGCCCTACCGAATAACACCGTCTTATAGCATTGGCAGTTGTGTTTGAAAACAACTGCGCTGCTAACTTTACTTTTTGGCGTCCTGAAATGTTATGCTCTTTTTATGAATTAAAGTTAATGAAATTTTTTTTATACCTATTCCTTTCACTGATATGTGCTCATCAGTGAGCTTAAAAGCTATTGAGACATCAGATTTTGTGGTATATTTCAGCACATCGCAAATCGTTTTTGTCGTCAGAATCAGTCCATTCCACACAACGCCGCTGTCCAAAAAATGGTTTCTTACAAGTTTCAGCAGATGCGGTGCGTCAGCGAATGCGAAAACTTTTACGTTTTCATCTGTTGGATGTACAAACCATGGCTCATCTGAAAACATAATTAATAGTTCATTTTGATTTGCTCCTTGCATTCAATGGTAAGAATAAGGTTATATAATAACACTTTATACCTATTGTAACATTCAACTCCTTCCATAACTTGCGATTGTTGGAACCCATGTCACACACAACTGCAACTACTGTGATGCTTACTTTTTTTAGAGCCGTTATAATTGAAAATAAAATTTCTTTTGTCATCTGACAATCAAACGCGAAGAAAACAGGCTGCTTCCACGATTTACGCAAACCACGGGCCATTACCACTTGCACATAGTTGGCGGGTTTTCGAACATAGTCTCCTGCCTGATCATATTCAAAAGCTTCGACGACTTTCATTTCGTCGAATGCAAGTACACATATTTTGTCGTCATCGCAAAGCTCAGACATGTATTGCATGCAATCAATGGATGCAGTCAGGAGACCCTCGCTTATATCGGTTTTCCGATACCAACGCTGCAGTGTTGAAATATGAGGCAGTGGGAAGCCTTTTTCGTACAAGTGACCGTACGCTCTCGGTCCAGCCGCGTGCAAACAAATTGCGTTGGAAATGTCTTTCCACGACCATTTAATATTTCTGTCTACATATATATGTATAATTTGTTAAACATATTCACAATCTTATATTACAATAAAATTTAAAACATACCTGGCAGACTCAACTTTTTAATCTCCTTCTTGAGGTTTGCAATATCTGGCTCCATTAAGGCCTCGAAAATTATACAGCTGGAAAGAGGTTGCAAAATATTGAAACATTGAGACATTGTATTTTTTATCTAAAGCACTTACTCTGTTTGCGTTTGAGAGTCATGCGTCTGAGGACCTTCAGTGGCAACCGAAAATCTTTTCTCCGACCTTTATTAAAGTTTAACAATAATTTTCTATAAACTACCAATGTGTTAACTTACTCTATTTCAACAAAACACGAATCCGTAGTGACGGATTTTGGGCCAGTTGGCATGCAATCTGACCTGCTTACATCGAAGGATGGAGGATGTGGAATTGCTTTTGGCAGCAATCTTGCCTTATTTCCACCGCAAATCATTACTTCGCGCGAAAAGTGGTCGCCACAAACGACGTCCCTGGGTCGGAATTGCATCCGGCAATGGGTACCCCACAACAAGCGCTTGTAATCTTCGCTTGGCACCTGGAAGAACGGTCCCGTTCCTCGTTCCACTTTTTTGAAGCAAATAGCACACTTTCCCATATCTTTTTATATTAATTATAGCACAATATTCAAAGAAAACCGCAAAATTCTGAAAAACACCGCAAAACACCACAAAACGTAAAAATATTGCCAATCAGAATGTAAACATAAACAACGAGTTTGACATTAGACCCACTTCGATTCGGAAAAAAGTTTATAGTCAGCTGTTTTTTAACACCACCTTTAATGAATTCGCCTTGATCACACCCGATTTGTAAGTCACAGCTGATTTGTAAGTCACAGCTGACTAGACGCGAGAACTCAGTGTTTGGCCCGGCCGAACTTGACGACGTTTTCAGCTGCTTTGTATATGTTGGCGTGTAATTTTGCCAATTAATCGTAAAGAGCTTTATTTACAACAATGGTGTCTTTGGTGACCCCCACTCAAATTTTCCGCCAAACATTTTCGTAGAATATTTTAATCCTTAAATGTCCTTTTTTAAAGGATATTTTTTGATTTTCTCGAAAAAAGGGTCAAATTGACCCATAAAGAGACCAGTTAGAGGGTTAAGATCTTCCATAAAAATAATCCTCATACAATTCCACAATACAACTCTGACCATAAGAATTCTCTCAGACATTAACTTACAAAATTTTTTTCATATAGTATAATGCTCCCTTCGACCAAAAAATGAAAACTTTGACCCACTGTGAAAAAAAAACTCAGACGTGCTGGACCATAAGTTTGTTCTACAAAAATTATCTACTCAACATACCCTTTCAGAATTATAGGGTCGCTATTATGTTCCAAAAATGCTGTTGGACAGTGTTATTTGAAACACGACCAATTGCACAAACAAATGGAAAATTAGTAATAGGAAATCAAGTTGCGTTATGTAATAACACCTTTATATCGGTTGAAAAATGTAAACCCGAACTCAACAATATATTTTGTAAAATAGACCCCAAACAGACATGTCTTATCACATTATTAAATAAAAAAACAGCTAATTGTACTAAAATTAAAGAATTTAATAAACCAATAGAAAAAGTAAAAGATGGAACTAGATTGCTTTCCGGACAACACACAGTTAATGCTACTAAAATAAATGGTACATATTTAGTAATTTTTGAAACAAATGTAATTACAGATAACACAAAATATGAAAGTCCTACTGGAAAAATTGTAAAATTTCTCAAACAAAATGATTATAAAAATTATGAAATAGTTGAATTTATGACTCTAACGAAAAACAGTTACAATTTACTAATATAAATTTACTTGAAAAAATTAATAACTCTTAACATTGTTAACTATAACAACAATCACAATATTAATTTATGTACTAAGGAAAATACTATTATTGTTAAAATTCAAAATACAACAAAGATTACATAAAAATCAAGAAAATTTGTATTTGGAATTGCAGGAAAAAATAAACATATTACTTACAAGAAAAGAATGAATCGAGGACGATTCATCTTAGAAAGGGGGGAGTTAACAGCAGCCCAAAACATTTACTGCAATGATCAATGTAAACAAAAAGTCCAATAAGCAACCCCAGCCATACTGTCAATGCTAATTGGAAATGATATTGGTTTTGCTTCCTAGAAAAACTAAAATATCAATTACGGAATCAAAACAAATATTATTTTCCCTTTTGACACTTTATTAGAATCACAGTACCATAAGCATAACTATAAACAAATTGAATCTTAAAAGATTCATAAAGTATTTTTGACACTCAGCAATTAAGTAAAAGCATAATAAAAATACATTCGCTTACTGTAATTGATTCCATGAATAATCCATTAAGAGATTTCTGTAAACAAATTGGCATTCCATTTAAAGTTCTTTTATAAATAAATGTTAAGATAAACAAAGCAAGAAATATGAAGTAAGAATCAGAATTAAGATCAACAAAATGTTAACTATAAATAAGCTGAATTATGAATAAAGAAAACAGTTTGCTTTGGGTCTTCAAGCAAGACAATGGTGTTTTTTTAAAACGCTCACCGAGCCCAAGAAAAGTAAATTTGCATCCATAATAAACCGATGGCAAAAAGCTCAAAGCCCTGCACCATGGCTTTTGTAACAGATGGAAGGCAGAGTATCTAGTAGAGATGCAAAAACGCATCAAATGGAAGCAGCCACAAAACAACTTGGAAGTAGGAGAATGTGTTGTTATAAAAGAGGAGAATCTACCAATGAATAAATGGAGATTGGGACGAATCTTAAAACTACACCCAGGATCCGACAATACAGTGAGAGTTGCAGAGGTACTGATCGAAAAGGGCACAATCACCCGACCAATTGTAAAATTGGTTCTACTTCCGCCCTACAGAGGAGGCAGCGAAAACGAGACAACCTCCCAGTAGGTCACCACTTATCGCCCTATTAACAACTCGAAACAATAAAACAAAAAGGAACTTTATTCGTCCTTGCATTCCACTCCCTGGCGAACAACAAAGTTCCACTTCCTTTATATCCGTAGAATTCCACTCCCTTGATAACCATAGATTCACCAACAACCATAAGTAATGTGAAACCAACCATCATGAGACCAACAGTACGAAAAACAAGATTTGTCTTACAGATAAGACATTTTACTATAAATCAAAAATCAAAAACTGAATCAAAGTCGGATAACAATTTGTTTCATCTTACTTGTTAGTGAAAACAACTCTCACATACATACACACAATGATTGTTTTTGTTGCGCTATTATTTGGGAAATCTCCAGACATTTATCTTAACCCCATACTCGCCTACTTGTTAGACAAATTTAATAATAATGAACTTTAAAGAGAGGAAAACGCGAACGGAAACTAATTTCCCTTAAGGCAGTTTTAATTCAGATCAGTCATCGATTTCTTTATATGCATTCATGCTTTTATTTTCGAACCTTGTTGTGCACATGCATATGTATGTATGTGTGCATATGTTTGTGCACAAATAAGTATTTTTTCCAAAAAGGGTTATCTACAAAAGTGACTGAGTTAGTATTGATACATTCCACGACATAAATGTGATTCTGCTTTGGGCAGTATTTCGAAAATCAGCGGTTGAGTATTCATTGATATGTGTATGCAAGTATACATACATAAATAATTTTATATGACTACGTTTTAACTCTAAAATAGTTCAGCTAATATCGACATTGCAGCTGTCACGCTTGCTACCCAATTGTCGAAACAAGCAATTGAAACAGCAAAAGCTTACAATGCAATACCGGTCCACGGTATTTAAGTATGTACCTGTTAATCACACGGTTTGCCAAATGCCTAAACACAAATTGTTGACTGTGCTTTATTTTAAGAAACAATATTACACAAAATAGTTTTTTTTTCAAAAGTACAATAGGGTGGATTCGGTAGGCACTTTAATTCCAAAAGACAAAAAAAAACTGTATGAACTACATGTAACATATGCAATGCATATTACGCATACATGTAACATATGCATAGCAAAGGGTGGTTCACAAAATAAACAAGTTCTGACAGAACGAAATTTGACACTGAAGATGCCACAACGCCGAAACCGGTTTGTCTCCAAACCAAACTTGACAAGGGATGACGGAAAATCGTTCGAACAAATATCAACAATTCACCCTGTCGGACAAGCAAAAGAAGAAAATAATATTAGTATATTTTCCAGAAAGCTGAGTAGATCATTTAACATCCCAATGAGACAGAAAACTTACGAAATATACATACATATGTATGCATCCGGGCAAAAAGAAAGTATTCGCAGTAGATTACTATCACAAACATCCTAAAAGAGCAATATCGGGGAAAACTCCGTCAGACCACCTGTAATTGGATTAAAACCTTATATTATTAAAGTTATGTACATACACTTGCACTTACCTACAGTTGATCAATTTTATTTGCACATAATATTGTTCGATTTTGGGTTTTCCACGGATTCTTGGAAATTCAAATACAACACACTGGGTAATTCCAAAGCAGTGACATGCCCACACTGATAGAAATATGTGCTATGCACTAAATTGGGAAATTTGTCGATGAGCGCCCGGTCCAGAGCGAGTGGTAAATCATGCACGGGCGATTGTACACGATCCAATTTTAGACGCAAATTATCTTGGAAAACACATTCAGCATAAAAGTGCGCTTCTTCTGTTGGCTTGACGTGTATGTTCAGCCCCTGTATCGCGGTTTAATAGTGCGGCAATGAGTTCAAATATTTTGGCGTACCTTCCACTGCGGCAAAAAGTGATTGCGCCATTCTTTTTCGACGCTCAAATTTGAAATTTGAGTAAAACTCCTGATAGGAATGTCGAGATTGAAAATAGAGAAGAACCGAGTAAAAGGTATGACTGCCTACAACGGTTATGGTCCACACATTTCGAAGCTGCACGTTTTTTGGTACTTCATTAATGAAATGACAGCCATTCACGGAAGTCAGCAAATTCTCCCCAAACGTAATGGTCGATGGTGTATCGATTGTAGATAATCGAGGACACTGCATGGATAATTCGTAAAACCGACTATTTTTTATACTTCGATACCAAAATTAACAAGTACTTATTTTCTAATATCAAGTTGTTTTTATTTTTACATTTTTGTTTTCGATGCATGTACATACATATATAAGCCCTTAGGGTTTTTTTGAGTGCATTGCATTAATATTTTACGCGTGGAAAAGTACATCAATCACTGTGCAGATGTTAATGCACCACTTTCAGAAAAATGAATAGTTAAATAATACATGAATGAGTAACAGAACTCATCATAGTAATTTTAAAATAGGGTAAATCCCACAACTCTTTTGTACCCAAAATTCTTACGTATCAAACTCTTTCACTGGCGACATCTGTAGTCCGCTAGCAATTACATGAACGTTGCTCGCATTGTTGCAATTTCTTTGGGCGGCAGGATAGGTGTCGAGTACATATATTTGTCACACCTAACTAAGAAAAATCGAAGCGAATTAATAATACAACCTTTGTTCACATATAAACAATTCACCGACACTTTTTTCACGATTAGGTGGAATAACAAACATTTACCCACATTATCGACGTGGAGCGGAATCCCGGACTTTCCGCCCACGCCCACCAGCACAACTACGCCATGGAATGGAATCTCGGCCTTTCCACCCACGGTCTTTACACTCACGCGCACTACCAAATCGCCAGTTACCGGCGACTTTCCGAAGCAATCATGCTACTATTACGCTACAGCCCACCACGGCAATCGCTCCAACCGCCGTGGTCAAGATTGAGGCACAAGGGCGACTGCACCGCGTTCGTGCACTCATCGACGTCTGCACCTACGTCGATTGTTTCGGCTGACTTAGCGTGGGAAGTACGGGGTAAACACCCAAGTAGCAACGCACGCCGTGGTAAAGCAACGCTTCGCGCGCAGGTGCCCTAACAGCAGCATCGATTCGTCTATTGCCACGCATTATACCCATATACGGCTCGCCGATCCAAATTTTCACACCGCGGCCCCAGTTCGTTTGGTTCTCGGCGCTGACGTGTACCAGAGCGTCATGTTGCCAGGCACGCTACCTGGCACCTTCGGTCCACTCGTCGCCCAGAGCACGATCTTCGGGTGGATCTTGTCGGGATCGGCGAGAAACTAACCGTTATACGAAAAAAAAAATAATAATTATGAAATTTTACGAATTACATACATTTAAGAGAAAGCAATGAAACAAAATATATAAGTTAACACATGACTCCCACGCCAACTGGCCTTCCACTCTAAACATCACAACGCTAAATCCATTCTTATGATGAATGCAAAACAAAATAAACAATAACAACAATAGCACAGCTGCAGCTGTAACTGATCACAGCTTTATTTAAGTTCCTAGAATTAAGCCGATACGTTTAAGCAAATTTGTATTTACATTTTTTTCTTAGAGTTAAGTTAAGCGGACAATTTTGTAAGTTCAAGTTAAATTTCGTCTTGGACCGTTTCATCATTCCTCCAGTCATAATCAACCGGAAAAAAGGCAAGGACTTACTCAACTTATATACATACATATATATACATATATAAAAATAAAAATGCAATAAATATAAAATTGCGAAACTTTCCACTCTGTTACATCGATTTTAAATGCGCGTGAAAGCATTCAATGAAAAAGCGCGTCATTTATAGACATTTCACCATGCAAACCAGTTTGGTTCTTTAAACATGAGCGTACTTCGCTCGTTTGACCCTGATTGAGCTCCAGAAATACTGCTCTTTCTGAAGCTCGACGGAAATTGATAAATTTTTATATTACTTCTCTAAAATATACAAATATGGCCGGTTTATTTATATACATACATATGTATGTAAATATATTGTAAAGAAATTTATAATTTACAAATCAAATACTTACCCCCGAGTTCTGTATGTAGTCTCGGTCTCTAATAGAGACAAAAGTCACAATTTAAGACCAGTTGCCATTCATTAGTTTCAAAATAAAGACTCTAGTCTAAAAATGAAGTCTCTAAATTGTGACCTGGTGATGAGCAGGTCACAAAAAGTTCAAATAAAAACAAGAGAAGAAAACGTAAAAGCGACGAAAAGCAATAATCTCTAGCTCATTTTGAGACTTGAGATGAGACTGAGTTACAGAATTCGGGCATTAGACAACTAAACTCACCGCAGTGTGTCCTTCTCGCTTGCCTGTTGACAGCTAACAAACTGAAATTTGCGCGCAGTAAAAATTACCAGTCATAAAATGTACGTTACAAAACAGGATTTCACCAACGTATTCCTACTTTTCTCTTCAGTCCGAAACTTGAGATTTCTTCTGCAAGTTCTGCGTTGGGTCTGCACTTGTTCAGCAAATCGAGTTTCTAGATTTAACCGGCGTCTGGAGCGTGTTTCTGTTTGAAATTGGAAATAGATTTCCTACTTAGCCTCGGCATTATATTTTTTAAACTAATTGCAAATTTAACAAATAAATAGAATTTTGCCATATTAATATTTTATTACTTATTTAAAACCTTGCTGCCGAAGAGATTTTTCTGTCACCTCTTGTTCGTCCGCTGCATTATTTTAATATTCCTTGCTCTTGGTTCTGCTTTGCTGTTCTAGTTGTTTTTGCCTCTCAACTTGGTGCTGTTGTCGTCTCCTCGTGCTTTTATAATGGTCACATGCATAATTAATAATTCTTTCATCAATACTATTAACCATCATGCCCTTGACTGTTAACAGCTAACAAACTAAAATTTGCGCGCAGTAGAAATTACCAGTCATACAATGTACGTTACAAAGCGGGATTTCACGAAGACCCAAACGAAAATGCGTATAAAGGCAAACTGCGGCAAGTTTCCAAAAATGAATAGAAAACACGAAAACTAAAACAGTGCGTCATATTCGAGATGTGCAGTCATCGTCGTTATCGCACACATTATACGTAGATAAAGCTGTGACAGAAATAGCGTGATATGGCAGAAGGTGCATGCTATGGAAGGAAGGGCGTTCTATGATTCTTTTCAAGGTAAAAAACAACCATATTTTGTGTGAAGTTTTTTCCGTTTGTGGTAAATTCTTAACATAAAACTGCAATCACATTACACACACATCACTTGGTAACTCTGCTTACGTTTTAGAAAAGTTTTTTCTAATAGCGGCCATCCCTCGGCAGGCAATGGCAAATCTCCGAAGGTATTTCTGCCATAAAAAGGTTCTCATAAAATACATCTGTCGTTCGGAGTCGCCCAAAATTGTAGGTCCCTCACACCCAAACACTGAGTTAAGCTCCAAATTATTGTTATTTTTTAAAATCCGAGTATGGCATTGCCGTTAACGACAGACACTTTGTGCATCCTTTTTACCCGACTTTACTTTTTTTCAGAGAAATCTAGAACGTTAACTACGATAGCGATAATGAACCAAGATTGTCTTATTGCGAAACCATTTCTAGTGTTCTTACTACCACTATTTTTTATTGGCAGTGCAACAGGCTTGCCACTACAGTGGTGGTGGAGCTGGCAAAACTTCCACCAATTTATTATTAGTGGCTTTAAAACCAGTTTCACTAAATCTTGAAATAGTGGAAAATAGCTTTGTATATTTCCATACTTTTCGATGAGATATTTGTCATAAAAACTTATACTAACTTAAGAGTCGGCTTAGTCTTTACTATGGTTATGGCCCTATGTATTTATCATATACCAAGTGTCAGAACTACACGTGGTTTAGTTAATTGCTGCGAATTCTTAATAAAAAAAAATTTCGACTATCATATTTGATATTAGCACTTATTAGTTAGCTAAAATACATACATATTTTATCATACATACATAGCTACATACATACATATGTACATATGGAAGCCATAGGTCAGCTCCAGGGTATTGGTATGCGTCCGTGCCCATTTGTTACTGATCAAGGGTCAAATTTCGTTAGCTTTTCTAGAATAGCAGGATTTTTCTCAACTCCTTAAAAATTAAACGGAATTTTTGGGAAAATAAGACCAATAGAGTTAGGTTTCATGGGCGACCTGTAGATTGGATCGATATCGTCCATCTGTACGAACAAGGCGCTAATTATGATATTTCTTGCACTTACAAATTGACCTCGGCACATGTTAGACCCAAATCATTTAATAAAACAAGCTTCTCACGTCTTTAGTAACTCAGTGGCAAGTGCGATGTTTTCAATTTAAAGCTCCGGGATTCTTAACAGTTCCAAGTCCCCCACTTTTTTAATACAGCCGGGTTTGTTCTTTTTGTGTTTGAAGCTAAAGGGAATTTTAAGCAACCTTTTTCAGCAACTTCAGATCAATTTAATTTCTTAAACGAACCAGAACAATTTCTTACTTCCATAAAGGTCCATGATCATTTAGGCCGCGATATTACCAACTCTTTCTCCTTCATTAAAGGCTGGCTTCTCAATATTAGCGGTTTACATCGTTTGGTCACATAAGGGTTATAACATTTTAATGACGAAAAAATTATGTAGAGATAAAATTTAAAACTTTTTCGGGCTTCTCTCGAGCTTTAAGACCTTGACCAAGATTTGATTACGGGATTACTGAAATAGATTTCTACTTAACCAGAAAAAATAACTCAGTATTAAGTCATTAAGTTAAACCACCTAACTAAACTAACTTTATTTCAAAACTCGAAGAAATATAGTATGTTCGTGCATAATTTCGATTCCACTTGCCATTTGCGGGGTTATTCGGAAATATTTTTTGAATAAAATGGTTCTTTCTAAGGGACTCAACCCATAAAGAAGCAGGGGACCGTAGGAAAACGGAAATACCTGTATCAAGTCCAAGCTCTTTTGGACGGAGTGGGACGTCAAGCGATCACAAGGTCTTCTCATGCTGAGCAGAGAAAACCTGTCCCTAGCTTTAGGAATCATAACAGGTCATATACTGATTGGCAGACACGCAGAGAGACCAGGTGTTCCCTGCAATGACTTCTGCAGAAATGAAGAAGAGCCTGAAACCGTGAGGCATCTTCTATGTGAATGTCCAGCACTATGGGCTAGAAGAAATAAATTCTTGGGATCAGAGTTCTTCGGAGACCTTAGCGATCTGACCAAAGTAGAGATTCGCAAGCTATTAAAATTCGCAGTTTCCACATGTTGGTTCGAGTACGGGGATTTTTCAAATCCGCGTGGTGCCACAATGGGCCTAAAGAAGCCCTAGGTGTGCTGGCGCGATCGCAAGCAGCCACTTTAACCTAACCTAAACCTAACCTAAAGCCATATTTTTATAGCGAAAATTGTAATGTGAACGTTATAAATCACTTTTTATAAGATTATAAACATACATACATTTTTCTTAATTAAAGGAAGGAATTTTAAAATTATTTTTAAGCTGTGGAGTATCGCCACTACATCGTTTACCAATATACCGCCTATTCGTTACTTTCGGCTGCAGTTACTGGTAGGCGGTGTACTCATTTGTAATGAAAATGTATTCATTTAAAAGAAATTAATTTCAAATGAAAATGAACAATTGCATATTATATATGATTTTATTATTACATATATGTATGTATGTATGTAATATTAACTATAATTTTTATTATATTGACTTTACAATTTGCCTTTTTCATACCTTTTTACAAGCTTTTATTTAACTTGCAATGTACTCGTATGTATGTAAGTATGTAACTATGTTTGTTCTGGTGGAATCTTGCAACTCAATTTTGAAGCAACCGATTGAGCTGAAATTTTGTATAGATGTTTAGTTTGGATAACAATGCATAGTAAAATATGTGACGTCGTCCTAAATGAAAACAACGGAACACATAAACTGTGTTTAATGCACTCCTACAATATGGGTTTCAAATGAAAATGTTTACTACGAGTATTGTCACTTGCGAAACGAATTTATTTGGCGAAGCGAACGCTTTGGCGAACATACATACCTCAAACTTACATTGTGAATACATACATATAATGAATAATAATAAGTTCAAATATAATGAATAATAAGAAGTTCTTATCAAACGTGTGTATGTGTGTATGTATGTAAATATATGTATTTAAATATATGTATTTGTAGATTCGACGCGAATTTCCGCTTAAACAATGACGCATTTATGTATGTCCTATTTATGCTGGTTCTACACACTATTCGTTCGTATGGAACAATAGTTCTTTAAAGACATGACTTCTGCACAAATATAATCTTAACATTGCAGGTGACTCAGGATACCCGGTAAGTCCCTATTTATCAGGGTTGTAAAATAATGCAATCATATGCGATTTAAATCAATGACTTCAATTTTTGAATGCAGTCATTGACTAACGTTTTGACTAAAGACTAAAAAATTAAGTCTGAAGTCTTTTTCTGAATTCTGACTCATTAGTCATTTGGTGAAGTCACTTAATGACTTCATTTTTCAGTGCAGTCACTAAAATGTTTGTAGCAATTTTATTATTATTATAATTCAAAAGCTTCTGAATTATTTAGCAAATTACAAATAAATAGGAACTTATAGGGACTTATTTATTTTTAGTAGCAACAACTGTTCGAAGCTGTCATCTGATAGACGTCCTCGACGTGGTGTATTAAGTATTAAGGCAAATGAAAATAGTCTTTCCACGGCGACTGAGGTAGGCAGGGGTGCGTTGTATTTAATGTACGCCCTTTTAACAGTAGGATAACGGTGCAGCATGGTTATCGCCGAAGACTTGTCAACCATGTAAGCTACAAATTTTGAAAAAGATATTACAAATGTTGGCTAAAAATGTTAATTACAATTACATATGTACTACAAAATTGACTGCAAATGACTTCATTGACAGACTTCATTCAAATGGCTTCAATTGACTTCAAAAAGAGACTTCATTCAAATGATTGCAACCAAATGACTAACAAAAAAAGACTTCAAAAATGATTAATTAGTCACCAAATTTAGTCTGAATAGTGACTTCATTTTTTTAGTCTTAGTCAAAGAATACAAAATTGATTCCAATCATTTGCCACGAAAATCAAGTGACTAATTATTCGCAAATACATGCATTCTTTTACATCTCTGCTATTTATTAACACCCTTCCGTCATGAGGAATCTGAAACTAGGGAGCGAAAGCAAGAAAAGTTGTTGAACGCCCGATCGGAGTTTTGTAATGCCGTTTCAGATGTCTTCTGAGTGATAGAAACATGCGCTACGATCCCGCTAAAGTAGCATCTACATATTATTAATATATGCTGCGCTTTGCACAACATTTGTAACAAATTTTGAATCGGTGATCCGGATGAAGCTGAAACTTTTTTTTAAATCCGTTGTATTATTGAAACCAATTAATGAAAATGTCAATGGTTCACCAGGAGGGCGTCGCAGAAGATAAATAGCTGATGCTTTGCTGTAAATGAAACTAGTGAATGATATATCGGATTCTTTTATTTTATTCCATACTTTTCAATCCCATGTTCTATACAGATTTATTAAATATATAAAAATAAAAGAAACTCTATGCTTTTAAATTAAATTTAAAAAATCACTTCAATCAATTCCCTCACATATAATAATAAATAATAGATAAAGCCATCACATGTTTTCATAACAAACTCACAAATTCAATTCAGTCCCTTAAAATATTAAATTTAAAAAAATTCATTACGTTTTTATAAAATAAACTATAAACTAAAATAAACATATTTTCAAGCGCCCTATTTACCATATTTTGAGTTTATAATTTTAACATTCGTAGTTTTATTTCCATATTTTCCTTATGTTGTCTTTTTTTCTAAATTTTCTTCCTTCATTTTCATAAATTTTATTTCTTCTTGTTTTTATTCATTTGTCTTTTTTGCATACCTTGCAATTTCGTTGAATTTTTGAAATTTTGTTGGAAAGGGTATCCTGAACTTTGGTCTGTTTCTTCAACGCTTACATCCGAATGATTTCACGATCCTCCACTGTCATTCTAGGATGGCTGCTTGATTATTGCGACGCCAAATCCATAGTTTTTTGTGTTTCTTCGCTCGTGCGACCTTCTGGCTGAAATTCAGTGCCATTTACCACAGTTTCTTCAACATTGGGCTCATATGACATGTCTGTAGGATTTACTCCGTCCTGTAGTTTAAGAAGCTTATCCACACTTTGTTCTAATGGAGATAAACTTTGCTGGGTATAAGGGCCTCCTCCTGTGGCAAGAGTTTCGCATTGGTTTGTCGCAATATTTTTTTTTAATTTCCATTTATAATCAAAACAATCCTAAATAAAACGCATAAGTAATTTCAACATTAAAAATTAATTCAATTCTTACCTAATTCCACTCTCCTCCGTTTTGCATTGGAGGACTAATAGCGTTGACTTCGGAAGCGAATAGCTCCCATTGCTCTGCCCTGCTTTTCTTAGTCGAACCAAAATTCCCCATTCCTCTGGTGATGTCCGAATTATTCTCCATTAACGCAACCAGTTTTTGGAATTGCTGCGTTGTTGTACTTTTTGTTCTGGAAGCTACATTTTGTTAAATATAATTAAATAAATAAAATGAATCAAATACAGATTAAAATTTACTTACGTCCTTACCATTTCAAATAGCGAATAAGAAATACGTTCGTTAAATTTTGCAGCAATTTTTTATTTATTTATTTTTTTTAGTCTATGAACAATAAATTCTTACAGACTATGAGAAAGTAAATTAGATTTCCTAAATAATAATATTAATTAACGAGTAACATTACAAAATTGAGTTTAAAATGATCACAAAAGATGACCTTGGTAGAGAAAAATCGAGCTCGATAGAATTAGAGATATACGGTTCCTTGAATAATACCCGCTGCGAAAGTTAGGGAAAGAACCGATCTTCAGCAGTAAGCTGCTCAATGCACTCAGGATTATTGTTATGAGTTTGTTTGTTAATAATAACAATATTTTGTTTGATTGCATAAATTTGCAAGGCAAGTTTGAGTTTTAATTCGAAAACACTCAGAACGGACTCCATGCCTATTTTTTGTGCAACCATCACCGAATCATACGCTTTACAGAGCTTTCCGGTTAAATTAACACAGTCAACACAAAAGTAGCTGAAATGGCGATTCGTTTGAAGTAATCTCACATGGTAATCAGAAATTGTGCCTTCACAGCAACGACGATGAAATTTTTTCTTACAAAAGCCATTACATGGCACAGTCAAACTATCATTTCTAGGAAACGATTTAGAGCACTTTCCACAAAAGTCGTCCATAATTCTGTGGACTTTTGGAAAACCCGCTTAAGTCGAGATAAGTAAATTTTCCAATTTCTTTATCATAAAAGCACATTTTCATAACGGTCATTTCTGTCTTATCGGCGTACTGATAGCGTGATTAGCGACGGAGATATGAATTTTGAAAAAGCATCTTAAGTCGATATTTTTGCCTAGTGCATTTGCGAAAACAACTTAAGTCAGATAAGATAGAAAAGAGAAAAAACATTCTAAATAAACCTCTAACTATCGTTTAGAAAACCATCTTAAGTCAACTTGATGTGACGCTTTTTTTTTATTTTGCTTTTGGAGAAAGAACTTAACTCGGTGTAAGTTTGTGTTTGTGTCATTAAAATGTTTGAAAAAGGAACTTAAGTCGAAATAGGTTAAAAATTTTGTGAAATTTTTCGTCTCAGGTGATTTTTGTAAATGCTCTAACCTGACATAAGCGGATATTTTTTTCTAAAATCAGTTTGGAAGAAGCACTTATTTCCTTTAAACTTGGTTTAAAAAAAAATTGTTGCGGTTGGTCGAAGATAGTTGACTGTAAAATCATAAGAAATCATGACCCTTTTATGTAATGGTCCTATTTCTTTTTAATATGTATTAACAAAAGTTTTGTTAACAGTTAAATGTGTTTTTTCGCTCTCCTGTAAAATTTGGTTTATAGACTTAAGTGGGTTTTCCAAAAGTCCACAGAATTGTTAAATAAAAAATTTAGCAGACCAAAACACGTCTGCATTCAACGAAAGCACAGTATCTACATATGTACATGTGCGAAGCAAATGTCGTTTTTTCGCCAGCGGCAATACTAAAAATTCATTTTCGTCATTCGTTCGCCATTTTCTGGTAATCAGGAATGTACCTGCCGTCTTACGTTAATCGTTGACTATGTTACAGCAAAAGACGCTTGAGAGAGAGGCTAATCTCCGCGCATCTAACGCACGAGTTATATTATATTGATATTTACTTATAACTGTTGTTAATTCCTACTTTGAAATGTTCCAAAAAAAAGTTTTCTTATGTTCATAGAAAATTTAATTTCAACTTTTAGTTATGTACATCAAAATTTTTCATTCAAAGAAATATTCTTGTATCAAACGTTGTAAACAAATTTCTCTTTTAAAATAAATATAAATTCTTCAATATTTGTAATAAGTTTCTTTTTAATATTATGGATATCTTTACATTATGTATTAAAGCTTATTTGGCGCAGTCATCGGATGAACGCGACTTATTATCCTGAATTAAACCAAAGTTTAATGAAACCCCGTTTTTTCAAAAAACTTTTAAGAAAAAAAAGGAGATAAAGCCAAAATTAAAAGAATCCTGCAGAAATAAAAAGGACCACAACAATCAAAAATTAAATTAAAAGAAAGGACTGTAATAATCCTACGAAAATAAAAGGAATGCAGCAATCAAATATTAAATAAAAAGAAAAGGCTTTAACAAATAGCAATTAAATACTAATTTAATAAAATACAAGCAACCACTACAAGGGAAAAATCAACAATCAATTTTGCTATAACAATGGCACTACAACTTACATTTAAGGACTTTGTTAAGGATGCTCAACAAATAAGGGAATTTAGAGGTGATGCTTCTTATGCCTTGACTTCATTTATTCGGAAAGTCAACAACAGGTCAAAGATTATATTCACCAGCGGGTAATTTTAATTAAAATACAAGGAGCAGCTCTGCACACAGTAAGAACATTAGGGCCAAATCCAACTAGGGAGGCGACCCAAAAAAATTTAGTAAATAATTTTGGTGTAAAGGAAAATTGTGGAATTATACATTATTTAATTAAAATCTGCGAAATTTTGTGTAAAATTAATGAAAAGTATGAGTTCGATGAAGCTAAACCGATTGAATTTAGTTTAAGCAATGCAGAAAAACTTATTCTAAAAACATTTTTAAATAATATACATAGATTTAAATTTAGCGTCAATAATTATTAATAATAACTTCAACAATTTAAGGGATTCTTTCAATTTTCTTGAAAGAGAGGGTTTAATAAGACATAATGAAAATAAGACTTATAATTTTAAAAATAATCCAGGTTCTTTCAATAAAAGAACAAACTATAATTATAATAATTTTAACTATTTTTAAAATTGAATATTTAGGGATATTCACGGTTCAAATAAATTTAGTTATGGATGTCAAACACCAAATTTAGTAATTTCTCGGAAAATAGAAATAACGGAAGTTATCCCAATAGAGATAATTTTAATAATAATTGTAATTCTAATTTCAATAAATATCAAAAATTTAGTCAATTTAAAAATAAATAAATAAGAAGTAATAATAATACTAATAATATTACCAGTAATACTAATATGGAAGTAGACCATATGCAAACAAAAGAATTAAGAATCTCCAAATTTTTCAGATAAAAATTTTTATTTAGCAGCCTCACAAAATCATTACCAGTAATTGAAATAACAATAAATAATAACAAATTAAGAGCATTAATTGATACAGGTTTAACAACATCGCTTTTAGGTCAAGAAAAATTACCGGAATATAAACGATATGAAATCATTACTAAATTACATATTGAGTTTAATGAAGAAGGAGCAATGTCTTGGAAACTAACTGAATTTAAAGGAAAACAATTTGATGCAATAATAGGACAAAATATTTTAAAGCCAATGAAAGCAGTAATATTTATGTATATATGTGTAATGAGACAGTTACTATAAATGGTGATGAAATTAAAATTTTTCAATCATGTCCATATTTATAAATTGAAATTCATCAATTAGAAATTTGCAGTGTTGATAAAAAGTGGCTGAATGTCTTTTTAAAGACTTAACCTTTAACTGATGAGGTGCAATTTTTGAGCGTATATGTAGAGGTGGTAGTAAATTTGACACCATTTTCTACCTTTTAATTAAAAATACGTTTTCATGTTATAATGATTTTGTATTAAAATAAAGACATCTAAAATAATTCCACTTACAGATTTGGAAAAAAAAATTAATGTTTTTGTAAATTTGCGAAAAATAAGTAGTTTATTTCAATAGCCTTTTTATACAAACATAAAATAGAGGTATCCTTAACCTGTACTTAAAAAAATAAAAAAAAAACTTAACAGTAAATTAAATTGCATTTCTTCACTGCCTAATACATATAAATTATTATAAAGAAGGAGCATTCTTGAGTATCTTATATTTTAGAAAATAACAATCATTCATTTGGGTAAATTTAAATATTACTCATCATATTCATTATTTACACAGTTAATACACAAGCGTTTGCTACAACCCATACACATTGGTTTTTGACATTCTAAGCAAGTATGAGTTGTTTTTCTCTTTAATTTATTAGGACAAATTTAACATAACTTGCTTGATTTGGACCTAACTAGTGTTTCGTTAACAGGCTCTGGAAGAGAATCCTTACCTAATATCATGTGAATAATGTCCCGTAAAGAACGAGTTAATCTTTTGTTGTATTCTCTTCTTTGCAAATGTGGTACAACTAAATTTTTAGCAAGTATTTTTAAAAAGTTGGCTCTCGAAATTTCATTGTAGTTACGTCCAGATTGATTCAAAATATATGCATTAACTGCACTTATATCAACCAATCTGTAAAATATAGCTAAAGGCCAACGTCGTGTACGGCGACTACATGAGTAAATTGAACACTTTTTGTCGAGTTCATAGACTCCTCCTTTGGTGTTGTTATAATCAGCAATCATTTCTGGTTTATTTGTTATTGTATCATTTGCTTTATGATGATGCATCGAAGAAATTAAAATAACTGAACGATTTTTCCTGGGTACATAAGATAAAAGCGTAATATATTTTGTAAACCCATAAATACAACTTTCAATTGACCTATTTTTATTTGGTAAAAATTCTAAAGGAATTTATTTTTTATTTTTTCTGAGAGTACCTAAATATGTAAGTTGACGTTCTTTTAGTACTTCCAATAACTGAGTTGATGAGAACCAATTATCTGCAGTAACGTTTCTGTTACTCCCTTTTATAATACTGCATAATCTCAATACTGATTGTGTTGGCACTGCAAGTTTTTTTTCTACATTTGTAAGGTTAATTCCGTCTGAGACCTTTCCACAATAAATATAGGCATTTAAAAGATAGTGTGTTTTTGCATCTGTTATAGCCATTATTTGTATACCGTATTTTGCTGGTTTCTGTGGCATATAAACTTTAAACTTACATCTGCCCCGAAATGGTACTAACATTTCGTCAATACAAGCGTGACTGCCTATGGAGTAACTCTTTTTACAATTCTCAATTATTTTATTAAAAAGTTCTGAAATTGCTGCTACGGGGTCGTTTGACAATCTTTCTTTCCGATCGGAGGAATCGTCAAACCGTAAGCACGATAGTATGTTCAAAAATCGCAATCGAGACATAGTTGCTCTAAATAAGTCTCTGCCGGTTCCATCAGTTGCAAACAAAAGATCTGCAGATTCGCGATTAGATTTAAAAACTGAAGAATATAGTAACAGGCCCAAAAATGCTCGTAATTCAATTTTATCTAAAGGTTTTGCTTCAACTTTATTTGTAGACTTAAATGTTATTGCTAACTTCCTGTTGGTGTGTTCAATAATCATATCCTCAACATCTTCATCAAAAAACCGTGACCAATATTGAAACTTCATCGTTTCCGGCTCATCTTGATTCTGTGTAGAACTCACTGAGGTTGGTAATCGTATGATATTATGCAAGGGAGTTCTACTAAATCTTTGTGGTTGTTGTGCTGACCATTTAAAACGATTTCTTCCGTAGTAATACGCAATTTTAGAAACATTGTTATTATTAAATTCAATCTCATTGCTTCAAGGTCTTCATCATTTTGCTCTTCTAATACGTTAATTTCTTCTCCGTTATCCACTTCGAATGTTTCTGAGTTACTGTCACTGCAAAATTCAGTGCAAAAATTTGGATCGACGATTTCGTCATCAAAGTCGCTTGTACCATCATAAATTTCGTCATCGTAAAACTCATCATCATCCAATATTTCGGTAATATCTTGCATGCTCAAATTTTTTGAATGTGCCATTTTTCCAAATATTCCAAAATGTTAAAAGTTATTTTCTAAAAACCTGTTTGAAACATTTTCCCACTTAAAATTACGCTAACGTAGAGGTGTAGTATTTTTTTTTTCTATGAATTACTTACGTTAACCCAGACGTGGTAGTAAAATATTTTCTATGCAAAAGTTGCACTAATAATGACGTGGGGTAAATTTTACACCAACGCTCTAATTTATGCGCATTACCAATCCCCGCCACTAGTGAAACTATACTGATAATAAAATTGCAATAAAATAAGGGGGTACTGAGAATATACACTCATGAGCGTGAAAAAGAGACCCGTTATGAGAAGAAACAAATAGAGAGTGTAAAATTTACTACCACGTCATCAGTTAAAGGTTAAATAAGGAAGTACAAATAGTTATAAAAAATATTCTTGTTTCGTTTAAAGAATTAATTTATATTGAAGGACATCCTTTAACTAATACAAATGTAATTCAACATGAAATTCGTACAACAACAGACAAACCAATATATTCAAAATTATATCGGTACCCACAAATTCATTAAAAAGAAATCTGCAAACAAATAGATTGGATGATGGATCAGGGAATTATAAGAGACAGCAAGTCTCCTTACAATAGTTCTTTATGTATTGTACCTAAAAAAATTGAAAATAGTGGGGAACAACAGTGGCGAATTGTTATAGATTATAGGGCTTTAAATAATATAAGAATAGATGACAAATTTCCAATTCCAAACATTGCAAATCTATAGATCTAGCGAAAGGATTTCACCAAATTCTTGTTAAAAAGGAAGATTGTTTGAAGACAGCCTTTTCTACTCCTTATAGGCATTATGTATTCGTTCGTATCTCATTCGGTCTAAAGAATGCTCCTACAATATTTTAACGTTGTTTTAAAGGATTTGATTAATAAAATATGCGTTGTATAACTTGATGATATCCTCGTTTTTTCAACTAGTTTTCAAGATCATATAAATGATATAAAAAGAGTTCTCGTGAAATTGAAAGAGGCAAATATTCAAATCCAAATTAATAAATGTAAATTTTTTGCAAAAGAAACATTGTATTTAGGACATATTTTAACTTCCGAAGGAGTTAAACCAAATCCTGCTAAAGTGGATCAAATATTAAAACTTCAATTACCAAAGACAGTTAAATATATTAAATCATTTTTAAGTATTACCGTATATTTATTAAAGATTATACAAAATTAGCTTATCCGCTAATAAAATATAAAAAAAATGATTTGAAGCTACATAAATTTAAATGATTCCAATTAGATATGTAAATGCTTTCGAAAAGGTAAAAACAATTTTACTGATTACAACTTATTACTGATGCAAGTATTAATGCAATCTTTGCTGTTTTACAACAGAACCAACATCCAATATGTTATGCTAGTAGAACTTTACATGATCACGAAAAAAATTATTCAGTAACTGAAAAAGAACTTTTAGCAAAATTCATTTCTTGCATTCGCATTTGCACTTCTTCCCACATAATCTGGGCCAGTTCAGTGATGAACAAGGCGAACACTTCTACCACGAAATGGCTACGATCGAAAAACGTTTCGAAGGAAAAAACAAATTAAATATGATGGCAAATTATTGCTGGTCAGTACAACGCGAAACTGACGATGCTGACCTAAGGAAAAAACGGTCAAAAAAGCACTTTCGATCTACATATATATTTTCATTTAATAATATTTATTAGTATATTAAATTCGTTGTAAATTTTTGCAAAAATTTCGTTCTTATAAAAAGTAAAATAACTCAGTCATTTTTTGGCCGATTTTTTAAAAGAAACATTCGTTGAACTCGGTATTAAAAGTACTCTTTGAATCTAATCAAAACTCATTTTGTGTTTTTATAAAATAGTGTGTGAAAATATCGCCAAAGTCAAAAAAAGAAGAAAAAAGGTAGCAAAATTTAAGTTTGTTTTGCAAAAACAAGTAAATTCCTTCGGCTTTATTAAAACGTCTATATATCTTTCAAAAGGTCTGAGTTTCTTCTTTCTTAAACCGTTCATGGAATGAAAATTGTTGTTAATTAGCTAAGATATGGGCACGAAAAGTCGGTTTTTTAAGGTTAAGTCGAGATTTTGGGGGTGTTTGACAAATTCCAAAATTGGATTCTCGTTCTACTCGATAAGACCTACAAGGAAAATAACATCACTTCGCAGGTATTTCGACTTCATTCTTTTTTGTAGCACTGTGTTATTAATGAGTTATTTTTAAGTTGTTAAGATACAGGAGCATCTTAGTTTAAATGAGAGAGAAGTTATATTATATTGATATTTACTTATAACTGTTGTTAATTCCTACTATGAAATGTTCCAAAAAATCGTTTTCCTATGTTCATAGAAAATTTAATTTCAAATTTCAATTCTGTACATCAAAATATTTCATTCAAATAAACGTTGTAAACAAATTAATTATATATTAAAACTTATTTCACGTTTAGAAATATTTAGAGAGCGTGACAGACAGCTGTAGAATGATTTAAACCAAATTCATGATTTTGAAGTGTTGAATGAAGAAGCTCAACAGGAAAACTTTGAAGAAGAGTTGGAGATGCCAGAATAGCACAACGATGACGAATTCCTTAATGCTAGAAGCGCAAATTAAAGCGACGAGCGTCTACAGGTGTTCATAACGGGTAACGTTGGGACTGGAAAGACCTTCCTCTTTAACTTATTGGAAAATAAAGTTAATCGGTGTTACGGCGAGCAAGTTTTTTAAGTTCGTGCGCTTACAGTGGTGACAGCGCGCTTAGTAGGACGATTCAAATTACATTCTACACTAAAATTGGCCGCGTTCATAAGACACAACTGTTGCGCAACAGTTGAGTGTTTGTATTACAAACGCATAGTTGAGTAGAGCCGCTCAGCTCAACAGTTGCCTATTTGACGCCATTTTTTCCATCATAACATTTTTTCGCTACATGAACTCAACATGTTGAGTCAGCCTAAACAGCTGATCGAACATAGTCGTGCCTTCATAATCAAAATGCAACGCCGCTTTGTTAGGTGGCAGCTACAAACTTATTTTTTCAATTTCGCATTATTTATAACATAAAGTAACTAAAATATTTGAATTAATCTTTCTTTACTAAATATATGCTTATTATTATGATGTGTGACTTAAATTATACACCTCTTAGATGATTAAAACGATGAACAATATATATACATATATATATATATAAATAAATATATTATTTTGAGCTGTTTAGTTTTTAAAATTCTTTACTTAGGCAATATTTTATTTTATTAATTTTTAATTGTTTACATGTATCAGCTGTTCATTTGACAGTGTATTCATCTAGCCGTTTCTAAGACAAAACAGTTGGGTGCAACAGTTGCCTTCAATTTGGCAACAGTTGAGCTCAACAGTTGTGTCTTATGAACGCGCCCATTGCCTGTGCAAAAGGATGGTAGAACAGTGCAGATACCTATTCTTACTAGGAATTACTTGCGCTTGATGCGGCAATAGTGGCAACATATTGAATTTTTATTTATCGATACAATCTCTATACGTTGTTATCAATTAAAACCTTGTTTTTAAATTTTTTTTTACTTTTAATTTTTGTTTTATTAATGTTAATTTGTACATATGTATGTATATTATTTCGCTTTGACGCTTCATATTTGACGGTGTAACCGAAATTGAAATAAAAAAGTAACGGGACTTGCCTTACATATCTTTGTTTGTGTAAATTTAAGTCGCAGCAATTTACAGGACTGGCATAAAAATAAAAGCAAAAAATCTCCTCCACTTTGTCTCGACGCATTTAGCAAGAGGCGAATTTCGTTTTCGATCGTTTACCTACTGCATTACCAAGGGGACAAGCCAAGCCTAAGCAGTTTCCTCTGAAATTCAAAAAATTTACACAAACATTCACAACGTTTACCAATTTCACCCTCCCATTTACAAAAAAAAATATTTCAAAACACATTTGAAATTGGATACAAATTTAATATGTTTGAACGTTGTAATAAGCATGATTCAATCATACAAGGTTGGATAATTAGGCAGTTGTCTCACTCTTGCACGCTGCCTTAAGGTAGCCTGTGTTGCTCTCTTTTAATGTAAGAAAAAAACGTTATGAAACACGTGGAAATTAGTACTTTTCTTGTGAAATGGCAGCCAAAACTGTTGCCTTTTTGTAGTTTTTAAATTATTTTAGCATGCCTTACATTAAATAATCGAATTGACGGCATTCTCGTATGTGTTTCAGTAGCCTTGTTTATCTAACAGCGAACAGGAATTGACATATTTTTTCTTTGCATGTATGAAATTGATTGGTCGTTGGTTCGATTCCCGGCCAGGTCAGATCATTTTGTTTGATATTTTTTTTCCAAGAAAGCATTTTATGTTTTTAAATAATAAGGCCTTTTTTGACGAATTAACAAATTTTATTCGATTTTTTTAAAGAGAAAAGTTGGTAAGTGTATTGTTTAAAGTGTATGAGTTACGTGAATCTAACAAATTTGTGTTTTTTTTAGTGAAATTAAGTGAAAATGCCAAAAACAAAGAATCGATGTGTGGCAGGGTGTGTGGATGCAAGCCGATTTTTCACCTTTTTAAGTAAGGAGAAGGACAGCGCCAGGTACTACATCAATTATCTTTTGAAGAGTGAATTCTTTACATCCGTAGTGTTTAAAATTAATAATTTTTAAGTTTTAATTAACTTTGTAATTAACTAATTTAACTAACTTTGTAATTAGGTGCATACAATTTATGGCATACCAGAAAATATTTCCGACAATTGTACTTTTTTCATTGAGATAATAATATTTCAAATATAACAGTTAAGTAATTAGTGTTAAGTTCTAATGTAATGTAAGAAATAAGTATAAAGTTGCTAGTTAAGAAATAAGCCTTTAAGTACTAATACTTCATAACAAACAGTTGAGGATATATGTATGTATGTATGTATGTACGTTTTGAATTTGATGTAGATAAAATGGTTTAAAATATTATGTTGTTGATGTTGTTGTCTTAGCGGCAATATTATGTGTAAGGTAAATGTGTTAAGGTTTAGAGGGCTTTTATTTGATACTCTTAGATATTCAATATGGATTGATCGTCTGGGTGTAGGGGAAGGAAAGCCAGAATATTTATATGCCTGCGAGCGTCACTTCTCATCAAAGATGAGATTTGAGAAGAAGTTGTTGCCATCCGCTGTTCCATACTCCAATTTATCAAACCAACCTACACTCAGTTGTCAGGCAGATTATGAGGTTCCTAACTCAGTAATCGAGTTAGGAACCGAAGACTTCGTTCCAAAGCAGATTGAAAATTATACTAATTTAGAAATTGAATCGGGAGATCTTTTATTACTTGCGTCTGTTGCAGAAGGAGCCCAGGAATATGAGTATGACATCTTTCGCAGGTAAAGAGCAGAAAATTATGGAGGAAAATGCTAGGTTGAGGGTTAGATTACAAGAAAAGAGCCAAGATATTAGCTATTTACGAGTTCAGTTAGCAGAAATGGCAATAAAGTTAAAAAATCTGGAAAAAGAAGTTAGCGATTTAGATGACGGCTCTAGTGTCAATAGGAATTTGGTTAGAAATCTTCCTCCGCAGGTTAGCAGTATAGTGGAAAATAGTTTGACGAATTGTAGTCGCCAACCAAAAGGTCGTAGATACGATAGTTATTTTAAAACTTTGGCTTTAGGAGTATACTTTCTTTCGCCTTTAGCTTATAGACACCTAAAGCATCTCTTTAGGTTTCCGGAAGAACGAACACTTGACGAGTTCGTTTCCGGATGGCCTAGAGACCCAGGTTGTAATAATAGTCCTTTGAAGTGCTTAGAGTTAAGAGGTCGGGGCTTTACGCAGGACCAAAAGTTTGTGTCGATTTTGTGTGACGAAATGGCACTTAAGAGTCATTTGCAATATGTCCCAAAGTTTGATAAAACTATAGGAGTTGAGGACTACGGCGATGAAAATCGTACGTCTAGATTAGGTAATAGCGCAATAACTCTCATGGTCCAAGGCATTGGAGGGATGCCTTGGGCCCACTTATTGTCCATGGTTCCTGTAAAGGGGATGTTGCCAAAAAGTATATTTTTGAGGCCAACACCCAATTACAAAGTATAGGTCCCATACGTTGCCACTTCGTTTGTGATCAGGGATCTAATTTTCTTTATTTATCTAGGATTTTAGGAGTTTCAGAAGAGTGCCCATATTTTCAGGTGAATGGCAAGGACATTTTCTTTTTTTTTTTATAGCCCCCATCTCCTAAAAAGTACTAGAAATTGCCTGGAAAATTCTAAAAACAAAGTCAGCTTTAAATCGCGTTCCGTTAGTTGGTCTGATATTGTTTATTTCTACAACAAAAGTTCTCAAAATCCCGTTCGTTGTGCTCCAAAGCTTACCGACGCACATATGTTTCCTAATAATTTTCAAAAAATTAGCGTGAAACTGGCATTCCAGGTTGCTGGCTTCATATAGCTCAGGGCTTTTGACGTGTCCTAGCGCTCGCTTTTTAAATACCGCGGAGTATATTATATTTTTTAATAAATTGTTCGATATTTTTAAAAGTCGCAATTTTGAAGCTATTTATTTTGCCATCAAAGAAAGTATTTTCGGCCACATTGCAACAAATTCAATTTCTAGATGAGGCTGAGGAAATTTTAAAGGTTAGAGATGAGAATGGGTCTGACATCACTTCCTCTTTAAATTACATTAAGGGTTGGATCTTAAATATTAATAGTTTACGACGTTTGTGGCGATACTTGTCACTCTCAGGCTTCAGTGACCTACAGACGAGAAGATTTCGTCCGGACAGTTTAGAGCATTATTTCGGACAAATTAGAAAGGGGGTGGCAGAAGTGTTAGGATAACACCTTACATGTTCTGCAATTTTTTTAGGAAGTCTTGGGGGTTACGATACGCCAATATTGTAGTTAACGGAAACTGAGAACCCGCCTCGCATAACGACTGCTTTTATCCTGAACAATCTAACCAAATTCTAGCAAGCGTGTGCAATGACAATCTAGTGCGGACCTCTCTGGGCAAGAATTTCAGGGCCTACCACGACCGGAGCATAGTTTTAAAAGGGTTAGAATAGAAGAGCAATCCGAACTAGAAGATGTAGAAGTAGATTTCCTTAAAGAAAATGCGTATGCTTATTTTTGCGGTTACCTCTATTTGAAAATACATAAGACGCACGCTTGTTCCCAACCCTTACGTTATTTATTAGATGATGATCACTCCAGCGAATTCTATTTCATTCAGCAAAGACAAGAAAATACTATGTGTCTCCCATATGTAGGAAATATGGAGTAGGTAGAGTAGAGATGTGCGTCTGCTTTGTTTTACTTAATTTTTGAAATATGTATGTATAAATACTTTGTTTTAAGAATTTTCCGAAACTCTTATTTTCCCTTCGGCTTCTGATTTAGTAAAATAAATAAGTACTTAAATAAATATCACTGTCAACTGTGTGGGTTTCGTATTATTTTATTTTTTATTATTGTATTTCTTATTATTTATGTATATATATTTAGATATGATTTTTTTCCCCATATTAATCATTTGTATATATGTATGTATATGTATGTAAACATTACATCTTTGTACCTTTTGATTTGTTTCATTACTTTGTGCAATTTTTTACTGTTTAACAGTAAATTTTCAATTGTTTGTGATATTTTGTTTTGTCCAACGTTTTTGTTTGCCGATGTGATTTTTATTTATTTTTATTTATGATATTGGAATATTTTTCATATTTTGTTATGTTAAATTTAATTTATAATACTTTGTAATTTGAATATACATATACATATATATATTTATATGGGTGATATACACTACTGGGGAACCGAGCACCAAAAAATAACTTCGGTAACGCGCCTTTTGCATACCTCGATGGTGGTGTGAAAACTGCAAAATACCAAAAAAAAAAAAAAATTTATAAATAAAAATCGTCTTAAAATCTCTAAATTAAGAGTTAAATTTAATATATAAGTTTTTACAGAGCATAATGGTTTTGATTTACATACAAATATTGTATTTCATATTAAAAAGATATCCCTAAAACGATTTTTTTAAAGCAAACTCGGTATAAATTGCATTTTAATATATGTACGTGCATATACATGTATGTATATTTATAAGAAAACGCGCTATATATTAAATTATTTGTTTAATGCATATATACAAGTTTTTGCAAAATATGAATTTCTGCGATATTTTATTTGTTTTCATGTTGATTTCATATTTATAAATGTATATAAAGGTAAATACATATTCTTATTTTTATTGCATTTTTATTTATTCTGTTAGCAAACCTTAATGGTGGCGAGGAAACTGCAAAATCTCCATAAAATGCATTTCAACAAAGTGACTCTTTTGGAAAATGTTATAAAAAATGCGCCTTTTGACAGCGCTCTCACGAAACAAAGAGTTTCGTATCATATTATCTTTGACTCGACTCGCACTCCTGATCTCTGAGAGCACAAATCAACACAGCGATATTTCAGAGCAATGGAACCACATCTCTTGCTCTTAACGTACTGCCGCTTAACAATCTATTGGTTTTCAGCGAGCCCGAAAAAACGACTGGTACGATGAGGAATGTCGCGTTGCCACGGAACGGAAAAATTCTGCGAGCCTTGCGCTAGAGATATCGTGAGTTGAAAAGAAGAAGAGAAAGGCCGAAATACGTGAGTGCGTAGAGCTTAAAATGCTGGCCTAAAGGAAAAGCGCCCGAAAATTCTTTCAGACAGTACGACGGCTAACTAAAGGTTTTAAGACCGGGGCGAATTCCTGTAAGAACGACAAGGGAGCACTTCTATACCCTACTTAGTGGCAGTGACAGAGACCCCCTTGGGGAAGATGATGATCCCGAAACCCCAATCAATGACGACGGAATTCATGTTCCGTTACCCGAATGCGACAAAATCCGTATAGCAATAGCACGGCTAAAGAACAACAAAGCGCCCGGAGCTGATGGGCTGCCAACTGAGTTATTCAGCACGTACCAGCTTATCTGCTAAGCTAAGCTCGGCCAAAATCGCATAGGCGGTTGTCGAGCCAATGAAAGAAGAAAAAGATACATACATATGTATGTACATATGTATATGATATGTATGTATGTAAGTGATATGTATGTATGTATGTATATAAATTTGTTAAGCATATGTGATTATTATTTATAGTTATATTTATGTCTAATTGTTTGTGTTTTATATGTGCTTGTAAAAAATGCAGACTCCCTGATGAAGGCGAAAAATTTAATTCAATTGAGACAACACAACTGGATGTGAGCGAGAAACTGGCGGAAATTCAAGATGCCCTCTCCGATAAGGTAGTAACAGACGCACACTTTAAATACTATGTATGTACATACATATGTATGTATATTCTTCGTATCATCTAATTTTCCCATTTTAGATTCCTGAACGTGAGGAGTTTCAGACTCAAAGCAAATTGTTGCAGGAATGCAAAGTTTTTACAGCTAGAGTTCAAAAGTCTGTCAATCGCATCACGGGTGATATATAAAGCGAGGAGTCAACCGATTTAGCTACTTTGATAACCATGTCAACGGTGGAGCAGGTGCAAAATAAAACGTACGCTGACGCAATCGTAACAAAATTACTCTTATATGTTTAGATTGGGCTTCTAGCAAGATCAAAGGGCACAAAAGTAACAGTTGACGGGGTTATGCGTGGCTTGTTGTCATGAAAAGTCAAAAAAATACGTACATACATATGTACATATCTACATAACTAGTTTTACTAATCTACATAACTAGTTTTACGCAGTATCAAAAATGTTAATACAATTATATTTTCTAAATTTAAACAACTAATAATAACATAACTTAAAAAATAGGTACAACTATATCTTACATAATAAAATTTAATATTTAAAATAGTAAACAGAATTATTAGCGTTATGTTTGTAAATATCACATTGTGAAAAAACTAACAAAAATAAATAGTAGAGCTTTAAAATTAAAATAATAAACTAAGCGCTTTGTGAATACTGTAGGATAGAATAAATGTATACAATAATATAAAGATACATTTAATTTAAAACATGTTAAAAATATCAAAAATGAAGAATATTTAATAAGCTAATGATTTGAACAAGCCTTCTTTTTTAGAGCAAGGTAGAGATATTTTTTTCTTATATGATATACATAAGCTTGAAGTGTTAACATAGTAATTTGCCTCGAGGATATAAGGGGATTCACAAGGTGTCTTTAAAATTTTCGATAGTTCAAAATTTATTTTTTATTTGTAATTGTTTGGCCATATACATATGTATGTAACTATTTCATTTAAAAGCTAATAACAATTAAAAATTTATTAATTTTTTGTTTTTGTTACATTGCTGGGAAAAATAATGTCAAATAATATAACTTGGAATTTTTAAAATTTTACGACTTAATGACAATACGACCTTTAACGAAACCTTGTGAATCACCTACACATTGAGCAAGCTCCGAACATTCATTGCGTGAAAATATTATTTTCAGGGCCAAAATGTTCTTTAAAATAAGAAAATTACATATACTTATAAAGACTTAAATGGAACACAAAAAAAAAATTGTTAAATACTGACCTAGAACCATCTGGAACCATAAAATAATTAGCAGTAATATACAAATACAATATACAAATGCTGGTATCTTTGGAAATGAGATGGCGGACATGCTCGCAAAAAAGGGGCATCAACTCCATTCATAGGTCCCGAACCCTTCTCAGGATTAGGGCAAGGGACACTATCAGCCTTAACGAGGAAAGAGGAGGAAGCACTCCAAATCCCTTCTGGGTAGCTACGACCAAACAAGATTCAGAGAATGCATAGGCTTGTCAAAGAACAACTAGAGAATGATCACAGGAATCCTTACAGGACACTGTAGGCTGAATTATCACCTAAATAAACTGGGAATTTATACGAAAAGAAACTTCTAAACACGTACTGGAGAAGTCCCCGCATTGATGTACAAACGTCAAAAATGTCTAGGCGAATATCTGGTTACAGACGATGGGATAACTTTCAGAGACTTAGGTTTAATACAAAGATTTATCTCGGTGGTTGGACTAAGGAAAATTCTTTAATCCAAGTAGGGGGCACAATATGTAGACCTTAAGGTCGCAGTGCTATCTCCCCAACCACAATAACTATAACTACAAATGCATGGTAAGTTAATTCAAATGTTAATAATATACAATCTTGCATAGCAGTATACACATTTTTATAATGCTGTATTATCAATGGCTCTTTTTTGGGACGCAAAGAAATATAAATTTTAACTTGTATGTAAATATGGTATGTATATAAAATACTTTTAAAGTAATAAAAAAAATTATATTAAAGGCGTTTTCAAGACCACAATAACACTTTTACTTATCCAGAAACCACTACGTTTCATTGCAGCATATGAAGGAATATTACCTCTAAAACGAGAAAATTTAATTAAGAAAAGGGTTTCCATAAATATTGTAATAAATAGTAGATATTTTGATATTAGACTGACCTGAATCACACTTTTTGTCCGTTAATTGATTGTCTTACTGATGTTAAGTACATATGTAAGTATGTATATTAAATATGTAAGTATGTGCGATGTTGCTGCTGGAGTTAATTCTTGTAACTCAGCCACCGGCGCCTGCAACTCACACTAATAAGGCAGTTGCATTTTCTTTTTTACCTTAGAGTAATAAGGTTTATATGTACATATACATATTTATTGACTTCGAGAAGCTTTTTAAAAGGGTCTTCCCATTTTTTGGCAATGGATTTGCGCCATAAAAATCGGCAAAGCTGGCTCTGTTGTAATTTTATTTTGAAAAAAAAACCTTTTACAACGCGTCACTGCGATTCGATTCTTTGGAAATGGGTCCTATCTGGCGCCAAAAAAATATTGTCTGCATCACTGTGATTGACCTTTTGGTGCTCATATATATAATTCGAAAGACAGTCGTTCTCCTTTACTAGTCCGACTGCGACGTGTCTTTGAATTAGTGGTACGAGCACCTCAGCACACCTCCAACCGAAGATCCTCACTTTCGTTTTAAATCATGCCAAGGACCCATAATTAAGCTATTAAACTTATATTCCTTTTGTTGTAATTGCGTTTTCGAATTTGCTTTCGCCAATTTGAACCACTCATCAATTGTTCGTCTAGACAAGACTCACATAGTATTCTCAACGTACCGATTGGTAGCCGAGCCTATGCACAAAGCAATTTCAATATATTCGCATTAACATATTTGAAATCATAGTTTTTACAGCTTCCCATGTGCCGACCACAAGTTCCGTGGCAGCAATGAGGAACCTCTGTAAGGTTGCTGCTAGGTTGGGTAACGTAGAGCAGTGCATCCGATTCTCGGAAGATAACGGGCTGCTTTTACGCAGAAAACTGTTACACGCACAGGACGCCCATACCAAGGGGGAGTCTTGTGGCAACATAACCAGCCACCTAGACATTTGATTTGTGCTTTTTAGTGAAAAAAATATTTTGTGCAGCTTGCTCATGAAAGGAATAAATATGTTGTATATTTGTGTTATGCTTTTTGTGCCCAATTAGAACAGAGTTGGAAAAGTTCGTTATCTGCAAAGGACGGCTCGTTTTTTTTTTTCTTAAAAGTGTCGCAAGAGTCACACCGAAGGATTGTTAGCAAGAGAGCTTGTGGCATCACGTTCACGGAAACAATGTGGTGTTCATGGACTACTTCGCTTGGGTTTGAGGGAATATTTTATTTGCTAATTCCTTTTAAAATGTAACTGAGCCTGCCTTAAAATTTTATATAACAAGTAAAGAAGTGGCTAAGTTCGATCGAACTTTTTATACCCGGCGCATGCTTTCAGCTAAATTTTTAAATTAACTAGGTATAAGCTAACATGTGTGCCAAGTTTAGACGAAATCGATAAAGTAGTTCCAGACATGTACATATGATCTCATATAGTCGGATTTCTGGCTCCAATACAACACCACATACTAAACTCAAGATATTGCCCTTCAACATTTTTTGAAAATTCCAATTTTTAGTGTTTTCAAAAATTAAAACAAAAATTTGAACTCATAAGTGGGCGAATACAACAGCATATACAAAATTTGAGCAAATTAGCTTCCATAGCTACTGAAATATAGCAATTTTTGCATTTTCGACAATTGCCGTTATATGAGCAGTGGGCGTGGTTACTGTCCGATTTTGCCCATTTTCAATACCAACCTGCTCTGGGTCAAAGGCAATCTACCTACCAAGTTTCATTGAGATATCTGAATTTTTACTCAAATTATCGTCTGCACGGACGGAAGGACAGACAGACATCGCTAAATCGACTTCTCTTTTCATTCTGAGCATTTTGGTATATATGTATAATATACATTGTATATGTCTTGATTCCGTTATGCAGTTACCAGCAACCGTTATGTGAACAAAGTTATAACAGAGAACTTATAAGAAATGAGAAGGAGCAAAATGACTCCGGCTTTAATTGTGATAATGCATGCCGTCTACAATGGAAAATGGACGACAGTTCTATACAACCCATTGCGAACACGCCAACAAAAAACATACCTTATCTGCATTGCTAACTTTTTTTAAATCAACGTTGCTATTTCGTACAACATATCATTTGTGTCGGATGAGATTAGATGTTGACTTACCGTTGTATTTTAATATGTGATTACACTTCTCACATATCACCACTCCATCAATAAGTCTACCTTCGTCATTTTCAATTTGACCAAAAATATCCCAAATTTTACTTCTGCTTTGGCTATTTTTTTTAATATGAAAAACTCCATTTTCGATCTTTTTTATTATTTCGGAGTTCATTGTATACAAATAAACCACGCACGAAAACTTATTTAAAACAAATTAATGCACCGATTTCATTCTAAGCACTCAACTTGACATTGAGCTTTTTTGAATCATTTGATTGTTTTGCATACAAATCAAAATACAGTAATAATTTTTGATGTGTTATTGCTAACGGCATTCAAACACTGCAAACAATATCATTAGCACATGTTGATGAACGAAAACAAAACAAAGCAGTGAGTTGATTCATATAGAAAAAAAGCGAATCAACTCGTGTACATCTCTGGTATGTATGTATGTATGTATGTGAGTATCTTCTCTTTACGCTGCTATCTATGCTAATTAGCAATTCAGTCAATTTGAAGCATTTTTCAATTCTTTAAATATGTGATAATTTATTTTTATAAATTTGTAATACAATATTATGGCTATACATATAACAAAAGATCTGAAGCGAGAGAAAAATAAAATATTCTGAAATTAGTTTAATTGTAGATTTATGTATAGTATTAAGTAAAAACTTAACAATTGGACACGATTTACGAACTCGCCCCCGATTTATGGCGAATTCTCCCACGATTTTATCCAGCATTGGTAAAAATCATTCGTTATTCACATGTTTTTTAAAACACGATTTGAAAAATCGTTTGTCATCAACTGTTTTAAAAAAATCTAGGCTCACGTGTCAAAATATATAAATTACGTTGAATAAAAATAAGCATTAGAATATACATAGATAAATATTTACATACATACATATGTATGTACATATTTACATAAGTATATAAAAATTATAAAAATTATCTACATATGTACATATGTATGTATGTAGTAGGTAACTAAATATAATTCATGCAAAACTTCAAGCGTGCAATATTATAATAAAATATATGTAAATCTGTTATGTATCTATTTTTTTTTATTGGTTTTTTAATTTTTTTTGTAGTTTTTTTTTTGTATTTCATGCAATCATTTCCAATATAATAAAATTAAATATGTACATACCTACTAATAATTCATAAAAATAATAATACAAAATAAAAATAATAATACAAAATATACATAAAAAAAATACATATGTATATAGTACATTATTTTTTTATTTTGATTAATTTGTTTGTTTTTAAACGATCCGCGTTTGCTTTGAATTGCTCCGCGGCGAACCATTTTGAGTTTTTAAACAGCAACACAGTAATCATCGAACTCAGTAATTGCTTGCGATGCTCCACACATTCTGCAGATTCAGAAAACCATTCCGGACAAACTTCATCTGTTTTTTTAATAATCGCGCTTACAATAAATTTATGGATCCCAAGTTAATGGGCATGGGCTTGGAAAAGGTATTTATACGAGGACATCTGCAACCGCCATATGACAAATGCCTTGGATTAACAAGCCTCAAATCAGAACATTCTTTGTAATTTTTGATCGAATCAAAGCCTTGGAATGGTTTTTCAAACCGCCTGGAGTCTTTACCATCACTTTAGTACAATTTTTGCAAGTTGATTTACTCAGGAGTTTTTGGTATATTGAATATCCTGTGTAGTACCTTTGAACCTGGATTTCTGCTGATATTCCTTCGGCTTCAGAAAAATGTTCGTCAGGAATATCAATGCTTTCTACGGCAAACTGCTCGGAAAGTTCCAAATTTTCTCTCCCAGAATCCTCTTCTGCGATATTCCAATCCAGGTTCAAATCTTCATCGTCTTCGCAGTTTGTACCTTTATTTTGAAATTTTCGCCTCTAAAATATTCATAGAGATTAAACGAGCAACTATGTATATGTATAATGTATTTCGTGCCCAGAAGGGTATGTGCTGATGCCTTGAGTTGCTCGGACTTTATAAAAAAATAATTCCAAAGCATCTTGGTTTAATTTTCCCAATAGCAAAAACTTTACTTCACTAAAATTTTCAAATATATCTTCACTTAAATTAAAAATAGATTTTATAGTTAAAATAAAACCGGAAAAACATCAAGCATGTACATTATTAGGAAGTTGAATTCCAGAAATAAATTCAATATGTTCCTTCAGCCTGTTAATTTTTATTTTCGAATCGCGCCATAAAGGACATTTTAAAGAATTTTTGTTGTTAAGTCCTTACAATCAAGTTCATCAAATAAATTATTCATTCGTTTTACGAACATTTGTGTGGGTTTTGCACAATTTAAAGTAAACTCGCTAGAGATACTGCGTTACTTAGTACCTGCGTAGCCCGAGAAACACTCATTTTTTCAAAGGAATTAGGATAGATATGTGAGGAGGTTAGTTTAGGACAAATTTTAAAACTTACATTGTTATTATCAAGCGAATAGAAGTCGCGAAATACTTGGGAGCTTGCGATGCCATCCACAGTTTTTAAGTCATGCTTCATTAAATGCTTTCTTATTGATTTTATCAAATGGCTATAATCATAAAGACAGTGTATTTTTTTACCATTAAAAATTATGAATGATTGATTTTTAGAAATATTAAAGAATTTAGTATATAAACGAACATTGACAGGTCTTTGGTCACAAATGATCGCTTTAACATTGAGACCTACATATTTGTTCAACTGCTACTATGTTATGGGTCAACGTTTCCCGTAAATCTACAGCAGACATTCCTCCTTTTACCATGTAATATGAAAGGACATATTTCCAATTCGATGCGAAGGCTTTGATCATAAAAAAGCAGCATTTATCACCTTATTTAAATTTCTTTTACCGTCGCCGCTATCAACAAAGCCATCAACTATGTCTCGACTTTTATTATAGACAAGATCCTTTTTAATACAAATCTCACCAAATTTCGCAAATGCGCTCAGATGCGGACATGTCACTCACAACTTTCTTTAACTTATCTATAACTTTCGGATCTATACCAGGAGTAACATATCTTATTGGTCGCCATCGCAAAAGAGATTTCTTATGCGGAAGAGCAAACTTCAAATCATCTCGCAAAAAATTATAGGCTTTTGTGGACATACATATACATACATATGTATTTTGAGTTAAATTTTTTTGTTTCTCTGAATAAGAATTTTTGGTGCTAACAATCATCTTTACAAAATTTATTGCGTCTTCACTCGCATTTTCTGATGATTTGATTGTTTGCTGCTCAAAATTTAATAATTTTACTTTCAGCTCAGCATTTTCATTTTTCAACTGACTTATCTGTATATCTTGCTTCTTTGCATTACTTTGATATAGTCGAGCAGCTCGAGCGAAATGTTCATGGTCGCAAATTAAAGAAGGATTCTCTAGACCCTCTTCGATGTTATGTACATCGTATCGCTGACGCTTTTCTTCTAAGTCAGAAAATTTTTCAAATTCTTCGAACGTTAAGTCGCTTTCCGCTTCAGGTGGCAAATAAACCCGTTTAACAGGCTGAAGGGCCCAGTCTGACGACAAACTATTTGATTCATCAACAATTTTGGGCAAATTGAATTTTGGAAAAGCCCCTTTTAATAAACGAGTTTTTTATATACAGTAGAATCTGGATATAGTGAACTAATTTTTGCAACGCCTGTTCACAGTATCCAGATCGGTCACTATATCAAGGTTGACATTTTTTATTGAAAAACTTGCTTTATTTACTCAAATTCATGAACAAATTTATTCTCAGAAAAATAAAAATTAATATACATATGAATAGTTATTGAAAGAATTCGAGAATAGATGTCTGCTTCTTGCCTTCGCAAATTGACTTTTGAACCGCCTTTTCGCGTAGTCTTAACAATACTGTTATATCGGCGTAGTCAGTCGTGTTGGCTTCAGCCCATGAGATTGCTTTGTCGAAGATTTTGATAGCTTCGGTACTTTTGATAGGATTTCTGATATTTCCTTCGACTTGGTCGTCATCAGATTCTTCCGTATCCTCGCCATCTCTATCTAAATCAATTGCTTCATTATTTTCGATGCTATTCCAATTTTCAACATCATTTTCAGTGAAGTTTTCCTAAAACAAATAAAAACTAAATTAGCAGGGGAATGTCAAGAGGGTGAATAAAATTACCATCGGGACTACAATTTGCAACAGATCTTGTATATCATGGACTTCTTTATTTTTTTCCTGCAGTATCTTTTGACGAAGTAAGCTCAAAGGAACATCATCTTCATCCTCGCTTTCATTTGGTTCTGTAGCTTCGAAGCATTCCGATAAAGGCTTCCAACATTTCGCTATAACACTCGCCTGCAGCTGATTCCATGCAAGCGTTAAAAATGATACAGCATCTTTCAAAGTTAAAGTTTTTAAAAATTGTGTGATGTCATTCTTTCCCACAGCTAATAGAAGCATATGTTTTTTGTAGTACAGCTTAGTTAAGCGAATAACATTTTGATCCATAGGCTGAATCAAAGGCGTTACATTTGGAGGCATATAAATCGCGAATATGGATCCATCAGCCGTTTTAAGTTCATTTTCTGGCGGATGGCTAGGGGCGTTATCAAGCAATAGGATAGCTTTGGTTGGTAATCCCTTTTGTAGCAAATACTTTTGAACCTAATAACAATTACAAAGAAGTAAGTTCCGTAAAACTGTTAGGTGTTAAAAGTGGATTTTTCATGTACCTGAGGGACGAAGCAATGATGAAACCATTCTTTGAAAATGTTTGCAGTCATCCATGCACTCTTAGAGTTCCGGTAGTCTACTGGTATGTCATAGGCCTTCAAACAGCGCGGTTTTTTGGCCCGCCAAATTATTAACGGTTTAACTTTATGCTGCCCATTTGCATTTGTACACGCCAGAAAAGTAATCCTGGCTTTTTCCGCTTTTCTCCCCGGAGCTGTTTTTTCGGTTTGGCTCACGTACGTTTTTCCAGGAAGCATTTTCCAAAACAAACCGGTCTCGTCTGCATTGTATACCTGATCCTCGCAAAGCTTCAACTCGTAAATCATATTTCTGAGCTTGTGCTTAAAGGGATCAGTTGCCTCGGTATCTGATGGTAGTTTCTCACCGCACACTTTCAACAATCGGATTCCAAAGCGAGATTTGAATCCAGATAGCCAACCGGGGCTGGCATGAAAGCTACCCTCACCTGCCTGAAAGTCAGCGTGCAGCTTTATTGCCTTTTGCCGAAGTATTTCTCCAGTAACTGGACAGTTTTTTTTTCTTTGAGCTACAAACCACTTGTATAACATCTTCTCCATGCGGGGATACTCGCCTTTTCGAAGAGTCTTCCGTTTAGAAGCTTCAATCGTCTGTTGGGATATAATTTTACGAGTATTTTTTTTTATTCCTGATATCGTTGATTTGGCTACACCGTAAATCTTTGTCAAGGATGAAACACCTGCGCCTTTTCCGATTTTGGCAACAATTTCAGATTTTTGCTTTATCGTAAGGAATTTCCTCGCAGGCATTATAACACTGAATTTATTAACACAAACGTTTAAAAACACATAAAACAGCGCACATTCACTAAGAAGTGGTTTTCACCCGACAAGAAACAACCAAAAACTAGAATCAAAAAGCAGCAGCTTGCAGCTTTTCCAGGAATGCCTTAATATAAAATTGTCAATTTCGGGGAATTCCCATTTCTGGTTAACTTTTGTTGCTTGCCGTTGCGTTCAAAATTTTGTTCACTATTTAGAGGCTTTCGATTATTCACTATTTAGAGTACTCCATGTAAAAATTTTGGTGTTCACTATATCGAGGTGTTCATTATAGAGGGTGTTCACTATATCCAGATTCTACTGTAACAGTTTTAGCGAAGTGACGTTCGCATATTAAAATCTTCCTATTAAGAGAAAATGGCATTTTTAAACTACAAGCAGAAGCCCAATTATGAAAGGCAGTTTCTGTTTTGGGAAATCCATACAAAATCTTGCTTTCGTCAGCGACACAACCTTCGATGCAGCAACTACGATACCGCCTAGTATTCTCAACAAAATGTTCTGGGCCTACATCGTCAAAAACTGTTTTCATTCACATTCACAGATTCATTCATTTGTATCCACATATGGCAGATGCAAAAAATTTGCTTATACATGTGTATGTACTTATGCATAAACATGCCATATTTAAATTAACATTATTTTAAAATTTTAAGAAGATAAGCCACTTTTAAAAAATCATATCTTAACGTTTTCATTTTATTGATATGTACATACTAAAATAAATATTTAATTCTCCTATACCTATGTATGTATGTATATTAGAAACACAAAAAAGGACTACTCACCAAGATAAAGGGTTGGAACAGCTTTCCGCTTAAGCCTTTGGATTCCAACAGCATGGGGCTCAAAATGTTTGCTACATACAAACGTATTTTGTAATGCAAGGTGCTTCGTGGGGTCAATTTGCAGGTTCCTCCTCCATTTGTCAGCCACTTCTAAATCTTTCGGCCACTGAAATAATTTGCTGCTCGAATTGGATTCGTAACAACCGCGGACGGAACAACGGCGAGAACGAGGCATTTTTTAAATTAATTTCGATTAAATTATTGCAGAATAATTAAAAATTTATTATAGAACGCGCACGTACTTTGTCACAGAAAATATCTTTTGGCAAAAGATAACCCATGATCCAATACTACAGGTTATACAAACAATACAAAAGCAAAATCCACCGTTAGTAAATCAGATTGGTTATGTCAAAAACGGCTATGTATGCATACAAATGTATGAATGTACACAAACAGGTAAGCAAGAAAGCAAACGAGCTGATTATTTGACATAAGCACTAAGAAATGAAAAGGAAATGAAAAAAAAGATGAAGCTTGTCTTTTATCAATACCACCTTACTAGATACATCCTAAAGATAACCGTTCTCCACTTCTTTATAATTTTTCATTTTGGCGCATTTTTACTTACCAATCCAAAAATAAAGTTTTTAAAACTGTAAAATAAACCTTCTTTCTAGTTGCTTAACTTACCCACATATGTACATACATACATACATACATACATTGAAATTTGCGCATGCGAGACAAGTGAATAACATTTCCCCTTGCATCGTTTTTGTTTTGACTTTCTACTTCGCCGATCATATGCAGCCGCCTGCCTCCGCAAGCAACCCCGCTGCACATTTGCGTAATTTATAATTTTCTTCATTTTCGCTGTGGTATGTACCCTCGAGCTATGGTGGAAATAGTCTTTGCAGCCGTTTTGGCTGCAAGTTTTAGTGGTGTGTACCCCGACTTGTGGTGGCTGCGAGTCTGCTCGTGGTGTGTACCTCCGAGCTGAGGTATGTTCCCCCGAGTAGAATCGCAATTTTTATTCACAATAAAAGCCGGAGTCATTTTGCTCCTTCTCATTTCTTATAAGTTTTCTTGTAACACAGCAATAGGAAAAACTTGTATGTTATAAATTGAGCCGTAAAATTTTAAAAATAGATTAACGTCAAAATATGTTGACAGATTTTGCTTGTTAAATTGACGCCTAGGAGGCTGGCAGTCACTAATTTTTCGAAGGGTAATGTGAGATGTGAGAAATAAACAATTAATTCTTAATAAAGGGCGATGGCATTATTAAATTTATGTGTATACTACAATAATGTATATTATTCTTTTGAGATTTTAATGTTGATCTAAGTTCGACAACTTTTTACACATATCTATGCTTTTAAAACACGCAATATGAGGAGCATAGGAAATAAGAAAAATTGCACAATGAAAAATATACACATAACCCAAGCTTCATTTTTACTTATTGTCTTAGCTCAAGAAATATATCGTAGTCTATATAGTTGGCAACTCCACATCAGATTTGTGTTCATTCTTATACCAAATTTTTTAAGTCACGTGCTTAGCATTTAAGCGTAACCGATGGTTTGCATCTCTGATAAAGCTATAACTTCAAGGTGGAGCTACGGTCAATTTAATTTTTCTTCTATGTATACGCATGCAGACTTGTCTGAGCTAGATAAATGTCAAGTAACAACGTGCAATAGTGAATAGTGAATAAGCGGATATACACTCCAAAATCTATGACTGGACACACGTGTGATGAAAATTGAAGTGATAAATTTTTCTGTGCGGTATACATAATGTATGTGTATCTTTCTTCCTAGTGATTTCTGTGAAACGTGCAGTATGAAGAACATGAAATTTGCAACAAAGATCTCACACTCATTCTAATTTTCAATTATTTATTTATTTATTTATTTATTAGCTTAGTCTTTAGTTCAACAAAACATTACAGACTATAACGAGTATAAAGTTTGCTTAGAACTATTAAAAATAATTTATAAACTAAAAAATAGAGTTCAGAAGATTCAAAAAAAATGATCTTGGGACTGAAAAGTCGATCGAAACAGCATTACTTATACTATTAAATTGTCGAGTGGCACGCGAAATCGGGGCATTGATGGCATACAGTGTTCTAGCATTATCACCATAAAATGGTAAAAATGTTCGAAGGGTTCGCTGGGGAACATTAAACCTAATCTTTTCCAGCAAATAAGGGCAATCAACAACACCTTTAATAATATTTTAGGTGAAGGATAGGCTCAGTATAGATCTGCGATTTTCTAAAGATTTAAGATTTAAGATTTAATAGCATGAGGCGATAATAATATGATGGTATCGGATCAACAAAGTTCAAAGATCGAAGGGCAAATTTAAGAAATATTTTTTGAACACGCTCAACCCTATTTAAGGCAAGCTGGTTATATGGCCTCCAGATGAAGACTGCATACTCGAGGTGCGACCGAACAAAAGAAGTATACAATAATTTCAAGGTGTATGGATCTGAGAAATTCAAGGTATTGCGTCTCACGAAGCCTTTGATATTATATGATTAATATGCTTATTGAAAATAAATCGTTCATCAATCACTACTCCAAGGTCCTTTATCTCAGTCACACGCTTCAGGACGTAAGACGATAACTTTGTATTGTCTCCGGTAAATTAATATTATACAGTAAAATATCCAACGTCAAAGAAATTAAATGTTAGAATTTCGTATAGAATTGTAAATTTTCCCTAAAAATCTCATATAAACTTTGCCTGAATCCTCTGGTAGAACTCTCTGCTATATCATACCTTATTTAACCGAGAGTGTATTTGCTGGGTAGTATAATATAAAGGCACACACAACAAATGGTAGGAGAAGCTCGGTTAATCATTAAGCCATATTGGGTAAGCGCCAAATTATTGTTATTGTTACTCAATCTATATTATATATAAATGAAAGTTCATCTGTATGTCCTTTATAGGCGACGGTAGGTGCATATAATCACTGGGAGTGTTATAGAACAAAACCAATGTCGATAGGTGGCGCTGCAGTCGAGATATTTCTAAAATACGTATTTACAGACCGATTTGATTAAAATTCGAAGCGTTTATTAAACACCTGAACATAAATATATTGTGTGAAAATATACTCGATAGGTGGTGCTGAAGTCGATATATGTATTTCTAAAATTCCAATTTCCAGGCCGATTTGATTCAAACTCAAAACATTTATCTAGGGGCACGTATAGAAATACATTGTATAAACTGAACTGAAAATTTTTTCAAATCCAACTTTGTTTCGGATACTAATGTATCGGATATACCTCTTCATACTGACTCCCGGGTTGTTGATTTTGGTTCATTGTTTGTAACTGAGTTGGATATTATAGATGCCATCGTCATTAAAAATGGACTTGGATGGGCTCAATACTTTCTTTCTCAAAAAATGCAGTTTCTCTGTTTGTGTGCCATTGCTTTATATCTTCAATCTCTCACTCTCTACGGGTGAGTTCATTGATCGCTGGAAACTTACTTCCATCGCACTAATCTTAAAGTCAGGCAATAAAAATGATGTACGAAATAACAGGCCAATTTCGAAACTAACTACTTGTTCTTAACTCTTTGAAAAGCTTGTACATAATAAAATAATTTTTTCTATTAATAATATAATAGACACAAATCGACATGGTTTTATTAGTGGGCGTTCCACAGTTACGAACTTAGCAGTTTTTACCCAGTATTGCATCTCGACGTTTAAGTGTGGATGGCAAGCTGATACGATTTACACTGATTTTTCATTTGACACCGTTTCCCATAATATCCTCTGTAGAAAACTTGAATGCTTAGGCTTCCACTCAATTTTTCTTTCCTGGTTGAAATCTTATCTCTCTAATAGAAAATCGTTTGTTCAAATTGAAAACGCCATGTCTTATACGTTTGTAGCCGCTTCAGGTGTTTCACAGGGCAGCATTCTTGGTCCTATTTTATTTTCGCTTTTCATTAATGACATTGGAGATTGTTTTTACCATTCCAAGTTTTTATTATATGCAGATGATTTAAAGCTGTTTAGTAAAATAACTTCTTCTTCGGATATATTTCTAATACAACAAGATCTAAACAACCTGTCCGCTTGCTGCGTCAGTAATTTAATTTAAATAAATGCTTCCATGTCACTTATTCTAAATCTTCAGATCGTATTCCATCGTCATACATTTTATCGAATGCCACTCTTTCCACTGTTGGAGAGTTTTCTGACCTCGGGGTAGTATTTGACACTGGATTTAACTTTGTCAATCACATTAGCTTTATTATTCCTAAGGCTTATGCTAACTTAGCTTTTCTGTGACGTTAAAGACCCATACACTAGGAAAATTTTGTATAACTCCATAGTCCGCTCCCAGTTCGAATATGCCTCTCTAATTTGGAACCCTATTTATGCATCTCACTCTAATATAATTGAAAGAGTACAACGCAATTTCATTCGTTTCGCCTTGCAACCTCTTAACTTTGCTGATCCTTTACCTTCCTATAGTGCGCGTAGCATGCTTATAGATTTGAAGTCCTTAGCAAATAGGCGTTCCATTCACTCTTTGATGTTTGTTTATGATCTTATTTGTGGCTCTTTTGACTGCCCGGATATTCTAGGACAGATAAGCTTCAATGTCCCTTAAAGAACTCTACGCTTTAAATATCCGTTTAATGTCAGTGCAGGAAAATCGAATTACCTTAACTTTGCTCCCATTAAACGAGCACTCACTGAACTAAATTTTATATATAGATTACTTGATCTTGATTTTGCTATGCCCAGATGCATTTTCTGCTCTAGAATTGAATCTCACTACAAATAATAAATGTTTTTCTAGTGTGTAAGAACTATTCATAAGTACTTTTCTGTATCTAGTTCGTAAGGTTTTGTAACCATTGACTTAAATAAAAATTAAATGAAAATATGTATGTAGATAAATACACTACTACAGTGTATAGCGACCTACATTTTTCACAGAGAGCCAGAAACTTCAACATTCCAAAAAATTGTAATAATTCCTGGAATGATGTTTAGTATGTAAAACAGATTTTGTAAGAAAGAAATATTCCTTAATTGCTTAATTTGGGCTCTTTTAAATTTTTTCCACAGAAAAATTTGTAGCCCTTATCACTTTTGCAAGAAAGTATAAATTGTTTTCCAGCATAAGGCATTTAAATGTTTCCTAGGCTGGTAGGTATGTTAGTTAGGGTTTATTTACTGAGATCGGAATATGCAATGTATTTTGGGCCTATTTAAAAATATTAAAAATTTAAACAGTTCCGCAGTAAGCATGAGCACTCTGCAGTTAACTGTTAAAATTACTACCCTACAAGAATTGGGTGATGGAAACTAACACATTCTCAACTTTTTTACTAATACACTTGCAACCCTTTGTAATACCTTTGCGTTGGTGAAAAAAGGACCATTGCTACAGTGAGATGGATGCGTTAGCAAGAGTGAAACAACTTATACGTTTGCCAGACTTGTATTTTTTGACAGAAAAAAAAGTTTAAAAGGAATCAAAGAAAATTGTGTTTGTCATCTTAAAAAGCGCGCGTGTTGTTGCAAATAAATTAAATTAAATACTTTTTAGCAGAAGCGGAATTTATTAAAGATAAGAGATATGAAAAAAAGGCACTTGCAAAATCTTTTATCTAAAGATACACCAGTGGGCGGTGAAAATTTGATAATTTCTTTAGATGATTCCTTTCATAGTGAGCGAGAGTGTAGTAGAACTTCAGAAACTGACAGTGTCGATTCCTTTAGGCCATGATGTTCTTTAGGCGCCGCTTCTTACAATGTAGAAAATACTAGTGGCTAAGAAAAATGGGAAGTGATAAAGTCATGGGCTGTTAGGAATAGCGTTTCACAGAGCGTGCTAGAGGATTTGTTGCATTCGTTAAGAAAAATAGGAGCAAATGATTTGCCTCTATCGGCTAAAAAACTGCTAAATACAAGCAAAGAAAAAATTCAAATTTCAAACATACCCAGCGGAGAATTTTTATACTTAGGTATACAGAAATATATCCTTTCATCTACGTTCGAGGTTTTAGATAGAAAAAAAGAAGTTTTAATCGATGTCGGCGTAGATGGACTAAAAGTTTTTAAAAGTTCGAACAGAGTTTTATGGCCTATTCTTGGGCAATTGTAGGTTTTCCAAAACTTAGTCCTTTTTTAATTGCCTGTTTTTCGGGTTTAAAAAAACCCGAAAATGTAGACAGTTTTATGGCAGACTTTAGTGCAGAAGTAAAGCTTCTTAAAGAAAATGGAATCAAAATTGGTCCAAACCAATATTTGTTGAAATTCAATGTTCGCCTCTTCGTGTGTGATTCTCCTGCCAGGTCGTACGTGACAGGTGTCCTTTCTCACAATAGTAAGAATGGTTGTCCCAAATGCGATCGGGAAGGGCAATATAAAAAAATAGGGTGTGTTTTTTGAAAGAGATAAGAGGTTTAAGATCAGATACTACGTTTGAATTAAGATGCCACCCCCGCCACCACCTAGAACAATGTAGAACAAAACAAAGTTTATTAGTGGAATCAGGATTCGGTATGGATTCACAGTTTCCTCTTGATAGCATACATCTTGTCGATTTGGGCGTGACTAAGAAGTAGTTAAAGCTTTTAGTTACTAAATCAAATCTTATTCATATTAATGAGAAACTTAATTTTGTCGCTACATTCGTTCCATCGGAATTTTGCCGTGTACCCAGAACTTGAAATGAAATTCACAATTGGAAGTCTACTGAGTTTAGACAACTTTTGCTTTATACAGGTATATTTGTTCTAAAAGGCTCTATTAGTACTGATCAGTTTTATCACTTTTTATTATTACATAGTATAAGACTTTTGTCTAATAAGATTTCTCATCAAACAGAAGCAGATAATTCGCAAAAACTATTGGAGGATTTCGTGAACTTTTTTGGTGTGTTATATGGTGGCGAGCTAGTTAGCTTCAATGTCCATGGACTTCTCCATTTGACGGATTGCGTCAAACAATTTGGCCCACTTGATTCCTTTTCGGCATACAAGTATGAAAATTACATGCAGTCTATAAAAAAATTATTAACAAACCCAACAAAATTTTGCAGCAAATATTTCTAAGGCTTGAAGAAAGACAGGACCTTAAATCAGTTTCGAAGAGTGTTTCTAAATTAGGATCCTTCACTATTACCCACAAAAAAATAAAATATAGCTTTTGTTTTAGTGAGGAGACAGGACCAATCCAAGTAGAACTGAGAACTACTTTGATCAACCTTTAAAGTCATTTAGTGGTCTAGGTATAGTTGTTGCAAGTGAATTAAGTAATGAAACCACTGTCTTAAAGGTTGCAGATATCGACTTCAAATATTTTTCTATACCATTAGGCGAGAAGTTTCTTCTTATACCCCTTCTCCACCATCTGTTTCACGAGTTTTCAAGCTAATCTGTACAATGAATCTTCTACTTAATAAAATAAAAATTATAAATTATAACAATAATAATATTAATAACAATGATTATAACGATATTAACAATAATAATAACAACAAAAAAATAATTATAACAATGATAATAATAATAATAATAACAACGAAAATCGAAATTAATAATTTTTGCTATTATACTCATGGATATATCGGGCAACATTTTTGAGGATTCATTCCAAAGCCAAGAAGCCGGTAAGCAAATAAAATAGTAAGCCAGAGCGCAAATAAACCTGTTCACTTTTCTTTCAGACATTTTGCCAAAAAAGTCATATGACTTAGAATCTGGTCCCCTTTCATCGGCATCATCTCATAACGGTTAGAAAAAATTTATAAAACCTTCGGCTTTAATAATTGATCATCGGTTTAACTTTTTCATTTTAGATATTCTAAAATCTTTGAGGGAGATCCTGGAAGGACAGAAGGATGCCAACGCAAGGCTTATGAAATTGGAGGAAAATGTATTTAATATTTTTGTGATATACAAATATAAATATATTAACAATTCTTATCGTACTTCAGCAAAACACAATAATGACCAATCAATCGATCCTAAGCCAGGGAATGGCTAGTATTGCCAATAATCAAGACCAAATAGCCAAAGAGTTTGAGAGGATCAATATCAGTGTAAGTATTGGATAATGTTACTCTTTGCAGTTTATCTATTAATATACAAAAATATTTTAAGATCGAAAAAAATCCCGAGGCAATGGCTCAAACAAAAGCGCTAAGGGAGTGTAAAGTGGCCATTAAAACGGTGGAGAAGTCCGTTTGTCGCATGACCGGAGAAGTAGAAGATAAATTCATGGTCGAGGTCACTAGCATGATTCCTTTGGAGGCAGTGACTGCGGTTTTGGACGTTGAGCAAAGGCTACAAGTGCCAGAATTTGCCCAAGCAATGGTAAAAACTAAATTAAGTACTTTTGTAATTATATTTATTTTCGATTCTTTATAGACCGGGTATTTGTACAAAATGAAGGGCACATCCGAAGATGTAAACAGTGTCATCCGAGGTATCTTTACCGATGAGCTACTTGACGGGCGCTCGTTAAATTATATTTAGTTGACAAAATCTTGAGAGGTAAATTTATATTGAAGTTATCCTATCTCTTTGTTTTGCTTTAATAATTTATATATATAGCAATAAGCTACACTTTTATAAAAAAATATTGTTAAAACATAATAAGTTGTCTGTGTCGCATAGTAATGATAAGCACTATATTTTAATCCACTAAAAAAAGCTTTTTTATTTCAGATGTATTCCAGAAACAAGGCGCATTCAATTTTGAAAAAAGTGTGCGCAAAGCGATTGAGTTAAGCCACCATCGCATACAGCAACAAAAATATTTGAAAAAGGGAAAATCCAACAAAAAATAATTAAAAGTTTTTACTTTATAAAATTAACTTTTCTAACTTTAATTGAATTGTTCTTATGTTTTTATTAGATATCATTAGCTTTAATAACAGCAAGTAAATTTGAATTAATGTACATATGTACATATGTATAAAATAAATGGGAATTATAATTTATAATCAATATGTTCATGAAATATTTAAAAATATTCGGATCAACTATGATGATAATGTTTATCAAGTATGATTTATCAACTATGATAGATTTACACATACATCAAGTATGATCGGTCAACAATGATATGTTGATACATCCAGTATGATCGGTCACCAATGATATGTTGATAGTTCAAATTTCATATATCAACTGTGATTGGTATGAACATCAAATTAGATGGATCAATCATGATAGGTATCGACATCATCATTGAATATGACGATTCGGTGGAGTAAGCAGTTCAGCTATATTTAATATTAGTTCATAAAAGCTATAAGTGGAAAGAAGATGCAAACTCACATGTATACATTTGTTTTCATCACTTTTTTCATATTGGCCTTAAGAAAGTGATGGGAGTGTTTGATGGACATTTCCATCACAAGTGAGTATCACATGATTAATCAAATGACTATCACTGTTCTTGTAGGGTATAAAGGTTTTCAGAGCAATGTCGTGTTGTGGTTAAAATACAATTCAAATTTGATCAATATTGTGGCAATTTAATTGTGCAATAAAGTTTTGCTGATTGACATCTTATAAACTCAAACAAATTTTTCACGTCGTTCCCGTACAATTATGCCTCCAAAGCGACAGGCAATTGACCGATGTACACCTCAAGCACGGAAGAGAAGAGCATTACGAGCCTCAGAATAAGACGAGCAACGAGCATTAAGGTTAGAAAATCTTCGAGTACATTCCGCTGAGACCCGTTCCTCTGAATCATCTGAACAACAAGAAGTGAGGTTAAAAACTGATCGAATACGTACTACTCAGGCCCGTTCGTCTGAGACAACTGAACAACGGGAAAGAAAGCTGCGAAATGTTCGTTGCACGCTGATTTAAATCATGGGGCATTCCATTATGACAGTAATAATAATTACAGTCTTCATCCAAGTGTCAACATTGGAAAAATGGATAAAATTTGATTGTATTGTAGCGGCCTCAAATTTAAGAACGAAACGCCAGGAATGTGCTGAGCCAATAGAAAAGTTAAACTGCCAGAATTACCTCCACCACCCGAACCACTATCAACGTTGCTATCAAGTGTTACACGTGAGTCAAAGCATTTCTTGGAAAACATCCGAAAATATAATTCATGTTTTTAAATGACATCGTTCGGTGCAACGAACATCATGCGCAAAAATTACATGCCAACATTCAGAGTCCAAGGGCAAATTTATCATCGTGTCGGATCGCTTCTACCATTGCCGGACGCAGATCACAAGTTTCTTCAAATTTATTTCATGGCCAACAGTGATGAACAAATTGAACAACGATGCCATTACAATGAGGGCACTAGACGAGAGATCGTGACTGTGTTACAAGCCCTTTTCGATCAACACAATGAATTAGTTCAATGCACCAATAATCAATGAAGTGGCGATCGTGATAGTTGGCGAAGAATTCAAATCGCGCGACATAATTCTTCATCGTATAAATAGTGACGTTCAGCGAATATCCGAAACTCATCGCTCATACGACGGATTGCGGTATCCGATTCTGTTTTGGCGAGGAGAAGATGGATATAATTTCAACATAAAAATTAAAAATGCACAAACAGACGAGAAAACGAATAAAAAAGTCAGTGCCATGAATTAATATACGTATCGATTGATGATTCGTCAGGACGCTGAGGACCACATTCTGAAATGTCGACAATTGTTCCATCAATACATCGTCGACATGTACGCGAAGATTGAAACCGAACGACTCCTATATATTCGATTGAATCAAACCGAGTGGCGTTCTGAAGAGTACATGCATTTAGTAGACGCAATCGTTAATGATAGTAACGTGAATCCAAACGAATTGGGGAGTCCACGGCACATGCATGTATATGGCCGTCCAGATTTGTTCATCACATTCACATGCAATCCAATATGGGATGAAATTAAATAACTTTTGTTAGCTGGACAGTCATCTTCGGACCGCCATGATATTACCGCACGCGTATTTAAACAAAAATTGAAAGCTTTTATGGATTTTATAACAAGCATCACGTTTTTGGAGAGACACGATGCTGGATGTATTCCATTGAATGGCAGAAAAGAGGATTGCCACATGCACATATTTTGGTTTGGTTAATCAATAAAATTACGCCAGATCAAATTGACCAAATCATCTCAGCAGAAATACCAGATAGGGACATTGATCTAGACTAATTCGACGTCGTTACCAAAAATATTATCCATGGTCTATGTGGCGCATTCAATAATAATTCTCCATGCATGTCTGATGGGACATGCACGAAACGATACCCAAGAAACTTGGTTTCTGATACCATCACTGGCAATGACGGATACCCACTGTATCGTCGACGATCAGTTAAGGATGGCGGCAAATCCATCGTTCTGAAAGTACGAAACGTTGATGTTGAAGTCGATAACCGCTGGGTTGTGCCATATTCACCGTTGCTCTCAAAGACCTTCAAAGAACACATTGAGTATTGCAATTATGTGAAGTCGATCAAATACATTTGCATATACATATGTCAACAAAGGAAGTGACATGGCAGTCTTCGGAGTAGAGAATGTAACCGCACAGCTCGATGAAATCAACCAATACCAACTTGGACGCTACATTAGCAGCAATGAAGCAGTATGGCGCATCTTATCATTTTCAATCCATGAACGACATCCAACAGTAGTACACTTGGCGGTGCATCTCGAGAATGGACAGCGCGTGTACTTCACAGCAGATAATGTAGGTGCGAGAGCATTGGTTCCACCGGCAACAACTTTAACTGCATTTTACTCACTGTGCCAGGATGATATTTTTTGATTGAAGACATATTTTTGGCAATCGCTAACAAAGCGCTGGTGCTACTGGGAATGCCTGCTCCGAACCGACCAGCGAACGACATTTTCGATCGTGATTTGCAACGAGAAACACACTTTGATTCTGACGAACTGGAAACATTTGTTCAGACAAATCTTCCGCAGTTGGTTCCAGAACAACGCATTGCGTATGACAGAATTATGCATACAATCACAGAACAAAGCGGTGGACTGGTTTTCATAGATGCGCCTGGTGGTACAGGCAAGAATTTTCTTCTTTCACTCATTTTGGCAGCCATTCGATTACAAAAAAATATTGCATAATCTGGAATTGCGGCAACTCTTTTGAATGGTGGTCGAACAGCGCATTCAGCATTGAAACTTCCGTTGAATTTGCAAAACACTGAGGCACCAACATGCAACATCAGCGAAAACTCTGGAATGGGCAAAGTACACTGCCGCTGATGAACTTAATGCATGTCTCAAACCATCAGTTTTATGGCGTCATATATACGTACAGAAATTGACTCTGAAAACTAACATGCATGTACAACTTCAACGGGATACATCGGCTGGTAGTTTTGCAAAAGAATTAATGGATATTGGAAATGGGCGAATGCAAATTGATGATTCTACACAATGTATCACCTTGCCAGCAAACTTCTGTAGGATCACAGAAAGCATAGCCGAATTGGTGCAAAAGGTATTCCCAAAGATTTCACAGAACTAAAAAATCATCAGTGGCTCAGTACGCGTACTATACGAATATTAGCGGCCAAAAACATCGATGTCAATACCACCAACTTCACTATCCAGAATGGAATACCCGGCGAAACAACATATAAGTCCATCGATACTGTGGTGAATCAAGACGAAGTTGTCGACTATCCAACGGAATTCTTGAATCCGCTTGATTTGCCAGGCATTCTTACATTGAAAACTGGCGTACCCATCATTCTTCTTCGAAACATAAATCCCTTACGACTTTGCAACTGAACCAGACTCTCAGTTAAGAAAATTATGAATAATGTTATCGAAGCAACAATTTTGACTGGAAAATTCAAAGGTGAAGACGTACTGTTGCCCCGCATCCCAATGATCCCGACAGATATGCCATTCAAATTCAAACGTTTGCAGTTCCCGGTGCGACTCGCTTTCGCAATGACTATCAACAAAGCACAAGGACAATCGTTGCAAATGTGTGGATTAAATTTTGAGAATCCATGCTTCTCACATGGCCGCTGTGGTCGAGTTGGTAGCGGTGCGTGCTATAACTAGATATGCCAGTGAGTTCGAGGTTTGAATCTCAGTCAGGGCAAGTAAAATCTTAATTACAGAACAAGTTTTTACTAATAGCGGTCACCCCTCGGCAGGCAATGGCAAACCTCCGAGGGTATTACTGCCATGAAAAAGCTTCCCATTAAATACATCTGCCGTTCGGAGTCGGCACAAAACTGTAGGTCCCTCCATTTGTGGTATAATATAAAGACGCACGCCACAAATGGTAGGAGAAGCTCGGCCAAACACTGAACTATATAGTGTACGCGCCAAAATTATATTATATACATATGCTTCTCACATGGGCACCTCTATGTGGCCTGCTCACGCGGCGGAAAACCTTCCGATTTATTCCTTTACGCACCAGATGGAAAAACAAGAAATATGGGTATCCCACAGCACTTCAAAAAATATCGAATTGAAAAGAAACGCTGCAATGTCACATTTTTTTCAAAATGAACAAAATCAATAAAAGAACTCAAAATGAATTGAATATTTGTGTAATGTCTTTCCTTCATATTTATTTTAGTTGGTGGCGTAGCAACACGCGCAGGTTACAGCTAGTAATAAATAAAACCACTTAATACTTTATAAGTACTGGCTGCTTCCACTTTCCTACAAGCTCTGCGTGAGTAAAGCTCTATTGATTACTCACCTAAATTTTTAGGCACCAAAATGTCTACGCGCTTGTCCCATATCGAGCTGCCTTCTGCAGAAGTGTTGTTCCTTTTTTTAATCCATCCATATGTTATCATAAATTTTAAAAATTTCCGGCTTATATCGTCACGACGAAAGGATAACTCCGGCTCAGTACATAGAAACGTTTTCCTCGATTTTCTTTCGAAATAAATTTCGTTCTCCAGCCTGGTCGTAATTAATAATATCGTTATATTGTACGTCCACTTCCTTTCATTGAATATATTTAAATATATTTAAATTCATCAGTTCGAATGAATTAATAATTAAAATTTTTTTTTAATAAATACATCTGTCATTTTGAATTCATACTTAAATGACCGGCGTTGGTGATGCGTATCGATAACTTTATGCATGCATTTAGGAACTTCAAACGATTACGCATCATCGACTTTTTTGTTAAGGAACATTTGACTTTGTACTTATACAATGCCAATGACGTTTATTAAGTTAAGCCCCCACTACTTTATTTTATCATCACCAATATAAAGTGCCGTTTTATTCTCTTCCTGAAAATATGACATGCACCGCCTTCCGTGGAAGGCCAAAAATAACACAAAGCTCCATCAGCTCCTGCGAGGGAAAACGCGGCCAGTCATACGCTTATCCAAAATCAATATTCCATTTTCAACTTATGTACTTGTGGAAGTGTGTGTAATCGCACGGACATAAAAAAAAAACACAAAAGCCGGAAAGGTCGGTTGCAATTGGGCAGGAAAGCACCACAAATCTGTACAAAACTAGAAAGAAAGGTTTGGAACCATCTCATTATAAATGCTTAATTTAAGCTTTCTTAGACCTGCACTTGGTTTCGCTCAAATTATGGTTGCTGGCTTCACTACTACTTGAAAATTTTTATAAAGCCTCTAACTAAATTTTGCAAATGAAATATGGACACTCTTCTTAAGGGCGCATTAAATTTTTTACCCAATAAAATTAAGTGTAGACAAATTCGGGACTTGAAGTGCCAATAAAATACCGCTCCTTTCGGACATTATTTTTGTTTGTTGTAGTTTTGTTCAGCGACACTTCCAATTAGTGACTTAGAACCGTCGAAAGATAGAAGATAGAAAGATAGAAATAGCCTACAAAATGTACTTGAATGAATACTTTTTCATGCTAATATTATCTACTCAGAACCTATCTACCCAATCCAACAGTCCAATTACGACCAGGTAGGGCTTAAATATCGTTTGATGAATAGTGCTTTGATGCTTGTTGCATTGTCTCTTCCAAGTACTGCAGTCGCCTTTCTTCCATGCTCGGTCCTTCCACGGATGGAACGCCCACATTAATTTGAGCATAAATTTTATATACTAAATAATATTGCCATGCTGGATCGTTTTTCTAAAAGCTGCCAGGTCGATTCCGCGGCGCTCACTTTTTTTAAAAGACCCACGCCGCGTTTCCATGCTCAGTAAACTTGAATGCGGGCTCCTTGGTGGTGTTAGTATTCAAACCTTACATACTTGGATATTTGTATATACGCCTGTTCTGAAGTTCTTTTTCGCTTGACACAGTAATTGGAGAAAGACTTAACGATATAAATTTCAGTTGAAAGTACGAGTATACAAAAAGTCCTTTTGTTAATAAAACGGTATGAGGGGCTTTTGAAGTTTTCTAAGTTAAGTTGGGCTTAAGTTTTTAAAGAAAATCAAACAAACACACCTCAAGAAAATAGTTGGTACTTAAAATTGTGCCGCAATAAAAATAATGGAAAGGTAATGCAATTTGTTGATTCTGTTAGACACATGTATGCACAAGTATATATGTACATACATACTAGAAAAGCCAATCCCGAGATCACAAAAAAAAAAAAATTATTTGTGAAGCCTTATGTGCGTGCTCGCAGCATGGACTTATTCAAACGTGGCATCGCTTCGAATTTTATGTTATAGGAAATAAAAACGTAAATTCTATGTACTTTGAGTTATAACTTTTTAAATAAACTTGTTGCCAGGGTCAAGCAACGGAGGACAATTCTGTGAGATGTGTAAATTTTTTAATTAATCCAAATAATACACACAAAGTGATTCTAAGTTTTAACGAGCAGCTCGCAAGTGTCGAATAATATGAACATTTGGTAAAAGAAATTGATATTTTTTGTAATGGAGGTACAAAATATGTATGTCTGTACTATGTACATACATATGTATATTTCTACTCTCACTCACAGTTAAAGTCGGGCAGACGCATAAAAACATTTCTAGTCGCAATATCTATGGTTTGATATAAGCAATTACATCTCAGTTTTTTCTATTTTATCACAATATTTTATTTAAACACAACAACAAAAATGTATTCCAAGTTCCTATTTAAAATGTACATGAAGCCTAAACTTAGAAAAATTCACTTTCCAGCCTCACATTGAATGTCGGGCAAGTAATGTTTTGAGCTAGAAAAACGGTAAATATACCGTTCTTTTGCGTATTCTGTATTTATTTCCAAAATTATTGGTCATTGTGATCTTAGTGATCTTATCAATCATTCAGTGAAGTTTATTGGATTATTTTGTAAACTGCCGCGTAATATTAAACAGTCCACCTTATAAGAACGTAAAATAGTTATTCAACAGCATTAAGAAGGAAAATCTGAACGCGAAATATCCAATTTGGTTAAAAAAAAAGCAATTCAACCGTGCATGATATTATCTCCAGATATAAAAAAAATGGATTGATTGGAAACAAACAACGTGAACCCCGATCAAAGAAACTATCCTCCAAGGATGAGAGTATGGATTTAAGAGAAGTGAAGAAAAATCCCTTTATATCTGCTCTAAAGTTGACTGCAATGGTCAAAGAATATTCTGGGACGGAGATTAACCCAGACTTCTTCGAAAAAATTACTTTTATAGTTAAGTTGCACGAAAGCAGCCCCTTATTAGCAAGAAAAACCAAAATGACCGACTTGTTTTTGCTCGTCAATATATGGCTAAGGATTTTGATTTTTGGAGCACTGTAAGTAGGTACAAAAATAACAATTTCATGGTTTTAAAACTCAATTTTAAGTTACTATTTACTGATGAAAGTAAATTGAATTTATTTGGATTTGATGGAAGGGGTAAAGTATGGCTAAAACCAAACAAAGAGCTAGAAGGCAAGAATTTAAGAAAAACAGTCAAACATGGTGATGGGTCGGTGATGGTTTGGGGGTGCATGAAAAAGCAAGTTTATTTAAACATTTTGAAAAGCAATTTTAATGAAAGTGTTAAGAATCTCAGCATTGAAAGTAACTTCCAATTCTATCAGGACAACGACCCGAAGCATTCAGCACTTGATGTAAAGAGTTGGCTGCTGTATAATTGTCCGAAGGTGACCAAAACACCTGCACAAAGTCCCGATCTCAATGTCATTGAACATTTATAGGACGAATTAGGACGCAGGATGCAGGACAGGGTATGTACATCAAAACAACTCCGTTAAGCCTTCGCGTATATTTTATAACTGAACTAAGAATATATTTTGTTTGTTGTTTTTAAATAAAAGGACTTTTGTGATAAAATATAAAACTGAGATGTATTTGCTTTCATCAAGCCATATGTATGTTTGCCAAATTTTATGTCTATTTTGTTTTTGGTTAATGGGAAGACCAATAAATACATATGTATCTATGTATGTACATACTTATGTACTTACCTACATGTATTACAAGAAATTGTTCTTTCTAGCTATATGTTGTTATTTTCAATACTACTATAATACGACAATTACAGAATTGTGACATTTTTTGACAAATAAAAATTCACGAATCAAAACTTCTTGAATTTCGGAACGATCCCGGGATTTTGTTTCAGATCTCGAAAATTCCGGGATCATTAAAATGTTAAAATTAACATCCCTAATACATTCATATCTATTTGCTAGTGCTAAACAAACAGCACACGAGAAAAATTCAATGACCTGACTGTGCGCTTGGACAAACAATAGCTGATGAGTAAAGCATAGAAAAACAGAAAGTCAATTGATACTTGATTAAAACGACAATAGGCAATTGAGAGCAACACTGCAGGAAAACAATGAACCCACACAATGAAACTGGATAAAACGAGTATGTATGTATATTTGTATGTTTGTATGAATATCCACATATCCATGTACATGTGTATGTAAGTATGCATATTTTTAGAAATGTACGTATGTACTTATATATGTAAGTATGAATGTAGGACAGCAGGAGAAATCCTACCCGCTTGAATGCATTGATCCTGCACACTCAGCGGTAATAACAGAAAATGTTAATAAACAGAGTAGGACCAAATGTTGCTGCTACATTTTTTTTATTTTTTATTTTTTTTTCTCAGGGGTGTTGTGGTAGCACACTACCCTCAAATGGCCCTTTAAAACCAAGATAAACCTGTTTTCGTCGAATTCCTCTCCCCACAGGACTGCCGTCAAGCATTACATCATGGTGGGGGAAAGGCGGTTAGTCTCCGCTGCTACGCTGTTGTCTGGTTGACTCCATAGTAGCTGCTTCTATTTATCATGCCGCAGACTTCATTAAGAGCATTTAGTATGGCAGAGTATTTATCCGCCGCTGCTTTGAATAAGTGCGACCGTCGGAACGGACGAGGTTCCGAGCAGTCTCGCTGATACGCTTCGTCTAGGGATGAAGACCCGGAAGCACTAGTTTGGTGACTACTGCACTAGTTGGCTTTTATTTTTGTCCGGATGCCAAGTCTATGTATAAAGTTGTTTGTATTTCAATCGGACACTTATATTTTTAAAGAGCTGTCGGAACGGACGAGGTTCCGAGCATCACCCTCCCTATCTATCTGGGCGCTGTCGGAATGGACGAGATGCCAAGTAGCCTGATAGAGAGCTTCACATTTTGGGGAATGTCGGAACGGACGGGGTTCCGAGCATCGCCTTCGCTGTAGTCTTTGCTGTCGAAATGGACGTGATTCCGAGCAACCTGTTTGAGCACGTGGTTTGTGGTAGCTTAATGGTTTGCTCGCCGCTGTCTCTCTAGCCTCTATGTTGTGACTCATGATGGCCTCCGGTACAAGCACCCCACCAATTGTAGGCCTCAGCACGTTCATTTGGCGACTAAAACGGCGGCACACAAAAATTACATGGTAGACATCTTCTACGTCGCCATGGCATATATCGCAGTATGGGTCGTTGCCGTGTTTGTACCTTAACAGGTATGCCTTGAAAGAACCATGTCCGCTCAGGAAATGCGTTATGTAGAAGGCAACCTCGCCATGTGTTCTGTTAACGCAAGTGGCCAGATTTGGAATACATCGAGGGGACCAACGACCTTCTGAGGTGTTATTTCACCTGTTTTGCCACTTCATCAGGCTACTCTTCCGACCACGATCTCGGTCCTGTTGTGTAACGTAGAGTGATGCCGTAGCCAGCCTATGCGCCTCTTTTGCCAGTATGTCTATGGGTGTCATACTAGCTATTACGAAAGCTGCATCATCAGATACCGTTTTAAATGCATTACAAACCCGTAGTCAGCAAAGGCGGTATTTAGAGTTTATTCTGCGGTAATATGCCGCGCACTGTGTTGCATGTGCCCAGATAGGGGCCCCATAGAGAATTTGATGTCTAACCACACTCGCTAAAAGCAGACGTCGACGCCCCTGTGGTCCTCTTGTATTTAGCATTATTCTCGACAGTGCCGTTACTGTTGCAGCTGCTTTTTTCCTAGCGTAGTTCAAGTGGGCTTTGAAGGTTAAGCGTTTGTCCAGTATCATACCTAGGTATTTAATGGTAGGCTTAGTCGAGACAGTGTAATCGACAATTTTCAGCTCCACTTCTTCAAGCTTCTTTCGACACGAGATGAGTATTGCTTCTGTTTTTTGCGGTGCCAGGTTAAGCCCGTAACTTTCCATCCAGTTTTAATAACTGTAACGGCGGACGAGGCCTTTTCGCAGATAGTTTCGCTTTTACCAGTACTGCGATATCGGGTAGCTCCACGCGGAGTACCCCGTCGTACATTATGTTTCACAGTAAAGGTCCAAGAACGGACCCTTGTGGAACTCCGCCTGTTATTTCTGCTCTCTCCAAACCTTCGTCGGTCTCGTACAGTAGTACACGGGAATGGAAATAGCTTCGGATAAACCTGCGTATATAGTACGAAACTCTGATGTTCTCTAATCTATCGAGTATTTTTACCCAATTTGCACTATTGAACGCGTTTCTGATATCCAGGGTGATGATTACACAGTATTATTTTCCTCCCCCTAACCACCGCTTGCCACTAATAGCCTCGCTTGCAAACCTTACTACTTCAGATATCGCATCTATTGTAGACTTCCCTTTTCTGAAACCGTACTGATTTGCTGAAATACCACCTTTCTCTTGAACTTCGAGACAAAGATTTGTTTAGCTATTATATGCTCTAGAATTTTTCTCGCTGAGTCTAATAGGCAAATGGGTCTGAAACAAGAAGGGTCAGCTAATGGTTTGCCTGGTTTAGGTATCAGTACAAGCTTTTGTCTTTTCCATATCTGAGGAAAGATTCCATGCTTGAAGCAGTCATGAAAAACTTTTTGAAATATCGCTGTACGTTGATTAACTGCAATTTTTAGTGCCTCGTTTGGAATGCAGTCAGATCCAGTCAGAAATACCGTAACTTATCAAAATAAATCTGAACAAGGGTGTGTTAAGCAGAAATTATTAACAACTTTTGTATGACAAATTGTAAATATAATTTGAAGACCCATACTAAAATGTCAGCTGTCGAAATTTTGGATAACTTAAAGTTACCATGTAGTATACGTACAGTAAGGAGACGCCCCCGAGAACACAACCTTTATGTAAGAAGTTGACGCAAGGTCCCTCTTAAGAAAAAAAAATGTGGTATGCAGACGTTACATAGACTAAATTTTACAAAAAAAAACACCTAGATTGAAGGAACATTTTGTGGACTGATGAGTCAAAAAGTGTTCTGGATGTGCGGATCATTTTTCCGTGTTTTGCTTGATGCCCGACGCAGAGCTTCATGGAGTGAGTCCATCGGCATTGCAAATTGGGTGGCCAATGTAAAAAGCGAGGACCAGATCCTACCGTCCGATTTGATTCGAGACAAGCTGGTTAGACTTACTTATGTCGTCAGCAGTGCCGACAATCTATATTGTGACGAAATGCAATTTGCGCTCTAAGACCAAGTAATGTATTTAAACTAAATTAAAACATAAACAATACATTTTGCAGACATAATGCTTTGCTTGAAATTGGCAAGTCAAGTGAACAGTTATACAGGTATGTGTACATCCGATAGCCGAATCAATGGGCAGGATTGTGGCACACAAACGGAGTAAGTTTTTATAGCCAAATGAGTTATTTTCGGAATACATAATTTTATTTTTCTATGCTGGGAGTTCTTTGAGTCCTGTACGCTTGCTGAAAACTACCGCCTTACGCAGGCGTACAATAAGTTGGAGGCGAATTACCGTGCTATAAAGAAAAATCTGGAGGAGACGGAAAAACAATTGACATGATGAGGTCGATTTTCACCGAGAGTCAAATACGGAAATTGGCTTACCCTGGTGAGTTATAAACGAGTTACTATGGCAGTTAACATATTTGTAATATGATTTCTCTTTTTAATTAGACAAATCCATCAATTGGACATGAGAGGATATATCCAGCGACATTTGCTTACATGCGACTGGACCTCGCGCATACAATCAACTTTAGGGTAAAGGGTTTCCATTGCTCCACGTATCGACGCTTCAACGCTGGTGCAGGAAAGTTGATGTCGATGAGGGACTAATAAATATTTCCATCCAGTTTATGGCACGGGCCCGGAGCAACATGTCCGATGAAGAATGCCTATGTGTACTGGCATTCGATAAAATGTTTTTGATTGAAGCATTTGAATACGATGCTAGTACCGAACGTAATAGTCCCAGCAAAGCGAGTACAAATGGTGATGGCGCGAGGACTATTAAAGTCGTGGAAGCAGCCAGTATATTTTAAATTTAATTGCGATATACAGAGCGAAATTCTGTTTCAAATAATACAAGCACTTCATGCAGCCGGATTAAACGGTGTAACTATGGTAAGCGACATGGGTTCCGCAAATCGTAACTTGTGGAAGTATGTAATAATATTTTTCTTCTTGTGCAAATGTGTATAAACGAAACTTTTTTATTATAGAAAAATTGTGGTTTTTAAACCCAGCAAACGGCGAAAAAGTTTTCGTGTTTGCCGATGCACCGCATTTGCTGAAGCTCATCCGCAACCACTTCGATGATACCGGCATGATTTGGAAGGGAAAAATATTAACTTGCAAGACCATCGCAAATTTAATAGCACACCTTTCCAAATCGGATGTGTCAATCGCATTTAAGATAACAGATGAACACCTAAAGGCCATGCCACATAAGACTTCTGCTTCGCTTTACGTCCGAGTTTAGCTTTGACAGCAAAGATGAATACATGCAATTATACGAAATTTCCCACATAGGCAACACCGTCGCCAAAGCGAAGCGAAATCTTGGGCAACTCTCATCTTTTCGCTGACTTTGACAGTTCGCTCATTACCAATTTCGTTTATTTCTGACATTTGTCTGTTAACGGTCGACGTAAATTTTAAAATTTTCCTACAAAATCAAGGTAAATATACAATTTAACTGAAATAAATGCTGAGTACACAGTTTTTTTTTTACTTTTAGCAAAAGAAATGGAGGAAAAGCTAATCGAAGCGGTGAAAGTGCAGCCAAGCATCTTCGACAAAAGCTCCCACCTATTCCGGAATAAATACCTAAAGGATCGGGCATGGCAGGCAGTTGCTGCTTTTGTAGGAGTTTCTGGTACGTGTATTTTATTGTACATATATAAATATATTTATGTATATATGTGATGATTTACTAAAGGCTTTTTCTTTTATAATAGAGGAGCATTGCAGAGCACGGTGGAAATCACTTCGTTACCGGTTCGTGCGGGAGGTGGCAGCAAATCGTCCACGTTCAGGAGAAGCTGCAGGCGAGAAGCCGGAGTGGTGCTACATGGAAGCAATGCGCTTCCTAGCAAAACACGTTGCGCCAAGAAAGTAAGCTAAATACACACTTTCCTACATATTACTTGTATGCATATACACACTCGTACGTGCACACATTTTTGTAATAATAGAATAATAGTGGTATTTTAGAGTAGTTGTCTTTCTTTAAACTAAAACCTGTATACTAATATGTTGTATTATATCTCAAAACTATTCGTACATAAGTATATCCTAAAACTAAAAACATCTACTTATCTAATATGGTGTACGTAAAACTGTCCTCTTCATACAAATAATATAAATAAACGCATTTAGATATTCTCAGTCATGTGCATCCAAATGACCAAGGTAACATTGGCCGTTAAGTGCGTCTTAAGGAAAACCCTTGAGTAGCATGTTTTGTTTTCCTTCCTTAAGAGTTTAACAAAATTATGTATACTGGATGCTTACAAATTGATAAACAATGGAACTAGGCACACCAAAGTATGTATATACATACATACATATGTACATTCATAAAAAATTAAAAAATATTCAGAAACATGTATGTATGCACATATGTAGGTACATACGTCTAGGCAAATATGTATGTATGTATAGATATGCGTGTTGCTGTTTAAAAGAATTAACAAGTAGTTAATTACTATGTATGCTACTATATTCATTTTTACTTCTTTCTTTACAGAACATTTACCAATTTGATGTTTGATGATGAACGCCATCGTGCAGCAACTCTTCACAAACGCCGGAAATAGACGGTGGCGAAACGATGGAGGATTTGGTAGAGGTGATTGAAGTGTCACCAAATTCAAGCACTCCTGCAGGAAGGAAGCAAAATCGCTTCGACGAATCTCACGAGCGGTTCGATCGGTTGTGTGGAACTATAGAGTCTGTTATTGCCAAGAAAGATTCATACACCGAGTCGGAAAATAGCGCCTTCCTGCAGATGCTGGACGAGTGCTTGCAAAAGAAGCCCGAACACGTGCGCGATAGGCTCAAAATTGAGCTTCTCAACCACGCGTACAACAGCAACTAAAAGTGTCTTTTTTTCTAGCATTGTATACATATATGTATTTATCTTTTTTGTTTTGTTTTTATGTATATATTTATATAAATTAAGTATTTATGTACCTAAATACGTACCTGTTAAAAAATAAATGGACTGAATTATTTATAAATTGTAATTCTTATTCTTCAGAAATATAGGTAGTGATTTGTTACACTGGTTTTGCTCAACATAAATATCTAATTTGTGTTTACATATGGTTTTCGTTTTTCTTGCAGGCAATGCGGCTTACAAATGCGTATGAATGTATGTACATACGTAGTGTTATCGACAAAAATTTATACAACTGGACACCCTAAATGATCTATCTATACTACATACATACGTATACTCGTATGCTTGTACATGCACATAACTTATATTCACATATTAACCACTGTTGATTGTTTGCTTGATCATTGCTTTGTAAATTACATATTTATTTATACCTACTTATGTACATAAATACCATTTCTTATTATACATATGTTTACGATATACCTATTGTTATAGTTGAAATGACCTAAATGTAATGTCACGCCAGATTTCTACTATTTTTAGTATAAATATGGGTTGTATGAGTTTCTTATGTTACAGTTGTAAAAGAGAAGGTTGAAATACAATTAATTTTTAAGCGTGATTCCACATGCTACGGAAACTTGTGTTTTTTTTTTTACTTTAACTATAGACAACTGCGGCGCGAAATCTTGAGCGCAACATGTAGGTAGGTATACGTATTAATAAACAAATGTACATATCTGCGTTCGTATGGAAGAGTAGCTTAACAATTAAGTAATCGCAAAAAGATGACTTTACATTTACATACATAAGTATGTACATATATTCATGTGCAGTTACATACATACATATACATGCACTTCCATTATAGGTTCACTACTTGCATATTTGCATGATTTTAGATCTATATTATACAAATAAATTCGATTTTTAAAAAATGTTTAATGAAACTTGAACTGAATTTGATTAATTGTATACATATCTCTGTATAAGCACTCATGTGTTACGTATGTATGTATGTATGTACAAATGTACATTCTAGTACATACATATATAAAATAATTTAGCGGACATCGGTAAAATACAGGAGTTTATGTCAACAATGCCGGTTGCCCGGCGCAAAGCCAGGTAGCCAACGGCATTACCAGAGAACAGCGTCTTAAAAATACCAAATTCTTTAAAGTTGGCGTAACGTAGTTTAGTGTGGAAAAAGGTTTTTGGAGCATGGAGGGAGGTTCCTTAAAAGAAGAGTCTGTAAGGGACAAAAAAACTGAAATGATAATGAGAATACATAAATAGTACTTCATAGCACTTACTTAAATTGGGTTGGACACGATGTAGTCTTTCAATTTGTCCCTTAGAGCAAATGCACCTCTCGTTGCATTGTTGCAAGTCATGCGTCCATGGTTTCGTAACGGTGTTGAAACATCATTTCTCCACAGACCATTTACGATTTCTTCGCCATCATATCTGTCCACATAATCTGCGGGACAGTAACTACCATCGTTGAACTTTACAAAGTTGTGGAGAACCACTGTCGCTTTCACAACTTTTTTTGCTGTTTGTGGATGCATAAACAATGGTGAAAGAAGAACTCTCCACCGAGCGTACAAAATTCCAAAAGCGTTTTCTATAACTCTTCTCGCGCGGGATAAACGCTTGTTGAATATATCTCGATCAAATGGCAAACGTAATCCTAAATGCGAAAAAATGTAAAATTGTATATTAAATATGTTTATATATACATATGTTTGTATATAAGTATATTGAAATTAGTATTTACAAACCTGGATATGGTCGCATGATACAATTTTTTAGCGGAAACGCAGTGTCACCAACCATAAAATGGGGGAATTTTATGTCCGTCCCAGGCAGATAGTCGTCCTCCGGTAGATCCAGTGTGCCATTAAATAATCGCTGCCCAAAGCCGGAATTCCAAAGTACTCCGCCATCACTTTGAGAACCATATGCCCCGATATCGACGGTCGTAAAAGTATAATTGGCGTCACAAGTCGCCAGGAGCACAATGGAGTAATTGCCCTTATAATTATGATATAAAGAGCTGGAAAGGGGGGGAGGGGCATGATATCGTTATATGCTTTCCGTCTACTGCACCAACGCAATTCGGAAAATTCCACATATTATTGAAATCAATCGCAATACGCTTCCACTCGTATTTATTTGGAACTGATAGATAGATGCCCCCCAATTCCTCCCAAATTGCTTCACACACCTCGCTTATGATAGCTGCTACAGTGGAGCGGCCATTTTAAATGCCGTGGCAAGTGTTTGCTTGCTGTCTCCGTGAGCCAGATACCTATAAATGGAATGAATAGTGTACAGCGTGTAAAATAATAACTGTCGCACCTCTTTTGTTTAATAACAGGATTAATAATTTTATTCAAATTAAATATTAATTCTTTTATAAATACAAATAATATATATATTTATTTTATCCATCAATTTCAATCCTTTCTCCTTTGATTTTTTGTACTTCCTTTAAACGTTTAGGAAAACTTTCGCAAGCGGCACGGACGACTTCATTAGGTATTTCGTTCCATATTTTTGTCAAATGGTTTTTGAATTTATCCAAAGTCATGTGACTTAAGTTCCGCAGTTTGCTAAGCATATAGCCCCATATGCAATAATCCAGAGGGTTTAAGTCCGGAGAAGATGGAGGCCATTCTTCTGTTGATATGAAATTGGGGAAATTTTCACGACACCAACTTTGAACAGTTCTCGCTTTGTGTGCAGGAGCAGAGTCTTGCTGAAAACAGAATGGCCTATTCCTAAACATCTCCATTGCGTGAGGCTTCAAATGCTGTATTAGATCATTATTTAAATAATATTCTGCATTTATTTTGACACCTTTATCAATAAAAAGCAGTGGAAGCTTGCCACTTTTGCAAATCGCGCCCCATACCATCACCGAAGAAACATTTTGGAAACGCTCTACACTTTTTTTTAGCTCTAGGAATGTCGGACATCTTAGCTGCATACACTCGATCATTTTGAGGGTTATGGGGTTGCTGTAATAAAAACGGCTTTTCGTCAGAAAAGATTATTTCTGATTCTGCGTGCCTCCTTTGCAGCATTTTGAATCTCTCCCTTCGCTTTTTCTTCTGCATATCCATAAGTCCATGAATTCTTTTTTTCTTATAAGCTTTAACCGTACCGAAACGGAGCAATTTCTTCGAATCCGCTCACGCACTGCCTAAATCGTTCTCTAAGTTCTGACGGATCGCTTTCGTCCAGTTTTTTTCTTTATTTGCACAGTTCCGGTTTCGACAAATCTTGCTACGGTCCGCTGAACAAATCTTCTGTTCACACTATGTCTTCTCAGGGACTTAACAATTTCAGAAGTTTTCTGGCCTTGCAAATGTAGTTCTAAAACAAGTTCACGGTTCACATCCACGCTGCTCAAAATTTTACTATCGAATGAAATGTGAAATAAATAATAGCTAACAATGTGGCCGCTGTGGTCGAGTTGGTAGCGGTGCGTGCTATAACTTGATATGCCGGTGAGTTCGAGGTTCGAATCTCAGTCAGGGCAAGCAAAATCTTAATAATAGAAAAAGTGTTTTCTAATAGCGGTCACCCCTCGGCAGGCAATGGCAAACCTCCGAGGGTATTTCTGCCATGAAAAAGCTTCTCATTAAATACATCTGCCGTTCGGAGTCGGCACAAAACTGTAGGTCCCTCCATTTGTGGTATAATATAAAGACGCACACCACAAATGGTAGGAGAAGCTCGGCCAAACACTGAGCTATATAGTGTACGCGCCAAAATTATATATAACAATGTTCAATATGTAGGCGATGTAACGGGATAAAAAAATTACGTGGTGATGTGATTGTAAAGAAATATGCACAGTTGTTTAAGTGCGACAGTTATTATTTTACACGCTGTATAGATGTTTTATTAAATGCATTTTAAGTCACTTACGTTAATGTTTAAAAAAGTCGGCACTGTGATGATATCGACGGTCTGTTGGATATTTTTGTGAGACGTTGCTGCAATAGTTGATGCAACAGGTTAAAAACCTCACAATTCATTCGAACACTCTTCTTAAATTGCTCCGGATCTCTCTGAAACATTTTGTCGAAAGCAGCCGCGAACAGGCCCGCCTTGTCACGATCTTGGTACAATTCCCTTACCCACATTTTCCGCCTTGATATGTTTTTTAAACATAATAAGGCTTCGTGTAGTAAAAGAACTATTAACAAAACTTCCATAATGTCCATAATTATGCCGAATGTATGTTAAATTGCTCCGGATCTCTCTGAAACATTTTGTCGAAAGCAGCCGCGAACAGGCCCGCCTTGTCACGATCTTGGTACAATTCCCTTACCCACATTTTCCGCCTTGATATGTTTTTTAAACATAATAAGGCTTCGTGTAGTAAAAGAACTATTAACAAAACTTCCATAATGTCCATAATTATGCCGATGTTGTAAATTCTTCTATGAACACTTTTGGTAAACCTGGAAAGGAATATTTTTAAAAGGATTTTTTCTATAAAAACATTATTTTCAGGTACCTTTCAGTATACAAATTGCTGAGCAGATGGCGATCCTGATGGAAATGGGCGACTTTATGTCGCAAATAATCGCTCGCAAAAGAAGACTTTACAGTATTTTCAAAAAGGTGTCTTAATGACAAATTCGTCATTAATTCAACTTTTTGAATATATTCAAAATAAAGTTACAGCCAAGATTGGGCTAACATACAGGCTTAATCAAGACCTGCTTGAGCACTTTTTTGGAGCTATACGCAGCAAGGGCGGGTTGTACGACCATTCTACTCCCCGGGAATTTAAATTTCGACTAAGGAAATACCCACTGGGTGAGTTTTTGTATTATATGTATATGTATGTATATACTTCAAAGTAAGTAAGTAATTAAGTTTAAAACGCATCATTTCTTTATATTTATTTTTTATCTTTTTGTTGTATATACATATGTACATCTATATACATATGTATATAAAATTTCTGATTTTTGATTTTCGGTCTGCGGGCGGAGAGGCGTGGCAATATCCAATTTTCATATTGCACCACCAATGACATATACTTACATATTTTTATTTTTTATGCTTTTTTTGATTTTATTTTATTTTTTTGAAATCGTTATGTTTTTTAAAACGAGATATCAAACTCTTAAATCGGTTATGTAGTTCCAAAGGTATTTACAAAAAACCGATGTTAATAATGATCCAATATCAAAATTTTAAAACTTTCGAAATGTTGCATTTAAAAATCCGACCCTGCAAGCCACCTCTAACCAGTTTCCCCTGAAATAAAATAAAATTACATACACATTCACACATTTTATGTAATTTTACCCTCGCATTTATAAAATTTTTTGAACTGCCGAAAAAGTGTCTTAAAGTTAGAGCAGTGATATCTTACTCCAAAAACAATTTCATGTGCTAGAAGGAGCAAGAAAAATGAACGACAGTTTTTTAACAAAGTGGGGCATGAATTAAATCAGCAATTCAACGTAAGTAGGCTGTGACAATAAAAAAAATTAAAATAAAAGCAAAAATAAAATTTACACATTTCAGATTGTTACTTCGTGCCACAAACAACCAAGGATCACTTCTACCCCTTTTCTCCCAACCTCTCGAGTTTAAATTCCCAACCAGGATTTGTTTTACCATGTACATACATACTACATACTCGCATATAAATTTTATATTTTCTCTTTTTCAGATTTTTGCTTTGCTGTGCTGTGCCACATTAAACAATTGCTTACAACGGATCGCAAAGATATTTGTTTTAGGGCTATGACGTTTTTAATAAAAAAGTGTACCGTTAAGTTTATGGAATTTTACATAAAATGTTTAAATAAAACTCAAGTTGATGTTTCATGTATTATATTATTTATATTATTTTATATTATATGATATTATGCTTGCCGTATTTCTTTGCTGTCCATATTTTATTATGATTAGCTGGATTGGGATAAAGTCATCTCAATACTTTAACGTATTGCATATTGAGTCCCAAAAATGGTTATATTCCAATTTATTTTGATTCTTGAAACGTATCAAGAATTCCATATAGGGCCATTTGTTTGCTTTAATGACTACTGTTGTTAGGAACTCATTTAAAGTAGATCTTGTTCCTTGATGTGATTGCAGAAAGCAAAGAACGCCTCTCTACAGTCCTATTGTATAGAAAAAAAAAATAAATCGGAGGGTTTTCCTACGCGGGAACTGCTCCTTGAAGTAGCGTATATGCTCTGTCGAACTTAGAAATGCGTATGAAATTGGCTGTCCAACAATGAGGGCTGCGGTAATTCTATTAATTGCACGCCACCAATAAATTTTATAAAAATCAGGTCATCAAAAAATAACTGAAGTAATCGGATCAGAAAAGATTCGCTTTTTTGAATAAAGCCATAAAGATCAAGTCATTCTTAAATTACAAAGAACTCAAAGTGGTTCCGATTTTTAGTCATAACTCGTTATGTATACATACATATTTATTATATATTTTCGCTTTTTAGATTTTTACTTCGCAGTGCTGTGCCACAACCACTAAAAATCGCTGCGTCACGACTACAAAGAATCACTTTGCCACAAGTAATAGTAAATATTTAAAAAATTAATAAAAGATCATTGCCTAATTTATTAAGAAAATAAAATAAGAAATACAAAGAAAATATAGGAAAATTTCAGAAGCTAAATGAAAATGTAATATACGACGAACATATTACACCAATTGCTAATAAATTAGACAACGATGGTGTTCTATCATCAAATAGGGCGTATTCCGGTGCAGAAGAGTGTGATGTTAGTGGTAGTGGAGATGTGAGATTTTTTTTTGAGAATTTAGATAATTTTGAAACAGATAATAATTTAGATTTAAGCGAAAATAGTGTTGAAAAGTGTTTACAGTTGAACGCTTCTGCGATAGACCAAAATGTTCCTCAAAATAGCTTCAATAGTTTGGTTAAAACGTTAAAAGACATGGGTGTTGAGGGTTTACCTTTATCGGCTAGAGCTCTTTTAGGTACAACCAGGGAAAAGGTAGCAATTAAATCCATTCCAGGAGGGGAGCTTTTGTATATACATGTATGTATATGTATGTAGGTATACAATTTTATTTAAAAAGTCAGGAATACGATTTTTTAGAAAATTTTGAAGTAGTTAATATTGATATTGGAATAGATGGATCAAAATTATTTAAGAGTTCGAATAGGAGTCTCTGGCCGATTCTAGGTCATGTTGTAGGTTCCACTTGTCCAAACCCATTCGCAATAGCATGCTTTTCCGGAATGAGCAAACCAGAAAGCGTTAATGATTTTTTAAGGGACTTTTGCGAAGAAGTAGCTTTACTAAAAGAAAATGGCATCAAAATAGGAAGTAAGGGATTATTTAAACCATTTAACGTTAGGCGTTTTACATGCGATGCTCTAGCTAGAGCTTTTATAACTGGAATGAAATCGCATACAGGAAAAAATTATTGTTCAAAGTGTATTATTGAGGGTCAATATATGCAGAAGAGGGTTAATTAAAAAAAAAACTGTTGGGGGAATGAGAACCGACTCATCTTTTAAAAGTAGATTACACATAAGTTATCATAATTTAGAATTTAGGCAAAAAGAAAATTTGCTGGAATCTGAAAATTTTGGTATGGTTACAAAGTTCCCCATGGAGCCAATGCATTTAGTAGACTTAGGTACAACAAAAAAGTTACTCCAATTACTTATAAAGAGAGGGAATGTTACGAAAATGAATGAGAAACTTTTTTCTCAACAATTTCGTACCGTCTGAATTTTCAAGATTAAGTAGAGACCTCGATCAAATAAGTAATTGGAAATCAACTGAATTCCGGCAATTTCTGTTGTACACAGGTATATTTGTTTTGAAAGACTGCATCCCAGAAGACCTGTACTGTAATTTTATTTTATTGCATGCCGGGATTAGATTTCTCTCTTGTGAAATAACTCATAATGTAGAAAGAAATATCGGAAATGAAATGTTAAAGGAATTTGTTGATTTATTCGGAACTATCTATGCCGAACACTTAATTAGTTATATTGTTCATGGATCGTTACGCCTTTGTGATTGCGTTAAACAATTTGGCCCTTTATACAATTTCTCAGCGTATAAATTTGAAAATTATTTGCAATTTTTAAAAAAAATTATTAAAAAGCCTTAATTTAAAAAGTTGACGAGGTTTACGCGGTTACGAGGCATTTACGCGTTTAGACGAATACCCAAATTATTCCAGATTCTAGCAAGTTCTCAAAAAAACAATCTTTCATATTAAAATTGTTGGTTCAGAAGAAGGATCTAACAATTTTAAGGCACTCCTTATATCCAATTTACAAAATTATTTCATGAAACCCGTATAGCCGATGCCTGGTTTAGGTATTTTAGTAGGTGCGATAGTTAGTGAAGAGATAGCATTAGTTATCCAGGCGGATATTAGATATAAATATTTTTGCATTCCTGACGCTAATATGTTTATTTTAGTTCCGATACTGCATAATCTTTTCTATTCTTTCAGTTAAAGCAATGGATTTCTCAGATTTTCTTCGAGACACCGAATTGCATTCTCCACCGCGCTCGAGCAACTTAGGCGATAATATATTATATCTAAATTATTTATTAAATATTTAGAGTAGTTTGTTTTATTATTCCTGTATTTTCATAATTAGTCATTCCAAAAAAGCGCTTTCGTGTCACAATATCCCATGAAAAACGCATTGACTCCCACCCGTCAACAGGTAAGTTAACATTTTTAAGATTTTAACAGTCTGCCACTTACATATATTTATTTATTTTTAATAGTTTTTTATAAAAGTACTCTGAAACCTAATTTGATTGAAGTGGCAAATGATCAAAAACCAATTTAACATAATTTTATTTTTAGATCAAGAAGTTATACTATCGCTATTTTTTGAGAGTCAAAAACAAATGAATGATGGAGTCATGGCCGCCCTCGGGAAAATTGTGTCGAAGGTGGATATCATTGAAAAAGTACTTGCAGAAAAGGTCAAATACATTTGTTTATAAATTCCAACTAGTGTTAAATTACTAATTCGTTTATATTATAGATGCCCATGCCCGAACGCGCGGAAATTCAGGCACAAGGGCAGCTACTGCGCGTTTCTCCTAGAAGTTGTTAAATTACGTTTTTCCAGCTCCTGCTTGTTCTCTTCAATCTTCAGATATTGAATATTTCGTCATTTTCTCCGCTATTATCCTTTAGGATTTATTTAACAATCCCATCGTTTAAAACGTAAACATTATCAGAATTTACACGGGAGCGAGAACGCTTCGATGCAGAGATTGTGTCAAAAAACGATACACGTAGTAGCGTAGTGAGCGTGGACAATGTACGCGTTAGCGTGGACGATGTGGGCTTGAGCGATGTTTCTCGGTACTACGGGAACAAAAGTTTAAAAATATTACAAAATTAGTTGCAATGTTATTTTCAAATAATTAATAGATACTTATAAGTTTATTTTTAAAATTTTAAGACTAAAACTATAACAAATAATAAACACTGATAATTTTATTGTTACATCTTCAGTGATTTACAGATTTGTCTTCAAGAATCTTTATAGACCATACTTCTCTCTTTAGCCTTTTTAACCTTTAAGCGCTAATTTAAATTTCGTATACAAAAAAATATTCTGCATTTAAAAAACAAGCGCTTTACTTCATCAGATAGATCCACTTCTGAACTTTTTGTCGACCAATCTCTGATGGATGTTCTTACAGTGAGCTATATCCAACGTGTTGAGGATGTGGAATATAGTCTCGAGTTTTTTCACGCTATTTAAAAAAATTTGACGAGGGTTTGTGAAGGAACCCTTTCGAAACTTGATCCACCCAAGTAAAAGCACTGTTAGAGCTGCAGCATTCTTCGAGATTCAGCTTCTAAATAATATAGCCTGAGATATATTCTAATCCGTCTTCTTGTAAAATGCCAAAGTCCTATGGATGGGACGTATTGAATGACTCGATTTCAGGGTCCATTTCTCCACCAGCTGTGATTTCATCGGCAGCCTCGTCGTCAACAGGAAGCCAATCAGTTGCATCCCTCGATACGTTGCCTGTGCCTTTTAAATATACGTTATTGCGTGCTAAATAAGAAAGAAGTCCAGAAATAATAATTTAGCAAATGATATAAGGATAAGTACCTAGGATGTACTTTCGCAGCCTATATTTAAACTCCTTTGGAGTGGAGACCCCCTTGCTGCGAATAGCACCAAAAAAGTGTTCGAGTACATCTTGATTCAGACGGTTCGTTAAAATGTATTCCACATTTGAATTTCGGTTTAAGTGCTCGTATAACATTACCAACGCATTGTTGGTCATCAAAATGCACTTCTGAAAATACTCCAACCCACTCTTATTGGGAATAATGGGTGACTTCATATATTCACTCATTCTGGTTAATACATCCATCTGCGCCGGAAGGGACGTTCCAAATGGTTCCTTTGTGTTTATTAAAAATCACAATAAATGCAGCGATTTGTATTATACTGACTATAATAAGTTACCTTGCCAGGATAACCAAAGGTGTTAATAGTATAATTCAGAACGTCAAACCAATCGTTCACAAGTTGGATCAAGTCCGCTGTATTTAAAGGATTTTCAAGATCGTAACCTAATGAATAACACCGTCTTAATGCGTTAGCAGTAGTGTTCGAGAACAACTGTGCCGCAAGTTTAACTTTTTGGCGCCCTAATATTCGTTTATACAAAATGAGCTTATGATAGTATAGTTAACATACCTATGCCCTTCACTGAAAGGTGCTCTTCACTAAGTTTAAACGCTATCGAAACATCTGACTTAGCCGTATGTTTCAACAAATCGCGAATCGATCTTGCTGTTAAAATTTTGGCCTCCCTCAAGGAAATGGTTTCTTATGAGTTTTTATAAATGCGGGGCATCTGCGAACGCAAAAACTTTCGTATTCTCATCCGTCGGTACTGAGAACCATGGCTTATCTTGAATCGTTTAATATGTACATATATGTATGTATATAATAAATAGTTTAATATTATTTGTATTGGTTTATTACAGAAAAATAATAGATGCCTAGGAATGGATAATTTATATATTACCTACTGTGACGTGCAGTTCTTTCCACAGTTTTCGGTTGGTAGGACTCATATCGCATACCACTGCGACTACCGAAAAATGCACATTTTTAAGCGCCAGTATTTCTTTTGTCATTTGAATGTCGAAGTCAAAAAACACCGGTTGCTTCCAGGACTTCCGTAACCCACGTGCCATCGCCTCTTGTACGTAATTTGAGGGCTTTAAGACGTAGTCTCCTCGCTGATCGTATTCGTAAGTTTCGACAACCTTCATTTCTTCGAATGCGAGAACACATACTTTATCATCGTAACAAAGATTAGACATGTGTTTCATACATTCGATCGATGCAGTCAGTAGTCCCTCGCTTTTTTTTTAAATTATTTACCACACGTTTGCTTCATCCATTTTGAAGCTTAAACTTTTATTAGCCGCTTCCAATCTCTTTATTTGTATTCTGAGGTTATATATTTCCAATTGATTGCGGTCTTCGAAAATTTTAGAGCTGGAAGTATGTTCGAATAATATTATGATTATCATCATAATCAATTATGTAATCTTTCTGATTATAAGCTTACTCAGTTTGCGTTTGGCAGTCCTTAATCTCCGTATTAATAGTTTCGGGTTCAGAAATAAATAAAAACTCAGGCGCTTTTTGCACTTCGAATTCAAGCACATTTGCACTTTGGATGTTGAGCAGATGAGCCGAAGGAAAACCATATTTATTATAAACAGATGAGTATTTATTTCTGACATGGTTTTGTAAGCATTACCTCGGATACGAACAGCAGCCAAGATCACACACGCTTTCTATTACGGTTTGTGAAATGACGCTACTTTCACGCAAGGGAGTTGGAAACGGAATCGCTTTTGCTACAAGTCTCGCCCTTCTTCCGCAGCTCAACATATCAGCAGGCAAGAAGTGATCTACGCATTAGCTAGAAAACACAAAAAGCTGTAGATTTGGCGTCGCAATCATCAAGTATCCATCCTAGAATGACAGTAAAGGATTATGAAATCATTCGGATGAAAGCGTTGGAGAAGCAGACTGAAATTTTAAAATTTGAAAAAAAAATCGACGAAATTGCAAGGCATACGAATAAAAACAAGAAGAAATAAAATGTATGAAAATGAAGGAAGAAAGGACGAAGGAAGAAATTTAAAAAAAAAGACAACATAAGAAAAATATGGAAATAAAACTACGAATTTTAAAATTAAAAACGCAAAAAAATATGGTAAATAGGGCACTTAAAAATATGTTTATTTTAGTTTATAGTTTATTTTATAAAAACGTAATGAATTTTTTTAAAGTTAATATTTCAAGCGACTGAATTGAATTTGTGATTTTGTTCTGAAAACATGTGATGACTTTATTTTTAATTTATTATTATAAGTGACTGAATTGAATCTGTGATTTTTTAAACTTAATTTACTTTATATATTAAATCTGTATATAATATTGAATTGAAAAGTATGGAATGAAATAAAATAATAATCCGATATGTCATTCACTAAAGTCGTTATAGTTTCATTAACAGCAAAGCATCAGCTATTTTTCTTCTGCGACGCCCTCCTGGTGTACCATTGCCATTTTCATTAATTCCGATGGTACAACGGCATCAAAAATAGTTTCAGCTTCATTCGGATCACCGATTCTAACTTTTGTACAAATGTCACAAATGAAGACATCTGATACGGTATTTCAAAACTCCGATCGGGCGTTCAACAACATTTCTAGCATTCGCGTGCTTCGAATTAAAAATTAGATTCCTCATGATGGAAGGGTGTTAATAAATAAGGACTTAGGGTGTATCCTAAATCACCTGCAATGTTAAGATTATATTTGTGCAGAAGTAAAAAATGTTCAGTACCTAAATAAATAGAGTTATGATCTCCGTGTTGATGCGCGGTCTCCGTGTTGATGCGCGGTCTCCAAAGTCTTTAAAGAACTATTGTTTCATACGAACGAATCGTGTGTAGAACCAGCATAAATAGCATCCACAAAACGGATATTCATATCATGATCGCAAGCCTGTACTAAATATACAATAAAATTTTTATTCCAATGTTACTGTATTAAAATCATAAAAACTTACAATCATTGCATTTATGCTAAAAAAACCTTTTCTGTTTAGATAGAGGTGTTTGTTTGTGGTAGGGTTATAAATTGCAATATGGGTTCCTTCGATGCAGCCAATTATATTTGGTATTCCCGATCTTGAATAAAATTTGCTCTTTGCCTGTTGCTTTTCTTCTTCACTCATATCTATGTATGCTTATAGAGGCACGACAAATGTCACTTTCCAAAATGGGTAGGATCTCTTTTAAAATAAGGGAAACTGTGGGTTGAGAAAGTCCCAACTGAAACTCATTTCCTATAGACAACCGACAATGAAATTTGTCTTTAATATTATCCAGGACATACATAAATGCGTCCTTGTTTAAGCGGAAATTCGCGTCGAATCTACAAATACATATATGTATGTATGTACATACATACATACGTGTACATGGTAAAAAATTTGTTAAGAACTTCTTATTATTCATTATATTTGAACTGGATACATACACCGCGGTAGGCAGCTCTGTAGGATTGGAGTTATCTCTAATAAAACGGCGCTGTCGAAAAAGATTAGCTCACTGTTCCACATTGTAATTATCCTCAAAATAAAGGTCCGCGTTATAAAACATTTTTTTCGAATTTCAGTTGTTATAATAGTAAATAATTCAAAGTACCAACATACATGCAATGTAATATATTGGCAGTATCGACCAGTGCAGTCAACAAACATTACAGGCCAGATATATAAAAAATGTATAGAAAAATCAAGTAATCGAACGAAAATTGTCACCTGAGATAAAAAAAACTCCAGTGGCGTAGCCAAAAACTAGTTGGCGAGCTCGACATTTTTTTCATCGTTTTAAAATATTAATAACATAGATTTTGGCGACCTTTCAATCTATATATATAAAAATGAAATGCCCCATGTATGTATGTTACCTCATCACTTGAGAACGGCTTAACCGATTTTCTTCATTTAAATTTTATTTGGTTTCCTTCTGACTGTAGATGGTTTGTAAAAAATAAAAATTGTAAATGGTGTTGCCAGACCTCTAAAAAGTAAAAAAAATAAAATTTCTTTGGTTGGACTACAATATGACCGTTTTTTTATTTTTGGACAGTGTTACCATTTATAAAAAAATAAAAATTAATATAAAATAGTGGTGAGAGAGTTGCCATTTTTTTCAATTAATCTAATAGGTTAAATCAAGATATGCAATGCGGGTATCAAATGAAAGAGCTTTAAAAAACTAACATTTCGAGAATAAATTTATTAGTGTTTCCACCTGTTTAAAAACTTAAATTCAATTCAATTTTAAGTCAAGTAAAATATTGCAATTTGAAATGAAAGAGGTTTAAGAAGTCTCTAAACTAAAGGTAGTTATTGTATTCTATCTGTTGTTCATACATAATGTATTTAAAAATCCACTAATCACTTCGCAGCTTACCTAAACACTTGAAAGTAGTCTACATACGAGTATATTTATATATAAAAATGAAATGTATGTTTCCGCATCACTTGAGAACGGCTTAACTGATTTTTGTTGTTGTGCTCATAGTTGCCAAGACAATGTTTGTATGGTAAAAAGGTACAGCCACGCCCTAAAGGTTTTCTGCAATTTATTTTTACTAACAACGGCCACTAGTTTGCATTTTGGTGCAAAAATCCATATTTTTAGGTTTTTCCGACTAAGAAGGTAGTTATTGTATTCTATCTGTTGTTCATGCATAATGTATTTAAAAACCACTAATCACTTCGCAGCTTACCTAAATACTTGAAAGTAGCTCGCGCGATCTCAAGTACATCACTAAACGCTATTAAATACCCTTAATAACAGCTTGCACAAAAACTCAGTACCTGCCATCTTTTTATTGTTATGTTGTTCTAAATTTGGGGTGGTATATACAAATTCGCTTGCATTGGCGAATGTATGTTGTTGTTGTATGTGTGTTCAACTGATATTGTAAGTATAGGAACATTACATGTTGTTAGGCCTTTGTTTTTTGTTATTTCGCTAAATCATATGCGTTGGCGGCTAAACAATAATTAGTCTGATCTAGCGCATTAGATCTATAACATCAATAAACTTAGTTGTGAGATTTTCGAAGTAATTTTGTTATATGTATCAGCATTGTTTGTACTGGTGCACTGGAAAAGATTATACATATTTGTTGTGTTTGGAGACATGCCGCCAATAAAGCGTCAAAATATCGGTCGGCGTACTCGCAGAGCAAGGGTAATGACTATCAGTCGGGACGACGAGAGCGTTGTAGACCGTACCCAGCGTTTGGATGCAAATCGAATAAGAATTTCTCAAGCCCGATCAATTATGACTCCGGAGCAAAGGGCAGAGTCGAGTTCGACTCGCTCAGTTGAAAGTAGCGCACAACGCAATTTGGAACGAAGACAAAATAGACGATCAAATGTCACAATTCGGCATGACCGTTTGGCGTTCAGATACGATCCAACAATCGATTACGCCGTGGATTTATCGGTAGACTTTGGAACCATGAGCACTGTTTGTCAGCATTGTAATGCTTTGAAATTTCGGTTAGAACCACCAGGATTATGTTGTGCAAACGGAAAGGTTAAATTACCACAGATTACACCACCACCTGAGCCACTAGCATCGTTATTTTCCGGCCAGGATTCTCTATCCAAGCATTTTTTGCAAAACATTCAAACATACAACAGTGCCTTCCAAATGACGTCGTTTGGAGCTAATATAATCGAAGAAAGAGGTTTTAGGCCAACTTTTAAGGCATGTCCATTTTTAATTATACCACATGTCACATACACACGACGAGCCCGGTGTACTTTGGTTTTTTTTTTTTCAATTTGATATTTAGATTCAAGGACAAATACACCATCGTACTGGAGCATTGCTACCGCCTGTAAATGAACAACATAAATTCCTGCAGGTTTATTTCCTTGGAAATTCAGATGATGAAATCAATCAGCGTTGTGCCATCAATCGTGCGCTAAAGCGAAATATTATTGCACAACTGCAACAACTCTTACATGAACATAATGAGTTGGATAGATTGTTCAAGACAGCACTAGAAATGATGCCTTCAGATGATCACAAAATAGTGATCAAAGCAGATAAAAGACCTGTAGGTGAGCATGAAAGGCGCTTTAATGCACCGACGTTGAATGAAGTCGCCATTGTCATTGTGGGCGAGAATGTGGATAGTCGCGATATAGTGGTTCGTCGGCGGGATGGAAACAACCTTCAACGTGTAACCGAAACTCATCGTTCGTATGATGCATTACAATACCCGCTAATATTTTGCCGAGGAGAGGATGGATACCATCTTTTGATCAAGATGATTAGTCCAATAACTGGTACGCAGCAGTGTTGTTAATCGTTTTTAACTAAATTCAAAAAAAAATATATAATATGTTATTCTTTTGATATTTTAATCAACTCAAGTGTCGTGTTTATAAAAAGTTTACCTTTGATTTGTAACAGGTCAAGAAACAAACAAAAAAGTTAGCTCAATGAACTTTTATGCCTACCGGTTGATGATTCGTCGAAACGAGGACAACCATATATTGAAGTGTCGCAGACTATTTCATCAGTTCGTTGTCGATATGTATGTCAAAATAGAGACGGAACGACTGTCATTTATACGCTTTAATCAGCTCAAATTACGTTCAGAGCAATACATCCATTTGCGAGATGCCCTCAATGAAGATGGAAATGCCAACAATATCGGCCAACTTACCATTTTGCCATCGACGTATGTTGGAAGTCCGAGGCATATGCACGAATATGCGCAAGATGCAATGACATACGTGCGTCAATACGGTCGACCGGACTTATTTATAACATTTACGTGCAACCCTAAATGGACCGAAATCAAAAAACGATTACTTCCCGGTCAATTATCCAGCGATCGCCACGATATTACAGCACGAGTGTTCAAGCAAAAACTCAACGCGTTGAAAAATTTTATTGTGCAGTATCATGTTTTCGGAGACGTGCGATGTTGGATGTACACCGTAGAGTGGCAGAAAAGAGGACTACCTCATGCGCATATTCTGCTGTGGATGACCGAGAAAATAAGACCGGATGAAATTGACTCAATTATATGCGCAGAAATTCCAGATCAAGAAACAGATCCAGAATTGTATGAAGTTGTTACAACGAATATGATTCATGGACCATGCGGCAGTCATAACCGGGAATCGCCATGCATGATAGAAAACAAATGTTCTAAACGTTATCCGCGTGCTTTATTGGCTAACACAATTACTGGTAATGACGGTTACCCCCTATATCGTCGTCGCTCGGCAGAGGATAACGGTAGGACGATTACGTTAAAAATCAAGAATAGGGACGTTGTAGTGGACAATAGTTGGATTGTTCCGTATTCTCCTCTGCTTTCCAAAACATTCAAAGCGCATTGTAATGTTGAGTACTGCAATTCTATAAAGTCCATCAAATATGTTTGTAATTACATCACTAAAGGAAGCGACATGGCTGTATGTCGTATGATGCATTACAATACCCGCAAATATTTTGCCGAGGAGATACCATCTTTTGATCAAGATGATTAGTCTGGTGGTTTACTTAACTTTTGCAATGTAATTTTAAGATCATTTTTGCTTTTGTACATGTTTGTAATATTACAATAACCGTGCTTTGCATCATTATCTCAATATAAAATTTTAACTGAAAACAACTTATCTACCATGTAAATTTTGTACTAATTGTCAATACAACGACTGACTAAGATAAGTTTCAGACGGGTTGTCACCTACTTGAAAATTTAAACTTAAATAAGTTGATAAGATAAGCTAAATATTAGAATATAGGTGTCCAATGGAAGGTATTTAAGAAATCTTTGACTAAGAAATCTTTTTAACTAAGGCATTTTTCCAGATTAAGACCATACGATTTTTTGGATGTATTGTACTTTGTAGTAAGAGGGGCAACAATGCAAAAATACTTTAAAGGCGCAGCGAAGCACGCCGGGTATTTGCTAGTAATTTTATATTTATTTACTTGCTAGCAAGTGTCTGTACAAGTGAGCACAATTATCAGTGTCCGTTTTGTAATTCAGTCTTTCGTTTGTCGGTATGTTGATGATGTGTAGCATTTCTAATGTTAATGGCCCACTGTGCAAATAGCGGCCACTCACCAAATTTAGAAAAAGCAGAGATTCTCCAACAAGAACAACACTACAGCGAAAGATTTAGATTAGATTGTCACAAATGTTAACAGATACTAATACATGTAAAACCTGCGCATGCGCACAACGTACATTTGTACTGAAACTATCTCTTTTTGTTTGCTAAATTTTTACACATTGCGCAGATGGGTTACTGCCAATATATTAGTATTATATGTATATAAGAGTACAAATGACACAAATTTCAAATTTGGATGAACTCGCTACTTTTTTCTTGAATGGCAACGACAAATTCTACAATTTCTAGCGAATACGTTCATTCGCCATTCACAATGCAAGTTTGGGGTATGTATGCAAGTGACAATACTCGCCGTGAAGAAAGAAGTCTAATGAGGAAATGTGGTGATTTCCGAAATAGTACTATAACTTCTATTGTGGCCGCTGTGGTCGAGTTGGTAGCGGTGCGTACTATAACTTGATATGCCGGTAAGTTCGAGGTTCGAATCTCAGTCAGGGCAAGCAAAATCTTAATTATAGAAAAAGTTTTTTCTATTAGCGGTCACCCCTCGGCAGGCAATGGCAAGCCTCCAAGGGTGTTTCTGCAATGAAAAAGCTTCTTATTAAATACATCTGCCGTTCGGAGTCGGCACAAAACTGTAGGTCCCTCCATTTGTGATATAATATAAAGACGTACCCCACAAATGGTAGAAGAAGCTCGGCCAAACACTGAGCTATATAGTGTACGTGCCAAAATTATATTATATATACTATAACTTCTATCGCTTTGGTGTTGTTTTTTTTCTCTAATTTTCTCCAACAAAAATTGGCCTTTAGCTTATTTAAAAATAAAATAATATAATTAAACAGGTCAAAAACAACAAAAAGAAAAAAATACTGTTCTCACTGCCACTATTATTTTTAGTGGAAGTGCAACACGCTCTTCACTACAGCCTAGTGATAGTGGATCTGGCAAAATTTCCACCAATTTAATACGAGTATAAGTGGCTTTAAAACGATTTTGACTTATTCTTGAAATAGTGTAAAAGAGCTGTATATCAGCTAAGTAATACTAATGTCGCGTATCAATGGAAAATTTAAATATTGACTATACATTTATCATATAGCAAGGGTCAGAACTGCAAGCGGTTTAAATAATTGTTTTTAATTCTTAATTCCAACAAAAATATAATTGCATTTTTGACATAATTGCGATTTGTTCGCTAATTTTCTTGTTTAACCTTAGAATCGTCCTTACCATTTTCAATGCATTTTCGTCATTTGGGGAGTTACACTCCATTCGAATTTTGAATCAAATTTTTAATTAGACCATAGCTCGGGTTTGTACAGCTTTGAGTATTTTTGCCAAAAAAATTTTCTTCTACTCCTACTTTGTTGACATATACGAGGCGGCTAACAAAAATTCGATTAGTTCTTTGAGTTTTTTATTTTCTGTACACAATCGCCATTCATTTCTTAGGCCAATAGATCCACTTCTCATAACATTCTTTAAAATCTTGCCTTTTACGCTTATCAAGTTCATTATTAACCGCGTTGCTTTTAAATACCTTTCCCCGAAAATGTCTTTTAATTTTTGTAAATAAGTAGAATACATAAGATGTTAGATCAGGGGAATATTGTGGTTGTATTTCTTAGATGCCAGAGATCGCAATAAAGTTACTCGGTATTTCAGCAGTGTGAGCTGGCGTATTGTCATGATAAAAATAGGCGTCGCAATCCGCTTTCTTTCTGTTTTCCACAAAGTTGAAAGCTTTTGGTAAGCAATATCGGCTGACCCTCGGATGAAGTAAACTGAAGTCTTTACTTTTGTTGTTGATTTTTTGATGCTGGGTATGCTCCTATTGGTGTATGGACTGTTGTTAAGTTTCGTACTTAAATTTATTTAGGAAAAATTTACCAAAATGCAATTTAGCTTCTTTTTGGGCCTCATGCGAACAGATTTCATCGTTCCATGTGACCTTTGGCATTCATTGAATATTTGTAGTGGCTTTAGCTTGCGCCCAAAAACCGGAGATAATCACATAGGAAATTTATGTGGGCGTTGGTGGAATTTCATCTGATCAATCGTCAGATATTTGCGTTTTATAGTCTATACTTTAACCGATTCAGAATGAAGTCTCGTAAAACAATTGCAAAGGATTTGGTATTTCTGGTTTAAAAAAAAAATGTTTGGGTCACCAACTAAGCGAACTTTTGTCCCTCCCCTCGTACATACAATAGAGTCCAGTAATAGCGGCTATTGTACAATTTTTTCGTGACGTCAAATTTGCAGGAACAAATTAAATAAAAAGTTAAGTTATATAAATACAAAACAACTTGCAATAGCCCTTAAGGTAAGGTAAGCACGATTCTCAGTACATGTCGGATTTTTGAAAAATGCTATGAGGCATTCCACACTATTAGAATTGGTCAAAAACTACCTTTGCGCGTATTTTGGATATGTTGCAGAGGAGGTCCTAAAATGACTGTAAACGCAATATAAAGCAAAATATATGTATATACATATGTACATACATATGTGACAGAATGTAATTTTTTAAAATTGTACAAACATGTTTTTTCAGCTAATTGGTTTTTTTTTATTAACAAAGGTATGAAAAATTTTACTTAAAAAGAAACAAAAAATTGTTTATAAATTTTTGACTTTTTGTTTTAAAAAAATACTTAATAATTTTTTTTTAAGAACTAATATTTTTCCATTGCTCGCAATGATAAACAATGGCTTATACCGAGACAACTAACATTTTTAAAGTCGCATAACTTTTGAAAAAAAAAATTTGAATTTCCAGTCGTTCTGCTATATCTACATACATATATGTTCCGTAGAAAATTATTTAAAAAAGCTGCTTCTAACTCAATAAGGCGAATTTAGTAAGGTGGCCTCAGTAAGCAGCTGATTGATTTGTTTTTTCTATCGTCGTGGTGCATTTGTTTGTTAGTTGATTTTGACATTCGCCGTACCGAAGGCAACAACAAAATACATGTACTTTTTATACCCGAGCGTACTTGTACACAAGGGTATTATAACTTTGTTCGCATAATCGTTGTTTGTAACAACAAAAAATAATCGAGATAGATATAGACATATATGTATATACTAAACTGATCAGAATGAACATAGGAATCGATTTAGCCCTGACTGTCTGTCCGTCCGTCCGTCTGTCCGTCCGTCCGTCTGTCCGTGGTTACAATAACTTGAGTGAAAATTGAGATATCTCTGAAATTTGGTACATAGATTGCTCTTTGGACAGGGTAGGTTGGTATTACAGCTAATATATGTAGGTATTTCTGAAATTTTAGAAATAGGCGTTGCCACGCTTACCTTTGAAAAAAATTATGTATCTCAATAACGGTGTAAGGTATCGTCACAAAATTTGGTAAACAAATTTTCCTAAATATCGCTGCTATCATCGTTAAAAATTTTTTAAATCGGACCATAACCACGCCCACCTCCCATATGACGGAAATTTTGAAAAACGCAAAAATTTCGATTTTTCTTCATCTATTGAAACATATTAATTAAAATTGGATATTTAGAGAGATAGTTAATTAAGAAACTTGGTTTTTATGAAATTTTGAAAAATGGTCGTTACCACGACCACTTATAAAAAACGTCTGTAGGTATCTCAATAACGATGTAAGAAGATTACCCTGTACTCACACACACGCGTGTTAGCTAATCACATTTCTACGAGGACTAAATCAGAGAGAAAATATTAAGATCAGGTACAATTCCAACCCTTAATCTAGGTATGCAAGCGATTTCAGAATTGGAAATATATAGAATATACATTTAAGATCAGATGTACTTATGTATATGTATAATTTCAGACCTCCATACATATGGTCACACATAAACACATATAGTTATATGAAGATATTTTGTCAATTGTCATGCAAGTACGAGTATGTTTTTATAGATTAGCATTTGTGTATGCATTTACATATGGACCAATGTATGTACAAATATCCTGCAAAAATTACGCAAGAGAGTAGGATAGCTTTTTGATATTCTTTATGTCGCATCTATTTTGGGCTCCACGATTCCTTCTGAATTTATCCAAAATAGAGGCGACAGAGAGAAAACCAAAAGAACTTGGACGGTATTAACTTATTCATGAAAAACGACATACAAACGAGCAAACTTTTTTAAAAATCCGCACGGCATTCAAAACAATGAATAAGTTAGGACACATACTCGTACATACATACATACTTGGAAGCAGCAAATAGGAAGCGAATAAAGAAGACTAGCTGAACAAACAAGGCGTTTACAAATTGATCTGTGAGTGCCAATATAGCTATGTTATGACAAATAAGAACAAGATTTGTTAATACGTAAATACGTTTAATAAAAGAATAATAATCGATAAAGTAAAAAGCAACTGTAATGCAATATTTGCACCATTAAGGCAAACAATTGGTAAAACGACAGATACCAGACCACAGGTACCTAGACCCATAATGGAAATAAATACGGAACACTGGACCTTCATTGAATAGAACTAAAATTTACACTGAAAATGGCAAATTTCCGAAACAAGTTTGTCTACAAACCATACTTGACAAGTGATGACGTTCCAATATACTTTCAAGTTTCAACTGTGACAATAAATGTGAAAAATGCAAGATCATTGAGATATTGGATATTTTATGGCTTTTAATGATTGAAGGCCATGTCTCAAATTGAAACTATGTTTTCTGTTAATATGTCTCAGTTTTTTTTTTGTTCTCAAAAGTGGAGCTATGTGCTTAATTTGTTTTAGTTTTTGATATACATTAATAGGCTTAAAAAAATGTAGTGAAAAACATAGCAATAATACATACATATGTACAGTTCTGAAAAATCGATTAATCCCTTTACTTTTAAAGAGATGTCGCAAGATTATTCTCCAGAGTATTTTCACACACGTCCACTTCGTTTTTAATTCAAACCGGAAGAGGCCATCTTAATTTTTTCCTTTATTCTCTTCTTTTCTTTCTTTCTTATTCTCTCCATACATGGCTGTATTCATACACATCTTTTCTTTACAAGACTATGTTCACTGTATGTTGCTTAAAGCTAATTACAGCAGGGTTACATTTCTGCTTTACAACTCGGCCAATCCTGATAATGGATCGACCGCGATCCTATATAAAACCTAACTATTTAATCAATTTGTAAAGGATCGGATTCTGGTTCGTCATCACATCCTTTTGGTTGCTGCCGCCAGCTTCGGATCCGATGAGCTTCGATAGCCCCATCATATGGAAGTTGGACAGTTGTTAATGTCCCTCACACCGTATCTGTCATTCCCCAATTCCTTATATATCACGTAGGGGCCTTTGTATCGGCGTATGAGTTTCTTGTTGCTTCCTACAGTTGTATCAACGTTTCTCACGACGACGTAGTCGCCCACGTTGTATATCTTAGTTCTAGAGGGGCTCTTAACAGATTGTCTAGTGTCGTATTCTTGTCTCGTCTTAATAGAGTTAGGAGCATCCTTCCGTATTTGCTCTAAGTCTCGCTTGTCATCGGGACATAACTTGTCCTGAAGAAAGCTCGTCTATAATTACCCCTCTTTGTGCAACACCATACAAAAGCCGGCTTGGTGTATCGCGACAAGTGATATGAATTGAATTACTTATGGCATATTCTACTTCAAGCAACTTCTTGACCCAATCATCGTGGTTCACTTCGTCAGTCAGTTTACCTAGCATAGCCTTGAGAATTCTGTTCACCCTTTCTACTTGTCCGTTTGCCTGTGGGGAACCAACGGCAACTTTAACGTGGACTATGTTTTGCTTCATCAGGAAAGCGCCAAAATCTAAGGAAGTGAAGCAGGTTCCTCTATCGCTCACGATTCTTCTTGGTCGGCTATAGTAGCTGAAATATTTTTCAAGGGCGGCGATAACCTCTCGGGTACTTGTACAATTAGTGGGGTACAGTTTAATAAACTTAGTGAATGCGTCGACTACGACTATAATATGCTTCCGTTTCAACCTTATTGAAGGCAAAGGCCCAACGTGGTATATGTGGACAGCGTCAAATGGTAGTGGAGTTTTTAGAATTGTATACAGCGTTCTCTCTCTAGCCTGGGGAGGTGTAGCATACGTTTTGCACTTCAGACAATTTCTGATAAACTTTTCTACTTTTGCTCGCATACTTGGAAACCTGTAGTACAGCGATAGTTTGCTTAAGGTTTTATCAACAGACAAATGACCCATTTTCTCATGAATCAGACATATCACGTTATCTTCCATTTCAGAAGGCACGTACATGGCCTTCTTGCTATTGGCATTTGTCTTATAGACAAGTCCGTCAATTAAGTCATAGTTTTTCACTTCCTCATTCTCTTAACGGTTTCGTATTAATTCAATATCTTTGTCTCGCTCCTGAGCTATTTGCAGTTGGAATTCAATATGGTCTGTGTTTATGATGGAAGCGATCTGTCTCCTACTTAGGGCGTCGACGTGGCCCATGGAGGCTCCTCTTCTATGTTGTATTTTGTAATTGTAATTTTCGAGCTCGAGAGCCCATCTGGCTATTCGAGGGTTTAGTTGTTTCCTATCAAGAGTCATTGTCAGTGAATTGCAGTCCGTTACTATAGTAAATGGTATGCCCTCCAAATATGGTCTGAACCTTCTCAATGCATATATTATAGAAAGCGTTTCTAATTCAAAACTGTGATACTTTGATTCTGCGCTTGAAGCAGTCTTAGAAAAATATGAGATGGGGTGAAATTTTGTATCCTCTTGACGTTGCAGTAGTACAGAACCAAAACCTATGCTACTAGCATCGCAATGTAGTTCCGTCTCGCTCCCAGGACTATATATGGCGAGAACTGGGCTTTTTATTAATCTCGATTGTAATTCACGGAATGCTTCAATGCACTTTTCGTCAAAAAAATATTTCCATTCTCTCTTAAGTAGATTCTGCAAGGGCCTAGCAATCTGAGAGAATGATGGCACAAGGCATGACTGCAATTGTTTCGCATTTGTAGGAATCGGAAAGTTTTGTATACTTTTAATGTGGGAGCCATTAGGCAATATTCCCGAAGTGGTTACGGTATATCCTAAATAGTCTATAGCGTTATATCCGAAGCGGCATTTGTCTAAGTTGAGTTTTAAGGCTCTTAAGGTAAGTCGTTTTAGTACAGATGTTAATAAGTTTGTGTGTTCTTCAAAATTCTCTGTAGCGTTAAGAATGTCGTCCATTTACATAGATAATGATCTTTTTATCGTCAATAAAGTCTCGGAAGATGCTATTAATTAAGCGTTGGAAAACTGCAGGTGAATTTTTTAGACCGAAAGGCATTTTTAGGTATTCACATTGACCGAATGGAGTCACGAAAGCGGTAAGTTTAATTAAATCGGGGGCCATCTGAACTTGGTGGAACCCACTCTTCAGGTCCAGTACCGAGAAGAACCTTTTGTTCTGCAAATATTCAATACAGTCGTCGATCAGAGGTAACGGGTAATTGTCCCTCACAGTTAGTTTGTTTAGTGCCCGATAGTCTATGCACATCCTTATTTTGCCGTTTTTCGTTTTGACTAGCACAATGGCAGAAGCGTAAGGGAGTTACTGGGTCTTATTATCCCTTCTTGGCGTAGTTCATCTATAATAGATTGCACTTGGTTTCTCTCAGCATATGAGAGTCTTCGCGGAGAGCAATGGAAGGGAACGTCGGTGGTAAGGTGTATTTTCATTTCATATGTGAATGCCTCAGATTTTATGTCAGAATTTAAGTAGTTATCGTTAATGATTTGGTGAAGATCATCTCGCTGGGAATTAGCCAGTTTGGGATGTATGTCAACAACTTTCTCGTCGTGAGAAATGTCAATACTGAAAATGTCGGGTATGTCGGCAGTAGTAAGGTCTTCAGTCTCTTGAATGTTGTCGGCAACGGATTTGTTTTCGTAATATTTATCGTCTGCTTGATACGACATCATAAAGGCAATGTTTGCGTCAGAATTGATTACAAATGGAGTGCTATTAACTTTAGGGTCTGCGTCAGCGTCGATAGTGTTCGATACATTAGCGGCAGAGTGTGAATCGGAACCAGTTAACAGTTTACTAATATTAGGCTTATGGTTATTTCTTATTTCTAGCAATTTCTCTTTAGAGTATTTCTTAACAGTGGTTTTTAATTTAATATTAAATATAAGGAGGAAGTCACGCCCCAAAATAAGTGGTAGAGTCATGCTTTCATTTACAATAACGTTTAATTCAATCTCGTTTATCTTATTTAGAAATTCAATTTTGCATTTAATTTTATAAAGTACATGTACATTTTTCCCGCCGATGCCTTTGTAGGTCGGTAAGATTCCGCTAGCGTGCTCTTCCACTATATGTTTTGGAATTTGTAATTCCTTTACAAAGCTAACCGGACTGCCGGTATCGAAAAGGGAAAATATAGCGTCAGATATTGGTTCCCTATTCGTTTTAAATATTATACTTATAAAATTGAATGCATCGATGGCATCTTGTTCATAGTCTAAATCACTAGCTATGAAGGCAACGTCATTCCGTGGCTTGAGGATTTTAGCCGCATTCGGTCAAGAGCGATGATCGTGGCCCAACCGCCAGCAACGGAAGCAGGATCAATCTGGCCGCGGTGGATACGGACAGTTTGGCTTCATGTGCCCGGTGCGCGAGCAGTTGTAGCACAATAGGGTTGTTTTCGGCTTTGTAGTTGTTGTTGTTATTGTTGGCTGCCTCGGCTTAGTTGTTGTTTGCTGCCTGGTGTTCGTTGCATTGGTGTTGGTTGCGAAATATTTGTGTTGGTAACGGCTAACCAACGCTTTCAGCTCATCAAGGGTGTGTGCTGTCAGTAAAATGTGGACTTTCGGGATGTTTCCAATCCCATCTATTACGAAGTCAACCACCTCTGATTCGGCGATGTCCGCACGCTTCGCTAGGGCCTGCATCGTTAGTATGTAGCGGTGCATCGACTCGTCGTTCCTCTTCCATCGACGCTGCGACAGGATTTTGTAAATTTCCGGTCTTGAAATTGCAACGTCAAACTCGGTTATTAGGGCTTGCTTCAGCGCGTCATAGCTGAGTGCTGATGTTGTGGAGAGGAACACTCGAGCAGTTCCTGTAAGCGAACGGCGGAGGGCGAGAAGCTTGAAGTGATTGTCTGCACCCGATGAGGTCATAATTTCGTCGAAGTCACGTAGGAAGTGACGTACTGAGTGCGATACATCATCGCCGTTATTTTTGGGTAGGGCGTGCTCCACTTCACCGAAGTCCAGGCGAAGTTGACTCATCGTGGGGCCCCGCGAATCCAATTCCTCAATTCGTTTCATTAGTGTTAGGATTTCAAGTCGTTTTTTCAGGGCCAGCACCTCCTCGTCTAGGTCGGCAGCGGCGAGTGACGTAGCTCGTTGGCCCTTATTTGGCTCCTCGATGGTCGCGACGGAAACGTCGGGGTGGTTGTATAAGTTAAGGCATGATACCGAAACCTGATATAGCAACAGCATTTCGTTGCACATACCTCACATACCCTACCGCTCTTTCTGTCAGCCCAGTGCTGACATCTAAGCTCAGTCGATGCAGCCTGACAACAGGCTAGTATGATATGATCACTTGCCTACAAAAACCCTATTGGCAACAGCCCCAATATGCTCGCCACTTGCCTAACAAAATTCATTGTGATATTGTTACCTTTATCATAACAACAAATTATCACAGCATAGCAACATCAATGCACGAGTTTGATATGCAACCCAACACCAACAAACATGATGATCACTAGCTGCGCTTACCTTAGCGACAGCATGCTGGGCAGGCAGCGCAAATAGAAAGACTCTCGCCTGGCCTCACAAAACAACCCACTGCATAACAACAAACAGCGATCACTGCTTGCGCTTGGCTTGGCAACAGCATGTTAGGCAGGCAGACCAAAACACAACAGTTGTTGTCTGGCCCAACTGGCCACCCACTGCATAGCAACACTACATGCGTGAGCTTGGGATGCAGATCAGCTGCATGACAACAGCTTGATCAATGCTTGCCTGCTTTAGTGAACCACCCATTGCATAGCAACGCATGGTTGACGTGCTTGGTGAGCGGGCCAGCGGCACCGCTTGTCATGCCATTATACCACCTCATGCGCATGCAACAACACAATTGTGTTGCTAGCGGTAGAATCCATGCGACCTTTCCGCACAACAAAACTTGCAGGTGATTACCCCTGATCGCGAGGGTATAAAAGGTGGTATCATTGCCTGTCGAGGGCAGTTCTGGTGATGTTAGGGAGTTGCGAAGTCAACATAACATATATTTAAAATAAAGTAATATGTTTAATTCAAACAAAGTGTTGAGTGTTTTATTATTTTATAAGCAATATGACTTGCTTAACTGGCGCCCAACTAACGTAGAATCCAGTGTCCTTTGAAAAAATAAATATCCTGTTAAAGAAAGGATAGTGACTTGTTAAAAAAATAATTAAAAAAAAAAACTTTTTATAAAAGCTGCTTGAATAAAACTGAATTGAAGTGCTAGAAATAAAAGAAAACCTAATATCCCTTCAAAAAACAGAAAAAATTGTGACTAATTTTGAACGTGCTTGGAAAAAAAAAACTTTCCTTTTTCAAAAAATTGTGAACAATTTAAGAAAAAAAAATTATAAATAAAGAATAAAACAGTTTTTACGTACCTGTGAAAAAAAAACTAAATAAATATCCTTTCAAAAAGGAGTTGTGAATGTGTTGCAAAAAAAAAAAAAAAAAAAAACTTTTGAACAATCATCCTAATAAAAAGGTTAGCAATTGCGCCTTTAAAGCGTATCCTTTTAAAAGGAGTATAAAATAATTTGCCAAAAAATACTAAAACCAGAATAAATTTTTATTATAAAAAACACTTTTTGCGGAAAAAAAATATATTTAAAAAAAAACTGTGAACAATAAAATGTTCATGAAAACCTTCTAATTGCTATACCAAAACATTTGGATATTCAACGAAAAAGTTTATATGTACCAATCGGATGTGGAAGTGGCCAAACACACACAATTTTAGAGGACGAACTATCATCAGGAAAACACCAATCAACACGATCTTGGCTATCAGAAAATTCCAGCAAAATATGTACGTATGAGAAAATAACTAGTTAAGTCTTCTTAAGTATTGTAATTAAAAAAAAAAACACAATTAGGGTAGGTCGTTTACTTAAAAAATATATTTTGTGTTCTTGAAAATAAAATTAGTAATAAATAAACATTAAAAATGGATAGAACTGCAGTGGCTAGTCTGTTGGAGTCAACAGTAGAGGTGGTTGAGCAGAATTTTAGGGAACAATTAGCAGAGCTAAAACGAGAGTTTCAAAGTATTTTACCCAAAAAAATAGAAGTTCTTAAGCCCGTTACTATTGTCCAAGGTGTGCAAAGTACTCACACGGACCTTAATTTGATAAAGTCTCTACCCGAATTTAGAGGTAAAATTTCAGAGTACCCAGCATGGAGAGAAGCAGCTAGGTTCGCGATAAGCTATTATACCGAGGGTTCAGAGCCATATTATATTGCCATGGGTATTTTGCGTAACAAAATAACCTCAGCAGCTAATGAAAATCTTAGCGCTTTTAACACACCATTAAACTTTAAAGCTATTATAAGTAAATTAGATCAACTTTATGCAGATAAACGACCACTCCACATATTAGAGAACCAACTAAACACCCTCAGGTAGGGAAAAATGTCAATTAATGAATATTACGATGCGGTTGATAGGCAACTAACATTGATTTTAAATAAAAACATAATGACCTATAGCAGCAATGAGCAACTCGTTCATGCATTTAATGCTAAGGCTAGGGAAAATGCTTTAAGAGTTTTCATTTCTGGCCTCAAACGCCCACTTTGCGATACCCTGTTTTCTGCGAACCCGCCGGATCTTCCCAGTGCACTTGCCGCAGCGCAGGAGCTGCAACATAATCGCGAAAGGTATGAGTTCGCACATACATATGCCTCAGGCATATTGCCACAAGCTTTCCAGAGCGCTCCATTGTTTAACACTGTGCCCCAACCGAATCGAGCTAACAGTTCCGCACAATATCCTGTCCCGATGGAAGTAGATCGGGGAACCTCTCTATTTAGACAAAATCCCCAAACTCGAACTAATCCTTCCGACCGATTAAACCGTCAACAAATATTTCAACAGAGAAATAGTTCTAATTTTCCAAATCCTTATCAGCAGCGGTCATGGCAACAAGCCAATAATTTTTTCCAACCACAACAACAGTATAGGATGCCTCATACTAATCACCTTACACCCGTACAAATAACACCTCCACTCAAGCGCCCATTCAAAAACTCCAGCGTATCAACGCTATGGGAAACGAGCTATATTCTACCGAAATGGACGAATATGAGGACCCCTTTTTAAACGAACCACCGTACTCCGAAATCGGAGACACGGAGCTACCAGATGAGGTAAATTTTTTAGGCTAAGGTCAAACTTGCCCTTTATTACCCGAACCTTACCAAATGGGCAAGTTCTTAAAATTTTAGTAGATACAGGAACATCAAAAAATTACATTAAAAGACATAGTTTTTTGAAAGGTATAACTCAAATAAAATATCCCTTTCAACTAAGATCCATAAATGGTGTAAATAAAATTTCTGAGAAATGCAAAGTAAATATTTTAGGATCTACTGCTACTTTTTTTATACTTCCACAACTAGATACTTTCGATGGAATCATTGGGTATGATTTGTTGAAAGATATCGAGACAAAAATTGACACTAAGGTTGGTCTCATTTTCCACAAAAACGGAAAGGAGAAGCTTAACTTTTTTCAGTGCCAACAAGTTAACACGGCCCAAACTAAACCAATTGAAGTACCCTGTAGTATCGAAGAATTAAAGCAACGTAATTGTAATGCATTTGCAAATCCCGATAGAGCTCTCCCGTATAATACAAATGTTATAGCAACAATAGACACATTAACTGATAGGCCAATTTACTCAAGAAGCTACCCATACCCAATATCGGTAGGAAAATTTGTTAATAATGAAATAGAATCTCTGCTTAAGGACGGCATAATAAGAAAGTCCTATTCACCCTACAACTCCCCTGTCCATGTAGTCTCAAAGAAAGGTTTAGATGACGACGGAAATCCAAATTTAAGAATGGTTATCGATTTCCGGAAGCTAAACGAGTATACTACTTCCGACAAATATCCCATTCCCGATACCACAGTGATACTTTCAAATTTAGGCAAGTCCAAACTATTCACAACTCTAGACCTTAAGTCCGGGTTTCACCGAATTTGTCTCCTTGAGAAAGATAGGTGCAAAACTGCATTCAGCGTGAACAACGGCAAATATGAGTTTTGTCGTTTGCCCTTTGGTTTGAAAAATGCACCGAGCATATTTCAAAGGGCAATCGATGATATATTGCGCGACGACATCGGGAAAATATGTCACGTTTACGTTGATGATATCATCATTTTTTCACCTGATGAAAAATCACATTTTAAGCACGTTGACTCCATATTGAAAAAAATTGAGCAAGCAGGAATGCGGGTATCGTTAGAAAAATCTAAATTTTTTAAAAGCGAGGTCGAGTTTTTAGGATTCACAGTCTCTCATAAAGGAATCCAAACATGTCCTAGCAAAGTAGAAGCTATCCTTAGTTACCAACAGCCAAAGTCGTTAAGATCTTTGCGGTCCTTTTTGGGTCTTTCCGGTTATTACCGTAGGTTTATTAAAGACTATGCGCATACTTCAAAACCCCTCACGAAATATTTAAGAGGCGACAATGGCCACGTTAGCAGTCGTCAGTCCAAAAAAGTGCATATTTCCCTTGATGATGAAGCAGTCAAGGCCTTCAATAAATTAAAATCTATTCTGGCTTCGGAAGATGTCCTTCTTCAACATCCAGACTACTCTAAGCCATTTGAGATAACAACGGATGCCTCATCCGTAGCCCTAGGAGCCGTACTTTCCCAAAACGGCAAACCCATAACCATGATATCTCGCACGTTGTCTAAGGCTGAAGAGAATTATGCTACAAATGAACGCGAACTCTTAGCGATAGTTTGGGCATTCCAAAAGTTAAGACATTACCTATACGGTATTAAAAATATACATATTTTCACTGATCATCAACCTCTTACATTCGCTATGTCAGATAAAAATCCAAATTCCAAAATTAAAAGATGGACTGCATTCATAAATTCCTTCGCACCGAAATATTTCTATAAACCCGGCAAAGAAAACAAAGTAGCTGACGCACTTTCTCGCCAATATATTCACAACCTTGATGACTCAGATGATACTGCTCATAGTGAAATTTCCCTTTCTAATACAATTAAAACCATTAAAAATCCTGTAAACCAATTTAAAGCTCAATTAGTTCTATTACCATCCGAATTTAACAGCAATTCTACCAAAATTTTATTTCAAAAACTACTTAGACATACCGTACATTTTAAAACTGCGGAGCATCTTTTACAAACTATCCGGGAAAAAGTCAACCCAAATGTAGTTAATGGAATCTGTTGCGACCTCGAAACCTTAGCTAGAGTTCAGTCTCTTCTCTTGTCCAACTTCCCAGGAGTAAGATTTATCCATACGGAAAAATTGGTAATAGATCTAGTAAAAAGAGAAGATCAAATTGAAGCTGCTACTATGGAGCATAACAGAGCCCATCGTTCTATCCTAGAGAACTATAAGCAGTTGATATCCGAATATTTTTTCCTGGATATTAAGAAAACTTTAACAACAATAGCTAAGAATTGTAAAACATGCTTGGAAAATAAATATAATAGACACCCATTAAAAACCAATATAGGGCAAACACCAATTCCAGAATATCCCGGTCAGATCCTCCATATGGATATATTCTCTGTTGAGAAATTTCATTTTTTTACCTGCATAGACAAATTTTCCAAATTTACCATTACCATTCCAATTGAATCCAGATCAACGAATGATATCAAAACGGCTTTATTAATAGTTCTAAATAAGTTCAAAAAAACTAAAACAATTGTGTCGGACAATGAAAAATCCCTTCAGTCTAACACAATATCTAATATGTTAAAATATCATTTTAATATTGAGCAATTTTTCATACCAGCCTTACACAGTAACAGTAACGGCCAAATCGAAAGAGCGCATTCAACGCTTACAGAAATCGCTAGATGCATAAAAGCCGAACAAAATATTACAGATATCCAAGAACTAATTTTACTTGCCACCTATAAATATAATAACTCCATACATTCTACTATAAATGCAAAACCTTTAGATATTATTAATCATTTTACTAAAGACCATCTTGAATCAGTAAAAGCAGCACTTACTGCTGCACAAGATAATATTATTAAAAAATCTAATAATAGTCAAAAAACCTATCAGGAAGGCGAAAAAGTATATGTTCGTCGTAATAAGCGTTTAGGAAATAAGTTAAATAAGGTGTACGTTGAAAATGTCGTACAAAAAGATTTGGGTACAACTGTCTTGATAAATGGTAGAAAAGTCCATAAAGATAATTTAAGATAACTTCCGTTAATCTGTTTACTAAAGGAAAAATTCTGAAAAATATCAACGACTTCTACTGTTCGCACCAAAACTAGCTTAAAATAAAATCATTTTCGATTGAAGCATATTTTGTTATGATTTTACCATTAAAATGTAATATCAGTTTTTTGAATTTTTGTCTAAATTACTTACATAATTCCAAAAATCAAAAAATTTCATTGCATCAATGTTAAAATAAAAAAATACGAAGGAAATAATTACAAAAAAAAACGTACATATGTATACGGCAATTATAATTTCCCCATCATAATTTTTTCAAGATATAAAGTTATTAAAATGTAAAATTATTTAGTCTTATTGTCCAAGATTATATATTAAATAAAAAATTAAACCTGTAAATTTTCATTAAGTACTCTTTTTGGAAAACAAAGATTTTTCTTATTGTTAAAATTCGTAAATAAAATAAACATGTTTAATAAGAAAAAATCGTACATATGCATACGAAATACATAAATTCTTTAAACAAATTTTGTTACGATCATCTACCTGACCCAAAAACGTGGTAATTATAGTAATTATGGTAAAAAAGTTTTGTCCAAAAAAAAAAAATTGTTTTGTAAAAAAAAAAAAAAAAACCCTAAACACGAAAATTTAAACATTTTCACATATGTTTTTTTTTCTCAATCGTAATTTTTTTTATATATATAAAACAAAAAATAACTATAAAAGCACCGTGAATGTGTAAACTTTGGGTACTATAATTTAAAATCAAATTTCGAATTGCTTAAAAAAAAAGCAAAGTAAAATATTGTTGTTCGAAAATAAATTATTTAGTAAAAAAAAAAAACCAAAAAACGAAAATTTTAACATTTTCATTTATGCTTTTTTCTCAAAAGTAATTTTTTTTCTATTTAGTGTAAAGAAAAAAAATAAGCATAAGAACAACGCGAATAAGTAAATGGAAAGCAGAACTATCAAATAATCTTTTTGAGAAGTTAATTAGAATTTTGAATTGTTTAAAAGAAAAAGCTAATTATAAAGCCACAATTTTTTTATTTTTTTCAACACATTTATATGAAGTATACGTTGTCTAGTTAAGAAAGTTATAATGTTAAGCTCATTTTGTTATCATAAAAATTCCAAAAATATCAACCAAAAATGAAAGACTTTTTCTAACTGAAATTAAAATTGTAATTTTCAAAGAGGCCGAAAAGGCATTACGTTACTTACAAGGATAGCCTTAGAAATAGTTGTAAGCTTTAGATTTAGCCTAACATACATATGTAGTTATTATTATGTCGGATCAGGGACGCTCCGAACTTAAGAAGGGGAGGAGTTAAGGCATGATACCGAAACCTGATATAGCAACAGCATTTCGTTGCACATACCTCACATACCCTACCGCTCTTTCTGTCAGCCCAGTGCTGACATCTAAGCTCAGTCGATGCAGCCTGACAACAGGCTAGTATGATATGATCACTTGCCTACAAAAACCCTATTGGCAACAGCCCCAATATGCTCGCCACTTGCCTAACAAAATTCATTGTGATATTGTTACCTTTATCATAACAACAAATTATCACAGCATAGCAACATCAATGCACGAGTTTGATATGCAACCCAACACCAACAAACATGATGATCACTAGCTGCGCTTACCTTAGCGACAGCATGCTGGGCAGGCAGCGCAAATAGAAAGACTCTCGCCTGGCCTCACAAAACAACCCACTGCATAACAACAAACAGCGATCACTGCTTGCGCTTGGCTTGGCAACAGCATGTTAGGCAGGCAGACCAAAACACAACAGTTGTTGTCTGGCCCAACTGGCCACCCACTGCATAGCAACACTACATGCGTGAGCTTGGGATGCAGATCAGCTGCATGACAACAGCTTGATCAATGCTTGCCTGCTTTAGTGAACCACCCATTGCATAGCAACGCATGGTTGACGTGCTTGGTGAGCGGGCCAGCGGCACCGCTTGTCATGCCATTATACCACCTCATGCGCATGCAACAACACAATTGTGTTGCTAGCGGTAGAATCCATGCGACCTTTCCGCACAACAAAACTTGCAGGTGATTACCCCTGATCGCGAGGGTATAAAAGGTGGTATCATTGCCTGTCGAGGGCAGTTCTGGTGATGTTAGGGAGTTGCGAAGTCAACATAACATATATTTAAAATAAAGTAATATGTTTAATTCAAACAAAGTGTTGAGTGTTTTATTATTTTATAAGCAATATGACTTGCTTAACTTATACAGCAAAGTCGGTAGAGGCGGCGTTGTTGCTGGCGACAGCAGTGGCATTTTCGGCGACGGCAGCGGCATTTTCGAATTTACAAGAATAAATTTGAAATTCAATATTTCATTCGAAATTCAACTTTTTAGTTTTTTGATTACGTAAGGTAAGTCCGTCAGGCAATACGAAACCACAAATTCTTTTGTTCATTTGATAACGTATATTTAAAGTCAAATTTAATGAATGACATTTTAAATTCAATTAATATAATATAATTCGAATCTTATGAAACTTCGAAAGCTAAATATTTCATTTGACAAGCTGCCATCCGTGTTCGCAAGTTTTCGCTGTATACACTTTGCGATTATTTCCGTCGATGTAATTTTTTGTCTTAACTATACCTTTATGTGCTCGAGTTTTTTCCACATGCTTGCCTTTTCACCTCGAAACCCCTTTAATTCTTCCATGTCTAAAAACAAATGTCTTATATTTGGTGTTTTCGTCTGTACTACATTAACAAATGTTTTCGCACATTGAATGTAATCTGTTGTGGATGTTGGGTTAAATTGTGTTTTGTCGCAAAATGCTTGACAAGCCGCCCGATACCGTCACATGCCCCTTTCCCATGCACTTTTGCAGAAAAAAAACCCTTTTCTTATTCACTGCTGAAGTTTTGAATTCGGGCAGTTGCTAACGATTTTTGAAATGGCTTGAAGCCCTATTAGAAATTATCGTTATATTTTGCACAATAATTTCTGGGAATCTTCGGTTCAAATCATTTATAATTTTTTCCATTCCCAATAGAGCATGTGCGGCATCATGAGATAAGTCGTCATATACAATGACATTACTTTGAGTTTTCGGACCAATGTAGCAGACAGCAGTGAAAATTCAAAATTGTTTCGATTTCCAATGGTATGACTGAACTTCATTACCTACAATCACACACCAATTTTCTGCGAAGTCTACATGAAATATTAGATGAAAACGCATTTTGAAAAAATAAATTTAAAAAAGGGCCAATAGCTTCGAATAACTGAACACTCAACTATGATAACAACTTTATACAGCACAGAAACCCAAGCTTCAAAATTTGTAGGAAATTAAAGAAAAAATAATCTTAAGATTTGCAACAGAATTCGAAAATGCATGTGCTGACGAGGTCATAGCCAAAAGAAATTAACAATCTAATAGTGCAAACAGTCACCGACGTGTACGTGACGTGAGATATACACAGTTTGCACTATCAGAGTACACACGTACACGTCACGCGGAACCGGCAAACCAACACAATGGTGAGTTTTCATTTACATGGCACCCTCATATGTAGGTTTGATTGAGTCAGCTGACACGTAACGTATGGGTACGTCGGTGACTGTTTGCACTATTAGATTGTTAATTTCTTTTGGCTATGACCTCGTCAACACATGCATTTTCGAATTCTGTTGCAAATCTTAAGATTATTTTTTCTTTAATTTATATTTATTAAATTTTGAGTTTTTCGATCTGTCAAAAAATATAAAACTCAAATATTGATTTTTATTTCTGAGCTATAAAATAAGGCTCAAGAAATGATTTTTATTTTTGATCAAAAAAATAAAACAGAAAATAATCAATATTTTTGATAAAAAAAAAATCAATAAAATAATGGTTTTTCCGATAAAAAATTACAATTTATGAAATAATGATTTCTTCTGATCACAAAATAAGCATTTTTTCCAGAGCGAAAAATTAACACACGAAAAATGAGTTTTAGTTTTGATCAAACAAATTTTGATCGATATTAAATATTTATTTCTGAAAAAAAAAACATAAAACATCAAAATTGTAATTATTGAACGAAATTTTAAAAATCTGAATATATTGATAAATTATCAATTTTATTGATAAAACTCATAATCATTACGGTCCCTGCTGCAAAGTTTGCAACTGAGACCGATAATCAAGCCATGGTTTTACCAATACTTCTATTAAATCGTTGTGCGCCATTCCTTTGCTAATTTTGACTTTAAATATTGCAATAATTGATGCAAGCAATATTTAGCATATGATAAAAAGCCATCATCGGCCATCTTCGGGACTCCCAAACACAGTTTCTGTCGATTTCCTCAAAATTTACCGGATGAACCCATGCCTGCAGATTGGAATATCAATGTACTCTGCCCAATCCACAAGAAGGGTGAACCTGCGCATCAGCATTCAGTCTTCTTAGAAATCGAGCGTTTTGAGTAAAATATTTAAGCACCGGAAAATACCCAGGAAAGAAGAACCGATACAAGCACCACCTTTTTGTCTATTTCAAGAACTAACAGACTCAGAATATATGTCACAATGCTAGAATTTGGTATATCTCCAAAGCTAATAAGGCTATTTAAAATGACTTTGAGCAACACCAGCAGCTACATTTGAATTGAACCCTATTCTGGAGAAGCAATTCGAGCCGCATAATTAAATCGGTTCAGAACCACCTTTTTTTTGATAAGGTGACATTAAAAATCGCGCTATTAGTTCTGCCGTTTCTAAACTGGATAGAGAAGCCAAGCAAATGGTTCTAGTGGTGAACGAGATCAAGACAAAGTATCTTCTGTCATCAAATATACAGTCAGCGCATTCACGGCTAGGCTCTAACATCACTGTTTACAGTTATAACTTTAAAAAAGTAGGAGACTTTGTTTACTGCCGTCTCTCAGAAGCATAGATGATTGATGAGAGGGCTCTTGGAGTGTTAAACAGAAAGACTCTTCGAAGGATTTATGGACCTTTACGACATTTTGATGGCAATATTCGATGCAAAGATGAGCTGCTGTTCGAGCTTAACAAGGATATAGACCATTCGTAGTGCAGCCAATTAAGTTCCGGCGGCTCCGATGGCTAAATCATCTCATCATTTAAGTATAAGTATTTTAGTTTATTCTTATTTTGTCATATCTCTTTTTTATTTTGCATTAAACTGTCTAAAATATATCGCTTAATTCCCGGATATAAGCTTTTAATTGATAGTTGTAAATAAAGAGTGTATGGTATATACTCTCTTCAGTACGTGGAATTTGAGGTTGGATATATGAATTTAAAAAACTAATTGTTTAGTCCTAAAAAGTTAAATGAGCCCATCTAGGAATTAATACCAAGATGTATCGCTGATTAGTCCTTGAGCTATCGCCGATCAAGTAACTGAATAGGAACGGAAGTGTGAAATTTAGAGAAAATCGAACAACACTCTATTATAAAGAGCTTTAGAAGCCTAAAGAAGCTCTTTCAAAAAGTACTAATTGACATACACTCTGGCAACATTACACTGGCAATAAAACACTGTTTTTTTTTTAAGTGTACATAAAGTAAACTACTCGAAAGATCTGAAAAATGTATTATTATTATTTTTTTAATTTCACATCTTTTCCCTATGCCGTAAAAATAAAAATCTTCCTATATAGGAATCTTACGCCCATATAAACACAGAAGACCCAGATTTTCTTAGGTTTTTCTAATTAACCTATCTCAACTTTGCATGAATTTTTCAAGCGATCGTCTATATAAAATTTATGAATAAAAAACTAATTTTATAAGAACTGCTTCATGGAGTGTGATGCAGTGGCGGGCAGAAGAGGGATTGCCCTTGGACGGCTTCCAAGATGATGTGATAGACCCATCGGTCGCAGGGCATTCCTCCCATAATAATCTATCTATCCAAGAACTGCTTCAATTGGACGATCTACAAAATCTTGTCTGGAAGCGCTAACATGTATAGCGGATGTGCAGAAGGTCTTCAGTTTGTGCAACTCCTCACATAAAAAAAGCAAATAACGCCAAAAAGGCAGAATGGGCGTCAAAGTAAAATTCGCTTAGTGCGTTTAATAGGGTAAGAGCGGGCCCGGGTACATTCATACATACTCGTATGGTTGTGTATACATACATACATACATATGTTTTTACAAACCTGTTGTATTCTTATACAATTCGGTCTGCACTCTCATTGTCCTTCCTGAATTACCGTTAAACTTTCCACTGTGCCCACCATTCATTACTGCTTGCTATGCTGGTAGTAAATCATGAATTATTAACTTGTTTTTCAAACAATAAATTCTCGCATTAGCTGGAATGGCTTTCCAACGCTGGACCATTTACATAGTCATTGTAATAGGCAGCCGCTAGGATGGAGCGAAGTGGCTATGCCACACTTTTACGCCGCAGATAAGAACCATTTTATTGTACTCGGTGGTTCATAATGGGGAATTTGTGCTTTCCATTCAGTTTTCTATAAATTTATGACCTTCTCCTGCGAAAGTATGAATTGTAAATGGCAAGTCATGAAAAAGTAATGCAAACATGCACATTTCAATAGATGACATTACGTACGTACATACGTACATACATATGTATGTACATTAGTACATTAAATATATTTTTTTAATAATATTTTGGTATCAGATGATAAAATAGGCAGTGTCATGACAATTAAAAGTTTTTTATTCGGAGATTCAATAGTTTATGGACTTTAATCTTTGGGAGTTCACAAGACATCGTAAAGTGCCGTTTTTTCAGCAGCTAAACATTTATTTTTCTTGTTTTTTTATTAGATAAAAAACAGGTATTGTAATAACACAATATTGAGTTTATTTGAGTTTTACGATTTTCGAAAGCCTTGTGAATCCCCCGAATATGTATATAATTTCGTTTAAATTTGTTTTTTATGAATAACGAGTTACATCACTGGTGATTTTCACTGAGCTTTCGTTTTTATAATTTATGTGTATACTATTAATAATAATAAAATAAATAATAGAGATAAATACCACAAATGAATATTGTTTTCCACACGAGTTAAAATTTTAAACTTTGCACAAAATTAATTAATTAATTTTTATTTGGAATCTTTAAGAAAATTTTATGATACAATTTTACAGTCCAATTAATTTTAGAATCATAGGGTGCACGTTTCAAGTACAAAGTACACACTAATTTTGAACATTTTTTTTGCAAATTTGGTTTTTTGATTTTTTTGTTTTTTCAGTCCACAATGTGAAAGAAAAATATGCGCGTCTCTAGGAACACACACCTGATGTGAATTCGCTTTGCATTAAATTCAGTTAATATTAACTTTTTGCAAGGAAAGCGGAAAACTTAAAAATAAAAAATATAGTCGGTTCAATGGATACTCTAACTATATGATAACAAGAATACTTATCACTTCATGTTTACCGCTAATTTTATAATGCATTGAAATGTGATGAGATAAATTAGATTGAGGGGTATTAATTTTTTAATGAGTAATAACGTGATAATTGGGCCGAAACCTTCTACTTTCCAAGATATCACGAATAAGAGAGGTGAACGTAAATTTTATCTTATTTAAGCAACTTTTGAGATAGTGCTTAAATGTATCGATCGCTATTTGATCAGGCCAATTTTCCAAAATTTTAAGTATCGCATCACATACCAGTTTTATACACATTGGATAAAGTAATACCTTTGTATGGCAGTTAATAGGAGTTATTGTAAAATTTAAAAATGTTTGAAGCATTTGCTTAGTAATGGCAAAGGCAGTTAGGGGATTCAGAAGGTGTCGCACGGTGTCGTATTTTCGTAAAGTCATAAAATTTTTAAAATTAAAAAAATTAATTTTGAACTAACGAAAAATGTATTGTTGTTTTTTTCTTTATAATTTTCCAATAAACCGATTGGCCTTAAAGCTCAAAAATATTTAAAATAAATAGTTATATGGATAAATATTAACAAAGAAAATGTTTATGACCTCACAACTTTACGATATTTTACGACACCGCGTGAATCACCTAAGCATGTTTACCTAATTTAGTGGAAGTTTGTAGGATGATATTATAAATATCAAGATTTTATAAAAATGAAGCTTCGTTGTAAAAATTTGCTTCAAATATCAATTATTACCAATTTTTTTCAATAAATTCAATCTTATCGAAATATGGTGGACATGGTTATTATCCGCATAGAAAAAAAGTTTTCTGTGATTTTAGATTTTAAATGCCGCGGCTGAGGTTCGAACCCTGGAATTCAGAGGTAAACCGGGTTAAAATACGCACAACTACACCCCGGGTCACGCTTTCATGGCAGAACGACCTTGAAATTAGAAAATAATGTTTAACTAAAGTGTAAAATAATTAACGGAAAAATATCGATATGATTTTCAAAAAGCGTGCGGGGCCTTTTATTATTATCTTATACTTAGGGCCAGTTTTTCAGTGCAAGTTGAACTCTGTTTGTCGTTTAAACTCAGTATGCCGTTTTTCAGTCAACTTTAAACGGAGTTTAAACTGAGTTTAAACGGCCGATTGCGTACAGTTAAACTTAGTTTAACTTATCAGCTGCGTGCTGACTATTTCGTTTTGGTTGCAACAAATTTAATTGAGCGCAAGAAAACTAAGTTTAAATTTAAACTGAGTTTAACTGAACTTAGTTTAAACTGAGTTTAAACCAGCACTGAAAAACTGGCCCTAAGTATAAGATAATAATAAAAGGCCCCGCACGCTTTTTGAAAATCATATCGGGTTTTATTCATAAATATTGTCAAGTGCAAATACTTGCAACCCTGCATCGTCTTCAAAAAGTTCATAGGAGCAACCCGCTTGGCTGGCCGAACAAGCAGTTGCCGATGAGTCGTCGCCGAGTAAAAATCTACTTTTTCTTATATATAAAATTCAAGATTATTTAAATTCATATACTTAAATAATAACTTTAAACTGATGTTGTTACTTGCTTTCTATGAATTGAATTAAAAAAGCAACAGTATACATAACTTATGTGTCGATTTATTTGTGTTCGGAAATAAAATATCACGAGCCATTGCACCACGGGCTCGGTGATATTTATCAGAATGGGATTACACCCTACAATTAAACAAACTACGAGTGATCAATAATTAATGCCTTTTAAAACGACGGTAATTGATAATCAAAAAAATAAAATCAAAAACAGTGTAAGGTGTTAAGAAACATCGTTTGCAAATTGAAGCAACTTCGCGTTCATATATGAGACTCCTCTGGCAAGTTCCGCGAATATTGGGACTCCACTTCGTGTTGTCTGTTCGTAACGACCGTTAATTTGAAATTATCATTTTTATACTGGAAAAAAAAAAAAAAAAAAAACTAATCTGGCATCCTGTGACAATCAACATCAGTGTATTTCGTTCTTTCCAATGCATACGGCATTGAAGTAAAAATAAAAACGATCCATCGCTTGTTCACTCACCAGCATACGGCAGTGCAGTGAAAACGAAATATCGTCGATTACGCACTATTCACTCACCAGCATACGGCAGTGCAGTGAAAACGAAATATCGTCGATTACGCACTATTCACTTGCACACGCATTCGGCAGTGCTGTGAAAACGAAACATCGTCGAGTACGCACTATTCACTTGCACACCATGATGCAATAATGAAAGGTGATGTACGTTGTGACAGCGCCCGTTTGAACGCCCTTAGCTCAATATTGTATTTATGAAGTATTAGAAAAACGGGAAGAAAAGGAGGCCATTCTTGGGAAATAGTACTAATTAGGGGATATACTTGTATTAATGCAAACTATACCTACAATGATTTTAATTTAATCGGTTTAAGGGAAATATTTTTTAATGTTTCGAAATCAGTAGTAGTAAATAACATGGATACCATGCAGAAGGCAGTTTAACTCAATGTTCTGAGATTGTAGCCAAATAATTTAGTAAGCATTTTAAATTTTTAAATTACAATTGAAAACTGTTATCCCAAATTTTAAGTTTTCCAAGTATTGAAGAATTAAAGAATTAAAACTCATAAGTTAAGTGAAAATAACACGTTGCTTTATATTTCAATGTTTTTTTTGTTAATTTACCGGTTTGTAATTATGACATATGTATGTAAGTAAGTGTATTACAAAAAAGATATGTTATAAACATGCTAAAACATAAATAAATATACATATATCGCTACAGTGCAAATATATTAATATATTTTCTTAACAATATTTTTGTATTCAGTTTTTACATAAGTTTAATATGTAACGATTTTAAGATTAAAAGTAATTATGCATGAAAAAGAATAAAAAAAGTATAAATAGTTATATGAGAGAAATAATTATCTACTTCATAAAAATAATTCGAGAGATAATTGCGGAAGATATGATCGTAAATGTTGTTGCGATTTTAGGAAGCGCCGAGAGTGTAATGGTCATAATAAAAAGTATTTATATTAGAAGTATGTATAAGTATATGAAAGTAAAAGTATGTTAAAAAGAAGGAGCGTACGCTACGTTAATGTCTTAATTTTTTGTTTAGTGCCTTAATGCGAAAATGCATTCTGGCCTTGAAAAAAAGATTTTTTATATCACTACCGAGATCGCTGGCTTCACTCATCCTTAATAAGCTAGTAAGAAAACTTGGTCTAGTCTGAAGCAATGTGCCGTTAAATTTATAAAAAATATTCTCCAACTCCTTAATTTTGTTTAAAAATTCTCTTGAGGGTTTGAAAAGTGCACCTCGCGATATTTGGTCCACCCAGGTAAAAGATGGAGCTTGGTTAACGTTCTCTTTTAGGCCAAGCTTACGTATTATGTAACCCGCAAATACTCCAAAGCGTCTTCGTGCAAATCTCCCAAATCTGCCACATTTGTTTCAAATAAATGATCTTCGCTGACTATGCCCTCGTCTTCGACCAATAATGTATGTACATACATACGTACCGTGTAAAAATCTGAAATAAAATACATTAGGTTTATTAATGCCACACCATAAATGTTATGCAAAAGTGAACTTACTTTTAAAGGTAGATTGGACAACGCGGGACTTTGGTAAAATTATCTAAAAAAAAACACAAAGGTCGAACGGCAGTTGTGCAGGAAAGCAAGAAAGACCTATTAAAATCTAAAAATACTAGTTTTTTTAAAACTTATTGGTAAGAAATAGTTGATTTCCACTTACCTGGACGAGATCTAATTCGCAAATTATGAATTACTTCAGCTGCTGACTTATGTTTTGCAAGTCCGAGTACTGTCTCCTTATTATATGGGAAAATATTGCTTATTTTTTTTAAATATAGAATTTTTTTTACAAAAACTTACCCAAATTCTCGTGATAAGAAAAATAATTGTCAACAAATACGATTTGTCACAAAATGCCAAAACCAACAATGATGACTACCTATTGTTTCGTCTAAAAACCTTAACTTTTTATTACTATTTAAAGATTTTTATCAAATTTCGAAACAAAATTTTTACAATAAGTAAACATTGTTTCTAAGGGCGTGTAATATGGCCGATTTAGAGCGAGAAGTTGCCAACGTACAACACCTTTAATTCTTGCATCATGTTGCACACGCATACGGCAGTGCAGTGAAAACGAAATATCGTCGATTACGCACTATTCACTTACACACGCATTCGGCAGTGCTGTGAAAACGAAATATCGTCGAGTACGCACTATTCACTTACACACGCATACGGCAGTGTAGTGAAAACGAAATATCGTCGATTACGAACTATTCACTTATGCAAAGAAGTGAAGTATTGTTGCTCACTCACAAGCATACGGCTGTGCAGTGAAAACGAAAGATCGTTGTTATCATGCTATTCTCTTACAACGTACAAACGCAATTGCTGTTTCTTTCTATCCAAAAACGAAAAGAGTAATCAAAACAAACGATGGAAGATTTGCGAAAATTAAAAGTTAATCAACTTCGACAAAGATGCAAAGACGTGAATATATCGTGCTCGGGAAATAAATTAGAACTTGTTAACAGACTAGAATTATTTTATAACGAAGAGCATTTTGAAAGTGCAAGTGAGCATACGATGCTAGTGCAACGTGTCGCGGATTTAGAGAAAACCATTCGTGAATTGCAAACGCGCAGTCGGGACGAGGTAACAAACAATTGTAACGATGTTATACCACATCGAATATCTTCACCCGTGGAGGTTACGGTACCTCCGTCAGTTGCAGTGCCCGCTAGTACAATTTCGTATCAAGTGCCTCATGCCCAAAATTTGCATAATGTAATGCAGAATCCATGTAGCCAAACGTTTTGGCCACATCCACAACAAAACATGTATACACAAACGCAAAATACGTATTCTCCGAATCTAAACAATGCACCACGCACAGTGCCTCCGTATACGACTGTTCCATTCACGGTTCCACCACAACAACCCATTCCGTTGATTTCGAGTCCATTTTGCAAAGCTCGCGACGTGGTAGAACTATTGCCTGAATTTAATCCGGTGTCAAAAACTTCGCTTAATGCCGCTCAATACATTAGGCGGGTTGAAACATTGAAAAATGCGTACTGTTGGAACGATAATATTTTAATTTCTGCTGTCCAACAGAAAATGCGAGGTCCAGCCAAGTATTGGGTGGATTCTTTGCAAGAAGTGTTCGTTTCATGGCAGCAGTTCGTTCAACGATTTTTGGACGACTTTCCTTATACAGTTAATAGTGCGGATATTCACATTGAAATGTCGCGAATAAAAAGGCAAAACCTCGAATCGCCACAAGAATATTTTTTTAAAATGCAGGCTATAGGAACGAAAGCAGGTATACCTGAAAATGCTATAGCTCGGCACATTATAAACGGTGTTAACGATCAAGACCTTAAAAAGAAAATTTCTAATAATTATGAACACTGCACAGACCTTTTGCGTGATATAAATGAGTATTGTGTTTATAACGAAATAAAACCGGTAACGAATACAAATTTGAAAACAGCTGCGAGTGTAAATAAAACTAAATTTTCGCACCCACAAGGTGTAATCAGTAGTGCACATAGTGAACAAAAAGGATTTGATAACGTTAAATGCTATAATTGTTTGAAGTTTGGACACTTTTCGAAAAATTGTCCGGAGCCACAAAAGAAATTGCGATGTGGCAAGTGTAATCGAACAAATCATACTACTGAAAAGTGTGTGGAAAATCAAAAAGCTAAGGTTAATATAATCAGAAATAGTGACGGTATCGTGAAAAAAATAAACGTAAATGGTCAGATTACAAATGCTTTTATTGACCCAGGCAGCAGTCGCACGCTTGTTCGTAGGTCATTTGCAGCGAAATTCGGACAAACAAGGGCTAGTGATATAGTGCTCAAAGGGTTTGGTGGTGGTGAATTTGTATGCACAGAAGTAATTCGCGTCAATATAAATATCGACAGTATCAAACTACAAATTTGTGCATTAGTGGTAGATGATGAGCTAATAAGCGAAGAGATTTTACTAGGAGAAGATACTTTGTGTCAAGACGGTAAACGCTTAGTGATTGAAAACGGGGTTTGTCGAATGGAACGTATATTTGCAATAAACGAAGTATCGCATCTAAACATTGCTGAACGCGAAAAACTTAAAACTATTTTAACAAATTTCCACGACGTTTTTTCTGAAAAATTATCTGACCTCGGTAAGTGCAACGTAACAAAAATGAATATCGAGCTAAACAATAATGTACCGGTTAGAATGAAACCATATCGCGTTCCGTTTGCTAAGCGTCCGATTGTTGCTGGCATAATTCGTGATTTACTTGACAATGACATTATACGAGAATCTGATTCTTCGTACGCATCTCCCATCGTACTCGTCGAAAAGAAAAACGGCGAACACCGTCTCTGCGTCGACTACCGTTGCTTAAACAAAGTAACCAAAAAAATGCCTTTTCCGATGCCTGTTATGGAGGAGCAGTTTGAGCAACTCGCAGGTAATTGTTATTTTACTACACTTGATCTAAGAATGGGGTATCATCAGATTGAAATCGAAGAGGACTCGAAGAAATTCACGGCTTTCGTTACCACTGATGGACATTATGAGTTCAACAGAATGCCGTTCGGGTTGGTTAACGCGCCTGCGGTATTTCAATCAGTCATGAATCGATTGATTACCAAGATGCCTCCCGGTGAAGTACTAGTATACCTCGACGACGTCATCATACCCAGTAAAACGATTGATGACGGCTTAAAACGTTTACGCCAGGTCCTTGAGATATTGCGAGAAAGCGGACTAACGCTGCGTCTAGCGAAGTGCAAATTTTTAGCTACAGAAATTGAGCACTTAGGGCACATTATCAATGCAAATGGTATGTCGCCAGCTAACAAGAAAACCTCCGCCATTCAAAATTTCTCTCCGCCAACGAACTTAACCGAACTACGACGATTTCTGGGTCTTACGGGTTTCTTCCGGAAATTCGTACAGGACTTTTCAATTATTTCGAAACCGCTTACTGCACTTTTGCGATAAACCGAAATTAACAATTTTTGTTGGGGTGAACCCCAGCAAGCTGCATTTAAACAACTCATCGATGCTCTCACTCATAGCCCAGTTTTAGCTTTATACGATGTTAGCGCTAATCATGAAGTACACACCGATGCAAGCAGTGTTGGACTTGCCGGTGTGCTTTTGCAGTCATACGATTCAAAAACATGGCAGCCTGTCGCATACTACAGTCGTCATTGTTCTGAGACTGAAAGCAAATACCACAGTTACGAACTCGAAGTTTTAGCTGTGGTAGAGACATTAGAACGTTTTAGAGCCTATGTACTAGGCAAGAAATTCCGTTTGGTGACCGACTGCTCAGCCGTCGCTAAAGTTCGTGCAAACAAAGAGCTAAAATCCAAAATCGCACGTTGGTAGTTAAGGCTCCTAGAGTTCGATTTTGAAGCTATTCATCGAGCAGGTACACGTTTAGCTCACGTCGATACATTGAGCCGTTCTCCGGACCAGCCTCCAAAAGAGGTTGAAACAGCAGGTGTAGTCATGAAGGTAACCGCTGATATAAATGACTGGATTTACACAATGCAGTTACAAGACGAAAATTTACGCGAAATAATATCAGTGTTAAAAGACGAAATCAAATCACCTAACGAAGCCATTCATCGAAAAGAATATCGTCTACAAAAACACCGATTATATCGAGTCGAGGTGGACGGTTTGAAATTTTTTGTTCCGAAATCTGTTAGATGGCGTATTGTCCAACTATGTCATGACCGCATGGGTCACTTCGCGTTGGAAAAGACTCTTGATCGCATTCGACAGACATTTTGGTTCCCGAAAATGAGGAAATACGTACAAAAATATATCGCTTCTTGCATCGAGTGTTGCTATCAAAAGGCACACGCAGGGAAGCCTGAAGGACGTTTGTATGGTACACCGCCAGAGCCCATACCTTTTCGCTTAATACATATCGATCATCTGGGACCTTTCATTCGCAGTAAGAAGGGTAACAGTTACGTTTTGGCGATGTCTGATGCTTTTACAAAATTTTTGGTGGTAAAGGCAGTTCGAGATACAAAAACATCACACGTTATTCAGGCCCTTAACGACTTAACCGGCTATTTTGGGCTACCATCGCAAATTGTAACTGATAGGGGTACTGCGTTTACCTCAAAGAATTTTGAAACATTCTGTGAAGATAACGGAATTCAACACATCAAAACAGCTGTACGCACCCCGCGCACCAACGGGCAAGTTGAGCGTGCCAATCAGACGATTTTAAATCACATTCGCACGGGTACTGACAGTCCTAAATTGTGGGACACAACGCTTCGTGATTTGCAATTTACAATAAATTCGCAGAAAAACGCTACATCTGGGTTCAGCCCAAACGAACTCATTTTCGACTTCGATCTTCGAAATATCGTTCATAACCGACTTCTAGCCGCAATTAATGATGACGCCGACGAAAAAGAGCAAGCTATGCCAATTGCTGTAAAACGTCTACATACACTTGAAAACATCGCACGCGCACGCTCCAAGTGGAAAGAACGTTTTGATCATAAACATGCAAAGCCTACCATATATAAAGAAAATGATCTCGTTGTCGTTCAAAATGAACCATCATCCACGGGCGAGTCACGAAAACTAGAGCCCAAGTATCGCGGACCCTATCAAATTACCAAAAATTTGGGACATGATCGATTTTTAGTTGAGGATATTCCTGGTATGCAAATTACAGCACGAAAGTTTTGTTCAATATTCTCATCCGATAAAATTAAGCCTTGGTGTTCAAGCTGTCCCGAGTTGGATGACGATGAGTCCCAAATCGGGGACGATTTGTCATCAGGATTGGCCGAAATGTCAAGTGCAAATACTTGCAACCCTGCATCGTCTTCAAAAAGTTCATAGGAGCAACCCGCTTGGCTGGCCGAACAAGCAGTTGCCGATGAGTCGTCGCCGAGTAAAAATCTACTTTTTCTTATATATAAAATTCAAGATTATTTAAATTCATATACTTAAATAATAACTTTAAACTGATGTTGTTACTTGCTTTCTATGAATTGAATTAAAAAAGCAACAGTATACATAACTTATGTGTCGATTTATTTGTGTTCGGAAATAAAATATCACGAGCCATTGCACCACGGGCTCGGTGATAATATATTAGACTTTGTATAAAAAAAATCCATTAAACTATGTACATAAATACCTTTTTGAAAAAGCATTTCATGCTATTTATCACTATTGAATGTATATCTAAATTAACAAAGTAAAAATATAAAACAAAAAGAAACGTATTTCACACGTAGTATGTACAGCCTTTTTACCACCAAGCATTAAATATAGGGCCATTATCATCGTCTAGTTAAAGTCGGCTCTAAAGTTAGCATCAGCTTTTTTTTTCAGATATCTCATAGAAAAGTGTGTCAAAATGCTGCTACTTACTTGGCCCTATGTATAGTACATATGTATGTAAGTAAGCAAAGCATTCACCAAAAAAATCAAACTTTTACTGCGTTGCCGATCACACGCTACACTAGGAGAAACAAAAAAATTGTGTGTACACTACAGTTGAAACACGAGCACTCGACTATAGTGTCCTGCAAGGCATCCGAACCCAATCAAGTACATACATACATATGTATGAAGAGCACTTGAGTGACCAACATGTTTGTCGTTACTTTAATCGCTAACGAACAATTCTTCTGCTCATTTAAAAGAATTGATGCAAACCGGGTTTTGTTAGATGTTCGAGTATACACGAAAATTTTGTATGTGTTGCAGCACTGTACGAAGTTTCTCAGTCACTCAGATGGCGTCAGACAAGTTCATGCATTCTTTGGACTTATTAAGGTATGATGTAAAATATAAAGTACCGAGAAGCTTGTGAAAACATTCTTAAATAAATAAAGGTTATAGAAATTCGTTTGATTGACGTTGCAAATACTTTCGGACTCTTAAAGAAAAATAATAATAATAATAATAAAAATTTAATAATTTTCGGCGCAGCATTAAGATAATGTATAACATACACGGTTGGGTATAATCTGCATCTTTATGCAATCAGCGCGATATGTTAATTTCGCATGCTCAGTTTTCAATCGCGAGCATCCTCCTTTTTGACGTTGATATGAATACATACGAGGACAGTTTGATAAGTCAGTAACTTTTTGAATAAAATATATTTTATTTGGCAAAAAATCATTATATTTCACAACTTAATCTTCATTTAACTCTATACACTTAGTCCAGCTTTTTTCCAATTTTGTATTCCTTCCAAATAATAGATTTTCTCAAGGCGTTTGCTTCGGTGATGACCTCTTCATTTTTCCCAAACTTTCTACGCATGGAGCTAAATCTGGAGAATATGCTGGATGGGGAAGCAGTTCGTAGCCAAATTCATGAAGTATTTCCATGGTAACAACACACTTTGTTGTTGTTATTGTTGTAGCGGCTTGCTACGCCCCACCACGGCTGACGAAAATCCTCAATCATTATCGTCAAGCTCAACAAACGGAAGGTCCAGGAAGCGAGCGGTTTCAACAGGATCGGACCATAGGGAAAGGGGTGTTAGTTGAGTAGGCTTGGCCGGGCATGTGAATAGGTAGTTGATATCTCGCGGGGACTCTTCACATGCCGGGCTGGTGTTGGGGGTGTCGTGGTTGATTCTGGATATGTAGGAGTTTAACCTGCTACAATATCCAGATCATAGTTGTGCCATAGTAACGCGGGACTCACGAGACAGCTGGAGCTCTTCTGCTGCGGCCCTAGACGGTGGCACCCTAGCAGAAACTGCTTTGAAAGCATCAAGCTGTGCTCCCGGGCTGAAGGTGTTCCACAGGAGTCAATAGGAGACATACAATCACTGTGCGGCGTTCTGACATGTCTGCAGTCCACTGGGTCCTGCTAGTTGCAGGCGTGGAAATAGCATGGGAAAGTGTGAGCTTTCGTCCAGTGAAGAAGTGACCAAGTTCTCCCTGGTTTTCTTAAGGCCTGAGCAGACCTTAAGATGGCACCGTCCGTTAATACACCTCACCGAAGTGGAATTCGGATGGAGCCTTCTCTGGCAAATGCAGCAAAAATAAGAGCAATACTGTAACATGCTGCAACACTTTCTAATTCGTCACTCGCTATATTCTCCAAGTGCAAGGAATTTTTTATTTTTGTTTTATATTATTATTAATGCACCGTACTTAAAACTTATTCGGCGTAAATACAGAAAGAATAAAAATACTTGTAACCAAAAATGTGAATGAAAATTAATGTTACAGTTTTGCACTCTCTTTAAATATATTTTTTTTATGTTATCGAGAGAAAATTTAGTAATCGCAATGCCCGCCATTTTGCAAACTTGTGTTAAATATAAATACAAGTCAATGGGCAGCTCGGCGAAGCATTTCCAGATTGGGTGTAAACGCTGCAGAGAAGAAGAAAAAGCCAATGCTGACCAAAATAATGTGCGGTTAGGGCATGAATTTGTTGTAGCACCCGAGAATTGGATCGTCGCCAATTGGAATATAGAAGACATTTAACAATGTAATCAAATACACTTTCTTCGGTAATTTTTTAGGTTTTTTGATCTGACGACACACAAGCCAACCGCTTACAGTTAGTTGGTCGGGCATGGTATTGGATAAGCACCTAAATGTACCCAGTCTCATAATGCGAAGCCAACAATAACATAGATATGCGTAAAGAACAGTATCCATCTGTCTTACCAGAAAATGAGTCTTTCTGCTGAAAAAGTAACTTTTCTCAAGCCAATGCACATATTGTCCGAGACTGGCTACAAAAACAAAAATTTTAAATTAAAATTTAAAAATAAACAAAAGTGTAAGAAATTATTAATAATACAAAAAAAATTATTATAAAAATACAACGCAAAATAATAGTTAATGAATTTCGTACATTTTTGGTTATTTTTGAACTTTACATGAAAATTAAAGCGCCATCTCCCGGATAAAAAAATCCAAATTTAATTACCTTTTCAAACCTGGCTCAAGTATTAAAATCGGTTTACCCATTCTTTTTTTATAGAACTTTTTTTTGGACCTCCACGGTCCTTTGAAGCTTAAAAATCGATTTTCTCAAAATTCTGACGTGCCTATTTTCATATTCTGCTAACATTTCTCATGTGTACAAACAAAAAAATGATTTTGTCGTACTGTGTAATAATATAAAACAAAAAAAAAATTTCGTTGCACTTGTTGGAGCATGTTACACTAATACTCTTTAGTATATGTATGCACATATTTGTATATAAATAGTAAATATTTACAATTTCATATTCACCTCGATTTTTTGCAGTGTCTCTGCCAACCTGTTGATTTCGTCCTGTCTGGTCCTTTATTACCATCATTAGACAAATATCATTGTGATACAAAAATAAAACCGAAAGTTTAAATGTCCACAAAACTGGCTAATGTGCGGCGGGCAAGAACAAAGATGGTAAGCAGCCAAATACATACAAACAATCAAAGGATTCGGATATGAGTGGTATCAAATAGCCCGTTATAGCCGCCCGCTTACTGGCTAAAAGCAACACTCGTATGCTTGTATGTACAAGTGTGAGTATTTGCTGACGAGTTGAGTGGGTCTCTATGCAAAGAAGTTAAAGTAAAAAAAAAAATTTGCCTAAAGTGGTTTGATTTACTCGTACGGCTGTAGCTAGTGTGAGGTGGCGAGTGTTGCCAACTCTCTGTGGCGCAGGTTTTCTCTACGCCATTGGCCAAATGGCTTTAAAAGTGTGCATGCGCGGTTCGCGCTACTGCCAACGGTGTGAGCAGGCGGCGGCGAAATGATTTTTTTACGCAGTGAATTCCCGTACACTGGCATGCAAACTGGCGCACAAACATCCACCAACGCTTTCGACTTTTGATACACACACACTCGTCCAAGGGTAGCGCTCACTTGTTTGCTTGTTCGTGGAGCGCAGCAAGGTTGGTGGTTGCCATTTTCCTTTGTGCTCGTATATATGTATGTATGTGTGTATGTATGTAAGTATGAATTTCATTTTATTTTATTGCACTTCTCTTCGTGCACTGTTGGCGGGGAGTTTAATTCTATTTCTGTTTCCTTTACTTCTCTAGACAATAATAGATGGCGTTCGTTTTAATGTAGGAATGAAAGGGGAGACATTCTACCAACATTTTGGAGACTTTTAGAGGGCATGCGCCTAAGCGAAAGCTGTTTTTGGCGCCAAATCTTGAACAATTGTATTCCGATTATCCACGCCAACGAATTTAGATTCCTAATAAACACGGTTTCTTTATAGTTTGATGATTTCGCGAAATATCCATAGATTAGTTAATATTTATAATAAACAGAGGTAAGAATAAAATTATATTTTACATGGCTATGTACATATAACAAGGATTTACAAAAAGTTTCTTGAAACTTCACTATACTTCTAAAGTAATAACATGCGTGGCCGCTATGGTCGAGTGTGTAGCGGTGTGTGCTATAACTCGATAAGCCGATGAGTTCGGGGTTCGAATCTCAGCCAGGGCATGTAAAATCTTAATCATAAAAAAGTGATTTCCTAATAGCGGTCAACATTTCGAAGGCAATGCCAAACTTCCGAGGGTATATCTGCCATTAAAAAGCTTCTCATAAAATACATCTGCCGTTCAGAGTCGGCACAAAACTGTGGGTCGCTCCCTTTGTGGTATAATATAAAGACGCACGCCACAAATGGTAGGAGAAGCTCTGCAAAAAAGCTATGTAGTGTAAGCACCAAAATATTATTGTTATTATTATTAGTAACATTCGCAATTTGTAGGTTTAAAAAATATCTAATTTTCGACAAGATTCCATTTTAAACTTCGTGGTTAGAACATCTAGAAACCCACCCCTCGTAGATGCGTGTTTCAACCGCAACTAAAATCCGCTGTTTATTCGCTGTACCTTCAATCCCCCTGGTAGGTATACGACCATTAGATACTACGTCAGAAGCAGGCTTGAGTGTGAAACTCTACGTTAGCTGCTGTCTAGAGCAATCTAAATCGGTACTAAACTTTGTTCTTGACTCTCAGTCTAGGCTTCAGTCCACTCCGACGGTTGCTATGTTTCATTACGAGCAGTGGTTTTGTTTCATATCTATTTGCTTTTGTGGCAATAATCTGTATCGTATCAGGCGGGCTGTTTAATGTCCGCTTCTTCGCTGTGATTTGGATCGTTTTGTCCTATTTCAGTAGGGTTCACCCGTAAACACCCAGTTTTTAAACTTTTCACAAAATGGACAATAATAATAATAATTTTTGGCGCGTACACTATATAGCTCAGTGTTTGGCCGAGCTTCTCCTACCATTTGTAGTGTGCGTCTTTATATTATACCACAAATGGAGGGACCTACAGTTTTGTGAAGACTCCGAACGGCAGATGTTTTTAATGAGAAGCTTTTTCATGGCAAAAATACCCTCGGAGGTTTGACATTGCCTGCCGAGGGGTGACCGCTATTAGAAAAAACTTTTTCTATTATAATGATTTTGTTTGCCCTGACTGAGATTCGAACCTCGAACTCCCCGGCATATCAAGTTATAGTACGCACCGCTACCAACTCGACCACAGCGGCCACACAAAATGGACAATGCCTTAACAAAATTTCGAAGTTTCTAAAAAAAATTGAAACATTTTTTTGGGTGTGCAATTTTTTGGCTCATTAACTTTTAGTCTGAGAAAGTGAAATATTTATGTTTCTACAAGTTATCACTGATATTTGAAAATTTTTTTTACGGGCAGCAAATATTTTTTTTATATGGAATTGCGAAAGAGCGTCAAAAAATTTTTTTATTAAAAGTAGTTTTAAATGGTGTTTGTTAGAGAATCAACGATGTTTTAATTGAAAAATAACTTTAAATAATTGGAGGATAAATAAATTGTCCAAATGTGAACCATGGTACGTAGTTTTTAAGTTCGTATAAATCAAAGCACAATACATTATAAGCAAATCATTATTGAACATATAATATCAGCAGAATGTTTTTGCGTTTTGTCTTTAATATGTGAAAAATTAGCTTGTTGTTTTTATTGGATCATGAAGGAAATAAGGAAGTTCGCCAGTTTAAAGGTCAAATAAAAAATCAAAGCAGCTGTTATATACTTATTACCTGTTTAATGTGTCTTGGTAAAGTGCAGATATTTGTGTATGTTTGCATGTACATTAGGGTGGTCCACAAATAAGGAATTTTCATGCGTTTTGGTAATTTATTAATTTCCTTATATAATTTTTTAAAATTTATATGTAAAACGACTTTTTACATTTTTTTTACTAATGAATTTTTGTTATTTTTATATCGGCCTTAAAAATGTTTAATAATTGACAATTTTATTGAACTCGAGGCCAGTTTATGTAACATTTATTTAGAAACAGTTTTAGTGATGGAAGTTATAGCAGCTATTACGGAGATCACCATATCTTCTCATTATACTTCTTTTTAAATTAAATTAAATTATTTATATTTCATCACCGCTCCCCGGATTTTTAATAATTTAACCCTTAAATGCAGCATCTTGTCAATTAGCAAAAACCGTATAATTGCAGTATATGTAGACTTATAATAAAATAATAATTTTACATAGTACACTTTGAGGAGATATTTTTCCAAATTCGTGCTGATTGTTGCATTATTGCATAGTTCACCTGATCGTGCTGCGGTAAACTGGACTCTCAAGTGTGTACTTTATTGGTTTAAAACTCTGATTTTATTATATAAAATTTACCTTGGCTTCGATTGTGGTAGGTTTTGTGAAATGGTGTAGCTGGTTTAATCAAAATTTTATATTATGTCATAGTCAGGTACCGGAAATAAATTTTTTTCGATGTTTTTTCCCACCATCTCCTGGACAAGAATCAAGAAGAATAAAAGGAATCCAGCTTTAAAAAAATATTTGGCTAATACTGGACTAAAAAAATTAAACTCCAGTCAACCCGGACAAATAGATAAAAATTCAAAAATACGTTTTTTCTAACGACTTTTATTATGAATGTTATACAAATCAAGAGCCCTAGGTTTAGTGGATATAAGTGAATATTTCTCTTTTGTATTATTTGGCTACAATATTCCATAAACATAAATTTTTAGTAATTTATCCTAGGAAGTTGTGGCACTATACTATACTATATATCTATGCATCAAAACTTAATTTTTCGGAGATTTCTGAAGGGAACTATTTTCTATTTTGGACCACCCTCATGTGCCTACCTACATACTATGTAAATACAAATATTCGTGTCAAGTAGATAAGAGACCTGGCGTATTGATACTGTTTCAATATTTATTCTCGACAAAATTGATAAATGAAAATAGTACGGCCTAAAAATAAATGAAAAACTAAGAAAGGAAGGACGAAAAGTTGTATGCCCAAAAATTGTGGAAGCGATCGCGCATACACTGTTACAGATTATTCAATCGTATAAGTAAATAGATGTGTAGCAAACCACTATTTAACAACCGATAAAGTTGTGGAATGTGTCGCTACTTTGTGTGTGTGTGCATTTTTTCACACAAAATATCTCACATAATTCGAAACTGTTTCACGATTTCCTGAAGATTTTACATTAATACTCCAACAAGCACACACACACAAACGCGCTTTAGCCAACTCTACATAGAGCATATCCGCCCACAGTTGGCCGATTCTCTCTCACACATGCACACTCCCACTCACGCACACCGTGACGGCAAGCAGCACTAAGGGGAGATCTCTGCCTGCACAGACATTTGTGTGGCGTTGTGTTGTTTTGGTTTGTTGCGGTTAGGTGTTTGGGTGTTTGAGCGTTTGAGTATCCAGTTTGCTACCCTTCCGCGCGTAGTTATGAACTTTTGTTGTTTGTATTGTTTCCATCGCGTTGGTTATTCACTTTAGGTTTTTGATAACATTTTGCTCCGCTTTTTTTTTGTTTTTGTTTTTGCTTTCGTGTTGTTTTATATGTTTTTTGCCTCGGTCGGTTGCGCGCCGGTACTCACTTTTATCCCATTTCGTCGCTCATTTTGTGCCTTTCACTTGCGGGCTGCGTATTGTTGGAGCGCATGGGCGCGAAATTCGAAATACTTACTATAATAAAACGACATAGTGTCGCGTGTTTTGATTGAATACCTTTTCGGAAAATCGTATTTGTTATGTGAATGTGCGCGTGTGTGTGTTTGTTTAAACTGAAAGGTGTGTGCAACAATGCTTGCCATTTGTAATATCTAAAAACACTTGTGAATTGACTCGCAACGTGAACGGATGCAATTCGAAGACTTCAATATTTGGACGTAAAATTCTTCCGTTTTATATTGTTTCGAATCGTTATAAAAGGATTAAGAAAAAATGTGTTTTAAAAATCATTAAAAACTGATGATAATTGCAAAAAGAAAATCGAACAAACAAACATTGTGAGAAGAAATCAACTTTACTTGCAAAAACTATGTGCAATATTTTATGAAAGTGAGAATTGTGTAATTTTTAATTAAAGTGCAATAAAAATATTTTAGGTACACACAATTATCGCAAGGATTTGCAATTAAATCTCGGTGAGAATTTATGTGTAGATATATGTATTAGCTCATGGAATATATTAACAGTTAATCGAAAATTATATAAGCAATATCAGTTTTAAAGAAATTTACTCAGAGTTTTAAAACAATGTGAACGAATGAAAAAGATTTCTACACGAAATAATGGAAAAAATAACGCCACTTAATATGACAGTTAACCATTCAATTGTTAAATTAATTTTTCAATTTAGTGCAGGATATTCTCCTAAGATTCCCAATCTTCTAACTTTATATACAATTTAAAAAACTGAAACAAACTTTCATAAAGAGTACTACATTTTTTTCACATTATAATTTTTTAAAGTAAAAATATTGTGTATTTAAAATCTGATTTTGAACAAATTAACTAACAGTCTTTAGCAATTTCTTTCATTTAATACAACCTTGAGCATGGACAACAAAATTGAAGAGAGCGCTAATAAACGAAAACTAGTTAAAATTCAAGAATTATTTCAATTTTGTATAAAGTTTTAAGCTTGGACTTATAACGGGTGTTTTTTTTAGGGGTATAGAACTTCGAATTGAAATAAAACACAAGAAAATCGTTTTAAGGTCCATCAATTTGGCTTTATTGGAAGGATAATTTTATGCCATTAATGTTTAAATATGATTTCGGGCATGTGGCCGCCGCGGCTGGCTCGAATAAAGCCAATTCTACAGGTCCAATTTTCAACCACTTTTTCGAGCATATGGGGCCGTATGTCGGCAATAACGCCACGAATGTTGGCTTCCAATTCCCCTAACGTTTCTGGTTTGTTGGTGTAGACGAGCGACTTCACATATCCCCAAAGAAAATAATCCAATGGTGTCAAATCACACGATCTTGGTGGCCAATTGACAGGTCCATTCCGCGAAATTATGCGCTCAGCGAATGTTTCCTTCAATAAATCGATTGTGACGTGCGCTGTGTGGCATGTAGCGCCGTCTTGTTGGAACCACAGCTCATCCACATTCATGCCATCCAATTCGGGAACAAAATAGTCGGTTATCATGGCTCTATACCGGTCTCCATTAACGGTAACTGCCTCTCCAGCATTATTGCGGAAGAAGTATGGCCCAATGACTCCACCAGCCCATAGAGCACACCAAACAGTCAGTTTTTGTGGATGTAATGGCGTTTCAAGGGTCTCATGTGGATTCTCTTCACTCCAAATGCGGCAATTTTGCTTGTTGACGTAGCCATTCAACCAAAAATGAGCCACATCACTGAACCATAAAATGGACGGAGCTCACGGTAAACTTCGCGAACTGAACCATTATTTTCGAAATAAATTTGCACGATTTGCAAGCGTTGTTCTTTTGTCAACCTGTTCATGATGAAATGGCAAACCAAACTGAACATAAATGACATTAGAGTTGCCAGATTTGACCACAAAATGCCAGTTTTATCTCTATTCGAAAAACAAACCTGTAAAAAAAAACACCCTTTATGAGAATTGTTAGAGCGTTCTTTGTACTTGAATTAAAAAATAAAATAATAAATGAACTGCGAATTATTATCCTTGTTGATGTTATGAATATGAAAAGGAATATAGTCGTATATTTGTCGTATTTGCAGTCACAGTTCAAATTTCTTTTGAGCTTTTCATTGAAAAGCAAAAATTAAGCAAAAATATATGAAATAGCCCAAAGTGAGTTACAAAAACGACTAATTTTCTAATTTCTTTCAATTGAAAAAGCGGACATTTTATTTCGTTCTTGGTCAATGTTATTATAAAAAAATGTTATGCAACGTTGCATGTTTACAAAAAATACAAATCAAATTTGATCAAAAGTTTCTTAAAAGCTTAATATATTTATGTATACATAGTTTAAATATAGCCGAATTTAAAGTAATTTGTTACAGAAAACTTCTAAAGATAATCGTAAACTTTTTTTGAACAACACACACAGCTTGGATGTCCGAAACTAGAGGACAAAATGTAAAAATCAATTGCGAATTTCATAAAATCATTTCTTACCGCTCAATACAATAGATAAATGTAATTCATTGCTACTTTTTTGGTCCCATTGCGCCATGAAAAAATTAAGCATACAACGTATCAATGATTTTTTTTGCCCTTTACTTATTACAATATAAAAAATTTGTTTTGATAAGTGATTGTTCATTATAGGAAAAGTTATTAAATGGCTTTTTAAATTTAGTCTATTAATTTTGTAAGGCTCTTTAACTTCAAAGGGAATATACATAGTTGGAATTGAAATTGTTTTATTTAAATTTTTAAATAGAGGAAAACTTAACACTTTTGTGCTGAAATCCGTTGTACGTTCGATTACGCTACGAGTCTAAAGCTGTTTTCGTAATGCATAATATCGGTGTGCCCGAATTCGTCATAGGTGGCAATTTGCGATTTTGTACGAACAGTTACTGCTGTCTTTTAAAATTTTTTTAAACATTTTTTTTATCATAACATACTTAACACTGTTTACTTAATAATGTTCTCCGTCCAAGGACAAAGGTACAGCGGCTACAATATTCAATAAAAAACAAGCAAGGAAAGCTAAATTCGGGCGAACCCGAATATTATACACACTCGCGATGTATTTTTGTATGGATGCTGCCACGGTCATTCTTCAAAATTTCATAAAACCCCGTTTCGTTGTTTCAAATAGCTGCTAGTATTAAACTTTACTCAATTTGTTCCATAAGATACTGAAAAAAAAGAAGTTTTTTGCATTTTACGTACAGACGGACAGACAAACAGTCAGGTATAAATCCATTCATCTTTTCACTCTGATCATTATACATAAGCCTATATACATATATCTCGATTATGTTTGTCTGTTACAAACAACCGTTATGCGCACAAAGTTAATATACGCTCGGGTATAAAAAAGTTCTTAGCAAATGTCTTTTAAATGTAGATTTTAAATTTCACTCTTCATTTGCAACAACATCGGTATTGTCTTCTGTTAATATACGTAATACGTGGGGCTTTTACCACACGCATACCGTTGTTTTTTTTTTTCGATTTTAAGAATGTTGGTCCCAATATCGCGGTAATGATTTTTTGAGATTTGGCTACGAACTGAATAACCCAAAAGATTTCTCTTGAAAATGTTCGATAAGTTAGAGTTTCCAGGGATTCCCCAAGATGATGAATAAAAGTTAAAAAGCTTTCGCATCATTCAGTTTTTGGTTTCAAGCTCAGCCTTTGTTAACTAAAGAAAAATAATCAGAAAGACATGGTGGATGAACAAAAAAGAGTATTGAGAATTGCTATGAAATGTCAAAGAAACGGAAAACAATAAATATAATGGATACTATGAATTCTCATGAAATAATAAAAGGGCAAGTTGAGCTACGCGAAATGAGTAAAATGCCCTAAGCAAACATTGTGAACGATTTTTCAGAAGCTTTGTCCATTTAAATTTCTGAATTGAAAGTATTTTTTTAAAATTAAAGCTCTGATTAAGTGTCTCACTTACCTCTTTCTACTGATACAGTCCTGCCAAAAGATCAACGTTAAGGATCATATTCTTTCTTATGAAGTCAGTGAATCATACTCTTAGAGTCAACATCAATACATGGATGATCACGCTATAAAACGGCTATATCTTCTACTTCACCTTTTCCAACAGTATTTCAGAAAAACACAAATTAATACATGAATGAATTTTATTATTTCTAGGCTAATTTGGGGTCGCTGAATTCGAAAATGACACTCATTTATTTTTCTTAAGAAGCGTTTGCGAAGTTTTGGCAAAAAACATGTTTTTGATGCATTATTTTGCATATTGTTAAAATTAACGAGACAGATTGACTAACCTTTAACATATATTAATTTAAATGTAATGACTTTCTTTTTACAACGATATACATATGTATCATATGTGCCCATTAAATTGGTATTCTTTGTGTAACAAGCGTTGTTATCCTAAAAAGGCCATTTTCAAGCTTTATTAAAAATTCTTCAATATCATGATGTTTTTTCTAGCTTTGAACAATATTATTCATAAATTGTTACACCCAGTAATCAAAAAGAGTTTCATAAGCAAAATTCAAACCTTAAATTTGCTCAAATCGGGGGAAAACTGTGAAAGTTATGACGTGTCAAGTGATTGCAGACAATTTTCATTTATCACATTTTTTTGCTTTTTTATATCCGAGCGTACTTGTACACAAGCGTATATTAACTTTATCAGCAAACCGGGAGTTTGTGACATCTAAAAATCATTTAGAAGACATATATATATATGTATATGTCCAGAATGAAGAGAAGAATCGATTTAACCCTGGCTGTCCGCCCGTCTGTCCGTGGTTACAATAACTTGAGTAAAAATTGAGATATCTTAATGAAACTTAATACAAAGATAGCTCTTTGGCCAGGGTAAGTTGGTATTGAAAATGGTCAAGATCGGTCAATAACCACGCCCACCTACCATATAACAGAATTTTTTGAAAAATGCAAAATATCCGTTTTTTCGGTATCTATTAGAGCAAATTGAGTGAAACTTTATTTCGTTTAAGAAGATTCCAAAAGTTACATTTACTTGTTTATTTATTTAATTTTTTTTGTCACTATTAGCTGTTTTCATTCGCCCCTCCATTTGGGTAGTTAAAAACCAAACTCGGCACCTGGAGTGATATTTTTAGTCAATGAAATTCTTTTTAAAAACGTCCAATTGGTAATTGTATTATTATGGCAACATTTCTGACTGGCTATGTGTAAGAGCATTTCTCATTTTATTAACCGAGTATTTATTTTTTACATGCATTCGATTTAACTATTGACATCATTTTCATGAAAATAACCATTTGAATGTTCATACATAACTAAAATATGCTTAAAGGCAATTTCGTAGTAGTATATTACTAATAAAATTGTATGAAATAAGTAAGAAAATCTAAATTCGGTCGAAACTCAATTTTATCACCCACTGGGTAAATTTTTATATAGGCGGTGCCACGCCCATTTCCAATTTTGAAAAAAGTGGTGTCTATCAAAGTTACTGAAATTTCGTGTTTTTCAGATTTTATGAAATTTTGTAAAATTCCTCTTTTATTGCTATAAGGTCTCTATGAATCAATTACATTATGTAGCAAAGTAAACAAATTTGTTCCACTGGGTTCACATTATGTGATTATGACACGCCACCTTAAAACTATTTGAAATATTGAAATAAAATTGTTCTATCACGTCAAGTTTAGTAGTGAAACGCATTTATTGATTTGACTTAAAATTATATGAAGCGGTGACATAAATTGTTAATTTACATTAAAAACATTTTTTTTGAACGATTGGCTTTCCTCTTGTAGTCAGTAGTTGCAGTATCCTTCTGGAGGCTCCAACCATAGTCTGCAAGCATGGCTGGATCCGATCTACCCTGATAATGCTTCTCGTACTATGCAATTTCTTGATGAAATCTTTCATCGTGCTCGTCACTTACTGAACCCATGTTTTGATATATGCTTGTGACCTAATGCTGACATTAATCCATCAATATTATTGCCGAACACTAATCCAAATTCTTTTGAATAAAATGTAGCAAAGGTTATGTGACGTTTTCGATAAGCTGCAATTTTAACTCCAGTTTGCAGTAGATTCCATTGTTTTAATACCTCTTCGCTATTAGAACTAGGACTCGATAAACTTGACGAAATACAAAATCTTTCCGGCACTGGAATGTCTGTAGAATGCGGCATTGACACTGATGACACAGTAGCATACTTCACCGAGTGTTTTGATATTTTTGAAAAACCTTTCACAGTTGTTAAACAGAAGTAACAGTCGTGTACGTGATTTTTGGGATCACGCCACTGCATTGGTACACCAAAAGGCATCTGTTTAATATTACCCTTGTACCAACCCATCAAATATTTATAACATTTTAAACGAGAAACTTTCGGCACCCATGATTTGTATTGATTTCTAATGGCAATTTTAAATTAAGCTTCATAACATTTTTCAAACAAAGGCGAAATTGGCTTTTTTCTCTTTTAGGAGTAATTTGACCACAAACGTAACAAAATAAGCTAGAGGAATTAACACTTACAACGTTTATACGGGAGCATAATACGGTTTCATCGAATACACATTACTTCGAAACGCATGTATAATCAGATTTTGAATACGCCTTGAAATGCTTCAGTGAATTCACTCACACTCACTTTCAAAACGGTACTTTATTTCTCGCTTCGGTTAGAAGGAGCATATAAACGACTACATTTATCGATGCAAAATTCAAATCAGCTGTTAAGCTTACAATACGGCTTCGCTTGGCACGCTTTAAAGTCGAATGTGTAAACAGAAACAAATAAAGTGTATTAAGTCGATACGATCTCGGATAATGCTTCGTATAAACAAGGTAACAGACACGCGGCATTTTGTAGATTTATGAATAATCTAAATGTTTTGATGACTTTTGTACACACCCTCAACTAAGTGTAACGAAAAGTAAATAAAGTAAGATTATCGTTATTTATGTTTTGGGACGTGATATTAAATATGAATTTGTTTTCTGTTGTTTACTAAGTAATACGAATCACCACTCAGCATATCGGTGATTTTTTTGATGTTTCATAGTGTTATTAGTGCTTTGGGTGCAGAGGTTACCGAAATTCGGCAGTTTCGGGCTTTTCCGAAAATACCGTTATATCATGCGCGTGGTTACTTTCCGATTACACAAAACTTGAACGATTAACTTAGTGATGTCAAGGGAAATAACTATGTGTACAAAATTTAGTGACTATATCTGACACTGTTATTGAGATACGGAAATTTTTTATAATTTCTTAAAAACCAAGTTTCCTTGTGCAAAATCGTTGCATATATTAAATTTTACCCAATTTTTTTTAATAATAAAAATATTTTGGCACTCACACTATGTGTTAAGCTCAGTGTTTGGCCAAGCTTCTCACACCGTTTTGGTGTGCGTCTCTTATGTTGTACTACAAATGGAGGGACCTAGAGCATATTTATTTTATGAAGAGGCAGAAATACCCTCTTAAGTTTGCTATTGCCTGCTAAGGGGTGACCGCTATTTGAAAAAAACTGTTCTGTGATTACTTGTCCTGGCTGAGATTCTAACCTCGAACTCAGGGGCACATCGAGGTATAGCATGTCCCGATGTACACTCGATCACAGCGGCCGATCTCTACCTTTTTCAATACCAACCTACCTTAGCGAAAGAGACATCTATGTACGAAGTTTTTACTAAAGCTTTCATGTCCACGGTCAAACGTACGGGAAGACAGACAGTCAGGGCTAAATCGATTCCTCTTTTTATTCTGATCACTGTGGTATGCAAATGTTGATATATATCTCAATTATTATTGGCAGTTACAAAGAAACGCTATGCGAACAAAGTGTACAAATACGCTCGGTTGTAAAATTTACAAATGTGTCGAAAATCCCAACAGTGATCCTTGAGTAGACGAAAACATGGATGTATGTTATTTAAAATCCGACTATCAATTCCTATGGTGCAGTGAATATACATACATGATTATATTTGGCAAAACATTTTTTCACAAAAAGTTGCACTAAATTTAATTATATAATTATAAACAATTTCTTGACATTTTTTTCGATTCACTATATCTCATAATCTATTCGCTCAAATGAAATGAAATTTTCACAGCTATTTTGTCGTAGTTTATAATCAAATTTTTTCAAATGCGATCTCTTTTTTTTATAAATATTTATTTAAAAGAATTGTTTGCAAAATATCGTTTTGGAGCATCAAAAATTTTGAAAAAAATTATAAATATTATTGTTAATTTTCTAATATTTTATAATTATATGCAAGGATGAGCACGCCTTAAATGCATTCTAATTATAACTAAATAAAACAGAATTTGGAAAAACACAAACAACAACCACATAAACAAGTTTAAATAGCGGCAGATCAGTTGCTCTTGTTTGTAGTTGGTTTGTTTAAGGAAGATGGAATAAACACAACAGTCCACTCGGCTAGCGTAGCACAACATGTAGCGTGTTGGCTCTGCAACTCCAAGCTCCAGGGTTCCAATCCTGGCAGAAGTGGTTATGAAAAATAAAATTTAATTAATTTAATAAAAAGAAGTCTGATGAGGAAATGTGGTGATTTTCAAAATAGTACTATAACTTCTACCATTAAAAAGCTGTTCTTGTTTTTTCCACACAAAAATCTTCCATAAAATGACCTTGATCTCAATAAAATTGTCAATTATTTATAAAAAAATAAATAAAAAAACAGTTCGCATTAGAAAAAATTTTCATTATAAACTACGACAAAATAGTAAAAAGATTATGAGAAATAGTGAAACGAAAAAAATTTCAATAAATTTCAATAACTGGTACAATACATTTTTTTTTGAAATTATATTTTGGGAATCACTTTTAATGCTCACAAGCTACACATCAACCACATTTAAATTAAAAAACAAAACGACTAATTTTTAGTGATCGGTTTCACGAATTCTGACTCAACTGCAATAAGGTGGGTCGAAGGTTTTTGTTAAAAAAAAAAAAAAACAATTTAAAAAGTGTAGGAAGCATTTAGCTGAGCTTTTTCTTTATGTGGTAGCATAAATGTGGGGACCTGCAGTTTTTTGTAAAGGTAGTATTCGTAATTACGCAATAAATTTTGAAGGTCTTTACGTAATGAGGAGTTTATCAAATCACTGACTTTTAGAACAAAAATTTGTTTTTCGGCAAACAAAGCATTTGGTTTTTTTAACATAGTCTTGTTTTAGCTTGATACATTTAGTCCAAATTTTTTTCGTTTTTTAATAAATTCCAGTTAAAAGAGTTTCGAAGCCTCATAAAATAAGATTTTGTATAAGATTTAATTTCTTTAGGTTGGAATCCGGAATTAGTCCTTGGGAATAAACCTGGTAAATATGATGAATGGGGAAGAAGTGCTTAGTCTAATTAATCATTTTTTTTATGCTGCTTGCCCACTTGCATTGTTTTGCTGTAACAGGCCAAATATGATCGTTCTGCGATCTAGCACGATTAAATTAAAATCGATTTTTTCACTAATGAATAAGTCTACATTTGAAGAATATCAGTACGAGATGTCAGCGCTGAATTCTAAATATTGTGAGAGTTACAGCATTTTGAAGAAAAGAGTGTCAGGCAAGCACAAGTCGCAATGAACTTAGTAGCCCGTTTTCTCGAAACCATGTTTTTGAATATTGCGGGCGTGATTTAAAAAAACTATCCAACATATTAACGCGATTCAACGTTCATTTTGTAGCTTATGAGAATCTTCTTTATGTGAACTTCGAAATTTGAATAAATACTTGATTATATAATATTTTTATAATATAAATTACATAAAAAATTACGTTGAAAATTTTGAGGTTCATGGACTCAGAAAAAGTATAAAAAATAAGAAGAAACCTTGTATCTATGTTTCAGACAAGAGTTGTGAATGCTATCCCGCCCGCAAACTGACAACTTTTGCAAGGAAATGATTTACGACAACATGTATAACTCCCACATTTTTCAATAATATGGAACCAAATACTCATATTAAATAGTTTATTTTATTGTTTAAGAAAACCTCAAAGTTTGGTTTTTACTTTTTTCATTAAGCCAAAAAAAATTTTGATCGAAGGCACCTTTTATCGGCTCTCTAGGTGGCTGAACTCCCTTAATGCATGTTTACCCGGAGAAAGCCACGCTCTTGATTGTTTCTTCGTTCTGACCATTGACACAGGATCACACTACATTCTGGTTGAGCTGGTATAAACAATAGAATTTTTTCCCTATGTCTTTTCGTTTAATTATACAATGCGAATACGCATGATCTACATCCAAACTTAGGCTTACAGTTTCCATTTTGAACCTCTGAAGACTGAAGTATTGCTCACTATTTGAGAGTTTGATGAAGAAATTCTACTTTTCTGCTTTAAAATGTATTTAGTCCATTTGCGAAAATAGATCTGCTCACATCTTCGAGCTCGTTAAGCAAAGACAATATTATTTAAATTTTTGAACAGCTCATTGAATTCGAATGTACAATAAAATGGTAAAATTATAATTTGAAGTGCATGGTCGGTTTACCCCCTTCCTCACACAAACACAGGGTAGATTGTAAAATTGTACTTAAACATACATTTTTTAACTTTAGTACTAAAATACCCAGACCATTTTAAGAAGATTGTTCTTGTTAATGAATAGGCATTCTGCCGAAGTCGAACCCAAAATCTTAGTTCTACTCGTATAACCGCTACGCCTATTTTAATGAGCTTATGAACTTAAGCAAATATCCTTGAAAAAAAATTTTACTCAATAGGTTTTGTACCGGCATCTGCAATAACATACATATGTGTTTAACACGTTGTTTTAATTAATGTGGCATTCAATTTATTTTTTGTTTGACACTTAATAGTAAATATAAGATTATATTTTGTTTAGTATTACATCCGATATTATTCATATAATTGCTCTGTGAGAATATTTGTCATCCAACGGCAAGCGTCCGCTGAATCTTACCAAACAAAAAAATTTCCATATTCAACAAAAATAAAACATTTTTAATAAATTATCTTTTAAATTTTATAACACAATTTTTTAAATTGATTTAAACTAGCCTGGAAAACCAAAGAAAACAGTTTAAAATTTTACCATATTATTTAAAATGAATATTAAGGGATGAGATACAATTTAATGGCTTAAGGTACATTGTATAAGCATGTTAAATTGATCGTTGCATCAGTCTCTGAGGTATAGCGAATTGAAGTTAACATTTCGTAGTAATTTGGCGCTGCAAAATATCAGTGTTTTGCTCTTTCAACGTTAAAGTATCAGTAAAACAAAGTTAAAAATTAAATAATAATTAATTAATAATTAAGCGTGACAATCATTCCCCATATAACCGCACGTTTCAAATGTACAGTTAAGTTAAACATTTTTTATTTTTTTTTATGTGTTTTAGGTAATAAGTATGCAAATCTAAATAAAATTACATTCTGGAGCAGAAAACAAAAATTGTTTACAAGCTTTCGCGACGCCACAAAGTAGTATACGAAAAAAACTATTCGTTCAACTTACTGAGCAAAGATGACGAGCATGTCCAGCATACTGCAGCAACAGCAACAACAACAGGAACATCATCACCAATCGCCACACTATCGGTCACATTTGCACAATGGAGGTGGCCACAGCAGTCGCAGTAGTAGTGAAGTTAGTAGCGGCGATGAGTCGCCACCGCAATTAACTGGATCGGACGCGCTCAACATGACGATGGCGGCAACGACCGCGCCGTCGACATTGTCACTCAGGCATCATCATCACCATCACCTGCAACAGCAACAGCAACAGCCACAACAGCAACAACAAACAAGTATATCCATCAGCGCCTCATTAACAGCCGCCAATGCAGCGTACAAGACGCACCAACAACACTCCACTGCACAACAGCAACACCAACAGCAGCACCAACACCACCAGCAGCAGCAGAACGACCACATTAAGCGGCCAATGAATGCATTCATGGTCTGGTCACGCGGACAGCGACGCAAAATGGCACAGGATAATCCAAAAATGCACAATTCAGAGATTTCAAAACGTTTGGGTGCCGAATGGAAATTACTTACCGAGGGACAAAAGCGACCATTTATCGACGAAGCGAAACGTTTACGGTGAGTACCAAAATTTATCCACACGAATATACACACACACATACTCGTACGTACATATGTAGATAAGTTAGCATGATGAATATGTACTTAGGTGGGGAATCAGCGCTGATACTAATTTCGATTTTAAACGGAAACGCATAAGCTCTCGAAGGGCGAGAGTGAGGTACCCAGTGAGGCCACTCGCATACGCATTAACAAAAGCAATTTTTGTTGCTTACTACCAATGTTGCCAGTTTTACAGTTTTAACCGTAAATTGCATTTTTCTGCCTAAGCTTGCAGTTTTTTCAAATGATCTTCTAGTAATACAAAATACAGTTGTTTTTCGAAATTTCTGATTTGAACAAATAAATTACACAATAGTAAATCCAGAATTTCCGGAACCTCTATTACATAGTGTTTTCTGGCATCCGGCAGCAAAAATGTGGAGTGCGCGAAGTCAGAAATTAAAATTCATTTTCAGATGAGTGATGACGTAAACTCTACACTCAGCTGCTGTAGAACCTACATTTTTTGAAATATTTTCGAACCCAAACCAATTTCTGAATTTTTTTACTTATAGTTACAAAATTTTTGCCTAAAATGTTTACGTAAGTCGCACTAGTTTCCGGAAATAATTCGGATCAATAAATAATACAACTTGTTGCTAAATTGTTTTTAGATGCTTAGAAAACTCAAAAATTGTTGCACAAAATCTAAAGAAGCTGAAGTGGCTTTCTTCGTCCCCGTAACTCTCGCTATCTTCCACTTAGTCAACTTTTTAGGATCTACCACGTTTAATCAAAAGGGTTATTATGGTTTTTTAATTTGATTTTTTCTCCAACATTGATTTAATATTTTTAACCTCATCGCGGTAAGAGAACACAGGCATTCAACTTTAACTACTGCTTGCAGCTTGCTTGTTTATTTTCAAAAATTCTTGTTTCGTAGAAGTCGCGGATATGAGGCACAAATGGAAGATATCAAAAAATGTATACTATATTCGGGTTTTTTTTTACTGAATCCTGCTTCTAAGTAAACGTTCAACCGATTTTCCTAAATTCAATTTTCACTGGTTCAGGTTGGCTTCAAGTTGGATACTTTTCAGGGACGCTAAAAATGTTTAAGTCGTTATAAAAAAGGCTTTTACACACAGGCTTTGAAAGTTGGGTCTCTTCGACAGCCTTACCATAGCATTTGATGGATTCAGTTATTGATTCAGAAATCAGAACGGAATGGTTGTTCAACCTCGAGGCGATACAACCCTATCTTATGCTACACACAGAGCAATGCAATTTGGTATTTGAAATGCTTAACCGAAAAACAAATGTAAAAATTTAGCAGACATAATAAGAAAGGTGAAAAAAATTAGTATATTAGGAAAGTAATGAAGGCTTACTTTGTCATACGTTTGTCCTCAATATTTATTTTTTATCTTCACTCCTGATTCTTGCAGACATTGTTCAAATATTTTGTTAGACAAACGATCAAAATCATTTCTTGACGCTCTAAACAACAACAAGCAGTTGTATCCATCGATACAGCGGGTTTTACTAATTTGCCCAACTCTTCCGGTTTCCGTGGCTTCAAGCGAACGCTATTTTTCATCTCTGCGTAGATTAAAAAGGTATTTACGAAACGAAACAAGCGAAAACCGATTGAATGTGTAGCGTTGTTAAACGTGCACCGAGACGTCGAAGTAACAAATGAGAATGTAATTGATATTATGTCGAAGGTGACAAGGAGAATGGATATTCTTTTAAAAGCAGAATTATCCATCAAAAATTATGATAGGTCCATTTGTACTGTATAGACGCTAAATACTCATCAAATAAGGGGATGAGGACTTATCAATATAATCATACTTCATCTCAACTTGCTATCTAATGTATGATATCAACTGGAGAAATATGCTGAACATGAACTTGAGAACAATACATTTCTCAAAGGTTAAAGAATAATTGGAGAAAGATGCTGGATACCAACATAATTTTCTAAAAGTTTGGAAAAGTATTTCTCGATGTTTGTGTGATTGTGTTCAATTTGATAGTAGTGGTTCATTTTGACAATTAATTCGCTTTTTTTTACTGATAATTTGTTTCAATTTAAATAAAGTTCATTCTCTAACAAGAATCACATAAATCCAGGATTCAAACTTTATACAAAATGTTCAATCGTTTAATAAATTTTCATAAAAATTTTGAACTTTTTTCTCAGAAGGTTTTTGGATATGCAGTTCGGTAGCCCCTCAATTTAAGAATACGACCAGGGTGTTTTGTTTTTTTCATATACAAATAAATTAAATTCAAACATTCTGTTGCGTCTCCGATTTTTTTCATATCTTTTATGTTATAGTACAAACGATCTCTTTAATTTTTTTTTATAATTAGTTTTTTATATAAGTTTTCGAAATAAAGAGTTTCCCTTATTTCAAACGCACATAACTTTGCAAAAAATAGGATAACTGTGTTTTTTTATTTTTCAAATCACTTTTCGAAGCTAAAAAAACGCTCGATCGAATTTCACTCTTTTTAATCCTAATTCGATAATGGAATAACTATTAAATTTTTTTCGAGTTTCAGTATATACAAGTTTTAGATGTACAGGCTGAACATTTTTAATAATCAAGAGAAGAAGTATTGGCGAATAACAAACACACTCCTGAGTTCGAGCAAATTTTAGTAGTAACACACTAGAGAAATAAATTCTTTGTTCGCGAATTCGAGTTTAAACCCAACATAAATAATAAAAACTTAGCAAAAATCTCTAATCCTAATCCGGAGTCAAAAAACTGATAAAAACTAAACTTGATATATATTACCAAAATGTTAGAGGCTTGAATACAAAACTAACTGACTTGCTTTTGAAGAGTTATCACTGTAATTTTAACATTATAGCTTTCACTGAAACTTGGCTTAAACCTCACGTTTTTGATTCGGAGATTCTTTGCAGTGAATATCATATTTACAGAAATGATCGAGAGTGCAGGATCGGTGGAGGTGTTCTTTTTGCTGTCCATTCTTCATTACCATCTGAAGTGGTTAACGTCCCTATCATTGAGTCTACTGAATTTAAGTGCATACGAGTGCAATTAAGCAAGTCTTATATTTATTTAGCCCTCTGCTATATACCTCCTCAGTCTGACTTGTCGGTATATAGTGATCATATTTCTTTACTTGGGATTGTGGACTCAATGCTTAGGCCTCCCGACTCATTGATTGTGTTGGGTGATTTTAATCTCCCAAACATTTCTTGGAATATGATTGATGGTCATATCGTACCTTCCATTAACAACGCCTTTCTGGAGGGGATGACTGAACTTTGTCTGAACCAGGTTAATACCCTACAAAACAAGTTGGGGAGGGTCTTGGATTTGGTTTTTGTTGACAACATTTACAGGGCCTCCTTAAATCGATGTGATCCATTGGTTTTGCCTGAGGATGTATATCATCCTGCAATTGAATTGTCATACGAGATCATAGACGGAGAGCGGGTTTCTGGATCGAAAGCTTTTAATTCTAATGACAGCTTCGATTTTAGAAAAGCTAATTTTAAAAAATTAAACTATGACTTATCTAAAATAACTTGGCCTTACTACAATGGCGATATTGAGCGTAATGTTTTGGACTTCAACAATACTTTATACAACTTATTTTTTAAACATGTACCTAAAGGTTCTTGTATTCGTGATGAATCAGCCCCTTTATGGTTCACTAAAGACTTGAGAACTTTAAAAAATAAAAAATCGCGTTCTTTTAAATTATATAAAAGTACTGGTCGTCATGTGGATTATCTTAATTATTCAGTCTTGCGACATAAATATCTAGAATTAAATAAAAACTGTTATGAAAAATACTTGAATAAAATGAAAATGAACATTATCCACGACCCGAAAGCTTTCTATGGTTTCGTTAATTCTAAGCGCAGAGTAAATGCATTCCCTTCCGCAATGAAATATCAAAGTACTGTGTCATGTGATAACGAGATTATTGCCAATCTATTTGCCCAGTTCTTTAAATCTAACTACACCACTCAATTTAAATATAACTGTATTTCCTATCCATACAAGCTGAGCCCCAATAACTCTATTAATATTCCAGTCATATCATCAGATGATGTTTTTCATTATTTAATATCTTTAAAAGAATCATTCAAGTACGGCCCTGATATGATCCCGACATGTTTCCTAAAAAAATGTGCAAAGCACCTGTACCTGCCATTATCGAACTTGTTTAATTTGTCCCTCCGGCAAGGAGTTTTTCCGTCAATATGGAAACAGTCTTACATAATCCCCCTTCATAAATCTGGAAGCAGGTCTTCTATTGAAAACTATCGTGGTATAGCTAAACTCTCTTCTATCCCGAAGTTGTTTGAAGCTATTGTTACCAATCAAATGACTTATCCGATTTCCTCAATAATAGCAAATTGCCAACATGGCTTCTGTAAGGGCAAATCGACCATTACAAATTTACTTGAATTTACCACCCATGTTTCAAATGGGTTTAGGGAATGCATTGATACTGATGTTATATATACCGATTTTAGTAAAGCATTTGACAAAGTATGTCACTCTTTACTCATCCGTAAACTAGATCTGCTTGGTTTTCAACCTGGTATCCTCTGTTGGATGTCTTCTTATCTCTCCGGTAGGACGCAAAAGGTAGTTTTTAAAAATGTTCATTCTGGGATCATCGATGTTTCCTCGGGAGTTCCTCAGGGCAGCCACCTCGGACCGATTCTGTTCCTGCTATTCATAAACGACATTTCTACAGTAGTAAAGTATTCTAAAATATTGATGTACGCGGATGATGTTAAACTTTTTAAGACTTATGCCTCGGCTGAAGAAAGATCCTTGCTACAGCAAGATTTGGACAGCATAGTCAATTGGTGCAGCATTAATTATATGCCGCTTAACCTTAACAAATGTAAATTCATGTGCTTTTCTCGACGAACCATTCAGCCGGCCTCCTACAAAATAAATAACTACGTCCTAGAACATGTAAACAGTTTTGTTGACCTGGGTGTTGGTATGGATTGTAAACTCAATTTTAATTTTCATATTAGTTCCACAGTTAATAAAGCAAGGGGTGTACTGGCTTTTGTAAAGCGTTGGTCAAAGGAATTCCGCGACCCGTATATAACTAAAACACTTTTTACTTCATTAGTAAGACCAATACTGGAGTATGGTTCCATAGTTTGGAATCCTCGTTATCAGGTCCACTCAGACCAACTAGAGTCAATACAAAAACAATTCTTACTTTTTGCTTTGAGAAATCTTCGATGGGATTCGCCATACAATCTTCCCCCTTACACTAGTCGTTTAAAACTTATTAATCTTCCTACTCTTTCGAGTCGCAGAGAAATGTTAGGTATAATATTTCTGGTAAAATTAGTCAATGGATGGATCTCAAGTCCATTTCTTCTAGAGCAAATTAATTTTAATGTACCCTCCCGTGCAACGAGAAACTTTAAACCACTTTTCTTGAAACTATGCAGAACTAACTTTGAGTTGAATGAACCGTTTCGGGGTTTATGCCAAGACTTTAACAATCATTCCAGCACCTTTGATGTATCGGACTCACTTTTTATAATTAAAAGAACTATTCTATCCTCTCTTAATAACAGCTAACGATCCAATTTTCTTACTTTGCATTTCTCTAACTTTGTATTCGGCTGATGAATTCTTATTCTGTAGCTGAGCAGCTTGGGATCTCGACGCTTAACAAACTTTCTTCTGTCACGACTCGGCACCTAAGATTTGTATATTTAAAAAACATCCGTACGTTATGCGGATTGAGCCCCTCGTGCCGGTTGGGCGGGAAAGTGGGTTTCCGTTGGGTTATAATAAAGTACATAAATATCGTAAATGATTCAAACATACAAAAATTTAAATTTTGTTTAATTTTACAAAGCTATTAACGGCTTTAGTGACACCTTTTCGACATTCTATTTTTTTTTGTATGGAAATAAAGCATTGTAATTGTTTTAGAGTAGTTGCAATCCTATTTCAAGGATTTCAAAGTCGACAAAGTATTATTTTTGAAGAATAAATGTTTGTTCATTTTTCTGTTGGCCTAGTAAATGTTAATATTTTATAATTTTATTGAGCTCAAGGCCAGTTTACGCTAGCCGAGTTGGCTGTTGTGTTTATTTCATCTTCCTTAAACAAACCAACTACAAACAAGAGCAACTGATCTGCCGCTATTTAACAACCACACAAACAAGTTAAATAGCGGCAGATCAGTTGCTCTTGTTTGTAGTTGATTTGTTTAAGGAAGATGAAATAAACACAACAGCCAACTCGGCTAGCGTAGCACAATAGGTAGCGTATTGGCTCTGCAACTCCGAGCTCCCGGGTTCAAAGCCTGAGAGAAGTGGTTATGAAAATTAAATTAAAAATAATTTAATTTAATAATCAAAAAGAAGTCTGATGAGGAAATGTGGTGATTTCCGAAATAGTACTATAACTTCAACCATTAAAAACTGTTGTTGTTTTTTCACTAACAAATCTTCCATAAACTGGCCTTGAGCTCAATAAAATTATAAAATATTTTTGAAGAATGATAGAGTTGACATTCAGAAAACTATACTATTTGCACATACCTTCAACCAAACCCCCATCTCCAGTCGTACAATCGACCCATCGGCATTAAAACGTGAAGTTATATTGTTATTAGAATTTTGATTTTTTATAGCATTACTGCAGGAATTGAAGCTAATGTTATAGTACATAACTTTAAATTGCATTTAAAAAAAAACTAACTATTTTGCATGGCGATTCCCAAAGAAAAGTCAGTTTTGGATACCCTGCATGAGGTACCAAATAGCAATTATCTAACTACTTTTGGTCACAATTTGGTCGAACCTATTTTTTCACTACAAGTAAACCAGCTATTAGATAACATTTTACAAACATATTATCAGTTTTGCCAAACCGCATATCTCCTATTTATACGTGACTATTATAAAACCGGATCTATACCGACCATACCTACGTCCATATTTACTATTTTTACCTACATTTATCAAGATATACATATCTGAAAAATTCAAAAATTTCGCGTTCGCGTTCGCCTTCACTTTTTCCTTTTAATTTTATGTTTGCAATCGATTGACAGTTAATTTATTTCATTGTCACCTATCGTGCCACATCTTTATTTTATACAGTTTTCGGATTGTTATGCTTGATTGTTCAGCTTACTAGTAATTAGTTTTTTATGCGTTTGATAAAAATGGAATATTTTTTCGCAATTATCGGTAAGTAGTGCTATTTTTTGAATGCAGGGATATGATAGATAATATAATCAAGACAGGATTTAAAGGTAATTTTTTGTAAGTCTCAGAACTGTTCTATGTTTACAAATGACTAATGATCCGAATAAAAAAAGGTTATATATTTATTTGAAAACAAGAAATACTCGTATAATAGTCGAATGTATTGTATCCAGAATGAAAACAAAAAGTCGCCTATAAATACAATTGTAGTCGAAAGTTCTACATACATATATATAATTTAAGCCAGCGCTTATGGTTTTACCATATCTTTATACTACGCAAGAGTTTCTCATATAGTCCCAAAACGTGATTTTTTATCAATCGTAGACGCTGATTACGAATTTGAACTTTCATTTGTAAAATGGAAAATTGCGAAATTCCGCTGAAATATTGAAAAAGTTTGGACTACTAAATTGACTTGGTGTTGAGCGCAATTTATGCAAACTAGCGCCAATTTTAGAGTATAGAGTAGAAAGGGTTATCGAATATTTTGACGTTTACTAAGTTGATTAAAAATTTATACAGAGATATGAAAGTTATTTATTGAGTTTCTAAGCCAATTTTAAGAAACTCTGCATATAACATTCATGTTTCTTAAAGCGTATGACATAAACTCAAAAAAGTAAGCACCCTTTATTTTCATAGTATCGGCTACAGTTCACATCCTCGAGACCGAAAACTAAGATTTTATTTGCATGATAGGATTTATTTAAAGAAAACATAAAATTGCACCCGATATGAAATGTAACATTGTGGTTCGCCCACTCGCTGACTTTCGTATCAAAACCGGTTTCCTTAGCGGCTCGAAGAACCCAGGTTACAATCCGCTGAATTTTTGTAAAACAGTTTGAATGGCAAATATACCGACCCATGGCTGCTAATTTGTTAGCGGTTGGAACCTCATTGACTCAAATCTGCACCGATTGATTATTGGAGAAAACTAGCAATTTTTTGTCGCTCGCCCGCTGGCTTTCGCTCTTCTTTAGCTTGTGTTTGTCTGAGCAGTCAGAGAGTACGAAATTATCTAGATTTTATATTACGAAATCAGTGTAAATGCCCGGCCTGGCCTAGGTTCCACTACGCACTGATGCTGATAAAGAATAAAATATAGTAGCTTGGTTTTCTTCTGAAAGTAGAAAAAGGTGAAATAGTTTTTTTGAATATTCAAATGTGCCAAATAAAAGAACATAGATTGGCGAAAACATCAATGTTCAGAAAAACATACATTTCAACCGCTTACATATGATACTCGTATAAACATGCGATGTCCCTTCGTCTCCGGCGTTCATATTCTCTGCTCGATAAAATCGACTTATGCAAGCATATTTTTCAAATAGTATAAAATTCTCTTTTTTGACCCACAAACACTTGAATCTTTATTGATTGTTATAAACTCGCATGTATGTATATTGAGGTTCCTTGGTGTCTACGCACTATTGCCGGTCCGCACATAAAGACGGGCATTGTCGATTTCAAACGTTTGACATGTATTAATTAGCTCACGGAAATCACTTATGAATGTAAATTTTAATATGATTAAGTAAACTTTGTAGAAGATATAACCACTTGCAAGCTCGCGCGATCCCTGCCCCTCACTGATCTTATCAAGTGACCGTTTTGAGCAGCTTGAGAAGCTTTGCGTACGCAATACCACCTGACACAGTTATCACTTTTCAAATGTCATCTCCAACATATTACGAATATTATAATTAATTATGTTCATATATTTTGTTTATTCAAAATATTTATGCCATTGACAGTTGTTACGTGAATCCAAAAATGTGATATACTCGTACACTTTGGTATCTTTTCAAGTCGATGAATTATCGGATGCGTCGATCTTATATACAGATATAAGTACATGAGTGTATATATTAATATACGAGTAGACATGTACACATGCATGTAGAAAATCGTCTCAAAAGAACTTTTATTCGCTAACTAAAGTGTGAATATGGATGATGACACCCTTTTCGACATTTGCATTTCAATTTGTTTGCGTTTGATAAAATAGTAGATTTGGAAAAAACTCGTATTTATTTACACTTCTATAGGAGCACTTATGTATCTTTAAATATTGTGTGGTTAGAGAGGAAATTTTCTTTAATTAAAAAACTGAATAATTCCGCGATTGCGCAATCAATTTTTAAGTTTTGTCTATTTGAAAGAATCATGTTTTATAAAGACCGATGAAAGGTTCGTACTATAATGAATTGGTTAATTTTCCTGTTAACAAAAATATGGTGAGTTAAATTTAAATAGCAATGAATCAAATTACTTATATGTATATATATTTATGCATAGATTTGTTTTATTTGTATGTATGTACATACATAGATTTATTTGAGAATATATTCTATGTACATATATTTTAACTTACGCAAACATTTGCTCGTGAAAATGATGTATGTATGTATGTTCCTATGTACCTATATACCATAAATTCATCGACTTTTTTATTGAACTTTTAAGCTGCGTTGCTTTTCAATGCTAACTATGATAAAAGCTTCTCTGTTCTCACTGACATTTATTTTTTTTACAATACACTTTGATAATAAAAAGCTAGCTCCCTTTAACGACATTCGTTGTTGAAGTAAATTAAATTAACATTTTAACATAAACTCAATTAGCAAAAATACCTTAAATAATTTGATGAGCTCAGAGCAAAAACGAAATATTTCAATGGTAAAACCTTGAAATATTCGCAGCAGAACTAATTCATTTCCAATTTTCTAAAGGAGCATGCATAAAAATTAAAACTTTTTCATTGACGACACCGCCCTCGCACACCGATGGGCCCACAACATCACAGTGGGAAGCGCAGCCGGGACGGGCCAGACAGCTACAGTTTAACTGCAACGGACTCTCGAGCAAGATCTCGGAGGTGGTTGCCAAGAGACGAAGCTACGTCGCAGTTCCACTCTAACGAGCTACGACGGCTACAACGTGCTCCGTAAAGATCGAGAGCGAGATAATGGTGGAGGCCTAGCCTTCATATTGCACAACACAGTGCAGTATCATTCTATTGATGAAGAAATCGTCCCAAGGGACAGCACCCTAGAATGTCAAGGGATTGCTTTCAGGTCAGGCAATGTCAAGCTCGAAATATTCAACATTTATATACCCCCTGTCTCCTGCTGCCAGACTGGATATCACCCTGACATAGGTGCGCTCCTCAGTGGTGAAAACCGATTGGTAGTCGGAGACTTCAATGCGCATCACGATCTTTGGTTCTCAAGCGTACCAAATGATCGTATATTTTGGCAGAGCAGGTAAACGATTCGACATTCTGCACAATGAATGACGACGCCCCCACCAGGATTGTGGGTAGCTGCAGCAGCTCGCCAGACCTCACAATAGCTAGCGCGATTCTGATAAATAGCATAACGTGGCGACCTATGCTATCGCTGGCATCAGACCTCCTACCCATAGTCATTTCGATTGACAGACCTGCCAACTATGTTGCCTCAGACCTATGTCAACTTTAAAAAAGCTGACAGGGAGCGGTTCGAGGATTTCACTGAAGACGCCTTCAGTGTTCTCCCGGCTCCAACCGACGTTCGCGGCGTTCGTCGGCGAGCGCGAGTTCCGCAAGGTGGTGATCCCTGAGGTCCGTTCCTTCGCCAGGCGGACCCCGGAAATCCCAGTATTAGGGAGCTAAACGGGGAAATCTAACGCCTGGTCAACCAACACTAGCTGGCCAAGTGGAGGGAGCACCTGAAGTCATGTAAGTCTCTAGCACTGAGGTGAAGAAAGCCATCGGGAAGGCGAAAGCCTCCAAATCCACTGTCCCAGACGGGTTAAGCATGTTGATGCTGAAAAAATTGGGCACTGCGGAGTAGCATACCCTACTAAGGTCCTCAATTTGTCTCTTACCACCCTGATCATCCCAGATATCTGGAAGATGAGCAGGGTGATACCACTGCTGAAATCAGGGAAACCCGCCGGCTGCTCCCGTAATTCAACCACTACCTCAGCCCGGCTTCCGGAAAATGGATAGCACTACAACGGCACTTAACGCCATAAATACACAGATTAACCGTGGTCTCAACGGCAACCGCCCCTGTGAGAGAACCGTCCTCGTGGCTCTGGACTTGTCGAAGGCTTTCGAACCAGTCAGCCACTCCACCTTGTTGAAGGACGTAGAGGCCTCACCTCTCCCAGCGGCGTTGAGGCGATGGACCGCGAATTATCTATGTGGTCGTCAGGCTTCGGTGTGCTACCGTGACACAGTGTCAAAAGCGAGGAGAATCAAGCAGGGGGTACCACAGGGTGTCGCCCTTTCTCCCTACTATTTAACTTCTACATCTCGCGACTCCCATCTCCGCCAGATGGAGTCCCACTGGTCTCGTTCGCCGACGACTGCACGATAAAGGCTACCGGCAATGGAATTGATGACATGTGCTCCAAGGTGAACAGCTACCTCTTGCTCACTACTTCACAGGACGCAATTTGACACTGTCCCCTACTAAATCCACGGCGATCTTATTTACATCTTGTACGGAGGAGGTCGGTATTGCCCTAGACATATATATCGAGGGGACCCCCATTCCGACGGTTAACCACCCGAAGATCCTGGGGGTTACCCTCGACAGTCTGGTCGCTTGGAACTACTAGCAGGACTCAAGTGGTCAAGACTGGAGACCTGTCAGAACGCCGCACTCAGGACAGTGACAGGATGTCTCCTGATGACGCCTGTGGATTACCTCTACCATGATGCTAACGTGCTTCCAGCGCAAGAGCACAATTTGATGCCTACAAAGCAGTTTCTGCTATGATGCTTTCGTCAGGGGCACCCTAACAGAGACTTGCTCGCACTGGAACCGACACCCAGGCACATCAGGGGACACCTCTCTCAACTGATAGACGAGGTCCAGACTTACGTACGCCTACCGCTGGACCCAAGGACATACTGACAGTCTCAAGTCTGCATTCACAGGGAGTCGGTATCCAGATTTATCGACACCCGCCCTGTGAATGCAGTCTTGGGAGTCCAACAACCACCTATAGCAGCTGAGGAGCTCCAGCTGCCTCGGGAGATGCGCGTTACTCTGGCTCAACTTAAATCTGGATAATGTAGCAGGTTAAACTCCTACTTATCCAGGATCAAACAGCTGCCCGGCATGTGGAGAGTCTCCGCACGACACCAACACCTATTTACATGCCCGGCCAAACCCACTCAACTAACACCCCTTTCGCTATTGTCCGACCCTGTTGAAACAGCTCGTTTCCTGGACATCTCGTTAGTTGATCTTGATGATAACGTTTGAGGGAGCCCGCCAGCCCTGGGGGGGTGTAGCTATCCGCTACAACAACAACAACAGTAACAAACTGCATAATTTTCCAGATAATTTCGTTATTAAGTAAAAATGGTGCGAATCACGGTAGAATGAAAAAATTATCCATATGTATAACGATAATGAATATTGACTTTAAATATTATTACATTTGTTATAAAAAATATTTATTGCTTTGTCTTTAGCGCCGTGGCACGGCAGAAGCTAATTTTTACAATCTATCTTAACGAAAATCGTAACGTCGTAAGTGGGGATGCGGTTCAATTGTTTTGAGACAGATTATACTTTTGAAGTCGGTATATATATTTACTTATGTATTTCAATGAATGCGTTTCCGCATTGCTAACCCAGCATCTTACTCAAGTTTTCGGGTTTAGCTCTTTTCTAATTCTCATCGAACATCTTTTATATTCTTAAATATTTTTTTTTTATAGTGGACTTCACAAGATCAATCAAGCTAATATTTTATCTATTTTTCACTCTCAAATTTATTCAAATACGAGAGCTGAATATAATGCTCACGTCATGTTTACTTGCTGTGGGACCATGTGGCCGCTGTGGTCGAGTTGATAGCGGTGCGTGCTTTAACTTGATATGCCGGTGAGTTCGAGGTTCGAATCTCAGTCAGGGCAAGCGAAATCTTATACTATGTTTCGACTGCGCCGTTAACTCGAGTTTATCAGCAGTTTAACGTCAGCCACTTATAAACTCAGAGTTTACCATACAAAAAAATTTTCTCTAACTCGCTTTAAACACCACTTTTAATTCGTGTTTATGGACGTGCAACCCTTATTTGCCCCAATATTAGGCAGCACTGTCGACAAATTTTGGCATCATTGTTCAAAAGTTTTGCTGCACTGTTTGGTGGTTTGACAGTTCATAATTTCAAATACGAGGGCGGTTTGATAGGTCATCGATTTTTGTAATTTCCCGCCCAGAAACTTTAAATTCATCATTTTAACTGCCATTTTATAATAAACTACTAAGTAAGCTGATTAAGCAATATTTTTAGCGTAAAAAACCCATCACCTAAATCAAGCAAAGGCTGGATAAATACTATAAGGACCTTGCACCAACAATTTCAATAGTTAAAAATTGAATTACTGAGTTCCGTTGTTGTCGAGGCATCATAAGTGGCGCCGAACGTTCAGGTCGCACAAAAGTGGCCGTTACACCAGAAATGGTCTTTAGAATCCATGGAATTATATTGGAAGACCGAAGAACGAAATTGTGTGAGGTAGCTGAGGTTGTAGGCAACCAACTGAGCGGGAACTTCACATTTAACACGAATATTTGTATATAAAAAAGCTATCCGCGAGATGGGTGCCGCGATTGCTCACACTCGACCATAAGCGTAACCGGTTGATCTCTTCAAAACCATGGCAAAAATCCTTATATTGGACTACGAATTCCTACGCTACCCAGCATATTCTCCATATTTAGCCCAATGCGACTTTTTCCTATTCCTAAACTTGAAGATATGGCTGGGTGGTAAAAGCTTTGGGTGAATTGAAGAGAATAACACAAAAATAAACGCTTATTTTAAAAGCCGTGAGAAAAGCTATAATTTGGAAGGAATAAAAAAATGGTGTATAGAGTTGAAAGGTGATTATGTTGAGAAATAGAACGCTTTTTTGCCGATAAAATATGTTTTATTCAAAAGACAATGATTTATCAAACCGCTTTCGTTAATTATTTGTAAACAAAATGAACTAAATTTCACAAACAAAAATTTCATATAATCATGCAAAAACACCGTCACCACAAATTAAAACTGGAGCAACACTATATGTGTTTGTTATACCCTGTATTATAACGGACAAACCAAATTCGCTTATCGTATTTCGTTTATGTATATTCCTTCTTGAATTCTTTTGTCCCACTCGAATAAAGTGCTTTATATCGAACGGTCGTGTTGTGTTTTTGATCTAACTCCGCTAACAAGGGTTATGGGCCCAGTCCCATATTAAACACGTGATTCGGTATAAGTTCGGTAAAGAAAAAAAAATCATAAAATCGGTCGATATACAAATATCGTGTATTTTTTGAATTTCGAGTCGAGCCATTTTATAAAAAAACAGAATAAGAAAAATTAACTCAAAATGAGTGGCGGTTCCATGTTGAATGTGGAAAAACTTATTGGAGAAAATTACGAGAGCTGGAGTCTTCAAATGAAGAGTTTGTTGACTACAATGGACTACTGGGAAACAATTATAACTCCTTGTCCAGAAAGTGCAACGTTGGATGTGAAAAATAAGTGGCAGATAATTGACCAGACGGCCCTAGCAAAGATAACTTTATGCATTAAACCAACGGAGCTACTACATTCAAGGAGCTGTACACATGCGGCTGAAGCTTGGCAAAAACTTCATGAAGTACATATATCGGGCAATAACTCCATCGAGAAAAGTCCATCGGTTTAAAAGTTTATTTCGATTTCAAATTAAATGTGATGAAAAAATGGAAAGTCAAATAAACGAGTTTTGCAGCATTGCGGAAAGTCTTAAAGAAATAGACATACATAGCTGTACCAGAAGATATTCTGTGCATTTTGTTGTTATGCTGGTTACCTGACGACATGGAAAGTTTTGTAGTTGCGATAGAAAGTCGCGACACTTTACCGTCATTGAGTCAATTGAAGGTCAAAATTTTGGAAGAGGACCAGCGTCGTGGAAGTCGTTTAGACAGCGGTGGAGCAGAACGGGTGTTTGCAGCGAATGCAGGTAATAAGAAATTGGGAAGAAGAGAACATCCGAGTAATGGTATTGATAGCAACAATAGCAGCAAAAATGCAGCTGGAAGAAAAAATATACGATGCTATGCATGTGGCCGGCGTGGTCACGTAAGAGCGGAGTGCAACAAGTTAAGCACGAACAAAAACCACTGGGGTTTGGATAGCGGTGCTTCTTCTCACCTATGCCGAGACATTAATATGTTCAATAAGCTAGAGAAGAATTCGCAGTCGGTGTTATTGGAAAGCGGCGAGTGTGTGACAGCGCAAGGCGTGGGTGACGTATTTTTAAGGTCGCAATATTCAGACATTACTCTCCGCGGTGTACTCTTTGTTCCAGACTTACATTCTAATATTTTGTCCGTTAGCAAAATAATTAGTAATGGGTATTGTGTAAATTTTGGTAAAAACATGGCTCATGTAAAAGATGATGGCGGGGAATATTGTTTCAAAGCAAATTTAGTTGCTGGAATATTTACTGTTAATATGAAAAAGAGACAAGAGTGCGCGTTGTCGGCGATAGAATCGGACAAAAGTCAATTGTGGCATCATAGATTCGGACACTTGAACTATAGAGCTCTAGCAAATCTAAGCAATTAAAACATGGTGCGCGGTATGAAAGTTAATGTAACGAAAGACTTGTCCTGCACTACATGTGCAGAGTGTAAAATAAAAGTTGCGTCGTTTAAAACCAATAGTTCAATTTTCACGAAAAATGTGTTAGAACTTGTACATTCGGATATATGTGGTCCGATGCGTGTTTCATCGCAGAGCGGTTCGAGGTACTTTATTACCTTCATAGACGATTTATCGCGGTATGTTTGGATATATTTTTTAAAGAATAAATCAGAGGCTTTGAGCGTGTTTAAAGACTTTGTCGTACGTTCGGAAAATCAAACAGGCTTCAAGGTAAAAAAATTTCGCAGTTATAATGGGCGAGAATATTTGAGCAAAGGTTTTGACAATTTTTTAAAGACAAGAGGTATTCAGCATCAAGTTACGACCAGTTATACGCCGCAACAAAACGGAGTATCGGAGAGTGCTAATCGTACGTTGGTGGAGATGGCGAGATGTATGCTTGCCAAATCAAAGTTACCTCAAAATCTTTGGACGAAAGCTATAAACACCGCTACGTATTTGCGAAATAGGTCTCCAACTAAGATGCTACACTCAAAAACGCCTTATGAATGCTGGTTTAATAAAAAACCAAACGTTTTCCATCTCAAAGTTTTCGGATGTGTTTTTAGATAAAAAGCCAGGCAAATCAAAGTTTTTGCCGAAGGGTCAGCAGTGTACGTTTGTTGGGTATGCCGATCAAGCGAAGGCATACAGGTTGTACAATAAAGATAATCGTAGCATTATTATCTCTCGAGATGTCGTTTTTTTTAAAGTCGTTTTCAAATCCAAGTGAAGCAGTCAAAGGATTTGCGGTGTTTGATGTGTCATCCGATGATTCCTTTGTTAACGCGGAAACTTGTGAAGAATCGACAGATGTAGAAGTGGCTGTATCGTCATCAAGTTCTGAAGCCCAAGAACTGATAGCAGAAGCAGGTGTTAAACGCAAACGTGGTCGACTGAAGCTATTGAAAGAAGGCAAAGTCGGCAGACCACGGAAAATATATGTAACAGAGCAATCACAAGAGGTCTTAAATAAAGTAACGACTTGTGCGCGGGATCCAGTTACAGTAAAAGAAGCTATGTCAGGCGAATGCCTTGATTTATGGAAGGAGGCGATGAAAAAAGAATTTGAGTCCTTGATCAAAAAGAATACTTGGGAATTGGTGGATAGACCAAATTTGAAAAACGTCATCGGTTGTAAGTGGGTTTTCAATACGAAAAAAGGAGCTGATGGTGTCGTCGAAAAACACAAAGCGCGGTTGGTGGCTCAAGGTTGTGGCCAAAAGTACAAAGTAGACTACAACGATACGTACGCACCAGTGGCGCGATACTCTACAATCAGGTTGATACCTGCACTAACGGCACAGTAAAAGTTATACGTTAACCACGTCGACATCGTAGCGGCTTATTTAAATGGTGAGCTGAAAGAAGAGGTGTATATGAGACATCCGGAGATGTTCGTCGATGAAAATCATCCAGACAAAGTGTGCAAGCTTAAAAAAGCTTTGTACGGACTGAAACAAGCCGGTATGGAATGGAACCAAAAAATCGACAACATTTTGCAAAAAGTTGGTTTTCAAAGAAGTTCTACCGACGGTTGTGTTTATTTTCGTATGAAAGGTGAAAAAATCGCTTTAATCGCTTTATATGTCGATGACATGTTAGTAGCTTGCTCTACTGAAGATGACTTGGAGCGCATAATCAAGAATTTAAACTATTACGTCGAAGCAGTAAACTGAGGTCCCGTCCAGTACTTCTTGGGCATGCAAGTTGCCAGAGATTCCGGATGCGGAAATGTAAAAGTGCATCAATCTCGTTTTGAGGAAGACCTATTAAAGGAATGGGGAATGCAAGACTGCAATTCGGCGTCAACTCCATTGCCTAGCGGAACAGTTTTGTCTAGGTGTGACAAAGCCAATTGTACCGAAGTAATCGACAGAAAATAGTATCAAAGTATCATTGGGTCATTGACTTACTTAGCCATGACATCCAGGCCGGATATATCGTACACCATATCGAAGCTCTCGCAGTTCAATACGCATCCACACCATGAACATTTTGTAGCAGCAAAGCATGTGTTGCGTTATTTAAAAAATGCAAAAAAAGGTACTTTAACCTATACATTTAATAATGATGTTTTAGTCTGCTACACAGATGCTGATTGGGGATCTGACTCCACGGCTCGAAAGTCATACAGCGGGTTTGTGGTTTTCTTTGCGGGAAGTCCAATTGCGTGGGAATCAAAGAAACAGAGTGTGGTGTCATTAAGTTCTATGGAAGCCGAGTACATAGGCATGTGCCAGGGATCCAAGGAAGTCGCTTTTCTAAGAAGCCTTTTACAAGAATTGGGTTTTACCAAGTATACTCAGTTTCCAACGAAATTTTTCTCAGACAACCAAGCAGCACAGTTTGCAGTAAAAAATCACACTGTTCATAAAAGAAGCAAACATATGGACATCAAGTACCATTACGTGAGAGAAAAACACAACTACAAGGAAATAGACTTACAGTATATTTCCACTGCAGAGAATGTCGCTGACATATTCACAAAAGAGAAGCACAAACATTTTTGTGCTGCGTTAAATTTGAAATTTTCCTAAATGTATCTTTTTTTAATGTGTTAAATTTCATTAAAATTTGGTTTGAGCCGGAGTATGTTAGTTATACCCTGTATTATAACGGACAAACCAAATTCGCTTATCGTATTTCGTTTATGTATATTCCTTCTTGAATTATTTTGTCCCACTCGAATAAAGTGCTTTATATCGAACGGTCGTGTTGTGTTTTTGATCTAACTGCTTTAATAACCAGCGTAAACAATTGATTTTGATAAGCCCAAAGGAGTAGACATTGGTCAGAATAATATCATCTTTGTTTTCATGATTGTCAAGCTCGCTACAAAGTTTGCGTCGCATTCTTCTGACGCTCCATTTTGTTGCCGCACATAAATGGCTAATATGTAGTCAGCATCCTTGTAGGATTGAACCCCAGTTTGAACAGCCGTCGGATTTTCTAGGTTCAATAATTAATAGCAGTAAGAAGCGAAAATTGGCCGCTGTGGTCGAGTGGGTAGAGGTGCGTGCTATTACTCGATATGCCGCTGGGTACGAGGTTCTAATCTCAGCCATGGATATCAATATCTAAATTGTTAAAAAGTTTTTTTTTTTATAATAGCGCACACGCCTAGGCAGGCAATGGCAAACCTCCGAGAGTATTTCTGCCATAAAAAAACTTCTCATATAATACATCTGCATTTCGGAGTCGGCACAAAATTGTAGGTCCCTCCTTCGCTAGGTTTCGCCAATTATTCACACAAAGTGAAGACAGATCCTTCTGCACCTGGTCTTGCCAGTGTATTCGTGGGCATCCTTGCCTCCGTTGTCCACCCATGGGTGCCGATTCGATTGGTTTTTTCACCGGAGCATCATCACACAAACGAACGACTCGGCTAAGCCGTCGCAGTCGTTGCATTTTTATGCGCTTGACTATGTCCATATCATTATACAGCTCATCATCATTCCATATCCTTCGGTACGCGAACAATACCATAAATCTGGCGTAGAACATTTCTCTCGAACGCCTCCAAAGCTTTCCCATCGCTGTTTAGTATCGTCCATGTTTCTGCGCCATATAAAAGGAGCTTTGCTCCTACCAACCGGACTCAAAGTAGCACCTGTTAGGCTGGCGTTATTGAAAATCTGACGTTAAAGAAGTCTGATGAAGAGATGTGGTCACGACCTGTCTTATGATAGCTCCTTGTAATTGAAAACTCTTCACCGTAGAATTTTCATGTTATGAAGGAGAGTCCAGGTAGGTAATTCAGCTGCATTTCACATGTGCATTCTACGTTATTTTGTGGGTTTGATTCGATTGGAGCATTTTCGCAGATTTTCATAAAAAATTACCTGTCGTTTCTCTAATTTTATTAATTTTTTGCTTACCGCCATATTACCTTAATTGGCATAATTATACTCTGGACTCAACCCCTTACACATTCCTTTAAATTTCATATTTTTAAAGCCAACCACTCGCTACGAAAAACATTAAAAAATGTCAGTGCATTTTATAGGGAAACATATTATTACCTAGCGACGCTCTTTGTAATTGAGAAAAACAGTTGAAGTCTTACATCTCTATATATATGAAAGTATGTTGCGTTCGTATAAACTCCCATAACTCGAGAATGGATTGTCCCATTTAAGAAGACTTTCTTTAGTTGTGTTTGAAAACTTCGATAGATGACGGTGGTGTCGAGTTATAACTAAAAATCGTATTTATAGTCCGATTTTAGTCATATTCTACACAGTCGATCTTCATGTAACGAGGTTCTTTTTAACGCTATTTTTTTGAACGCGGAGTTTGCTACAAACCCCCTTGTCTCTTTTTACACGGTTTTACTTTTTTAACGCGGATTTTTTTATCACGTATTATTCTGCAACCCCCGTTACTCTTTTTAACGCGGTTTTACTTTTTTAACGCGGTTCCCGATTCATTCTGATTTTGCCCTTTTGTTTTATTTTTAACGCCCCTTACAAGCGCTAATGCAGAAAGTTTATCGAAATTTCGTCAATATTTTAAAAATGCTATGGAGTGCCACCGGGATTTATATAACGACAAGCAGAAAGAGAAACCTCAGCGCGTATTAGCAAATTATTTTAGGAACTGAAGTATGGATTTATTCGTCGTTTAATATAATTTAAGTTATAGGTGATCTCACTACGATTTTTTGTTAAAATCCTATAAAACAGAGGGTTTTTATTATGAATCAAAGCATAGCGAAAATGTAAATATATAATACATTTGTCTACTTCCCCAAATTTGGGTTTCGGGTGGAAACTTGGTTATTTTAAAGCGTAATTCTTTTTTTGCGCGGATTTTTCGCAAAATAGGGACGAATAAACAAATCTGAACTGAAATGCAGTAATTTTTACGCGGTCTTTTTTACGCGAACAAATTAATGTCCCGGTCAACCGCGTTAAAAAGAGATTGACTGTATATGTATTGGTTAGGGGAAGGATAATATCTCTCAGATAGGTGGCGCTGAAGTCGAGTTATTTATAAAAGACGTATTTCTGAACTGATTTTGATGAAATTCATGCTGTATTCTACCTGCATGATGAAAAATGGGGTTGCTGGGTAGCGCTGGAGTCGTGATATACAGAAAATTATACAAGTTAACTGGGACGACGAAATATTGATTTTACAATCATCAAAGCTGCACTTTTTAACGGAATAATCTGCCATTCATATAAAGAAAAGTCGAAAGCTACGAAAGCGGACACGAAATTTAGGTGGCAGTTTAATTTTTCGCATTAAGTTCGTTTCCAACAGAGTTAAAAATTTGTTTCATTTCTATCTAATAAATTTTGGGCGGGACGAAGCTCGCAAGGCCTTATAGTTAATATATGTATAAAATTTTTTTAACTTTTTGCGGCTCATCCGGCGGGGCGGAGACTTAAAAGTTCGTCTGTGAGCTGATTACGAGTTACCCTTATACCTTTGAAAAAAAGTTTAAAACAAAATATTATTTTGTCCTCTTCGATTTGTGCTTACTTTCTTTGATTATTTCTGCTTCACGTGTATTGCAATACTTGTACAATTTATTTTCCAAAGTATTAAAATTATACTTTTTATTGCCTACATAAAATCGGAGGAAAACAATGAATTGTGTCCACATCGTGACCTATAACTACATAAATACATACAAATCTATGTATTTGTAATTTGAAGTTAACGTTCGAGTATTTGATCAGTATTTAAGAGCATATTTTTTGTATACGTATTTATTAATGAATATACTTATCTTTAAATAACGTATGTATGTATGTTAATATTTTACGTAATTTAAAACCATTAACTCAATATTTGCGATCTCTAAGGAGGATTTATGGATAATTATTATCAACAAGTCGCACCGAAGTTTATTTAAAAAGCAGCAAGAAAATACTTCAACCATGTTATATTTACTCGCAAAACCAGAAGATAAGTACGAATTATTCGATATCTAAAAGAGCCCAAGACATTGAATATCCAAACCAGAAACTACGATCCAATAGACGACGAGATTAGCGCGAGCGCATGTGTGCATGTCTCGGACGAGATTACGAGTCAAGCAAAAGCCAATGTAAATAATTCTTCCGCAAACAAGGAAACACATTGTTTGATGTTTTTGGTGATATTCATTGTTGCCATTGTGTGGAAAGGTGTTTTGTGTTTTATGTTTTATGTGACTCTGCGCAAAACCTTTCCGAGGTGTTATCGATGTGCAGATAAGCATATCAATTTGAGAAAAGAACAAAACGCTAAGATTCCCTTGAGTGGTGCGATAATTGTGTATTTGTAGTATGTATGTATGCACATACAATGTGTGTATGTATAATTAAAGAAGAAAAGGTATCAACTGAACGGGGATCGTTCATGAAATTGTCAGTAAGAATAGCAGCAATTGTTTGAGTTATAATTGGTGGCATTATCGATTGACAAATGAATGAAGGGATATAAAAGAACACACATTGCCGTGACATCGGTTGTAAATTGTCGGTTGTCACAACAATGAAATACTTTTGATTTTATGTGCCACTATCTATCGACTTGCAAACAAGCATGCATACGTACAAATATACATACATACATACGCATATAAATTCATAAGGATAGGTATCTAGTCATATTCATTATATGTACATAAGTATACCATGCAAAGCATGATTTAGGAAAATTCTTACATACATTCGTGTCCACGCAAACCTTAAACTTGCATTTTCTCAATTAAATGTGTATTTCAACTGTGGTTATAGCGATTCTGGTTGAAATTATTTAAATTAAAATTTTGATATAAGCAACTGCTTTTATTTAAAATTGAAGTGCAGAATATTGACAAATATACTTCAATATTTTGTGAGAAATCGTGCGCTAAATATAAGCAATTGACCCGTGACCAAATTTTTTTAATTTTTACTTTAGAAACAGAAGGATTGCCGGTTCGCGAAGTAGCGAGAAGAGTTGGATGTAGTCATTCAACAGCAATAAATTTACTCAAAAAAAAGAATCAGGATGATCGTTTGGAGCGTTAGAGTACAGTTAAAACTAGGAAAAATACATCTCCCCGAACCGAAGGAGTTATTCAAAGGATGTATTTAAAAGATCGCTTTAAAAACTCAATAGAAACAAGAAAGGATCTGAACGAACAACACAATGTTGCAGGATCCTGCAGGAATACATTTTGAAAGCAGCCAAACCAGCGGAAAAACCACTTTTGACTAAAAATAATTAGACTTGCTCGATTGAAGGGGGCAAAACCCCACCGTAACTGCTCCTTGGAGTAGTGGAAAACGGTAATATGGTCGGATTAAAGCAGATTTAATTTGCACTGCAACGACCATTTACCGTATGCCCGTCCATTTCCGGAAAGTTGTAAAGAAAATTGTGTGACGGGAACAGTTAAACATCCTGAAAGCGAAATGGTATGGGCAATCCTTTCTTTCTATATACGCGACCCTTTACTTTTTGTTGATGGGATGATGAACGCCCCAAAGTCGCCATTTTGTTACTTACAGTTGCAGAAAAAGTTGGCAGATCTCGGCATATGTCACATGGTGTGGCCAGGCAATTATCGTGATTTGAACCCGATTGAGTATACATGGCACACAATGAAAAAGAGAGTGGCTTAACACAGACCAAACTCAAAATTGGAACTAAAAAAAGCAGGAAATTAGAACCGACATTCTTGAAATCCTCGCTGCTTCAATGCATGCCCGGGTTCCAGCTGTTAAAGCCGCCAAAAATTCTTCAACTGCATATTAGAGCATTTACTTAAATATTTATCAACTTGTTCTATCAAAAACAAAAGCAAAAGTTAACCAGATATTGCAAAAATAAAAAAGAAAAAAAATTGTTAAGCGCGTGTAACAGAAAAAGTATCTTCGTAGTTTTCTTTTGACAAAAAAATATAAAAATTAATCATTGTTATTCAAAAATATATTCGTTTATAAAGTTTTTTTCTTTCTATTTTGTACATGTTTTAATTTTCGGGAAGATTTAGTAAGTTAAACAGCAGTAATGGAAAAAAAACCGCTAACCTTACGTGGCCACGAGTGTACAATCTTAACGGGTTTTTAAAGAATTACTTTTTTAAATTAAGTTTATTTGCGCAATAACCCAATTTATTACTGAATTTTTTAAAGGAGACCGGTAACTTATATTTGAGAATTTTCCTCAAGAATTCGCACACAAACTTCTTTACGAGTGAACCACTCCTTACAATTTTCAGTAGAAATTCTTACAGAGTTCGAAATACCCAAAACTATATTGTTTGTCACTTGTGTTTATTTTTAAAAATTTTCAATTAAATTGCAGTTCATTTTCTAAAAAAAAACTATGTATATTAACTCAAACCTTAAACTTTGTAAATATTTTAAATTTTCATTCAAATTATAAAAATTTTTAACAGAAGTAATCGAAAAGCGTAAGCAGTTTTGTAGTCCTATGCACTTAATCATAAAAAAGTAAAGGTTTAAAGTAGCTTAAGTTACCGTCAATTTTAACGACAATTACTATATGGCATAAAAAGGCAATACTTTCCGAAAAAAAGTACTAAAAAATCTGTGTCAATCCTTAAACAATTCGGCATGCTCTCGGAGAAATTGTATAAATTTATTAGATTTTTTCAGTATTTACAAACTATGCGACTTTATTTTTCATTAATTTTTTGTATGAGAATAAATTGCATTTTTATTGAAATTCCTAAAAAAGAAACCTAAAAGATAAAAAATTTAATTTCGATTTCGTGTGCAATTGTTTCGTTTGGATTTCAGAAACTTTCGTTTGCAGGGTATAAACAAACATACATATGAACATAGGAGCTAATGTAATTAGCTGACAATTCGTGTTTGTGAGAATGCTTTTCATTGGCAAATAATACTTTCAATTTCTTGGGACAGTTGTTTGCATTGCGTTCTATTTTATTGCATCCTCAACTAACTTCGTGCTCCCTACCCACTTTAACATCGATTTACGTTAATATCAATTTATTATAACCAATAAAACACAAAAAGGCCGCCAATTGCAGTTTTCCACACCCACAACATCGACATTTTTCTTCGATTTCTAATATTTCACCCATTTCTTATGTTTGTCTTACAGTGCGCTACACATGAAAGAACATCCCGACTACAAATACCGTCCACGCCGTAAGCCCAAGACACTCAATAAATCGCCCGTACCCGGTTCCACGACCCACGGCACCCAAAAGGAGTCACAACAGTCGCACATGAGCGCATCGGCGGCAGCTGCCGCAGCGGCCGCAGCAGCTGTTGCCGTCGCCGTGCAACACCCGCATCATGCGCACCATCAGCAGCATTCGCCTACAAGCCATCACCACCACATTGTCACTGCGGCGAAATATGGTTTTGGCGCCACACCGTTGGAGCTGACGCTAAGTATGCCAACGCGACATCTGTCTGGCGCCTTTCCAGCTGCTGCGGCGCTAACGCATTACCCACTGGATCCGACTATTGCACTCGATCTGCAGGCTCGCCTTCAGGCCATGTACGCGGGCACACTTTATCACCCGTGGCGCTATTTTGGCTGTACGCCGCTTATTAGCCCCGAGACGCCGCCGTCTCCACCCAGCAGTAACGGTACCGGGAGCATGGCTTCCTCTTACGGCTGCGGCATAAAATCGGCTAAATCTTCACCCACACTGCCACTGTCGACGGGCGCACAAGCGCCTCCCAATATTATTTGACCAACTCCGTTACGGTTTGGTGGGAGCTCTGCGAGTGGTGCTGCCGTTGCAGTGGTAGCCGAACCGGCCATGTAGGCTTTTATGTAAATTTAAGAGAAAGGGTGAAAATTTCAGTTCCAACTGGGAATATGTATTTGCTGTATGATTAAAAGTGTACATATGTATATAAAGTAATAGTTCAGCTAGCAAAGAGCCGATATTCCAAGGTGCTAAAAATGTTCTTTAAATATCAAAATTAATATGTGCGTTCATATTTATGTAAGAACATACATACATACATACATATCTTAGTATCAGGGTGGATAACAAAATTTGTGGAAATTTGTTAAAACAACTTATCGTATCCTTTAAAGCTCTTAAAGCTACCTTAACAACTTTAAAACAATCTCGTGTATAGATTTAAAGCTAAAGATTCTATTTTCGTAAAAATTGGTTTAAGAGAACTCGAAGTTTATGCGTCCAAAGTAAAAACTGCTAAAGTCAAATAAGTTGTTTTTCCAAAAGTTCACAGATATGTATATATGTATGTATGTCTGTACTTCTTGTTCATTTGGTATAAAATTAAATAATGTCATTTTTATTTGCTTTCTGCGAATGAATTTCAAAATGGGTATTTGTTTACGTTCCCTGCTGACGTATTTATTTGCTTGTTTCGATTCCCTTCGGAAGAATATTTCTTTTACTTCTATTTGCGCTCTTGTACTCAAGGTGTATTAATAAAGGTGGTATCAATAGAACCGTGGTTTTTTTTTATTTTGTGTTGTTTGTTTATTGATTGTGATTGAACACTCAGAAATTATGAGTCCAAAAGCAGTCCTTCTATGTAAGAAGTATGATTCTAAATCAAATAAAAAAAAAATTAATTCATAAAAATTGAAAAAAAAAATTATGATTTACGCCTTGGCACAGCCTCATCACAACCTTATTGAATTCGCCTTAGTGACCGCTGAATGCCGAGCCGAGTGTAAAGGCGATGGAGGCGTTGGAAAAATCTAAGAATTTCAACACCGAATCAGCTTTACGATAACTTCGGATTTCAGCTTCCTCTAAGATATCGAAATGTTTGTGGATGTTTTCAAATTTCCTCATATTTTTCTTGTTTGTAAGTATACACATTTGTTAAGAAAAAAACTACTTTTGAAGGTGATTGAGAGTCATAAATGAGTATAAAATTGTTTCGAAAATAGATGTTTATGAGGCTAATAAGAGTCATAAAAGGATCTAGAATAAGAGACCGATGGTAAATGAATTTTAGCAATTTTTAGCTGTTTTCGCGATTCTTATATAAAAAAGCAACTCAGTAAATCCAAAAAATTTTCCATTTTTGATAATTGACAATTTTATTGAGCTCAAGGCCAGTTTATGGAAAATTTTTGTTGCGAAAAAAGACCACAACTTTTTAATGGTAGAAGTTGTAGTACTATTTCGGTCACTCAAACGTATACGAATCAGAAATCGAATTTTCTAAATGTGTATTTCGGCTCTGTGAATTATATACATATGTGCATACCTATGTCCACAATCTAACAAATTTTTTTGCCCGACCTACGCCGGACACGTCGTTATAATTTCATGTTCGGATGCGAATCCCCCAATATTTGATTAATTGCAATTAAAACAATGCGATAGTTTTGGTGATTTTTTTTTACAAATATTCCAGATTATTTCACACAGTACTAATCGTAGGAGAAATTTAATAAAAAAAAAATGTTGTTCCTTATGAAAGTGTAAGAGACTTACGCGCAGTGATCAAACCGAAAAGAAACACAACCGTATCGTTTGATAGACTTTAATCCAGTAATTAAATAAGTATATACAATGTATGCTAAAGTATAAAGAAGTGGATACAAAAGGAAATAGAAATAGCATAAGGGTTGCATTCTAAGGTATTCCAACAGAAAGCAAAACAGAAACGCTGAGGTAGAACGAAGACCAATGTTTATTTGGACAATCTCCACATAAATAAATTGCAAGCAGTCGCGAATAAATTATTGGGGCTAATAAAAATTTTATGCAAATAGTCTTTCATCATGGCAACGCTACTTTGCACCAACTTCTGAATATCCGTTATGTGTTTAACCTCAAACGAGGCCAATTCAAAAAGGTCATGGCGAACGTATACATACATAAGTATAAGTAAAAAACTTACATGTATTTACCAGAGCTGCTCAACAAACGAAACGATACCATTTTGTTTTGTTAACGAGCAAAATTAACTTAACAAAATTATCAAAACGACATCGTTAATTTTAATGTGCCTAAAAGTATGCAGCGCTTCTGTTTGCGCCTGTTTGCGCTTCTGTTTGCGACGAGTGAATCTCCAGCGTTTTTCTTAACGTTTTAACGTTAACGCCAGCATTTCGTTTCGGTTAAAAACGTAATAAAATTTATTATGATAATTGCTTTAACGATAATATTTTGAAATGTTTCAACCGAAACAAGAGAAAACATTTCGGAACGGTAAAATTTAACGTTAAAATGCTTCCTTGGTATTTACATTAGGAAACAGCGACCTCTCTACTCGCTTCCGGGGTACCGTTACTTAAAACATTTCTGATTTGATAATTCTGTGATGTCAAGCTAGTGATAGCGTTGCCACAAAGATTTTAATTTAATATCAAAACATGGTTAATTCTATTCTTGGCCTAAAAAATGTAATTTTTTTTTGCGAATTTTGTTTGAGCTCAAGGCCAGTGATTCAATAATTTAATAAAACAATATTTATTTTATTAATTGATATTTATTGTTGTCGATATTTCGATCTCAGTTTGAGATCATCTTCAGGAGTCTTTGAGTATGCCTAGTCGAATATCGACAACAATAAATACCAATTAATAAAATAAATATTGTTTTATTAAATTATTGGGTAACTGGCCTTGAGCTCAAACAAATTTCGCAACAAAAATTAATATCAAAACTCTAAAAAAATTACCAAACCCAGAAAAATTAAATTCTGATTATTTCTTTTTCATTATTTATATATCTCCATTAAGGTGCTACCACATATGTATGTACATGTCGCTCTGTTTGTAGTTAAACTAAGTTTAAACCCTGTATGCAGTTTTTTAGTCAACTTTAAACGGCCGATATTGCTGAATTCAACTTAGTCTAACCTATCTCAGATGTTTGCTGACTACTTGGTTTTGGTTGCACCAAATTTAATTGAGTGCAAGGAAACTAAGTTTAAATTTAAACAAAGTATAATTAAACTTAGTTTAAACTGAATTTAAACCAACACATAAAAACTGGTCCTAGAAGGCTGCCATAACTAATAAAGTACAATAATTATAATCGATTCGATTATGCAGAAAGGCCCGTTACCTCTTCATGTATGCTACATACATATGTATGTAAAAATTTCAACGTAGTAACAATAATCAGTAGCTCATTACAAAAAATAATATAAAAAACATTTCCAAAGTGGCAACGCTGTGCTGCGGTCACTCTTCCACTTTTACTCTTCTTTACGCCCGCTTTCGCTCTTCTTCTCTATCATTCTTTCATGTACATAATTTTGCTTTAGATGTTTGGTGTACTGTTGTCGAGTTCCTATAGACATCAACATCGCCAGCCAATCAGATTGATGAAATTTGACATTCAAACAATAAAGCGCAATTGTCGCCTGAACATCATTTTATAGAATTCGCTTTGATTTAAAATCTTTTGAAGTTGTACGATGGAATGTTTTTTTGTTAATATTTGTTTTCGCTCATAATAGGTTCGCTTGCGCTGCTCAATTGAATTTTATTTATGGTGAATGCAAATAAAAAAAAAATTAAGCTTTCTGCTTACCCTGCTAAGTGGGTAAGTATGTAAGATTATTTTTCACTTTTATTATTTGTTTGTATAGAAACTTTTTTACTCAAAAGCTCTGTTTGTCGAATTCCAAGCATATTGAAAATTTTTTTTTTTTTTAATTTAATCAGATATTCTTGTAATAAATCTAATTAACAGCATTCGCTTATATTTAATGAAAATAAAATGAATAAATATTTTTGTTTTGTGAATAACAACGCATGTTAATAAAACATGTTGACGATTTCGGCCGCAGCTAGGGCACCAACTCCAGAACTTCGAATTACTATCGGAGTTGCTACATACTATGTATAAGCGGTGTCCATACAGAGCCTTATTAATACAATTAGCAAATTGTCTTCGTGTATTTCGAATGTACAAAGTTTACTAATTAATTCCATTAAGCGCTGCCGAACCCCGCAATAAGGACGATTGTATTTATATACAAACTTCGTATTTATGTATGTTTTGGTCTTTAGTTTGTTAAAAATTTTAAATGGTATTAATTATATAGATCTGGTAAAAAATTACAGTTTAGAGTTGATTAAGGTTAAATAAAGAGTTTTCCAATAGGGATGATGTGATTTCTAAGTGTCGTTTCGGTCATTTTTAATATGTCATGATCTGTAATTTTTTTCATTGCATTCAGTAAAATAAAGAGAAAACAATATATTTCCTATAGAAAATATGTATATTTGCATATGCTCAAAAAGAAGGTTATACTTAAATATTTTGATGACTTACGCCTATTTTTAAAAACTCTAGCCGATTCCCCACACATCTTCGATAGGGTTCAAGTCTGGACTTTTTGCTGGCCAGTTTAATAGTGGTATATTTATTGATTAAAAACACGCTTTGGTAAGAGTTGCAGTGTGAATTGGAGCATTGTCTTGCTGATTTGTCCAATTGTCACCGAAAATTTCGACTTCAAATTATTTAAAGTCACCTTCAAGCGAGTCCAAATACATCGATGCATTTCTATTAGTTGATATGAAACAAATCGGATCATCGTGCCTTCATAACAAAAGCAGCCATAACCATTATTGAACCTCCGCCGAGAACTATCCGTAGACAGGAGCGCCGACATTTTTGTGTATGCTGCCAATACTTCTTATAACCATCAGGGCCATCGAGATGAAACTTTTTTTCGTAACCGAAGATCACGCTTTGCCAATGCTCCCAAAACTGGTACTAATCTGTAAATGCCAAACTCGCGCTTATAAATATAAATAAAATGTTAAAACTTTGTTGCCATCATATTTTAGCTGCGTGTTAGGTTCAGGTATTTCGGGGGGAGGGGGTGGTTGATTGTCCGGACCCACAAAACCCTCCTGTATCCGCGCCTGAAACCATTCGATTAATCTATACGAATTGTGATCAATTAAAAACACAAAGACTTTTTCTCTTTTAATAAAATAATTTTTATAACTGTTTGGTCAACCAGGCACAAACAAGAGTTCCTGAGGATGATCTCAAATTGAGGTCGAATATCGTCAAATAAATATCTTCAAAAACAAATATTGAAGTTTTGTTAATTATTGGGCATCGAGCTTGTTAAAATTTATTTTCAAAATATGTATAATTTTCAAAGGCCGATTACCCAAATAAATACGTTCATAACTATAAATTTGAAATTTTTGGTCAAAAATTATAAAAATTTTGCAAAGTCTCGCACAAATTTTAATTTTTAACTCAAAAGTGTTGACATTTTTTACACATGCAGTGTTATAGCTTTGCAATGAATTTAGGGACATGGACTTTTACAATAAACGTGATTTGAAAAAAATTTCTATTGTGCTTTTGGCTCTGGTGCATCTGCATATCTGTCGAGAGGAAGAGTTTCAAAAACTTATGTCATCGGACGTTTGTAACTGTTATAGTATATTTGGCTAACAACGAGTTTGCGAAGCTATATGAAAACAGAAGCGTGAAGATCGTTGCGAGCGAAATCATCAAAGTAAAATTTAACGATATGTACACTAATTTTTTTCACTAGTTTTTTTCACTAGTGTATGTTTATGTCTTTGAGAATGATATTTTTACATATTATTTTTTTTCTCATTGTAATTCATAATCGACTTCTCCTATAAACCTACATATTATTCTTTAACTTATTGTCTGATTAATGTTGTGTAAAGCTTTTTGCGGTCGGATAACTTCAAAAGTAGACTTAAAGAAAAACTGAAAATATAAAGTGGATTCTCCAATGGCACATGAGTTAATGGACGAGAATTCACAAGATTCTCTGCTACAATAAGAAGGCTCTGTAAAGTCTCTACCTGTGGTGCCTTTTCCATGAATGTGAATTGCAGGACTCGCTTCACCGTGCGGACCATTCTCTCCCACATGACCTCTGCCGATGGATTGAACAACCACTCGATATCTCTACGACAGCATTCATTTCAATGCTCTTTTCAACCTGAACCCAAAGCTCTTTGCTAGCACCAACAAAATTCGTGCCTCGGTCGCTCCTCATACGAATAGAGTCACCCCTTCGATTAATAAAATTACGGCATACAATAATAGCGGAGTCTGTTGACAAATCCTTTGCCAACTCTTTTGGCAATATAACTGGTCGCTTAGTTGATGTAAAAACGCAGTCGGTGTAATCTATTCGACCACCCAAACGCATAACACCTTCATCATCTAACGTGGGACATAACTTGTAAAGTGAACTTCTTTTACTAACGGATTCACCACGACGTAACGTTTGCACTTCTTCCACAAATTCGCCTTCTTGAACCAACTGACAGATAACAATTTCGGTTTGTCTTATTTCTACCGCAGACAATAATTTATATACATTGCAATTTTGCTTTTGTGCCAACGCTAAAAATTTTATTAACGCAACTCGAACCCATGTCATTGTTCTAAGAAATGTATAAAGGTTTGTATATTTGTTAAAAGCAATTATAGTGTCATCTTTTTGCACTGTATATAATGTCTTGGTTCGCAACTCGCTTCTATCTTCTTTCCCGCAAAAGTCACTCGGGGCTGTAGGCCGATGGTCATCATTCCATATTCTTTGTACATATGCCAATTTCTTTGTACGCGTCGCATCATCAGCCGGGTTTTCATTACCCGGAATCCATCTCCATTGAGATAGCTCTGACGACTGTAGTACTTCTGATATGAGCAACGAACTGCTTATAAGACCTTGGCTCAGATCTTATCCACTGTATAACTGTTTTGGAGGCCGTCGAAATTGTTATCACACTAGGTTTAACGTTGTGGCTTGTGGTAATGGCTTTTTTAAGCCGAATTACTAAAACAGCAGACTGTAATTCTAGGCGTGGTATTGACAGCGGTTTGAGCGGGCTACACCTTGACCGTCCAGCAATATACGAGACATGTATTTTAGAGGCGCCAATAAGCGACGGCTGAGAACACAAGTTCGACTTTTCAAAAACTGTGCATGATAACATCGAGGCACTTTTAAACCTTCATGCCAACCCACGTTGCGTTGCTATAATCATTGTAACAACCCATTTGCGCAAACAGTAGCACTGCTCAACAAACCGAACTGGTCGAAAATTGACATTAGTACGCTTAGCATCTCCCCTTTCGTTGGTTTACGACTACCATCTAATACAGACCTTGGTACCCTCGAGAATGACAGCTTGAAACAGAAATAATCCTCTCTTGAGCACCAATGTATGCCGAGCACTTTCTCAATTGCACCTTCACCCTTACAAGTGCTAACATTGCTTTGCGCAAATGGTGCTGAACTACCGCCTGCCCTTTGCATAAGTTCGTCGGAATTCGAAATTAAATTTCTAAGTTCAAATCTCCCAAACGCGTGAATTTCAATAACTTTTCTTGTGACTTCAATAGCTTCATCAAGTTCATCGAAGCTATCCATGTAGTCATCAACCTAATGGCGACCGACAATAGCTTTGACTGCTCTCGAAAAATTGTTGCGATAATCTTCAAAATTAAAATTGTTAACATATTGCGCCGAGCAAGGCGAGCTAATAGATCCAAAGATCATAACACACATTACATATACATCTGGAGGCTGGATGGAGTTCCTTCCTCTCCATAAAAAACGCTGTGAATTCTGATCTTCGTTGCGAATCAGAACCCTGTGAAACATTTCACGAATGTCTCCACAGACTACTACTTTTCTTTGCCGAAATTTGAATAAAATTGTCAACAGTGACTTCGGTTGATATTCCGCAAGACCTCTCATTAACGCCGTGTTCAACGACACTTTGTTAATGTTCGCGGCAGCATTAAAAACCAAACGTCACTTATTCCCTTTTTTGGGTTGCATGCCGCGAAATGTGGCAAATACCATGTACGGTCATCAACTTTGCTTGCTTCAGCCTATGACAACTGTTTTGCATACCCTTAGTCAACATATTCACCGATTTTGTTATTGTACCAATCGTCACATTCGAAATCCGTATTCATTTTTAATTCTATTTGTTGTAAACGCTTTAAAGCCGTATCGTAACTCTGAGGAAAGCTAACTTTATCTGTGCGCCAAAATAAACTAGTCTCAAATCGACCATTTTCGAAGGAAGTTGTTTCTCTAAGCAAATTTTCAGGCCGAATATCTTCTTCGCATCGCACTGATTTAACTTCGAAATTATCAGCAACAAAATATTGGGAGATTCTTTTGTTAATTTCTTGTAACCAACAGTGACATCAGCAACACTTTCTTCATTGGATCCAAATATTATCCATCCCAATTTAATTTGATGTGCTGCAAACCCATCGTCAATATTTATAACTCTAATAGGTCGAATCAAATGTGTTTGTGGCAAACCAATTAATAATTGGGGACAAGGCGAATTTATCAAGGTGGTGGAAAGCGTATATGTATAAGTAAAAGGCGTCTATGTATTTTGTTTTTGCTTTGCTGGACTGAATGTCAAATTTCTGTAGGTGATTTACATCGAGAGCTAATCGCCAGCCAATCAGAACGAAGCACTTTGACGTTCAGTCCAGCAAAGCGAAAAACCAGCTGGTCCCTTAACACCACCTTGTTAAATTCGCCTTGATTGGGGAGTTGCATTCAAATAATCTAAAATATGTTCTGCTTTCTTCCTGTTGACAGATGAATTCGCCTAACTGCAAAGTCTGTTGCGGCAAATACAATTTCTTCGTTATCCGTTTGCCACTCATCTGATATGATGTCGATTCGGCAAAGAAACCAGTGATTTCAACTGAAACTCGCTGCGACTGCTCACTTGTCGTTTGATTTCCAATACCCTCTTCTATTAGCGATATTTTCGCTCCATCATCGATGAACGCGATGACAGTCACTTCGTCTTGCGGCCCTTTTAATTTGACAGGCAGATACTTCAATAGTGTTTGTCGTTGGCACATAGCAGCTGATCTACGCAACTGGCATATTATTTCCATCGATGCGTTTATCCGAAAGCTTATTAGAATTTTCTTTGTGCAGCAAATGATTTTGGAATCTTTCAAACAAGAAAAACACAAATTATGTTTTTTTACAACATTCCATCGATATGAATAATCTGCCGCTTTGAACTTCTGACATTAAAACAGATGGTGAGTTTCGCTACACATTCTTTGTTAATTGACATTACTTTGTTTAACATTTATTTTTTTATGGTGATATAATGATCATTTGCAGAACATTGTTTTACGGGCATGACGTCAGTGGCCATTGATACATACAACGCGACGTGTTGCAGCCAATTAGAGAAATCTCTGACTGTGGGATATGGTTGTTGCAAAGTTAATACGTGGCCATTCCTCTCCTTTGTTGAAAGGCAACTTGCACATAAACTCATCTAGCAAAATTTGATTGTTTAAATAAGGGAAGGCCCCGGAACTTTCAAAGAAAGCTGTCAAATTTGCAACCATTGTGCTGAAGTTGAGAATATCCAAGACCCTACGGCTACTGGCTAAAGCTAACAATTGGTACGGCAGGTGAAATATTACTGGACACATAAGGGCCACCGGTGGCGTATACTGACGAAGCGACGCGTTGTGGGGAATTCCAGTTATTGGCGATGTAATGGGAAGTGGAATTTACAAAGTTGAGATTTGGTGGCATTGGTTAATTCCACTGGCGGTTGGGGTTTGTGGCGTCGTTGGCACGAGTGGTATTGGTGTTCTAGGCAAGAACATGGGCGGCGCGAGAATATGCTAAGTTTTGATTTGTTTACGTACCCTTGGAAAAGCAGCGCTGTTTGCGTAAGCGCAGGCAGTATCATTCGCTGATGCGACTGTATTGCATGCGGTCAAGTTTGTCGAGCACGAAATATTTTTAACAATACAGTTTTGTAGAGTTTTAATATCTGATGGGAACGGATAAAATTAACCAGTTACAAAAATTTTTTTATTACAATGGAGAAACTTACTTATTCGTGCTATTCGTGTGCTTCGTTCCAAAAGAAAGGACCGAAAGCGTCAAACTATTGGGTTGTATATTATACAGATTTTCTTATATAGGAATATAGGTTTTACAAAACTATAAATAAACAGTTTCTAAAGTTTTCAGTACAAATTATTCAGTAAATGAACCGGTTTAAAATAAATGAATATATTATTAAAGATAAACTAAGTTAAATAAAGTAACATTAAGTGTATCGTAAGCCAACAAATTAAAAAAAAAAGATTTAACAATAATTTCTTTTTTGCAAATTTTTTTGAATTTTAAAATTCGTGATTTTGATACTCAAACGGCTGATCGATAAATAGCATTTATACAATACATTTTTAAGTGTGCTCTTGTGACATAGTACGTTAGTAGATAAAAAATTTATGAGCTGAAATGAATGTCAGCAAAAAACTATGGTTTTGAAAAAATCCGTTCGGCTTCATACTGATCGTGTAAGATTATCGATTTTCAATTATTTTCTACAAATTTGTTTGCCTGAGTGCAACTGAATGACCAGTTGAAACAAAACAATTAAGCGCGTCTGATTAAAAATAAAAAGAAATAGGTAGATGATCGATGGCAGGGTTAATTGAAATGTCGTCTTAGGTGCTTTAGGATGTTAATGCTTAGATTGCAAATAATTAATTTTACTATAAGAGAATGTCCAATACTTAACCGGCTTTAAGATATTGGATTTTAAACGATTATATTTGCTTTCGTCTACTTTTTTAATGAACCAAAAATACTAGTTTACAACAAGGAATTCCTGATTAAAATCCAACTAGTGCAAAAAAAGGCAGATTTTTACCAAATACAAAACAATTTATGCACGCCTTCTTTTATCTGACAATATTGACTTTTATACATAAAACCATATGCTCTACACCTTTTCCAACAGTATTTCAGAAAAACACAAATATATTTCAGAAAAACTCAAATGTATATCAGAAAAACTCAAATTTACTTCAGAAAAGCATAATTGTATTTCAGGAAAACGCATATGTATTTCAGAAAAACACAATGTATTTCAGAAAAGATGAAAGTAATACATTTGTGTTTTTCTGAAAAACATTTGCGTTTTTCTGAAATACATTTGCGTTATTCTGAAATGCATTTGAGTTTTTCTGAAATACAATTGATCTTTTCTTTAGAACATTTGTGTTTTTCTGAAATACTGTTGGAAAAGGTGTAGACTGTGGACTAGTATTTCTTTGTCTATTTTGAACTAGTAGGAGACTAATATGTTTAGTGCATAATTGGAATAGCTTTTTTTTTTTCTATTTTGAACTAGTATGACCTGGTACATTTCTGATCCAAATCGGGAAATTGCCATCTCGCACATTTGACTAAAGGATAGTAACATACATTTTTAACAAAAAACATCAGTTAAAGTTGAACCGATCACTAACTGCCCAACCTAATATAAACGCACGGCGCAATTTACTGTCAAAAATGTCTCATGCTCATGCAACTTGTATGAGAGCAACCGAAATTGAACGCCGCGCGCAAAAAACTAACTCAAAATCCAATTTTCATTTTGCGTGACAATTCGATTTGACGTTTATTCCACCGATTAATTTTTGTTACATATTGTTCTTTGAATATCTTCGTTGACACCAAATAGAAAATAAAGCACTTGTGCGCTTATTTTTGAATCGCATATTGCCATTGTGTATAATAACAAGTTTGACAGGGTACCTAAGCTGGCCGCCAATATGTCGACAATTACAAATAGCCCGAAGTTGGAAAAAGCTGATCTGAAAATATTTGGTGGGGGGGCGGGGGGTTTCAATTTTTTAGGATATTTTACATATTTTGAGATATTCGATTAATATCCACTATAAACATAGATATAATAATATTCGGTAAAAAGTTGAATGCATTTTTATAAAGCCATCGATAGGCTATGATATCATTTGAATCAGTAGAATCATAAAACGTCAGTGCTTCATCGATTCTCCTCTTTTTCATTGCCAAAATATCTAGGTCACTAGTAACCTCAATATCTCGAGATACGTCTTCAATCTCCGTTAAATAGAAAAGGACCGTACACTCGGAGCCACCGTGACTGGCAACGTAACACTGATTTGAAAAATTCGGTAAATGTGTTTGTAAAATTGCATATTACAAAGGCGGTTTGATAGGTCATACACTTTTAAAATAAAATATACTTTTCTGCAAAAAAGCATTCTTTGTATTCCAGTTACTGGGTAATAATTTTGAATTTTTTTGTCTAGAGTGAGTTTTTGTGTGTGCTACGAATTTGAAAACACGGTTGAAATTTTCTGAGTCTACCGATTTTTTGGGGGGAATCCAGACACCCAGAACCACTCCCCTGTATCAGTCCCTGCATTCGGGTAAAATATACGGGGAACGCCAGGGTTGCGAATTTACTTTGCAAAAACAGGTCATCTCAGCTGTTCCAAATTTTGACGTTTATCGAAAAGATATCTCACTTGTTATTATACACAATGCATATTGCTTGTAAAAATGTCAAGGGAAATTAAATTTTGTTTACTGTTTTTAAGTTTAGTACAAATGCACAAAATATGCAAGAAGCAGTCACTTAGTCAGAGGAGAAGGTGGTTGCAAATCCACCCGATATATAGAGACTCGGTTTAAATGTTTTGCATACATTTACTTTAAAAAATCGTAAAAATCAAGATCTGGTAAGCACGATTCTCTTAAGGGCGAAACTTAAAAATCTCAAATCAATATATTCTTACGTTTCTTACGCCAAGTTAAGTTATCTAATCGAATACACGGCTTTTCATATAACTGGTCGGTCAAACCTTAAATTAAGTTAAGTTAAGTCTTGACTAATTGAGCCTTAAGGTAGAAAAAAAGCTTTCGCGCCGTGCGTAAAAATAGAGTAGTGCGTTTATATTAAGTTGGGCTGTAACAGTTAAAACAGACTGCTTTTAAAGTTTTGAGTTTCCTAATATTCGCAAATGCAACCTGCGGTCAGACAAAGAAAACACTATGAAAACTCGATTGACATTGCTAAAAGCTTTATTTTATATTTCTGTTCATTAATTATTTAGCTAAATTTAATAAGTTTTAATAAAATTAGTGTACAAAATAGAGACCTTAGAGATGGCACGACGCGTGGTATTAGTGGTAATTGAGCTAACAAGTGGTTTGTAGCGATAACGGGTTGTCTTATGTCCGATTTATTAAGGTTGAAGGTTTAAAAGCTTAATTTAGGTTCGGAAAGACTGATCTGGTCACACGGATCCATTATATTCGATTAAGTTTATTTTCAGACCAAAAGGGATATTTTTCAAACATTCAAAGCAAATATTTCTTTGGAACATTTTAATCCACAATTTATTTCGAAAAAGTTAAATTTCTAAGCCAACATAATCACGTCACACATCGTATGCAACATAACTACTCAGAGTTCGTGAATACCAAAAGGTTTTCTCATCCAAGGAACAAACATCTTCATGCCTGATTAATTACGACACTTGCTAACCAACAACAATAACACGAACGCGAACATATTTATTAAGTCTCGCTACGCGAGATTTTGAATACGGCAACTGTCAAATCGTCGTCGCCAATTGCACGCAGATAACAAATTAAGAAGGCAGCGTAAATAAACCACCCCTCAAATACCCAAAATGAAGTGTGTATTGCCACCCTTACAGACCGCACCAAATAAATGTGTACCGAAGATTGCGAGAATACAAATGAGGTACTATGTGTAACAAAAAAAAAAGAAGAAAAATCACAACATTGTTTGTTGATGCGTAGATTATTAGGTTAAATTGCAGCAGAAGCCAGACAAAAAGGGGGATAAACGTCGCTTGCTGAAGGCAAAGCGCGCTGCTTTTCATAGCATAAACATAGGCGTTTATGCGTAGCAAATTGAATATAAACGCCCACTTATGTGCGCACTCAAGCGTGGGATTATGAAGTGAGTGAACGTGTATTGCTTACTTTTTTTTACCAACGCAAATTGTTCTGTGGTGGTAGGGGTGGGAAACAGATTGAGACGGCGATGTGAGTTGGCTTTGTTTTGGGAGTAGTGTGAGATCTGAAGAGGAAATGCTTAAATAAGCAAACAAAAGCTTAAATACAATTTATAAGTAACAATGATGCGAAAGTGATTGAAACAAGTAACATTTTCGTGTAAGAAAATTCTCAAAAGAGGATGGGTTCATGATTGTCAAAGGATTACTTATGAAGTGTTAATGAATAGATAAAAAGCTTTGTAGGTGCATTTGTACATATATGTATGTGCGCGCGTGTGCGTGTGTGTACTGCGTTTATATAGTAACTAGCATTCCGACCGCGGCTTCGCCTGCGTGTATCTTGGGTTATCGCGCTAGATTAGCCTGAGTTAATTCCTAATGTTTTTACTACCTCCTAAATAAATTTCATTAAAATCAGTTCCGTCGTTTTTGCCAGAGCTTACCTATATGTATGTATATAAAATTCTCCAGGTAGACTTTGAAAAGTAGAACCACGACTGTAATGCAAGTAAATTAAAAATGAGGATTTTTGATGATGATTCATAATAATATGCAAAAGTTATAAAAAAAATAAGTAGTTATTGCAATACACTTCTATTAACTACATTCAATGATTTCTTTTGGGTCTGCATAAACATGCAGATTTTCGATGGAGAAACACGTGAACAAGCTACGTAGAGCTGACCGTGGGAAAAACATGGCGTGCCCAAATGTATTCCTGCTACCTTTAAGGTTTGACCCTGTGATTTGTTAATTGTCATTGAAAATGCCACTTTTAGTGGGAACTGCAGACTGTTAAAATTAAATGGTAAGTTATTAGGTATGATTGAAATGCGTGATATAAGGATATTTTCTCCTTTGGCTTCGCCTGTTAAGCTTGTTGCCTTCACAATATTTCTTCCTAGTTCCAAGTACCGTTGCATAATCTTGGCGCGTTCAGGTTGCGCATTAACAAAACGGGTACACTTACCTTTAATTCCAACCCATGGGATGGCACCCCAGATAACTCCAAAGAGTTTAGGAATTCCACAGGGTAGCTAGTAAGTAGTATCATCGGATGACAGAACTGTGTCGATGGAATAATATACCGATGTTTCGCTAGTTATGTGATCCAAGATTTTTTTCTTTCACACAACCAATTTTCGTCATGAATATTGCGTTTCAGATTCATAAAACTTGAGCAATAAGTTCATCTTCCAACTCCACAACATGACAAAATTGATGAGTGAAAAGAACCATACCTTCTTGATCGGTTTCAACACGGCCTTCACCAATTTCCAACAGTTTTTTAGCATATGCACCTGACTCGACATCGCTGAATAACTGGACCCGCAAGTAAGTTTTAACATAAAGCATTTGAACTTTAGTCCACAGGTATGATGCCTTCAGCCATGCGTTAATTTCGTCTGCAGCTGTGCGTCTTTCTATAACAGGTAAAGTCTGTCGGAAATCCCCTACCAATAATACTACCACACCCCCCATTAACTTACTACCACGGCTAACGCAAAATTGCGATCTCTACGAATTTTTGCTAGTAACAAATTAAGCAAAAAGGTTTTGTCTGTTCCATCCGGGGCATCAAGAAAAAAAGGTCGCCCTCACAACGCTCAATTCGTTTTAATATTTTTTCATATTTTTGCTCGGGTAGTAGTCGTGGCTCTGTTTCGCTGATCTTAGCATCTAATAACGTAATATCGTGGCTTAGCTCTTTGATCAAATCGGCTGAGAACTCTCCTCGATGCTGTTGTGTAGGCATACCGAAATCTGACAATTTCTTTCCGGAAATCGCTATCATTTCGTCCTCGATAAGACCCAGTGCTTCATTGAACATAAATACCATAATAATAATAACATACACATAACCTATATACATATGTACATTTTCACGCACGTCAGAATGGCCTCCTGAATGGCTTTACGCAAAACATTTTTGGCCAATTTAAATCACATATTTATAAATCATTGCCTATAAGTTATTTTGGTGTATGAGCTATATTATTTTAAAGTTTCATTAAAATCCGTTCAGTAGTTTCTGCGTGAAAGAGTAACAAACATACAAACTTTCGCATTTATAATATTAATAAGGATTATTTTTCTTTTAGAATTAATAAAAGCGTAAACCTTAAACAAATTAAGAAATTTAGAATCTTTTATTAAGTGACATTTTTATAACATTTTTATACTTATAAATCATTTTAAATCTATTGCAATATTAAAATACCACGATACCACGCGTAAACGAGTTGTGCTAAGCTTCCGCCGTATGAGCTGTTGTTAATTACTATTTTCCCTATAAAACTTACTTCAATCATGTGCGACTGTTCTGCTGCTATTCAATTTGACTGTGTAGCTGTTGTTGTTATTATGTTCACTGACATAATTTGCATTTAGGTGGTAGTTTGAAAGTAGCTAGAATTGTTGCCACTCCTTCGCCTCTCACGATTTTCCACCACGTAGTCCATGACCTTGAGGCATGTAGATACTTACACCTTGAAGACTGAAACATGTTCTCAAAAAAAAAAAGTGAAGCTTATTCCATAATCGTCTCAAAAGACCCCAAATCCTCACCCACATAGAGTCACGTTTCGTCGCAGAGTTATGTATTTATATTGCCCAAATGCCTCTAATACTGTACTTTTGTATCCGAAATTACTTCAACATACTTCACTTCTAGAGAAATGTGAATTGTAAGGAAAATGAGGCCATCCCAATTTCTCCTTGCAGTGAAGAGTAAAACAGAGGATATAATGAGAGCGTCTTTCTACGAATATCCATCTCTACCTTTTCTTTTTAGTATACTTAATGAAAATTATGGAAGTTGTGAACTGCCAAAATAAGGTTTATTAAATCGCATAGTAAAGTTTGTTATTTATTAACTTTGAAATGGAATATAATGGAAATGAAGAGTGTTAGACAAAATTTTTCTTTCTTTCTCTCTAGTTTTGCGTTAAAAATCAAAATCGCTGTTCGGAATCGGCATAAAACTGTAGGTTCCTGCATTTGTGGTACAACTTATAGACCCACTCCGGAAGTGGTAGTTGAAGATGAATCCGCTAGATGGTGTTAGAGTTGAGTTATTAAAAATTTTGTATCTGTTATTTATCGCTACATGTTGTTCAAGGTTACAACTTTCAACTGGTCAAGGATTTTGTACACCAAAAAAAAATGTCAGCCAGCGAAGAATAATACTTGCCTACAAGTGTTGCTTTGGGCTCAGTAGGCAATTGAAAAGCATAATCCTTTCTCGACTATCGTAAATCTTGCTCTACAAATCCTTTCCTTTTATATGGCGCAGAAACATTGCCGATAGTGATCACCGATGAGAAGGCTTTGGGGGCTTTCGAGAGAAATGTTCTTCGTCAGATTTATGGTCCCGTTCGCATGAGCGGCGGTTCCGAAGAAGATGGAATGATGAGATTTGTAATGATATGGTTGTACAGTTATATCAGGTAGCATATATAAGATACGAATATGTGCCGAAGAATGGACGACCTCCTCATCTTATGAAGTCGTGTTAAATATAATGTTGGATTTTGGGGAAATTTACTCAAAATGTTTTGATAATATCAGGCACTTATCGAGAAAAGTTTTAAACATTAATTCGACTGTTGAACTCGAAAAAAAATGCGTAGCATAAAATGTCGTGGGGCATTAATTTGATAAAATCTTTCAAATTAGCAAAATTATTATTTTGCGTCTTTATTTTCCTAGGGTTATTTCTTAGATCTCTCACTTTTTTAAGTCAAACTTTTTTAGCTGCCTTAGGAAAATTGAAAAAGTCAACATGCATCCAATGCGTCGGAATCGATGGAATAGAACCCGGTTAGCGAAACTCACATACCTTAACTTATGTTATGTTAAGTTACGTTAAATTCATTAAGTTTCGTGTATGCTATGATATGTTATTTTATGTTATGTTAGAAGGGGAACGAGATAGTGTTGACGGAAATGGTGTAAACGGACGATAACAAAAGCTTCTTCTTCTTATTTGAACTATCCACACGAAAACTTGCCCACCAAAACTCCAATATTTAAAACCCATTGTACAGGAATTCAACACCGTGTACCTTAAACGCCTAAACTTACCATAACTTAACTCTTAATATATAAACTCACAAAAAGAAAGCTCATCATCCTTCGTTCACCACATCTTATCTTCCCCCGCCTTAACCCATCAAACCCAAGTCCACTACACCTTAACTCTTCACCTCAATTCCAATTAACTCACTTAATCAGAACTTTCCTTCGTTCATCTCATCTCACGCCACCTTATCTTACCTTACCTCACCTCACATCACTTCAATTTGAAGTTGTTTCTTAAACCGCAATTTGATTATTTTAAATTACGAAAACCAGCGTTGTTGTCTTTTTTTTTAATATTTTTAGGTTTAGTAGATCATCCAGCGCGGCTCAAGCGCACTCTCTTTTCTCATACTTAAACATACATGCAGATTTATATATGTAGTTTGCGTAGAGTTCATTCTTTGAAGGCCTCAAAGTCGGTACATATTTGCAACCCATATTCATTTCTTCTTTCACCGTATATCATAATCGAATGCTATAGAAAATTTAGTATGTGTTTGTTCACGTTCTCAATTGTATAAACTAATTTCAATAGCAAAAGCCCCCGGAGGTACCATTCTTCTCACACAATAAACCGATATACTCGTAATATAAAAGTACATAAAGAAAAAAAATCAAAATTAAATTCATGACCCTCTTTATTTGTCTTTCATACACTTTGCGAACGCCTGAAAAAATCGAATATAAAGAAGTCAATAACTGCAACTTTGACCACACTGTGTTCTCCTTACCTCGCCAAAATCAACAAAGCAGACTGAAAGGCTACCAGCAAGGCATTCATAGACAACGTAAACACCGCAACACACGCCGAACAAAAGTCATCATAATGTCAAACGATGCACATAAAAAACAAAATCGAAACAACTATGCACTTGTACATACACACATATGTATGTACATATATGTACCGAAACTGACAGCAGCAGCAGCAGCAGCAGCCGTACTGATAAGACGCAGGCAAACGCCACCCTAAATCAAATCTAGTCTCACGCCCGAAAGTATACTACGGCGACGTGCTCGTACACTATCGCCATTATCTTCTCGTTATTGTTTTTTTTTTTCAGCATTGCTTTTTAGTAATGGTTGCCATGCTGGAATTGTTTTGAGTTTGTGAATATCCAGTAGTAAATGAAACTTTTTCAACACGAAGGTTGAACGGACCCCTTTGGAACGATAGACGCTTTATACTAATATTGAAGAAATGTTTTTCAATATTTTTACTACATTAACCTCTTACTTCAATAACCGAACTTTAATTAAATTCGCAAATAAAAACTTTGCACATACAAAAATTACGTATTCATTGATGACAATTATTTTTACCAAATTTTTTTTAAGGTTATTTTCAGAATAATTTAAAATTTCCTGAGGAGTATTGTCCAATTCCATTTCTGGAGGTAACTGGAAACTTAATGCGCTCTTTTTTTAATTCATACAGAAAATTCTTCACCAGCTTGTGCCATCCGCGCACAGTTTTTATCAAATTATTATTAAATCTCCCCTGCTCGTAATGCATTTGTTAAGATTTCGGTATATGCGGTATGCAAGGATGTGATGTGTAAGTAGTTATGTACGTACATACGAGCATGTACATGTACAGCTTCAGGAATATACAGGGCTTGGGATCCGCCTCGTATTAACAAATGCCCAAGAAAAACAATAAAAACTTTCGAAGTAAACTTCCCTATTTTTTATGTCGACTATGGCTAATGTTTGAGAACCAGGAATTGACGACATGCCGAGATGTCCGGACCTTTAATTCGGAGGTTGCCTCTGCCTTGTCACAATTGGCATTAAAGTCAGATTATTCAACATCTCACTTCTTTGGGCCAACGCCCTACGAAAATGCATAACTCTTCGTGTGTGATGGACAATGAAACTATTTTTGGTCCCACCGTCGGACAATTCAGTTCCTTTGACGAAACTCTCAACAACAGAGTAGTACTGATCGACATCGTCCGGGCTCAAATATGACCGTCTGCAGCACCTGGTTCGAGCATAAAAAGATACACCAAGCTACATGTCTAGCTCCGGAAATCAGCCATGTTGTGTTTATGGAAAGAAAATATGACGCTTACATATCTTCGCTACGGAGGGGCGCAGCGCTACCTGTACGGGAGTGATATCTTTTTTTGGAAGTGGAAACTAGATGTATTTACCGTGAGAAGAAGAAAGAGGCCGAAATGTGCGCAGAGCTTAGCAGAGATGCGAGCCATCACTAAAAGCGTCTGAAAATTATTTCGGAATTTGCAATTACTTTCAAAATTGAAGTAAATTCCTATAAGTATTACAATGGCGATTCAGTCAAGAACAAACTTAAATTAAGGAGTTAGCAAGTCTTTGCACAGAATCGACGTACCGTCCCCCGAGTGTGGTGAAATTTTAAAGAATCCTTACATTACTTAAAGATGGTGCATCTTTTTGTCGATTTCAAAGCCACGTTTGATAAATGAAGTATCTTCTAAGGCGTAACACTAATAAGACTATGTAAATTGACGTTGACCAACAGCACCAGCTCCGCGAGAATTATGATGGACATAAAGACATATCCAAGACATTGGATAACAAACGGGGTTATTCATTATAGTTCGGCTTTTTTAGAAGCGTATAATGACTTTAATATCGCCTTCTCCAAACTGCACGGAAAAGTGAAAACAATGAATGTTAGGAATAACGAGGGCAAGACGAGGTCGGCAAATAAACGGTCAGCGCATTTACGCGTAGGCCCACACATCACTCTTGATAGTTACAATTAATAAAAAGTAAAGAACTTCGTTTACTTAGAAACCAACATAACCATCGATTATAATATCAGCCTTGAAGTGTGATTTTAGGCGAACCAAAACTAAACTCTATAAGTCTATTTTGATTTTCTTCTGATTTTCCGAAAACGACACTGAAGATGGCACAATGCCGAAACCGGTACGTCACTAAACCAAATTTGACAAGGGATGACGGAAAATCGTTCCAACATACATCTCTATAAGTCTCTTATTATGCCCTTGGAGTTTTTGAGAAATATGCTTCACCTTCGCGAGGCGAATACCGTAGACGTAAGAACTTCACAATTACATACATCTATTGCAGTAAATTTAAGTCCAGCGGCTCCACTACCAAGGTAATTTCCAGGGAATGGATGTTAATTCCGATTGGGTGTGTACTACACTGTGTACTGTGTGAATGTAAGTATGTATGTATACACCAATGTTTATGTACGAAGTATGCAAACTGAAGCAAATTGAAACTGCTGGCGGTGAGGCAAGGTCATTTTCAGCGAACTTGTAATTCAGAACTCTTAGCTATCACCCTTACACACTTTTCTTCTGCAATTCCTTGACAATACTAGGTAGGATGGTATGTGTTTGTAACTTCGCACACTCCCTTTTCTTACCGTTGGCCTTCTTACACTTTTGTGCTCCATTGCAAATATTTTCGTATGCCATTGTCTCCTGACCGCCGTCTGTGGGCACTATAGGGCAAACGTGCTATGTTTGCCTCAACAATTCTCTACGTTTAACCACAAACAACAGTCCAATGAGCAATCGTGTGGTGGCTGCTGAAATACTAAAAAAATATTTATACAACAAAGTTGTCAGCCCCTACCAGCCAGATTGATTCTAGTCGTAGTTCGCCAAGTTCGCGAAGAGGTATGGTAGTAATATACTATGTTGGTTTAATTGTAAGCGGTTTGGTGTTTCAAGCTGTCGAAAGTATATACATATGTAGTATGTACATATGTACATACCAAATGTAGATACAAAATGCAGTGATAATTGGTCAAATATTTAAAAGAAAGTTCCAACTTCTTTCAGTTGTTACCGAGCTAGATATATGAGAGCGCAAAAAACAGGACTCAGGACACATTTTGACAAGTTTTAATTATTTATTCTAATATTTTCCTATTTAAATTCTCAAATTAGAGAACAAATTAAAGCATAAAAAGTTGTTAATGCAATTTTCTTGCCACTTATTAAACCAATACAAATTTTACAAACAATTATTTTAATTTCTAGTAAAAATAAACATAGTATCCTTTGAAACTAAATATGTATACACGCTTTACATTGGTTTTTAGTATGATTGATGCCGAAGTAATACTTTTAAAGTGGTATATCACATTATTGGCAAATTTGCTTTGTTCTGGTTTGCTTCTTTTATCTTACATTTTGCACAACGTTTTCAAGTTTCCATTGGAATCGCTAAATTCAAAATTCCAATTTCAACGTATGGCTGCAGCTTTAGTACCTTCAAACACTCATATCGCTGCTAATGCTTATATAATTTCAATTAAGGGAATTATTTCTATCAATAAATTATCCATTAATCCACAGCAGGAACTATAAATAATGAAATCATTCCGTTGATAGTTGAATGACTCGCCACCCAACTAGATAGGCAGAAAACTGATACATTTAAAAAAAAGAACCAAAGAAAATGTTGAATTACTCTTTCTTAGACCTATGGCGCGTTACGCCGCTATCTTAAAGCACCGGATCCCGCTCTGCCCCATTGAGCTGACGCGTGCTCGAGTACAGAGAGATGGCATCGGTGCGTCTAGATAAAGAAATTGAAGACCATCATCCTATTGACACCCGGCCATGGATGGAACAAGTCGCAAGCGAGATTAATTCCGACAATGAATTGTCGATCCATGCATCAGATTCCGGTATGAAGACTCGGAACCCGATCAAGGTGAGTTGGCATCCGGAGCGGAATCTCGGACTTTCCACCCGGCTGTTCGAAGGGAATGCTAATCTCGTACTTTTCGACCCCTGTTAGAAACGGATCCAAGAACTTTCCACAACCCTACACCATCGACGTGGAGCGAAGTTTCAGCGTTTCTGCCCACGGTCGTCGCGAATACATCTGGCTGAGCATCGACGCTTAAGCGAGTATCGACCTCGTCAACAAACGGCTACGTTTTGTAACTGAGTTCACCGACGTAATGGACTGGCCAGCAGCGCGTTATAGCCAGCTAAGCAATACCCCCAAAGCTTTGATCAAGGTCGAGACTCGGGCACGACTCCATCTCTTCCGGGCATTAATTGGCGCATGTGCGCCGATGTTGACAATCTCCAGCGATCTATCACAAGACCTTAGCTTACAGGTAACAAATTGCGGTGAACAGCAAAGACGCGTTATACATCTACATGACAGCGTCGACCCGACCATCGCCACACATTATAGGCACATTTGTCTCGCTGACCCAAATTTCCATACGCCAGCTCCATGCGTGTTTTCACTAATTCTATCCTTCCCAACAGCTAGGTATCTCCAAGAGTGGAATAGAGGATATGTTTAGGTTTCCATACTAAATCCGTTTCTCAAAACAGGGCACTGTTCCGCGAGTTTTTCACAAAAACAAATTTTCTCCGAATGCTTCTTCTCTTGCGAACTACCAAAGCGTCAACGTCATTTCAGCCACCACCCAAGGTAATATTGTGTATTCAAATATATATTAATAGAATCAGATTCGAATTAAACATTCAACTAACTAAATCTTCTTCGATTTTTATTTTTTTCACCAAAAATACACAGTGCCATTTGAAAAACCTACCACGAGCACACTCTATTACAGCGGTCATACTCACAAACCAAGGCAATGCCAGCGCGATTAACTTCATCTGTTGCTCCTCGCTAAAATTTCTCGTTTGTATTTTGTGGTTGATTTTTTCTGTTTCTCATGCATGTTCCTAAGGCTGAAAGTTCGAGGGTCTCAAGTAGATTAACAGAAGTAAATAAACTATTAAAAGATACCGTCGCAATACGTACCTTTATTGTAGCAACTAACGTTCGCCTAAAAATTCTTCTCATTGGTTGTTCTAATCCGTTGTATACATATCTTTAAATCATATGTGTACGTTTTCTTAGAGTCACATCGCATCCACATTTTTATTCCTTGCTTTATTAACTTGAGTGGCATATATTATTTCTGGGACGACCTTTCTTCAAACATACGTCAACGGTTCATCTAAACTCTGCAAAATATTGTCCTCTCGGGTTTGCTAAAATGTATGTACACCTAAGACATTCGACGACATCGTTTCAACAGTACATTCCGTTGGACTATGACGAACTGAAAATTATAACTTTGATGGCTTAAACTTAAAGCGGTCACGAGATATGGCAGTTTTCGTATTTGTATTATACGTAGAAGGATGGCGTAGAGCGATATAACGAATATACAGCCAAGATATGTTTTATCTGTTCGCTTTTTTTTTTTTGGTTTTGAAATTCATACATAATTGCGATCATTTGTACCTTATGCGAAATTTATGGACTTATCTAACATTCATGATAAGCACTTATGTATAATATGTAAGGGCATAAAATTTCTTTTAGAAGAAGATCCCAAACCGGATGTGTGATGAGATGTGATTCCCATTCTCTTCTCGTGCTTGATTGAATTCTTTCAATTCCTTCTGTGCAACTAAACTTTCCACTTCGGTCAGTTCTATCGATGATAAAGATAAATAGGATTATTCACCATGCAAAGCTAATTTTGGCTCATTATTATCATCCCTAGCTCTTGAAGATTTTGAGCTCGGTTGTTTAAACATGGAATTTCTCTATAAAAACAAGAGGATACTTAGATGTTGGAAAAATACACTGCTGACGCATACATAATATACATATGTGCATATATACATACATATTTATGTACCAGTATGAAATACTGTTGTTACGTATGTATAACTAAATGCCTTCTTATTAAAACTTGAAAAAAAATAACAAATACATATACATACATATACATTAACAATAATAATATTTTAACATAAATGTTATTGGCACCATTCACTTTGTTTTAAAGGATTTTTAGCTAAAAACCCAACACTTGACCTCAGCCTTTCCTCGTTTATTCCAAATCTAAACATATGGTATAATTCATGAGGTAGTGAGTTTATTATTATAAATAAGTACCATGAAAGAAACCGGAAGGGTTAAAAAAATGCTGGCTCATTTTGATTATACAAATTTCACATAAAAAATTAAATGCGTATTTTACACTAACGAATTCAGCATATGGAAAAATTACCCTGTAGGAAAGAGCAGACAGTTTGAAAAATTTAACAATTTTAAAATATGTAGTTGGAAATCAACTGCTTTAAAACAAATGCAGCGTGCGAGTATTAAGTTATTCTTTTATTTAACTCAGCGTTATAAAAAGTAATTTTAAAAAAGTTGTATTGAAAAGAAACAAAGAAGTTAATTAATTTGTTTTTGCTAAGAATACGTTACAAAATTATAAAACCACATATTGCTAACTAAACATTCTAAAATACGTGATATATAAAACTTTTCAATACTTTCATTATCAATATTAGATGCTTTCTTATTGAAAACCAGGATCTCGAGAAAATAATTCGTAAGACGATTTAGGCTTAAAAAACAACATTTTTACGAATAGTTTAGTAAAAAAAAAATTAGTCTTAAATACAAAAAAAAAACATATTTCTGTTAGGTTAAGATTCTTTGAAAAATTAGTTGAATACGTACATACATACATACATATGTATACATATATGTTCTTTATTTAAAACAAAAAAAATAAACAACAGATAAAAAAATTGTATAGTTAGGTATAAAATGGGGTTATTTGTAAAAAATTGAAAAAAAGCAGGTATAAATAAAATTAGTTGGAACAAATAAAATTTAAAATAGTCCGAAGTAAAGGAAGTTCAAAATACATGGAAATAAACACAATTTATCGCAGTTGGAAAAAAAGTAAATTTGAAGTTCTTTCAATCGAACATAATTATTTAAATATGGTTGCAATCAAATAATAATAATAATAATGATACCAACGGTTTTATCCCTTCATAAACGCCCGAACGACGCGAGGGGCGCATCCGCTTGACGCATGGATGTTGCGCCGAGTCATGCAAGGCAGAGGTTTGTTAAGTGTCGAGATATTAAACTGTTCAGCTACAGAACAAATGCTCATCAGCTGATCGAATAGTAATATATACAAATGTATGTATGTATCAATGATTGATAGCATTGAGTATAGTTTTCTTTATGTAAAAAAGTGAGTCTAAAATATCAAAAGAACCGGAGTGAGTGTTAAAATCCTGACACAAACTACAGATTGGCTCATTTAACTCAAAATTACTTTTACATGGCTTCAGAAAAAGAGGCTGGAAATGTCTTGAAATTCTGGAGGGAACGTTTAGTTCTATTTCGCCAAGAAGAGATGGGCTAAAGATCAAGCCTGTCAGTAACTTGACCGAAAATACAATCACATTTCTCTGCGACTAGCAAGTGTAGGAAGATTAATGAGTTTTATACGACTTATGTATATGTGCCTGCCGGTTGTACTGAGAACCCCAACGAAAATTCCTTAAGCAAAAAGCATAAATTGTTTTTGAATATGAATTTTGAAATGCACAGTCGGATAATTGACCTGCTCCTATGACATCGGCAGTTTAATAGATTTAGTTGATACCAAGAAAAAAAGAAGAATTTAAACCACTTGTAGTTGGAAAAAAGTACTTTTTAATATTCTTTTAAAGCACTTTGATTTCCGACAGGGTATGTATGTACATACATATATACATATTTATGTGTGTATATATGTACATACATACTCGTATATGGTACATACATATGTTGCCTTGGCCGTATAAGTTTCCATTTACAAAAGGATATTGCAAGCAGTTAATCAATTCAAAAGTTCAGTCTACGGAAATTTGCAATAAATTCCTACTCTGTTACTTTGTACAGAGCACATCTATTAACATTTTTGTAGTATGTTTTTAGAATTTACACGAAATAAATTATCTCAACTGAGGCACTTTTCCTCTCAATCTTAAAATAGCACTATTCCGATGCATTGTAAGTATTTTAAAGCAAAAAAAAATGTTAGAATAAATTAAGTTATTGTAAACTAAGCATAAATATTAAATAAAGTACTCATAAATGTTAAAAAGGATCAAGGTTGAACAGTTGTGGACTGCAGTTTAATTTCAAAGAAACGTAAATTATTCCAATAAAACAGAAACTGGAATTACGAGTATTTGTTACTATCATAATGAAGGATAGGCTATTAATATTATTAGTATTATTGATGTGCGTACTATGTATGATTCAATCATAAAAGCTTCTAAATTCTGACACTCCTTAATCTATAGTTGTATTTTGGAAATACGCAGATAGGGGGAAGAATGTAATCACTATTTAAAAAAAATGCTAAGTAAAATACGTTTTAAAATAGTATTTTTTAAAGTAAATATTTAATTTATGTATTAACTAGCTTTTATCCGCGGATTACACCTCACTATTTTATACACATAAAATATGTACATACATACATACATTGAATGTCATTTAAAAAACAACCGTCATGTGTGATGCGTGGTTGTGTGTAAAATGAAATTCCAGTATTCCATCGCACATACATACATATGTATATTCCAAGAAATAGGGTATTGAAAATTCATAGATGATGCGGCCGCTCTTTCAATAACCATGAACATCAAACTGATTTTATATACGTCCGTACCAAATCCTATTAGTCCATCGCACGCATGGCAAATTCCATTCCCACTAATATTTAAAAAAAAAAATTCTTCCTGCTAAATTAGATTCTAACTCGCTTAGCCCTTATTGCAAGTGAGTAACAAGCATCCAAACATACAAACTTTCATATTTATTATATTAGGCTTATAATTTTTATATTCGTACATATTTTTCGATTTAAAAAAAAAACATTGCTTTATATCGATACTTGATTATCAGTGGAATATTGGTACTACATACATACGAGTATATCATTTGTATTTTTAATTTCTTTTATTTGTCAAATATATGATTTTTTTACTTCAAGTTATTATTAATTTCTCACACGGTGTAATTTCATTTTTTTTTTTTATTTATTCAATTCTTATTAAGTAAAATATATAGACGAGTGTCGATATTGACCTTATTGCGTAATTATACTCGTAATCAGCCCTATCGCTGAGTACGTCGTAGTACGATTTTCGTAAGTTCTACGAAAAAATCCATCACTGTATTCGAATGGTTACGACGCAGAATGGAAATTCGTTGAGTTGCATCGGTGAGTTAATTCGTAGCGCAATTTCGTAGATTTGTCGATGAATTTGTTGCGACGTGTTTTGGTTGTCGGAGAAAATTTTAAAAATCATATTCTGAAGGAATATCCACCTTATTTCAATAATTTATAATAATACAGAAACGTAGTGAAAGTGTGTGTATTAAATTTGATAAAAATGTTTTTATTTAAAGCAATTTTATTTCTTGTTTACTGTTTTCCATTTAAGTATGTTTGAAAATTTTAACAACGCGTTCGCAATAAGCTCGGTTGCTAGAATAGTTGCAGACAAATTCAGAATTTGGAGTGAATAACACTCCACCATTTTCGCATTTGGTTTTTTCTTTTTACTCAATTCCAGCTTTATCCATAGAGGGCATAGCCGTGACTGCAATGTATTCAAAACTTGAAAAATGTTGATAGTACCATTAGTATATCATAGTCCTTTCAAAATCACGGCTGGTAACCACCTTCGGTAAAAATCTTATCACCGAAGCCAATTTATGGATCTCATTCATTGACGACGGTTTCGGAACACTTCAAATGCCATCTTTTACCCACCCACATTCATAAATACTAATTTATTTATTCTAATATTCTAATACTAGAATAGAGCTAAACAATTAAATTATTCTGCTAAAATTTGTGTGCTTACTTTGTACCAGCTGATGTCGAAACCTCTAAATTTGGCTACTTTTTTCGAGTTCACACGGAATCATAGATAATTTTTCGTATACGTAGCGGAGGGTTACATTCGTAACTTTTCTACGACGTACTCAGCGATATTTGTCCGGATATTGGTGCAGTTCTAAATATAAGGTGTTAAATTCACTTTTTATATTCGTTTCTTGGTTACCCCTTCAAGTTTCATATCGCTTATAGCTTCCAACCTTACATTAGCCTTGCGTGTGTGTGTGTGTACGCCTGAGGATGGACAAAAGTTCCAAGACGGTAGCCTTGCAGTACTTATGTGTGTGCGTGCCTTCGGGATGGAAATGTTAACACTCTCAAACGAGTCCTACTGATCTGCTGCGCGAAAAAAGCTCCAGTTGATCGGCATGAAAATAGTTGTATGATCAAACAAAAACAAAACCCGAAATATTTATAATTATATGCCGCTACGCATTGATGTAATCACAAAAACAAAACTGGTATGTTCGACGAGAAAATGCAATTGGTCAAATAATATTGCACAGAAGAAATCGCTTTCTATGTGTTGTGGTTAATTATACTGAAAATAAGATATATTAAATGTTTCAAATGAAAAATTGTTGTATTCTCACGAAATAAAGTACATTTTTGGCAAAACTTACCCAAGTTCACGCGATCCGAAAATCAAATCTCAATTAATGAAAGAATAATGTATGAGACAAACGTGTCAGTGATGCCAACGTTTTTTTCGTATGAAGAAGTTTACAATATACTACTGTTACAAGAATAGACAACATTCTTCATGAGTTCAGAAGCCGATTTGTCAAGCGGAAATGAGAAGGCTGCTTTATTACAGAACCTTTTATTATTGAATCATGCGTACAATGGATGAATCTAAATCGATGTGACGCACATATTCTTATAGTTTAAATTTTATAATTCGTCAAACCAGCTAATCACAAATGTCATTTGGTGAGTTGGAGGCAAGAATGATTGAATGCAGATTGCGCCCATCAGAGAGGATTTTTAAGAATAACCTTTGCGTGATGTCACATTGGTTGAGTAGGGAGAGAGAAATTTAAAAACAAGTAAAAAAATGATGCGAATGAAATGCAATGTATGGTTAATGTACAAGTACCTTAAAGGCCTGCCAGATAGAGCACGTTTCGTGCGTTCCGGCGAAGCATTCGACTGACAGCTAAGTATGTTATATGTAGTTGAATGCAGAATGCCACATTCGCAACGCATGCGATGCCGCAACGTACAACAGTAGCCCAACTCTCTACTTTTGACGCATTCAAATCCGTCGCTAGTGTTAGCTGATTGGTTTTTTTTCAATTATTTCCATTTTTTTTATAATCTTTACACAAAAGTAAATTTCAGCACAACTTTAAGATATATTTGATTTGCATACAAAAAAAAATTAACCGCCAATACAAAACAACTAATTTGTTTACACGCGACAACGCTTTTAATGTGGCGTATCTTTGCGTTTCTTACGCCTTGTCAGTTGAATGCCTCGTTGGAGCGGACTCAACGTATTCTATCTGGCAGGCCTTTTAGTATCACACTCTCTCCTTTTCTTGAGAGTATGAAATACATCAGTTGTAAACAGTCTCAAAAAATAGCAAAAAAACAATCATATACATTAGGGTGGGTCGTTAAAAACTTTTAATTTGGGGTACTAATAAAGCTTAAAAGCTGCGAAAATTGAAAATTTTTGGTAAATTTTCGAAAAAGTTGGAATGATGGCTATTTATTATTAACTTTTACTAATTAATAGCGATACTCTTAGTCACTAAAACTCTAACTAATCACTGTAGAACCTATAGGTGTTAAAAAAAAAAATACGTCTAAAAGAGAAATCAAATCGGACCTAACGGAGTTTATCTATGCGACGATTAGGTAAATTTAATTGTTCTGTGACGATTTAGTAAATTTTCGAAAAAGTTGGAATTATGCCAATTTTTATTTCTCTACTTATTTAAAAGTTAGAAATAAGTAGAGAAAAAAATTGCCAGAATTCCAACTTTTTCGAAAATTTACTAAATCGTCGCAGAACAATTAAATATTGCACAAGCTTTTAAGCTGTATAAGCATCCCAAATTCGAAAAAAAAGTTTTCAACGACCCGCCCTAATATACATATGTGTCATTCATAAGCGAAATTAGATGAAAACCACGTGCGCCTTTATTTAACCTTTAACCTATGAAGTGAAAATTTGAAACGTAGACGTAGAGGTGGTAGTAAATTTTTCACTATTTTGATTGTTAGAATTTAATAGATGTTTTTGTATTCTAATACTTACATATTTCATCAAATTAACTAATTGTTTCTTTTGTTATTGTTTGGCCATTTCACTATTTATTTTAAATATTTTTTGAGCTTTAAGGCCGATTGGTTTATTGGAAATTATTAGGAAAAAAAACAACAATATTCAAAGCGGTAGAAGTTATAGTACTATTTCGGAAATCACCACATTTCCTCATCAGACTTCTTTCTTCTTGGCTTCTGCGGGAGTCGAACCCGAAGTTGCCTTTATGCCGCAATGTCTGAATTTGGTATTTCCGCAAAACTTATACGGCTATGTAAAATGACGTTGAGCAATACTATCAGGACTGTGATCAAACATCATTGTTGACAGCTATAACTTTGAAAAAATAGAGGACTTCGTTTACTTAGGAACCAGCATTAACATCAATTACATTGTCAGCCTCGAAATCCAAAGGACGATCACTCTTGCCAACAAGTGCTACTTCGGACTGAGTAGGCAACTGAGCAGTAAAGTCCTCTCTCACACTCTATAAGTCTCTCATTATGCACGCCCTAATTTATGGCGCAGAAGCATGGACGATGAAGACATTTGATGAGAAGACTCTAGGAGTGTTCGAGAGAAAGATTCTCCGAAAGATGTATGGGCCTTTACGCCTTTGCAATGGCGAATACCGTAGAAGATGGAACGATAAGCTGTACGAGCTTTATAACGTCATAGATATAGTGCAGCGAATTAAGATCCAGCGGCTTCGCTGGCTAGGTCATGTCGTCCGAATGGATGGAAGCGCTCCAGCTCTGAAAGTATTTGACGCGGTACCCACTGGTGATAGCAGAGAAAAGGGAGGCCTCCTCTGCGATGGAAAGACCAGGCCGTAAGGGGCTTTAATACGCATGGTATTTCCAACTGGCGCCAGTTAGCGAAAGAGAGAAATAACTGGCGGGCTATGCTAAGCTCGGCCAAAAACGCATAGGCGGTTATCGAGCCAATGAAAGATTAAAAGAAAAAGAATACGTATAATCATCATATTCAGTATTCGTATAATTAATAAAAAAGCAAACGCAAAAAATACACATGGTTTTTTTTACATTCTAAGCGATTTCCTGTGTGTTTATTTTTTTTTTAATGTACCATTTTTCACTATGTAATTTAAATTTTATATTTAAAGGTATCAAACATTTAAGGGCTGTTTTATGAAAAGTTGTTTGCATTCGATTTTTTCTGTTATTGTTATTATTATTTTGTATTGGTTTCATGTAATCATTATATAAATCAATACTATACGAGATTGTAAAAACATCTTCCTGAATTGTGCAGGTATTTATATCAAATTCTATACCTTTTTCTAATGGAATATGACATATGCCCTTTTGTTCAAATTAAGAATCAAGAATTTAATATATTTTACAAATAAACACAAAAACTTGTATTTATTCAATAGGGAAAAGATTAAAGTTTCATTCAAAATGTACGCTTCTGGAAACTAAAATAAAGACGTCCGGAAACTAAATATCACCGTTCAAATACTAGTGAAAATAGAAAGTTTTAAATTTTTATTCGATTAATTTACACGTTATACTCTTATAAACAATATAATTATTCGCGGTGTAGTTCGCGGTAGTAGAGCAAGACAATGAGCGTATGTCAAAATTCGTTAAGTGTCCCGATACTAGTGTGTTTACCCTATACAATAAAGTGTGACGTAGCGCAAACAGCTAATCCTGGCAAAATTACAAAGAGATGAATAGCTGTATAGAGATGGGCGCAACCTCTTTTTCTCGCAATCGTGAGTTGGAGGCAATAATGATGGATAAAGAGATTGCGCCCATCACAGAGGATTTGCTCACACTGGTTGAGCAGGGCGAGAGAGATATCAAAACAACAAAGAAGCGAATGAAATGGAATATAGGGTAAATACACCTTTTTTTTTAGGGTAATAAGTACATCGTGAGAATTACGTAGCCGCTATATTATTGAACAAGTAAGAAATGCTAATTTCGGGCGAAACCGATTTTTATATACCCTCGCGATGTATTCTTGTATGGGCGCCCATGGGTGCCCATAATTTCATAAAAACCCCGTTTCTTTGTTTCAAATCGATGCTAGTATTAAACCTTATTAAATTTCTTCCAAATTAACTTCTCTTTTGATAGTGAACATGTAGAAGACAGTAACTTTATGGATAAATGATATAGGCAAAAGGGAAACTTCACAAATTTAATCGAGAATTGGCAAGTGCATATAAGGAAGGAGTTACACCGGGTTGGAAAAGCTAAAGCAAATTATTAATTAATGTTTACTAATATTGGCAAATTCTTAAGGTCGACGGGACGGCAGCAAGATCGTCTTTGGAAATATCCAAGTTAAAAAATATATTTTGGTTATCTGTTTGAAATTAATAGACGTCGAGACGTCAAATCCTCCTGCAACCAGTTCGTTGAATCGATAAATCTGAATAACAACCGTATATTCAACTTATAGTGCAAACTCAACATCGTTTTCGTTTGCCGCGAGACGTGTACGTGTCTACTCTGATAGTGCAAACAGTGTGCATTTCACGTCATGTCACGTACACGTTGGTGAGTGTTTGCACTATTAGCCGAAACGTTCAGGATTTTTAAAAATCTTGTGCATGGCCGTTTAAGGCTTCTGTTCGTTAAACATCAAAGCAGCTTCTGCAAGGTAAGTGTCCTGTAATTATTCAGATAACCGTAGATTTTGTCGACCTTTTCAAAAACAGTAGCTCTAGCGATTTCCTCATTTTTAAATTTTATCACTTCATATGTGCTTTTCCAGAAAAAGCATGCCAGGCGTTCCGGTTTTCAGCGCTTATTAAGTTTGTGTAAAAATATTGCTAAGTAAGCGATGAATGCCTAAAAAGCCTGGTATGGAGTGCTGGCTTGAACAATGTCTGCTGGTTTTTAGGTTATAATAAAAGAGGAGAGATTCAGTTCGGTGAATGTTGGTTCAAATTCAAACGATTCCAAAAATGGAGGATTTAGTCCATCGAATGGATTTTTTTCGACTCCTACTACAGCGTAAGGACCCTGAGGTCACCTCATTACCTAGTCAGAATTATATTTGACCGGACTCGAACCCATTCCACATTACATGCGAAGTCAGCATTCAAGAAAAGCAATTAGACTTTTACTATGTTTATACGAGGACTACTTGAGGACAGACGTGGTTGGATACAAAGATATCTTCATTTTTTCCGACAGTCAAGCACCGATAAGGGCACTTGATTCGGTCAACTGCAACTGTAAAACGGTGGCAACCAGCCGCAAATCTTTGAAATAGATGGCGAAGCAGTTTGCTTTTCACTTGGTATGGGTGGCAGGTCACAGTAACATACCGGGCAACGAAACAGCGGACCAGCTTGCAAGAAGGGGAACATCTATTCCGCTTTCATTACGCTGGAACAGTTTAGGTATGCCGCTCGCTACCTGCAAGCTCTTTCTAAAGGACTCATCCCTTAAGGAAGCAGGAGACCGTTGGAAAAACGGTAGCACCTGTATCAAGTCCAAGCTCATGTGGCCGGAGTGGGACGTCAAACGATCACAAGGTCTTTTCTGGCTGTCCTTAGTTTTAGGACCAATAACAGGTCATATACTGATCGGTAGACACGCAAAGAGACGAGGTGTCCACTGGAATGACTTCTGCAGAAGCTGCAGAAATGAGAAGAGCCTGAAACCGTGAGGCACCTTTTATATGCATGTCCTGCCCTATGGGAAAGAAGAAAAAAATTCTTAGGATCAGAGTTCTTCAGTGACCTTAGCGATCTGGCCAGAGTAGAGATACGCAAAGTATCAAAATTCTTAGATTCCACTCTTTGGTTCGAGTAAGGGAATTTTTCAAATCCGCGTGGTATCGCAATGGGCCTAACAAAGGTGCGATCGCTAGCAGTCACTTTAACCTAACCTTACCTATACGAGAGCATATTACGGCTACACCGCATACACATCACTGCGAAACGCATGTATAAGCTGATTTTGAATACGTCTTGAAATGCTTCAGGGAACTCACTCGCACTCACTTTTAAATCGGTATTCGGTCGATGCGAAATTCAAATCAGCTGATAAATTTAGAATAAGGTTTCGCTGGGCACGCCATACAGTCGATTGTATAAACAGAAGTAAATAAAGTAAATTCAAACTTCTTTGGTTATCAACAAATCGAAACCAGTTAAACTACTTTCCCGTTAATTCAACTTAATTGTCTGATTGTTGTTACAATTTGTTTGAAAGTAAACTAATCCATTAAGCATTTGTTGTGGTTAAAAAATATAAACTCGCAATATCAGCTTACATAGTAAACATACAAAAATTCCACAAAAGTCATTAATAATGTAAGTAATCTATTTTGAGTCTATTAAAACGTTATCACATTAATACCATGTAATAAATTTTGAAGCTAAATTTCAAACATTTGTAACCTTTTTATCATTTTGCACAAAGGATATAAGTACATCACAGAATAAAAAAAGAAAATATCGTATTCTCTTCAGTATATACAGATTTTCGCATCAAAAATACTTTCCTGCGGTTTGTAGAGGGTAGGGGATGTGTGCTTCAATGAATATGTTGTGATAGATTGAGGCATAGAAAGAGTAGCAAATTAGCGCTACGCTTTCGACTTTTTGTGTGTTTGTGTGATTATGTTTGACTCCAACACATGTTTGTACATACATACATAAGCGTAAGCATTGAGACAAATATAGTCGTATATTTGCTTACGTATGTACGAGTATATCTTCCATGAGAAACTGAGGGAGGAAAAAGGAGACGGAAGCCGCCCTCAGCTTTGCGGAAGATAAACAAAAAGTGCTCAGGGTGGCGACAAAATGCAAAAAAAATCGCATTAAATCGTATTTTCTTAAACCGCACGCCCACACGCACACTACACTATATGCCTTCCCCGTTCCGTAGCTTAATCAGGAATTTAATCATTTTTTTCATTTGCGGTCTCACCAACAAATCGATGAAAGCCTGAGAAAAGTTACTTTTTTACAAAGAGAAAAAAAAACAACCTACCAATCCATAAACGAACACATTTTTCTGTTTGAATACTTATTGAAGCGAAGGCTGAAGAATCCGTATGACACACATTTCTTTTAATTCCTCCTACACGTTGCTGCCTGTGCAGGCAAGTTGTCAAAGCGTATCGCATGTACTAGGAAGGGTGTTCCATTCCATACATACAAATATGTACATATGTATGTATGTACGAGTATACTAGAATTCCACCTTGTGCAAGTATTGGGTGTGTATTTACATATGCACATGTGTGTATGTCGGCATCTTACCGACTTCCGTCGTTGACTAGCGTCAAACGGATCGGATTCTTTCAGTTTGATAAAAATGCTAAGGTTGGCATTTGACTTTTTGTCGATTAAAGGTCGAGCAAATTGAAATATTTTTGTAATTATTAAAACTTCTCAAAGCACAAAGCAAATACCTATAATCCAAGCTGTAGACAGCAACTGGAAAAAAATTTAGAAGAGTTGGTCGAAACCGCCGATTTCGTCAATCTTTAGCTGTTCTTCTTATCATATCTATACGACACCCACACATCGATAAGTGTTGACTTATTCGGCTTATTATAAATCAAAGTTTCAATCTTTAAACAAAGTTTATAATAATAACATTAATTTTCATACCAAAGTCGAACTCGAACAAATTTTTTTATTGACACTCTTCCGTAATTTCTTTCATATAAGGCAAGGTCATCTCCCTTTAAAAAGCTGCCAAATCCCTTAAGAATAATTCAAAAAATTTTTAAAATTAAATTTACTTACTCAAGAAAAATTTAAGTTTTTCACAACCTTTTTTTCATTTAAAGGGTGTTTTTTTAGACATGTGGTTTTTAAGAAGAAATAAAACGCATACCATTTATTTCCATGGCCAAGAATTTAGCTTTATTTTAAAGATAAAGGTTTGGCGGCAAGTGACCGCCGCGGTTGTCTAAGCCGAGAGGCCCAATTTTCGACCGCCGAATATTCTCTTCCAAGGCGTCAATCGTCTCGGGCTTATCTGCTTAGACAAGCGACTTCACATAACCCCACAAAAAATAGTGCAGCGGTGTTAAATCGCATGATTTTAGAGGCCACGCCACAGGCCCATAACGCGAGATAACGCCCTCACCAAAAGTTTCCTTCAATTAATTCCTTGTTTCGTTGGCCGTATGGCATGTAGCGCCGACTTGTTGGAACCAAAGGTCGTTCACATCAACATCCTCCAATTCAGGCAAAGTTATTTATCATGGCTCTATAGCGTTTAACATTGACAGTAATATATATATTGATCAATGTAAACAACGACGAAATAATGACGCGTGTCGACAGTTTTTTTAAGAACAAGTATATTCTTGAAAACGAGAAGACTTTGTGTATGCTTCATTTACCAGGTCTAATATCACATTCTGATAAGGTACACTCAGTTATAGTGTGCTAAGGGCTTTCACAAGGGACCCTATTGCAGGATCTTTATTTCTTTAAGATTGATCAGATTACACTTCAAAACAAATTGAATCGAGTTGGTACATACACCTCGCCGTCTCAGTTTTACTGCTGTTTTTAACAATTCTATATTTCGGACCTCCTTAGAGAAAAATTGTCCGTGGCTTTCCCTATCTGCTAGATTTTCAAGCACAAGCACGCAAATATTTCGTTATCTCACTTTATCTGAAGAAACATCTCGCCACGATATCTCACATCGCACCAATTGCTTTTTCCATCGCGCTGAAAACCAATGGTTCCTTAAGCGGTGGTACGCAAAATATGAGAAGTGTGATCCTATTGCTCCGAAATCTGTTGATGTTTCGCTGCCTTTTATGATTGAAGATATTGGTCCCAGTCTTCCTATTCCACATTAGGTTTAAAATTGCAAAGCAAATATTTTATATAATGAATGAGACAGGTAAATGAATAAATTCTTATATAAGCTGACTTTCATCGATCTTTCTTTGTCACAATTCGTGAATTGAGCTGTTACTTTGAACATCCACCAGTTGAACAGAATAACATATCCGAATAAGAATTCAAACCTTCAAACCGAATATGTCGGAGGGCCCCAACTAGGAACACCCTCTCAGTTTAGATCACACCCTAACGATTGCTCGGAGCTACCCAGAGAACATTGGAGGTGATATCACCAAAAATTCTTGATTTGAATGACGATCAGTAACTTTCCCACTTGTAGTGACTTTTGAATCCGAAGCCCCCTCCAAAAATAATAATTTGAGTTAAGTCCAATGTTTGTAATATCTAGCTCCTCGGAAGTAGGTCCAAAATCGGTAACCAGACTTTCAATAAACAAACAAACGAACATACTTGCATACACGAAAACGTTTAACTTGCAATATTTGAAAGCTTTTAATAAATTCCTCTTTGCTGCATAATTTCAATCAAATTCGCGTTTGCGTCATTAGTTTAGTAAATTGTTAATATTTTTTCGATTTACAATTTGTGTCCAATTTTCTGCATTTCTTGATGATGGTCTCTAAAATCACTTACGATTACTACTTCTAAGTTCATATGCACCTACATAAATACATATGTTTGTATAAAGGTACCGATGTGCATGGCGACTCGCCAGGAAATTCCCGCGCTCTGTATTGATATAAATCAAAAATTGTATTAAAGAATTTCAAAAAATGTTCCAAAAAAAAATAGACAGTTGGAACTTTAATCTGGCCAAAAAGTTGTTGTTTGGTGTATTTTCTTTAAGTTGACGAGCTGTGCGTGCTATTACTCGATATGTCGCTGGGTTTGAGGTTCGAATCTCAGCCAGGGCAAGTAAAATTTTAAATAATTGTTATTATTGTTATTGGGCTGGGCTTCTTTTCTTCAAACGGTCTTCCAGTGTTTTCATTAAAAAGCATTCAAAACCATATCTGAAAAGTCCTTTTAAGTTTGCTAGTGATCGAAAAGTACGAATTTCAGCTCTACACAAGATAGTTTTTCTCAAAGGGGTTGTTAATTTGCAGGTAGTTGTTGCAACAAAATGCATTCAGTGTTAAATTGCTTTGCATCATTTGAAATTAATAGTGTCAAGCTTTCGTATATCAGATATGTACAAAGTGTGTGTTCAAATACATTACCGCATATGCCTCATACATATGTATGTATGTACATTCGTGGAAATGCATCGAATCTTTTTAAATTTGTGAAAAAAAAATATTTAATTGAGATTTTTCACAACGATACTAAAAGCGATTTTCTAAGCGATTTTCATATATATTCAAAACATTCTTTACATACATACTTATGTAAATAATGAACATACCTACATACATATATGTACATATATGTACGTAAATGCACAATGAACTGATTATTTACGAAAAACTTTTCCTTATAGAGAACTCACCTTAGTGGTTAAATCCTAATTTCCAACTCGACTGGGTAACAATGTCGAAAGCAAAATTTGTTTTAAATAAATTTGCTTTCACGTGATGAAGTTGAACTATTTATGTTCGCGGGTTAAGCAAAAAAAAAAAAAAATAAAATAAAAGCCAATTTAATTGTACTCCACTCAAATTTGTGAATATTTCTTATTTAAAGTTTGGTAATTTATATTTTTATAAAAAGAAGCCACTCGTAGAAACAGAAGTGATGGCAGGGTTGCCACATCAACGGGAGAATAATCCCAATGCGTATTAGCAGTTATTGCACAATCGCAAACAATAGCGCTACCAGAGCCGAAGAGATATGTGAAGTCATTGCACTCTTCCTGGTCCAATATAACTTATCCCGACTATAAAAGCAAAGATATATATCCAGAGTTGTCAATATATTATAGTCTAATCCCTAACATATCAGAATGGGCTTCAAGGAGTATTTATACCACCGTTAGCAAGAGGGAGGTTCATAATGCCCCTTGTACTTGACAGAAATATAGAACGAGGGACATGTACTTTTTCACTATGTACGTTTCCTACATAGAGAACAACCTTAAACAGAACAAGAAACTGGAAGAGACTGCAAAATTTAGCGTAACACGAAAAAAAGTTGTTTGGGAAAAAATTTAAAAAATACGTCAACTTTACTATAAATATTGAAATAAATTAAAAAAAGGTATTTGCTTCTTCCAACATTCAAGGACACAATTTTTTTCGACCTCGAGAAAGATTTCCTAACACACACAGCTTTATTGTTATGCACACTATGAGAAACAAATTTCAGAAATGTGTACAGCAACGGTCAAAGTACAAACCTGAAAGATATTTACAAACGCACTCCAAATTGCAACAACACTCGCATAACAATAACAATTGACAATGGCGAAGTTAATCCTTGAATCCTTTTTAAATATTTTTGACACGTGCGCTGCAATTATTTTATTACAACAAAAGTATGTACATATGTATGTTCATAAGTCTGTATTTGCGTGTATTTGTGTCTGTTTGAATATTTGTGCTTAAGTGCATTCAAGTATGCGACAGTTGTTGCTGCAACCAACCCCTTGCTCAGGATCAGCGTTTTTTTTTTGTTGTGGTCACATCAAAAACACCACTTCGTGTTGCTGCCCAGATCCGCCTTGCATCTCGCCTTTATGTCACTTCTGACTAAACTAATAAAATAAAGAATTGCGGATGTTCTACGCTGGCTTTGTAGCTCGCGCCTTTGCAATTTGTATGCATGACATTTGAAATGCCACATCAAGTGCCGACCATCAAATCAACTCCCTCTACTTCAAATGGTATGACAACCAGTGTTGCCACCTCATGTTGGTCGTAGTAAGATTTGAAGGATTATTTAATATTTTTGTTAGTTAAAATTTGTTGTGGTTGCGTGCAGGGTTTTGTTAAATGTATCTAGAATGCTTGAAACTTTAATTGGGAAGATGCCCTGCCTGAGTGGTTGATTTCCTCGTCACCGAACCGGCACAATGACATTTACATGGTATAATGGATTACGATTGAGCCGTTGAGCTGTTTTGTTTTAAAGTAATGTGTTTCCCACTCTTTAAAAAAAATTGCATAATAAAAAGGTATTTCAAAGGATCTAATTGACTTTTTATATCCAAGTCTGTGCATGATAAACAATTAAACTAAATGAAACACTTACCCTTAAATAGCCTGCCGTTTCTAACTAATAATGAGATACCATAATTATAATTGTAATTGTAGAGTAACGGTCTGGAAAACCTTCGGGAATTTATTGAATAATAACTTTTTGACATACATACATACTTACGTAAGTAAATTTAAAGATCTTGGGTCAATTCAAAACAATTTTTTATAAAAAAGAACTACTTAGTATGAAATAGCAGTTAACAAGATAAATCTCAGCTCAACAATTTCATAAAAAACCTTCTGAAACAGGGCCAAGATGAGAAAGAGGTAAGTTATTCAAAGAGCTTCTCTTGATAGGGAGGTTTTTTTTTGTTCAACTATTTTTTTTTTTTAGTATTCTCTCCATAATTACTTAAGCTACACTCTGAATGTCGTTCATCAGGTCACATTCTGTAAGTCAGCCCACTTTAAGCAACACATTAGGGGCGCCTCTCAAGCAAGCATCGTAAGACCTTCGACCTCACGCATTGCGGCCTCGTTGCGTGGCTCTGTAGGCAATGCTTCTTATTAGGTACGTGATAGAAATGTGTTCGATAACCTGGAATTAACAAATATTTATCTCAGAGAACTGTAGCTCACGAAGCTGTGATTGCAGCTTGAGTAGAGCAAAATAAGAGTTGGTTGCAAACGCGACGCTGCAAAGGGGAAAAGTGTCCATTAGGGGTGATCGCGTTGTACCGGTGTCGATAAACGAAATTAATTTGCATATGAATACATAAGAGGTGACGCGAATAAAACGTAATAGGGGTGTCGCCTTTATTTCTTATTGCGGTGCTGTTATTGTACGCCGTATTAGGGCAGTGGAAAATTCCACGGTGTTTGTATGTGCGCGACCACGACGGCACCCGATTCTGTTTTTCGAATTACGGGCCGGCGGAATTTGGCACCAACACTAGCAGTGAGGCTGGTTTAGTATGGGAACAGGTGCGTAAGTTGCGGCAGAGAACGTGTATTGACAGAGAACGTGCAAGTCCCGTTCCGTTCCGCTAACAATATATCTCGGCCATTTTTATCATACTGGATCGAAATCGACATTCGTTGATTGATATCAGAATCCAATTCGATCTAATTGGATTTCGGTGAGCCGATAAAACTTGCCATAGGGAACGAAACGCCATGCACCTTCTCTGTCAATACACGTTCTCTGGTTGCGGCTAAGCGCGAAGCTGCATCTCGGGGTGTACCAAACGAGCATTGAGCTAGGCAACACTTTTATTACGTGCGAGCCAAGAGAAGAAAAGTCTCTGCCCCACCACAAGTTTGGCATCGAATTGGTGATATTTTTCAAGGGAGCTGGGGTTGATGTCGCAAGAGCGTAAATCGCATTTCTTCAGACTAAATCAAATTTTTATCACAACAATTGTAGATACGTTTTGACTTGTTTTAATTGTAAATTTGTTAGGATACAACCAATTTTAGTGGCAACATTGAGCACAACAAAAACAACAGCAACACGCTCACAGTCTCATTATTGTTTATTTGTGCGAAGTTGTTATTTTCGTTTTTATTCGAGCATTGTTAGTTTCCCTGATGCTGTTTTGGCCTTTCACGCGGGTGGCAACACTTCGCTATTGTTGGTACTGATAATGCGGCGCATAGGCCCACTTTTTGTTTATAATGCACTGCATACTTAGTATATAGGCTCGTATGCGTTTGTATGTTTGTAAATGTGCGCTTCTATGTTTTTGTGATTGCGCCTTTACGCGTCCGCAATTGCATTAGATTTGTATTCAAATTGAAAATAAACAATTGTCCATAATTTTCGCGGGTATTGTTCGCATAAATTCGTTTTTATTTTTTTCAAATACCAGAATGCTACCCAACTTCCTTTGCCTTTTATATGTATGTATGTATGTACAAAATCTCTCTTTGCGAATGCGTAATTTTTCGCCCCGCTTAATGACTTTATTTGGTTGCTATTGTTGGCAAGTTTCAAAACTCAATTCGGTTGACACGCTCGATGGCGAATACTACCACACCAACCCGCAATACCGACCGATAGGAGTGCTGCTATTCGAGTCTTGGTAATAAAATTTGGATTTGCCGCATAATTTATGCAGTTAATCGTTTTTAATGGCCGTGGCGGTGCAGAGAACTGTGGCACATCCGCGGTTCCATGGAATTTTTTGCTGAAGCTGCAAGTTTTTGAATGATTTCGGAGTGGAAGTGCAGGTTGATTAGATTTACAAAAAAAAAACAGGCACACACACACATATTTTGAAAAATCGTAGGCGATTTTTTAAAACATTTAAATATGTATATATTCTAAAACTTTTTCGCAAATAAATTTATATACATACAAATGTATGTATGTATGTACGTACATACAGTCCTCGAAAAGTAAACTTCATATGTTTTTATTTTTTATTTTTCAATTAACATACAGAGAATACTCAAACAAAAGCAATAATAAAAGGTGTTGTACGTTAGCAACTTCTCGCTCTAAATCGGCCAACTTGAACGCCCTTAGAAACTGTGGTGTTCCTTTGCCGAATTTTGTTACCAGTTTTGTAAAAAAACGTATTTGTTTATAATTACTTTTCTGAAAGCGAAAATTCAAGAGAACATTACTTAAACGATACTGCTAGTGAATATAAAACATATTGCTGTTTACCCTTGTCAATCAATTAGTATTTCTTTCCATACAAAAAACCTCCTTGAGTATTACCTTCAGTATCTTCATGAACCACTGATTGGAACTTAACTATATTAATGTGGGAAAACCCGTGAGGTTCTACTTTTCCGAAAAAAAACTGAATCTCTGGACAAACATTGTAATGTTGTTGGCACGGTTTGAATGCATTTGCGTCATATTTCAACATTACATATATGTACATTCCTTTCTAAATACTAATTATTTTCAAAGAGATTTAATTAATTTTGGCATCCTGAAACTGTGCGCAGATTTTACCAGCTATTTAAATACAAATTATTATTTTTCGGTCAGTTTTCATATAAAATTAGTAATATTCAAATTATTGTGGTTACATTTTATGTAAATATATATCTTTACTAATTTATACTATTTCCTAAGCAGGCCGTTCTTAGGAAAGTACAAATCAGTAAAGATATTTACATACAATTTAACCACAACGAATGAATTTTATATGAAAACTGGCAAAAATAATAATTTCTATTCAAATTGTTGGTGCGAATTCATCATTACGAACGTCTTCAGGAGGTAGAAAAGTCTTTTTCTGTGCATTTTTTCTGAATAGTTTGGCCGATAATTCAGCGACACACTTAGGCCATAATTAGAGGCCCGTTGTGATGCCACCAGCATAGCGTTCACTCCCCTTCGCTGAACCATTTAGAGCTCTTGACAAATCTCGTCAAGCAGCTAAGGTCTAAAACACCTAATTCTCCCATATTGGCCAAGTCTGCCTAGAGATCCTGCAAGTCGTAGTTTGTGCCCAGCTGTCATTTGCCCGAGCATAAACAAATTCCTTTAAAATCAGCATACATGTACCAAAGAGCATACCATTACGTTCTTTACAAGAATCTCCTTGTTTGTCCCTTCCATCGCAAGTTCATCCGCTCAACAATTACCCTTGATGTCCCTGTGGCCTGGAATCCAAATAAGGTTACGTCTGTTCTGCTTAGCCATTTCATTATCGCAGCTGAGCTCACAGCTTTAATTAACATAGGCGTTTACGATGGCCATTTTATATCATCCAATGAGTCTATCCATGAGGTTGATACCGCCCATATGACTATTATATTCGTCAACTACATTGGGACAATCAACATCAGGTTTTGTGCCTACGTAGGTGGATGCGAGTCGATCAGCTTGGTTGTATTTCCAAACTGTTAAAGATGTATCGACTCGAAAGCCGGATCCACAAAATTCAGTTGAAGGTTGGTTCTTGAGATCATTATAGGTAGGCAGATTGCAGTTCGGAATGCGATTTGAACGAATAGTTTCAATTTAGCGGTGTGACAGGTCTGAATTTTCATCCACTTCGTCGTACTTATTTCAGGTGACCAAACTACGCATCGTAGCCTAGAACCAAATCAAAAATCGTGCTTTCTCCTGCCTTCGTTATAAAAGTTTGAAGCACCAAACTATAGGAAATTTCTGACACATTTCCCTTGGGAACCAACGTGGATACTAAACTCAGAAATTTCGCAAATACTGACTGCTTTTCGAACACTTATAATCTTATTAGGTACATATGTATGTATATTTACTAATGCCTTATTTCTACGTTCTTCGTCGGAAGCTGAATTTTTGCCAGTGTTCAATTAGAATAAACTGGAACAAGTGATTCTTCTCCCGATATTGAAATGCATCTTTATTTGCGATCCAGAAACCAAGCAATTCAATAGATAAGAAAAATTTTATTTTTTAAACAAAATTTATTTTACAAATTCAATAATTTATCAATGAAATTAAACACCATCAAACAGATTTCTATGCGTAAAAACGGATAATTCTAACCGATTAATGTCTATCACTTTGACATTGAAAACCCGTGATTGTCGATTAACAAACCGGGTTCGGCGTTGTGCCATCTTCCGTGTCAAATTCCTTCTGTCAATTACTATTTATTCCTTTTCAATTTAGCAAGCTAAACTTTTGAGTCCATTTGGTCAAATTCAGAGGTTTGCATACACTTTTTTTCTATGAGGTCGAACAAGAAAAAAACCGCTATAATGAAAATACGACATTTTTTAAATTTAATTAGTAAACAAGAAACCAAGGCATTCGTATCTGCTTTTATTTTTGCTTCGCTTAATATGAAAAGCAATTTCAACAGTAAACTAATTAGCGATGTGCATGTAGTCGATAAATGAGTTGTTTCCCTTAACAAGACCTAAATTTTTGTGCTGTATATGCAAGTAAACAACTAAGTAAAAGTGTGGTTTCGAAAAATTTAATTTAAAATTTACATGTACCTACATACATAACATTCATTTCTAATGCTAACATAAAAAAATATATTTTTAAAACCCCGCCCCTTTTCTATGTCTTGTAAACAAGCGTCCCAAGCAAAAAGTTACTGGCCAAGCAAATTAGGCTATGCACATCGACCCAGAAAATAGCAACTCTACAATTCATGCAAAAACAAAAAAAACAACAAATGTCATTCTTTGCACCTCCGCGACATCCGTTTCAAAGTCATTCCTTCCTCGCGACTTCCTCCTTTGATATCGCATTGTATTTCATTTCCTTTTCATTATTAAGTTTTGACTGGCGAGAGTGCCGGTTGTTTCTTCTACTGTTTCATTATTTCTTTCTACTGCAATGCTTTTACTACAATATTTGAAGTTTATCAGAATTTTTGCCGTTGTTTTTTGGTTAGTTGCTTGGCTGATTGCTGCGACGGTCATTGTTGCCATCTGGGTAGAGTTTTACCAAAATTCGTAAACTATTAAGTTTCAGAATTGCTGGTTTTTTTAACAGATACGTCCAACAAAATTTTGCTCAGCTACAGCTGTGATCGGCTGTTCTTTAATTTGTGACAATATTCCTAAACTTTAATTATTCTCACCTGGTTTGCGTTCGCAAACTATTTAATATTTATGATTTTCATGGTGCTATTTCTGCCGTTATGACAGGCATTCAAAATTTTGAGCGTCAGATTTTCTACAATCTCTTTTAAAGTTTCTAACAGAGCTGCTGTCGGTAAACAAAGATTGACAGATTAGAGAAATACCAAGTTCAGTTTTGGGGACGGAAGGATTAAAAATCAGTATGACCGACATGAATTCATACAATAAGATCTCTAAATCCATTTTTGCTCAAGTGATTTTTAAACAAGTGCAAAATAGTGTTAAAATTTACATCGGAGTAAAGTATTTTGCTTGCGTATATACATATAAAAATATACTAAAATTTCACGTATAATAAACTTAAAAATTTATTTAAGATCTGAAATAGAGCGTAAGAGGGTTTTTGAGGTCGCTAATTTCAAAAATAATGTCAAAAACAAAATATAAGATGACGGACAGTTTTTCGGAAAAAGTTGTTTTAAGAGCTGAAATTAAGTGAAAGGGGCTTTTTGAGGTTGCTGATTAAAAAAATTACGTCAGAACGTAAAAATTCAAAATGGTTGACACAGAATGGTGGGTAGTTTTCCGGAAAAATGTAAATTTACGAGCTAAAATTGAGTGTAAGGTGGTGTTTAAGGTTGCTCAATCGAAAAATAACGTCAAAAAACAATACACTTCTAACAATCCTCTTGTTTATAATTTTGGGAGGATCTTCTGGTATCACAACTTTTTCACACATTTTGTTATAATTTTATGTAAAAGTAATGAAACATGCAAGTATGTGTGTATCGCAACATTCAACACAAGTAATTGACAAACGCAAACATGTTTAATCGAAATCTTGTCTTTCATACCTTCAAAATCACATTCCATTTTGCAAAACACAAAAAAAAAATCAATAAATGTATAATTTAACATCAAAGACGGGTTTTGTAGCGGTAGTAATACGCATGGCAACGACTAGCCTAGCAGTGTCAACTTCAAACAGCTGTTGCAAGAAACACATGTGGGTGACTGTATTATAAATTCCAGAAATTGACTCACCAATGTCCCCATGAGACATATCTAAGACCCGGTATTTTAAAATTTGGTACTTTTGGCCATTTTTTCGAATATTTGACCAGTGTGCGACACTTTAAAATAGTACAAAAATTACTCTTGCGCTTCGATATCGTGTCGCTTAATAATAATAATTTAGCGCTTACACTATATAGCTCAGTGTTTGCCGAGCTTCTCCTACCATTTGTGGTCTGCGCACGGCAGATGTATTTTATGAGAAGCCTTTTCATGGCAGAAATACTATTTAACTATTTAACTACTATTTAAAAAAACTGTTTCTATGATTTAGATTTTGCTTGCCATAGCTGAGATTCGAACCTCGAACTTAGCGACGTATGGAGTTATAGCACGCACCGCTACCCACTCGACCACAACGGCTACTCGTGTCGCTTATTACAAGAAATAGCGTAAGTCCTAATTTTTTTCTATGAAAAGGTAGCGAGAATTTATAGAAAATTATTTTTTTTCGGCAACACCGCCTATGTTTGGTGGGGTTTTTTTGTGTGTACATTTTTTCGGCTGATTTTATATGTCTGTGTAAGTGTTTATGTATTAGCTAAAGTATGAACCATGCAGGAAATTTCTCTAGACAAAAAATAGCTAAAGTTTAGATCCTTTTTCCCCAACACTAGTTCCGATATAAATTCCAAATAACGAATCCAATTGTCTTTTTTGATATGGAGGCGTGAATATTTGCCGAAAATTTTCATAGCCCCAACAGCTCGGCATACCGATATTGCACTGACTTAAACAACAACAAGGCAAAACATAGCCCCATATACATATGTTCTCTTAGATACTACATCGGAACTAGTAACTTAAGTTCATGGGAACACTCGCGCACTGGAGGGTGGGCCAGTATGTACATGTGTACGTGCCAACGTTTGTATCCGACTTCCTGCTATCGCGCTAATTTCCGTTTCTTTATCTTGACACAATGGCGCACATTAAGAGACGACGACAGAAACTATGAATGGGACTGCCAATGGACGTTGCTGCAGCTGTTGTACAGGCAAAGCAATAACAAATTTTAGCTACTTAGTGAGTGTGAATGAGACTGAATTGAGACAAAATAAAGTAACTTTGCCACTTGGTCCTTTAAGTAGCAGACACTTAAAGCAGTGGCACATTGGCTGGTAAAGTCTACGGAAAAGAGAAAAAGAATGACGTGGACAAACAAAGTGTCCTATATACTGTTATACATACATATTGAGTACTTGCAAATATACATTTCTTGGCAATAAAATACGTAAATATCTCTGTACTATTGAATATTTCAATATACATATGTATGTACGAGTACGTATGTACATATTTTTATTTATTATTATTATTATATTAGATAGAAGTGTTATATATTATTATAAACTATTACTGACATAATTTATTTTTTTGATTTTTTCTAAAGCGACTTCTACTGGGAATATTGAAAAATATTCTGCTAAGCAATAAGGGGCAATCTACATTACCGTCATCTAGTTTACGATAATACGATACCAGTAAAACTTTTTTATTGAGTTAGTCTAATGGATAATGTTTTTCATTGGAATTAGCGCGATCGAAGGGTATTATGGATTCAGCGGATTTAAAAAATGGCAGTCGTCGAGCAGAGCCGAAACTTCTACCTCTTCAACCTGCATTTTCCGTCGCCACGCTCGTCTGCGCAGGCACAGTCGTGAGTCGCGGTAGAGAGTTTGCAGCCAGTTCCTGCAGGGCAGGAATATTATTCTCCAGAAATATCAACCGTGTCGCCTTCAACCAAGGCGATTAAATTAATGGTGGTATCGATGGCGAAAAGGCGATAAAGTACGTGAAAATGCCATAGAAAAAGAGAATATATGAATGTCTTCTTGTAAATGTCATCAAAAAAATTTTAAGAAATAGAACAAAATAAAAATCAATTTATTTGTACGCTTATAAGCATTTTTTGTGGCCGCTGTGGTCGAGTTGGTAGTGGTGCGTGCTATAACTTGATATGCCGGTGAGTTCGAGGTTCGAATCTCAATCAGGGCAAGCAAAATCTTAACAATAGAAAAAGTTTTTTCTAATAGCGGTCACCCCTCGGCAGGCAATGGCAAACCTCTGAGCGTATTTCTGCCATGAAAAAGCTTCTCATTAAATACGTTCGGAATCGGCACAAAACTGTTGGTCCCTCCATTTGTGGTATAATATTAAGACGCACACCACAAATGGTAGGAAAAGCTCGGCCAAACACTGAGCTATGTATATAGTGTACGCGCCAAAATTATATTATGTAAGCATTTTAATGGTGTTAATTTCGAATAAAAGGATAAATCATTTAAAAGTAAAAGTAGTTGCAATACCGAGCAATAAAGTGTTGAAATTGTGGATCGGTTGTTTGAATGGCGTTTCGATTGCATTCTGCTTCAGATGGTACATAATCCAACTGATTGGAAGAAGAGCGTTTTTCGTTGCTGAGATGGTTTTACTAGTAAACTTTTGTGGATTCTTGGTATAACTAGCAACTTGTTTTTGTACCTACAAGAAATTGTGACCAATGCATGCAATGAATGCCATCTTTCCAGCAAAAAGTTTTCACTCTTCTTACGAGTGGATGAAACTAATGCTTCAAATGCAGTTCTACTAGAATTAATTTCATTAAGTTATACACATTTTTTAAATTTTTTCAAAAATTCATCTGTATGGTTTTAATAATAAAATTAAAGTTAAAATCAATTTTTAAATATAATTCGTATTTCATTCATAAATATATTTTCATGATAGATAAAATTATTAACAAACTCATGTATTTAATATTTTATTTTGAACATTGATCGTAAGCTGGTTATTTCCGATTGAAGATGCTTTAATGTTGTTACAGATATGTATGTATGCATATATGTATGTATGTAAGTTAAAAGATATAACTTGCATCGAATGCTTTAAGTAAATAATAACATGATTAACAAGTGTCAAGTGTCGTATGGCCATAAATCCAGAAAATAATAATAAGTAGCACCTAAAGATTTATTTTCAGGTATTTTTTATAACATTATACGCAGTGGGATATTTGCAAGGAATTGAGGTTTGTAAAAATGGATTCTAAAAGTTTTACGCCCCGCAAAAAATTAGACGATGGTTTATATAAATAACCCTTAGAGACTTGGTCCACCCAGGTAAAACAATTTTCAATGCTTCTGTGTTAGAATATTTTTCTTTAATTAAAAACGAAAATCTCAAAAAAACTAAGTATCATCATTTTCCGAATCTGCCCATCGGTGAATATCTTTTTAAATTATTGACTTGCCCTTAGTTTATGATTCTCTGCTTTCAGGCATTTTATTTGCTCAACTATTTCCATATCGTTTATAAATTACAGAACTGCAACGCTGAATATGCATACATATTTTCAAAAATTAAACTACTTATATAGTAGACCATGTGTTATACATACTCCGTTTGCGTTTGGAAGTCTTTCAGTTTCGCCTCCGTTGGACCATAGAAGGGTCGAGCTATTGAAAAAAAAAATGCATTATGTTGTTGAATAAGCAATTATTTCAGGATACATATTTAACATAATTTAAATTCAGGAACTGTGGCGGATGTAAGCTTGTCTTTGGTGACATATTATTTGATCTATGTAAATATATACATACATACATTTATTAAAAATGGTTATAACGTATTTCCCACAACCATTTGTTTGATATTACCGTGACTTCTCTTGCGGATTTGAAATACTCACATCCGAGCTGCATGAAAATAAGCTTTTAAAGCTGCTAAATCCTAAATTTTTCATAACTTACCCGTACTGACCATTATTCTTATTTCTTGCTTTTTCATGCTCCATAGTCGGGCTAGAAACATCCGTCACTTGTGGATATGGCACAGCTTTGGCCAATAAATTTGCGCTTGTTCCTCCATAAATGATATCCTCACACAACAAATGATCGGAACACATAAAATCGTTGACTCCGAGCTGCGTCTTTCGCATTCGCAGACGGAACTTTTCGCTTGTATACTCGTATTTTAATATCACAAATTTTCACAACGCAATATTTGAAAAAATCAGTTTTAAATTTTCAAACACAATGTAAACATTCATATTCCGATTTCCGTACCAGGGCGGGCAATAAGCAGAAGAAGAAATCAGCTGCACTATAAACTCCACCTTGTATGAATTCGCTTTGCCTTCAACCCTATAATATTCGATATCACAACCATTAGTCGTCATCAGCCAATTCGACATCAGCCTGTTTGTCAACAAATCTACATTTCAAGGCATTAAGTTGATAGCTGGACCGTGAAGTTTTGGATATTTATAAATCCGATGCTTTTCCAATTGTTTATCAAGTACTTAGAATCAGAACTGTTTTGTCTGTTACAACTGCCACGATTGAAAGAATCTTTTCAATTTTGCGTCGCCAAAAAGTTTATTGGAGATCAACTACGAAAGAAGACCGTTTAAATGGGAGAGCTTCTGATGACATTCATCCATTCTCTTTTGTTATGGCATTTTCATGTACTTTGAATTTGGCTTTTCGCCATCGAAACCACCTTCTATGAATTCGCCTTGATAATAACGCTCCGAAATTCAGGTGCTGTCAGTACTAAGCACATTTTGTTAAATACACTTTGGTTGGATTCAAGAACGCATGGATTTGTTTGTTTTCAAAAATTACAGTGGATATGGAACAATGCCGAAACCCGTTTGACTTCAAACCATCTGCCATCATATTTATTTTGTTTTTTTCTTCGAAACGTTTTTCGATCGTAGCCTTTCTTGGTGGAAGTGTTCGCCTTGTTCATCACTGAACTGGCACAGATTATGTGGGAAGAAGTCCAAAGTCGAATGCAAGAAATTAATTTTAATCGACATGCTGCAACCCATTTCACCATATGCACTTAAAAATTCGCTTCTGTTGTTCCCAAGGAAATTATGACAAAACTCTTCCATTCACGTTCGTCAGTACAGCTTAACTTGTTCATAAAGTTAGCGTCACCCATAATTTTTTCGAATTTGAGGTCCAATGAAAATACATATCCATGTACATATATTATAAAAAAATTAATAGGAAGTAGGTATGAAAACAAATTAATAAATACCAGCTTCACTTAATATTATGAAGACAGTTTTAAGATGAAGAAAAGCTTCGCTATTAACATCCCATATTTTTACAAACTATTTCATGTATCCCAGCTTTAAAGGTAGTGGTGGTAAGATAACATCCTCAGATTTTACCAATGGGGGGCTTAAAACGTCTTTCCTGCCAATCTGATGTAACTCTTGACAGAAAGGATATTTTGTCTAGCCATCTTGCATGCCAAATAAATCCAAATAAATTGTATCCGTAAATAAGCCAGAAATTTAGCAAAATTTATTACGCTTGTCGCACATTTTAGTTTTACTTTACAACGATTTTTATCCAATTTAACGGAAAGTTATAAAGACGTCAAAATTAATGGCAGAATATTGTTGGTCAGTACAACGTGATCTTTTGATCTAGATATTTTTATTTATTAATATTTATTGGTAAATTATGTAAGTTCGTTGTAAAAGCTTTGTTAAGGCACCTATATATCATCTGAGATTCTTCTTTCTTAAACCGCCCTTTAATTAAAAATTGTTTTTAAACTTAACTCGAGCTGCTGGGATGGCAGAGAAGAATCCGCGCATAACTTACTTCCGAATGCACAGGTCGCAATTCCTTACGATACACGGTCTTCGAGAAACATTTAATAGAGTCCCAACCACATCTATCGGCGCAACGAAGTTTAGTACATATACGAATTCGTAAGCGGTTCGAAATGGTATCAACATACTAGGTTATAGTAGAAAAATAGATTAAGAACCACTAAAAGTGCAACAAAATGACGCTTAAACGCCTATTGACTCCTGGTCGATATCTCGGATATCTCTTTATTTAGGAAGCTTTTGTATGTATTTTTTTTAAAGGAAAAATAACAGTAGGAGCAATTAAGTACTTCTCTGAGGTATCGCATTCTTTATTTCGAGTGTTTAAGCTACCTGATTTCGAATGTACTGGTATCAAAGTGTCGACTGCAATTTTTATGGGGTAGCTTCTGCTATGCCCTGTTGCTAACAGAAATAATCTCAATAAAGAATGATAAGTTTTCCAAGGTTTGTGTTAAATGAGAAGAGTTTTTCCCACTCTAAGCTCTCGAAAATTTGAGGGGCGCGTGCAGACTTGGTGCAAAATTTGCAAAAAAGAAAAACCAGCTTGTATCTAGGTAGAAGTTGAAGAGAGAGATTATTTATTTCAGCAGCTCTTTTTATACAGAATGTAAAGAGCTTAAATTACAGCTAGTTTAGTGAATACAGTGATGCAATTTAACTCAGTAGAGATTGAGCAACTATGCCAAGGCTAGTTTTACACGAATTAATTTCCTTATAAATATTATTAACGTGTTAAGGTAGAAAATTGTATAAATGTATATAACTGTATGGAAATGTTTCATAGTAATTGAACTGAGCGTATGTCCATACGCCTCATTTAAGCGTTGACCGAACATCCCGGCCCCCTTGAAAGATCTTTTTCAAGCCAAGAGAGGTGCAAGTTTGTGGATAGGTCGCCGAATGACACCTTTCGCAGTTTGTACGTCAACGATTCTGACACTTTGATCCTTGCCAGGAATTACATTGATTATTCGCCCCATCGGCCAACGTAGGGGAGGTACATTGTCTTCATGTACTATGACAAGAGTACCTTTAGCAATATTGTCGCACCTTTTGGTCCACTTATGGCGTGTCTGGAGCTCGTTCAGATAGTCAGTTGACCATTGCTGCCAAAAGCGTTGTTTAATGGCACTGATACGAATCCAATGGTCTAGGTGACTGATGTCCCTGTTTGCTGTTTGATGCTCTGGAAGAGACTTTAATGCGCTCCCAACCAGGAAGTGCCCGGGTGTAAATGCTTCAACGTCACTAGGATCGGACGAAAGTGGTGAAATCGGACGGGAATTGAGTATGGCCTCTATTTCAATCATGGCTGTCGTCAGCTCCTCAAAGGTTAGGCGCGCATTCCTCACTGTGCGGAATAAATGGCTTTTAGCAGACTTTACCGCCGCCTCCCACAATCCCCCAATGTGAGGTGCCCTTGGTGGAATAAAACGAAAATTTATAAATTCATTGGAACAGAAGTTAGTTAAATAAGTTTGGTTTTTGGGGTTAAACAAACATGATTTTAATTCCGCCAGTTGGTTGCTAGCTCCCACGAAATTAGTCGCATTGTCGCAGAAAATATCAGTTGGTAGTCCTCTTCTACCGATCATGCGCTTTAAGGCTGCGATAAATGCCTCTGTGGATAAGTCTGACACAACCTCAATATGCACAGCCTTGACAGATAGACACACAAAGATTGCAACGTACGTTTTGTAGGGCACCTTGCCACGAATTCGCAAATAGGTATTAATTGGTCCACAAAAGTCAACAGCGCATCGCGAAAATGGACGAGAGGGGTTGAGACGTTCGACCGGAAGATTACCCATTACCTGTTGCAGCAGACGAGGTTTGTATCGAATACAGTGAATACATGATCTAACGATACGACGTGTTCGATTTCTAGCATTGATTACCCAAAAGCGCGCTCGAATAAGTGATACTAACGCCTTGGCACCAGCGTGATAATTTGTTACGTGCAAATGCCGAACCCAGCCTTCCACGAAATCGCTGGTGCTCGGCAAAATGATTGGATGTTTTTGATCGTACAACAAATTTGCAAGCTCAAGACGACCACCCACTCTCAATAAGTTGAAACCTTCAGTAGTTTGCAGAAATGGATTCAGGTATTTCAGTGAGCTTTCAAGCTCCAACTTCTGCTGTAGTCGCCGGATATCTTCTTCGAAATAATGATGCTGCAAATTCCATACGATGCAGAGCATAGCCGTTTCCATTTCCTGGGCAGAAAGTGAAAGCACATTAAACTCCTTTGGATGCAGTGACCTGATTGATAGTTTTCTATAAAAGCGAAACATCCAAGCCACGATACGTAAAATTTTCACATGCGAACTATGCCTTGTTATCACTTCGAGTAAATGATTGAGTTTTGGCGCAACATGAAACATCGATTTTCTTTTCTCTTTGTCCACTTCTGCGAAGTCAATGTTGTCGCATTTATTTTGTGGCCATTGCTCTTGCTTTTGTAATAAAAATTGCGGACCCGTGTACCAAATTGAATCAGCGAGCTCTGAGACAGTTGACCCTCTGGACACAATGTCAGCCGGGTTGCTATTTGTTGGTACGTGCCTCCATTGACACGATGTTGTAATATCTTGAATTTGTGATATTCTGTTACCTACGAATGTGGATAATGTCGCTGAATCTTGCTTTAACCAATGAAGAACGATTTGCGAATCCGTCCATAAATACACTTCTGTGGTATATTGAGCAGAAGACGATTTGATTTTATTATACAATTGTGATAAAAGATGGGCCCCGCAAAGTTCTAGTTTTGGTAATGATTTCTTTTTAGTCGGCGCAACTCTAGATTTCGCTGTGAGAAGTTTTACGGATGTGTCGTTGCGAGAATTGACTACTCGGATGTAAAGACAGCATCCGTACGCGCGAATTGAGGCATCGCAAAATCCATGCAACTGTATGGATACGGCATTTGCCGTCAAGCAATAGCGAGGTACTTTAAGAGAAGTGAGCAACGTCAAATCCTGTACAAATTGTTCCCATGCTGTTTTCAAATTTTGGGGAATGGATTCATCCCACGTAATCTTTAGAAGCCACAGTTCTTGCAAGATGATCTTAACTACGATTATAATAGGAGATAATAACCCAAGAGGGTCAAAAAGTGATGAAGCTAACGATAAGATTTTTCGTTTGGTGCATTTGTTATCAACTTTAGTCATTGTGTTACTAGAAAACAAGAACAAGTCACTGCTTTGATCCCATTTTATGCCCAAGGCGCTTGTTACAAACGACTCATCTAAATTCAGATCCTTAATGGTTTTGTCGTCTCTGAAGCTCCGATGATTAGAATGCCACTTGTCTAATTCCATACAACCTTCCTTGAGGATTGCAGTGACTTCCTGCTTAACTTGTGCCAGCTCTTCAGGATTTTCCGCTCCACCTAAGAAATCATCAACATAAAACGACGATTTTATGGCCTTGGCTCCGAGCCTATACTCAGATTCATATTGATCAGCAAGGTAATGAAGGCTCCGCACGGCTAGAAAGGGTGCACTTGCTGTACCGTAAGTTACAGTGTTTAACTGGTAGGTTTTGACTTGTTCGTTTTCCGAATTTCTCCAAAGTATATATTGAAAGCGACGATCACGTGGATCCAAAAGTATCTGCCGATACATTTTGACAATGTCTGCTGTAATTGCGAAGCGAAAAAATCGAAACCGGATGAGCAAAGTGTACAACTCGCTTTGAATAGTAGGTCCTACTAGCAGTAAGTTATTGAGAGATTTCTGAGACGTTGTTCGACATGAGGCATCGAAAACTACCCTCAACTTTGTTGATGTGCTGGTAGGTTTGAGCACGCAATGGTGGGGAATGTAGTAGTGAGGTTCGTCAAACGTAGGAGCTGTAACTAAGGTCATGTGCCCCAAATTTTCATACTCATTCAAAAACGTTGCATATTGGTGTCTAGTTTCTACGTCTTGGGCCAATCGGCGTTCTAATGAATTAAACCTCCTTAATGTGGTTTTATATGAGGAACCGATAGAGGAAGGTATGTCCTTAAACGGTAATTTCACAACAATCCTACCATCAGAGCTACGAGAAACTGTTTCTAAAAAAAGTTTTTCACACATTGCCTGATCCTTTGTCCATTCATTTGGTTTGCCGTCCACCTCATCAAGTTTCCATAAATATTCCAAGTGTCGGTCAACGGTTTCCTCAACTGTCAGTAAACATGTAGGCTGTGATGAATTACGTATGAGAGAAGATTTGTATCGGCCCGAAACAATCCAACCAAATAACGTTTTTTGTAGGGACGGCAAGTTGTCACCTAATCTGATTTGGCCAACTGATAAAGTGTTAAAAAAGCTTTCTGTGCCAAGTAGCATGTGTATACGTTTTGACTTGAAAAATTCATCGTCAGCCAGTTGTGTATTTGGAGGTATGTAAGTTCCATGAAGATATATCTATTTCAGATTCTGGCTGGTATGAAATGTGAGAAGTAATGCAAAATGAAAGTTGTAGTTGCAATTCAGTAACGCGGGATTTGACTGAGGTAGAGGTTTTGTGCTTAATGTTTGTGTGCGAATCGCCTATGCTAAGAATCTGCATCGAATGTTTTTCTCTTGGTAAGCGCAGTTTCTGTGCAAACTCTTCAGTCATAAGATTGACCTGCGAACACGAATCGAGTAAAGCCCTGCCTACCTGATAACATCCAGCTGCATCACGCACAAGCACAAGAGCGGTAGCGAGAATAACTTGCTCTAACGCTGATTTGCTGCGATGAGTGTGAACGGTAGCAACGGTGCCGGTGTTAATATCGTTTGACGCGCTGTGCGAAGGTGAGGTTGTGGATGATGGCGACGAGGAGGGTGTTGCGGCACCGGATGACTGAGTGCGATGTAGGAGAGTATGGTGAGGTTGAGCGCATAGCTTGCATTTAAATGTGGAAGTGCAATTGGTTACCTTATGATTTTTTGACAGGCAGTTTATGCATAGCGAGAGGCGTTTAACAAATGCAAAACGCTCAGTGACATCCATAAGTTTAAAACGAGAACATTGGTGAAGCATGTGATCACCTTTAGAGCATAAAGAACATGTATGTACGTGTTTTGCAAGCCATTGTAAAGCTATGTTTTTGCAATTTAGGTTTGTTGCTAAGTTTCTTATACTCAATTTTTGGAGTTTCAAAGCAGAAAGAATGAGATTTGTCGATTGACTCTAAGAATTGACAGCGCCTTTCTAAAACCGTAGCGCAGTTCTCCCAGGTAGGTAAGCCTTTGAAATCTAAGGACTCTTTCCATTTTGTCTTAGTCTCCTCATCTACCTTTTCTATAACTAAATAGATGAGCATCGCGTTGCAAATATCTTGATGATTTCCCAGCGATAAAAGTGAACTATAGAGTGCGGAGACATTGTCGACAAGACTGCGAAGTTCACTAGCATTCGGCCTTTGAATTGAATTAATTTGAAATACTGAAGTAATGTTTTCCATAAAAATTAAAGTGTTGTTATCATAACGATCCTTCAGTCTCTCAAGAGCCTTTGTATAATTTTCATTGGTCACTTGGAAAGCGTTCACCGTTTCTAGGGCTGCGCCTTTGAGGCACTTACGCAAATGATTAAATTTCTCGATATTCGACAAACTTGGTTGTCGATCAATTATTTGCTTAAACGAAGTTATGAAATTTTTGTAATGCGAATATTTTCCATCAAAGGTAGGCAGTTCTAACTGAGGAAGTTTTGTGTGTGACACAGGGAACGAAAAGGTTGTATCGGATACCGTAAGATTATGAATATCTTCCCCCAATTGTGTTTGTATTGCGAGCTTAATCGAAACATATAGATCTTCAATTTCTCCCCGCTCGTTATCTTCCGGCTCAATTTTTCAATGTTCGATTGAATGGCTAGAATTTGTTTAAAATAAGACTCTAATATTCCTAGGCGGCATTTCAGCTCTGCCGTCGAAAGAGCTTTCCCTTCCCCACTGCCATTTGCATCAATAATGGTTTTGATACGAGAAATATTTCTCTTGGTTGTAATACGCTTCTATTCTTCACTTCTATATTCCTCAAGGGTAGTGGCCATAGTGGCGCAGCAGAGAACGAAAGAGAGCCCAGGGAGGAAGTGATAAATAAGAGTGAACGCTAGCAGCAAGTGATTCAATTGACAGAGCTGCAGGTACTTAATACAGTGTATACACTCCAATTATCTTTACCAATGCGTAAGGTGTATAGTTAGTGTTTTGACAGCCTTTAATTATTACACTGTGTAGCTACATACGAGTATATACATACAAACATGTGTTGCTCAACTTACTTGTATGAATATTCCGCGACTTTAAGTCGAAAATGCTTGTTAGTCTGCTGCCAAGAGTACAAGCCTTGATTACAACATTTCGTCTTGAGCTGACGAGCGTTTCGAGATCTTTTAATGTTCCTAGTGATTAGTGTTGTGGTACAGAATTTTCTGCGATGGTTCCTACGATGCGTTGCTGTTGCGAGAAGGTTGGATGTTGCTAGCGAAAAGTGTTGCGATGCAAAATGGCCAGAGATTCTTCTTTCGATAAGTTGTATTGGGCGAAAGGTTGACTGCTGTTGAAAATGTGTTGCTTCTTTGGCACACGCCTTTACTGCTCACTTTGATGGTGGCAATGTTGTTCAATTTCCCAAAAATTATATTTTACTAACCTTGTCTGAACGATTATGAGCTACAATGACTATGGAGTCCGTTTTACGTTAAACTGTAAGTGAATATTTGCTAGGCTGCTCTGTAGTGACGACAATGATGAATGATGCTGGTTGTGGCGGCTGTCCAATGAAACCTCCAGAAGATCGCGAGCGATGGAATGGTAATATGACGAAACAATTTGCGATGTGAAAATCTTTCCTCTATTTGCGGGCAAAATTCCTCAGGTGTTTTTTGAAATTAGCGCAGGTTTCTTGATTTTCGCTAGTGATTTTGCACGTGCCCCACGTTGGGCGCCAAAATGTTAAATGAGAAGAGTTTTTCCCACTCTAAGCTCTCGAAAATTTGAGGGGCGCGTGCAGACTTGGTTGAAAATTAGCAAAAAAGAAAAACCAGCTTGTATCTAGGTAGAAGTTGAAGAGAGAGATTATTTATTTCACCAGCTCTTTTTATACAGAATGTAAATAGCTTAAATTACAGCTAGTTTAGTGAATACAGTGATGCAATTTAACTCAGTAGAGATTGAGCAACTATGCCAAGGCTAGTTTTACACGAATTAATTTCCTTATAAATATTATTAACGTGTTAAGGTAGAAAATTGTATAAATGTATATAACTGTTTGGAAATGTTTCATAGTAATTGAACTGAGCGTATGTCCATACGCACTCATTTAAGCGTTGACCGAACAGTTTGTTCTTTGCGGGATTTATGCAACAAATTATAACAACAAAGAATTATTTTACCAGCGACAGAAACTTGGCATATCCATAAGGATATAATAGCAGTTCGATTACGTATGCCTGTAACCGCCAAAGCCCCGTTATTTTAGTCCTAACATTTTTCACTATGAATTCAAATAAATATGCACAAAAAAATCAAAATATGTGATAAAAAAACATTTAATCAATAACTTGAAAACTGCAGAATTGCATCTACAAAGTAATATCCATGATCCATGATGAGAGCATCGATGAATGTTTTTGGTATCTGGTCTGAAGGTATATTTACAATCTGATTTGTTTTCAACGTTGCATTCAGGGTTCCAAGTACTTACTTTGCCATTAGGTTAATTAGATATATACAGCGTTAGCAAGTCTTATTTTTTTAGCTGTTTGACACTCATCAGATGGGCTTTCAGAAGCCACAAAGGTGTGTGCAGCTTCAGTAGCCGGAAGAACTGCACTTTTCGGTTTGAAAAAATTCGTAATTTTCGCAGGATGCATGAAGCGAGTAACATTATACGCATCGGTTCTATTTGAAAATTACGTTCGCACGATTCAGAGACTGGAAATACTTATAGAAGAAATTTCATCCTGAAATTTTCACCGGCTCTATCTACTGGCGGGCAGTAAATATCGCTACAGTATATTTGTAATTAAAATTTTTAAATTTTTAAACTTTGTTTCCTCGACGAACACTCAGGCATCTTATCTAACGTAAGAGAGACAGCTTAGAAGCTGTCAAGCACTAAACGAGTTATTCTATAGTTTCAAACAATTTTATCTTAGTGTAGAAATAAATAATTATTAAAGCAATACACACGGAAAAGAAGAAATCTAAAAAGGACGTAAATTACTATACACGAAAAAAATTATTGCAATTATGATACAAACTACCGCGTTTGATTGTTTATTTCAAACATGGTTCCACCAAAAAATATAAATCATATAATTTTTCTTGAAACCATGATGAAAACCTATGATCGACTGTGGAAATTTTCACCATAATTCAAATAACTTTTCTGGTGTTTGGTGGTTATCACACCTCTACCAAGATAGAGAAAATTATTCCTGTTTTTTTGGTGATTTTTTATACTTTTTTTCTCCGTGCAGAATATACAAAAACTGTGATAGCGCATTACATGTAAAAACACTGAAATTTTACTCGAATACTGTTTCTGTGAGTGAGTAAAGGATTAAATAACACACTTCGTCGCCAGAACTAGTAATCTTCATATGGGTTGATAGAAGCAGCATGTATTACAATGTTACTGATAAGTTGTTTTGCACTGTGTGCAGCTTACTTTAAGCGTTAATATTCTGAATTCTAGGGCCAGCAACGTGATCACAACTTTTAGGTCCATAAGAAATAAGTCTAAGCGGTAGTGATGTGCAAGTATTGTCGCGCAGAACTTCGGTCGCGCTTCAAAAAATAACTCTGGCCGGACATACTCTGCCTATCCATCGACAGTACTTTTAGCTTACTGGTTTATAACAATTTTCTTTTGGTTTCTCTTTCGTTCATTGTTTTCGGGGGTTTAAGAATGCAACTTTTTATTATGAATTGCGTAGTATTTAAAGAGTTTTTGATTCTAAAAACGCTGAAATTTGCTGCGTTCGCCTCTGTCACGTATTAAAATCCGAAAACAGTGGTTAAAGAGCTTTTAAAATGATTAATGTGATAAATGTTGAGACATTTTGCGGAAAGAGGGCTTTTGAAAAACTGTCTCAATCGTATTTTCACATAATCAAAAAATTTACCCCGCCAGGAATTTAATATAGAAAGGATGTGTTATAAAACCTACATTTACATTTTATGTATATATGTACATACATATATTCCATGTTCTTTTTATACATTTTGTATATTTCATTTCATTTATTATTGAAAACATTAGTACACTAAGATAATAAGATATTTTTTAGTACAACAAGATAAAATAACCTGTACATTTTTAGAACTTAGTATTATAGAATTTTCACCTTAAGATTAACATTAAGTAAACTTAACGAATTAAACTAGTAACTACAGAAATAATCAAAAAAATAATTACATAGGGATTTGAAACAAATAATAGTAAAGATAGATAGATGGTCAGTCTGTCCTATTGTAGGTCACTAAAATAATTAAAGATGGATTTCTTAAAGTTGCTCTTGCTTAGTTTGTTTCTTACATTAGCAGGAATAGAATTCCAAAAACGGATAGCGCTGACAAAAAACAGTCTCGCGGATGCTAAAGTGCTAAAGTAAGGGACTATAAGATCTGTTACTCGAACTGACTTAGTAAATAATAGCTTTTCGTACAGGTAGTTAGGAGATTTTTGGGTGATAATCCTATATAAAAATATGCAGTTACGGGCTTTTAGATATGCCGATATTTCGCATCCCAGGAGACTTCTTTTCCACGGCGAGATGTGCTCAAATCTAGATAGCTCGTAGACGTAGCGAGTTACATTATTAAATAATACCTCAACTTTACGCATCGAGTCACCATCAAGCCTACTATAAACTACCTCAGCGTATGTAATTTGAGGCATAATGACTTGTAAAGCTAGCCGACGTCTAGTTCTTAGTGGAGTATAATACCCAGACATCTTTAAATTTCGCAGAGTGGAATACACTTTTCCAACCAATGCATTGACATGATCTTTGCATGTTAAGTTAGAGTTTATAACAAATCCAAGATTTGTTACTTTAGTCACAATCTTCAGTGGACTGTTGTCAATGTGAATCGGTATAAAATTCATATTTAAGTACAAACGTATATACGTATGTTGGTTTTTTCATTAGACTTTACTACGAACTAATAATTCAAAGATATAATTTTAAGTAATATCAAATGACAAAAGGCACGCATGGAGATCGTCAATGTTGCCATGAATAAAACTAAATTTTTGTTAAAAAAATCAATTTCTCCACATTATTTGGATCTAAATGGTTTATTCGCTCAGTTAATATTTGCCTCGCTTTTAAAATGCAAATGCGCTTGGACCTGACGTTGTCAATATGAGATTGAAATTTCTTTTTTCTTTCCACAGTTTTAGTGGATCTAAATTAACATCTAAAAACATTTAATTTACCTTCGCCTTCTACAATTGAAAATTCTCAGTATGAAATTTATCAAATATTGTATAAATATTTACTCAAACACGACGCCATTTCCGACGTTAATGTGTAATATTCAAACGTAAATGTTCTTTGAAGAGGTAGCGTTACGACAGGTATTACGAATTTAGAAAAGTCTAACAATATTGCCACAAAAACTATAGCGGTTGGTAGAACTGCCACGATAAGTACAAGAAGGCGATGACTGTTCTTATTGAAGGCAATATTGTCGAGTTGTGGTTACTTGTTCGACATATTATGCTTGTTTAACTAAAATAAAATCCGCATCTTATTTGTACTTTAAGCGTTATTTAGGTGATAACATAAAATCGATTAATCCTCTTCAAGCTTGAGATGTACATACATATATTATGGCGAAGTTTTCATGTCACGATAGATAAGACAGTAAATTTCCGCCCATAACTTGGTGTTTTATTCTTTACTCGTAGATTGTATATAAAACCGCAGTCTGAATACTTGCAGTTTATAATATGGGCAGTTATTTTACTTCCTTATCTCAGTAAATAGCGAAATTAGGGTACGATGTGATAGGAACAATTAGATGAAATAAAACAGAAAAAGCGTTCTTGAATGTCTGAAAACCCTTGGAGAGGGCACATACAAACAATGTCCGATATAACCCTTGTTCGATACAATAACTACAATATTATTGAATTACAATGAGTGCTTGGGTGGCGTCAGGGACGAAAATATTGTTGGGGGGTCCATTTGATAATATTGGGTAAAATGTTGAATGCATTTTTAAAAAAGCCATCGTTAGGCTATGACTATATCATTTGAACCAGTAGAATCATAAAACGTCAGGGATTTAAAGTGCTTCATCGATTCTCCTCTTTTTCTTTGCCATAATATCTACTTAGTATTTGGTCACTAGTAGCCTCAATGTCTCGATGAATATTTAGCAGCGCAGATACGTCCTCAATCTCCGTAAAGTAGAAAAGGACCTTTCACTCGAAGCCACCGTGACTGGCGACGTGGCACTGATTTGAAGAAATCTATATATGTGTTTGTAATATAGTATATTACGAAGGCGGTTTGATAAGTCATTAACTTTTTGAATAAAATATACTTTTTCGGCAAAAAACATTATCTTTATCAACATAATCTCCTTTTAACTCTTTACACTTAGTCCAGCTTTTTTCCAATTATTTTTTTTGACCCAAACCTTTTACCATACAGCCATCTCTTCAGGTTTGGAAATAGGACATAGTCGCATAAATTCTCTCCATGGTGAGTGTAAGCAATCACCCATCGCACGGATAGCTTTTTAATATCCAAATATTCGTATAAAATGTGATGTGGCTTCTCAGTTGAGATGCGTTCGACCTCAGTCACCTCACGCACTTTTATTCTCCGGTCATTAAATATCATTCCATGGATTTTATCGACGACTTTTTGTACATATAACGACTATAATAAACGCCAGTTAAGGGCATTAGAATAGCGATATTGTAATTAATTGTCTCAAACTGAGAATTCACAAACAAAATCAATTAAATTCAATTTGAATAAGGCAATCCATTTATATTCCAGTTACTGGGTAATAGTTTTTAATATTTTTGTCTAGAGTGAGTTTTTGTATGTGCTATGCTATGAAAACATGGTTAAAATTGTCTGAGACCACCGATATTTTTGAGGGGTCCAGACACCCAGGACCGCTTCCCTGTATACGTCCCTGAGTGGCGTGGATCATTTAGATTAAACTAGATGGAGTTATTCCCTCTAACTAGATAAATAAGGGGATCCCGGTGCTGGCATTCCAAATGTACACTGTAAATACTTACATATATTGTAAATATACAAAAATCTGTTCAGAAAAAACATTTGAAATAGAAGAATAAGTTACCATAACACAATTCGTACATGCTTGATTGCTATTGGAAAAAAATACTCTATAACCCACATTTATGCGTGTAAATCCGTACATAGTATGTACAAATGTATCATATTCATATGTGTTTAAATGCTATTATTTCATATTTATTCAAACATCCACATAATCTCATGCAAATTGGCTATCATAAAAGCGCCATTGTTTACTGACACACTGATACCGCCTACCTTGACTTCCATTGGCAGATGTTCCATCACCATTTACCACAACGAATATTGGCTTAGGCATTGTTGTCGGTATCCACATTTTGGCAGCGTTTGTTGTTCATTTGTCGAGAACGCTGCACTTGGGTGGCTCCACCGGGTTGCGCTTTCTTTGTTTGTCGCATTATTGTCATTTACCAAAATAAATACAAAGCGGGTAGTATCTTGTGAATACAATGACAATATTACAATAAACATGTATGTGTGTATGCAAAAAGCTGGAAAGAGTTTATGTATGAAGTTTCAAACATTTTAAAATAAATATCAATTATACCATTACCTTGACCGCACTACATATTTATGTAAGAGTTCGAAATTATCAATTAAAAAAATTGTATTTACTGTTCGATACCTTTCTTTCTAACGTACTCAGCGATAGGGCTGAGTAATCTTCATACTCATACGTATACCTTGTTTATACGAAGCATTCTCCGAGATCGTGTCGACTTAATACACTTTATTTGTTTATGTTTATACATTCGACTTTAAAGCGTGCCCAGAGAAACCGTAGTGTAAGCTTAACAGCTGATTTGAATATTTCACATCGATAATTGTAGTCGTTTATATGCTCATTCTAACCGAAGCGAGAAATAAAGTACCGATTTCAAAGTCAGTGTGAGCGAATTCACTGAAGCATTTTAAGGCGTATGTAAAATCAGTTTATTCATGCGTTTCGAAGTGATGTGTATTCGATGAAACCGTATTATGTCCCCGTATAAACGTAGTACTCGTAATAGTCTCAAATTTTAAAACTTTAGATTATACCAAGGCATATTGAACAGGTTGCTACCTGTACCATGTATTTTTTTGTTGCCTGAATTCTCTAATGTGTCAACCTACGAAGTATCACGTTTGCAGTTTGTTTTGAAAATGCATATGTACATATGTATGTATGTATATAAACAAAGTACAAGCTAAGTCACATAAAATTAATATGGCATATGTAAAAGGTAAATAGAGTTTGGAAGTTTAAGGGTCTTACAAAATAAAAAAAGCAAATCAGCTGCTCTGCTGATACTACCTGTTCAATATACCTTGGATTATACCAAATTACTAAATTTCACGTTGAGCTCATTGAGCGAGCTAGAAAGACTTACTGTCAGTAAGGCGTTATACAATTTTTCAAGGTTTTGCCGTCCTCTTATGGCGCTTACATATATAATTATAGAAAATGTTCTAAAATACTTTTGCTGCGTTTTTTCTGAAATTTTTTTGGATTTCTAATAAATATAATAGTCTTACATACGTCATTGATAAGCACTTTGTTTCCATTTCAATAAAAATATATTGCATGTAAAATTAGTCGATGTGCTGCCGTATTTTTATTATTTATGAAAGGCTTTAAATTTACAACTGGATGAAAAAACGGGTTTGGAGATTAAAAAAACAGATTTATTCGATATTCAAAAACCAAGATTGCAAAAAACCCGTACAATAATTTATGAAAAACCCGAAGAAACCCGGTTTGAAACAAGCGAGTCAATCATCGTAGTGCCATCCCAGTCATGCGCAGAAAGAAAACACCCAAAATTAAAAAGGAAAAGAAAGTCTATAAGTTGGTGATTTCAGAAAAATAATTATACACATTTATTGCACGCGATAAAAATAAGGTAATAATGCTTTTATTTCATTGCAGGTTTAGTAAAATAATACAAAACTCGCGCTGAACCACTTAGGGAACTGCCAACAAAAACGCGTTGGACTTAAATAGTGTATTATATGACATTAAACTCTCTCAACTGCTGGAAAAATATCGGAACATGTTTCGTATTTTATGCTGGCAGCGAAACCAAAATAGACCATCTATTATCAGCTGACTAGTAAAATAGCGAGATGCCAGGGGCAAAATGCGAAAATTAACAACAGAATCAGCGCTATTTCTCTTTGCACAGAATAAGATAGTTTTAACATTTCATAATATATAACAGGTTACGCATGGCACAGATACGTTATTCTACTCGCACAAAATTTAACACTCAGCTGATGTGCGGTAGGTGGAAAGCGACAAACTACAATAAATAAACGCGAAAATTTTTTAATCATTGCAAATACGTTCTGTGAGTGAAAGAAAATACTACATAAATTAGTAACGTTAGGCGAGAGGAACAGTATATGCATATACATACATATATAGATCCTTACATGCGTATACATACATTTATGCGAGCTCAGTGTTTGGCCGAGCTTCTCCTACCATTTCTACCACAAATGGAGGGCCCTACAATTTCGTGCTGACTCCGTACGGCAATGCATTTTATGAGAAGCTTTTTAATGGCAGAAATACCCTCGCAGGTTTGCCATTGTCTTCCGAGGGGTGGCCGCTATTAGAAAAAAACTTTTTCTATGATTAAGATTTTGCTTGCCCTGGCTACACACAAAATTCAGCGTTCCGGTACGTAACAGTTAGAAAAAATAAACAAACCAAAAATTGCTGGTGTCGCAGATCCTTTAAGGATGTGCACTTTAGGTAGAACCATATAAACACACATCCAATGTATTTCAAACGATTATTGTTTTTCTTGTTGCGACAAACTACACCTTGCTATGTTGATTCATCCATAATAAGCTTTGGTCTGGGTCAACCAACGGGAGTTCCAGAAAACAGGTAGTTAGTTTCCAGTCGGTTGGAGAGGTGGATGCTGTCCCATCGGGGTTGATTCTGAATATGTATGAGCTGAGAATACTACGATATTCAAGAAGTTATTTGTCTTGGGTAACGTAGAACGTTTGAGGCAGCTGGAGTTCTAACTCTGCCATAGTTGATTGTTTGACCTCGATAATGACACTCACGGAAAGTGAGTACGTGAAGAGGCTGATTGTATTGGTACACCATCGGGTTCAACGGTTGTTTAGTGTGTGTCCAGAACTCAACGGTAGGTCGCTGGTGTTCCCTCTAAAAAATCTGTGAGACAACTCAGCGTACAGGAGGTGTTAAGGAACTGTTTGTAGGTCATCATACAAAGCTCCCTTACTTACCAGATAATGTATGTACGTTTTCTTAAGGTGTTATCATAAGGTATACGATCGTCGTTTGAAGTGAAGTGTTTTAGCATGTTTGGAATTTCGTACACTGCGCCCCACGTGGATCTGATGGATTTGGTAAGTTACCACTCGTTCCTCATGCTCGTACGAATACTTTTGCTGCAGTTTCCCTCAGGAGTAATTGATGTTATATTTTGTCTGAAACTTCTTTCGTAGAGCAAAAATTTCAAGGAATTTACTTAAACTATCGAAAACGTCGCATAAGTGAAGAATTTCTTTTCACAACGAGGATGTGTTCTACTACTGACATCTCTACCTTTCCCCTCCATATTATCAATATTTATAAATAATTCAAAATCAATAATTGCGTAGCTTGCATTTTTTTACGGTTACGGCTCAATACGTATTCCAATGTGCAAAAAAAACATAAAAAAATTGTGAAAAAAACGAAAAACAGGATGGAATAAAGTGAAGCAGCACTCTGTCGAGATTGTAGTTTCTACGTCTTTTCGTTTTCATCTTTTCTTATTCCACTTTATGGGTATTATGCGATAACAAAAACGGTGCAACAACAGACAAAGTAACAAAAATGGCATAATAGTAAAATTAAATGTGTCTTTTATATTCCTTACAATGGCAGACATAAAACCGCACACAGACAGGCTGACACAATCGCAAAATCATCAAAAAAACATACAACTTTGTATGTGAAAATAAAATCAACACACAGCCGTGTATATGTATGTATGTAGGAACATTTATGCCTCAAAAAGTCATACGAGAAACAATAATCATAACATACAACCGGTAGATTCTGCCACATATTTATTAAAGACCTCCCTTTCCTAGTCGAATATTAACGCAGACTACAAGCTTGTGAAACGTCTTCATGCTGGCCTATTTTAAGCCGGGGAGCTCGGTGTTGTATGGAGGCGAGAGTTTGAGAGTGTATTTGAATAGGTATTAAGAAAGACTGGTATTTAAGGAAATGAGCACTAAAATATGTACATATGTTTGTTTGTATGTGTGTAAAGTAACAGGCGGCAGTACTTTGAATATCCTCTCACACACATTCCCACCACACTGAAGCAAAAGGAAAGAACGAATCGTGATATATGTACATACATATGTACTTGAATAGAAACAAATGCAAACAGTTAAACGCAATTGTCTAAGCTTGTACTTGACTTTCATTTCTTTTTCGACAGTAAAATTGAAACTGGAAAGTAGAAAAAGTGTCGCAAGAATGGGAAAAAATTTGGCAAAAGCATTGGATTAGAATTAAGAGGGGAAACTTTTTATGTTGGTAGAGAGTTAAACGCGCGGTGGCTGAGTGTGGCGCAAGGAGAGGAGTTTGCAAATGTTGCCTATTAAAAGCGTAAGATATGACGTGTGTTCCTTGACAGATAAGCAAGTGGCAAACGCCCATCAGCGCGCACAGCAGGGTGAGTAGGGTCGCGACTTGCTACTAACGAAAACCAAAAACAAATAAGCACTCGGAATGGCACAAGCGCAAATTGAAAATGTGTCTGTATGTTTGTATGGTGTAAGTATCCATATAATTGAATTGTTTTGAAAGGATTTTGCGGCAAAGTGTTCAACGCTTAATAGAAGGGTTGCAAAGGAATCGCGCGAGAATCGAAAAAAAATGCGGCGAATAAATAATTTGCAAAAAAAATATGCTCTTTCTGCAAAGAATGTCAAGCTGTATTGGTAAAAAAAAAAGATGCAAATAACAAGCTTTATACTATTTAAAGGCCTTTTATAAAAAGGCATAGAGAGCACTTTTAGTTGGATACACACGTTTGTAGGTACGTACATATGTATTCAAATGCATGTTGATGAAGTTTGTCTTTGTTGATAAAAATTAGCAGCTCAATTCAAGTTTTTGGCGCTTAATTTGCGGTTGCTTGAGAAAGAATCTACAGATTATGTGTATGTTTTTATGTTTGCATGCAGAGCCAATTAAAACTTCTGTGAATAATCATTTACCAAGGCTTTATAAAGAACATTTGTACTTAATAATTTTTTATTGTTACAATTGCCCTCTGCTTGTGAAAATACGAGTAGACAATATTTTTTTGCAGCAGCACAAAAAACGAGTAAAATTTAATTTTAACTCAATTTGACTCATTTCCATTTCTGCCTTTTTACAAAATACCGTTAATTATGGCACTTGTAAAAGTTCACGCGATTTAGGTTGGGGTGAAATAATACATTTATATACTTATGCAATCCTATGTGCTGTAACCCGAGTTCATCCTCTTTAGTGGCATCAATATTAGTGTAAGGATAAGCTGACGCACACAAAAATAAAAATAAATAATAAAAAAAAAACAATAGAAAAGTAAAAAATAAAAAATATAGCGTTGCGTTGCAAAACCAAGCATTGTGTGAGGTTGTTTGGATGTGTTGTAGAGTGCAGTGAGATATGCAAATAAATTTTTAAAATTTTTTAAAAATTAAATAATTTATAAATGCAAAAACGGCAATCAATTTCCTTTTTATGCAGTGCCCAAAAAAGGTATGTATAGGAAGAGGTGGATCGAAGCTTGCCAAATAATATTTTTCGATTCGGTGAGAGTATGTGAGAAACATTTAAACGAAGCCGACTTTTATAAAGTATCGAAGAATCTTCCTATCTATGTACATATTTCTTTTATTTTTATTTTTATTTCCGGTTATATATCCTTTATTGCTTAGCACAATATTTTTCAATGTTCATAGCAGAATTCTGTGGCATGTTGATTTGTTTAGGGTCGCTTTAAATATGACTATGCAAGAATTCAATAAGATTTCCAGTTCTCTAGAGCTTAATCTCTCTATACCAAGGAAAATTTTCCGTAACCGACTAGAATATTATGTAAGTAATGTCAGTAATATTTTATAATAATATGCAATAATTCTATCTTATACGAGTAGTCTGTAAGAATCTGTGTTTATTGACTTCATAAAGAAATAAATAAATATGTACTCGTAAGTTTATAAATTCATTGCTTACTCCGAAACTCTTTTTGGATATTTTTTCAACTAACATTTTTAAAAACACACCAATAAGTCTTTGTTTTGTAGAGTGTCAAACTTGTGTTTCAGTAAGTACTTCGTCGATATTGAGTGCTATATAAAATACTTCGAGGGACGAATCAGATGAGGAAGATTACTAATTCAAAATAGCAGAGCCGAAATATTGAACTACAATCCAAAGTTCATTGGTATAGAAAACCAAATAAGGAATTATTGGAAAATAAAAAAGTATACACTCCCTCACCTATGTATATCAATTGGCTTATGTAGGTTGTTCACAGCGAGCCCGCTACTCAAGTTAGTGTAGTTAGTTGTCCTCTGATAATTTACAAAAACTTATTCTAATAAAATTAAACAGATTATGACTTTTATAAATAAAAGTCACCGACTAATCTTTATTAATGATTTTTATAAATTAAAGTCTTCAATAACTGTTATTGAAAGATATGTATATAAAATAAAAATCAAAAATTACTTATACTCGTATTGGTAGATTATTTTAACAAAAATTAAAAATAATTGCTATTTTGGATTTATAAAATAGAAATCCAAAATAACTTTTACTTTAGGAGTAATCAAATAAAAGTTTCAAAATAATCGTTAAAAAGCGATTTATATAATAAAAATTTTAACTCTTACGGTACGGTCTCTGGTACATGTACAAAAGTGATGCAATTAACTAAAATTGAATTGTTTTCATTTTCCTCGTCTGAAAATATTTTACACTGACCAACTAATGGTGTTCGTCCATACTTCAGGAAGTAAATTACATAAATCAAAGTACCCAGATCTTTCGGCTTGAACTATAGCTTTCCCATGAACTTTTTAATACACTCTATGAAGATCAGTGTGTAGAGTGTTATCCTTCCTTCTTGAGGCTTAGTTGGAATTTATATGTAGAAAAGTATCTAAATAAAGTCATATGGGCCTGTAAGAAACTTTCTAGTCAAATAAATATGTGATCTGAATCCCAAGTCAATAGAAATTATTTATCGTACAGGCTTTACCAATCTGCAAAGGTTAATATTATTTTCGATCACAGCATCAAATCTTGACAAATATTTTAAATTTCATTTGTTTTGTTCTAGTGCTTGGTAACATTTCTATGTATTTATATTCCTCAAATATTGCCATGTTAGATTAAGATATTTGCAATGTTATATGTAATGTAATCAAAAAAGTGTTAATTTCTCATTTAACCTTCAAACGACAACAGGGGTGACGGGTCACCCGACGGTTGTAGATAACTGTAAATATTTCTTTTTTCCTTTGCTGTATGTTTCTGTCGCTTGATCTATTCCTCAATTAGAGTGAGAACAATCAGTCGCTTGCATGCACTTGTCGCGGTAAGTCGTAATTTTGCAATAATAGCAATAAAAAGTTCAGTCACCCCATGTTGCTCTTTGTGATTGTTCAAATTTTTTGTGGAACTTTAATAAATGTTATTTTTTTAGCTAAAAATGGCTTCGCTTTCAAATGAAGAAATTGAAAACATACTGCAAAATCTTGTTGTTGTTGTTACAATTAGCCAGACCGCATATGGAACGCTGTTTGCAAACAATTTTACCTAGAGAACTAGCCAGCAGTATTCGGGATATTCTGGGCATCACAAAGGAAGTTTCTGCAGACGAACCGCCGCAAAAATTACAAAAGCAGGCGAGATGTGCACTGTGCCCAAGAAATCGGGACAAAAAATTTAAAGCTGTTTGCGAAAAATGCCATTTGCCAGCATGTCCCGAACACCGGAAAAATCTGTGCCTTACGTGCATTTAATTGCAAATATATAATAATAAAAACCGTTATATGAACAAAATTAATTTTTTTAACGATTCTTAATGAAGAAAGGAACTTGTTAAGAAATAAACATGAATGAGATCTGTAAACAATATTTTTTTATTTAAAAATAAAAGCAGTGGGGTGACGCATCACCCCAGTTGTTTTATACGTATGTAAAAATAGTGTTGTTGGATGAAGGTTAAACTTGCTAAATTAACGATATTTTCGTAATTTTTATAAAATTATCAAATTGATATTGCAACGTAGTACATTTTTTAATGTCAAAATTAGATTATAACGTCGGCAGGCGAATTTTACATTAAATTGTAGATATAATATGATATGTTGTTGCACTAATAGTAAAAAAGTAAGAAATACAACACGCAATGTATTTATTCGTCGTTTGGCACGACGCAATAATACGAACATATGATCCCGTCTTTTCGTGTAGTATTTAATGTAACGGATAGCCTAAAAAAATTTAACTCTCATATTATTCAAAACGCGATGCGACGCGACGAGTCACTTCTCCTCGTGACTGTCAGTGAATGTGGGTGAATATATTACGTTTTTTGGTATTACATATACATGTATAAGGACGCAAACTGACGCGAACGCTCATTTCAGCTGTAAAATTTTCACTTGCTTCTGGGGTCGCGTTTACTAGTTTTTCTAAGGGATTTTGCGATAATATAAAAGTATCGACACCAATGTTAAAAAAGTAGTGTCACAAGATCCCTATGTTTACTTCGTTTTGATTGCTTATATTGTTTTCGGTTATTTTCCTTTTTTTTATTAATATGTGTTTTGAGCAAAGAAAAATGTAAGTAATGCTTATAACTATTCTTGCATAAAGTATTGGAAACAAAATAATAAATCAATATTTTAATTTTTTTAGGCATAAAACCTACATTCTTTACCGAGAAATGGAAGGAAATGTAGAAATTACAAGAGGCGCCCCCGTTTTTGGCGGAAGACGGACGCAGTTTGACCAAAAATGGGAGGAAATTGCACTTAAATTAAATGCTGACGGCCCACCACATAGAATCGTTAATGAATGGAAGAAGGTAAGTAAGCAAATTTGTTTGCACATTTGATTTAACATACTTATGTAGCTACATATGTATAGTTTAAACAAATTTCTTAATAACATTTTAGGTATGGACCAACATTAGAAATCGGACGAAGAAGAAGATTTCTAAAAACAACAATCTTCGCCGTGAAACTGGAACGAAAGTCCTTTAACACCACTGGAGCAGATAGTCGACAAAATTGTCAATCTATCGAAATCAGCGGCTCCAAGTGGTGTTGCGGTCAATCGACGCCGTTCAACTTTCGTCCCCACATTCATCATCCGCACCTACACGTCCACTGCCTATCGAAATACCACTCGCTCAAACGGACAATATTCATCCGACGACATCATCGATTTTGGAAGCCAACTACACCACAACCCGCACAACCCACAGTTTCAGGGACGCAAACGGAGGAGGAACCACTTACCGGAACAGCAAGTTCAAAACCAAATCCTGCTTTTGGATGTTCTGAAGTCACAGGTCGGAATGACGGAAGTGGATGGCTGAAACTGTAGAGCGGCAACTTTTTGTTCAATTTGCCATTTTACGATCTTGCATTTGAATTTCTTGACTTTATTTTATTACCAATGCCTTTTTATTTAATTTGTGGTCTTGATGTCGTAAAATGACAACTTAAGAACATTTCATTACTTTTGCCTGATGTTTCTCGCTTCAGGTGAGAAGTTACCCTCTAATTCCTCATCGTATTCAATACCATCTCCTTTAACTTCTATCCACTCATTTTTGTAAAATATGCAAACATTGTGTAAAGCGCAACAGGCATTTATAATTTGGGTTGTCTTTTCAGAACTGGTAATGCAACCCCCTTTACCAAATTATACATCGGAAACTATTTTTCATCATTCCGAAACACCTTTCCACAACGTTACAGCCTTTACACAATTTCGCGTTGAATTGCGTCTCAATTTTTTTTCCAGAGGTACGGAAAGGTGTCATTAAGTACGACATAAGCTGGTAACCGGAAAATCCTGAGATAAATTTAAAAAAATTGATATTTAAAACATATAGAAGTGATTAGGAGTTTATTTTTGTATTTCGTTTACCAGAGTCAAACTGCGACTTAGAAAAACCTCCGCCATGCTCGCACTCCAAACGAATGTGTCGTGATTTGAGGCTGGATATCTCGGGTCAACGTATCGTATACAAAGTGTATGATCGCAAATTTTAAATATGTAAAAATTAGTTTATTCAGTAAAAATAAACAAAAACCATTTACCATCATTGCATTTTTACTATAATAGCCTTTCCTATTGCAATATATGTACATATGTAAATGCTTTGCGACCTGACTTGGGCAATTAATTTTTACGTGGGTTCCATCGACGCATCCAACCACACCCGGTATCCCGCATTTTACGTAAAAATTTTCTTTGGCTTAACTTTCTTCTTCTGCTGTCATCCTCAGTTGTATCCATTTGGGACAAAAATCATTTTCGAAACTGTGCAAGCACTCTGTGACATTGCTAACCATTGGCCGAGACATGATGCATATAAATTCATTTCCGACACCTGTTTGGCAGCCGCCTGTCGCCAAAAATCTGAAAAACGCCGCTGGCTTATGAATTGGCGCCACATTGATGCTTCTGTATCCATCACTCATATGTGCTGACACTTCGTCAAAAATAGCTTTAAAAACTCGCTTTGAAACTCTAAAATTGCTTATGAACCTTGAAGAAAAATAAAGTTTATGCGTTAATTGTATAATTTGTATATATCAACCTTAACTTGCTCCCTTTCGGGAATTTCAAGCAAACTGGAGTTGTCTCGGAGCACTATTTTTATTGCCCGCATATATGTATGTACATAGGTCGCATTGGCTTCATCATCACTATCGCTGGTGTCAGATATGTATGTAGATAACCACCGAATGAAAGCATTCTTCGTATAGAGAGCAGCAATAATTTTAAATATACATAAATCATCTTACCTTTTTTCTTTTATATTTTTCTGCTTTACAACTTTCCTTCGGGTTTTTGTTATATTTTCATTTGTGAATTACACCCCTTGATCAGATGTTCAGCACCGCAGTGTTACTAACTCATTGATACACTTTTGAAGGTTATATAAAACGAACTTTTCAGTGAATGTGAATGTGAGCGACTGGGACGCAAAGTGTCACGGTGTTTTACATAATACGGCCATAAGAAAATTTGATTCCCATTTAATTGAATTCGGAAGACGTCCATATTTTTGCCCGGGTAGAATATATCGAGCATCCAATTAATGCCGCACACATTTTTCCACGTCTTTCTTCGCTTTAGTTTTTTTAGACGACGTTGTCAACTTAAAAACACCCCTGATCTTTTTTCGCGTGCGCCGACGATATATCGTATTGAACTTTGTAGGCGTGTATCTAACCTTAAACTAATGAGACATGTAAAAAACACTTTTCCAAAATTTGCCACTTAGGGCCTTTGGTATTACCATTTCCATGCTGATTCACAAATTTACAAACAATTGCAGAGTTGCATTGTTAGATGCCAAAGGTGTACAATGGAAACAAAGCACAAAGTAAAAAAAAATATATATGAATTCACCCACGTTTCTAGCGTTTCCGATGCATTCAAATTCGACTATTATTACGTTGTGCGAACATCACGTGACAAATTGCAGCATTTCTTTTGCGCATGCTTCCATCACCGCACAAACATTTTTCTTAGCATTCCTTCTTTGGTATTTTGACAGCTCGTTAGCAGCTTGAAAGACATGAAGCAAAAAAACGGAAATGCAAAAAAAAAAAACACGGTTAAACACTAACTGAACGACATGTTTCTATTGTCCCTTGCAATTTTCAATTTTGAAACGTTTGATTTGCATTTGGATTTGGATTTGCATTTGAATAGCTAAATTGCAATGCATTGCACATCAAGAGATATATACATATGTATGTATGTGTGTATGTATGTATGTATAGGATGTGTGCGTTTGTTTTCCATCCATCAAATTATTTACAACGTAGATTGACAATCGCCAATCACCGCCGAACAATCAGCAACACATCACATCACAATCGCCATCACAATTGCAGTTTTTTATAAAAGCATCAAATTTGCTCCAAAGGTTTTTTTGGAATGCATTCATGTGGCTATGTACATACATACATATGAATTATGTAGTTGCGCTTGTTCTTCTTCCTTTTGTGCCCTTTGGTTGTTGTGCAGCGTTAGAATTTATTGTTTGTTGTTTCACACTCACAATGGTCAAATGGCTTTTGGTGGTTCGTGCTGCCACTTTGACTTTGACACATGCATACTGATGAGTTTCTGATGGACACGAAAAATACTTGTCCAAGCGCAGCGTTTAACACTTTTATCAGTTGATGTTTACATTTTCATCATTTTTATTCATTTCGCCGACTGTGGATGTTTCTGGTGTGAAACTGTTCCACCACGAATGGCACGCGAATCGCGATCCCCTATGTTGTGGGGTGTCATATTATTCACTCCAGCTTCGGTCACATCTAATACTTACGCAGGGTTGCATGTTTTTGAATAAGTCAAATCAGAAATCTTAAAATCAAATTATTTTATAAATTTAAAGCTGTTTCAAATCATAAATAAAACTTATTTTAAATGTGTTAGCATCAAAGTTCTATGTATGGTAAATTAGGCGTTAGCCCAGCAGATAATTTGTAAGTGTTCTTGCGCAATTTGTATTCTTAAACTTTGTTGGACTCATGCTATTTGATAATTATTTTATTTTTCTTTTATGGCACCAGTACCGTAAGTCGGTTTGAGCCAAGAGCAAAAAACTTCGCCAATTCCCTTTATCCTTCGCTAGGTTACGCCAATTACTATCACCAAGTGAAGACAGGTCCTTCTGCACTTGGTCCTACCAGTGTACTAGTGGGCGCCCATACCTCCCCTGTCCACCCATGACTGCCGATTCGAGGGATTTTTTTACCGGAGCATCAGCATCCATTCAAACGACATGCTCAAGCCATCGTAGTCTCTGAACTTTTATACTCTTGCCTATGTCCATATCATTAAAAAGCTCTTACAGTCCATCATTCCATCTTCTTCGATACCCATCCCTCACGCGAACAGGGCCATAAATCTGACAAAGAACATTTCTCTCGAAAGCCCCCAAAGCCTTCTCATCGCTGATCCACATTGTCCATGTTTCTGCGTCATATAAAAGGAAGGGATTTGTAGAGCGAGATTTTCGTTCGTCGAGAAAGGGCTCTGCTTTTCAAATAGCACCTGTTGCCATGTGTTATTCTTCGCTTAATTTTAAGGCTGACATTATTGGTGGTGTTTATGCTGGATCCAAAGTATACGAAATCCTTGACTACTTCTAAATTGTTGCTGCCAACAGTGATGTGTGTCCTAATCCGCTAGGATTTTTGGTTTGTTACCACAAGGTGCTTTGTTTTATCATCATTTACTACTAGACCAAACTCTTTTGCTTCCTTTTCTAGACTGGAAAATGCTCCACTGACAGCCCTGTGGTTAAGGCCAATATAATCAGGTTAAAGAAATTGCACGAAAGTGAGTCACCTTGTCTAAAACCTCGTTTGGTCTTGAACGGCTCGGAGAGGTTCTTCCCAACTTGGACGGAGCTAAATGTTGTGCTCAACGTCACTCTACATAGCCGTATTAGTTTTGCGGGGATCCCAAATTTAGACATGGGTTCGTATAGACAGCTTATATTCGTGCTATCAAAAGCGTCTTTGAACAAAAGGTGGTGTGTGTCGATTTGCTTATCTAGGTGTTTTCCAGGATTTGATATGCTGTAAATATCGGAATTGATAATTAAAAAGGTTTAAAAAGTTGCTTTCAATCAAGTTCAAGGCGAAATAGACGGGCTAGTATTGTAAAGTTTTTATCGAAATGCGACATCTTGAATTCTATAATTCTTGCTTCTTATTTTTTACCGATTGCGTTCGGCTAACTTTATATGAGGGTGATTGGTAAGAGTAAGATTTGTGTTAACCCAGCAGAACTACATGTTTTTTACTCGTGAATACAACAATGAACATACATACATATGTATATGGAATAGTTCAAAATATTTCGGAACTATTTCCGGACTAGTGCATTATTTCAAAATCGTTTTGTGATCTGCTGAATACTATATAAAGTCCTTTTCAAGACTATTGTAGTACTTGTCACGACTATTTAAAGAACATGTAAACCATTTGAGACTAGCTCAACATTATTCTGGGATTGTTTCACAGACTATTTTAAAATCATTTCTAGACTATTTCAAGTATATTTCAATACTAGTTTTAGATCATTTCGTGACAAACTAACAAATTTCTCAGAGTTTTTCAAGACCAATTTTCTCGCTGGTTTTTTATTCCAAAATTTTCATGCAATTTTTTTGAATAATTATATGGTTTTTTAAAAGAATTAGCAGTATTTACTTATTTTGAAATATATTAGAAATTAGTTAAAATAAATATATATATAGTCAAAACTTGTCAAAATGTCACATTTATAATATAATAGCTGTTAAAATATTTGGATATTAGGGTAGACCAAAAAAAGTGAAGTCGGGATTTTAATGTTTCCACCCTTTATCAGTGTTTTATTTTTATTTTGCAATCAAATAACACTAAGATCTTTTCCAAATACGCAAAGTTCAAAAAGAAAAGAAATATGATAATGATAACGATAAAACTAAGATAAAAACAAGTGAGAAAGGATATCTTCGGCTATGCTGAATGCTTCATACCTTTCATGAATGGGCGCCATATGTTATAATTATTCGATATTAATATTTTGACTGCTATAATAGTCCCAATAATAATTAATATTTGTGGAAAATTTTAAGTCTTTAGCCGCTTTAATGGAGGGGTTTTCGTACTAATTACAATTCTATTTATCCGATTTTAATGATTTTCACTACTACATTAGTTCTCACTATACCTCTTAATGCGCAAAATTTCAAGACCTTAGCTGCATAAATGGAGGAGGTTTCGTGCTAAATGAAATATCTGAATAATCAGTTATATGGAAGCTATATGTTTTGTATCTTTGATCTATAAGATTTTCACTGGTCTTATAGAACTTAGTATATCGGACCTTTTTGCAAAATTTCAGACTTATAGTTCATAACTTATGGAAGTTATGAAACAAAATATGATATCTGAACAATCGGCTCCTATAGACGTTATAGTCGTCCGATCTGACCGGTTTCGACAAATGTCTAATAAATGTAAAAAGACATCTGACTGCCAAGTTTCATTAAAATAGCTCAAAAACTGAGATACTAGTTTGCGTTTAAACAGACGGACAGACACACGGGTTGACGGACATGGGTAAATCGATTCAGCTCGTCACTCTGACCATATTGGTAAACTTTTTGATGGGTCTAACTTTTCTCGTTCTGGTACTTACAAACATCGGGCCAAAATTAATATACCATTTTCATAAAAGGTATATCAAGTAAAAACGGCTGTCTTCCGCTATGCCGAAAGCTTCATACCTTTCATGAATAATGGAAGAATTGTAGGGCAGCTGTATGATATATTTCTCTCATCTTTATGATTTTCACTGCTACTATAAGTCTGTTCGTGTACAAGTCCAGCTAGAATTATTCAGCAACGAAGTTTCTCAGAATTGTGGAGTATTCTCTCTCATAGAGAGATGCTTGCAAATTTTTACGCGAACGCAAAATTGGCAGAAACTTGCAAGTTTAATGAACAGCTGCAAAAAGGAAAACGTTGCATTATTGTTTTCTTGAAACATTTCACTAACGTAACTTAACCAAAAGAACTTTTACTTGCTTTTTGCATGTTTAATACCATTATTTTATAATTTTCGCCTTTAAAACTCAAACAAAAATTTCGTATTTATCCAAATTGCAATCAGCTGCTTTTGATCAGCTGTTTTCCTGCTTGCAAATTTGTGCTGGGTAAAATTTGTCCAGCAAGAATTTGCAACTTCCCCTCAAAATTAAATGTCATTTTGCGCTCTCAATTTCCCCTTCCTTACAAATTTTTTGGTCACCGCGAACGCAATTTGACAAAAATCATGATATTTCGTAACAATTCGTAACAATTATCAGCACCGCGAACACTCTTTATATTGATAACAATAACTGACATCTGTGCAAAATTTAGCTGATTAAATGAAGGAGTTAAGGTGTAAAATACAATATCTGAAAAAACGGTTGTATGAGAGCTATGTGTTATATTTATTTGATATTAATAATTTTGACTGCTATATTAGTCCCAATAATAAATAATATTTGTTCGAAATTTTAACTATTTAGCAGCTTAAAAGGATGGGTTATGACGCTTAATGCAATATCTGAACAATCGATTGTATGGGAAATATAATATTTCTTTGATCTTAATTCTTTTTACTGCATATATCATTCTCTCGTGTGTCGTTGGACAGTGCAGTTGTGTTATCTATAGCTAGTGTTATTGCATATTCTCTTTACCTGTTAACAGTTATTAAAGCGAAATTAAACTAAATCGTGGTTATGATTATATTAATGGTGCTTCAAATACACCGTATAATAACAAAATGCCTCGAGTACAACGTCTAACTAAAGATATTAATAATTCTAATTACTTCTTACCATTACAAACTTTGGACGAACATAGTGATATACATAAATGATAATGAAATCTTATCGGCAACTGCTGCGTCGCCAGCAGATATCATAAAAGAAACTATTCCACCTTTAACTCTATTAAAGAAAAGTACGGCTTTTATACAAGAAGTGATGCGGGGCTTATTAATCAAAGATTATTTTGTAAAGACTATATCTATTGGTCACACATTATTTTTAAATAATTATAGTAATTATGACAAAACATGCGATTATCTTAAAAAAAATAACTGTGAATTCTTTTATCACGAAACTAAACATTCGATATCGTACAAAGCTAGTCTCTGGACTTGAAAATATATCTGCTGATGAAGTTAAAAAATCGCTCTTATCATTTGGTTTAAAGTGTACCTACGTAAAATTAATTGAAAAAACCACTCGATTTGGTTTAAAAATCCAGCTATGTATATGTAGTGTACTTTGTAAATAGATCTATTATTTTAAATGATCTCAAACGAAAATACTGCTATATAAACCATTATAAAGTGCGTTGGGAGCATAAAATAAAGCCAATTAATAAATTAACGCAATGTCATAACTGCCAATTATACGGTCATGGTGCAAAATTTTGTAACATTAAAACTTCTTGTGCTCATTGTGCTGGTTCACATAAAACGGTGGCCTGTCAAAATAAAAACAACATTAAATGTGCCAACTGCAAAGGTGACCATACATCTAATAATTTTGATTGCCCTAGTCGCTCTACCTATGCGTCTCTCATTCAACGTCGCTCTCCGCCTGCTCAAAATTACAATTCTAATTATCCGAAATTTGGAAGACCTGCTGCTTCATCAACCCAGACTAATAATACTAATTGGGCTAATTTATTTACCTCTAACACTAATACTAGCAAATCTAACCCTATTTCTGCTAATAATATGAATATTAACTTATTCTCTTCTATTTTGAAGAGAACAATTCTCTTATCACGGAAGTTGTTTCTAAATTATTCACATGTAGAAACAAATTTGATCAATTTAATGCCATTACTGAAATTTATATTAAATATTTGTATGCAAACAATGTCTAACTCGACTAGTATTTATATTATTACTTGGAATGCACGTGCTATCCAACATAAATCTAACGAATATTTCAATTTTCTTTACATTAATAAAATTCACGTTGCACTTATTACTGAAACATGGCTTGACTCGAGAATTAAACTTAAACACCGCAATTTTTCAATATACAGAGCAGATAGGACAAAAGGATTTCGCATAACAAAATTTCCCCAATTAGTATGCATGTTATTGAAAATGTTGGCGTTGAAATTACTCTTAGTAATAACAAAAAAATATATTTTTTTTTCAGTCTACTTTCCAGGTAATTCTACAAAATTTTTAGATTTTAACTTTCATATCACTGATAAAAATCATTTCAAACATATGTTTAATGCTGACACCATCAAATTTTCTCATCTGCCTGGTAAAGTGATATTTGGTGGGGATCTTAATTGTCGTCATCGACAATGGGGTTGCCTGCTTGGTAATTGTTGGGGAAACATATTGTATGACAACTTTCTTCTGCATAAAATCAAAGTACTCAGTCCTAGTGAACCTTCATACATACCGACTAATAGTAAGCATCGTTCTTGACCTGTTCTTCACCAATATTCCTAATATTACCGTTCATCCCAAAGTTTTATATTTTCTGTCCTCTGATCATTTATGTACCTGTTATGCTGCAAGTGGATATTAACAATGCATTTAACAATATATTCTACAAAGATTTTTCTAATACAAACTGGTTATTATTTCGTAAAATTTTAGACTCCGAGAATTTTCCTCTTTCAAATAACTCTACTTTGACCCCAAGGATATTGACTATGAGCTTAGCCTTTTTGACTCTATTATCAATAGTGCCATGAGCAGAGCAGTTCCAAAAAAGGTAGTTAAATTAGGCTCGCCGGCACTTGCGCAGCATATTGCTTCAGCCATCAAAACCAGAAATGGACATTTGAGGCAATGGTCTAGAACTAGGCATCCATTTCCCAAATATTCTTTAACTGAATTAAATAAATATATTTATAAACAACTTATCTTTCTTCGTAATAAGGAATGGAAAATAACTAAATTACTTAAACGTAAACATCAACCTATTCCCACTCTCGCACACAACGATAATTTTTACTACAGCAATTTAGTTTAGGCTAATTTACTTAAAGATTCTTTTATAGCTAAGCATCATCTTACTTCAACTCTTTCCGACAATTTAACTATCACAGCAGTCAATGAAAAAATAAATAATTGTATGAATCCGAACTTTTCTTCTGTTGAAACTCCACTAACTTGTTACTCAGATATCAAAAATATGATAAAGTCATTAAAAGCATCAAAAAGCCCTGGACCAGATGGTATTTCCAATAACTGCCTCAAATTTCTTCCTAAAAAATGCATTCAACATCTTGTGTACATAATAAATTGCTGTTTGAAACTTTGCTATTTTCCCCTAGACTGGAAAATTGCCAAAGTTATTCCAATCTGTAAACCTGGTAAATCTCCTGAGAGGTCAGATAACTATCGTCCTATTAGTTTGCTTAATGCTTTGAAAAAATTATTAAGCAAAAACTAACTATGTTTCGAGAAGAAAAGAATAATAATGGCTGCCACCCACTGCTCAGAATTAAAAATTTTGTTAAAAAAAGCTTTAATGATAAAAAATCAGTTGGTTTGGTTCTACTTGATATACAAACAGCTTTCATACGGTCTGGCATGACGGGCTAATATTCAAATTATTTAACATTAAAGCACCTAGGTATATATTTAATTAAAATCATTAAAAGTTTCCTAAAAGACAGACATATGTTTGTTTCTATCAACGGTGCAAACTCTTGTACTGCAAAAATTCATGCTGGTGTTCCACAAGGATCTGTTCTGGGTCCAATATTATTTAATATATACATTTCCGATATGCCTATTCCACATGATTGTCAAATTTCTTTATATGCAGATGATACCTCTATTTTTACTAGTAGCTGCAGCCCTATCATAATAGACTCCACTTTAGGCAACGCAGTTCATGTTCTTAACGTTTACTTTCACAAATGGAAAATCAAACTTAATATTTCGAAAACGATGGCAATTTTTTTTCTCGTAAAAGACTTTTATGTAACCTTCCTTCTACTAATCTCCGTCTTAATTCGGGTAGTATACAATGGGTCCCTACTGTCAAGTATCTAGGAGTCCTTTTTGATACTAAACTTACGTTTCAAAAACACATACAATCATGCATAGCTAAACTAAAAATTTGTGCAACACCGCTCTACTCTTTAATTAACCGTAAATCTAAAATGTCGTTTCCCAACAAAATAATTCTTTTGAAAACAGTATTTTTACCTATTGTTCTATGCTGCCCCTGTATGGTCTGACTGCGCTAAATGTCATATAAATAAAATTCAAATTGCTCAAAATAAAATTCTAAAAATGTTTCTAAATTTGCCTGTCTTTTATTCCACAATTAAATTACATGATAAAGCTCAAGTCAGTCCCATTTCAGATACCATCATTAAATTCACAAATAATTTCCAAAATAAATTGACATATTCTGATAACCAATTAATTAGAAAATTGTAGTTAATACATTTAGTCTGTACGTTGTCTGTAAGTGTTTTATAATAAAATAAAATTTTGTAGGGTTTTTGTTAACTTTTCTCCTGTTAAAACTTATTTCATACACAAAATATTATGTTATCTAAATCATGTCTTAGTTGTAAAGAGAACTTTTCAGCATATATAGTGCTAATAAACCTTTCGCCCTTATACGTTAGAGACGTCTAATAAATTATAAAAAGACACATAACTACCAAGTTTCATCCAAATAGCTCAAAAATTTAGAGACTTTAGCTTGCGTTCAAACAGACGGACAGACGGAAATGGCTAAATCGACTCAGCTTATCATCCTAATCATTTCGGTATTCTTTGTGATGGGTTTAACTCTTATCCATCTGGTACTTACAAAGTCAGACCAAACTTTATATGCCATTTCTCTGAATGGTATACAAATGGTGAAATAAGCTATTTGGTGTTAATCCGTTGAGCTCCTCTGAAGAAAAGTCTCCGATTGACAAATATTAATTTTGCAGCAGCGCTGATCGTTTGCAAAGTCGGCAGTTTTTGTGTGGCTTAAAATTTTCAAAGCTTTTTGTGGTAAAAAGTTGCAGCATTTTTCTGAACTCTAGAACAGACTTATTTCCACTAAAGAAATTGTTGTTGCATATATTTTTTTAACAATCTGCAATCGTTAACTATTTCCTTCGGTTTTTTTCTTTTCATTCAATTTTACAATTTCTCCTAAAAAAGTTTGCACATTCGAAAATTAATTTATTTAAGTGAGTAAATTTGGAAGTTCTTCTGCATTTATTGGTCGTATAATAAGAAATGTTTAGATTGATAAAAGTGTAAAAAAATTACTCTTAAATTCCGTAAAAAAATTATTACTGAAGATAATAATATTTTTAAGCGAAACTCCTTACTATTTAACAGTTCTTCTGTTTTATATTCACTATTATTGTGAGTTTCGTTTTCGCCCAAAATAGTTCACTATTCACTATATTATAAATTTCGGTTGAAAATTTTCCGCTTTCGAACGTTGTTTCCCCTTATCGGCAATACTAAGTTCGGGCGGAAATAGTTGGCGGATTAGTTGAATTTGTTCACTATTTTTTGATAGCCAAATATTGCGCGGATTCAAAAGGTATGTAACTTAATTTTAAATTTTTACATAAGATCGCCCATTCCAGGAACAAAACAAAACAGTAAACAAAGTTCAAAGAGAGATATTATTAAGTAGAATGCAGGAAAAGTCAGATATTGCAAGACCATTTGTCAAAGAGTTATGAAAACACCTATGAATGGAGCTGAATAGTTGGGCCATGCAATGAAAAATGAGTCATAATGGATTGGGGTAAACAATTTATATTTAAATGTGCGCGGAAATAAAAAAATTGTATGCAAAATAGGCTTGTACTGGCCAAAAGCGGTATGTTTTCCAGCATAGGCCGTTTTACCCACTTCGGGATTAATATGGACTCGTTAATTTTGAAAATTTCTTACAGGATCTGACTAAAAGACGATCGCGCAGCCCAATTTCAAAACTGTTACCTAGACCTTTATAGTATCTACCTTCAGCGAAAAATCGGAGGCATGCGTCCCAAATAGCGGATTTTAAAATGTATAAATTCTGTTAAATTAAATAGTGATAATTTAAATTATTTTATAAAGTTACACTTCAAGTATACACATTTCAGAGGTGCAATTTCCATGTTCGAATTTTCGAAGTGAAATTTATTTCGGGTGAAACTCGCAATAGGCGAATTCGATCCGGGCGAATAAAAAAATTTCGGATGAATTTTTTTTCAGGCGAAACTCGCGATAAGGGTGATTATAAACGGGTTGGTTTACTATGAAGTAGTCAAGGGTTTGGAATACCTTGGATCTAGCATTAATACCACCAAAACGTCAGCCTCGAAATCAAGCGAAGAATAACACTTGCCAACAGTTGCTACTTTGGGCTCGGTAGGCAATTAAAAAGCAGAACCCTTTCTCGACGAACGAAAATCTCCCTCTACATCTTTTTGGCCTTGGCCCAAACCGACAAACGGTTGTAGCGCCATAAAAGAAGAAGGTTTACTTATAAAAAACTTTAGTTACCCGGCTAATAATAAAAAAAATGTTCTAAACACACAATACCAGATTTGAATAAATCAAAAGATTCAGTTGAGATGATTCCTTAAGAAAAATATTTAACACAAAAATTACTTCATTCTTACTTGTTCAATCGTATGTAAATACATATGTATGTACATATATACATACGTAGTAGAAAAGGTCAACAGGAAAATGCAGTGTATCGTCGACTGAAAAATTGCAATACAAAATAATGCAATGAATAGGAAAGTGGATGAGTGAATGGACCAATAAGTGGTTGATTGAATGGCTGACAAAGTGACATGGCGATTCTGTTGATTGAATTGGGTTTTTGTTGCATCCACTGGAGCCATTCGATGGCAATCCTTAATTACTCCTTTGTGTGGGCAAGCGAGTGAAAAAATGCGTAAAAATACATATTTTGATTTGCATCGGTCAGCGATTATAGACGCAGCAATTTTGTTCGCATTTTAATTGCTCTTTTGTGTGCAACGAATGCAACTCTTTACACATTTTTTCAATTGACAAAAACCGCTTGTATTTCCATGATATACATGTATATATGTATGTACATATGTACATATGTACCTGTCACGTACTTATGAGCGCCAAGAGTGGCAGACACATGCATACATAAAAAACTTTTTAAATACTCGTACAAGTTAAAACGTAAAGATTCGAATTATAATTTTCACAGAATGCTGCATGAAACTTTCAGTTAGGATTCATCATTTATGCATTGTCAAAAATATATGAATAAAAAGTACTATATGAATGAAAATAAACTTTTTCCATAAATCTTTGCCAAATATGTGAGAAATTTGTTTGGAAAGTTTATAATGAACAGCACATTGAAGGCCGAAAACTTAAAAAAACAACTTTTTAGTTTTGTAGGCAAGGACTTCAATGAAACAACTTTTTTTAAATTGTTTATATCTGTATCTTATACCTTAATAATTTCTATATTGCTGGATGCTACAGCTACTGAAATTTTGAGATCCTCCAAAAAAAATGTATTTGCCGGTGAAAAAAATAAACAAAAAAACCCAAACTTACTGCCTTTGAGTATCAGGTATAGACATTAATTAAAAAAAAAACTATTGGAAACTTTTAAGGTTTTAAAAGTATAGAACTTAAAAAAGATCAAGTTCAATACGAATTCCCCCTTTTACTTAAAATATTGAGGTATTTTCTGTTTCAAAGATATTTTTTATTCCCACACCGTTTTTTCAGATGCAATGAATTTTGAAATAATTTTTTTAATTATCCATATCCTTCAAATTTCATCATCCTTTAAAACAAACTCGACGTGAGTGAAAAAATCATAAAAAAGCAGTTTTAATACACTTGGCTCTGACGAAAGGGTTATCGATTATTTTAAGTGTAAATTTACTATCGCACGGTGTAATCAAACAATACAAATTTTCTATGTCACATGTACATATGTAAATACGTTTATAATTATTTGAATATAAAACTCATTATACTAATTATATGATTTTTAAAAATGTAATGGGCGGGTGGCTTAACACATTTCAACCAGAGATTCTTACTATATAATGCTTGAGGCTTAGTTTTGATTAGGTCAAAATCACTGACATCAAAAACTGCCTCAACATTCGGTGACTGATTTCGATATTGCAATGTATGTCAAACACATAAAATCATGAAAATTAGATAAGTAGAACATATCCATACATAGCTGCCATACAACCGACAGTTCAGATATTGCATTTTGGGCCAAAACTGCTTCATTAAATCAGCTAAAGACTTGAAAATTTCCACAAATTTTAATTATTATGGGGACTTTTTTTTAATATTGAATTAATGTTACATATGGCTCTCATACAATTATTCCATTCATGAAAGGTATGAAGCCTTCGGCATAGCCAAAGACAGCTTTTTTGACTTGTTTATAATTTGTGTACGACATCTTTTTAGATTCTGAGTTTACTGAATATTTTGGAAGTTGGCGTTCTCAAATTTTTGAAGATCTTCCCGAACTCGCATATATCATTTTGAAATTAGCTCCGTCCGTCGCGATGTCCCGCGCCCACCACTATTACTTGCCACCGATTCGGGAAAAAGAATCAGCTCTAAGCGTGGCATCAGCTCTGATTGTAAACAAACAATTTCCTTGCAATTGATAATCTATCAAGATTTTTATCAAGCAAGAAGCTCTTTGTTATTCTGTGGCAACCTTGATAAAACGTAAAGCTTCAGACTTCGGGATTTTTAACCACATGTGGGGTGAACAATATAATGAAGCAGAAACAGCTGATTTCTGTTTACTTTATATTATTCACCAAATAGATTCTTCTACATCGTAAGTATTTCATATATTATTCATTAATTTCTAAATTAATAAGTAACTTTTTATTAAATTTAATTTATAGGAAGTCGAAACGAGACCAAAAATGTCACGTGTCAAACGAAAATTATGCATAAACGTGTTATCACTCAACGGAAATGGATTACTAGCATCTCGTAAACTTCTTAAGTAACGCGCGCGATCTCTATTTTTGCATTTTTCCTTTTCGTGTAACAATAAAAATAGAAGTAAAATATCTTCTTCCATTCTAATAAATTAATTTTCACGCCTATGCACAAAGACTAAAACAGATGTTTTATTTGTCATTTGTCAAGAGCATTTGACGTCTTGACAGTTTAACAAGAAAAGAGCTTTTTATTTTTGACATAGAATAGAAAAATCTTGATAAATTGTCAATCTTGATAAATAAGCAAGATGTTGAATTTGTCAAGTGCACAGAATAGAGCTGATTAAAATAGAGTTAAAATACTTGAAATTGTATTTCGCAACTTTTGTTAATTTATGTTTGTGTTTTTTGTTTTTATTTACAAGCTTAAATTTTCATTGAATTCAAGATTTAGATTTAGCTTTCTAACAGCAATATTAAGAAAAAACATTGAAGGTAAATAAAATGATTGAATTTTGAAACGATTTTCCGTCATCTCTTGTCAAGTTTGGTTTTAAGACAAACCAGAACAAAAAATGACACTGAAGATGGCACTGAAGATGGCACAACGCCGAAACCGGTTTGTCTTAAACCCAAACTTGACAAGGGATGACGGAAAATCGTTCCAAAACTCAACAACAACAAAAAAATGGTCTGACCGATGAAAAATCAACTTAAAGGGTCAATTAGTCAAGACTTAACTTATATTAACTTAAGAATTGGAGACGGTTACTCAACATTTCTCGTCATTCATTTTTATGTTTACTTTTTTTTTTGTCTATAACTGTATTTTCAGCTATTTGAGGGTGCGCCGCCTATGTTACCACATCAAATAAATTCGTTTTAAATATAGTTTTTGCATACATTTGTTTTCAGAAATTGTAAATGCCAAGATCTGGTAAGCCTGATTCTCTCACCGCTCTCACGGCTCTCAATTTACGTAAGGCCGAAACTTAAGAATCTAAAATCAACAGATTCTTAAGTTTCTTACGGTAAGTTAAGTGTTGACTAATCGCTTGCACGGCTTTCCATATAACAGGTTGGCGAAAGTTAAGTTAAGTTAAGTCTTGACTAACTGAGCCTTTAGACATTCGCTTTGCTTTGCTTCAGAGTTTCGCTTTGACAGATAAGTTTAAGTACTGATGTTATATGAGTACTGCTAAATACAATGCGAGAAAAGTAAGGCAAAGCAAAGTTATGGCGAACTTTCATCTTTTGTACACTTTGACTACCAACTGTTTACATTTCCTATTTATTTCTGCGTGCGATTTAGAAAATTCACTAGTATTTCATAATATTTGGGCGTATAATTTCTTTAAAAAAAGAAAAATATGAATTATTATTGTTATTAATTTTGCATTTTATATTGTTATGTACTTTACACAGTTAGAATAATACGGAGAAAGATTAATTGAACCGATTAAATGTCATAGTGTAATTTTTAATGAAGCACGCACGTTTGAGAGAAGATGTGCTGACTACAACCAACCGCTAATATCGGCAGTTAAAAGCATATGTACATATGTATATAAGTTTTATATTATAATTGCAATATCTACTTTTGGCCGTATGCAAGCGTGATGGACAATCAATCTTTGGTCAATCATTTCTAAACAATTCGAATAGCAAATGAAACACCTCTTTGTTAACCACCCTCACCGTTTTCTTAAACTCCCATGGATCGGTTTTTATTTATTTTGTCGAAAGATGCTGCAAGAAGACCTGTTACAGGTTGGTCTTAATAAAGTTTATTACACTCGCATATTTTAAACATAAGTACTACTACTTAATTATGTCCGTAAAAAAGTATTAAACAAAATACGCGGAATAAGCACAAATCGCAATTCTAAACAAACAAACAACTAACGCAGAAGCTGTCGAAGCGTTCTATGTAGCAAACCTTCTACACCTAATGCTTTGTTGTTAAAGTTCGAATTGTCAAGTAAAGCGAGGAAAGTTGATTGTTTTGTTTTGTGGAACTGCGCTCAAAGTTCGCATATTTTAAACATTTTCCAAAACAGACACTCTGTAAGAAATGGCATTTGGGAGTGTTTATAGCATTTTTGGAGATTTTGCCATTTTTTTTACATAAGTATGTACTTCAAGAAAACAGTATAAATGTAAAAAAAAAAACAAAAATAAGAATAATTCATAAATATATGAAATCAACATGATCACAATTACAAAATACGAGAAACTCATACTTTGCAAAAATTTTTAATAACAGCTTTTAAACATGCATAAAACAAATAATTATAAAAAAAAATATCTGATGAACATGTGTGTTCACTTAGAAATAATGTTTTACGGATACCTTTTTAAAATAAAACTCAATATTTGCATGTAAATCACTAAAATATTTAATTTAATTCAAAAACAAACATAAACTGAACAGAACGAAACTTGACAAGGGATGACAGAAAATCGTTCCAACAAATATCAACATTCCACCCTGTCGGACAAGAGAGAGAAGAAAATACTACAAATAAAATAAAATACAGCAAATGATAGGTTAAAAATTTCGGTTACTGCCAAATTCAATTCTTGAAAAAAGAAGATAAAAGTGAGTAATCCAATCCAAATATAGAAAAAATACATATAACGTGCATTTTTTATGGTAGCATTTCTTCCCCTATTTGGAATACATACATAGATCGACGTTGCATTTTAAACAAGTATTTCTACATAGAATATACTTTGCATCCTTGTACCTTGCATATGCGTTTTACGGGTGTATATTCCGGCCAATGATCTAAGCTATCGAAACTGCAGGTGCCTTTTCATATCCTAGCCTCGGCTTCGAAGTTGATGGGATGTTGGAAATATCTGCGAACGCTGTTAGTCTAGGTCTTCCTCGTTTTCTGGAAAGATTTTGAACTGATGATCATGCTTGCAATCCATCAGTAACATCATTTTGAAATGCCAATAATTCCATTTTTTTATTATTATAATAAATGCGATATTCCAACCAAGAGTTGCATACTGCTAAGTCAATGAAATAATCAAGAATTCAAAGGATCCAATTTTGTGTCCGAATGGAAATTCGGTATAAGGAAAGCAAAAAGTCCAGCTTACCGACTCCTCCCATATATTTATTGTAGACACCTACAATATGAGGTTGTGGTACAACAATTTTTTGTTCTTTTGTTCTTTGGTTTCTTTCAATACAAAAATCACAATTACCTCTTCCTGATTTTTTCAATTCCTTTTCTGTTGCAATCGGAGCTTTTTCGGTACTGTTTCCTCTTTTTGTGCCTGTTGCCCATATACATATGTATGTACATATCTTTTTCTCTCAAATATATTAATAAATTAATTGTAGTAAACTAGTCATAGTTTATGGTTTTTATATACCGGAATTGTTTTACAGAGGTGAATGATAATATCTGAACGAAATTCTAATTTTGATTCCCCAACAATTGGGTGTTTTCTTTGGTATTTTTCGAGATCATATACCATCCAATTGGAGCTAAATAGACAAAACACTTTTATGCCCCATTTGATAGGCTTTTCGGGCATGTACTGTTTAAATCCAGTTCGGGCTTTGCACGGAATCATCATTTCATTAGAGCAACAGTTTTATCTTTAGGAATATCGAAAGTTTTTTTTGAGGAACGTATTTATAAGTGGACGAACTTTAAATAATTTGTCAATCGACTTCTACTCTACAGTAAACTTAATATTATTTCATATATTAATGAAATCTATTTTTGGTCATTGTTGACAAAATCGTTATGCCCATCTGGATTAGTTAGCTTCTCGATTAAAATAATAGTTTTTTTTTGTATCATTTAGAGTTTCCTAAAGCATAATTTTCTTCTTCTTCATCATCTTCGTCAGATAAATCTGAGTCTTCAAAATTAACTAAAACATTTTCTATTTGTTGAGTTTTTAGGTTATTCGACATTCTAATTGCTTACTATATTAGAAATCAAGTTTAGGCATAAGAAACGTTCAACCGCTTCAGTTTTTCTCAACCAAATGAAATATTTGAGTGTCGTTAAATTACCAAAAAAAAAAAACATTCAACCGCTGCGACTAAGCCAAATCATATTTTTATTTTTCAGTACCAGTGGCTAAAATTAAAAACGAAAGTGTCTAGCCGCTGTGAGCCTATTCAATAAAATAAAAAATTGTTTGCGGTTAGGTAAAATCTATGTCATGTGGCATGGTAAGAAGAAAAAAAAGGCGTACAGCTTTTTTGCACTTAAGCAATAATTTACGACTAAATTATGTGAAAATTTATGAAATGATCTTTTTTACAAAATATGAAACTCTAGAGGAATGCTCGCTTTCTCATAAGTTTTTTGATTTAAAATAGGCATTGATAAGCGACTGTGCCATATGGTATAGAATAATCGAAAAGGGTAAGATGCTCGCCCAATGCAAGCTGGGTTTGTTTGCATTGCTTGACCTGATTTGCGTTGAGCATTTTTCTTTGACCAAATGGGCGCCTTAAACACTGTCATAACAATCAGCTGATATTTAAAAGGAAAAAAGAGACAGAGATGTTAACAATAAAATGTGGAAATGTTTTTCGATTTTTTATTTTCTTTAGTAAAAATGTACAAATTAAACAACGCAAGTTTTAGATGCGCGAATATTTGAAGTGCTCTGCGCAAGCTTGCAAATCAAAATGAATTTGCGACAGGGATGTTACAAACCCATTGTCAAAACAATGTCAAATATAACATTTAGCTATTTAAAACTTTGCCGAACTTTAAGTGCTTGAAGCAAAGCTGCAATTTCTTCTCATTTCGTACATTTTAGTATTGTTCTATTCATTTTTGACATTCATAGAAGCAAAGCAAAAAAAGCCAGATTGCATTGGACCACCAACATTAGTTCACTGCTTTCTCATTTTCCATTTCTTATCTCGATCACGTACATACATAGAATGTACAAATGTACATACATATGTAAGTTCAACACAAACACGAAATATTTTAGCGGTCAAAACGGTCAGATTTATACAATATCGCTTTAATTAAAACTGTTGTTTGTTGCTTTTTTATTCGTAGAGATTTTTTTTATTTGTTTGTTTATGCTCTCAAATAAAAGCAAAATTATGCTTAATTGTATTTTTATAATAATGTTAACAACGAAACAATTCCGATGCAGTACATGAACAAAAAATTAAAAAAAAACCAAAAACAAAAAACAAAAAGCAGAAAGGTATCGTTTTAACAGCTGATATATGTCTGTGTGCGTGCATGTGTGTGTATGTACTTACATATGTATGCATACGTGCACTGAAATTATATACAGTGAAAGCTCTCATACGCGAACATCGATCGCCACCTTCTTTTTCTCCTACAAGAGTGTCGATTTATAAGAAAATCCTTAAAAAACAATAGTTAAACAAAATAAAAAAAAACTAATTAACTTTTTTAATGATTCATTTTTCATCACTTGAAGAAGCGTGTGCCGCTTTAAATAAAGCTCTGCTCCTCACAAGCCTGGACTTGCAAAATTTTCCCCAGAATTTACCAGAAATTGTTTAATTCGCTGGCAAGTGAGAGAGTAAATTAGTATCACTCGTTGTCACAACTTGCAGGATTTTAAAAAATTGTTTTTTATTAACAAAAGAGAAACACATTTGCGAAAATTATTGTCATCCTTTTTCTCTTTAAGTTTTTTTTTCTTTTTGATAGTTCTACCGGTCCAAACAAACCTTTTTTAAACACTTTGTAATTGACGTCATCGTATAAACTGGATTGTTCTCGCAAAACATTTCACTGATTAACTCAAAAATTTAAGAAAATAATCCAATTTAATTTTTTACTACGCCGCACAGTGGTCTGAAAGTTGAATCTAGCTGGCCAAAAGTCGGCTTCTCGATTTTGAATCATCTGGGACATCATTTTAGGGGTTTTCGGGGTTGCTGATTACGAATCCGTTATCAAAATTTCAAAATTCAAAATGGCGGATCCAAAATGGCTGACAATTTTAAAAGAAATTTTACTAACATTGTTCTTAATATTATTCAAAGGGTTTTTGGGGTCGCTGATTTCAAATCCAATATGAAAATTGCAAAATCCAATATGGCGTATGATTGTTCATAATATTTTTCATTGGGTTTTTGGGGTCGCTGATTACGAATTCAATATCGAAATTTCACAATTCTGAATGACTGATGTAAAATGGCGACATATTTTCAGGAAATGTTTAAATACATTTATGGGCCTTTGAAGTCGCTTATTACGTACAAAATACTCAAATTTTAAAATTCGAAAGTTCAACTCAATATGGCATGGCAGAAAAGTTCAAAAATATTTTGATGTAAATTTTGGTTATTATTCAAACCTCAGCTCGTTATTGATATGGGATATAATTCAGGAACAATATATCTTAAATAAAATAGTAATAATTCCTATAATTGTGAGCGAACATTTTATTCCATTTGTACAGTTGTATACAATTAAAGAATCATTAAAATAATCATGAGTTATTCTTAAATTAGATTCAATTATTTTGTTTTTCACATAACGAAGAGCGCATTGTTTGGATGATTCCGAGCAAACTGAGATTTGAATAGAGGCAGCGTTCAGAGAACCATACAAATCACGATTTTTCAATATCAATTCCGTTGTAGTGTGCGCCATAGTACTACGTAATGTTACGAATGAGTTTACAAACATGCAAAAGTTACAAAAAGTACTTACCTCTTCACCTGTCGTTGTTAAAATAATCTTTCGAATGCACAGCACCAACTTTTATATAATATAACACGCATCACGTAATTAAAATATAATTGATTTTTTTAATTTGATTTAAACTGACGCGTCGCGTCGCTTGCTTTAAACGCAAATAAGTCAAAAAGTGGCAAAAAGTGGCAAAAACCAAAAAGATTTTATGAAAATATACATCCTAATAAACACTTTTTTTAAAATAGTAGGTCGAAACAAGTCGAAACTTCTTAGTTACGTCATTTTGAAATTCAGAATGTAAAAGTAGAGAATACACTAATCTTTGTTGGCGATTCTCCAATGTAAACATTGAAGATAGAATAATGTGCTGTAAACTTTCGTAAAGTGTGCAAAATGGACTACCAAATTCATATAAAAATTGTTAAAATATGACGATTCGTCAGGTAACTAGTTGCATTCAATTGCAGATACAATTTTGATGGCTAAATCAGCTGTACCTAAGTCTCCGCAGGTTAGAACATTAATAAAGTTGTGCAAACATTTTTTTTTTGGTAAATCCATGAAAAAACAGTCTAGCTACACATACTACTACATGAAAAAAATAAAAAAAAAATTTTTTTAATGACTTGAGTTTTTCGACTTTTGGCCAGCTAGATTAGATTTTCAGACCAGTGTGCGCCGTTACAAAGAGCAGCGCAAAACAACACTGTCGAAAGAAAACCAAACCCAAGAAAATCAGGGGTCAGCTTTGTGATACAAAAAAAAATTGTTCGTATATTGGCAGTGTCTCACAGTGCGGCCGGAAGCTAAACGAACTGCCAAAATTAAAAAAAAAAGTTTCTAGAGATCTGTTTCTAAGCGAAAATCATTCACTGTAAAAGTCTGTACCAAGGCGAATCTATAAGGTGGTGTCGCCACGACAACACCAAACACAACGTGTATTTTGTTTTTGCTTTTGGTACATATTTATCAAATCTAGGCGAACTCAACGAATTCGCTTTTGTTAAAATAAGCTCAGGCGAATTGTAATTGACGTTTATTCACCATTGCTGAAAACAAAAAATTGTTTAATTGCACGTTGGCAAAAAGTGATAACCAAAAAACATTCGTGCGCGCTTTAATAAAAAAAGCTTGAGTGCAAGTATTGGTAAGGAACCATAACATGGATTTGGCCGAGCTAGAGACGTTTTAAAAAAAAAATTGGATTTATGCGTGATTAAATATAATTTGGAGGCATTTGAATATTTACGCAACAATGTTCATGTTTCTTTTCTAGCTAATGGATGTACATAGCTCAACACAAACTGTTCAGCCATCAAATGAAAGGACATCACCCAAACTGCCTCCAGCGCTGAAAGTGGTATGAACAACTCCACAAAATAGCAAAACAAATAGCTAAATTCACAACATCGCTGCACAATAAGACCTAAGGAAAGAGCGTATTCAACATGTTCTAAAACGATATATCTAGTATTGATTTAAGTACATTCGCAAAGCTTAGTATTTTTACATACTTCTGTGGTCATATGCAAACAGTTTAAGAGGACATAAAAATTATTGTCGGGGTATTTTAATGCATTCTAGGAATTACAAATCATTGGTAAAAACCAATGAAAAATTCGCACACAGAAATGCAAACACACAACCACAAAAACAAGTTTAAATGGCAGCAGATCAGTTGCTCTTGTTTGTAGTTGGTTTGTTTAAGGGAGAGGAAATAAACACAACAGCCAACTCGGTTAGCGTAGCTCAGCATTTAGAGTGTTGGCTTTTCAACTCGGAGCTCCTAAGTTCAAAGCCTTGGAGAAGTGGTTATGAAGAATAAAAATATAACTAATGAAAAATAAAGGAGTCTGAAGAGCAAATGTGGTGATTTCCGAAATAGTACTATAACTTCTACCATTTAAATAAGCTGTTGTTGTTTTTCCAAATAAAAAATCGTCTGCAAACTACACTCGAGCTCAATAAAATTGTCAATTATTAAAAATTTATAAGGCCGAAAACAACAAAAATTCGTTGAAATATATTAAATATAGAAATTGTAAGGCAGTTAGGATTGCAGTAGCAATAGTCTTAAGCAATATTGTAATAGAGCGTAAGTTATGTGTCTAGCCCGTAAGTAATGGAAATAGTTTTAAGCACTGTGTTTAGATCTTAAGTGGAATTTATATGAAAAGAACAAAAATGAAGAAGAACTCCATTTTGGGAGATAATAAAAAAGAGCCATCACAAAGAACGGCATCAACGTGTGAAGACGTGTTTCTTTATAAAAAGCTTGGATTGCTAAAGTTTTAAATAAAATCTTAAAAGTAAATCGGTTTTAAATAAATAACGCAGCGTTACACGTTTCCCTCTTTTCTTTACGGTGAAATAGAAGTGAAACTCGGCGTTTTCAATCTAAGGAAAAATTTAACGATTTGCTAATGTCGACTTAAGCTGTTATTACTTTTGACCACCGATCGCTTGAGTTGACAAACTCACAGAATTGAAAACAAAAGTGACAGCTGAAGTAGTTTAGATCAAATTTATTTGATACTTTTCAAGAACAATACTAGTAGCTTGGTAATGATAAATGTTGATTAGGTAATATTTGTAAGTAAATTTAGTATTGTAACTTAAACATTAAATATGCCAGTAATATATTTTTCTTTATATAACAATGCAATATAATCAGTGTTGGAAAAATAACTGATTTATATACATACATACATACAAACATGCATTCTTTTTAACTAATTAAGTTTTCTTTTTTTTTAGCGACAGAATATACTGGTGCATTACAATAGTACTCATTGTCGTTCCATCCTAACACAGATTGATACAGCGAATACAAAATTATGGTAAGGGATAAATTATTAAGGTGATAATTAGTAGAAAAACTTGAAAAATATTTTTTGGCGTAGAATACGTCTTACCTTACGGTATGGGCACCCATGTCAGGTTTTTATTGTTGTAATCTCTATTTCTTTAATTATAAGGAAACGGCTCGGTAACTTTTTTTAAAAAATTTTTTTGTAGTCAAATGAAGATGTTAGCTTTCGTTTGACATACATTTCATGTTGGTTGATATCTTCCTAATATTTAAATTTCTTAAATGAAAATTGTATAAACACATGCACACAAATATGTGTGTGGTGTTTGGTTGAGTGTGTAGTAGTAGTTTGTAGCGTGAATAGACGTTTATTTTATTACATAATTTTAGGCGGGAAAATTTAAGTAGAGTAAAGGCAAAGAAAGAGCTGCCAACTACTTCTTATTGGTGGTGATTTTAACACAGAAATCACTTCAAATACTAGATTGGCGAAATTTATGAGCGATACGTTTGGATTATATTCGAAATGATGCTCCCACAACTATTGATAACACAACCATTGACTTAGTTTTTGCGAGAAATTTAAATGTTAATTTAAAAACATATTTATCCTATTTTTCCCATCATAAGCCTATATTCTCAAAAGTAACTTTCAAATAATCAAATAGATTTGGGTCTGTTATTTATCATTTATCTTTACTATTGATAACTACCATGGACTTCGTTTTTGCGAGAAATTTAATTGATAATTTAAAAACATTTTTATCCTATTTTCCTATCATAAGCTTATGTATATCATCAAAAGTAACTCTCAAATAAAGAAATTCATTTGCTTGCATTATTTATCATTATAAATTATCATTATACATATGTTTTCTGTCTTATCGGATGGCGTATTCTACGTTAAACTTAATGGCCGTGTCTCTGACACAGCCTCCTTCTTTTTTTTAATTTCAGACATATATTTTAACTAACCGAGTTTTCTAAATTTTTTTCCAGCGGACATCTCATATCTATTGGTGTACCTTAAATTGTAATGCAATAACAACGATTGCAGCGTAAATCCACATTTATCGTTTTTTATACTGCTTAATTTATGAATATATAGTATGTATGTGTAACATATAGTATATAAGGAAAGATAACATTAAAAGAAGTAAAGACTATTAAATTGAATGTAACTTTAAATAATTGCGTACGCTTACTGTGGTTAATTTTAATGAATACTTAGTAATCCATTCTCGTAATTTAATTTTAATGTGAGTGGTCGACATAGTGGCCGACTCGAACAAACATTCTTCTTCAATTTATTTCCTTGAAAAGCACTTTGTCTAGTGCATTAATGTTGTAGAAAACAGATTCTAACAATTTAACACCATGCAAAAAACGTGACGATGGCTTCTTCAAAAAGCCCTTAGAAACCTGGTCCGCCCGCGTCATAGTATTTTCGGAGTTTTCGTATTCATCGAGGTTCATTTTGCTAATTATATATTCTGATATATATTCAAGAGCGTCCTCACGAAGTTAGATGATCATTAAGACCGCCTTTGCTGCTGATAGCACCAAACCAAAACGTCTTGGTTCAATCGGTTCGTCAGGATATATTCCACCTTTGATTTAGTATGTAAATATTCAAAAAGCATGACTTGCGCTCCGTTTGTCAGCAGTACCAATTTTTGAAAATATTCCAGCCCTTTCATTCTTGGAACAATTGGTGACAGCATAAACCCGTTCATTTGTGTCAACACATCTAATCGATTTGGAAGAGCCCTTCCGTAAGGTTCCTTTAGTAATAAGTTTATGAAAAAACGCCTAATTGAGATATTCCTTTAATTGCGATACCTTTCCAGAAAATGTAAAAGTTTCCATGGAAGAATTTAGGACACCAAACTAATCGTTGACCCGCTTGATAAAATCGGCCGTTTGCAACGGTTTGTACAATTCAAAGCACAAAGTATAACAGCGTTTGATTGCGATAGCAGTGGTATTTGAAAATAACTGTGCAGTTAATTTTACCTTTTGCCTTCCTGCAGTTATGCGTAGTTTGAATAAGCAGATTATGTAATGCAAATTTACAAACCTATTCCTTTGATTGATAAATGTTCCTCAGTAAGCTAGAATACGATAGATGCATCCGATTTTGAAGTCAGTGCCAGTAAACCAAATATTGTTCGCGACGACAAAAGTTCGCCTTTCCATATAAATCCCGCATCCAAGAAATTATTTCTTATTAGCTTCAGCAAATGTGGGGCATCAGCAAAGACAAAAACTTTTACATTTTCAACGACAGGATTCGGGAACCACGGGTTATCTGAATTTGATTTAATTATTGTATTTCATTATAAGCTTAGAGATAAATGCTGAAAATATGAATATAAAACGAATCGTACCAACTGTCACGCTTAAGTCCTTCCAAAGCCTGCGATTGCTGGTTCTCATATCGCACCCCACAGACACTACTGTAAAACCTATATTTTGCAGAGCTGAAATAATTACATGCAGAATTTCTTTTGACATTTGGCAGTCATTATTAAAAAAATTCAGGCTGCTTCCAAGATTTCAGCAATCTACGTGACATTGCAAATTGCACAAAATTTGCCGGCTTCCGAACATAGTCCACTATCTGGTCGTATTCGTATGCTTCCACAACCTTCATTTCACCAAATGAAATAATGCATTTTTTGTCATCATGACTTGGTTCAGACATTTGTTTCATTGAGTCTAAGAAAGCAGACAAAATACCCTCTTATATCGCTTTTGCGGTACCAGCGTTGTAGAGTCGACTCATGCGGAAGCGGAAATCCCTTTCCGTACAAGTGATTGTACGCCCGTGGGCCTGCTGCATGGAGGCATATCGCGTTTGAAATGCCCTCCCAAGTCCATTTTACATTTCTTGCTGTAAAAAATCAACTTATTAGATACATATGTACATATATTGTTCCGTCATTAATAAGAAAAAGAAAAGCATACAAGGAATAATAATTTTTCTCATTTGTCCTTCCGTAAAAATTTGTTTGAAGCTATCCAAGGATCTGTTCGCCGCCTTTAATGCCCTTATATCTTTTTTTAAGGTTGAGATCTCACACTGCGTATTCGACTTCAGAATAGCATAGCTTAAAGTATGTTTTAAAGCAATTATGCAATTCTTCACTATACATATGTATATACATATGAATATGTTCAGATGCACTTACTCGGTTTGTGTTTGGCTGTTTTCAACAAGCACTGAAGGTTACACAGCCATAAAACTATACATGATAATTGATTTAAAGCGAAAAGTTATTTATAATGAATTTCAATGTACATACTTAACGGAGGAATCTAAAACCAGCTCCTCAACGACATCTTCAAGGGTGTATGTGGATGTACAAAAAGTACGCGGTACACTTAAGCTAAATCAAAATAAAACTCACAATGGGCGCGTTCATCAGACACAACAGTTGAGTGTTTGTCTTAGAAACGCATAGTTGAGTAGAGCCGCTCAACAGTTGCCTATTTGACGCCATTTTTCCCATCATAAAAATTTTTCGCTACATGAAATCAACATGTTGAGTCAGCCTAAACAGCTGATCGAACATAGTCGTGCCTTCATAATCAAAATGCAACGCCGCTTTGTTAGGTGGCAGCTATAAACTTATTTTTTCAAATTCGCATTATTTATAACATAAAGTAACTAAAATATTTGAATTAATCCTTTTTTTACTAAATATATGCTTATTATATGTATATATACATATGTATATATAAATAATTATATACCTTTGAGCTGTTTAGTTATTAAAATTCTTTACTTTGGCAATATTTTATTTTATTAATTTTTAATTGTTTACATGTATCAGCTGTTCATTTGACACTGTATTCATCTACATAGCCGTTTCTAAGACAAAACTGTTGGGTTTAACAGTTGCCTTCAATTTCGCAACAGTTGAGCTCAACAGTTGTGTCTTATGAACGCGCCCAATTTAACTTTAAATACCAATCTCCGGACTTACTTCGTTTGTAAAAATATTCCGGAATCTTCGATATTTTGGGCTTCAGCATTTGAAAGCTCGAAATTCACCCTATATATGGGAATTAAGTTATATTAAAACTTCAAAAGTTTAATACCTGGCTGACTACTTACACTGTTTGATTACAAACTGAATTTTCTTCCACAACCGTAATTAAATCGATGTTTTTATTTTGTGTAGATGGAGAATTTGGAACAGCGTCAGGCAACAAATTCCTCTTTCGTCCAAAATTTTGAATATCGGAAAGTCAAAATTGATCCGCACATATCCTGTCGGCACTTGAAAAAAGGGTCCTTTATCACCTTTTAATATTTTTTCACGTAACACACATTTGCCCATCTTTTTTTAATTATTCGTATATTTCCCTCTTCGCAATATCGCACAACCCGCACAACAATATAAAATTAATTATTTTTAATTTATTTGTAAACAAATATAAAAATGTCATCAAACATTGTTTTGACAACAGTTTACCATACAAATTAAGCCAATCAGAAGACAGATCAATTTAGCATTTATGTACCGCAATGAAAAAGACAACGAATCAGCTGTTCTAAAAATGTCACCTGTATAATTTCGCCATGGTCTGTACCTTAAGTCCCCTCTTTATTTTCCGTCGGAATGCGGTCTTCTCCCAAGCTTAACATAATTGTAGTTAGAAGGGCGAGAGGTATAAGCGTGTGAAAGTACTTGGTGTAAAGGAAATCGAACAAACCCAAATGGAATCTTCGTTTGGAAGGCTAGTTAAATATGTAAGTAAAAAGGAAACAAAATTGTGACAAACCTAGAAAAGTATTTGCTACTACGAAGGCACATCAAATAGGCAGGCGCAACAAACTTTTCTTTTAACTTTTTCTTTCTTCTTTCTTTCTGAGTTTCTTCTTTCTTAAACCGAATGAAAATCGGTTGTTTATTAGCTAAGATATGGGCTAAGAAGTGCGCAAAAGCACGAAAATCGGGTTTTTATGGTTAAGTCGAGATTTTGGAGGTGTTTGACAAATTCCAAAATTGGATTCTCGTTCTACTAGATAAGACCTACAAGAAAAATAACATCACTTCCCAGGTATTTCGACATCATTATTTTTTGTAGCACTGTGTAATCGGCATTTAAGCAAAAGTTTTATTTCAAAAAATAATTTCAAATTTTTTATTAAGCTTATGCCAAGGCGAATTTAACAAGAAGGTGTTAAGGAGCCAGCTGGTTTTTTCGCTTTGCTAGACTGAACGTCAAAGGGCTTCGTTCTGATTGGCTTGCGATTGGCTGGCGATGTAAATCACCTACAGAAATTTGACATTCAGTCCAGCAAAGCAAAAACAAAATACATGGACGCATTTTACTTATGTTGGCTTACCACCACCTTGATAAATTCGCCTTGTGCTTATGCATTAAACATTTTTTTTTATGAACATTGGGGATGTTCCAGCGTCAATACTGCAAAGAAAAGCCGTCGTTTATTCTTAACCAATATTGAATTGAATTATCTATTTTGCGTAAGCATGATCAAAGGCCGACTTAATCATGAAAACCAGGCCTTCCCATCTTCATTAGTGTTAACGACGACTTTTATTTGTAGTGTTGCAGCAGTGACTGATGCTCGAACATCCCTATTCCTTTACAGATTTGATTATTATTTTTTTATTTAATACTTTATTCAATAGTTTTTATTTAATAGTTAATTTTAATAAAAACTTATAAGATAAAATATTGATTACAAAAATGAGGAGTTTGTTTATAAGTACTGAGGACTTGTCATTACAAAAATGAGTAGTTTGATTATTAGTGCTGAGGAATTTATAATGACAAAAATGAGGAGTTTGGTTGCCAGCGCTAATTACATTATAAGCATAAAAATTATTAGTTGTCTTACCTGTTAGAGCAAATAAGATATATTCTTCACCTATGTATATGAAATTTTTATAGGTAGGAAAGAGATATAAAATCACACCGACAAGGGGAAACTACTCAGTTTTTTCCCGTGCCTTGAACAAAAATGACTACTCTGCTAAGCACTTTTGTAATTATTTATAATAATGATATGAGAACATATTTGATTAACTGCTGTCTTGTAGGGTATATTATTAGATATATGTACATACATACGTAGAAAATCAAAAATAAGAAAAATCTAATATCAGAGTATTAATGGAATGTCTGACTCAAATGACATTTAAATTTGAAAATAGGTTGCCGCAGGTTTTGAAACAAATATATTTTAAAGCTATTTGGTTAATGTCAAAGGAATATGTTTTCTGATTGTCAACAATTACTTTCTTAAATTTAATTTCTACACAGCAATTAATAACAAATATTTAACAATTATGTAATAGTTATAATAAACCTTGCTCATCGGCTATTAAAATTTTATATCTGCCGTAGAGATTTTTTGGTAAAGTTTTGTTAGGGCCTTAGCGGCCGACTTGTACCTATAACTTAATGAGTTATTCGTAAAATAATCATTCAGAATTATTAAGCAATTTATACATAAACATAAACGCACAGTCCAGTTATTAATTTTTAATTTCCAATATTCATTCCTTTTGGAATTCCTGCGTAAATTCTTGGTTTTCTCTTTTAATAGTGGCATATTAAAAATATACAGCAATAATTATAATTAAACTAATGACGAGTTAAAAACGATAATGTTTGATGAGCTTCCTTTTGACGATCGAATGAAGAGGCGAAAACGCATAATGTTTAATCGTCTATTAAAATATACGTGCTCGACAAAACTTTTCAATTGTCGTTCCGATGACGAGACGCCAAATGTTAAGAATTTAAAAATTGTTTTATCACCTTTGTCAATATTACTTTTAACACATTCGCGTAAATTGCGGGAATTCCCGTCATTCATGTTTCCTTCAATAAAACAATTGCGGGAATTCCCGCGCTATTTGAATAGGGCTTTTCAACCGTCAAAAATGGTTCACTTCTTATCACTGCACATTTTTAGTGTTGGTAAAGTCGTGAACTACCATCCCTGACAGGCCAACCGCAATTCAAACAAATTTAATTTGGGGAATCCCCATTCAAAGTTAACGTGCCAGTCATTTGTTGTTTGTTGAGGGGAAGTTTCAATAAAACGAAATGCGGGAAATCCCGACAAAAGTGCATAGGAAATTCATGTGGTTGAAATTAATTGATTCTCTGAGTGTGACAAATGCGAAAGTTTACTTTTTCTTGCAAAACTAAAATAAATAAAATTGTTGCCTAAGTTGTACATGGTATTTTGTAATAAAATATGGCTAATAAAATATTGCAAAATTTGGTGGACGAAATATTTGGTGATTCAGAAGACGAATATTCATTAGACGAGGAGAAGTTTAGTTTCAGTGATGACGATGAGAGTGAAAATAACACAACATATCAGGAAGATTCCATCTACGAGGATGATACCGATATTTGCGAAGTGGAGTGTGACGATATTTGGCGTGAAACAACAAAACCAATACCACTTTTCCGCTTTGCTGCTACTTGGGGAGTTCAGGATGAATTTGATAGCGAAACATCCCCGCTAATGATATTTGAAAAATTGTTTGATAATGACGTCATGGAGTTATTAGTTTCTTCCACCAATGCTTATGGGATTCACTTGGAAGATAATGACCCTAAGCCTTCAACGCGAAAGCGGCCTAAGATGCAATTTACTGCAATAACAAAATATGAAATGCTTAAATTTTTAGGCATGTGCCTATTACAAGGCCAAAACCGAAAACCGTCGATAAGGAAAATGTTTTCGAAGGATATCTTATATTATCAACCAATATTTGGTGCTGTAATGTCTGGAAGACGTTTTCAGCAAATTCTAAGATGCTTCAGCTGTCATATGCCTTATCAACAAAAATATCAAGATACAAAACTGGAAAAAAAAAATGCCGATGCTCGATTTGGTTTTCAAAAACTTTCAAAAGGCGTATGAACCAGATACAGCCATGTCTTTAGATGAATCGCTTATGCTTTTCAGAGGAAGGTTATCCTTTAGACAATACAACAAGGGAAAGCGAGCTCGGTATGGTATAAAGTTTTACGAACTTACCACAAAGGATGGGTATATTTTAAATGTAAAAATATATGCTGGAAAAGATATTGGTGAAGAGATCACAGGATCCAAAAGAAAAGCTGTAGTTTTAAAACGTATGGCTCCATACCTCAATCGTGGTCATCATTTGTATATGGATAATTATTATAACAGCGTTGATTTGTCCAATACGCTACTGCAATATAAAACCCATTCTACTGGCACTTTACGTTCCAATCGTAAGCCGAGCCCTAAATGTATAATCAGTAAGAAACTGAAAAGAGGCGAGTATATTTGGCGAAGAACAGGAAATGTTTATGTGACAAAATGGAAAGACAAACGTGACGTTCTGTCCATAACTACGGCACATCACCCACGTCTAATCGAAATTACTAATAGAAGAGGCCAAAAGAAGATGAAACCAATAGACGTTGCTGCTTATAACGAGAACATGGCAGGAATTGATCGGGCCGACCAATTATTGTCGTATTATTCAAGTCCCAGAAAAACAATTAGATGGTACAAAAAGGTTTTATTTCACATACTGGACATGGCTGTATGGAACTCATTTTTCGTATACAAACAGTTTCATCCGAACTGCTCCTTTCTAGATTTTCGTGAAGAACTTATAGTAAGCTTGTTCAATCTACAAGCCAATGTTACTGAAGGCAAGGATTTGGTAAATCTCGTAACATCTCGCGGTCGCCCTCCAAAAGCGCAAAGTGCGACTTGTCCAATAGACATGAGTACCCATCACTTCCCGGAGAAAATTCCCTTCCCTTTCGGACATAACAATCAAGGAAAAAACAAAAGTTACCAAAAGAGATGTAAGGTGTGTTCAGAAAACGGAGTCCGGAAGGAGACAAGCTTTCAATGCAAGAACTGTCCTGACAAGCCAGCGCTATGCCCCGCCGAATGCTTTGAAATATATCATACCAGAAAATAATATTTGTATTTAATAATAAGTTGAAAAAATAAAAATATTTAAGTAAAAATAAAGAATTAAGAATTAAAAATAAAGAATTAAGAATTAAAGAATTAATTTAAGGAATTCCCGCAATTTCTTCCGCACATATAAAAATGCTCTTGAAAAATTAAATGCGGGAATTCCGGTAATGGCGGGAATTCCCTAATTTGTTCAGACTATTTAAAAAAATTAACCTGTAGAAAAAAAGCGGGAATTCCCGCTCTTCAATTTTGTATGGAAAAATTAAGTGATTATCTGGCAGCCACCCGCTAAATTTAAATGAACGCGAACGCAATATGCATATAAATCATGGCTTTCTTGTCAAAATATTTCTCTTTATTTAAAAGAGAACACAATTTAAAATTCACCATTTTTAACAAATAGCAAGAGCCGCTAATGATTTTTTGTTTTACTTTATTTTATTTATTTGTAAGGGACTCTTTTTTAATTAAATACAAGGAAACTAAGGAATCTATTTTGTAAAACACACTCCTGCAAAAACAAATCCCGGTACGTGATGATCCTACTACATAGTATAATTGTAAGATCAGAATCCAGACTGGGCATAAAGAAATGTAAACAAACAGCATCATTTTGACATTAGCTGTACCACTACAGAGGAAAAAAAATACATTTACAGCTTACAAATGCATTACTAAATTTGCCTTGAGGCAAAACAAAAGTACACATAAAAGGGATATATTTCTAATACTGTTTAGTTTGCTTTTACAAATGAGGGAAGGAGAGTGTCGAAATTTATAGCTATTCGGTTTACTGACATCAACTGTATCCACCATGAATTCAAGGTAGTTGATAAAATATTTTTGCCTTGGCTACCACTGAATAAACAAACTTCAGCTGCTACCATGATTCAATAATAAAAGGTTATGTACTTACTGACAGCTAAATTCTGACACTCCTTAATCTATAGTTGTATTTTGGAAGTACGCAGAAAGGGGGGAAAATGTGATCCCATTTTGCGAAAAAGTATTAGAAAAATACGTATTAAAATATTATTTTTAAGTAATTATTTCATTTTTGTACAAACTATCAAATATATGCGGAATTTTACCCTTCCATTTTATAAAAATAAATATGTGGAGTTTTAACTCTATTTTAATTCGCAAATAATAAAAATATAAGGTCGAACCATGAGCCAGCAGAAGAACTAAATTTAAAATGGAAAGGTCGCCAAAATCAATATTATTAATAAAAGTTTAAATTAAAAAAACTCAATCGTCGTGGTTGTGTATAAAAACATAATTCCAGTTCTCTATCGCACATATGTACATATATATTTTCCGAGAAATGCGGTCGGTGGTGGTACCGCCTCTCCCAATAATTTACAGTTTTCTCCATGACCATGAAACTGATTACAAAGTACGACAATGTAATTTTCATGTAAAGTTAAAAAATAACCAAAAATGTACGAAATAAAAAAGAACGAAAAAAAATAAACGACCAACATTTTTAACACAAAATAATAGTTAAGATTTCATATTAATTTTTGTATTTTTAATGAATTTCGTACATTTTTGGTTATTTTTTAACTTTACATGAAAATTAAAGCGCCATCTACCGGAGAAACAAAATTGTTTTTTAACAAACAAAAAAATCCAAATTTATTTACCTTTTCAAAACTGCAAAACTCAAGTATTAAAATCGGTTCACCCATTCTGTTTTTATAGAACTTTTTATAATAGTATTACATTAGAAGTGAAGTGAACCTCCACGGTCGTTTGAAGCTTAAAAATCGATTTTCTCAAAATTCTGACGTGCTACAGCAAAACGCCGAGACACGTATTTCTTTATTTTAAGCCTATTTTCATATTCTGTTAACATATCTCATGTGTATAAACCACTGTCGTGCTGTGCATATGTATATACATATGTAGATCCCTCAGTCTAACTCATCCCCAATTATCGGTTTTTTTATAAAAAAAATCCTACCTTTTAATGCAGGCTATAAGCTATACCTGCTTAATCTCATTCCAACTCGGTGACCCGTTTTTACATGATTGAATTACAAACATAAAAACTTTCAAATTTAAAATATTTGGGTTGGTCAGACCTATTCTATATTTAGATTTTGAAAATTTGGTCGGAATAGGAATAAATAGCATCGCTTTATGTACATCGAAAGCGATCATTTTTATTTTGCTTTTAAATTCTTGTCTCTAATTCTCTGAAAAGAAAAAAAATAAATTCTGATCATCTTAGATCTGAAGAAACTAATAACAGATAGAGTGGAAAGGATTTATACATTCCGATTAGCACAACGGGCCTGTAAATCTTTTAAATGCAAATAAAAATAAAACCACATGATTATTGTAGAAAATGTCACGATATACCCCATTTTTATTTTTATTTACACAAAAACGAAATCTTAAATAATTTGGTATAGTCTTCGGAAAAGTTAGTTAATTAAAAGGAACCTGTAAACAAAGTGGTTCAATTATTATAATGTATCCTAAGTTGCTATATTAGGGCGCAGTTACCCACCGGCGTGTACGTACCGTTCTGCAGTGATTAATTTCAATAACAAGGCTCATAAATTAGGTCGGCCGTTTATACGCCGGTGGACAACTGCGATCTTATATTTAACTTACGTGTGAGTGTGTGCGTCTAACGCAGGAAAAAAGTTAGAAGGCGGTGCTTTTGCACTTGGGCATGTATACACCAAACGGTCGAAAAAACATTTGAATGAAAAATGCAGTTGATATACCATTTAACTTACGTGTGCTTGCCCTCAAAAAGTGCTATAGATCGGCAGCAGGAAGACACTCCAGTCGATCGACGATGGACACTGTTGGGAAAATATATGTACATTCACAATTATAATCCGTGCGATGAGTCGGGAACGATGTTCTGCAAATAAATATGTATGTATGTGAGATGTATCATTGATGTAAACCAAACTGGTATTTACTCACGAGCTTCTTGGCCACCAATGATCAAATAATATCCCACTGAAGGGATCGGATTCTAAGTAGTGTGGTTAAATACACTGGAAATAAGGTACATATATAAGATGTTTCAATTGAAAAATTGTTATATTGTTATGAAATAACATTAATTTTTGCAAAACTCACTCAAATTCTTGCAATCACAAAACCAAATGTCAGCAGTGAAAAAATTATAAATTAGACAAACGAGTCAGTAATGCCAACGCCCTTTTTAGTATGAAGATGTTTTCAATATACTACTATTTCAAGTGAAAACTGTAGAATATGCAACATTCTTCATGAGTTAAGGAGCCGATTTATCATGCAGGAAAGGGTGAGCTGCTTTATTACAGAACCTTTTATTATTGAATCATGAGCTGCTACTATCTGCTTCCTGAAATTTAATTTTTTTTAATGAAATATAATAGGTCCGTTCCTTATCTCCCAAAAATAGTTAGAAATAGTCCGAAGTAGTCAGATTTAGTTCAAAAAGCGTTCCTTAACTTGAAAATCCTGTAGATGAGAGCAAAAATGAGAGAATAAAATGTGACTCTCTTTTGTCAGAAGTTGCAAGATTTATGGCCATGCCACATAAGACTTGCTTCGCTTTACGTGACATTTGTAACTTTGTCAGAAAAGCGAAAAACGCAAGAGGTATGCCACAATAAAACTTTGACAATACATACTTTTCGTTTGTTTATTGTGAGTTGTGAAAATCGCACGGAACTTAATAAACATATTTACATATATTCGGCATAATTATGGACATTATGTTTTGTTAATAGTTATTTTACTTCACGAGCCTTATTATGTTTAAAAAACATATCAAGGCGGAAAATGTGGGTAAGGGAATTATATCTTTGCTGCAACCTCCCGCACGAACCGGTCACGAAGTGACTTCCACCGTGCTCTGCCATGCTCCTCTATTATAAATGATAAAGCCTTTAGTAAATCATAACATATGTATATACATACATATATTTATATACAATAAAATACACGTACCAGAAACTCCCACAAAAGCCGCAACTGCCTGCCATGCCCGATCCTTTAGGTATTTATTGCGGAAGAGGTGGCAGCTTTTGTCATAGATGCTTGGCTGCATTTTCACCGCTTCAATTAACTTTTCCTCCATTTCTTTTGCTAAATTAAAAAAAACTGTATACTTAAGCATTTATTTCAGTTAAATTTTATATTTACCTTGTTTTTGTGGGAAAATTTTCAAATATACGTCGACCGTTAACAGACGAATGTCAGAAATAAACAAAATTGGTAAGAGCGAACTGTCAAAGTCAGCAAAAAGATGAGAGTTGCCCAAGATTTCGCTTCGCTTTGGCGACGGTGTTGCCTATGTTAGAAATTTCGTATAATTGCATGTATTCATCTTTGCTGTCAAAGCTAAACTCTGACGTAAAGCGAAGCAGAAGTTTTATGTGGCATGGCCTTTAGTCCGAAGAATTTTTGCTGGCAAATTCTTGAAAAGTGTCAAACTCAACTGACAGCTGACTTGTGTTAGAAAATATTAATACACAAAAAAATGAAATGAAGGTGGCAAGAAAATAATTGAAAATGTTAGTGTTGTGCTTGTGTGCATGTATTTTATACATATGTACATACATTTGTAAATATTTCTTGCAGATTAGTGATGAAAGAGTTTGTGGTGCTTCTGGTGCCAATTTGAATGCGCAAGAAACTTCCTAGTGAACATTTAACATTAATCGTTAAATTATTCATTTTTATTTTTAAAAAGGTACCAAAGCTGCACAACGATCAAAACAAAATTACAGTTTTATTTGATATAGTTTTGTTGTTGTCATTCTTCGGACTAAAAATTGGGGTTTTGCGTTCCTTTACTTTTTTGTGTTATTCTCTTTTAGTGAGCACATTTTGCTTACGCTCTTGCATTTTGACACTTTTCAGATTTTAGTCAGAAAATATAAGGAACGGACTTAATATCAATAACAAACATGCAATGGCTGTGTTCAGAAGTTGGTTGCGATTTCCCCTTCTGAACGCGTAGTTGTGAATTTCTGATCAGAAAAACAGTTTTAATTTTTTCCACCTCTTAATTTTTCTGCTCACTTGGAATACAATTTTGTGTTTATTGAGTTTGACAAAATCCCTCAACTTCTTAACATACCCAATAATAAGTAAAATATGAAAATAAACAGCGTGAAAATACAAACGTTAATAGAAAACAAGAAACGGAACATTGACAGAAAGAAGTCAGAAGCATACATTTACAGAGCAATAAAGAAGGTGAATTAGATACAGAGGCACATTGGTTGATGCTTACGACCTTCCTGTAAATACATTTTTTTCGCACATTTGTTTTTAATCACAAAATCATCCACAACGAATTCCTAATTATTGACCCCAAAAAATCCGAGGACGAAATTGGGAATAATTTCTTTAAAGGTCCAAATTTTGGCTGCACTTTTGGACTGCTTATCGTTTGTGGTAGAGTATTTTTCATGGGAAAATCCCAAAAATAGAGGTTCGAAAAATATGTTCGCTTTGAAGAGATGTCTGCTTGTTAGAGCATCTGTTTTCACCTTAAACCCAGTGTTGCTGTTGAAAAAGAAGAAGAAAAGGTCAACATATTTGCTCTGCTTTCTATACTGAAGTTATAATTTTAATATGTAAGTATATTGTGAATAAATACTACGAGTAATTCAATATTTCATAAACCTGCAAACATTCATTTACATACACAGATATCGAGTTGCTGCAAAGAGAAGAGTTGCATTTGCTTATAAAACTTTACTTTTTTTTTTTCCTATGTAAGCGAGTTAAGAATAGTAGATACTAGGCATGCCCTTTTTTAGCTCCCGAATATCCTGGGACAAGTCTATTCAAATCCCGGAATTGCAGAAAACAGTGAATTTAATGGCCATTTATTTTTCAAATTTTGTATCATTCTTAAAAATTCCCCTTTCAAGGGTAAAACAAAGCCTTTAGAGAGTTCGCAATCGACAAATAACACAGCTTATTAACTCCCTTAAGGCTTTGTTTTTTTCTCGACATTATAAATGAGCTGGAGAATATCCCACTCGAGTAGAAAATGACCCTCATTATGAAAGCGATGTTAATAGAACTAACGACGAGGTGCCTGAAGTGGATAAGGAAGAAGGTCTCAAAGATAAATTGCATCAAGTTTTAACGCGTAGCTCGCAATTGTCAAATAATTGAAGGCATAAAATTTATCAGAAGGTTTGGAAAAAGAAATTTATAGTTTTTGTAATGCGGCGATAAGTGGCCGCTGTGGTCGAGTGGTTAGCGGTGCGTGCTATTACTCAGTATGACGCTGGGTTCGAGGGCAAGTAAAATCTAAATCATAGAAAAGTTTTTTTCGAAAAGCGGTCACCCCTCGGAAGGCAATGGCAAACCTCCGAGGGTATTTCTGCCATGAAAAAGCTTCTCATAAAATACATCTGCCGTTTGGAGTCTGCACAAATTGGAGGTTCCCCCTATTTGTGTTATAATATAAAGACGCACACCACAAATGGAAGGAGAAGCTCGGCCAAACACTGAGCTATATAGTAGAAGCACCAAAATTATTATTATTATTATTAATGAGGCGATAAAGGGAGAGCATTTAACTTTTTGTCGACAATCCAACCAACAAGTGTTGAGGCGCAGCATTGTTGCTCCACTGCATATTTTAAATGCAACAAATTTAGGCCCAGGTTGGGTGTTGTATTTAATTTCTACTTGAAGTATTTCTTTTTTTAGTGAATGTTAATATATTAATATATAATATTGGTCTCAAACAGTGATTCAAAACAGTTTTACTTTATGTATGTAGGTGCATTTGCTTCTATAATATGTATGTATGTATGTATGTATATTGGTACTTGAAGTATAAATTATTTTGTATGTGTGTCATATTTTTCCTTTGGTTCCTTTTTTTCTTGAAAATACCAATAAATACAAATCGTTCTTCTTTGTTATATTATTGTTATTTTGTATACTACTATGATACAACGATTACAGACGTGTTACATTTTTTGGCAAATTAAAAATTACGAATCAAAACTTCGTGAAATTCGTGATCCCGGGTTGTCCCGAATACCATAAATCTTATAAAATAATATCGTTATTGAATGTATGGAAATGTTTATATATGAAAAAGAAAGTATTTTAATTATTGTGTGAAGATATAATATGTAAACATATTTATAATTAAATCCAAATAAGCGAATATTCAAATCCACTGGATTAGATGCTCTTTAACCCTGCATTGGGATCGTGTTTTTATCACGAGCACGGTAAAGAAAACTATCGTAGTTAATAACTGCAAACTTACATAATACCAATTAAATATTTTTAAGTTACTTTGACTCTTGTTAAATTATAATGAAAGGTTTTTGGTTGGATTTTACTTAATTTTATTGTTAATTTTGGCAAAACGGGAAAACAGAAAAACGTAAACACAAGTACGAGTATCAATATGAAAAACTAAAACAAAAACGAATTCAATTATTATATGTTTTTGCAAAACGCTTTTAAACAAAACATGCTGTGCACAATTTAATTTTGTGTTCTCCACAGATACTTATTTTTCATTTTTTGCAGAAATAATCTAATAATTAAATTTCAAATCGTAAGTGGAAGTACATATAAAAACAATCTAAATATTAAGGATCATTAACACTTTGAGCCCCACGTGCCCACCCGTGGTCATTTTTTTTCTGTACCGGTGGACCGCGTGCTGACGAAGGGTTGTGCTTTAGTTGACCAAAATTTGTTTACTTAGTTTTATTGATTTGTTGCAATTGGGGGGACTTTGTGATATTTATTTTTGATAAACCAAATGTATTTTTGTTGTTTGTTTAATTTTTTTTGTGACCACCGGTGGTCACGTTGTCCCAGAATGTCAAAATACATCTTGGCCCAAGTGGCCACCAGTAAGCATACTCTAATTTTATATTTTTATTATTATTTTACAATTTTATTGAGCTCAAGCCCAGTTTATGGAAGATTTGTTTGTGAAAAAACAACAACAGTTTTTAATGGTTGAAGTTATAGTACTATTTCGGAAATCACCACATTTCCTGATCAGACTTCTTTTTGATTATTAAATTTAATTAATTTTTAATTTAATTTTTCATAACCACTTCTCTCAGGCTTTGAACCCGGGAGCTCGGAGTTGCAGAGCCACACAAACAAGTTAAATAGCGGCAGATCAGTTGCTCTTGTTTGTAGTTGGTTTGTTTAAGGAAGATGAAATAAACACAACAGCCAACTCGGCTAGCGTAGCACAATAGATAGCGTATTGGCTCTGCAACTCCGAGCTCCCGGGTTCAAAGCCTGAGAGAAGTGGTTATGAAAAATTAAATTAAAAATTAATTAACTTTAATAATCAAAAAGAAGTCTGATGAGGAAATGTGGTGATTTCCGAAATAGTACTATAACTTCAACCATTAAAAACTGTTGTTGTTTTTTCACAAACAAATCTTCCATAAACTGGCCTTGAGCTCAATAAAATTGTAAAATATTAACATTTAAGAGGCCAACAGAAAAATGAACAAATATTTTTATTATTATTATTATTTGGATGGGCCCACTTCAAGAACCACAACAAAGGGATTATTGGTCCAGGAACCTACTGTATAAAAATCAAATTCCTACATTTATGAGCAAAAACAGATTTGAACATTTTTTGAGCATGTTTCATACTTCTGATAACGAAAGCCAAGCAAATCTGAATGATCGTCTTCGCAAAATATCTGACGTTCTAAATACGCTCCAGTCCAAGTTCAAATAGGCGTACGTTCCAGAAAATGTCGTGTGTATTGACGAAAGTAACGTTCCATTCCGTGGAAGGATACATTTCCGGCAATACATACCTAATAAGCGGCATAGATACGGCATTAAAGTTTTTAAACTTTGTGCAACAGGAGGTTACACCTGGTCATTCCAAGTCTATACAGGCATAGTGAAACAGGACGATACACAGTTTCAGAGACAGTTGTAACTGAGTTAATGGATGGACGCTTAAATTCAGGAAGAACTCTCTTCACTGACAATTAGTATACAAATGTTTCATTAGGAGAGAAGATGATTCAAAATAAGACCCATCTCGTTGGAACTCTAAGAGCCAATCGAAAACAGAATCCTCCAGAAGTAATAAAAGCAACATTAAAAAAGGGCGAAATAATTTCCCGACAAAATGAAAATAAAACAGTAGCACTAAAGTGGAAAGACAAACGCGATGTATTATGCTTACTACAATGGTATAAACGTTTACTGTTCCATCTAATAACTTCTACCACAACTTTAAACGCTTTACATATGTATATTTAATACATTGAATGGAAAAAGGATGAATATAACGCGATTCACGGAATTAATTGTTTCAGGACTTTTATATTCAGATGCGGATATGATGCGACCATAGACACATATTAAAAGAATTGGAGGGTCAAAAGAGAGTGACCAAAAAGAGATGTTTTACATGCTATAAAATAATATCAAAGAAACACAACGCGGCGTATGCGCGAAAAAATGCCAAAAGGGTGAACACTATTTGTGAACAGTGTGAAGAAGCAATGTGTTTAGTGTGTTTTCAAAGCCACAGATAAATCATTATCCAGATTTATTTTTTTTCTGAATGGTTTTGGAATAGTTATATTCATCTGTTTTTTTATATAATTATATTGAATTAGACTTGTTTTCGTTGATAAAATCTATTTTTTTCGTAATGCTATACAAGAAAATTAAAATATATCTTACTTTTTAAATGCTAAAATGAAGTTTTCTTACCTAAATTTAATTCACTATTTTTTAGGCTTTAGCAGACCAAATTACAAAGTCCAAGTCAAAAAGGTTTACATCCTGGGACCGAACTAATTTTATTTCAATGGTAGATGTATGTAGAACGTTTCCACCGGTGATCACAATGCCGGTAAATAAAACACGACGTATGACCACGGGTGGTCACGAAGTCCCATAAATCGTCAAAATATAAATGTCCACCGGTGGGGCACGCGGGGCTCAAAGTGTTAAGAAACTCACATAAGCAGTTCACAGTAAAAAAATAACGCAAATGGTACGCTTTTATATTTTTTGCTATAACTTGTTTTCAGAACTTAACACGAATAAGCTCGTCTGCACACTAAGAGAGCTAAACTACTGCTTGCGCTGTACAAAAAAGCTGGTACTGAGGAATAACGAGACAGAAAATAAAATACAAAAATAACAAGTAAGAAAAGCTAAATTTGAGCGAAACCGATTTTTATATACCCTCGCGATATATTTTTGTGAGGTCGGTGACCCTGATTTCATACAATTCCCGCTTCTTTGTATCAAATCGCGCTTCTTTGTATCAAATTGCAATATTTCTTCGAATAAATACTGAAAAGCGAAGTTTATTCCATTTAAAAAATTTCCGTTATATGGAATGTGAGCGGGGTCCGATTTCATAAATTATTGACGGTAATGCTAGTGGTATCAAGACAATATGTTCACCAAATTTTGTGACGATACCTTACATCGTTGTTGAGATACTTACAGACGTTTTTTATAAGTGGGCGTGGTATCGCCCATTTTTTTAAATTTTACAAAAATCAAGTTTATTAATTAACTACATATCGCTCTAAATATCAAATTTCGATTAATATGTTCCAATAGATAAGGAAAAACCCAAATTTTTGTATTATACAAAATTTACGTTATATGGGAGATGGGCGTGGTTATGAACCGATTTCAAAAATTTTCAACGATAATAATAGCAATGTCAAGGAAAATATGTCCACCGAATTTTGTGCCGATATTTAATACTGTTATTGAGATACAGACCATTTTTCATAAAGGGCGTGACAACGCCTATTTTTCAAAATTTTATAAAAACCTTACTTCTTAGTTCAAAATCGCTCCAAATACCAAATTTCACTCAATTTGCTGTAATAGATACCGAAAAAACAGAGTTTTTGCATTTTAAAAACTCCCCATATATGGGAGGTGGGCGTGGTTATGATCCGATTTGAAAAATTTTCTACGGTAATAATAGCGATATCATGGAAAATATGTCCACCAAGTGTTGTGACGATACCTTACTTCGTTATTGAGATACAGAAATGTGTTCCTTAGTGGGCGTGGCAACGCCCATTTTCAAAATTTCATAAATACCTAATTTCTTAGTTCAAAATCGATCCAAATACCAAATTTCACTCAATTTGCTTTAATGGATACCGAAAAAACGGAGTTTTTGCATTTTTCAAAAACTTCCGTTATAGGCGTGGTTATTGACCGATCTTGACCATTTTCAAAACCAACCTACCCTGTCCATTGTTCTACCCTGCATTCTATGTACAAAATTTTATTGAGATACCTCAATTTTTACTCAAGTTATTCTAACCACGGACAGACAGTCAGGGCTAAATCGATTTCTCCTTTCATTCTGATCATTTTAGTATATACATACATATGTATATGTATGTCTATTTCTATCTCGATTATTTTATGCTGTTACAAACAACCGTTATGCGAACAAGGTTGTTATACCCTTGTGTACAAGTACGCTCGGGTATACAAACTTGCTCGTCATTTTGACGAGCAATACCAATCCAGCGTTAATTTGATTGGAAAAACGAGAGTGCAACAACTATGGTAAAAACTCCTCACTAAAAACTCTAGAAATTGCAAAAAAAACACAGTAAAAATTGCACCTTTTGTGGTTGGTGTCCCAGAAAACCAGAAGAAAATAAATTAAGTTCCGTATAAAAAATTTAATTCTCCGATAACGGAATGGTCCCAAAAAGACAGGTTCCTTCCAAGCAGTTTTATCTGAACTTGAACTTTTATTTTGTTAGACCAGTAAAAAAACTTAGCCAATTATTATTAAATTTTGGCCAAAATAAAGGTCCTCTCCCTGTAATAAGCATACCGCTTATCCAAATTATCCAATGTTTATTATTAGAAAAGGATTTTTATTTCAACTTTAAAAAATATTTGGCCAAGTTTAACTGTTATTCCTTGAATAAAAAATAAAAGTAGGGATTTATCAGATATTATTGGATAATTTCCCATACAGTTGGAAAAATAAAAGGAATGCAGAATTCTTGTCCAGGAGTTCCTAAGATGAAAGGAACATTGTTAAATTTCTTCTACAATACAAATTTTGGAACGGACTAATAATAATAATAATCCTAACGGTTTTATCCCTCCATATCCGCCCGACCGACGCGAGCGACTATTATAGCATTGAAAAAAAATAAGATAACTGCTATTTTCGGTCCCTGTTAAAAACCGTTTCGGTTTTACATATTCATAACAAGAGAAACAATTCATTAGTAGCATTGTTCTGTTAACATTTCCTGGAATAATACCTCAATTGAGGCAAAAGTGCACAGTTTTGGAAAAGGGTCAAAAACTCAAAATTTTCAAGAAGTCGGATCAAATAGTATAGGCGCTTGATGGTCAAATTCAGTTGCACAAAAGCTAAAGATTGGGAGAATATTTGCATTTATGATGCGGTATATAGGGGTGATTCTTATTTGGTAGTTTTCGACAAATAGTCTGGTAAAAATTGTACAACTCAACGAGATATACTTAGTTCCAAATCTTAAGTGGACAAAAGCGGTTATGGCTTTTGAGCACGGAATTGTACTTTGAAAATTCGAGTAGCGAAGGATATGTAAGTGTGCGTAAAAATATTGCGTGAATACAATTATTTGCATATTTTGCTACAAGCGATGGGTTAAAATCTTAATTTATAAATTTTCCACTTAAAAAATCAAAACGGAAAACGGGGAAATGCACCAAAAAGCAGATAATAAAGTTTCTGCGAAGAAACTAAATCGAATAGGAGCTTTCGTTAAACCTTTGCGCTCATTTTCATATTGGATAAGCGTTGTAGCTAATTCGAAAACTTTATAAATAAACACAGAACAAATAAGGATTACAAACAAACAATTACCAACAACAATCGCTTAACTCACGATTTTTAAATGAAATCATTGTAAATAACCAACTAAAGTTAAGTTATCGCTAATTTGCGTGCGCGCCCAAAACTATGCAATACAAGAATTGAACAGCAACTGAATGCGAGAAACCGAAAAGGCTTGTTGAAAACTTTTCGACGCTCGAGACGGAAATCGCTCAACTGATGATGAAGTGGAATAAAGTGAGACAACGTTTCCGCTCTGCAATAAATCGCAGGCGAACAGTTTCACATCCCTACCCACTCTTTGCGCGCACTAAAGATGTTCTTTCCACATACATATATTTTGAGTTTATTTAAACACCGCGACGTCTTCGCTGCTTTCCAGCCAAAACTTTACTAAAATTTCTGTTTATTTTTTTCCTGTTGATTGTAATCAGAAAAGTTTTTCACTTGGAAAATATTACCGTTCCCACGCAAACATTGCAGCCACGTAGCGCCTTTTGTGCTAAATTTTTGTGTGCCTCATAATGAACTTACGAACAGGCAATTAGCTCTGCAAATTTCGCGTCTAAAATGAGCAAAAAAAAATATTTATGTTTATAAAGGAAAACATGTTTTGGCTTGTTATCTATTTTAAGGACACTCCAAAGTTTGTTTCTTTTCGCAACTATGAAAATCTGTAGTTTTATTAAGAGAGCAAAGGGTTAAGCAGCAGCCGACAACTTTCAAAGAAGAAAAAAAAATTTGGATATGAAGTATTAAGCTATTTGTGTGAGATATCATCTATTTAATTATTTTAACATCGCATTATCTACATATAAGGGCAAAGTAATTAACTTGTAAGTGAAGTTGCAGTACATAAGAATAAATAATAATTCAGACACTTAACAAAAGGGATATTGCTGGTCGCACTTTTCGTTAATTTATATGTTTGTTTACATGTATGTATAAATGTATGTGTATATTTCAGAGCATGAAAATAGGCAATATAATTGTAATAAGCTATTGTCGGCATAGTCTGCTTTGAGCGGATGAATATTTGTACACCGTCCGCCAATTTGTTTTTTAATTTTAGTCAAACGGACGCTTTGGTAAAAAAATATGTCTTTAAAAAAATGGTGTAAAGTGGTGTGCAAAACAACAGAAATTCCATAGAACTCTCTATTAGGAAGTTATGAAAAACTAAACCTACTAATATTATATATCATTATTAAGGCATCAGCATCATCTCTAATATAAAAAGTTTAAGTGCGGAACATTGTGAGCAGATTAGCCTTTGCAAGGCAAGATTAACCTATTATTTTTCCTCTCTAGCCGCGGAATTTTATAAACATATGACTGCGGGGATTTTTAATGTCTTTTAACTTAATGTAGGTTTATAAATACATGCAGTGAATGTCACTAAAAATCGAACAGCAGAGATCAGGATTATATTTCTAAACTCTTTCTTTCTTCATAACAGTTACGAAAATTTATAAAAACTTTTATGTTAAGCCGAAATGATGATTGTATTAATTTTTTTGTGTAAAGTTAACAACATTGCATGAAGTACCCTTAAGTAGGCGTCACTGAAAATCGCATGTCGTCCCATGGATGGCTGCATGGATCAGTTGAAGTATTTGAGTATACGTAAGGACAGCCTTAAGCGCTAAAAAGATGGAAATTTTTGCAATATGCAAGCTGCAGATACCAACAAAGGATTCCCTAAAATATTTTTTTTTGTTAAAATTGAATAAAATGTCTTTTATCAATGTTAAATAATGGCTTTCTATATAAAAATCTATTTAGATTTTAGTTTTTCCAAAAAGTCTACATAAGTAATGTACGATTTTGAGTGACATTCACTGTAAATGAAAACTTTCTGAAAAATGAAACACTAAATCATTGTTTTTTATTTATTTTAAATATTTAAGGCTAGTTTTTCAGCGCTAGTTTAAAATAAATTTCAACAATGTTTTCTTTAACTCTAATAATTAGGAGTTAAGTCTCCATAAAAATTAATTATTTTTAATGATGTACTTAAAGTTAGGGAGACTGAGCGAAATTGAGAAAATGTTCACTTTCAAAATGCAATATCTGAACTAACGGTTGTATGGGTGCTATATATTATATTTCTTTGATCGATATGATTTTCACTGCTTATATATATGTACATACATATGTAGCTTAGAATAGCGGACCTTCGTACAAAACTTCAAGCTTTTTGCTGCTTAAATATAGAAGTTATGGAGCAAAATATAATATCTGAACAATCGGCTTCTATATACGTTATAGTCATCCGATCTTACCGGTTCCGACAACGGTATAATAAATTATAAAAAGATACCTGTCTACCAAGTTTAATTCAAATAGCTCAAACATTGAGGGGCTACTTTGCGTTCAACCAGACGGACAGAAAAACGGATATGACTAAATCGACTCTTTTATCCATTTGGTACTACAAAAATCGGACCAAATTTTCCATGAAAGCAATGAAAATTCCAAAGCAAATCTTGGGAGCATTTAATTTTCGGCCATCATGTCATAAAATCGAATCGGCTATAAATTACTTAAATAAATGCTAACAACCTTAAGTATCTAAGATGATTTGTACAGAAAAAAAAAATATATTTTATTTGTTATTGTTTGGCCAAGAAGAAAGAAATCTGATGAGGAGATTTGGTGATTTTTGAATTTATGCAAATATACGACACTGTCTTTCAGTTTTTCTGTCTGCACTCCCCTAATATTTTCTAGTTGTAGGTTCCAAAAAACTCCAGACCTTGTAGATTTTCTATTCGGGGCAGAATATGCAGTGCGGCCAAGGTAATAGTATTGTGGCGATATTCCAAAACACGAATGACAGAAAAAAGTAGAAAACACGATAGAGATTTCGAGAAATCGAAATCGAAAAATTCGCAGTCGAGAACTTTCGAACCTAAGTCTCTGGTAGCTAATCCGCCGTCCGTTATAAGATATTCGTCTAGGTATTGTTTGGCGCTTATGTTTCAATATGGAGCATTGCTCTAAAAAGTGTTTTGCAGTTTTTTCCTCTTCCCTGCAGAATATGTAATGCTCTTGCGTATACTTTTATATTACTAGTTTATTCAGGTGATATTTCTGCCGATAGTGTCCTGTAAGAATTCCTGTGATCATTCTTAAACTATCCATTGATAGGTTCATGCATTCTCTGGATCCTCTTTGGTTGTAAGTACCCAAAAGTGGCTTGATAGGCGTGATAGGTTGTATCAGTATAATTCTTTAACATCTTTATTTAAGTCACTTTCCTTAACCAGCGTAGTTGATGCCGTTCCCAATGACCTGACACCCAAACTTTCTCAAAACCGGGTTTGAGGTTACCTGGGGAGATGTGAGAGCCTTAATAGCTGCTTTACTGTTTGATAGGATCACAATGCTCCGTCCCTGGTAGTTACGCCTGATGTTAAACTCCACACATATTTCTATGGCATACAGTTCTGCCTTGAAGATAGACATTTGTGCCCTCTTGGGTTCCGAATATTTAACCCTAGGACAAGCTCCCAACTCCGGTAACCCGTTTATTCAACGCGCGGTCCGTGTACCAGGTAATAAATTGATGGTTTATTTTGTAGCTTTCGGAAAAACCCACCAAATTTCTTTTGCTGCTCCATTAGATTTTGAGTATTTTTGTGACACTAAATTTGGATTTCATAGGACCTCTCGGTATTGTTGTTTTGCGGTATCGTTGTGTAAGAGTATTAAGCTTCCTCAGACACTTCTCAACCCCAATATTAATTATAGTTAGTTTGTTAAAATTTTTGGGCCAACATTTTTCGCTCTACGCTAAGTACAAATATCTTCTGTTTAAAATTGACAATTTCGAGCTCAGATTTAATTGCTAAATCTTCAATTAAATTTTTAAGTTTTTTGTTAGATCGTGAGATTGTTTTTAAACCAGTGATCTGTCCATGTTCCAAATTAGAAATGAAAGTTTTGGTTTTAAAAGCGTTATGAACATTTCAGACCACACTCGATCCACCGTTGATCAGAAGAAACTTGCAATCTCTCATATTCATGCCAATCAGTTGCCCTCAATATGACATGTAGTGGAATCCATAAAAGCCTTAAACTAAAGTATTATAAAACAGTTGAGAGGAAGGGCAGACATTCCCAAACAGTCTCGCCCGCAATGTCTGCTTGGCTATTTGAGTAAATTTGCATTCCCTGATAGACGTTTGCACTTTCGAGCTGAGACCAATCATTTTTCTGACGGCTTCCTTGTCTGCTAAAGAACCTAGTTATAGTCCGGAGTTCTCTACAGAAACACCTTCAGAGGATTCCGCTCAGAGTTCTGAGCATTTCTATTTTCCTATAACATATGTATGTATGTGCATATGAATGCATGTAGGTATTTCTATTTCAATTCTGTTGGGATTTTATAAGTAAACCGACGGTATAGATATATACAACCATACATGCATACATAATATAAATCAATGTATATCCTAGGGTGATTGACTCTGTTTTTTCAAACCGGCTTTTTCCCGTTTTTTTTATAAATTATTGTACAGTTTTCTTGAAATCTTAATTTTTCGAACATCGAATACATTGGTTTTTTTTATCTTCAAAACCGGTTTCTTGTAGTTGTGAAGATATAGCTTTTGATACAAATATGGCAGCACATCGCCTAATTTTATATTTCATGTTTTTATTGAAACGGCAACCACAAAATGCTTTTCAATTAGATAAGACCATTATATAAATTCAAACTCCAAATAATTTAAAGAAAAAACCGCAGAAAAAGATGTTAAAAAGATTTTATATGTTTAGACAAATGCCATAAGAAAACGGAAAAACCTTGAAAATGGTGACTTTTGTCTATTAGAGACTAATCCCAGAACTCAGAAACTTGGTATAATCTGAAGTCTCAAAATGTAAGACTATGATCGAGAGATTATTGCCTCTCATTGCTCTTACGTCTTTCTCTTTTGTTTTTATTTGGATACTTTATTTCAAGTCTAATGAATGTCAAATGGTCTAAAATTCTGACCTTTCCCTCTATTAGAGACTGAGACTGCTTACTGAACTCGGACATTAAACTACATTTTGTTCCTTTCATAGAAATAATTGCATTTAGTTACATGTATGTGCATTCATGAAGCTTTTCTTACTTGGAACAAGAACTGGTTTACGCGGTTTTTTTTCTTGATTTAAAAATTAAAGACCGTTTTTTTTCAAATAATCAAACACCCTAGTAATCTCATGCATGTACAGCGCGCGTCTTTCATTGCATTATCAAGTAGCGCATTCTTTTTGATATCGGTTACCAGTGTATGAATGCCTGTATTCGTTTGTTCATCCTGCGCATTGTGTGGGCCTTAACCATCTGAACAAACGTCGCATGTGGGTAAATATTTTCATTTTTCTAAGTATTTGTTAAATTGGTTATTGTACTCTATGGTATTCCTGCATTCAAATAAGATGTTTTATGCTTAACTTGATAGCTAAATATTTTCAGTTTCTTCCACTCTTACTATATGTATGAATGTATGTATGTAAGAGTGTAGCTGTCTGCCAGTGTCTGCCAGTTGGCTGGTATCCTCTTAGGCGTATATTTTTTCCTGGGCCTTTCGCATTATTCTTACCCTTCTCCGCCAACAAGCCTTAGCCTATCTTTCACGTAGCATTTGCACTTGATTCAACTGTGTGTATGAGTGTGCATACATGCATACGTACATATGCATGTAAATATGTACGTGAGAAAATTTATGTGTGAATTTCCTTTTCGTCTTCTTCTTAAGACATACATAAATAAACATACATAAGTACATGCAGATATTGTATTTAAATGCGGCGCAAGCTTTTCACTTTGATTGTGTTGTGATTCCGCTTTGAGCTTACGTTGTCCACAACTTCCATCATCCGTAGAGCATGAATATATTCAGTTTTTCATTTGCCTATTATTACAATTTGTTTGGGAAAGAAAAGAAAAAAAAGAAGAAAAGCGAATATTTCACACACGTCTATACAAATCAATTTGGCTACTCCTTCCTCGAACACGCCTAGTTTCTTAGTTGGGTTTTAAGTTGATTTTTTTTATTTCGTTTTTTTTTGTTGTTGTCTTCATAACTCGTCGCACAGGCTTTGTCGATTGTGTGTTTTGAATAAAAACGAGTGGCGCTTATTTCGAAGCTTTGGTTGTGATTTCTTTTGATTTTGAAGCAATCGAGTGATCGCCTTCTAAATAGCCTTTTGTGTCTTGGCAGTGAAACAGTGAAGTGTGTGTTGCTTTCTTAAAAATGGGTAACAACACACAAAAGATCCTGTTTTTGTCGCAACACGTGCGATTCAATGGTTAAGCAGGAAGCTTGTTGTGGGTACGAGTATGATGAAGGTGTGTTAATGACTATGGCGGAAGGAAGTGAGATTAGTATTCCATTGTTCTCGTTTTCCTTTGCATTGAGTATCTGCGCGAAAAATCCTTTTACTACTTGCAATTTAAACTCATAAATTTTTCAATAATTGCAACACTCCAAACAACTTTTCAAGTGCAACATCTCGAATCATTAATAGCAATTTTTCACTTTTTTTGTTTTGCAAATATCACGTGCATTGTCAATGTGTTAACATTTTTTATGGCACTATTCATGATTAAATTGTTAACGTTTTTAATGAAACCATAATTTTTATCTGTGATATCTGGTAAGCGATTCGCAAAAAGCAATGGGTTAGAGGGAGACATAAAATGAATATTGCCCGGGTTGTCTATAAACCAAATTTGGAATACAGAAACTCGTTCCAAAATGCAGAGTCAAATGTGTTTACTCGCGATTAAGCTACCAAATGGGGCACGAAGAGAAATATTCGCTTTTTGTATGCACAACAAAATTATTGAACCCCATGGTTCCAAATCTAGGGGTACCCCCAACCGGAATTCCCAGGTTTATGGAATGAACGGATGGAATGAAGTATGTTCTGCGCCTTCTCTACTTCCATGAAGACTATATTTTTATTTTTAAGACCCGACAGGGAGGGCTTGCTAGTTTTGCACAATCTTCCATTATATTTTTTTACGCGGTTTTGCCATTTTAACACGATTTATTCTGATTTGGTATTTTTGTTTTATTTTTAATGCGTTTTGCCAGCGCTATTTGAAGTCCAAGTTTCATTTTCGTCAATATTACTTCGAGAAGATGATAATCCTTATAATGAACGTTTAGCAAAACTTCGTTGAAGTTTTAATAAAAAAGCTGTGAAGTACTCTCTGGTATTATATAACGACATACATAAAGAGAAGCCTCAGCGCTTATTAATAGATTATTTTAAGAACTGAAGTATCCATATTTACATATGTTGTTTAATACAATTTCAGTTAAAAGTGATCTCAATATGATTTTTTTTTTTAATCCTCTTAAACGGAGGATTTTTAACATGTATCGAAGCATAGCGAATATGTTTGTACATATCGAGCGATAACCGCTCCGATAAACCGAAAAAGTTTAGAGTTTAATTTCTCGGCAGAAGCAAAGCACATGTTTATAAATATAGTCTCGTTTTGTAGAAAAAACAACGTAAATCTTGTAAACAAAGCCGCATTCAAATGTGAAGCTTTACTGCGGAGAAAATGAGCTAAAAAGCACCTTCTAATTAAAAAAATGTATTTGTTGCTTACGTCCTTTTGGCGGTTATGGCTCGATATGTAATAAATTTTGTTACTTCCCAAATTCGGGTTTCGAGTAAAAACTTGTGTATTTTAAAGCAGCTTTTTTTGCGCGGATTTTTCACAAAATAGGAACGAATAAACAAATTCGGTTTCAAATATGGTTATTTCTTTTACGCGAACACTTTTCTGTCTCAGTAATTCGCGTTAAAATGAGATCAACTGTATTTTAAAGCCAAATCACATTAATTTTTACAAATTTAGGTACATACTAGGGATGACATTTTGGGCATTTTATTGATCCCGGCATTCCAAACTTCACGAAGTTTTGATTCATAATTTTTAACTTATCAAAAAATTTAACAGGATTGTAATCGTTGTATTATAGAAGCATAAAAAAAAGCATTAATATAACAAAGAGAACGATTTGTTGTAATTCATGTATGTATTTTTTGGTCTTTTCAATAACTAAAAAGAAATAAACGTAAAATTTAACAAACATACAAAATAATTTATACTTCAAGTACCGATATGCATATTACAGAAACAAATGCACCTGCATAAATAAAATTATTTTTAATTTATTTTTATTTATTTTAATTTCTTTTACTAAGCCTTCTGATGAACTATATGCCTTTCGTAAATGGACAATTGCCATCTGATTGTTAAAACTTGATGCAATTTATCTTTCACGTCGTTTAGATATTAACATCGCTTTCATAGTAAGGCTCATTTTCGGCTCGAGGAATCATTTGAGGTTTATTTTTGTTTGAAAAAGTGTAAATTAAAGTTAAATGGAATTGTGCGTACACATATTTTTAAGAAACCGTCCTCTCATTTTTATTACAAACGGTTTATTGCTATTTAATAGCAGATTATAGACATACGACAAATAACACTGATTGTGAACTCTCTAAAGGCCTTGTTTTGCCTTATGATGATACAAAATTTAAAAAATAAATGGCTATTAAATTCACCGTTTTCTATTTCGGGAGTTAAAAAAGGGCGGGATCCCGGGATTGACATGCCTAGTATGTACCTAATTCTTTAATAATAGTTTGAGACGTGAAATTTCAGCATTGTTGTTTAAAAAGTGAATGGGCTAGATAAGTCAGCCAGGGTAAGTCAAAATGAGTTATTACCATTTAATTAAATGTTTTGTATCCGTTAATTGCAGAAAAATTTAATTAATAAGAAAGGAAAACTGCCACAATAGAAAAAAGTTACGAAACACTTCAGTGCACACTTTAGTGGCCACCAAAATAGCTACTCACAATGTTGCCAAAATTTAAAAATAAAAATGTCTAAATTGTCTTCAAAAATCTAATTTAAACTACGAATTTCTATCCTGTTCAATTATAACAAAAAATTTAAGTGGCTTGTTAACGTAAACAAGGATATCGGGCTGGGACGGATCCTGAAAATATGTTTTGGGGGGTCCATTTATTTAAAATTTTTTACGATACTTTACATATTTTGAGATATTTGATTAATCTATGTATATATGTATATAAAAGAAAGTGTCCGAAGCGATGTAATCCCATAACTGGAGAGTGGCTGAGCCGATTTTGATAATTTGTACTTTGATGGAAAGGTATTTTCTCAGTACGGGTTTTAAAAAAAAGAAGAAAAAAATCGAAAAAATGTCAAAAAATCATAATTTCAAAATGTCTTATTTTGACCACCCAGCGTGTTACGACAGTTTTTTTCGATTTTTTCCAATTTTTTTTTCATTTTGTATTATTTATTTTGGCAACAACCAAAAAAGAATCAAATTTGAATGTAACATATCGTACCACAATTGAACTGTCAGACAGACACGCAAACTAACGCCATCTGTTATCGATCAATGGAGAAGCCATTTTTGTTTCATGTGTGGTGGCGCTGTCCACGTTGAATAAAAAAACTGTTGACGTTGACGTTGTTGTCCATTTTACATGGACTTGACGTTTTGTTTCCGCTCTATTTTATTTATACCTCTACTGTGGCATTTGATTCAGTTGCGCAGTTTCTTCATTCGTTGCTGTTTCACCGTCCATATTGCACTTTGCGAATTCGTGTTTTGTTCGATCGAATAACGTTTGCCGGCCATTGCGCATTACAGATTCGGATTTTTTCATTGCGATTTGGTGTGTTTTTGTGAATAAAAATTGATAACGAGAATATATAGAAGAATAGAAATGAATGCCAAATTTGCTAAAAGCTCTAAATAATTCTTTGATATACTTATGTACCTAATTCAACATGTCAGAGGATTTTTTGCATCGAGTCCGTGCTGCAACCGGAGATTTCAATTTGGGAATGACTGATGAGATTCATAATGAATCGTTGATTGCGATTGAGGATATACATATGTTTGCTTATTAGCGGCAATTTGTTGTGTACTTTAGGAATGCCAGCGCCTAATCGTTCAATCCACGATGCTTTCAATCAAGAATTAGAACGAGATCGTGAATATGATCGAGACGCATTGAGCCGAATGGTTTGTGATAATGTTCCATTGTTAAATCCTGAGCAGAAAATCGTGTATGAAACATTGATGAAGGCGATTGATGACGGAAATGGGGGAATATTTTTTGTCGATGCTCCCGGTGGTACTGGGAAAACATTTCTCATTTCTTTGCTTTTGGCTACTATTCGTTCGAGATCTGAAATTGCTTTGGCAGTCGCTTCTTCAGGAATACCAGCTACGTTGTTGGAAGGAGACCGGACAGCGCTGAAATTGCCATTGAATCTCCAAGTGGTTGAAGAACCCATTAGTAGAAAATCCGCTATGGGAAAAGTGTTGCAAAGTTGTAAAATCATCATTTGGGATGAATGCACAATGGCGCATAAAAGTGCATTGGAAGCAGTTAATCGGACCATGAAGGATTTACACAATTCAAGACGTTTTGGAGGCGCTATGATTCTATTGTCTGGTGATTTCCGTCAAACGTTACCTGTCATTCCAAAATCAACTGCAGCTGATGCAGTTAACGCTTCCTTGAAGTCATCGTCTTTGTGGCGCTTTGTGAAGAAACTTAAATTGAATACGAATATGCGAGTTTCATTACATAACGATCCCACAGCAGATGTGTACTCCAAACAACTGATAGCCATCGGTAATGGTGAAGTTGCGGTCGATTTCACAACCGGTTTGATTTCATTTCCGTCGAATTTACATCGAAAGATGAACTAATTCGTAAAGTATTTCCGGATATTGTTGTTAATTATTTGAATCACGATTGGTTAAGTAAACGCGCAATTTTGGCAGCGAAGAACAAGGATATGAATGAGATTAATTTTAAAATTCAAAATCAAATTGGTGGTCCAATGCATTCATTCAAATCTGTTGATTGCGTGGTAAATGAAGATGAAGCTACGAATTACCCCACTGAATTTTTGAATTCTTTGGATTTGCCTGATGTTCCGCAACACATTTTACACCTAAAAGTTGGTTCAGTAGTGATTATGCATCGAAATTTGCAACCTCCTAAATTGTGTAACGGAACGCGTTTGATTGTGAAGCAAATCATGAACAATATCATTTACGCAACAATTCTCAAAGGCAAGTTTAAAGGAGAACAAGTTCTCATTCCGCGTATTCCTTTGATACCGACAAACATGCCTTTCGAATTCAAACGCATTCAATTCCCGGTTCGTCTTTCGTTTGCCATGACAATTAACAAGGCTCAAGGCCAATCATTGGATGTTTGTGGTCTAAATTTAGAAAATGAATGTTTTCACATGGGCAATTGTATGTAGCCTGTTCACGTGTTGGTAAGCCATCTGCTTTGTTTATGTTGGAACCGGAACAAATAACGAAAAATATTGTGTATCACAAAGTACTCGAATAAAGATGATTTTTTGCTAAAACAAATTTGTATTTAAAAAAATAATTTATTTAATGTTTAGTGTAATGGAATGTAAATTTTTTGGTTTAGTTTAATAGTACAATGCCGCCATATTTAATTCGAAACGTCATCTGCTGGATAATGACAGTTGAAGTGGCATTGTTAGAATTGCATTGTCTTGCAATAGTTTCGTTGTATTTTTGGGTGGGACGAAGTCCGCCGGGGCTGCTAGTATTCATTATAAACATGGATATAATAATATTGGGTAAAATGTTGAATGCATTTTTATAAAACCATCGACAGGCTATGATTATTTTATTTGAATCAGTAGAACCATAACACGTCAATGATTTAAAGTACTTCATCGTTTTTTTCTTTGCCAAAATATATTTTGGCAGCTAAATTTTTCGATAAATATTTAGCAGCGCAGATACGTCCTCAATTCCGTAAAGTAGAAAAGGAGCGTTTACTCGAAGCCACCGTGACTGGCAACGTGACACTGATTTGAAGAAATCGATAAATGTGTTTGTAATATTGTATCTAACGAAGGCGGTTTTATAAGTCATTAACTTTTTGAATAAAAGCATTATTTTTCTCAACATAATCTCCTTTTAACTCTTTACACTTAGGACCGTTTGCACCATCTCTGCTTAAAATTAACGACGGTTAGCTACAATTCAGCTTACTATTCAGCGCTTACTTCTCTGACGAGGTGATGTGGCTGCTCCGTTGATATGCCTACAACCTCAGTCACCTTACGCAATTTCAATATCCGGTCATCGAATATCACTCCATGGATTTTATCGACGACTGTATACATAGACGCCAGTTAAAGGGCATTATAATAGCGATATTTATTATTTATTCAATTCATTTATGTATGTATATACACCACTCAATTATAGTTATAAAAGTTAATCAAATATAATAAGAAAGGGATATTTATTATTAATTGTCTCAAACTGAGAATTCACAAACAAAATTTAAATCAATTAATTTCAATTTGAATAACGTAATTCTATTTGTATTCCAGTTACTGGGTAATAATGGTTGGCTAAACGATTATAAAACAGCAAAGTAACTTTTAAGACACTTGGAACCTTCACTTTATATATATGTACATATGTATGTACATACATTCATATGTATATGAACATGGTTGGCTTAAGGCGACTTGGCACAAAGTATATATGTACATACATACATACATTCAAAAGCTATCATAATCTACAAGTACTGCGTAGAAGAAATCCCGACCTAGCTAACTACTATTTTATTAAAAAATTTACGGACGAAAATGTTTAATTTTCTTGAAATTTGTAGATTTCAACAGTCTCTGTAGGAAATTCCACTATGAATGTATTGCTTTGTCCAAAGAGAGAAAACCTCGATAGGTGGCGCTGGAATCCAGTTATTACTAAAGAAAATACGATTTCTATAGTCCGATTTCAAAAAATGTATCAGCTAGGGGGCGCTGTAGTCGAGTTATTTATGAAAGTCGTAATTCTCAACCGATTTTGATGAAATTCAGGTTGTTTTATACTTGCTTGATGAAAAATGGGTTTGTAAAAAATTATGTTGCTTGGTATCTTAACTATGACAACGGTACATTGTTTTTATCAGCGTTTGCATTTACTACTCCATAGCAGCAATAGCAACTAAAATATTGCTTCACAGAGCAGATATCACAAAACACGAAGAACATTTATATTGCATGGCCACCGATTGGGTTTCGATGTGATACTACGCAGATGACAAAAGCACAAAAACGAACAATGTGCTGTTAAGAGTTGTAGCAAATGAAAAAACTCTGTTAGCAGTAGCAAAGCAAAATGTCAGTCTAACTGAGGTAAACTTACACCCCTATGCTGTAATCCGAATGTTCGTAGTTACGAATTCGTAGCTCCGTTCCGAAAGTTCGAAATTTGGTATGCTGAAATCCGATCGTAACTATCAACCGCGTTGCCAACCAAAAACAGGAATTTCGAAGTTCGTAATTAGGCATATTGGCAGAAATATACACGTACCGATATTATTGCAAGTAAAGAATGAAGTTTAATATCAACATTTATAAGCCATTTGATAAGTTTTCGTCAATTAAAGGCAGAATTGCATAAATATGCATCGAATGTATGTACATTCTTAAGAGATTATCTAAATACAAATTTCTTAAATTATGAAGTGTGTAATATTGTCGAATTTAATGCTCTGATATATTAAAGTTTAATGGTTTAAAGATTTGTGACAAGTTTTCGCCTCAACAAAGAAGCATTCAAACAAGAAACGATTTGTTTGTGATCTTCGCAAATATATACACTCGTAATAATTCTAGTTTTTATTGCATAGTTTATATTACATATGTACATAAATACAAATGTACACATGTATATACATACATACATGCATATTTGCTTATTTTTGGGTTTATAAACGTTTATTTTTCTAAAATTTATTTCGCTCCGACACCAGTGGCTGTTCGTACAAAAATTCCGCAATTGACAGCTCCGACGGTTTCTGGCATACCGATATTACGAATTGCGAAAACAGTCTACGAATTTCAAATTTACGATTACGAAAAGCGGATTTGAGCATACCGATTTTACGATTCGTAGCGTAATCAAACGTACGACGGATTCCAGCATAGGGGTGTTAAATTTTTAAGTTCGAATACATCGCGAAAACCTTTTGATGGTTTCCAAATGTATTTTATCTGGTTTCGGCATTGCAACAAATACTTTCTCATTTCCGGTTTCTCTGTGACATCAAGGACCCAGAGTTACGCAGTATGCTGCACATACAACGACTTATTTGAATATCACCTAAATGGACTTGTTCCCCTTTTTCATAGTTTTCTATTTTTTTTTGCGGTTCTCAACGTTTTTTCCTTCAGATCGTCCGTCACAGTCGTCTTCACTAATACAGCAATAGGATAGTATTTTTCACTGAATTGAATGTCATATGTCTACCTGGCTTAATTTTTCGACTTACTTTTACCAACTTCTTTTAACTCTGCCATGCCTCGCGATGTATTTCGTTGCCAGCGATAAACTGCGCACTGATTCTGAAAATGTTTCTGCCAAGCCGAGTGGCACCATGAATTTTGAGCGGTAAGAGACGATTTAGCAATTCTTGTTTTATTTAATTTTTTATGTTTGCTACTACCTGTTGCAATACTGTTTTGCACTTGTCACCGCTTAATGCAAAATTTCTTCCACACTTCTTCTTAATGCCCCGGCATATAAAATAGATAGTCCTCGATCGAACGATGTCCGTGACAAGCCCAACATAAGACCGAATTAATTGTTTTCTGTTTATTTTTACTTTCACAACTTGATGCCTTCATTTTCTGGGATTAAGCAAATTTTATGCACTTGCCATAAGTGCTTTTTTAAATGTGCGACCAATTTTCAAAATACTACTGAACGTTTTACATATTCCGCACCCCTCGTCAGTAAAATAAAAGTAATTTGCAACAATAAAATTATTCTTTCGCGGAGGCATGTTTTTCTTTTCAGCAGATCACTTACGACTCACTGTGTTTCGTGTAGAACATGCTAGGTGGAAAAAACTCATGTTATCATTTCCAGTGAATCTTAGTTGTAAAACGTAAACAACACCCCCCAAACCCCAATTCCGAAAATTGGTTGTTTATCAAATGCATAACAGCTGAGTAATAGTTGTCAAAAGTCAGTTAATGAGTTTAACGCAACTTTTCCGGTAAATTAGTTGCAATTTATGGACACTTTCGTGCACATCTCATAGTGGCTTACAGTAATATTGTGAAAGTTTTTATGATGGATATTAATACTGTGGGTAAGTACTATTGTTTAAAAAATTGTTTAACTCAAAATCAATTAAAATAATCTTGTAGCATTGTTTTAACATAATTTATACATTTTAGCGTAATTTTTTTGGTAAAAAAATCTTTGATAGCTCCAAATATACAAACATTCACCTCTTTCCGGGCTAGTTTTTAGATATATCGTAGGAATAACTTAATTCTTTATAAAAATATACACATTGTTTAGCACACTTCAGTACAACATATTTTTTCTTGTTCTTTTTTTTAGAACACGTTTACTCTATTTCAAGGGTAGCCTTTTTTGAGGAGTGGTTGAAACACACGAAGAATGAAAACAACTCGGGTGTATATGACTATTTTTCTTCAAAATTTCACTTTGGTGACATTACGGAAAGCAGCCAAAGAGGAATAAAGTTGAAGATATCCAGCTTTTCCAACAAGATTAGTGCCAAATGGTTGGCTTCAGGAAAGTCGAAGGAGCGTTTTTTAATTAAAAATAAGACTTGGCTGGATGAGGCAGACATTCAGTTTACTACGAGTTTTTTTGCGCCACAACCTTCGACGTCGAGTGAGGCTGTGGCTCCTGCAGGAAGACCCCACAACGATTTCGAGGAATCGTCGTTTAAGACGAAGAAACGTCGCGTCTTTGATCTCGTAGAATCTCGAAGTGTCGCTAAGTTGGTGACTGCTGCCGAAATTGCTGTGCGTTCAGCAGGGCAAAAGAAAATTGCCAATGTGATTAGAAACATTAGTGAGAGCCCAGATAAAAGTAATAACTCTAAAAATACCTGTTGTGTTAATCCTAGGCAGTTAAGTAGTGATGAAGCCTTAGCATACTATATAGATTCTAAGTCAACAACGCATTCTTACAAAAAAACTAGGAAGTGGTCCATGATTGCAGGACATAATGTGTTTCCGTCATATTATAGTTTAGTTCAGTCCAAACAAGCCTGTTACCCTGCAGAGGGGCATATTTATATAACCGAAACTCGCGCTGAAATAAGTTTGCAAGCCTTATTAAATAAAACAGTGGAACGTCTAGTACTAGCACAGAATGAAGTTATCAGCAGTGTCCTCCCAACAAGTTCATCTTTTACACTTGTTAGTAAATGGGGATGTGATGGAAGTTCTGGGCACAGCGCCTACAAACAGAGATTTGAGAATACTGAAGGTACGGACGAGTTTCTTTTTGTATTTTCTTTCGTTCCCCTCAGGTTACATGATGGGCCCAAAATTATTTGGCAAAATCCTCGGCCTGCATCAACTATGTATTGTCGCCCAATCAAATTTATATTTGCTAAAGAAACGAACGACTTCACTTTTGCGGAGACAAATAGATTATTGGAAGAAGTTAATTCTCTCATCCCAACACTTATCAACATTGGTGATTCTCAAATCTCTGTGAAATACGAACTTTTGCAGACAATGATAGACGGAAAGGTGTGTAACGCCTTAACGGAAACTCGTTCATCTCAAAAGTGTTTCATCTGTGGCGCCACCCCCAAGACGATGAACGATGACCCCGTGAACTTTTATAGCAATGAAGAACATTTTGGCTTTGGTTTTTCTACAGTTCATGCTTGGTTTCGTTGCTTTGAATGTTTTTTACATATCAGCTACAAGTTGAATATTAAGAAATGGCAGGCTAGAAGCGACGAAGACAAAGCAGATATCAAGGTTCGTTCCGACGAAATCAAGTTGAAATTTAAGAAGGAGATGGGACTCATTGTAGATAAACCAAAGCCAGGATTTGGTTCTTCAAATGACGCTTTTTTAAGAATGCTGAGATGAGTGCTCAGATCACAGGGTTGGATGTTACTATTATCAAAGAATTTGATGTTATTTTGAGGACATTGTCTTCTGGATTCGAGATAAACTTAGTGGAATTCAATAAATTTTGTCTTGAAACCAGAAAACACTATCTTAGTCTCTATTCGTGGTACTATATGCCTGCTACTGTACATAAAATATTAATTCACAGTACAGAGGTTATCAAAGCGGCATTGCTTCCAATTGGGCAACTTTCCGAAGAGGCTCAGGAAGCACGTAACAAAGATTGCCGCAGATTTAGGGAGTACAACACCCGCAAGTGCTCGCGTGTTGCTACGAATAGAGACTTACTGTCCATGTTAATTATAACATCTGATCCTTTGATCAATAGCCTTCGCGAGACTCCCAAAAAAAATAAGAAAAAATATGTAAAGATTTATTAAAGTTAATTATAAGCCCTAGAATAGAAGAGTCAAGATCGGAATTGTCATCATATTGTCGCCCAATGCCACAAAATAATGACGATTCCTCAGAAGACTCGGATGATGATTATTAGGTTAAGTTGCTATTTTTCATTTTGTATTTTTTCTTTTTTAAAAATATATTTTTCTATTTTTAATTTTTTCGTTTTTTATTACAAAATTAAACAAAAAACTTTCAATAATGCCTAAATATGACTACCTATATACAAAAGCATCTTTATATAACATAAAATAATTTTGTCCACCTAGCATGTTCTACACGGTACACTGTGCGACTGTGAAAACAGCGAACGAAAAATCATGATAAAAATATTTATTTTTTTTTACTACTTACATATGTACATATATGTATATAATTTCTAATAGAATTGACAGAAAACAGTCTAGTGGAGTTAAAGTCAAGGGTTATAACATAATTTTTAAGGCAGCTATGCTTTGCGTACCACATACATATATACATAAATCTTCCGCGAATATTTGATGCTACTTTTAGGTCCATATATGGATGCGAACAACAGAAATGAACGTTCGTGAACGGTTCGATGCGACGCTTAACTTCATAAATAAACGCGCGATGTCTGAATCTCATACCCATACGCGAACGCCAACCAACTTGGTTTTTTTCTTGTTCTCGTTCTGGAACGACAACGTCTAAAATTTTCTCTGACGGAAAATCACTTTGAATTTTAGTGCTAAGTTCGCGATGGGTTTAATGACCAAGTTTTCGAGAACCGAATGGCCGAAAACTGGATCCGAAGACAAAGACATAAGAACACATTTTGCACAACAAAAACGGGAGTATTGCAAGGAAGATCATAGAATAGCAAATCAAACGTAGAGAAAAGTCGATCGGAAGATGAAGCAACTCGGATTAAGCTGGATGGCGAACACAGCGTAGTGGTAGATATCATTGTGGGACAAATGAAATTGAATTAGGATTTACGGAAGAAAATATTAAAAAGAAAATTGCGATTCACAAAATGGCAGCGGTTTTTATTTTTCGGATTTAAATATTCTCTTAAATAACAACTTACAATTTGTTAATTTAAATTTGCTCGTGCCAGCAGGACGATGTTGTTTGGCAACATTCTAAGGATTTGGCAGAAAATGCATATTAATTCAGATGACACAGACTCTTCTTCGTCTGGAAGACAACGCGACATCGACAGCGATGATGAATAATAAATATACAATTAACTTGTACATTTGTGGCGATTCTACCACAACTTTATACATACATTTGTATATACTCGTTTGTACCAGGTTATCTGAATAATTTTTTCGGAATTTCCCGATTCGAACATGTAAGTCTCCAATTTTGGCCGAAATTTTTAAAAATTACTCGCCAAAAGATACAACTTCTTATTTACAAAATAGAAAACTGCCAGTGCTTTGTTGCATTGCAGATCATTCTATTTATTTTATATCACCGAATTTATAAAAAAAAAACTAAACTCTCGTATTAACAAAATAATTGTAATAATAATAAATGTACATATTTCAGGGTATTCACAAGGTGTTGTAAAGTATGGTGATGTCATTATACCGTAATACTTATATAATAATTTCAAAGTTGTGTTGTTTCCACTTCGTTCACATACGAGAATGAATTGCAAGGAATGTTTTGATTTTTTAAAAGGTAGAATAGAAGGGGGTAATGTCGGGAACTGGTTTTTTAGACAAAAGAAATTAAATGATGAACTAGCCGCCTGTAAGGTAGGTGCCCGGTGACCGTCAGAGCTTATGCATACAATATTAGCAATCGTCATGTATTCTTGACCAAAGGTGTGGCGACATTTGTGAAATTCACGTTTCGGGACGACAAGTGTTTTTTTATCGTGTAAAAAAAAGAATTTGTTTGGCTCACAGAAAAATACCCAAGGTAAGTGTTTTCCAAAGAAAACTTTCCTGCCAATGAAAAATAATTATTTATTTTTGAGAGAATTGTGTTTTTTACAGAGTTATTAAAGTTAACATGAAAAATCACCGTTGGGAAAATGTCGTGCACTATAAAGAGTGAAGTAAATAAAATATACTGATATTAGGTAAATTTTTTCGATTAAATTTTATGTGTCAGTATTCAAATAGGTAATTGTTTTTTTAATAAATTGATATTTTTTTGAAAAACTAAGTAAAATAAATAATCAAATTTTTTTTCAACGTTTTTTTCACGTTTTCAACTGTGTTGCTTAACTTCATATGAATTTATATACTTAGATATAACTGTGGTCGCCGTGGTCGAGTTGGTAGCGGTGCGTGCTATAACTTGATATGCCGTTGAGTTCCGAGGTTCGAATCTCAGTCAGGGCAAGCACAATCTTAATGATAGAAAAAGTTGTTTCTTATAGCGGCCACCCCTAGGCAGGCAATGGCAAACCTCCAAGGGTATTTCTGCCATGAAAAAGCTTCTCATTAAAAACATCTGCCGTTCGGAGTCGGCACAAAACTGTGGGTCCCTCCCTTTGTGGTATAATACAAAGACGCACAACACAAATGGTAGGAGAAGCTCGGCCAAACACTGTGCTATAAGTGTAAGCGCCAAAATTATATTATTAGTATTGAAAGTACCAATAAATACATACATGATTTACAACAAATCGTTCTTCTTTGTTATATTAATGATATTTTTTATACTTCTATAATACAACGATTACAAACCTGTTAAATTTTTTGATAAATTAAAAATTATGAATCAAAACTTCGTGAAGTTCGGGATACCGGGATTGTCCCGGGATTTTGTTTTCGAAAATAAAATGCCCAAAACTTACATCCCTAGTACATACATACCTAATGAAGTAGAACGCACATACGTAAATGCATATGTATGTACTGATTCATTTTTTTTTGTGATAAGACTACAGAAAATAAGAACAAATGAAAAAAAAACTAATTCTTATCGGCACAGCATTCAAAAAATGATTAATTTATTATTAATACATTATTATTTCAAGTATTTAGAGTAATTTATTTCGTCTATTTTGTATTGCGCTCTTATCAATTTGTGTTTGTTTGTACCAAAGAATAGACACAGAAATTAGCTATCAATTTAAGAGTTTTAACATTATAAACAAGATTCTTAAAGGCCAACCGAAGCGATCACACGAACATTCTTAAAATAGTCCATTTTGCAGATTGATAATCCAGTTTAATAAAATGTGAACCGAAAATATATATGTGTACTCGTACATAAGTACGTAAATATATGAGTAATGCATACGACTTAGATTGAGCTAAGTATGAGCTGTTCATAAGTATGTTCATTTATAAAAATTACGTGCTTGCGGATTGTTTAATTTGTTCCCAACGTAACGCATTGATATCATATTTATGTTACTAATAAGGCCGAAAGCCACTGCTGCTAGCGCCTCGTTTGCTTTAATTTATGTTATAAATAATAATTATGTAAGCTTTGTATAAATAATTAAAAATAAAAATAAACTTGAATAAAGTTAAGAGTTGACATTAAAAGTCGAAAAGTGTAGGACTTGTTTATCGGCTCACCGCACTAAAAAATCATTCCTGCTACATTTTCTGGGCTCCATAAGACTACATTTATGCTTGAGCCATATCTTTCATACCCGAGCCATCCCTTTCGACATCTTCAACAACTTCATTCGCTTCAAAGGTGCAGTAAGGGTCGTCGCAAACAATTCTGCTTCGCCGCTTCAGATAAAGTCTTATTTTACAGGGTTCCAAGAGTTTTTCACATCAAAATCTCGGCTGGACAGAGCCCATGCATGAGGTCAGGAAGACCTATGTCTCTATGTAAAATTACCCACTGAACACGAAATGGATACTTGTTTTCCGTGTAAATGCATCGTTTTCCTGGAAAAGCATAAAATGTGGGTTTTTCTACTTGTACCATATATGTATATTAAAATGAAAGAAAATGCGTGCACATAAATAAGTTTAATCAATTTAGGTTGAGAAGAAATACAAATAAAATTAATTGAAATAAAAATATCTTATAAACACATACTTATTTATATTATTTTTGATCATTTTCATGATATGCTATAAAACAATTACGTTTATCATTTTAGCAATGATGTTCGTTATTCACATTTGAATATTGAACGGTTGTTTACGTTTTTGTCTCTAGCATAGCATTTTTCATTTTTGTATCTTGCAAGACCTTAAACTACAAGAAAATTATCAATACCGTCGAAACGTAAGTATTGTGGTGGCCCATGGCCCATGTCCATCCTTATGTACCATTTTCTTCTTTTCAACGCAATTTTGAGGCGATCGGGTTGAGAATCCATAAGATACATTCCTCCCATATGTACATACATATATTGTATTCTTTAATGATTTGGGGGCAAGATATAGTTACTACTTTATTTTCCTTTTTATCCCAGCGTTGTGTAGTCGGAACTTCGACGTCATCGGCGTACTGGTTTTATCCCAACGAAAGTTGAAACCAGATTAACCACCCGAATATCTTTCCAGGATAGAGACGTAATTTCCATTTTTCTTAGTTATGAACAATGCTGAGGCACCTCGATTCATTTTCATCATCACCTTTGCATCCGGAAGCTTACATTTTTTTATTCGATTTCGATTGATGGTCCCAATGCTGTGAATACCTTGGGTCCGTAGATAAATCAATAACGGTAGGGATGTGTTATAATTATCCATGTATGTACATATACATATCATATAATTTTCGAAACGGGGAACTCTGCGAGTCATACCCACTACAATATTAGCGGAGGCCTTGAAATCTGGTTCGCCAGGCAGTAAAGAATGTGCCTATCTATCCATATCTGCAAACATTGTATATATAAAACAGTAAGTACTGGGAAGGATGTTTGACTAGCATGCATGAAGTACCATATATGGTACAAACACAAAAAAGTAAACAAACTATAAAAAATTGATCATATTTTATAACATTTGAGTCATATATGACTTTTTGGCAGGGAAGTTGTTAAATTCACAAATGGAATTATCAGAAATTGTAAAATCATGTACAAATAATTCCAAAATTTCTTTCTGTCGACTTTCACAAAAACAAACTGACACTTGGTTTTCAATTTTATCAGCGGAAAAAAGTCCTCGGTTCACATTACTCTTATCTTTTTTATAACTAAAGTCATAACTGCTTAAATTTTTAAATCCTGTAAATAATGGATGACATTTTTTTGTAAATGTTTGTTTATTTTTCCGTTGGCCTAATAATGTTAATTTTACAGATTTTATTGAACTCAAGGCAAGTTTATGGAAGATTTTTGTGAAAAAACAACAACAGCTTTTAAATGGTAGAAATTATAGTACTATTTCGGAAATCACCACATTTAATCATCAGACTTCTTTTTATTAAATTAAAAAGTGGTTATGAAAAATAGATTTAATTAATTTAATAAAAAGAAGTCTGATGAGGAAATGTGGTGATTTCCGAAATAGTACTATAATTTATACCATTAAAAAACTGTTGTTGTTTTTTCACAAAAATCTTCCAAAAACTGGCCTTGAGCTCAATAAAATCGGTAAAATTTTTTTGTAAATAAATTAATATTTGGTATTTTTCGGGCATGAGCTTTTGGTTTGCAAAGAGAGGAAATGTTAATAAAAACGAGTTGCGAAAAGTGACACACTACAATATACGAGAGATGATTTCTGATAAAGACTTTCTACCAAGGAAAAACCATTAGCAATGAGAGGAAAAATGTTTGAGTGACGTCACACATTTTTCTTTGATTAATTGTAAAAATTAAAAAATGTTATTGACACATTATAAACCTTCGAATATTTGTAAATGTTTAATAATTTGTTAAGAAGACAGAATCGGGCAGTAAATCTTATATTTAAAGCAATTTATTAATTACACAGGTTGGAAGCAAAATATAATAGATTTTTTCAATTGTGGGTATGTCAGCGAATGTCAAATCAACAAGGAGAGCAAGTAATAGATCAATGATTGGCGCAATCTCTAATATCTATCATTATTGGATTCATGAACATTTATTATTGAAGAAAGTCTACAGTTGTTCAATTTCACATATTCGTAATTAGCGCGAATCTTATTTCTGAGGTACCCACTTCGAAAAGCAAGAAAGCGTTTTTTCTTGTAAATGAAATGTTTTTTTTTTCTACAATTTTCCGAAAATTTACAAGATAGCCCTTGTAATATTTTTTATGTTGCTAATAATTCTTGTTGGTTCCTAATAAATGGAAATTTGCCAACTGACTATATATTATACTACATACATACATACATACTCGTAAATGCAAGTTAATTCAGATGCATCCTGCTAGTTACCTGACGTCGCTTATACAAAACCCAATTTTCCGCAAAGATTTTTAAGTGAAAATCAGTATAATCACCTTCTTCCGTGCATATGTACGTATACATATCCAGGTACATATGTACTTATGTTTGTATTTGCATAAACTCTTCGTCGTGTATAAGTATTTGCACACAGTGACTTACAGCAAGGTTCTCGACAAACCTTTGTATTTACGGAATCTCGAAGTATGAAAACAATGTTTTAAAAATAGTTAAGCTAAATGCTTTCAAAGATTTAGAAAAATTTCTTATAATAACGATCTCTTGTCCTCATTTTTATAATGAAAGGGCTTATATTATAATTCTAAAATAATATTTATCGATGAATTTAAAAATTTTTCTCACTCATAATTATTATCAAAAAACTTTTGTACTACTTACGAAAATTTCGATAACTTTTTTAAAACTCCATTATGAAATAATTGTTATTATGGGTCTCTGGTTTCAACGTTCTCGTGCTATCAGGTACACATTTTGTAAGCTTTAATTTATTTTCTTTATTTTGGTTAATCATCTAATTTAATATATTTGGTAAACTTTTTTTAGCTTCGGTAGTAAATTGAATAATCAACATGGCGGGGAGACCGAGTTGGTAACGACGGAAATGATTTACACAGAAATTATTGGAAATACCGCATGTGCCGCTTCTCTCATAAACTCAAAAACTTACCACATCTCCGCTCCTAACATCTAGCCACAACATACCTTAATCCACCACAACTAAATACACTCCATCTTAACTCGCCTTACATTAACGCACCTTATTTCAAAACACTTGAACTCACCATATCTTAACCCATATTCGTATCTTAACATTATTATTAATGTACATACATATGTAAGTCTTAAGTTGTATAAAAACTAGGCTTCATTAAAGTCCGATTTCGTAAACTGTACAATATAAGTATATCTTACTTAGTTAAATCATAAACCGACGCACTTACTTTTAATTTTATAATACATAAAAATGTAAACAATTTGTATCCAGTTAAAATACTGTCGCATGGGAGGTGGGCGGTTATATTAATTATAATAATAATTTTGCGCTCACACTATATAGCTCAGTGTTTGGCCGAGCTTCTCCTACCATTTGTGGCGTACGTCTTTATATTATACCACAAAAGGAGGGACCTACAGTTTTGAGCCGACTACGAACGGCAGATGTATTTTATGAGAAGCCTTTTTATCGCAGATACATATATCCTTGGAGATTTTCCTAAAAGGTTTCTATGATTTAGACTTTACTTTCCCTGATTGAGATTCGAGCCTCGAACTCAGCGACATGTCGAATTGTCGCATGCACCGCTCCCCACTCGACCACAGCGGCCACTATTGGCGGTTCTATTGATCGACTTTAAATTGTTTACGATTAACTTAGCGTAAGTAAAGGTAATACAATGCCTACGCAATTAAGCGAATGTAGCTTAAAGGCTTTTTGATATACAGACATTTTATCTCAAGTGGGCGTGGCTTTGATCATGATCTAGTTTTAAGCATTTTCGTGAATTTTAATCTCATTTTGTGTTTTTATACGTAAGAAAGCTTTAAAGGACCTTTGCAGACTTAAAAGGAGGAAATGTTTTATACGACTTAGTGGAACGAGACGGAAATCACTGGCGGCAGAGATTTGAACACTTGTGTCTTTTTTAAGCCCCGTTACCTTTGTTGAAAAATTGCATAATGTTGAGTTTCCTGAAACTGAATACACATTGTCGAATCTTTACTAATGATTCAAAAACTGACACTTGGTCAGGATCTGGGGTCTTTTTTAAAGGTAATTGTGATGAGTTTAATTTTTCACTTATGTAATATGCTACGGTCTTTCAGGTCGAGGTATTTTTAATCATCAGGGTCAAGGATTACTGCAATGGCATACAAGCTACACTCAAGGTAGCCAGTGAAACTGCATTCAAACTAATTCGCCTAATGCAAATCTCGACTGAATTATGTATGTTGGTCAACAATCTTCTTATATTTTTCTTCATAAAATGGTTAGATTTAAAAAGAGATTTAAAAGCGATATGAAAACAGTACGATGGAAATTGTTAATTATCGATATGTACATATGCATTATATAAGTACGATAGACGAGTTTAAATATGTGAAAATGTTTTGAACTCACTGTTTCTAAATGCTTACATACATATGTATGTATGTATGTACATATGTATATGGTATGCAAGTGCATATACATATGTATGTATGCACCTTTAGAAGTGTACAAAAGACCTATGTTTGAATACTGACGGTACATAACACAGTGGTACATATTCAAAAAAAATGTCCGCAATATCATTTTTCTAAGACTTGTATTTCTCGTGCATATTGCATTCATTTACGTATGCAATTTGGTCAGCGGTTTAAATACCAAATTATACTTTGTGAGCGAAGTCTGGGAATGCACTGAATATATTGCGATGGAAACCTTTCGGATCCAAATAAATACTTTTCCTGATGAAATTTGTATATTTTTTTTTTCAGACAAAATTTGTGGATGAAATAGAAATTATAGACTTAAATGAAAGCTTTTGAAGAAGTTTAAGCAAAAAAGCGCCCATTTATTGACGGCACTTGCCACATGTGAATGTAGTTATATTGATGCTAATATAATTAAAAAAAGAAAGAGATATTCTTTAACGTTAGTCGAACACTTAATGCTCTATAATTGCATTAAAATTTAATGTATATTAGTTTTAAATGTTAACGATTTGATGTTAACTGAATTAATTTTATTTCATTTCAAATAATGCAGAAGGATGATTGATCGTTTGGAAATTTATAAGAAAATAAGTGGATATGCTTGGCAAACATTTTAGGTTCTAAATTCTCGCTCTACAAAACAGTCATTATGCGATAGTAATATTATGGACTAGGGATGTAAATTTTTGGCATTTTATTGATCCAGGGATTTTCGAGATTTGAAAACAAAATCCCGGGACAATCCCGGTATCCCAAATTTCAGGAAGTTTTGATTTGTAATTTTTAATTGTATAATTCAAACTAGCATTATAACAAAGAAGAACACTTTGTTGTAGTTCATGTAAGTATATATTTATTGGTCTTTTCAGTCCCAAAAAAAAATACACGTTAAATGTGACCAACATACAAAATAAATTAATTTTTCCAAGTACAAATATACGAGTACATATTAGGTACAGCAGCAAATGCATATGCATATGTAAGTATACAGTAAACATATTTTTAATCATTGTTGGAGGTCAATATTAAGAGCCCAATTCTGGTTCTTGATAAATCATTGTTTATATACACATGTTCAAAATTGAACATTTAACAAGTTTAATGTATTCTAATCACAAATAATTATTTATATAAAACATGTTATTGACAAATAATTCACAATTTTATTGAGCTCGAAGCTAATAAAATTGTGAATAATTATTCATATAAAGGCCAATAAAAATCGAAACAAAGTTATTGACAAATTAAAAACTTTTGAATATTTGTACATATATGCTTGATAATCTAGGAAGAACACAGAACCCTACAGTAAATATAATATAAAAATCAAGGAAAAATTAAATACGAGTACATAACCCATTCCATTTTGAGCGAGGCAAAATTATTACTTTTTTTGATCAAAATGCGATCTTAAAGAAATTAAAGCATTAAGTGTGTTATCCTCCAACCTGGACTTAAATTTGTTGAATCGCCCCGATTATAATAATTTATTTTACCAAACCTTCTGATAAATTGTATGCCATTCTATTGTTAGACACTCGCCTTATCCACATCAAGCTTCAAGAAGTCATATTTAAGATCATATACATACATTATTTGGATTAATTAGAAAGTGTACACATTTGAAAGTGTGACATCTGTTGTTTGATGCTTGAAACGAGTTTATTAAAAAATGTATTACTCAAAGTAGATGCCACATTTGAATGTTGCGAGCACATTAAGCTTCAAGACTAAATTTGCCTAGGCGGAGCTGTTTTATCAAATAGTGTTACAAGTAAGGGTTTGCTTGAAAAGAAGATACTTTTGATAAAAATTTTATAAATTAAAATTTCTATTAAATTATTTGTTTTCAATAATCCCGGGATTTGATTACATTAATCCCGGGATATTCAGGAGTTAAAAAGTCAGTTTCTCATTATTTACATTATGCTGGTAAAAAACAATTGCACTTATGTTATGTCAAACACAGCTGATTCTGTCAAATTCACTGAAAGCGGAATAGAAGTGAATCTTGAATTTGAATTTTTGTTGTACCAATCGCACGCAAAGTATTTTAAGAAATATTTCTAATGTGGAAGATATGTATGAAATAGGCTAAATGTGTTAGCCAGGGTTACCAGTTTTTGTTTTTTTGGAAGTCAGCACAATAAGTTTACCAAAGTTTACATTTTTCAGATTCATTAAAACATTTCCTTTCAATATTTTTAAAACTTAAAAATAATTGTATGGTATGGGCTAAGCAAGCCGAGATTCCTTGGTTCGATCTTTGAAACGATTTTTAATGGAAAACGAAGGTTGACGAGGAGGTGTGGTGATCTCCAAAATAACGGCTATAAATCCTATCCCTAAAATTATATTATTTTAAAATCAAATATTCCACTAAACGAGGATAAAACTTTCGTAATTTTTCATTAAAAGTTGATTTGAATGCTTCAAAAAATGTGCTTTTTAAATAAGAGATTCGTTTAAAAGTTCATTAATTTTGCTTTTATGTATATAATTTTTTTTTCTGTTGAGAATTCGTAAAAAAGTTATACACTCTTATACAACTTAAATAAATTGTGAACAATTAATTCCATGTACCTACATACATTTTTTATATGAGTTTTTCTAATTATTCCGACTTACTCCTTTTACAATAAAACGACACGTCAACGGAAGACAGCAAAATTCACGATGGCGTTAAGATTTGCCAATTGTATTTAAACCGATCAATGTCGAATAATATAGAAAAAGGTCAATTATCACAAATATAGAAATCAGTACAAATAAGTGCAGTTTTTTAATTGTGAAAACTGAAAAAATCAATACTAGAAATAATCAGCTATTTATTTTTCGGAACCAACCCACAGTATTATGCAGACAAGGCGCTTTAGGGCATTTGAGCGCACATCATTTCACACCTTTCTTCTCTTTGTGTGGCAAGGCAGTGTGACAAGTTAATGGAAATCGCTATTATAGACGGATGGCATAGCCTTTCTGTCGTATCGTAGTCGATGCAGCTTTCACTTGCCATGAAGCTTGACAGCGACCATATCTACAAAATTTCCATTATTTTCAAGAGTTTACTAAAATAATGAGTTTTTGTCTGCCAAGGAAAAATGAATTTCTGCTCCATTACATTTAATTCGAAACTGTTATTATTGCAATTTGTGCATACATATTTATATATACATTTTTATACAAACAACGTATACATACATTTCTACATACACTCATATGTTTAATGTATATAGTTTTCATATATACATATGTACGACTACACCGCGGATTGAGTAATCCAGTAACCAGCCGGAGCGAGCTGCATTTAGTGGAGAAAAATTGTCCTATACTGATTGTGGATTTCCCACGATCACCGCAGACTTTCTTGATGTTTATGTCTTTAATGACAAAAGGACATCAGGCTAAGTTATACACTATAACAGTGTTCTTAACCCTGAAAAAGGGAGCAAATTCCGAGGTATTTCCACGCTCTTTTCACGCAATTTTTGCAGACAAAAAAAGGAATATGAAATTTCTAGTTAAGTTTTACATGCTTCAGTGTTGCACTCCTAACTCTATGAAAGAACAAAATTGATGAATAAGAGATTGAGCCTTGCGCAGGTCCGTTACTTTTAACTTTACGATATTGGCAATCAGCTGTTCGTGATGACGTCACATCATCAAAGTCTCTTTAAAATTGAAACACGAGTGAAGTGAATATTTGGTGTTCTATTATTTTAAAGGTTTATATTCTTATTAGACAAAAGGCAACGAGTCAATTTTCCTCGTGTGAAACAAAATTCGTATTATATAACAGCATTCAATCACTTCAGTGACTGTCAGTGAATATGAGTGAATACATTACGTTTTTTGGTATTAAGTATATAAGGACGCAAACTAACGCGAACGCTCATTTCAGCTGTCAAAATATTCACTTGCTTCTGGGGTCGCGTTTACTAGTATTTCTAAGTATCGACACCAATATTAAATCATTAGTGTCACAACATCCCTATGTTTACTTCGTTTTGATTGCTTGTGTTGTTTGGTTGTTTTCTTTATTTTAATTTTTTTTTAATATGAGTTTTGAGCAAGGAAAAATGTAAGTATTGCATAAACTATTCTAGCATAAAGTATTGGAAACAAAATAATCAATATTTTAATTTTTTTAGGTATAAAAAACGACAAGTGAGCTGTTTGAAATGGAAATTGCAAGAGGGGTCCCCGTTTTTGGCGAAAGTCGAGCGCAGTTCGACCAAAAAATCACCTGGGCATTTAATTTTTACGTGGGTTCCATCGACGCATCCAACTACATCCGGTATCCCGCATTTCACGTTAAATTTGACTTTGGCTTCACTTTCTTTATCTGCTGTCATTCTTAGTTGTATCCATTTGGGACAAAAATGATTCTCGAAAATGTGCAAGCACTCTGTGCATTGCTAACCATTGGCTGAGACATGCTGCATATAAATTCATTTCCGACACCTTTTTGTCAAAAATCTTAAAAACGCCGCTGGCTTATGAATTGGCTCCACTTTGATGCTTCTGTATCCATCACTCATATGTGCTGACACTTCGTCCAAAATAACTTTAAAAACTCGCTCTGAAACTCTAAAATTGCTTATGAACCTTGAAGAAAAATAAAGTTTATGCGATAATTGTATAATTTGTATATATCAACCTTAATTTACTCTCTTTCGGGAATTTCAAGCAAACTGGAGTTGTCTCGGAGCATTTTTTTCTACCGCTGGTGTCAGTTAGATAGCCACCGATTGAATACATTCTTCGATTAGAGAGCAGCAATATAAAACAATTTTAAATATACTTATGTATATATGTATATAAATCATTTTCTTACTATTTTGCTAATATATTTTTCTGCTTTACAATGTTATGTATGTATATAATACGAACTTTTCAGCGAATGTGAATGTGAGTGACTGGGACGTAAAGTGTCGCGGTGTTTTACATAATACGGCCATTAATTAAAGTTTTTTGTGAAGTGCAGAGGGATTTTATTATATTATTCGAACTTATAAAGCAATTCTCCAATCAAAATGAGAATACGTTATTGATGGTAAGTCCTTATATGGAAGTAGTGACAATTCTTTATTTTTCTGAAAAATTGAAGAGCCAAAATTTTTGGCAATATTTTTCCAGTGATAATTGTTGGAAAACAAGAGTGACAATAGTGTACAGCTGTGTTTTGTGTACTTAAATTTTGCTCATTTGCATATGATTTTCCATAAGTTCGAAGAGCCATTAAATTATCATATTGTCACTGATAATACAGAAAATGCCATTCGTGACAAAATTGTCAATGCCAATTTTTACGAAATATATCCCAGGAACTCTAACAAAGGCAATAATTTCCAAATACTACAAAAATTATTGTATAGTTTCACTTTTAATTTTTTGACAGAAACAGTGTTTGGCGGATGACGCCCAATATGGCCACTATTTTGAAATAGACCTTGGGGCAATAATTGCCTGGCAAAGTTGACATTGCGGTCGATGTTAAAGTTTTTCCAAAGTCTCCGACAATGCTAATAGTTCACGAATATCTTAAACTAATCTATAAAAAATAAAATGTATTTTATCGATTCGACTTTGCACATACGACCAAATTTTACTCAAATCTCGGAAACTTAACTTAACTAACTGCATTATTACCTAAATTTGGCCCAATTTTCACATACGACGTTTAATTATCCGGGCGACGAGGCAAGCGATTTTTGAATCGTCTTATGTACGAATACGTACAAAAATGTAGTTTTGCACATATTCAAATTTTTTTTTTGCTGTCTTTATTTTTCTTAATGCCAAAAAATGGGGATTTTTTTAATAAGGAATTGGTAGCACGAAAATCCGGAACACTGTTTTTGTCAAATGATTAATATGGCTACTGAAATGAGAGAGTGAAACTACCTCTAAAAATGATTGTATGGTTGACACTATGACTTTATAAATAAAAACTTGAAGAGAAACGCTAGCATTTTACGAAATAGAGATTGCAAGAAACACCCATGCAAAATTACGAGTAAAATATTCAAAAATTATTCTTACGCAATTTAAAAAATGTGCTTTGAAGTTAAGAAACAAAAAAAAAAGTTTGCTCTTTCGGAAAAAACTACCAAAGTAGTAATTTTGGAGACAAACATATGTACTCCAAATCCTGTCGTCATTCTTATTCAGTGCGAAAAATCTACAAGAATCATCTCTGACTCTAAATGAAAATTCAATAAAAATTAAAATTGAATACATAGTACATATACATATACTATCAGTTTTCGTCCGACTGTAATTTAGAAAGACGCAAAAGATTCACTTTAAAGCAGGTTTTCGAGTTACGGTACAAAGACTTATATGATTTTTAATATTTGTATAGTAAAAATCGGCATTAAAATTGAGTTTTGACCAACCATTTCTCTGTATGGTGAACGTTCAGCAGGGACTATTAAACATTGTAAGGCTTCTAAACAAAAAAAGGTTCAAAATCCAAACATGTTGCCAGAGGCATACCCAAAGGAGGCGTTCTCTCGCTGTTATTATGGAATCATACCGTTAACGCGTTAAACTAGTTAGCATAACTGCTACTATTAAATCTCTAAAGACGCACAACCAATTCTTCAAAAGCTACTTCTTGGACTGCTTAGCCAAATTGGACTCTGCATTATCCTGCTTGTTGGCATCCACTGTAACCTAACCTAATCACACCTATAATAAACAAATAAAAATTTTTAAAAAACTTTGATTTATCACAAAGAGGTAAGATTTTACTAGGTGAAAATTTGTTCTGTACTCGTTATGCAATAGGGAATCGGCAGTGATTTTTTTACATAATTAGCAAATCTTTTCATTCATTTCCTTGCATTTTTTATAAGAATACATTTTATGCTATAACTAAATAATTCGATTTAAATGAAAAAATAGTGGACTACAAATTTTCAAGAAAATGCTCAAGTGCAGCCAAATGTTTTCAAAGTGAATATTTTTTATAGGGAACTTTGATTTTAGCTTAGAGTCCTTTTAATAATTTTAATGATTTTTTTTAAATAACTTATAATAATAACTAGTCGTGCATCGGAATGTTTGTTGGAATAAAATAGTTCTTGTATTCATGAACGTGCAAGTTTTTTATTTATTTAAACTTCAGTTGAAAGTAATTAAAAGCTACATACAAACAAAGGCATTTACGTACATTTTAAACACAATAATGTATGGATATCCGTTAATTATCGAATTAAACAGCTTCATGCACCCAATTTTGGACTTTTAATTGGTTATCGTGATAGATTTGTACGTCCCCTAAATGCACGTTGGGTAGGGATGCTATTTGTTGCTGGTCATCAATGGGGCGATCTAGCGGGAAACCGAGTGGCAGACGGTCCAAGTTCACACTGGCCATTCCAATGCCACAAATTCTGTTACTTAGCTTGAGTTCTTGCGTAGTACGAGTGTCATCGTCCTCCACTGGGGTAATAACTACAAGCATTTGCATGCTCAGTCCATCGACTCTACCGCGTGGCAACAACAGACGATGAGGGAAGCGGCAATTTTGCCCTTCCACTTGATCTAAAGTGCTCTCCACTTGACCGCTCAAAGCCTGCACGACACGTTTGTAAATTTCGGTGAAAGGTGTGGTATCACGTGCGGTCCAATTAATATCCCGAGAGTTACGTTTAATCTGATTGCGTCCGTTGCGTAGGTCGACGATCTGCGCATCGAGTAGCATAAAGTTTTGTCGTTGTTCATTCATTCGCATTACACGCCCAGCAGCATCAGTCTTGGGTCCGAGAAGTGTGCGTACAACCACACGTTGATCGCGATCGGAGGTAACATCAATGTTGATATTGAACGATTTGTGGTTGAGACGTTGTTGACGTTCAACAACCATTCGTTGGAATTGCTCTACTCCCCGATTGGCATTGAGTGTTTGTCTCGCATCGAGAGCGTTAATTAGATCAACATCACTTGTTTCCACAAAAGTCTTAAACTTATCTACTTTAACATCGTTAATGGTAACTCCACTCATTTCAATTTCTTCACTACGATAGCTACCCAACTGTTTTTGGCGTTGTTCATCTGTCAAGCGTACTATGCGACGAAGTAAATGCAATATAATTGGATCAGCTACATTCATTGTGATATCTGTCAGTTTTTGAACGCCACGATAAATGTTATCATCCTGGCGGATAATGTTACGTAAAACATTTAAAATATTCACATCTTGAACGCCCGCCCGCTTTCCAATGAGCATGTCACCAATCAAGCGATCGATATCGGCGTTATTGCGAGCATTCACCTTTTCCTTCGCTCCAACAGTGTCAATGATTTCTTGCTTAATTCTTTTTTGCAATATGTTTTCCAATACCTTTATTCTATCTAAAATTATCCCGTTCCTACGAGTGTTCATGCGCATATCGTTTAATCGTAGAGCTAAACGTTCTTCTGCAGCATTTGTGAGCCGTGGGTTGTTAAAGCGCGACGGATTTGTAGTATCTTGCAACTGCAGCTCATCGATCCAACCAAGAGAAATATGCTCCATATTGATACGAGCCATTAATTGTTGAAGATTGTGCAAAAGTAATTCTGCGCTGCGACTCTTTTCGATATTTAGTTGACGGTTGGTAACCGCATCACTTGTTAGACTACGAGGTAAACGGCGACCAAACATATTTACTCCATTACTATCGTCTCTTTCTTGCATGCTGAGGTCATGTTCATCCTCCCTTTGGGCAATTGGACGACGGACACTATTTATCGTTCCACGATTTTTGCTAAATTGTGGACCCCAATTCTTTGAATCAACTACTTGTCTTCGATTGTTGATCGCATCACTGCAAGGAATATCCTTCCTCCATGTTTGACCGGTTTTTAAGCCATTTTTCCAAAGCTGGCTGTCGTTTACGGTAGTTTGTTGTTGTTGCTCATCTTGTTCTCGAGACCTACTTAGCTGGTTGGGCCTTCGGCGACCGACGGGCAATAGGCGTTCATTGTCGACTTCTACCTGTGGTAAATTTACACCCACTTGGTAACGTTGATCGTTATTATTGTTAACTAAATGTGTGGGATTTTGAGTGCCAATTATGTTGTTGTACTCAACAGGGTTCACTCTATGCCGATGTATAGCCATTTGTCTGTTCCAGTCCATTGGCATGTCCATACCGAGATTCATGTTCAGATTTGATCTTAGACGATTTACGTTATTTACATTGTTGTTTACACTCACACGTCTTTGGTGTGTTGTGTCCATAAAACGCGTACGCAAGTTACTTTGACTATCTTGAGAACTCACATCTTCGTCGTCGCGGAGGTTAACGCGTCGTCTGGTGGCTACTTGTTCGCGGTTTATTGCACTTTTTGAAAGAACAGCGTTACTACGCTCTTCAATGTTTCCATTCGCTCCAGACCAATAGCGTTGCGTCCCTTCTATTTGAGGATCTCTGTCGGTATCGATATTCTCGGAGTGTTTTTCTCTGACCTCCTCGCCTTCGTATTGCTCATTACTGCGTCGAATTTCACTCTCCAACATTGATCCCATGTTTCTTTCCAAAGCAACTCGTGCCAAGTTTGATTTTATTGAACCCCCATCTTTCTGCTTCCTATTTTGCTGATTTTCTTCAGCCTCATTAACGCACAAATCATTAATAAAAGAGTGAATGAATGACTGAAAGCCGACGTCGGCAGTCAAGAGTCGAACATTGTCTTCGTGATTTGCCGCATTAGATGATTGTGTTGCCTCTAAGACAATACTAGCGTCACCATGACCCGAAACGTGCGTGGGTCTCTTTACGCCGCCAACTTTTCTCGCTTGTATATCCATGCGCATTTTCCGCCATGGCATCCATAATTCGTGGCGATCCAATGAATCTACTTCTTTGGTGTTTATACTCCGCATTTTATTTAAAGCAATCAATTCCAGAATTCCTGGGCTTTCAGATTCCTGGTTTTCGTTACGAGAAGTAGTCAATTGATTTATGCTAATATCGTGAGCGCGACGGACTACATTCTTGTCGAGATATAGTTCGGGTAAAATTTCATGTATGCCAGGCATTAACAAGTTTTGGGTATCATCGCGGTCTCGGATTGTAAGGAGCAACGAGTTGACAAATAAAACGCCATTAACTTGAACGCGAGCATGGAGTATGTTTCGTTGTAGCGTCACCCAATCGCGAGAACGAACCAACAAACGGTAAAGTCCATTCATTTGACGCAAATGTTCATCGTTGGCGATGGTGAATACCTCTTCTTTGCCCAACAGTTGTTGAATACCGCTTAATTCGATCACATGCTCCATTTGCTCGTCGATGCCCTAAAATGAAAATATATGAAAAAATAAGAGAGAACTAATTTCCCAGAAGAAAAGTTATGGTTTAAGGTTAAACATACTCCAATATAAAGATTCCGATCGCCAACAAGATTTTCATATTGTGATGGTGCAATGTTTTGAAGTTCTTCATTCAAGCTGGGTTCATTGACATTCTGCAGAATATCCAGCAGGAATTTTTGACGTACTAACTCCTCCTGAGTCATCTGAGTAAGACGGTGAGAGCCTAAAAATGAACACAAAAAATACAGTTTCGTATACTTGCAAATTTGATTTTAAATCAAAGCTATTAACTATTACCGATCCTTCCAACATTGCTCTCATCGCCCTGCCGGCTGCCTTCACTGCGCACGCCGAGATCGTCCAGCACCCCACCGGTTACGACTGTGATCAAGCAGATCAGCGAGAGAGTGAATATTTCCATATTACTTTAACTGTTTTACTAAGATGTTGAAGTTTTAAAAGGCTTTACAGCGTTGCAAGTTGGTAACTGATGATTGATGCAATTGATCGCGGTTCTTTTATACCAAACCAATGACTGCTTTCTACAAATTATATGTACGAATAATATGTATGGATGTTCTCATTTTATATGACGACTATGAATTATCTCTCCGCTAAGATGCACATTGTAATCGTAAATAATTTTAGCGGAGTTTTCGTAAATATTTTCGCAACTTTATTTCACTTACATATAGAGCGTTATTACAATACCTGATCGTACATGTTTGCTTATATTTAGGTACATATGTATGAATGTAATTTAACGAAAAAGACTTCTTCGATATCGATCACTGAATTTCTGATTCTACGTTCTTATCAGTAAATTTTAAAAATGCGTCAAAGCACACTCTGCTTGGGGTTCCAATATTATGAAATTTCCTTTCGTATGTCGTCATCTCAATATCAATACTCAGTCAAGGGTCAAATCAAATTAATAACTTGTAAAGTAATATGCTTGCAGTGTTTAATTCAAGATAAACTTTATTCTTGAAACAATTTGTTTAGCAACATTTATTTATTTATGTACATATTTTAGTTATGTACGTATTTATTAAGGATACACGTTACAAGCTTTTCGAATAAGTACCAACAAAATTTTAGATTTGAGCTCCGCTTAAGATTGATTGGTTGGTATTTCTCAAATATCCAACGTTGATTCTCAACAGTACATTAAGTGGAGAGATGAAGCGTTCTCCACAAAAAGTTCATTCTAGTTTTCATGAGAATGAAATGGTATATTAATATGACTCCGATGATTGTAAGTACCGGAAGGAAAAGAACTAAACCTAAATACCAAAAAGTGTATCAAAATAGTCAGGATGATGAGCTGATTCGATTAGGTCATTCGCGTCTAATCCCTAAATTCGGTATATATATATTTTTATCGGACGGGCTAGATCGGACGACCTTAACAAATAACTATAATTTGTCTTAAACGGTGTTTTCCATGGCAAGTGAATCACGTGTTTCACTATTTGAATTACGAATGGCGAATCACCCCGTTTACACGACACATTCTTAGTAATTCGTTGAACTTTATCTGTGTATACTCGTATAAATTTTGTTAATATAGTTTTTAACTTGAGCTTTGAAAACTCGTTTCTCTTTTACTTCATTTGTATTTGTATGTACATACAGTAGGGAGCATTAGTGAGTACATAGATGATATTTTTGTACTTAATAATGCATAACAACAGTAATAATAAAGATAACAACAAAAATTTTTTTTTATTTGTTTGGTGTTTAGTAGACTTCAATTTTATTTATATTACAACAACAAAAAATATCAAAGTCCAATAACAAATTAATAAAAACCAAAACAACCTGTATGTACTCAATACATACATATGTATATGCCTCGGATATACGCGTTTACCTTCGAATGAATATGATTTTCCTAAGTACGAGTTTATTAAAAACAGTGCTACCATAATAAATAAAGTGGTTTTTCTCAAGTTTATATCAACTTCCAGTGCAGTAAGAGATACATTAGAGAATTATTTTGGGTTTCTGCTTGAAAACTATGAAATCCTTTATTCCTGTAGTTTATTAGTGTTGTATTTACCTCAGGGTACGAAAGAATCAGTTATTTTTGAATTTTGTATAAAGTCAGATAAAACGTTTTTGTGTACACTGAGAAAAGAAGTATTTTTTTTGTAATCGACCTAAGCATTTACGAAGCTAAAAACAACAAATATATTTCAAAAAACAAATTTCAAGATCATACCCATAGACAGCAGATAATCAAATATGTTCTCATATCATCATTATAAATAATTACAAAAGTGCTTAGCAGAGTAGTAATTTTTGTTCAAGGCATGGAAAAAACTTAGTAGTTTCCCCTTGTCGGTGTGATTTTATATCTTTTTCTTACCTACAAAAATTTCATATAGGTGAAGAATATATCTAATTTGCTCTAACAGACAAGACAACTAATAATTTTTATGCTTATTATGTAATTAGCGCTGGCAACCAAACTACTCATTGTTGTCATCACAAACTCATCAGCACTAATAATCAAACTACTCATTTTTGTCATCACAAAGTCCTCAGTACTAATAAACAAACTCCTAATATTTGTCATTATAAAGTCATCAGCACTAATTATCAAACTGCTCATTTTTGTTATTACAAACTCCTCAGCACTAATAATGAAACTACTAATTTTTGTAATCACAAAGTCCTCAGTACTTACATATAACCATTTTTTTATGTATCCGTGCGTCATGCGGATGTGCCCCTCGCGTCGGTCGCGCGGGTATGGAGGGATAAACCCGTTGGGATTATTATTAAAAAAAAACTCATTTTTGTAATCAATATTTTATCTTATACGTTTTTATTAAAATTAACTACTAAATAAAAACAATAAAAACTGTTGAATAAAGTCTTAAATAAAAAAATAATAATCAAATCGGTAAAGGAATCCCTATTCCTTGGTTATTGGTTAAGAATAAACGACGGCTTTTCTTTGCAGTATTGACGCGGAAATATCCCCGAAGTTCCTCCAAAAAAAAAGTTTTCATGCATAAGCATAATAAAAATTTTTAAATAATCTTTTGAAATAAAATTTTTGCTGAAATTTTTCGACTGTTCGAAAACAAATTTTGTAAATGTGTGGGTGAAATGCGTAAAAGTTGTGAATGTTTGTGTAAATTTTTTGAATTTCAGGGGAAACTGCTTAGTCTTGTCTTGCAGGGTACATTCTTAAAAAATTAAGTGCAAATCAATTTAGAAATATTTAAATCAAATTTTGAATAAGTTAGTAAACGATTGGGTGTGGTCTAACGTTATGGACCGACACCAGCGAACTTCTGAATGGCTTGGTACAATACTTATAATTACGATTTCGTTTTTTAAATTTTTTTTTAACTAATCCAGTTAAATAAAATTTACATACAATTTTTTTATTAGAAAATTAGCGTTATGTAAATATATTTTGTCTAATATTTTTTCTGTCTAAAATAATGGGCAAAAAATATTAATTTATTAGTTTGAAATCAAAAAAAAGTTTAAGTGGTCGCTTACCAAGTTTCCCTTGTTATTTATATTTTGAAAAAAAAAAAAAACGCTGGTATTGAATCATTGAAAATTAAGATATTTCAAACGGCAAATTTGTTTTTCTTCGCGATATTCCAAGGAATAATACCCAATTGTTTATTTAAATTTTTTTATTAATTAGTGGTTATTGATCCCCAAAATTCTGTGTTGCATTCCCCACCTTTCCCTATTGTCCTGCTGCACACCGTTAATGTTGCTTTACGCACTCTGTCTATGATGTGTTCGACTTCCAGTTGAGCTTCCTGTCCAAAATGAGGCCCAGGTATTTGGTATTTTTCTTTACTACGAGCGTATTTCCCTCAAGATTTATTTGTACAAGATCCGGTGTCTTATGTCTTCTGGAAAAGAGCGCCAGCTCCGTCTTTGATGAAATTATGCCAAGACCTCGGCTACTGCACCACAGCGATAAGCTGTTTATGGAGGTACATACATTACCCTAGTTTAAAACCCTTCAATGTTTTTAAGTTCCTTCAAAAGGAAAAAACCTTAAAACAACGACCAAAATCCGAGAATTTCGCTTTAAAATTTGAATATAAAAGAAAACGAGTAATACGATAGCTTAAGTGGGTTATATACTCATTACAAAATTACAGAACATACCACATAAGTAAAATTAGCAAGCAAAATTTTTTTAGATTGCATTTTTTTTGCATTAGTGTCAATATTTGTGTTTTTTATAAATATGATACATTTTGCAATAAAAATGGCGTGATTTAAAATTTAAAACTTTCGCCAAAATTTATACAAACACATATTTGTAAGATTTTAATTTTTTGTTTATAACAAAACGGCAAAAGTTTCATAGTCGTACTTTTCAAATTACAATTACTCGGTAAGTCAATTTCGCTGAGACAACGATATTCCTAAACTCTACAAGAACAGATTTATTATCTGAAAAAGCTTTAGAAAGTTTACATAAAAACTTTAGAATATATCGGCTTTCTCATACTCGCAAAACTGTCTCTCTTGCTATTATCATCGGATCCATTACTTTCATCTCGAAGATTTTTAAAAAAAGAAAAAAATCATCAAGGGGCTCAGATTTAAGTATTAAGCAATACATAGTGGAAATTCAGAAACTGATAAATATTTACGTTTTATTTCCTTAATTTTAGAAAATTGGCGTTGTTTCTGAAGGCTCCTTATGCATATTTTGCTACATAATTGTTTTTGTCAACAATTTTACCACATAGCAAAAAATCTAAATTTATTTTAAAATTTGTGAAAATTTTGTTTGTACTTTCTATGTTTTGTTAGGAAGTGACGTGTATGTGTGGTGGTAATTTCTAAAAATAAATAACAAAAAATACCTAAATAAGTAGATAACATAAGATATCGATTTGGGATTGATTGCTCCATTGTTTAAGGAAGAGTAATTATCATAAAAAATATTTTGACATAGTTCACATTATCGCAATTTTTAACGCAATCTTGATTGAAGCATAAACCAAGTAAACTCTGTTAATAAATAAAAAGAAATTAGTTCATTTATCAATATACATACATATATAAAAATCAATAGCTGTTCGTTTGTCTCGCTAAAATTATTAAGTATTGGAAATGGTAAGGTCACCGACACGCAACAGGACCCTCAGTGAATTTTTCCGGGCATAGAACAACACTTCAACAACCATATTTAATTGGCTTAGTGAAAGGGCAATGTTGGCGATCAAAAATAAAGATGTCGATGATCTCAATGCGAATATTCGAAATTTTCTTCCAGGAGAGTTGTTTTCTTACAAATCAATTGAAACAGGTACAAACCAAGATGACGTAGTCAACTATCCCAGCTTTTAAATTCACTGGAATTGCCTGTATTACGACCTCACAATTAAAAATTAAAAGTATAATCTGTTGTGATCATGCTGCGTAACATTAACCAACCTCGACTGTGCAATGGAACGAGACTGGCTGTGAAAAAGCTAATAAATAACATCAACGGGCCAAGATCATCAAGGGAAATTACAATGGATAGGATGTCTTGATCACGTGTATACCGATGTTTCCAACGGATTTACCGTTCGAATTTAAGCGACTACAATTTCCCATGCGTCTGGCCTTTGCGATAACCATAAATAAATCGCAAGCTCAGTTGTTCAAGTTTTCGGAATTAAGTTGAAGGTTCACCGTTTCACGCATGGACAATTATACGTCACGTATTCGCGTGTCGGAAAACCATCATCTATGTAAATACATTTACGCATTCCATTTAAATTGTTAGCAACCCTGCAAAAAATGCGATTAGTCTAGGATGTGTTAGGGAATAGTCGCAAGGGAACATGCGACTAATACAACTTCTTATCTCTTTATATGGGGTGAATTGCTCCCTTTTGTTCGAGCATGTCCTATAAAGAGACTAATTGTACCACTTTATACCCGAACGGGTATAAAAGGCGAGTAGTCCTTTTTAAGCCTTTTGGGACTTTTACTACTATTTGCTACTAATTTTGTTCCCAAAAAAGATAATGCAATTCAATTATTATATTTATTTAGTATTAATTTAGCAATTTAAATTCATTTATATGTTTTTTAATGAGATCACATTTTTAAATTCATTTTCATACACATTTTTATCAAAAATACATTGCCTTAAAATTAATATAACACAAAATAATGGCATCAAATTTTTTGGTTAAGTTTTGTGTTTACATACTTATATGTATGTAAATATCAGGATTTAAAGTTAAAACCTAAAATACGTTTATTCAAAATTAAGGTTACTAAAACAAGATAAGACTTTCGAATTAACAGTTTTGTTATATGTTTAAACTTAAAATAAGTTTTTTATAAACATTAATAATTAAAATTAAAATCAAATTTCAGTTTCAAAACAAAATTGTAAATATACGAGTATCAAATTTCAAAATTTAGATATGTATATTAATTTTAAACTTCATTACGTTTTTTTTGTCATACTTTAAAATACTTTGCCTTTTCGAAATGCAGCGCCTTTCTGAGAGCCTCTTCCGGCGTCAATCCCTTTAAAGCTATTTTTGCTATAGCTCCTAAAAATTGGTTAACAATTTATCGAAACCAATTCATACAGTAAAAAGATAGTCTTGAGTACCTGCCAGGACGTGATACAAGTTTTTAAAGGTTTTCAGCCCGATCTTTCCATGCGATCCATCCATATTTATGGCATTTATAACATCAGTGTTTATCACTTGTGTTATATTTTTTAAGTTTAATTGTAATATTGAAGATATTGCGCTCTCCTGCAAAAAATCGTACAAAAGGCATTAAAGATGACAAATTAGTTTTAAAATTTTTTTTTAAATAACGTACATACATATATGTACATCTCTTATGGCAGGAGTAATTTTCTCCTCTAACTGCTGCATTTCTGATAAGCTGCTTATAGGTAAGTACTTAACAACTGGTTCCTTTTGCACTTCTTGGCGAACCAGTTGCTCAGTAGCTATCTTCTGTTCAGCTATCGCATCCATAATAGCAGAGTTTTGCATTTCCACTATCCTTTGCAGCTTTTCAACATTTGAATTCATGAAGACGCTTCTTCATGAGTCTCTATAAATATAATTTAATATAACAATAAATTATCCTTTTTATATTTTTCTACTGGATGAAAAATTTACCTATTTCCATTTCGACAGCTGACGCTGACATACTTATCCTACGTGATTCTGAAAAATCTTCACAGAATGCGAGTACATACCATCCAGAATGTACATAACCTCAGATAAGTATATGTCTAAAGAAATTGCTAACTGTTGTATTAACGAATATGTTCAACAAAACCACGATAGACGATAAACGTGAGGACTCGCAACTTTTTTTAATTGATACACAGACGCAATATAAAGAAGCTGTTAGCGAGGGCTTGTTTAAAAAAAATTGCTGGACAATTAATAATATTAATGTATATCAAATGAAAGATAATTTAATTTATTTTCACGTTTTATAAGTCCTTTTTAAAAAAACTAAATTTTTATGTAAAAAATTTTAAGTTTTGTTTAATGCTTTATGCGAGCGCAAAACACGTATGGAATTTTACAAAGTGGTTAGCGAAGGTTGGTTTTCAAAAAATTGCCGGAGAATGATTTATGCTAATGTACATCAAAAGAATGATAATTTAATACCTTTTCACGTGTTTTAAGTGCAAACATTTTTTAATGAAATTTACGAAGTTGTAAGCTATAAATTTCTTTAAATATTTAAACGCTTTGTGTAAAAATTTCCAATTTTCAATCGTACAATTATACCTGTTTGAGACTTGTTGCGACTAATTAATACCTTATTGTACCAGAAACAGACCAATCCCGGAACACTCTCTTTAGAGATTAGTCGCACAGTTTTTTGCAGGGAAGTCTCGTTTAAATTAAATTAGTTGAGTGTGCATGTGAGCTAATGTGAAATATACATATGTACATACATATATGTATGTTGTTACTGAAACATATCCTTCCGAAATGAAGTGCAACAATTCAAATAATTTTATTGTAGGTCAACTTTATTTTGTAAGTTCTGAGAGTTCCGAACTACTTTTGATCTGTTGGCGACATATCGATCAATCCGACGGCGAAAGTAAACCAGACGTAAGGACCCTGCTCGGCGGGTGTCCATTTTACCGAAAGGAGAGTTTTAATGTTATGAGGATAGGTGATACGAAGTTCACCGGGTCATCTGTCTCAAATAAAAAAAAAGATGTGAGTGTTTGAACTCAAGGTAGATGTGTAAACTGTTAAATTTGCAGTATTTAGAAATATTAACCCCTATATAATACTTTACAATCTCGTTAATAATGGTTGTATCTTTAAAGGTATCATGGGCATTCAAGGGTAAAGTCAATCATACATATTTATCTTGTTTAATTTTTAAAATTTAATTTATTTTATTATTTATGTTGCAATAGTTAAAATAGGCTTATGATAGCTAAAATAAGAAACGTACACCTTTGATTCAGTACTGGTAAGTAGTCTGGAAAAACCGGCCAGCAGGCATAGCTTTAAGGTCGTTTTTAAACCACAATCTATCACACACAGCGCATGCGTATCCAAAGTCGTTGTCGATCATTTTTAATTTAAATTGTTTATGGGCATTAACATGGTTAAGATAATGCTCATATTGCAATTCAATGTTTTGGTAATTTGGTTGTTGTTGCTGTTGTAAATGTTGTTGTTGCTGTTGTTGTTGCTGCTGTAAATGTCCACGTAGCCTATTAATTTCTTTTTGGCGTTGACGTTCTCGGTAGGCACGTTGATATCCAGCGTTTCTGGATCTTCTTAATGATTGCGATGTTCTCTACAATAATAATTAATATTAGTATTTGACCTGTAATTTATTTAGAAACATGAATATTACCTGCATTTCGGTTATATACCTCCAGTTTAAACGTTTAATTTATTGTTTTAAAGAACACCAATCAGCTGAGTTGTAGAAACACAAAGCGATCAGCTGTTCAAAAGTAGTACCAACGCAAAGCGAATAAGGGAATTTCAATCAAAATTTAGAGAACACGCTGTGCTCTAATTCACTCAGCAAAGAACGTAGATAATAATGTACGTTCTTTGCACACAGTTTGTAAAAATTTGCGCCTAATTGCATGCAACTCAAAGGTACAGGGTGCTCCCGATTAAATATAATTAATTTTGCTTTTTGTGTCAATACCAAAGAACGTAGATAATACCCAAGACAGACATGGGAGCTTATCTGCATTAACAGCCTTTATTGGCATTAACTCGTGCATTATTCTCTTCACTGCATTTCTATCTGGCAAAGCTGTCAAGTGGACAGGTGTATGTTCGGACAAATCAAACAGGTTTTTTGTTCCATCAAACCAAGAATGATAGAATACAAGATTGCGCAATCCCGTTGCGGATGAAATATCTTGAGTAATAATAAACAAAGAATAGGGGGAGAATAGTGGGAAGAGAATAATGAGCAATTTGCAATTTTTCAAGGAGAAATGAATTTTTTTGGTGCTTAAGTATAAAACTCTGAATAATAGAAAGAATGCATCAAACAAAAATTTATTGAGTGGTACCGCTTCTGTTTCCGCGAAATTAAAATTAAAATCTCCACCCAAGATAAGTGAATGCCACTGAAAATTGTGTCCTAATTCCCGTGCACCAGCAAACCGATTAAACTGTGTCAATCTAAATTTAGAGAACACCCTATGCTTTAAGCCGCATAGTTTATAAAAATTATGCGCCTAATTGCATGCAACACAAAGATAATTGATTTTGCTTTCTGGGTCAATATAATACTAACACATACGTCAGACGGCACACGCATTTTCACACAGAGTCGTTCTTGACCAATCAAAAACGTCTTACTTTTTTTTATATGGAGTTTTTATGGTAGTATTAGCGTAAGAGATTTGCCCTACCGCGGCTATAGATGTTTACACATCAAAAATCAAATAGAAAATGTTGTGTCATTTAATTTGTTGAGTCACTGTAGCGTAAGTTTACAATGAGTTCCGTAAAGTAGCCGCCATTTTTATCAAGTAGGTACAACACACATTGATCCCAACGTCAATTTACTTAAGTACGAACCTAATACCAAATAACGCAGTATAAATATTATTTTATGTATGCTCCTTGCTTATTGCACCCGGCAAACATTTTTTATCATGGATGCCTTTTCTTACAATTACAAGAACTTGTCCCCTTGTCTTCCGCGACTCACCCATTAAATGAAATAAAAAAACGTTTGTAAAACGTTTTTAGAAGGGTAGTAAATTCATAAGTTTTATGATAAAAATTAATTTATATCTTAAATTCATTGTTTTCTGCGATGTGTTAAGGTGGATGATTTTAGGTGTATTCATTTAAGGTGTGGTGGGTAAAATTATGGTTGGTTTATATACATATGGCGGATTTAGGTGTAGGGGGCTTAAGTTTGATAAGTTTAGCTATAGTGAATTTTAAGTAGCCTTTATCGTCATAACTGCTTTCGTAAACGGTAAACACAATTCCCGTCGGAACCATTTGCGTTCCCTTTTTTTTACCTATGTTGATATTTTAATTTGCTTCATATCGCATCACATAAGCGCAACACATGGCCAATTAATATCATATCAACTTGTAATATAACTAAACGTAACTTGAAACTTCTTTACTTGTTGTGGCCCGCCCCAGCAGTTTCTGTCTCAATCGACAGTTTCCGTCTCAGTCGGATTTTTTAATTTGCCTGCGTTAATGAAGTTTTTACTTTGCAATAAATAATATGTTAAATTTTTTTTTAGGCACTACTGTTGGAGAAACCTAACATTAGTGCCTAAACGTATGCTACAATTTTTATGAAGATCAAGCAAAGAACGTAAATCAGAGAACGTATAAAAATATGTATGCAAATATCTTAAAAAGTACGCACTTTGGGAGTGGTAATTTTAGAAAGGGAAGATTCCTTTTCCTCTGACACCGCTCTTACCAATAAATTCGTGGGTTACTAAAAGTTTAACCAAACTAGTATACGTCTACATCTATATATAAGTATACAAATCAATTGATGTTCGTTTGTCTTGCTAAAACTCGAGAAAGGCTGGACCGATTTAGCTGTTATGCAAATTGATCGTTTGGAATGACTGCGCAATGGCCTACAAGAGGTCACTGGAGGCACGGACAGAAAGTTAAAAGATCTTCGTAACAACCAAAACATTTTTGTTGGAGCCATTATTTTGTTATGAGGTGATTTTCGTCAGCCTCTTCGATTTTAAGCAGCTACAATTTCCCGATAACCATAAATAAATCGCAAGGTCAGTCGTTGCAAGTTTGCGGAATCCACTTGGAATTTTCCTGTTTCTCGCGTGTTTTTCCGTGTTCGCGCGTCGGAAAACCATCGTCTTTATTTATTACGCACCGCAAAAGAAAACAAAAAATATGCCTTATCAGAAAGCTTTAAATTGATTAAGTGTATCACATTTAATGTAAACACAAATTTTGTTTTCATTTGAATTGTTAGCAAGTTTCGGTTAATAACCGAACCAAATTAAAACGGTGTGAGATAAGTATGCTGAATGTGTGTGTGAGTGCGTAGGAGTTTATGTAAATTATATATGTATGTTGTTACTAAAACATATTCGTCCGAAATAAAATGCAACAATTCAAATAATTTTATTGTAGGTAAACTTTATTTTGTAAGTTCCGAGAGATCTTTTTGATCGGCCTATCGATCAATCTGACGGCGAAGGCAAACTCTGCTCGGCAGGATGCAACGGTGGCGTGTCGATAGGCCCTGGCGACTCCGATAAGTCTGGGTGTACCAGAACACCGGTCCGATCATTTCTAATTGTTTAAACTCTTCGGGAGTTATATTTAAATCTGGAAAACTTTTTCCATCCGAGATTGATGGCATTAATGAAGTGACAAATTTTGGTTTGATGTTAATTTGTGCTTGAAATGATTTTTCTGTCGTTGACCAAAATTTAGACGGCAGTTGAAATTCTTTGTAAATCACTTTTAAAATACTGTAATTAATATTAAGCATATCTAATAGTTTAACAATCCGCATCAAAGCTAAACTGAATAAGATCAGCTTGATTTGTGCGCACGCCCCGACGGAGGAGAAGGATGATGGGACCAAGGATGAATTTTACGAGCGCTTGGAGGAAGCATACGAGCGCTGCCCCCGCCACGATGTAAAAATTGTGATTGGCGATTTTAACGCTAAGGTGGGCAAAGAAGGAATTTTTGGTCCAACAGTCGGAAACTTCAGCCTTCATAAAAATACCTCCGGCAACGGAGAGAGGCTGATCGACTTCGCCGCGGCGCGAAACATGGTAGTAAGTAGCACCAGGTTCCAACATCGAAGCATCCACCAAGCAACTTGGGTGTCCCCTGATCAAAAAACGCGAAACCAAATTGATCACGTTGTGATAGACGCGAGATACGCTTCGAGCGTGCTTGATGTTCGTTCTATCCGAGGAGCAAGCGTTGACTCGGATCATTACCTTGTTGCAGCTAAGGTCCGCATGCGCCTCTCTGCAATGAAGAACGCTCACCAAGTAACGCAACGAAAGTTCGACGTCGAAAAGCTGCAATCGCAACGGACAGCTGAGAATTTTCAATCTCGACTCTCGATCCTGCTAAGGCAAGCAACTTCTCATCGCCCCGACATTAACGAGCAATGGGATAACATCTCCCAATCTCTTCGCACCGCTGCGGAGGAAGTGGTTGGCTACTACCAGCCTCGCAGAAATAATTGGTACGATGACGAATGCCGCGTCGCTGCTGCAGAGAAATTCGCAGCATACAAAGCCACCCTGCAGCCAATTACTACGCGTGCAACAATTGAGCGATACCGGGAGAGAAGGAGGGAAGAGAGACGTCTTTTCAAGAGCAAGAAACGAGAGGCGGAAAGGCGTGAGTGCGAAGAGCTTGAGATGCTAGCAAGCAGGAATGCGGCCCGAAAATTCTATCAGAAAATAAGGCAGCAAACAAGTGGTTTCAAGACCGGGGCTGGTTCCTGCAAAGACGAGTATGGAAATCTGGTGACGGACGTACAGAGCACACTTGAGGTATGGAGGGACCACTTCTCAACGCTACTGAATGCGAACTCTGGTGAGGAGTTTGAAGAAGAGGAGCCCAGAACAATCTTTAGGGATGAACAACAAATCCCTCCACTCGACCAAGGCGAGGTGAGAACAGAACTTAGGCGGCTAAAGAATAACAAAGCGCCTGGGGCAGACGGTATACCGGCTGAGCTTTTCAAAGCCGGCGGCGAAGAGCTGGTAGGAAGCATGTACCAGCTGTTAAGCACAATTTGGTCTGACGAGTACATGCCAGAAGATTGGAACCTTAGTGTTATTTGCCTAATCCATAAGAAGGGTGATCCTGCTGTTTGCGTCAACTACCGTGGGATAAGCCTTCTAAATATCGCATATAAGGTTCTATCGACGATACTGTGTGAAAGACTGAAGCCATATATGAACCAGCTGATTGGACCTTATCAGTGTGGTTTTAGACCTGGTAAATCCACCACCGACCAGATATTCACAGCACGTCAAATCCTGGAAAAGACCTTAGATAAGCAAATCGACACACACCACCTTTTTGTCGACTTCAAAGCCGCTTTTGATAGCACGAATAGAAGCTGCCTGTACGACGCCATGTCTAAATTTGGGATCCCCGCAAAACTAATACGGCTATGTAGAGTGACGTTGAGCACAACATTTAGCTCCGTCAAAGTTGGGAAGAACCTCTCCGAGCCGTTTGAGACCAAACGAGGTTTTAGACAAGGTGACTCACTTTCGTGCAACTTCTTCAACCTAATGCTGGAAACTGTAATAAGAGCTGCCAATCTGAATCACAGTGGTACTATTCTATACTACTTTCTCGACGAACGAAAATCTCGCTCTACAAATCTCTCATCGTGCCCGTCCTTGCATATGGCGCAGAAACATGGACGATGTTGACCAGCGATGAGCAAGCCTTGGGGGCTTTCGAGAGAAAAGTTCTTCGCAAGATTTATGGCCCTGTTCGCGAAAGCGACGGGTACCGAAGAAGATGGAATGACGAGCTGTATGAGCTGTATAATAATGTGGACATAGTCAAGCGCATAAAAATTCAACGATTGCGATGGCTTGGCCATGTCGTTCGCATGGATGATGATGCTCCAGTGAAAAAGTCCTTCGAAACGGCACCCATGGGTGGGCAACGACGGCAAGGACGCCCAAGAACACACTGGAAGGACCAAGTGCAGAAGGACCTGTCCACGCTTGGTATGAGTAATTGGCGTAACCTCGCGAAGGAGAGAGGGAACTGGCGAAGCTTTTTGATCTCGGCCCAAACCGACAAACGGTTGTAGCGCCATAAAAGAAGAAGAAGATATCTAATAGTTAAAAATGAGAAATGTTCAGTCTTTCATGAAGTATAATAAGTGTCGCTCGCTAAAAATCTATGGTTTCCTCAATTATTTTCTACTTTTTATTGGAAATCGCAATTCCTGACATTATCGATCATAATTTTCAGCAATTTTAGCTTAGTATAGGTGATATGAAGTCGAAAATACAATTTGCAATTTATATATTACTAAATGACCCGTTAGTAATATATAAATTGCAAATTGTATTTTCTGAAACCTATGCATTTATTTATTTCTGTATATACTTATGCTTTGTTGTCATCAGTCATTTCAATCGGAAAATGGAGGAGTCAAATTAAAGTAGCGTTCATGATGTATTTACATATGTACAATATATTTTAAAAATATTTAGCAAATAATTAAATATCCAAACTTTTGCAAAAATATTTCGATATGTACATTTATTTACATGGCCGTATCTTCCTCCCGTGCCGTAAAGGTTTACTTCTTCGTGTTTTCCATCTTACCATAACATGGAGTTCAGAGTAAACAAATTTTATATGGTAGGATATTCGATGAAATATAGCACTAGTATAAAAAGGTACTAAAAAGAGCTTTTAGACATAAGCCTGCGATATATATAAGTAAACACTAAGCTCGATTAGAGGTAAATACGTTTGTACAGTACACTGAGAACTAAAATTTTTTTTAACTTTTGTGACTACTTTTTTTTGAAGTAGTAGAACTCCTACTACGGCGGCAAAGCGCAGTGAATTTATACCCGAACTCAGTCTTATCTTAAGTCTCAAAATGAGTTAGAGATTATTGCTTTTCCTCGCTTTCACGTTTTTTTTCTTTTGTTCTTCGGCTGCTTTTTTACAGAATTTTTTATAAATTGGTAGCCATACGACGTCCGTAATTTTTCCTATGCTTAGTTTTTTATAAAACTTTTTTGCATATGCATTGCTTTTGAAGTGATTTTTTTACCTTTGTCAATATTTACTGGCAACTTACGTGCATTATCAACATTTATGCAATCTGATATGCGCTGATTTGATTGATATACATATTTTTGGGACTGAAAAGAAGGCAGTTTTTATTCTGTACTCGTATCGTATTAGTCAAAATGCCTGAAAAAAAAACATGTTGCAATCCTCTTAAAAAAGAGGGCACAATCGGAAATTTTATACTTTAAGACATTTAAGTGTAAAGTGGGGAGAAAATTTCAAAGAACTGGTTGAAAACTATATCTGTGACATATGCAAAAAAGAAGTAACAACTTGTTCGGGCGAACGAATTTTGTAAAACTAAAGAACGAATAGGTCTGGCCAGACCCATGATTCAATAATAAAAGGTTCTGTAATAAAGCAGCTCACTCTTTCCCGCACGACAAATCGGCTCCTTAACTCATGAAGAATGTTGCATATTCTACAGTTTTCACTTATAATAGTAGTATATTGAAAACAAATCTCATACTAAATAAAGCGTTGGCATTACTGACTCGTTTGTCTAATTTATAATTTTTTCAATGTTGACAATTGATTTTGTGATAGCGTGAATTCGGGTAAGTTTTACAAAAAGTTTATGTTATTTTGTAATAATTTAGCAATTTTTCAAATATATCTTATTTGCAGTACAGTTAACCATCACTTATAAAAAGCGAACTCTTATGTGGGACATTATTTGCATTTTCCTGAGGATCTGGTGAGTACATCTCAGTTTTGATTCGAGTTGTTTACCTTATGATAAATACATTTATTTTCAGAATACACATTTTCCCCAGTCAGCGCAGCGGAATATATGTAACTATAAACATACATTTGTGTGTACGTTTCCATCGTCAATCGCCTGGTGCTTTGTTTCAAAGGCAAACCGATTACATATGTACATATGTATGTACACACGTAAGTAAAACTAAAAAAGACTAACTACAACTAAATTTAAGTATTTTAATGATTGAACCTTTTTGTTTACAGGTTCTTTCGGACGTTTGATGTTGCAACTATAAATCTACCTTTTCTTTTAAAACTTTTACTTATATCTACCAAGCAGCGACCGCTTATCGTAAGTGTTTGCTTTAAATATTTTTATATATAAATTAATGACACAATGGATACAAAAGTCCGTCTTTAAAGAAAAGTATGTACATTATATGACCCGGTTCAATGTCCTTGACAAATTTTTATATAATCGTTGCATATTGCGTTTCGAAGATGAACTAAAATCGAATCCTAAGGCCTTTTGGAAATATATTCGATCTAAGAAAGGCTGCTCAAATATTCCAGCTTGTATGATTTACAATGATAAACGCTCTGAAAGTTTATCTAATTCGGCGGCCTTGTTTGCGGATTTTTTCAAATCCAACTTTGTTTCGGATACTAAGGTATCGGGTATACCTCTGCATACTGACTTCCGGGTTGTTGATTTTGGTTCATTGTTTGTAACTGAGTTGGATATTATAGAAGCCATTTTTTCTCTTCAATCGTCATTAAAAATGGACTTGGATGGGCTAAATACTTTCTTTCTCAAAAAATTCAGTTTCTCTGTTTGTGTGCCATTGCTTTATATCTTCAATCTCTCACTCTCTACGGGTGAGTTCATTGATCGCTGGAAACTTATTTCCATCACACCAATTTTTAAGTCAGGCAATAAAAATGATGTACGAAATTACAGGCCAATTTCGAAACTAACTACTTGTTCTAAAAGGTTTTACATAATAAAATAATTTTTTCTATTAATAATATAACAGACACAAATCAACATGGTTTTATTAGTGGGCGTTCCACAGTTACGAACTTAGCAGTTTTTACCCAGTATTGCATCTCGACGTTTAAGTGTGGATGGCAAGTTGATACGATTTACACTGATTTTTCAAAAGCATTTGACACCGTTTCCCATAATATCCTCTGTAGAAAACTTGAATGCTTAGGCTTCCACTCAATTTATCTTTCTTGGTTGAGATCATATCTCTCTAATAGAAAATCGTTTGTTCAAATTGAAAACGCCATGTCTTACATGTTTGTAGCCGCTTCAGGTGTTCTACAGGGCAGCATTCTTGGTCCTTCATTAATGACATTCGAGATTGTTTTGACCATTCCAAGTTTTTATTATATGCAGATGATTTAAAGGTGTTTAGTAAAATAACTTCTCCCTCGGATATATTTCTAATACAACAAGATCTTGACAACCTATCCGCTTGGTGCGTCAGTAATTTAATTTAAATAAATGCTTCCATGTCACTTATTCTAAATCTTCAAATCGTATTACATCGTCATACATTTTATCGAATGCCACTCTTTCCACTGTTGAAGAGTTTTCTGACCTCGGGGTAGTATTTGACACTGGATTTAACTTTGTCAATCACATTAGCTTTATTATTCCAATAGCTAATGCTAACTTAGCTTTTCTGTGACGTTATGCGAGGGATTTTAAAGACCCATACACTAGGAAAATTGTATATAACTCCTTAGTCCGCTCCAAGTTCGAATATGCCTCTCTAATTTGGAACCCTATTTATGCATCTCACTCTAATAGAATTGAAAGACTACAACGAAATTTCATTCGTTTTGCCTTGCAACCTCTTTACTTTGCTGATCCTTTACCTTCCTATAGTGCACGTTGCATGCTTATGGATTTGAAGTCCTTAGTAAATAGGCGTAGCATTCACTCTTTGATGTTTGTTTATGATCTTATTTGTGGCTCTATTGACTGCCCGGATATTCTAGAACAGATAAGCTTCAATGTCCCTCAAATAACTCTACGCTTTAATTATTCGTTTAATGTCAGTGCACGAAAATCGAATTACCATAACTTTGCTCCCATTAAACGAGGACTTACTGAACTAAATTTTATATATACGTATGTAGATCACTTGATATTGATTTTGCTATGCTCAAATTTATTAGTTTTTGAACTCTGTTGTACACGTATTTAATGTTGAGAATGAAACGGACACCTAAATTTCGCATTCGTTTTCGTAGCTTCCTACTTTTCTGTATAGTTATAGCAAAGAACATAAATGTATAAGAAGGGACAACACGTTACTTTAAGCAACGAGTGAATCTCCAGGGGCATGCCTTCTCTTTTGCTCAAATAAATTTTTTGATTGGCTAGAGTAAGAAAGCATGCCCCTGGAGATTCACTCGTTGCTTAAAGTAACGTGTTGTCCCTTCTTATACATTTATGTTCTTTGGTTATAGCAAATTTTCCAAGTTAAATATTTCGTCGTCGCAGTTAACATGTATATTTTTCTGTATATCTCGACTCCAGCGCTACGAAGCAAATAATTGAAAAAAATGAAATCCTAATGAAATCAAAAATATTCGCTCACCTTAATTGTAGTCTCTTGGCATATTTTGTTCCCTACCTGTGTATATAATGCCTTTAAGTGGATTGCTATTTGAAGCATCGCAGGACCACCACACTTTGATACCGTACCTTGCAGGCTTAGAAGGAATGTACTTAGTAAACCTTGTATTCCCCCGTAAGGGAACAGCTGCTCATCTACTGTAATTGCGCTTCGCGGTGTATATAAATTTCGAAGTCTGTCGTTGAACATGATCCATATATCGCTTATAGGAGCTGATTTGTCAGTTTTCTGTCGTTCAGTGCGAGTCCTTTGGTCATCAAATCGCATAAAACGTCTAATAGAGTTGAATCGATTGAAATACATTGTTGCCCTCTATATCGGAAGCGCATTGGTCTGCCAAAGCTCGCCCAATGACTGCTTATTACAATGGTTGACCCCGGCAGCAAGTAACAGGCATAAAGTTTATTTAGATCAACCTCCTTCCATATATTTGGTGTTTCTGTATGTTATGTGTTATATTTTTTAAAATAATCAAGGTCTTTTCTATTAGTTTGTTTTACTATTATAGTAACTATGTCCGTTGTGATTATTTCCTTGAAAATTTTATTTCGTACATTAGACCATCCCCTTTTTATAGGTCTAGCCAGACGTATTCGCCCGATTAAGGATTAAAATAAAAAAGGTTTCAGAAGTAAAATAAAAAAGGTTTTAGAAAGTTCCGAAGACAACGACATAGCCGATGAGATTAAATTGGCACTAACCAAATGGGTTAATAAGCAAAAAAAGATGCAGCTTTTAAGTACAGTTTCTGTCAGGGCTGCTCAACAAACGAATCGATACCATTTTGTTTTGTTAACGAGCAAAATTAACTTAACGAAATGAGTTTGTTGCGTTTCGGCGCCATGTTATCAAAACGAAATCAAATCGTTAATGTTGCAACGTTATAAAATTTCCGTTTTCGCTAATTTTAATGTGCCTAAAAGTATGCAGCGCTTCTGTTTGCGACGAGTGAATCTCAAGCGTTTTTCTTAACGTTTTAACGTTAACGCCAGCATTTCGTTTCGGTTAAAAACGTAATGAAATTTATTATGATAATTGCTTTAACGATAATATTTTGAAATGTTTCAACTGAAACAAGAGAAAACATTTCGGAACGGTTAAATTTAACATTAAAATGCATCCTTGGTTCCTGTCAATTGGAGTATTGGTGAAATCCAAAGATACCTCAACTTAACGTTTCACATGGCTCCCATTGCAAAGAAAGTTCGTAAAATTTCTGGATATGGCAGTTCTGTACAAAGAAAAAGGGGCCGGAAATTATTGGTTGCTGTCGTCCAGCAGATTGAAGACTTTTATCAGTCTGATGAATGTTGCCGAATAATGCCCGGTAAAAAAGACTGCATTTTTCTTGTTGTCAGTGGAAAGCGCAAAAGGGGTAAAAAAAACGGTTACTACTCGCAGATTTGAAAGAACTACATATATAAACAATTCTGTGTGAAATATCCTCATATTACAGTTAGTCTTTTGCTGTTCACGAAATTGAGACCTTGATTTTGTATACCAGTAGGATCGAGTGGATCCCACAACGTTTGAGTGTGCAAAATGCATAAACTATGGAATTCAAAATTTCTGCGTTGAATCATAAGATAATTCATACCAACAGAAATCTTGGTTCCTTTTCTCTCGGAAGTATTTTAGACTCGATAGTTTGTACTGACAAAAAATCACACTGTTATTTGCTGAGTTGTCAAGAATGTCATGGTGCGGATGCAACTCTCGAAAAGATTAACTTACTTTATAAAAACAACGAAATTTTAAATATGTACATACATATATCATATAAGCAATGGACACCATTGATAGGTAAGACACATCATTTTAATATAACTCAACAGAGGCCTAAAAACTAATATCGTCTAACAAATCGTTGTATTAGATGCCAACTAGTAACTTTCAAATAAGAAACGGAAGTATTTCTCAAAAAACTTAAACTGGATTTATCAGTGTACTTGAAGCATGGTTACGTTGCTAAGACTCAAACAGCTTATTACAATTATATCAAACAAAATTTAAAAATTGGTGAATATCTACATAATTGCTTTGGATTTTGCGGAGAACTATACGTTCAAAATTCAGGATGCCGTCCAATCCTACCATTGGACAAATGATCAAGCAACAGTTCACTCTTACGTGATATATTACCGAGATAATCAAGGATTAATCAATCACGAAAACTACGTGATTATTTCAGAATGCAATAAGCACGATGATGTATGTAGCTGTATATTTATTTAACAAGCAAATGGTTAGATATTTAAAAACCAAGTACCTTCTTCTTTTATGGCGCTACAACCGTTTGTCGGTTTGAGCCGAGACTAAAAAACTTCGCCAGTTCCCTCTCTCCTTCGCTAGGGTTCACCAATTACTCACATCAAGTGAAGATTCGAACGATTATACAGTTCATCATTCCATCTTCTTCGGTACTCGTCGTTAACGCGAACAGGACCATAAATCTTGCGTGGAACATTTCTGCTTTTCAATTGCCTACTGAGTCCAAAGAAGCACCTGTTGGCAATACGAGTATGCATAACTTGACTCATAGTGGTGCCGTTTGCTTATTAGCGGTACTATTTACATTCATATACACGTGCTGATTAAAACGAGTAGTGCAATATATAGTGTCACTATTTTAACCGTAGCTTATTTGGTTATGCCGATCCCAAAAAATTAAAAACGGCATTAGATTCTTCATTATCAGACCTCTGGACGAAATTTTTTTTTGAATTTCCTGAGACGTAGAACACAATTTTTTATAACCTCAAAAAAAATTAAAATTTTTTTATATATAAAATATAAAACGCTCTAGTAAATATTCAGTCCTATCACGCAATCCATCGTAGAAATGCTACGAATTCGAAACTCTGCTACGAATACGAAAAATTTGCTATCATACAATCCATGTGAACTCTAAGTGCTGCCATTTCAGATGCCTTATTTTAAAGATTTGAAATCAGCTGAATTATAGTAAACAAAAGAAGTTTTGCTTACATTACTAAATAACATTCACATTTTTAATTAGTTAGTTAATAAAAATGAATTCTCTGACATGTGCGATTATGGTAATGGAGGAGGAAAATGCAAGAAGCAAACGCACTCTCCGAATTGAGCGAAAAACATTGAGAGATGCAAGCAACCCTCTTGATATGGACGAAAAAATGTAAGTGCACGCCTTTACATTGAAGAATATGTTTATACTTAAATACAGGTTTGTTAAAAACTACCGGTTAAATAAAGATGCATTCTCCTATGACCTAAACTTTATTCAAGAGACTGCAGACTCCACAAGGTCGCCTTCCATATCTTCAGTACACCGATTGTCTGCCGTTTTACGATTTCTTGCCGAGGGAGCATATCAGCATGGAGTGGTAAAAGACTTCGATGTTCCAATGGCCCAATCAACATTTTCCAGCGTCTTAAAAGACTTATTATCGTTGCTAGAAACACGGCTGTGTCCTCAGTGGGTCAATCTCGACATGAGCCAAGAGAGAATTTTATCAAAAACACATGTTTCCTGGCATCATTTTGTGTGTGGATGGGACGCACATAAAAATAATTTCTCCAACAAAAGATAAATTCCTTTACTACATCAGAAAAGGCTACTACAGCATCAATGCAATGATTAAAAGTAGTGCGAACAAGTTATACCTAACTACTACAAATTTCTAATTCAGTTGCTTGCATATACATATGTATGGAATGTTAGCAATGCGAGATCGTTTTTTGAAAGAAAGTACCTAGAAGGTGCACGAAACACTTGGCTTTTTGGTATGTTTTCACGGTTAGAGTATTTTTTTTAATATATATAATCTTTTATTTATTGCACAGGAGACGCTGGATACTCCTTGGAACCTTGGATGATGACACCTTTTCATTCACCAACGGTGGGTTGCCCTGAAGCTAACTTTAATAGTGTACATGTAAAGGCCAGAAATATAATCGAAAGAACAATTGGTGTTCTAAAAAATAGATTAACAGCCCTATTCGCAGGCAGTGACAAATTTCGCCGTAATGACAATTGCTATGAATGTGATAACTGTCACATTTTTGGTATGCGCAGAAATTTTTGAAAGCTTTTTTTGTGTCTACTGTCATATTTATTGTTATGACCTACAGAGGATGTGACAACGTTGACACAGATGTTTTTGTGTTACATTTTATTGAAGTAAAAATTTACAACTCAAATGCTTTGTGCGAATTGGTGTTACATTTTTAAATCAACCAAGCGTTTTTAAGTTTTTACACCACAGATTGCGTTTGAGTTTTAGCTATGGCAGAGCAAGTGGTTATAATATGTTTGATTGTGAAGCAAGAAGAAATCTGCGTGATAACAGTGATCCATTTTCCATGCAGGAGACCATCTTTATACAAAACTTTCGGTTTCCTAAATCACTTTGCCGCAGATTACTCGAAAAGTTGGAACCAAGTGACCGTCACTATTCGTTTTCTTGGTTGCTTGTATTTCTACGCGCATGGATCATATCAAAAGTGCGTTGGAAACAATTTTCAAATTGCCATGAGCCAATCCTCAGTATCACGCGATAAAATAAAACGAAGAATAAAATTTGAAATTGTGAACCACATCAGCTGTTTTTGCTATACAGAACTTTTCGCCGCATGCCGCGAGTGAGAAGAGCTTTTTCATTGTCATTAATGGCGGTGCATACCTATGACAACTGGCCGTGACAATATAATGACAATTTACCCATAACAATTGAAGACTGTGACAAAACGCGAATAGGGCTGTAAGATGCCTTTTAGGAGCTCGTGAACTATATTATGAGCCATTGAAGGCAAGTCAAATTGTCAATGTTGCTGCAGCTTTGCACAATGTTTGTCTTCATTATGATATTTCAGAAGTCGTGGAATTACCTTTCATCGGCGAAAGTATTGAACCTTCATCATGGATACGTCGGGATCGGCTTCTCAACTTTCTACTGCAGAAGGTAGTCCTACACTTACCGTCCCTTTAATGCCGTGCGTGCTGGTCTCTAAAGCTATCAACTTTATTACTTGCTCTTCCAAGTCATTGAAATTATGCTGTCTATTTCGTCCTCCGCCTGTTGCTGCCTGCTCCCTCTTGTTTTCGGATTGTTTCCTCTTTATGTATGCCTTCCAATCCAACCACACCTGAAATAAAAATATGCTGTACGAAATAATAACATATGTAGAAATTAATTACTTTTTTCCAGCTCGATACGTCTTTAATTGGTGGGCCCATACTATTCAGCTCCTTCGCAACATTTTGCTAGATCTCCGTTACCTCTTCCTTGGAGCATTTTGAGAAACCCTGGGCAATTTCTGGCTTCTGTTGTAAAAGCTCCAACAAATTAGCTAACTGCTGTCGTGTTGTAACAACTACTTTACTCCTGCAAAAGTCTCATTACAGTATGTACATATATGTATGTATATATGTATACATACATATATGTATATAAATGTTAAATGTATTTTTAATTGAATTAACAATGGACTTACATATTAAAGGTTTTGAATTTTTTTCTTTTTTTATTAATTTTTATTTCTTCCCAATGCAAATACACGTCGCAAAAAAATGGCAAAAAATCGACGAATTGATGTTTCGGGTGGGTTCAGTGCCACTCTACTAATTTCGAATTTACGTCGTAGCTGTTCGAATTGCGTGATAGCTATTTCGTAACTTCTCCGAAAAAACGGTATACGATGGATTGCTTGATAGGGCTGATTATAAGAAATATTATAATTGTCTATAAATTATACGTCGTAATGCTTTTTAAATCAATAAAATCGGACCAGTGGTTATCAAGATAATTAAATTTTAACTAAAATATAAATATAACTTTTTTCATTCAAGGTTTAAAAAAAGTTGTATAAAATATAAGTAAAGGAAAAATTATGAACGTCGTATGGCTACCAATTGATAATGAATTCAGTAAAAAAACGGACTAGACCCTATTAGGTTTAGCAAAGTTAAATTGCTTTTGTTATCAGGTGTGACGCCCCTGAACTATCAGAATCTTACACGCAGAAATATTTTGAAAAATTTTTACTATATTTTCTTTTACATAACAGTTCATCAATCATGATTTGTCTACAAAAATATTTTTTAAACCATCCAAAATTATTTTCTGTATACACCTCTGCATATCATTATTGGGCTGTCTCGACTTTTAAGACATTCGCAAATGCTGAAGAGACTGATTATATTTCCCGACATTAGACGCAATAGCGAATATTTTCTTATACTCCTAGATACGCCAAAGATATTCATAAGTATATACATAAATATAAATGTATGTTCATAGATTAATCTAGAAAGAAAGTGTTTTTGTGATGCATTTATAAAAGTTTTCAACAAATTTTAATTGTGAATGCAAACACCCAATTTTATAGACCCACAAGAAGGCGAAATGCGACTAAGCTCTTACTTCTTCATCAAACATAATCTGTAATTTACAATATCTTTGTTCTATTTACGAAGCACACTTTTGGTGCACTTTTTGCCATTCGTCAAAGGCTGCTGAAGGATTTAAAAGCAATAATGGTATTTCCAAAATATTTCGTTTCGTATTTTAACACTTCTTTATTAATCGGTTATCAAAATAATTTACATTTTCAAAGAAAAACTAATTTTAATAAAAAGATTTACAAAAGATATAAAAATAAATGTATCATCGGATTTAAATTGCGTGAGGATATAGATTTGAAAAAATTTCGACATTACATACAGATACTAATTTCGAATTTGGTTTCATTTTAAACGCGAATGCGGCTGTCATATTGAATCACTGTTTCGGTTGTGAAAATATTTGATGCATTCTGAAGTTGATCCTCAATAATTGGCCTATCCAATGGGTAACCCAACGGCAGTTGTTCTACATCGACACCAGCGATTCCAAAACCACTGATTTGCTGTGCGTACTCAGCTGACAATGGACGATATTGCTGAGTCAGTGGAGTCACCACAACTATTACCTGCACTGGTAAACCTCCGTTAACGGTAGTTCCACGTGGCAGCAAGAGATGTTGTGGTAGCTGACGGGGAGTTCCATGCCGTTGTTGTTGTTTCTGGCCAGTCATTATTTGACGGTAAATCTGATAATAGGTGGTAACATCGCTGCTGTAACCTTTAAATTCGCGAGAGTAGCGCTGGATGTTGTTATCCCCGGCCTGCAATTGTTGTACGAATGCATCGATAACAATGTAGTTCTGACGGTTTTGTGCCAATGATACGCGACGGCCATTGTAATCAATTTGTGGCCCAAGCAGAATACGGATTTCGGCCTCTTGCTGACCTTGCGATTGAATGTTCATTGAAACGGTAAACGGTTCATAATTCAAACGCTGTTGGCGTGCCACCACTTTCTCGCTGAGACGATCAAGATTGTTGATGTTTGATTGCAATAATTGTTGGTCAATCAGATTGACAAGATCAGAGTCGACAGTTTCAGTGTAGGTGATCAGAGGTTCGATGATAACGTTTTGCAAAGCAACCGCACCATTACCGCTCAGTTGGCTTTGGGTGTATGGTTGCAACTGTTGACGGTATTCGTAGATCAGCTCGGCTAGCGATAGAATGGCTTGTTGGGTCACGGGGCAGCGTAAGTTACCACCTAGCAAAGCAAGTGGTGTCACTTCATACAATCGACCAACTTGAATACCGACAACCCGTTGTATTTGTAGCTGTAATGTTTGCAAATAGCTCTGTGCTTCGGTCGACAGCTGTTGGCGCTCGAGAATGTACCTACCATTAATAATACTGGCCACGATATAAAGAACTTCTTCGCTTCCTTCGTGTATGCCCGCCTCTTGACGCACTTGTTCAATAAGGTTCCGCAATTGTTGCATTATCAGGCCAATCTCTTGCTTTACCCCTAGATATTGCTGTTGTTGGTAAAGGACGCCCTCGATCGACTCAACGATTTCTTGCATTTTCAACCTGGCAGCCAGCTCTTGTATGCTATGCAAAAATATCTCTCCGCGACGAGAGTAACTCAGCTGTTGTCTAGCGAAAATATTGCTGACTATTTCACCACGCAATCCTTCCAGCTCACGGTATTGTTCTGTATAGCGACTATCACCATGTTTGCGGTCGTCATAGCCATAATGCTTGCCACTTCCTCCACGATGCCGTGTATCGCGTACCTGACGAGAAACTACAGCTTCTTCGTTATCATCCATGGTCATATCATTGACGCTGACAATATTACCCTGTCTAGAAGGCTGCACACGATATTCTTGCTCCTGTTGGCCTTGATATTGTTGACTCTTTGCACCATAATCGTAGTCCTGATTTTGTTGACGATCATAAGGGCTGGCATAATACGAGCCATATTGCAGGCCTTGATAACCCCGTTCAACTCCTTGGTTCTGTTGACGACCGTATTTCTGATCGTTGTAACTGTATTGGTATTCTTGGTTTTGTGGAGAGACGTAATTATATTTGTAAGTATATGCTCCATTATTTTGTTGACGACCATAAGAACTATCATAAAGAGAACCATATTGCTGATCGTTGTATTTATATTCAGTTCCTTGAGGACCGTAAGGATATCCTCGGTTTTGTTGACTACCGTAAGAGTAAGATGAACCATATTTCTGATCATTGTATTTGTAAGGGTATCCTTGGTGTTGTTGTTCGGTTCTTTGTTTCTGTTCATGACCGTGAGGGTAAGTTGAACCATATTTCTGGTCATTGTAACTGTAAGGGTATCGTTGGTATTGTTGAGGGCCGTAAATATATTTGTAACTATATTGTGTTCCTTGTTTTTGTTCACGACCATAAGGGTAAGTTGAATCGTATTTCAGACCATGAGGATATTCCTGATACTTGTGGTCATATTGAGATCCGTAAATATAACCGTTACTATATTGGGATTCTTGTTTCTGTTCGGGACCGTAAGCGTAAGTTGCACCATATTTCTGATCATTGTAACTGTAAGGATATTGTTGAGGGCCGTAAATATATTTGTAACTATATTGTGTTCCTTGTTTTTGTTCACGACCATAAGGGTAAGTTGAGTCGTATTTCAGACCATGAGGATATTCCTGATACTTGTGGCCATATTGGGATCCTTTGGTTTGTTGACCACCATAACGGTATTCCTGGTCGTTGTTACCGTACTGCGTTTCTTGATAAGGGTAAGATGAACCGTATTTCTGGCCGTAGTAGCCATATTGACCTCCCTGGGTTTGTTGACTTGTGTAAGTGTTAGCGTACGATGAGCCGTTTTCCCGATCGTTGTATCCATATTGGCTTTGTTGACGATAGAATGGGTAAACATAATATGAGTATCCGCTATTAAGACCATTTGTATGACGTCTACGGCCGACACGCAACAGGCGTTCGCTATTCACATCAACCTGGGGTAATTCGTGTGTGTTTTCTTCGCTTTGCTTCGATGAAGCTCTGATGCCTAGAAGACCGATCAAATGCTGTAGTTTAACATTATTTGGGTTTTGAAATTTTTTATAATTACCTTCTTGACCTGCGAATGACTGACCATACGACTGATCTTCATAAGTGCGCTGCTTGTCGCGGCGAACCCGGTATCCTCCTCCATTGTCAGATCGATCGGTTTGTCCTTCTCCTTCTTGGTAGTACTGTTGTCTCTGTGGGTAGTATTTTCCTTGTGGGTAGTACTGTCCCTGGTGGTAGTACTGTCCCTGGGGATAGTATTGTCCCTGGGGAAAGTTTTTTCCTTGTGAGTAGTATTGTCCCTGTGGATAGTTCTGTCCCTGCTGATATGACTGTGATTGCTGGTAATACTGTCCTTGCGGATAGTAGCGTTGATCGTGACCTATACCACCGACTTTTTGTCCTCCTTCAATGTCTTCCGTTACTGTTTGGGTCAGTTGATCGATAATAACATTATTTAATGCAACATTTAGGTCAATATCATGGGTTAAGTAAGTTGAAAGTCCATCTTCTTCGCCCACTGGTAGCGCAATTTGTCCCTGTACTTCAGTGTATGTCTTGCCGTTTTTCTGTAGACCGTACGCAATTTGCATACGACGCAATTTACCACCTTGTAACAATGAACCAATCCTACCAAGACCGAAAACATCGAATATACTAGGCTTCATGTTTGTTTGAGTAACCTGGTTAATCAAGTTGTTATAGTCAACATTTTGTGCATAGTTGATTACGTAGTTTTCATAGTACAACTGAGGTAGAATTTCATTCATTGGTGGAATTACAAGATCCTGGGTATCAGGGCGGTCGCGTATCGCTAGCGACAAAGCATCCACAAACAAGACAGGATTGAAATAGAGACGTGCATAGACAACATTTCTTTGGAAAACGTAATAGTCACGGGCGAGTACAAAGAAACGTTTAAGTCCCACCAGCTGACGGATGTTCGACAAATCAACTGGGTTATAGACATCGTTGCGACCAAGAATTTCCTGATTGCTTGCCTGTTGCAAAAATTGCTGCAGGATTCCGTCGTTTGGCTAAAGAAACGAAATTTAAGTATTTTCTTAATAGCGTCGAATATTAAGACACTTACCAGTTCATACATTTGGGGATCAGTCACGAGTTCCTGACCAAGTTTAATGAGCTGTGTATTGACTAAAGGTTTCTGAACCTGAAGCAGGACGTCAAGTAGAAATTGTTGGCGCTCGCTTACACTCCGGGGCGTGTATCCTTGATCTAAAGGATGAAATGACATGTTAACACTGCTGAAATTACTCGTTAATCGTTTCTTACTGAGTGGTCCTGCCTGTTGTCCGCGAAGTATAGAGTCCAGCCCGAAAAGCCTTTGACCCAATCCCAAGTGTCCTGCTGTGGCGCAGCAGGCAAGGCAGCTTAGCATAATAACAAACGTCTTCATTTTGAAGGATTCCAAATATGTACTTATGACAAGAAGTTTAAAAGGAGATTTAACCGCTGTGCTCTACCTCTGAGTATCGGTAGACAACTGTGCCAATCCTTAACCAACCGTTAGCTTTTATAGCAAGAGAATATGATATTTGCACGTTCATTTTGCGTTATCAATGGCTTGGTCCATTTCATTATCTCCGCGCAAAAAATGTGCAATATTTTTGGTAAATAATGCGATTGGTCGCTTCGTTAAACCCTCGAAATACTTACATTTACAAATCATTGAACTTCCCACTGGCCAGCTGCCTTATCACTGCGACTAGGTATAATCGAAATGTACTATGTACTATGTGTATGTGTGTTTGCTCATAAAGTGCATATTTTTAATCGCGCTATTAAAGTCTTGTAGCAATGTTTGTACTCGCATGTGAGTCGACATTATCGCCAATAGACCCAATTTAACCTCCTGCGACGTGCATGGTTGACGTTCGTATCATTTCTATAAACTTCGAGTCCGACTTGTTATTTTCGTTATGATATATTCGTATGCATGTGTGTTTGTGCGATAAATGAATCAATAATTTACAGGTCTTTGACATATTGAGCGCATAGTAACATAGGAATTGTGAAGGAAGCGAATATTTTAAGAATGCACACGTACATACATACATACATATGTAAGATTTTACTAGAAACCGGATATATGCTGTGTTTTTTTTGTATCATCGCTAATCCGTGCAAAGACAGTACTACGAGGAAGATGAGAGCGAATACGTTTAGAAATGATTTGGAAGATGGTAATGGTTGAAAATTTCGATATATACGAGTATACTCCATTGTACAAAACTGACAACGATGGGACTGATTTGATTTTCCCGCTCATGTTTTTTCATTACTTTTAGGATAGCATCATAGTATCATTGCATTTTATTATTATTGAGGAAAGGGCACTACGTAATTAAGATCGATTAAGCCCTCTTCTCGGACTAGAGTAATTCCTTCAGTCCTGCGTACGAGAAAAGTTTTAGTATTGAATCAATTTGTTAATAGATAGCTCGATATTTTTTTCCCTTTTTTTTGGTTTTGTTCATCAATATGAGGCACCACTTCAGAATCCTAAAGCTATGCATTCTCTTAAACAGTTCCGGTTAATGAAAAGATAGCCGAAGTCTCAATCTGAGCAGACATTACTTCTTTTCCTATGCCAAGTCTGATAAGAGAATTTTATTCATATTTTAAGCGATACCAGCGTTATCCAGGAACCAAATATAGTTGTTCATACCAAGAAAATTAAGCTTGTCAAAGCATTTCGGTTTTGAGAATACCTCTGTTACTTCAGAGTTCCGTTTCGTTACGATATCATACTTGCCGTAACTCAAACACCTGCACGTACTCTTAAGGCTTCTAGCAAAAACAACAATTAACAATTAGGCCATTGTCAAATGTCAACAAACATAAAGAAAATTTTAAGATTTCGAGCAGATTTCATTGCATTGGAATGTAGTACAACGGTCCTGCATATGTTTTCCATAATTTTAATATCAAAAGAAAGCGGTAATTTCTACCAACTTCAATCTAACAAAATTTCTAATAATTACTTTGTGTTTATTCCTTTGTGTTTATTTGAAAAAAAATTATTTTTATACGACACACTATATTGACAAATTCTCGGCACATTTATTCCACATACTTCTGATTGGTGCAAATTTATCTGAAAGGATTGTTTTAAAATTATAGCAACAAGTAATATGGTGGGAAAGCAGAAACTGAAAATAACAGATCTACTTTAATCGCATCTTTCTTCTGTTAATTAGCTTTTATTATTGGCTTTTTGTGCTAAGTTATTTTAAGGTTAAAGACTGTGAGAATTGTAATAGCGATCGCAAATAAAAATCGCACGTTATTATTTACAAACGCGTTTCTGTTGGAAAGGACAGTTAGTATTTTTTATTTAGAAATAGAAAAAATATATATAACGAATTTGCTATGCAGCAACTTTTATCATTGATACGAGTATTAGAATTAGTGAATTGTGGCTCGGAAAAATTTTAAAATAAATTTAAAAAAATGGAAATACATATGTATGTATGTATGTACATACATTAGACTGCCACTTAGAAAAAATACGCTTTCGGCACCCCCCAGACTGGTTCCTTTTCCCAAAAAAATTATTGTGGCAAAATTTTATCGAAATCGGTTCGGGGGAAGTGGTACCTCAAAGCCCCCAAAGTTACGAAAAATCAGCATTTTTTAAAAAAAGTTGACTTTGGCCTTGAATAACTCAGCTAGATAACATCAATTACTCATAAAAATGACATTTGAGAGAAATTAAGAAAATTTTACTCCAAGTAAAAGACAGAAAGTTTTTGATTATCTTCAACCGTTTTCTATTTATACCCCTAGCAACAACATTTGCGCCTAGCAATTTATTAGTAGGCCTATATATGTTTCTGGTTGTATCTAAAGATGAATATTATTACAAAAATTATTTTATAAGCGCTAGTGATGGAAAATATCGTCAATTTTGCTTGTCGACAAATATCGATACATCGGAAGAGCTGTCGATATTTGTCGATACTTGGTGATAGTATCGATCCTTGATGAAACTGGCGTAGCTGGAATTATCAGATGCTTCAAAGCATTGGATTTAATGAGCGATACTAAAAATTTCGATACTCTTGTGACTTAATAATACTAAACGATTATCGATACCTCATTGATACTATTATTGTTGTCGATACGTATCGAATACGGACCTGGTCGATACTTGTCGACAAGTATCGATACTTTTTCCATCAATAATATGCGCATTTTTTTTCACAGCAACTAACAGCTTTGATGTGTCTCCTTGTTGATGTTAATTTCCAAGAAATTATTTCGCAAGTTGTTGACTTTTTTTCGAGGATTCCCAGAATTTTTTTTTACATATTTCTTTTGAAGCAAAATATTACAATATTTCTTTGATAAAGCTTTCAGTGCAAAATCGTCAATAAGAGTGTTAACATCGGAAAAATAAGTGAAAATGTCTATGGTTTTACGTGAGCGTATTTATTTAATTACTATTCAAATAGCTTGATGGGTAGTAAATTACCGTCTGCGAAAGAAGTTTTGAGAATTATATTTTTTAATACGCGTGTTGTTAAGCTAAGTCTTAGGGAAAGTGCCCGTTTAACAATAAAAGAAGTGCAAATATTTTGGCAAAAAGCAAGAGTTCCAACTAGAGAAGAGAAGCACTGCATTGAAAAATTGGAAAAACTGTATAGTGAATGGCGCAATCTGACAGTGTTTACCAAAAAAATTGAAAACTTATTTGATATACATAGCTCATGCAAATGCGTAATATTTTTATTGAATCAAAGAAAAGAGGGAAGACCGGGATAAATGCATGGCATCGATCGTGAACGTGGCCGCTGTGGTCGAGTTGGTAGCGGTGCGTGCTATAACTTGAAATGCCGGTGAGTTCGAGGTTCGAATCTCAGTCAGGGCAAACAAAATCTTTATAATAGAAAAAGTTTTTTCTAATAGCGGTCACCCCTCGGCAGGCAATGGCAAACCTCCGCGGGTATTTCTGCCATGAAAAAGCTTCTCATTAAATACATCTGCCGTTCGGAGTCGGCACAAAACTGTAGGTCCCTCCATTTTGTGGTATAATATAAAGACGCACACCACAAATGGTAGGAGAAGCTCGGCCAAACACTGAGATATATAGTGTACGCGCCAAATTATATTATATATATCGATCTTGAACTTGAACAGTCAGAAAAACAAACAGAAGATAGGCAAAGACAATTGTTGGAAAGGAGAAATAAAAGTACACAAGAAGTTAACGATTTATTAAGAACTGCTCCAATAAACGATATTTCGTTGTCTGACCCGGAAAATTCAAATTGTAAGATAGTGCTACTGACATGGAAATTACACAAGAGCCATCTTTAAAGAAAGCCAGGGGAAACACTAATTTAGTCACTCCAAAACTTGCGGCTGTTCTTGATGCTTGCAAAATAAGAGACAGAAATGCTCTTAAAACTATAGTTGCTGCTGCAGAAGCGTTTGGTCAATGCATAAACAATTTCATTTTAAATAAAAATTCAGTTCGTACTGCTAGACAAAAATTGCGGAAAGAACGCGTTGATGAAATCAAAGCCAAGATGGAATATGTATGTTTGCATTGGGATGGAAAACTACTTCCAGGATTAGAAGGAAAAGAGAAAGTAGACCGGCTCCCTATAATAATCTCCAATGGTCAAATAGAGCAATTACTCGAGGTTCCACCTTTAGACGCAAGCACTGGAAGAACCCAATCATTAGCTATTTGTAATGCTGTTTACGAATGGGGTTTGCAAGATAAAGTGAAAGCGTTAGTTTTTGTGATGCAACAGCAGTAAACACCGGTCACATAAACGGAACAGCTACTATTGTTGAAAGCCTATTAGAAAAAGATCTTTTGTATTTGCCATGCCGGCATCATATATATGAACTAGTTTTAAATACAAACTATTAATACATTGTTATCATAAGAACCCTTTTAATACGAATTATAAAAAAAATTAAAACATTTGGAGAATGAGCTTTTTAAAGGCGCAAATGTTGTTGCTAGGGATATAAATAGAAAACGGTTGAAGATAATCAAAAACTTTCTATGGCAAAATTACTTGGTGTAAAATTCTTCATTTCTCTCAAATATCATTAATTAGCTGAGTTATTCAAGGCCAAAGTCAACTTTTTTTTAAAAAATGCTGATTTTTCGAAACTTTGGGGGCTTTGAGGCACCACTTTCCCTGAACCGATTTGGATAAAATTTTGCAACAATCATTTTTTTGGGAAAATGAACAACAACAAAAAAGCACATATGCACTAATGGCGGTCTAATGTACAAACATTCCCTGCCGGAAATATTTATAGTGAAACAATACTGATTCACTATTGACTTTGTCACCAGCACAACTGACAAAATTTAACCCAGGCAATGTTTTCTGCTATAGACATTTAAAATGCGCTTGTCATTGAATATGAACTTGTACCCATAGAACTATTGATTGAGTGGTTCTTATGAAACCTCATGGAGACATTGGAATCAGTGATTCAGTAGTACTTTTTAATAATTCTGGTCAAGACTTTTACAACTTTTTACTATATTTCCCCTCCAGTAATAGTGCCCTTAGATAATTTATAGTTATTTTGGGATCATATGGAGACATGGAACCAGAGATTCAGTGGCACATTTGTTAAAATTAGATGTTTTATTAAAAAAAAAGGAAATAAATTTAATTAATTTAATAAAAACAAGTCTGATGAGGAAATGTGGTGATTTCCGAAATAGTACCATAAAAAGCTGTTGTTATTTTTTACACACAAAACTGGCCTTGAGCTCAATAAAATTGTAAATTATTAACATTTATTAGGCCAACAGATAAATAACATACAGAAAAAAATTTATTATTTTCGTAAAAATAAAAACAGGTGTACGAGCGTTACAGTCATTTTTGTTGAATTTTTCTTTTAGATTTAAAGCTAATGTGTTACAAGTTTATGTACACGCTCCTTGTTATCAAAACAATTTCATAAATAAGAACTAAAATGGTTTCATTTGTTATACTGTATAAATAAAATCATTTTAAAATAAAAAAGCTCATATTTTCCAGGCTGGCTAAACCTTTCAGTTTTTTAGTTGAAAACAAGTAAGAAAAGCTAAATTCGGGCGAAACGTTTCTTTGTTTCAAATCGCAGCTAGTATTAAACTTTACTCAATTTCTTCCAATAAATACTGAAAAACGAACTTTTTTGCATTTATCAAAATTTCCGTTATTTAAAAGTTGGGCGTGGTTATGGTCGTTGTTGAGATACATACAGACGTTTTTATAAGTGGGCGTGGTAACGCCCATTTTCAAAATTTCATAAAATTCAAGTTTTTTAATTAACTATCTCTCTAAATATCAAATTTTAATTAATATGTTATAGATAAAGAAAAAAAAAATATTTGTGGAATTTTTCAAAATTTAAATTTGGTCCGTATTCAAAAATTTTTAACGATGATGACAGTGATATTAAGGAAAATTTGTTAACCAAATTTTGTGACAATACCTTACACCGTTATTCAGATACAGAAATTTTTTCCTAAGTGGGCGTGGCAATTTCATAAACACCTAATTTCTTAGTTGAAAAGCGCTACAAATACCAAATTTCACTTAATTTGCTTTAATGGATACCGAAAAATCGGAGTTTTTGCATTATTCACAAACTTCCGTTATAGGGGAGGGGATCGATCTTGACCATTTTCAATACCAACCTCCCCTGTCCAAAGAACAATCTGTGTACCAAATTTCATTGAGATATCTCAATTTTTACTCAAGTTATTGTAACCGCGGACAGACGGACGGACGGACAGACAGTCATTGCTAAATCAATTCCTCTTTTCATTCTGATCATTTTAGTATATATGTATATGTCTATATCTATCTCGATTATTTTTGCTGTTACAAACAACCGTTATGCGAACAAAGTTATAATACCCTTGTGTACAAGTACGCTCAGTTATAAAAAGTTATCGTCTTGATCAGAAGAGTCGACTTCATTTTCACGTTGTTCCTTATTTTTGCGACTAGTTTGTTAAAAATATTTTTTTTCTGCTGCTCTCAATATTTTGTCTAAAGGTTCGCTGAAAGTTGATTTAACATCTACACCTTTTCCAATAGTTCTTCAGAAATCATAACTTGAACCTCAGAATCCGTAAAATGTACTTCAGAATAGTCAATTGTACTTCAGAAACCATAAAATGTATTTCAGAATAGTCAACTGTACTTCGGAAAATGTAAAATTAACTTCAGAATAGTCATAAATTGAACTTTAGAATAGTTAATTGTACTTCGGAAAACGTAAAAAGTATTTCAGAATAGTCAATTGTACTTCAGTAACCGTAAAATGTATTTCAGAAACTGTAAATTGTACTTCAGAAAGTGTAAAATGTACCTCAGAAAATGTAATTTGTACTCCGGAATATGTAAAATGTACTTCGGAAAATGTAAATCGTATTCAACATCGGCGAATATGGCCCAAGACGAAGGAGCGTTCCTCTGTCTATCGCGTTAAAATTAGTGATCGCACTTTCTAAACGGGAGTGGCACGGAGCGTTATCGCAAACAACGACCAAGTCCACCAAGTCCACTTCTGAAGCACTGCTACTTTATATTCATATTACCTGATAAAGTGAGTTCATGTTTTTTTATACTTTTCACTCGATTGAAATTTTCTGCACCCAAAACATTTATTGTTAAAAATATAATTGAAGAAAACACAAAGAATTTTAAGGTATGGAGGCACAGGACAACTGCGTGATATGCCAAATAAGCATGAAGCGGAAGGCTGTAGTCCGCATTTCACCGTGAAAGCATTTGTTGCATGCAGCATGTTTATTTATTTGTCCAATCTGCAGACAAGTTATTGTCGGTAATCTATTTTTACTTTATAAACAACAAATATGTACTTATATTTATAAAAGAAATGGGATGATAATTTTTTTTAGAAACTGAAGCGTTCGCACGTAAAACATACAATACCTACACAAGCCAGGACAGGATCAGGATTGTGGAAGCTGCAAACAAAAATTATGACTGGGTAGGTTTCGCTGCTTCATTAGGCGTCAAATACAAAACGGCGTATACATGGGTAACATCGGGCATAGACCAAACCCTCGTAAGAGGAGGAAAAAAAGCGATGTGACTTACTGACAGAGAATTGGACGGTATTGTCAAATGGGTAGAAGATGACTGCACAATAACGCTGAAGCAGTTAAAGAACAAGATCCGTAATGTTGTTCAAAAAGATGTCTCCACCACAACAATTGGGAATCACCTGCAAGGGAGTAATATAAAAAGTGTGTACCACCAGCCAGCAACCGTTAACAGTGCTTTAACAAAGCCAAGCGCGCTGAATACGTGAATTCCCTTAATTCTTATATATGTACAAGCCGGAAAGCAAATTATTTATATCGACGAAACTAATTTCAACTTGTTTTGTCGTCGTAAACGCGGTCGCGCACTCTCTGGTTGTAGAGCGGTTCAAATACTCGTACTATCTGGTTGGAACAATCGCTACTTGCTGAGTAGTAGCTATAAAGCGTCGGCGCGGGTCATTTAAAGTTTCGGACGCATGTCAGTGGATTCCTGCAGTGCTTCAAAAGTGGATAGATTTGGGAAACAACTTGGGGGACTTGGTCGTTGTCTGCGATAACGCTCCGTGCCACTCCCGATTAGAAAGTGCGATCACTAACTTTACACGACAGACAGAGCAACACTCCTTCGTCTTGGGCCATATTCGCCGATGTTGAATCCAATCGAGAATATTTGGTCCACAATTAAAACTTATGTAAAGACACATACAGGTGTTCCAGCTACATTTTGTCTGGGCGTCGTAGAACAAAGGCTCTCGTATTTGGAGCGACTTATTGACAAGGCAAAAGCGAATTTTATTTGTCTTAACCGATTAAGTGAATCGTTATTAAAAAGAAATTGTGCGAAAACTGCTTCTATGTACATACTTGTAATTTGGAATATATATTAAAAAAGTAAGGACTGGAATATTAAAAATCAGTACTGAAGTACAAATTACATTTTCTGAAGTACAGTTTCTGAAGTGCATTTTACAATTTCGGAAGTACAATGGTTTCTGAAGTACAATTAACTATTCCAAAGTACAATTCACCGTTTCTGAAGTACTACTGGAAAAGTTGTAGATATTGAAAAGAAAATTTTAAAATTTTAAAAAAGAAATACAAAATCCCGGTCAACAGATTTGTACCTATAATAGCCGTAAACACATTGCCGTGGCCAAATACCTGATGTATGTATGTTGCGTTCAGCATTGCCACCGAGTAGAGCTGTAGCAAACCGTATGTATTCGTTATCGAGTAACGCCTGACTCGAAGTACCGAATCGTTACTCAGAAACTAAACTCGGTACTCGCATATTCCGTATATGTAGATGTCAATTTGATTCGATAAACGAATCAGAAGTACGCAACATGTTTATATTGTGCGGAATGAAACAGTTATCAACGCAGCGGTGTCATCTTACACCTTGCAGGTTTATGTTATTTCTCTCTCACACAAGTCAATGTTTCATTTGCAATTGGAACTTTTTGGAATCGTAATAAAAATACTTTGCGTCTAAATATACATATGTACATATTTATTTTTATCAAACATTTATTTAAAAAACTACCATGTTCACACTTTTACATCTGAGTTAAAAATATTAATAAAAACATTTAAACGAATTATTTCTCATAACTAACTATTTTGCATTTTCATATTTCGATTAAGTTGTTAAACGATAATATTCTTTTGAATTACTGAGGCCATAAATGTAAGCAAACATCGATGATTCTACAGCTCGTGAAACATACCAGTGTTTGATTGTATCAAAGTAACGAGTAACGGGTTCTGAGTATTTTAGTAACGAACACATACGGGTACCCAACTTTTCGTTACTTTTACTGCTCTACCACCGAGAAGTAACTAAAGGCTCCGCAAAATCTCTAATGTTTGAACTTTCATTGCACATTGTTTGTTTTTTTTCGGTCCTTCTATTTTTATTCAAAATTGATTGCTTTTTCACTAGTATTTTGTAATTTCTTTTGCTCATGATATATGTAATTACTTCACACTGTACGCTAATTTATTTTTTAAACTCACTTTCTTTACGTTTAAATATGTAAAACCTTCTATTTTACGAAAATCCTCGTATATTTTTAAAAACTAAATGAAAAAGTATGTTCTGAGACCTTTGAATAATTTGTCAAAAAACTTTCAATTTGATTGATGACTTTAGGGGGGATCAAGGCGAATTCATATACGGTGGTGGTAATCAATCAGCTGGTTGCTTGTTCTTCTTATTTCATAAAATTAAGGATGTCAGTAAAAGGTAATGACGAAGAATTTTGTTTACATATTTTGATATTTTGAAGCTCGTGATTTTAAAAGTTGTGAAATTTTGTAAAAAATAAAGACATTTCAAAATATAAAAAATGGGAAAGTACGCGGTGTGTCTAAAAAACAAATAGAAAGTGGGAAAGGACCTTTTTCAAGGTGCCAATAAGCGGCTGATGTGGTTGAGATCCTGCCGTACTCAGCTTGGAGCGAAACGCAGGCGCAAGTAAAGCAGCCTATAAATCCCACAGCGCTAGTGAGCAGCCTATACAACTCGAGGGCGCTAGTGAAGCTGCCTAACAACACCATCTGACAACAAAAAAACAATAACTTCCATTCTTCAATTCTCTTTGATTATGACATTCTTAATTTGATAAATTTTGATGAATTCGCTTTGCCACCACCTTTAATCAATTCGCCTTGGGGGGATATAAGAAACTTTGCAAGATGTCTACAAAAATTTCTCTCCTGGATTGATCGAATAAATCAGCAAATAAATTTCGGGAACTGAAGTAAAGAAATTGAAGGAGGTTGCTTAACACTTGCAATGCTATGTTCAGTTTCATTATATGTATTTATATCCAGAATAACAATTATTTGATAGTTGATTTAAAAAAGAAGTATGCAAAAATATGAGTGCGCAAATAATGGCTTTTCATAATAAGAGTGAGAAAAACATTAAGAGATGAGACTTGATAGAACTAGTTATAAGTTCCTAAGTATTCCTTAAATAGGCCCGAACTAGACCTTAAATAGTTCCAAAAGAGTCTCAAGATTTTTTTTACCTAGTACATTTACATACATACATATATTTAATTGACTTACATATACTTTTGGTCATTGCTAGAGCGGTTATTTATTTGCATTTGTATAAGCAATGTATGGGTGGCAATAGATGAAACAACCGACAGCAACTCCCGAATGGTCGCAAATTTTATATTTGGCTCTCTAAGCGCAGAGGAAATAACTAAAAGTTATTTATTTAACATGGAAGAAATAAACGTTTGCATGGCCGCATTTTTTAAAAACTACCTCGCTCATTGGGCTGAAATCGGAAAATTCTTGGCGAAACGAAGCACCAACATTATTTTTCGTAAATTGCAGATATCATTAAGGTTTTTGGTTCACTGATTTCAAAAACTACGTCAGAATGTAAAAATTCAAAATGGCTGACAGAAAACGGCGGGCGGATTTTCGGAAAAAGTTTTTTTAAGAGCTGAAATTAAGTGTAAGGCAAGGCACATCAAATAGGTAGCCGCAGCAAACTTTTTTTTTTGAACTTTTTTCATATTTTATTTTAATTTGAATTATCAAATTTTGAATTTCGTTGTGATAAGAATGCTTTCAGTACAATTCAAGGTAGTTGATAAAATATTTTTGAAAGTTTAGCTTTTAAAAGCAAAAACAAAATATACAGAGCTCAAATTTTTTTTTTTCAATTTTTCTACTGCTGCTACCTATTGAATGTGCCTTGGTGTAAGGGGCTTTTTGAGGTTGCTTATTTTAAAAATAATTTCGAAAAACCAAAATTCAAAATGAAGGCCAGTTTTTCGGAAAAAGTAGATTTAAGAGCTAAAATTGAAGTAGCTCAATCGAAAAATAATTTTTCTTTAATAATAATAAAACAATATACTACCAACGATACCCTTATTCTATTATTTTGGCAGGATCTACTGTAATTTTATGTAAAAGTAATAAAACACGGAAGTAAGTGTGTACCGCAACATTCAACACAAGCATGTTTAATCGAAATCTTGTTTTTCGTACCATCACAATCACACTCCATTTTACAGAACACCAAAAAAAAAGCAATAAATGTATAATTTAACATCAAAGACGGGTTTTGTAGCGGTAGTAATGCGCATGGCAACGACTAGCCTAGCAGTGCCAACTTCAAACGGCTGTTGCAAGAAACACATGTGGTTGACTGCATTATAAATTCCAGAAATTAACTCACTAATGTCCCATCTGAGACATACATATCTAAGAACTATTTTGACGCAGTATTTTTAAATTTTGCAATTTTGGCCAGCTTTTTTGAACTGTTGTGGAAAGATGGTACCAAACATTTTCTATTATTTCTACCTACTAAATATATGTACGTAATTCTTCAATATGTGCATATATTCTGTCGAAACATCCAATACAACAAAGTTTTGGTGGTACTAACGGATGCCGCGCCATATATGAAATCCGCTATTAAAAGCTTTAAAACATTGTATCCGAGGATGATCCACGTAACCTGTTTAACCCACGGCTTCCATCTTGTTGCAGAGTTTGTAAGGATGCAGTTTTCGGAAGTCAATATATTAATTGCAAACACTAAAGCTGTCAAGGTAAAGAGTTAAAATATTAATATTCCAATCATTGCAATTATGTTATTTCTAGGCACCTTTTCGACAACTAAGAATTAAAGAAATAAACCCAGGTGTACCTTTGCCACCTAGTCCTTGCATTACACCATGGGGTACATGGCTGGAAGCTGTAAAATATTACGCCGAAAATTTCAGCGAAGCAAAAATTGTTGTGGACAGTTTTTATAGCGCAGATGCAGAAGCCATTAAGACATCAAAAGCATTGTTTGCTAGTGCAAAAATCAAATCGGAATTACCATACATGCGGGCAAATCTTTGTTCTTTGGCTGGGGCAATTAAAGTATTAGAAACCAGTAATATGCTCTTAAACGAATTGCCTCGAAAGGCTTGACATTGTCAAGAAATTTAACGCCGTTATAAATAAAAACGAAGGTTTACAAACATTAAAGAAAATTAACAAAGTTATAAACAAAGGAAATACGAAATCAAACGGCATCATCAGCAAGTTTTCGCCTCAAAAACCTAAAGACCTAAACGCAATTTTATTTTGCATACAAATAACTGCTGTAGTCATTAATAACAAATTTTCGAAAATGTCCATAACTACGGCATTTGATACATCACTCTTATGCAAATCTGTTGGATCCAAATATGAACCAATTAGCAAAGATCAAGCAGCTCTTCAACCGTGTATTTGTAATTGAATTTGAAAAAAAGTAGGTGACGCCATTTTTTAATCGTTTATTTTTCAATTACTCGTTCGTACATTTTTGAAGTGGCATTGGAATTTTGAAGTGGATTTTCAATTTTTTCAATATTTTATTTTACTTTAGTTCAAATGACATATGTTTATTTTAATATGCAAAGCACACTTAGGCAGATGCAAGGCGAATTGATTAAAGGTGGTGGCAAAGCGAATTTATCAAAATTTGTCAAATTAAGAATGTCATAATCTAAGAGAATTGAAGAATGGAAGTTATTGTTTGTTTTGTTGTCAGATGAAAGAAAATGTATTTTGGTAAGTTGAATTATGTATGTGTACATATTTACATTTATTAATTAAAACTTAAAGATTTTTTGCAGTACGTGCATTCCTGTAGATCCAAGAAGCAAGAAGGTCGATGTTTTACTATTGCTGCACCAACACAAGTTATTAATCCTGCAGCAGATGTGAGTGGTGATTGGCTTGAAGATGCTTCTAGGTAAATTTAATTAATTGTTTATTTGTTCCCACTTTTGAAATAATTGTTATTGTACATTCATTGTGCTATCCCACCACATAATTAGCAAACCAAAATAGATGAATATTGGGAAGCGGATCTGATAATAATTCAAACTGCAACAAAGCGACACATCCGATCGCAGCGCCAACAATTACCTCGTCTGGACACATCGCATGCGGGTGAGGCAAAAGGACAGTGAAAAATGTCTCAATAGTTTTAAGTGTGCAAATTTAAGTGCAGAATAAGCCGAATGGGCATAAAAAATTGCAGAATTCTTGGTGTCTAGATTACACAAAACTATGCTATAAGGACTTATGTAAATTTGCCTCTTAATTTCTTTTTGTTGTAAATAGTTAAATACTAACTGAATTATTACAATTTCATTTTACAGGCGTTTGTTAGCAGGCAAGAAACTTTATACTGAAATGGCGAAAACAAATAGAGTTGAGAAACACCAGAATGATGGTTGTTAACGCGAGTGTATAAAAGTCTAATCGAAGCGACTGCACAAAATTGGTAACGAAAAGCCCAGCGATATGATGGTGACCCATAAAAACGAAACGAGAGTTTTATGGTTTAAATCAATATACATATAACTTATTATAGGAATATTATTGTTTTTAAAATTTCTTCAAATTTTGTATAAACCAATTAAGTTAAATATTAATTACCTTTAATGTGTATCACCTTTCGAAATTAATCTTACATCTAATGTCAAAACAGTTTTTCATACACAGGTTAGAAATTTGAAAAATAAAAATATATACATAAAGATAGATTCTTCCTATCCAATAAAACTCGGATATAAAAAATAACACTTTTTGGTTTGCTGCAATAAATTTTAAGTTTTATTAAATCGAAAAATCTGTTTTTTTTCGCTACAATGTGTATTATTAATTTTTTCGTTATTGTTGGCAGTACGTTTAGGAATTAATATTATTTCATATAAAAAACCAAATTTATATGTATGTATATTTATATACTATGCCTTTGCAACATTGGAGTTGGTAGGCTGCTTCACTAGCGCCTGCGGGAATTTTAGGCTGCTTTACTAGCGCCTGCGGGATTTTTAGGCTGCTTTACTAGCGCCTGCGGGATTTTAAGGCTGCTCTACTAGCGCCTGCGGGATTTTAAGGCTGCTTTACTAGCGCCTGCGGGATTTTTAGGCTGCTTTACTAGCGCCTGCGGGAATCTTAGGCTGCTTTACTAGCGCCTGCGGGATTTTTAGGCTGCTTTACTAGCGCCTTCAATTTTTGTCTAAAACAGATAATAGTACAAAAGAAAAAAACAAAAAAAATTAGAATCATTTAAAAGGAAATAAAGGGAAAAAAAAGAAAAGAAAAATAAGGAAAGGACTTTTCAATAGTTTTACTTACCAAACTCAGAAATTGATTTTGAGGAATTTTTTATACCCCATTATGCGCTGTTTTGCCTTTTTAATTTTTAGGCGCCTGTTGAGGTTTCGCAACCGGAAATGAATCCGGCATTTAAAAAAAAGTCGTTTTACGCTTTCGGGAACTTCAACGTCCGCGCTTTTCTCCATCAAACTCTTTTTGATATTTTTGCAGTGCGAAATTTCCAATGCATTGAGGCTGTTAAAAATAGCCTCTAATTTTTTAACCCCACTCAAAAAATGTGTCGACGGCTTGTTGAGATATCCCTTCGACACCTGGTCCACCCATGTGAAAGTATTTTCCGTACTTTTATGGTCCGTTAGGCTAAGTTTTTTTATTATATAGCCGGAAATGTATTCCAAGGCGTCCTCCTGTAGAATACCACATTCAACCAGATGTGGATTATTCAACCCGTCGATAATTTCCGGCTCCATTTCAAGTTGTTGCGCGTTATCCTCACCGCCGTCAATCTCAAATTCCTCTATGCAACTCTGACTACTTACCATACTAACGTCCGCTAATCTTGAGGTGGTCGGTGTTTCCGAATACGTTAGCCATTCGCTTGTGTCTGCCATCACATTCCCCCTTCCTTGTAGACACTCTGTGTTGCGCGCTGAAAAATAGTAAGAATAAAAATCACATATCACATCTTAGCAAGAAGTATAATTTAATATGCATACCTAAAATGTACTTGCGTAGCCTATATTTAAATTCCTGTGGTGTTGGGTGGTCGTTCAAGCCACCTTTACTGCGGATGGCACCAAAGAAGTGCTCCAGCACATCTTGATTTAGGCGATTTGTTAACAAATATTCCACGTTCGAATTTTGCTTAACTTGTTCGTAGAGCATTACTAATTCACGGTTTGTCATAACTATTCCCTTCTGAAAAAATTCTACACCCTTCTTGTTGGGAATAATGGGCAACAGCATGAGTTTGTTCATGGCTTTCAAAACGTGTAATTGGTTTGGAAGCGCGGTTCCAAAAGGTTCCTTCAGGTATAAACTCATATCAAAAGAAGTTAAACTATAATTAATATTAGATACCTTCCCCGGATAACCAAAAGTTCTTATATTCGAATTTAACACATCGAACCAGTCATTAACTAGTTGAATTAGATCTGCTGCCTCAGTGGGCTTAAATAATTAAAAACCCAAAGAGTAACAGCGCCTTATAGCATTCGCAGTAGTATTTGAAAACAGTTGCGCTGCTAATTTAACCTTCTGGCGTCCTAATATTTCGTTAAGTTTTATGGGTTAGTAGCAATGATAGTATTTTCTTACCAATGCCTTTAACTAATAAGTGTTCTTCTGTTACTTTAAAAGTGATAGAAACATCCGTCGTTGCAGTGAACTTCAATAGATCAGCAATTGTCCGTGGGGTTAGGATTTGTCCTTTCCATAACAAACCAGTATCTAAGAAATGGTTCCTTATTAGCTTTAAAAGATGCGGTGCATAAGCAAATGTAAACACTTTTACGCTTTCGTCGTTAGGATGTGCGAACCACGGTTTATCTGAAAAAGTATACAAAAAGGAATGTTAATCTTACCTACAGTCACTCCTAATTCTTTCCATAGCTTCCGATTGGTAGGGCCTATATCGCATATGTACGTCCGCCACCACAGGAAAAATTGCAATTTTTAGTGCCGTTATAATGTTAAGTACAATTTTTTTTGTCATTTGACAATCAAAATTAAAAAAACTGGCTGTTTCCAGGATTTCCGCAACCCACGAGCCATTACTACCTGGACATAATTTGCGGGTTTTCGTACATAGTCTCCTGGCTGATCATATTCATATGCTTCAACGACCTTCATCTCGTCGAATGCAAGAACACATATTTTATCGTCATCGCAAAGCTCAGTCATGTGTTGCATACAATCAATTGATCCAGTCAGGAGACCCTCGCTTATATCGTTTTTACGGAACCAGCGCTGCAGTGTGGACACGTGCGGAAGCGGAAATCCTTTTTCATACAAATGGTTGTATGCTCTTGGACCGGCCGCGTGTAGGCATGTTGCATTCGAAATATCCTTGTAAGACCATTTCACTTTGCTATCTAAAATTTAGATATAGGATTATATAAAGGATTTCGTACTCTGGAGGTGGAAATTTTTTTAAATACCAGGGAACGTCAATTTCTTAATTTGTCCTTCGGTAAATATCCTATTGACAGAATTAAGCACAGCGTTCACCTGGTCTAACTTTAATGTCAACTCTTTATTCCGTGCATTCAACTTTTTCACTTCCTTTTTCATTTCGGCTATTTCCACGTCTTTCAGAAATTCCATAACTCTAAAGCTAAAAGTGTATTTAGAAATTGTAAAATACTCAACGAATACTGTTAACATTACACTTACTCAGTTTGCGTTGCGCAATCTTTAATACTAACTTCCGGTGGTTGCGTCAGATAAAAGGTCAAGCTATTGTAAAAACATTGGTAAAATTTTTTAATACACATGGATTTCATAACACATACTTAGGAGAACTTATATCCAACTCTTGATGTTGTTCCAGGCGAGGCTGCAAATCAACATTTTCGTTAGCATGCGAAGAAGAGGGACCTATTCCCGTGCTATATTAAAAATATACATACCTATAAACTTTTAAAAAGATAATAATTTGTAAATTACCCAAACTGCCTAAATCTGATGTCATTTCCGGATTTGTAATCAGAAGCCGGCAAGCAGGTGCTAGCTGCGCACGGCTTTGGAGCAAAAGGCACCGCCTTTGCCAACAATTTGAACTTTCTTTCTCCACATACCATGTCCATGCGTGCGAAGTGGTCGGAACAGACAAAATCTTTTGCCCCAAGCTGCGTTCGGCAGGATCTTGACCACATCAGCCGCTCATAATCGCTTATTGGAACCTTAAAAAAGGGTCCTTTCCCGCTTTCTATTTTTTTAAGGCACACCGCGCACTTTCCCATTTTTTAATATTTTGAAATGTCTTTATTTTTAAACAAAATTTCACAAGTTTCGAAATCACGAGCTTCAAAATATCAAAATATGTAAACAAAATTCTTCGTCATTACTTTTTACTGACATCCTTAATTTTATAAAATAAGAAGAACAAGCAAACAGCTGATTGATTACCACCACCTTATATGAATTCGCCTTGAGCAGATGCATTGTAAGAATCGCCTCCAAACAAATTGTGTATTGACAAATTGCTGCTTTTTATATTGTAATTTTTGTTAAATTTTTTTTGTTTTTGGGTTTGCTCCATATGACAACTGAATCATAGCTGTGAAAAAAAATTACGAAACTGCCGAAAAATATTTTTTTTTTGCTTTCCGTCCTGGGTGATCTGTATTACTTTGTTCATGTTCGCGTCCTATGGAAGTTAAGCGGTTTTCGAGATATTCTGAAATCTTATTACATTAAAGATACATTTTGATGCAAATTTTACTTTTAGACATTCACCTTGCTTTTAGAATTTTTTTAAATCAAATACGAAATAACATCCTGTTTTTACTCCCTAGGACGACCGCCTATTTTTTAATGAACGGTTCGCTCCTTTCCGGATCTTAAACATATTTAAAATGACATTCATTGCCATTTTTAAGCCGATTTCAATTATTTGTATATTCATGGAAAAGCTAGTTAATTCTTACAGTAAAAATAACATAACTTAAAAATTGGTTAGACGAAGGTGAAGATATCAAAAATTTAGTAACTTTACTTTTTTTTAGTCTCAAAAAACTGAAATTAATGATGAAATTAAAATGATCTATCAAATACCGTGGTTATTTTTTTTGTAGGGTAGTGTAATTTGCGCGATATTTAATGCTCTATTTTCCGCCAATCGTCTTCACTACAAGCAATACTCAAAACTCATTATATAAAATAATAAAACAAAAAATATATGCAAAAACTAAAGTATTATAGCGAGGGATTTTTTTTTATAATTTCAAGTCATAAATTCCGGCTTTTCGATAAATGGTGCGGATATTTTCGGTATCTGCTGGAAAGTGAAAAAGTGATAGCTTTGTTGGACTGAAAAATCCCATTCAAGGTATTTTACAAAGAAATGTGTATTTTCCTCTGGTCTTCTAGCTCGAGTACTATAGAACATATTTTATTCTAATTTATAATTTTTATTTTTAATAAAAATGTAAATGAAGTTTTTATATATCACGAAAATTAAATAATAATAATAAATCCAAGGCGAATTCATTAAAGGCGGTGTTAATATATCAGCTGATTGGTGGTTGCTTGTCAAAATCAATAGTTTAGTAGCAAAATAATAAATTGTTCCGTTTAACTACCCGAAATTTAAAGATATGGTTAACTATAACTTTTTGCGGTGACTCTAATAGTGTAAAAATTATTTCACGAAAGTTAAATACAAACGAGATAAAGTTTGACAATAACCCACCAAAGCGCTGCATTTTTAGAATCGCTACCACCTTACATGAATTCGCCTTTAACAAATCTATTGGAAAAGTATTGAAAGACAAAATTTGAAAATATTAAAATAAAAAAATATTAAACAAGTTTAAATAAACAAAGTAGATTAATTATAAACCCTACATAAACATCCCCTCCAATTGAAAGAGAAATTAATTAATATTAAATGTAATTTTTTTTGTTTTCTTTGGAAGTGTTAGTGAACTCGAATTAAGAAATGTATGTGCAGGTTTTAATAAGTCTATGGAAATTATTTTGATCAAGTTACCTTTTTGAATTTTCAATACTTTATTGTGTTTAGAAATAACTTTGAATGGCCCTCATAAGGTGGTTGTAGATTTGACTTATGAATAACTTTAACAATCACATATTCACAAGTATCCATATTTTTGGGAACAAAACAATCTTCTTTATTTTGATGTACAATTTTTGGACGAACGTTTGAAAAATGTTTTCTCAGTTTGGAAAGTATTGCAATTGTATTATCAAATTCATTATTTTTATTATTATAATTTGAAACGATTAATTCTCCAGGTAATCTTAGTGTTTGTCCGTAAACTAATTCTGTAGAAGAACATTTTAAATCATCCTTAATAGATATACGAAGTCCTATTAAAATCCAAGGAAGAATTTTAGACCAGTGAATAGAATCGTTTGATGTTGTAAAAGCAGTTTTTAATGTTTTATGAAATCTTTCAATCATCCCATTTGATTGAAGATGATAAGGAGATGTATGAATTTTGTGAGATCCTATTAATTTTGTTAATAATAAATTTGATGTAAATTGTGATCCTTGATCTACTGTTATATTATTTGAAACGCCGAAACAGAGAATATAATTTTGTACAAATGTTTTTGCAATTGTATTCGCTGAAATATGTTTAAGTGGATAAGCTTCTGGCCAACGTGTAGGTTATACTATTTAAAATGAAATGATTTTCTTTTGAAACAGGTAATGGACCAACAAGATCCATATGTTCAAATCGTATATTAATTTTTTGTTTTAGTATGTTTAGAAATTTTTGATTTTTGACAGTTAATACATGCGGAAGTCCAACTATTAATTTCTTTACGCATGTTAGGCCAAAAATATTATGATTGAACTAAACGTGAAAAGAATGGATTTTATAAAAATTTATATTATTCAATAATTTAGAACAAAAAGTCTAAAAGGTTGTTGAGAAATATCATTTCATTCGTTAGACACAAACAGTTTAAATGAGGAATTGTAGTTAAATTGTTAAAAACAAATTTATTTCGCAATGTTTTTATTGAGGAAAATAGTCAAATTTATAACAAATCGCACAGAAAAGAGGAGTACGTCTTTTATTACTTCCTAGCACATCACTGAACGGAGCAAGTCTCTGGCACCAATTATAACCTTCTGTAATTTGAATATATTTTTTTTATAAAATTAAGGCATTCACCTGGCGCGTTGAAGATGTCAAAAAGGTTACTTTGTTTTCATTTTTAATTTCTATTTATGTACATATGGATGCTGGCAAAGTCCATTGTTTGTCTCAGCGCCACAGTATAAAGTGATTAAATTGATTATTTTAATTATACATCATTCGCGCACTTCATATTGTGCTTATTTTGCTCAAAAGCAAAAACAAAATAAATTTTCCAGACACTGTGCATCGCTTAATAAGTATACTTTTTAAAAAATCAATATCTTCTGCATCACTTTTTTAATGCCCATTCTACGCCATTTGCAGATAAGATCGGCCAACCAGCATCATTTCCGCGTATTATTTAGACAAAATTTTTTTAATGTCGGAAAGTGACAAGTAAGAGTTAGCATACATTAAGATGTTTATAAAGGGTTTTTTATTCATTTCGCATGGATGATTTCATTTAGGGCAATAAAATCATTTCAGGGCCTCTAATTGTATCGCTCCATAAAATTTTCTCGTATAAATTACAGTGACAACTGTATTTATCTACATAAGTCTAAATGTTGATTTCATGAAAGTGAACTCTTGAATGCGATCAATTTTCTATATTCCCTTTTTTTCCATTTTCTTCTAATAATCCACATTTAATTACTTCTTCATTACTTTTCAATTAACACCAAACGCGACAAACTTAATTACGATTCTCTGTCAACAATGCTCTGTCATTTATATACATACATAAGTACATAAACATAAGTACAGAGGTATGTATATATGTATGTACATACATATGTACACTTACATACATCTTTATTTTGTACACCTGTGCCCCATGTCCACAAACACATACATACACACCTGCACCTGCAATCGTCCCCCATCTTTTGAAGTCCAACGGTGCAAGTGTGGCACTCGTTGCTTGTAAAACATAAAATTTCAAATATAGACAAGTGACTTTATTGTATTAAGTACGCCACAATGAATTGTTGTTTATTGTGGCAAGAGTGTTGCAGCTACTTGCAGTGTTTGTTGTTGTAGTTGCCTTGGGGAAAAGTTGAAATAGTATAAAAGCGCTCCACAATTCTCGGGATTGAGAAAGCGAAAACAACTAAAGCTATTAACTGGCAGAGGTGAGTTGATAGCAGAAAATGGCGATATTGCGCCACAGGGGTTGACGAATGGAAAAGCAAATGACGAGTGGATATTTGCACATTCATTTTAATACATATCGTATTGAAATACATAAGAGTTTGTGTTTTTATGTACATTCATTCGAGTATATTTACATACAAAAAAAATTTACATATACGAGTATATGTATATGAATGTTTAAATACCCTGCAGATAACTCCCTGGTAGACAGCTGCTTGTTTAATCTGCAATTTTCTTTAGTAGCAAAGTCCAAAAATTTGCCCTCTATCTCCTAATGAACACTTCTTTAACTATCCGTAGTTTGGTTTATTTCCCGCGAACACGGCGGGTTGTCCGCACTGTTAAGGCATTGACAGATGGCTACGCTAATCCCGATTACAACAGAACTGATCCGGTTAAAACTGAACCTTGACAGACGGCAGCATTTGAGATTAATAGGGATCAGTACGTTGGATTTTTGGTCAGTTTTATGTGATTACACGTTTTTTCCATATTTATTTTTAAGCTGCGCTAATATTTTTATTTCTGTTTATATCATCTGAATATTTCTTTCTGCCAAGTTATTATCGAAAGTTACCACGCTCCCCATCTTGTTCTAGTACTTATTGCGGATTTTAATACTCAAGATAATTCCGAACTAGCTCTAGTCTTGCACTATTTAAAGTCGGCTTATACGATATGTATTTACACATGATCCCACTATTTTCACTATAACTTTTGTAAAAACTAACAATGTTAGAGGCATTTCACGAGCTTATTTCAAACATTCGATAATAGATTATAAATAAATGGTTTGAGCAAAAGATGATTTCAATGACAAAGTTCCGAGAGTAGTAAGTAATTTGTTCGTTGTTAGATCAAAATGCGTCCAACTTAAATTAGTGTTATAACGAAGGTACTTATTGGGTATTTGGAAAAAATAACAAGTCTTAGTGGTAGAAGTTATAGCCGCTATTTCGAAGATCTCCCCATTTACTCATCTGTTTTCTTGTTATACCTCTCATGGAAATGGTATGTATATCTAGTTTGGTCCGATGTTTGTTAGTACCAGAATAATAAGAGTTAGACCCATTAAAAAGTATACCGAAATGATCAGGATAATGAGCTGTGTCGGTTTAGTCATGTCCGTCTGTCGGTCCGTATGGCCGTATGTCCGTCCGTTTGAACGCAAACTAGTCCCTCAATTTTTGAGCTATTTGAAGGAAACTTAGCAGTTAGGTGTATTTTTATAATTTATTAGATATTTGTCGGAACCGGCTATATCGGACGACTATAACGTGTATAGGATCCAATTATGCATATATTATATTATGCTTCAGAAAGGAGTCTTTAATAAAGCAGCTAGAGACTAGAAATTTTGCAAGGAGGTGCGCTATTCTAAGCTTTATATAAGCAGTGAAAATCATACATAATAAAAAGAACTCTGATGAGGAGATATGCACCCCTATCCCCGTTGTCCATGTCGACGTTAATCGAGTCGACATCGACCATTTCGAATCACTATTGTAGAGCTCGACTAAATCATCGACACTGTCACATCTCAGTTTCGATTTAAAATTAAAATGTCGAAAATAACGGAAAATATTAGTCGAGCATTTTTACTTGATAGTCAAGAAAATTATAAAAATTACCAATTTTAATCAATTTGAGGCAATCTTGGAATACATTGTAGACCATCCAAGCTTCGCAAGAGGATTTAATAAAACAGTAACAAAAATTGACATGAAGCAAAAATGGGACGAGCTCGCTTCGCTTTTAAACAGCATTGGACCATCTACACGGGACGGAGCTGGCTAGCAAAAGGTAACCGTTTAACCATTTCAAAGGGATTCCAGCTGATACGTAATATACAATTCTAGGTTTGGATTGACTTAAAGGGTAAAGTCGTAAGGAAATTAACGCATAACAAACGCAAAGTTAACGCTACTGGAGGCGGAGTTTTTAACCAACCATCCCACTCGCAGTTGGAAATACTCGTTGCCAATATATGTAATGTGCTTCAAAGAACTGCTGAACCCAGTTGGCGTAATTTTAGGAGCATCAAATGCGGCTACATCGTCTGCGTCAACACAGCTACTTGCTTTAAATCACCCTTTAATTTCAACATCGTAAGACACATTATTGGAACTATTGTCGGAAGAGGAAATGCAGAAAACGCAACTGGTACTCTACCAAGTGACGAAAGAAAACCAAAAATGGCCCAAAAAGAACTTTTTCGGAGCAAATATAATTACAAAGGAATTTGTACCACGAAGAGCAAAACAGTTTGAAAAGTATAGAAAAGTATTTGAAAGGAGGGAAATCTGAAACTAGCGAGAGAAAATTCGAGTGGAAAAAAGAAAAAGCTGAAAAAAAGATCCAAAAAAAGCGTATTTATATTATACCACAAATGGAGTGCAGTTTTGTGCCGACTCCGAACGGCAGATGTATTTTATGAGAAGCTTTTTCATGGCAGAAATACCCTCGGAGGTTTGCCATTGCCTGCCGAGGGGTGACCGCTTTTAGAAAAAACCTTTTCTATGATTAAGATTTTGCTTGTCCTGAGTGAGATTCGAACCGCGAACTCACCGGCATATCGAGTTATAGCCCGCACCGCTACCAACTCGACCACAGCGGCCATTATTAGGTACTATTTACTTGTGTACATATGTATGTATGTATACACATTGCATTAATTTATGTTTTTTAACGATAATAACGATAAAAATGGAATTTTTAATTTCATTTCTTATGCGAACTGCTACATTTTTAACATCCGAAACTGTTGAAACATCTGGGGTTAAAAGTGTTTCATCACTCTCTTGGATGTCAATTTGGTCGGTGCAAGGAGCATTGTAAAACAAACATACATATGTTATGCAAAGCAGCACAAACGTTTACAATTTTTGTTGACTTCGCTGGACTATAATGTAGCTGACGAGCAAAAATTATACAATGGAATCTATTTTTTAAGAGCCCAATGCTTCTTTCCACTATATTCCGTGCTTTGGCGTGTGCAGTATTGTATATGCTTTCCAAGCTATGTGGCTCAGCTGCCCGATATGGTGTCATTAAAAAGGATCTAACGCGGTTCCTATAATGTATAAACAGGTTATGTAGCATAAATAAATTACGAAGCTTAGAAAAATTACCTAAAATCCATGAGTTTTTTTCCCTATTATCATAGTTTCTCTCCACGGTGTCTTGCGTTAATATACATACTGAATCCACATTTTATGTACAATAATTTATCATTCTTTTAATACATACATATGTACATATGCAAATGTACTTACAATCATAGCGTTCAGACTGGAAAACCCTTTTCTGTTGAAATACATATGTATGTAGGTATGTATGTTGTTGATCCTTACACGGAGTAATAATTCTAATATGGGTACCGGCCACACAAGCAATAACCACTGGAAATAGGTTTTTTCATAAAAATACAATTTTGTCTGTGCCTTTTCCTCAGCCGACATTTCCATTTTGATCTATTTTGGACAAATATTTTCCTCAAGGCAATCCTGACACAGTCGACTGGAAAAACCAAAGATTTAAATCATTCTTAATGTTGCAGCTAATTTTATTTCAGCCGAAACTGCAGATGTACTTGAGCGTTTATTTAATTTTTCTTTGATTTGAGTTAGCACGTACTTAAAGGCATCTTTTGTTAACCGAAAGTGATTCACGAACCTATAAATAATCAAAAATTAAATATTTTAAATTAAAAACAAAGTTTTTCGCAATTTTCAAGATTTCCGGTATATGGAAGTTGGACGTGGTAAAGGTCCGATTTCAAAAGCTTTTGACGGTGATATCAGCGATATTGAGGAAAATTTGTTCACCAAATTTTGTGACAATACCTTACACCGTTATTGAGATACAGACATTTTTTTCTAAGTGGGCGTGGCAACGCCCATTTTTCAAAATTACATAAATACCTAATTTCTTAGTTCAAAATCTCTAAATACCGAATTGCACTCAATTTGTTTTAATAGATACCGAAAAAATTAAATGTTTGCATTTTCTGATTTCAAAAATTTTCTACGATAATAATAGCGATATCAAGGAAAATATGTCCACCAAATTTTGTGACGTAAACTAATACTGTTGAGATACAGAAAATTTTTCATAAGTGGGCGTGGCAACGCCCAATTTTTTCAATTTTATAAATACATAATCTCTTAGTTCAAAATCGGCCCAAATACCAAATTTCACTCAATTTGCATTAATGGATACCGAAAAAACGGAGTTTATAAATTTTTCAAAAAATTTCGTTATATGGGAGGTGGGAATGGTTATTGACCGACATTGACCATTTTCAATACCAACCTACCCTGTCTAATGAGCAATCTATGTACCAAATTTCATTGAGATATCTCAATTTTTACTCAAGTTATCGTCTGCACGGACAGACGGACGGACAGGCAGACATCGCTAAATCGACTTCTCTTTTCGTTCTGAGCATTTTGGTGTCTACATACATATGTATATGGGTATATCTATCTTGATTCCGTTATGCTGTTACAAGCAACCGTTATACGAACAAAGTTATAATACCCTTGTTATCACGCATATTTAACACATTCGAGGAGTTTCTTATATTTTTCCGAGACTGGGATAAGTATTCCTCAGGACTTTCCTCACTTCCAAAAAACAAGGCTAGACTGTCCATTTTTTATTGCAGAAATTGGAATTTTTCCGGCGGTTTGAAAAACTTGTATTTGTTTATATTCTTCTTCTTTTTTCATTTGCAGTTCTTAATTGAAAATAACATACGGCATTTTGTCGATTCGACGTCGACTTTGTTATATGATTGGAAGTCGACACTCGACAACGGTGATAGGGGCGATGGTAATCTCCTAACTCTAAAACTGTTGTTATTTTATCCAAAAAAAAATCCCTCGTCAACTGGCCTCAAACTCAATAAAATTGTCAATTATTAATCATATACTCGTACATACTATATAAATAAATTCAAAGAAGAATGTTTCATGATTTGTCCGACATTTTTCATCTCAAATAAAGCTTATTTCAAGTATTACAAACTTTATTGCATTCGAATTAGAGCTTAATTGGTTAAAAAACTACACTTCTATTAAAGTTTGAAATCACCGCAAATCACAAAACTGGTTTACCTTGTTAGAATAACACTTTGCCATATGTTTTCCCACGTTTTCAGCTTTACACACATTTTGAATGTAAACAAGCATTCTATCAGCTATTCGTCAAATTTCCAAGTTTCTGAAAATTTTCTGTTGGTTTAGAATGCTGAACATTTTCCTCTTGTGAGAGATAAGATGCCGTTTCGCGGGAATTTAGCTGATGGGAATTTTCTTACTGGAGATAATAAACGAACGTACGCAATGTGGGTTTTTGTAAAAAGTTAAACAAGATATGAAAACTTTTATTTCAGAATTGTGCTTTTGAAAAATGTATTTTACGTTATTTTATTACTTTTCCCGAGTCCTTAACATTCATATCAGTCAGCATTGTGACTTATTAATGCAAAATTTCTGCACCACGCTCAGTTGGCTTTACCACACATTTCGTTCCAAAGTACATCACACTTCACTTCTTTCAGTTTCCTTTTTTCTAAAATACTTAATACACTTGGAGAAAAAATTTAAAAACATCGCAAAATATTGAAGTTTTAAAACATCGAAGTTGCTCCTCCAATCTTAAAACTTAGAAACCAAACTGATCTAATGGATTCTAACAAATTAAAATTTTGATAACTGAAGGGAGTCCGGCCATCTAGAGAGCCGATAAGAAGTGATTTCGATAAAATTTTTTAGCGATATGAGAAAAGTAGAATTTAAACAATCAAATAAACTATGTGCATATATAACATGATTCAATAATAAAAGGTTCTGTAATAAAGCAGCTCACTCTTTCCCGCATGACAAATCGGCTCCTTAACTCATGAAGAATGTTGCATATTCTACAGTTTTCACTTGCAATAGTAGTATATTGTAAACTTCTTCATATTAAACAAAATGTTGGCATTACTGAATCATTTGTCTAATTTATACAGTTTTTTTATTCGTTGACATTTAATTTTGTGATTGCGTGAATTTGGGTAAGTTTTGCAAAAAATCGTTGTTTTTTGCTAATATATATTATAACAATTTTTCATTTCCAGTGTAATTAACCACAATACATATGTAGAAAGCAAACCCTTCTATGGGCCAAGGCCAAGGATCTGGTGAGTAAATACGAGTTTTGTTTTTATTTGATTGCATCAATGATAAATCTATTTATTTGCAGGATATCTTTCCCCAGTCAGCGCAGCGGGATATACATATATAATTATGTATAAATATTTCCGTCGCCGATCGACTTGAGCTTTTTTCCTGCAGCAGATAAGTATGTATGTGAGTGTAATCATATCCCACACGACAAGCACACACACGTAAGTAAAATGTAATATAGCAACTAAAACTACTATAAGGAAGTATTCTAATAAATATTTTTGTTTACAGCATTCTTCGTGCGTTTGGTGTTTTCCTGCCCAACTGCAAAGCTACCGTCTTCGAACTTTTTTGCTGCCTCAGACGCAAGCACGCACACACACGTAAGTTAAATGTAATAGCAACTGCAACGATTGGGAGAAATTCTAATAATTGAACCTCTTTGTTTACAGGTTCCCTCGAACGTTTGGTGTTTCCCTGCTAATTTACTAACCTTAACGAAGACTATACAAAATCTAGTTTTTGTCGATTAAGTGCAAATAAAAAAAGGTTTTATCTCACAGTTTTCACTATAACCATGTTGTTTTATTTTTATTTTCACTTAAAAAATGTACAGGCCTGTTCAGCATTGAACAAATTTGGTCGGAGTCGGAATATATGTACATATAAATCCTTTCTCCTCGATTTGTTGTTAGTTTCTCCATATCTGTCAAGATCAGAGTTTATTCTTTTTTTTTCGGGGAATCAGAGAATACTTTAAAATAAAAAAATAAATGCAGAACAAACCTGTTAAATATGCAAAAAAATATATATGTACTTAAGTAGGCAATATCAAAAATTATAATTCAAATATTAAAACTGTGAAAGTTTGTATGTTTGAATGTGTTTCTCGGTAAATACTTACATACATACATATGTGCGATGGAGAACTGGAATGATGCTTTTACACACAACGGTTGATTTTTTTTAAATAAAATTTTTATAATTTGCCAGTTTAAATATAATTAATTCTCTATATGTTTTATTTGTATAAAATAGTGGAGTCAAATCTTGTGGGTAAACGCGGGTACAAGCTAGTTAAAACATAAATCAAATAATTACTTAAAAACCATCATATTTTAACATGTATTATACTTAGTACTTTTCTAGGACCTAAAAACCATCATATTTTAACATGTATTATACTTAGTACTTTTCTAGGACCTTTTCGCAAAAAGGGATCACATTGTTCCCCCTTTCTGCGTACTTCTAAAATACAACTATAGATTAAGGAGTGTCAGAATTTAGCTGTCAGTAAGTACATAACCTTTTATAATTGAATCATGCATATATAATACATAAATGAGTAATACATGAGTTGTCAGTTTGCGGGCGTGGTTGCGTTCACAATTATTGTCTGATACAAAGATACAAGGTTGCGTTTTATTTTTTATACTTTATTTTATTATATGAACCTCAACAAAACCTTAAAAAAACTGAGAATTTTGATTTTTTTTCACGGTACAAAGACAAAATATGATTTTTAACGTTATTTTTAATATTACTTCACATTGGGTGGCTTTTTATAAGCTACAAAATAAACGTTGAAATAAATTGAATATGTTGAAAAGTTTTCTTTTAATCCCGCCTGCAAGTTTCAAAAACATAGTTTCGAGCATGGTGAAATTATATACAGGTGAAGTCAATAAATGCCATAATTGTAAATCTTGGCATTTCTCGCTGTGTTAATTTCAGTAATGTACACTTCGTCAATATTCTATTACATTTCCATACAAAATCAATAATATGGTACTTTTGTGAACAAAAATTTGCGTTGGGATTACTGACAAACTGACAATAATTTATTTACATTTTCACCCCTATTGCGATTGTCGACTGGTAGTAGATAAACGACTATTAGTCGATTATTGATCGACAACGGTATTGCGATTGTCGACTACTCGTTCGATTGTCGATTAGTCGCTCGTCTTTCTACTGCGTATTTTTACACGACTGTTGTTTTTTAGACGCTAGAGTTTGCTGTAAAAAAATAAAATGGAAAAAAGGTAAGAAAATGTGACTGGAAATTGAAATTAAAAGTTTAAAACATAAAAATCTGTTTGGGACAGATCAAAAACTGTGAGCAATAAAAAGCAGCTTGCGCGGTTGGTTCAGCTGATGCAAGATAACGCACACATAGCAAAAGGAATTTGCGTAAAGACTCGAGCAAAACCAAGATGGGAGGCCATTGCAGTAGATCTTAATAGCTTGGGGCCACCACTTCGTTCGTGGAAAAAGTGGTTAAAGGTAAAAAGAAATATATTTTAGAAAGGTAATGAATGAAATAATGTGCTATATTTTGATATAGGTTTGGACAGATTTAAAAAGTAAAACGAAAAAGAAAATATCAGCCAATAGATCTGAATTTCGTTCAACTGGTGGGGGCCCAAACAACCTTCATACCCTAACACCGCTAGAGGAGGCTGTCGTACATTTTTTAAACTACGATATTTGTGTCAATCCTCCAGGAGAAGAGATCGGATGTAGCAGTGTAATAAATCAGTCTGTGGAAAGTGATGAGCAGGAAGCTTTTATAAGCAACGCAATGGAGATTGCTATGGAGGACTCTTCTGAAATGGCCGAAACCCAGGAACAACCGAGTACACCGAAGCAAACGCGTATAAGTGGTGCTTCAAAACCAAAGAGACTGGCCTTACTTGAAAAGCAAGTAGAAGTGCAATCAAATCATTTTAAGATGATAGAAAAAAATACTAAAGAGGTAAAAGATAGCCCTAGGTATATTGAAACCTTTGCTAGAAGATCTCATAAACTAAAACAAGAAAAACTTAATATAGAAAAAGAAAAACTAAAATTAAAACAAGAAAAACTACAACTTCTCAAAGACGAAGTAATAAATAAAGCAAAGAATAGGGTGGATAAACTTAAAATAAAAGTTCAGCTGTTGGAGCTGCAGAAAGAGAACATCTGTTCACTTACATATATATGTATGTATATGTATAAGAAAAATTTAAGTTTTTATTTTAAGATGTAACAATGAAATAATGTGATTTTAATTTTAATTTATTTATTTTTTACTTTATAATACAAACCTGATATACTGTGATTTTAATTTGACACGTAAATTATAAACTGAAATTAAGCTTTATTAATGAAATTATTTATTGAATTCTTAGTTATAAAACGCTACTGAATAGTACAAATAAAACGCAAGATTTAAAAGTGAAGTTGGATTTGCTGTAATATGGTGTTTCTTATTTCTACGGCTTCTTCATTTATAACTCTAGTTTCAGCATCTACGCTCTCTTCAGAACCGTTATAGTTTTCAGTTTCTCGATTGTTATTTCTTCATCCGAAAATTCAACATTGTAGGAAATGCATATATTGTGTAGAGCTGCTCAGACGTTTATTATTTGTGTGGTCTTTTTTGGCCCATAGTGTAACGAACGAGCACCTAACAAGCACCGAAATCTATTCAACATTGTAGGAAATGCATATATTGTGTAGAGCTGCTCAGACGTTTATTATTTGTGTGGTCTTTTTTGGCCCATAGTGTAACGAACGAGCACCTAACAAGCACCGAAATCTATTTTTAAGCACACCAATTGTGCGTTCCACAATATTTCTTGCTTGTGAATGTTTTTTGCTAAATATACTCTCTGCTGATCCCTTTTTCAGGATTTCGAAATGGAGTAAGCAGATAGGGTTTTAAAGCGTACCCTGTATCACCTGAGACAATATATTTATTTTAGAATCACCCAAATGTAATTATTATTTTAGCAAACAAACCTAATAACATGTTGAGTTCACCGCTGCGGTAGTCGTCTTCTAATTGGGGTTTTAATGCAGACATGTTAAAAACTGCAGCATCATGTGATGCCCCAGGATATTTTGCGTTGATATAGCGAATTCTCATTGCATTATCACAAACCTGTAACGAACGTTAAAAAAAATTAAATCAATAAGTAAATAACTCCGAAAAATTTTCGTTCTAAACACTTACTATTATTGTGTTTAAACTATAAAATCCTTTGCGGTTGTAGTACAAATGTTGAAGCTCCTTTTTGGGGGCAACGATTTTAACATGTGTCCCGTCAATGCAACCTACAACGCTTGGTATTCCAGTTTTCTCAAAAAAGTAAATTTTTGCTTTTCGTTTCTCTTCTTCCGTGTATTTAGTGGATATCCATTCTTTGCATATGTGCTCTTCTAAACCCTTAAAAACTTCAGTCAATACTAAGGAAACAGTAGATTGGCCAAGTGCGATAGTGCTCTCGTTTCCTACGCTTAATTGATATGATCCTTGAGCACAAAAACTCAAAGTCGCTGATAACTTTAATATTGTAGGAATTGAGGTATTTCTTAAATACGTGAATGCAGCTTTCGGCAAACGAAATTTTTTGTAAAACCTGTAAAGATATGGTTATTAAATTGCCTAAGCAATACATTAAAACCATATACATTTTGTCCTCCAACACCAGAGGGTTTGATGCATCTCTTAACCTCCTTCTCAGTTTTGCTAACTTCGTTAAACTGGCACTTTCATCTTCACTAACGTCATTTAACCACAGCTCAACACTATCCATTTTTTTTTTTTAAACTATTTATTTGAAATAAGTTACTCAAAACAATAAAAAGTAAATCAAATTGCTTACAAATGTAAACAAAGACCCAAACAGCTGTCAATTCAGTTCACCGTTCAGAATAGAGCAATTTATTGTCGATCAAGTTACGTAATACAAAAATAAAATATAATCGACACGATCGACTGATGTGTATTCTACTGCCAGTCGACAATCGCAATAGGGGTGTTTGTTTTTACAAAATTGTGTGAAAATTTGTAATTTTGGTAAGTAAATCTATTTATTTACATTAAAATGTAATTTAATGTGTTTTAATTTACTCGATTGATCTACAGCGAGCGTCTATCTTGGTATTCCAGCATTTCCGTTACTTTCGAGGTAAGATTTGTGCGAAATATGAAATCATAAAATGTATATTCAAATTCATATCTTTACAGAATAATTTTCACGATTTTGCCATCGCTGCCCAACTATCCTGGCTGTTGTATCCAGCACATTCTTTGGTATCTGCATGCACTCTTCAGGTGATGTGGCGAAAACAATGATGTCGTCTATGTACATATAAATGCATTATACTTTCATTGACAAGTTCCTGAAACATATGGATCACGAAACGCATAAACGCTGATGGAGAATTGTTGAATCGAAAAGGTGCTGACGAACGCTGTTTATGCTTTGCTGCGTTCTTCGACGGAAACATTGCAAAACCCGTTTTCTAGATCCATAGCCGTAAACCCCTTGCCCCCTGCAGCTTAACTATGGCGTCTTCGATTAGTGGCACTGGAAAGGAGTCACCCAGCACCATACTGTTTAATTTTCTATAGTCTATGCAAACTCTGAGTGTGTGGTCCTTTTTTTATCAACGACCACTCTATTAGCTGCGTTCGATGACGACTTCCGTACAATGTGCTGCTTCAGCCATTCGTGGACCTGATTTTTAACTGCTTCATCTGCTGATAAGCGACTCGGTGACTGACGATTTCGTTTAATAACACCATCAGGAATGAGTTTCAGCTCTACAGGGCATTGTTTCGGTGCTAAGCCCATCTTCTTATAGTCATCTATTAATTGCTCAAAACAATTAACATATTGTCGTGGAGCTATAATTACAGCAGCACTGCCGCAGCTTCAACTCCACCTGTAGCATCTAATCCCCTCATATGAAACATGTACTCATGAAACGATTCATCTTTTCTCTTTTTACGGTCTCTCAACTGCAAATGTACATAGCACTTCTCAGATTGCGCTGAAACTCATCCGTTAGTGCCTGCTTTAAACCGTCATAATCACTTACTGTTTCTGCTTGTACAAGCAATTTTGCCAAACCACACATTTTGTCTCTAGCCTGAACATATTTACATATGTTTTGCGGTGAGTCCATAGGCGTCAGCATTTTTTTATTCGAAATTATCAAACCACTTTTGCACATACATACATACATATGTTAAAGATTAGAATTAAAGATTTAAACAAAAACAATAAATGTAAAAAGTGAAATTGAGACGGCATTTAAATAAATAGTGTTTTTTTCAGCTAAGCTGTTTTCCACTTTAATTACATATGTTGTTTTATTATTATTTTATTCATAGATACTAGTTTGCATATACATACATAATAATCGATTGCTCTAAAATGATTTATACTATAGCTATACAATAGTACCAAATTGAATAAAGCTGGACCCATTTCAAAAGGTCCGATTCTGTACTCAAAAACCAAGTAAAGGGGTAAAGAGATTTTTAATTCCTTCTTTTTATGTCTAAAAATTTAAATTATTCTCAGTATTCCTTGTACAATTTTTATTCCGGTTTTTTTTCCAAATTACGGCGAGCTCTTTTTTTCCTTACTAGTACTTATTTCCTCCCTCTTTCTACGACTTTCAAAATGCATGCCACAATTATCGCAGCATACCGTCTGGTGAATTCATACTGACTTCACCTGTATATTATTTCACCATGGTTTCGAGAATACGTGCTCCAAAGTTTTTACTTACCACTCGCTCTCGTCCGACCCAGTCCCGTTCTAAATGCTGTACATCTCACAATATTTAGAATTCAGCGCTCTAATCCCGTACAGATATACTTCAAAGGTAGACTTATTACTTACTAGTGAAATAAAAATAATCGATTTTTTGACCGCGCTAGATGGCCGGAGCCCGTTAAATGACTGTCATTCATTCCTCACTGAAAAAATCGACGTAGAAGTACCAGTGACCGAGATTAGAAATGCGGATCTCCGTGAGGTAGCTCAAAGTGTTGTCAAAGATGGTGAAACTTCCTCATCCACATCTGACAGGAAGGGGTTGGTATTGTTTTTTGAATGGTGACAAACCCGTTTTAGTCGCTCGGCAAGTCGATATACATACATACATACTACATATGTATACAGTAAAATATCAATTTGTACTAATGTACTGGAGATAAATCATTCAGCGAAATGTTAAACTTTGATGTTTCTTTTTTCATGTCATAACGAGTCATATTCTCATAATATCATAAATTTTATTATGGTTTAAAATATTTTTTTGTTGCTTGCTTCATGAATTGAGTAGTAATGAAATACAACTTTGCACGGTATGTTTTTATTTTGTCGTATTTTATAAACTGCCATTTGTTTTGAACTTTAACAAATAAATGGAGGAAGGAAAAAACATCCAGGTAATTTATCGAATACAAAAGCATAAATATCCACAAATTTACTTTATATAGACCCAAAGCCATCACCTACAACTTTTCACGCGATAGCCTATCGCCAGAGGAGCCTAATCGATACAGCGCAATTTGGAGTTGCAATCCCATTGGAAGCTGAGATGTATGGGAGATTGTTTTAAATACTTCAGCGCCTTTAATTAAGCCTAATATGTAGACAAACTCCTTTGGTCGTACGTGAACCATTTGATTAAATCTCCTAACGTCAAAATTATTCAGTACTCGTCGATGCCAAACGGCAGATTTTGGAATTCCCAAGTGAATACTTCTGCGGTTGCACAAAAGGCTTAACATGTTCATAATAAAAAGTTCGTCGGATTCATCTTGCTCCTCCTCATCGCCTTAAAGAGAATAATGTACGACTGCAAAAAAAAAAGATATACAAGGATGTATGTATGTTTATATCTTACTTGAAACTGCAAAACCCATGTCCACAACCTGATTTATGCAGAGTTCAGTAATTATTTTATTTTTCACACTTTCCCGCGGCATATTTTTTTATATTCGAAATCAGCTGTTTAATTACTAAAATAAGACAAAAAATAAGAAGTTTGCTCATACGAGTTATATGCACACACAAATTTATTATCTATATATCACAAGGTGTCATGTGAATCACCTAATTGATCTGATAACTTTATTTATGTATTTTATAAAAAATTTTATATGTATATCAATAAATTTGAAATACTTTTTTAATCAAAAGCGTCTTTCTATTACGACTTTACATTCTGACATCTGTTAGGCGTGCACCGACAAACCGCAATCATGGAGAGAAAATTTCCAACAATTACATACATACAGAAGCTCCAAATGTCGATTTTGCTTAGTGGCACTATTGAAAATTCTTATAAAAACGTATGTATATTTTGACATATTCTTATACTTTATGAAACTATAAAAAAAATTTTAAACGAGTGATTTGTTTTCATGGATTTTGCGATAGGATATAATAATAATATAATAATTAATTTTTGTAGATAATAACCATCCTCTTGCTAATATAAATAAGTACATTTAAGCTATTTGCTGTGTTTTTTAAATGAAATTTTTTATTTTTTTTATTTTATACAAAGTTTGAAAATTATGTTTATTTATGATTTTTGTTAGAGAATTTACTGAATTACAAATGAAAAATAAAAGATACGGAATAAGAAAAAAAAATATTTTGGTGTCCCTTTAATCATCGCGTCTACTATTCATCATCATTGGTTAAAGTGCAGGGCAAGTGCTCATATTTCCTATTAGGTTCATACCTTATCAAACATTTATTTTCCCACTGGGATGATGCTAAGAATGGCAATGTTCATAGGTAGCAGGTTGACAATTTTGGGGCAATATACGAGTACCAACGTGAACAATAACAAAGAAACAAACAAATCCCATGTTAAAGCGAAACAAAAAGAGAAGGAAAGAAATGCGCCGTCTATACAGCGGAACAACGTTACATAAAAGAGCAGTACAGACAAAAAAAACATGACAAACTCCGACGGCGTAATCATTAAAAGCAGTGATGCGCATTTAATTGAAATGTGATTGAGGCAGCAAATAAGAGACGAAACATATACTTACTTACATATGTATGTACATGCATACACAAACCTTCGTATGGCTGTATATCGAAGAGCGCACAGTGACGCTACATAAATGGACCAATAGAATGGCGCACACATATTTACATACAGGTGTACCTGTGTAAATATATAGGAAGTACATATGTACATACATATGTGTGTATATGCCGCCAACATAGATTCCTGATTTGAAGTATAGATTATGGGAAACCGTTGCAAAAATGAAGTTGGCACTGAGCGGATGGTTAATAACACAGTCCAACAAATTTATAATTTTTTCCTGAAAAAAAAGCACGTCTGAGTTTTTTTCATTTGCATTTAAAGATTAAAGTGCACACAAAGGGCCTTTCTTTCTATCACGAACACAAAAACTTAAAGAGCTTTAGTTACTAAATAAATATTGTTTCTTATAAACATTTTATGTCTACACTTTGCCCCGCTACTATTCCTCCTTCCGTACTTTATTTCGATAGCTCATATTGTATATATGTACATATGTATATAAGTACATACATACATATATTCATATACATACATATGTATATATACTATAGGGGTATTCGCGATCTGTTGTAGTATTTGCCTTTGTATTTGGTATTCGTGGTCCCTGTGGTTTTTGTAGCAAATGTAGTAAAAATCCAACAATAAGATACATATACATACATATGTACATTCCACTTCAAATACAAGAGTGCAAGCAAATACAATGGGTGGACCTAGCTGTAAATGTGGTTTTTATTTTGTACATCGTCGTATCATCTACAAATACGCTTGTCGAATAAATATATATTTATTTGTGTGTATTAAAGTTTATCGTTTATCTTCGCAATTTGATTTTTACAAGTATTATTAATAAAATGTAATATTTTCGTTTTTTCACCTTTTCGCGGCATATTACGCACTTTTGTTTGTTTGTTGGTGGCATACATACATACATACATACATACATATGTATGGACTAGTAAATTAGCCATTCGGGAAATTTTACAATGACACGAAGACAGGTATTACAACAGGGTGTGTTCGCGATTTACTTGTGTAATTCCGAATTCTTTGCAAAAATAGTAAATATTAATACGAATACAACAAATCCCGAATACCCCTTATATATTACCCTGTGTCGTTTATCAAAAATACAGGACCAACACCTTGCCATTGTATTTCCGCCCCTATGCTTAACAGTATTTACAGTGCACTCGTATTTTGTTTTCCTTTCGGTCGGCGTATACTTATTTTAGAATCATTTCCGTATAGATTGATCTTCATTAAATCGAAAAATAAAATATTTCACCGCTTTCTTTTCCCCGTAGGACCACATTAATATTTATGCTTAGGGGCGAATGCTTTCCTCCTCTGTATATGGTTATTTCGTAGAAGGGGAATTTTTCTGGCTGTTCTTCCAAATAGCTTAGTTTTCACCATACGATGTACGCGTACTAATATTTATTCCCAACTCCGTTACAAATTGTCGTAAAGAGATAAAATAGTATTTTTTTGCCATAAGTATCATATGACGATCATCATTTGGGCACGTTAATATAAGACGACCATGAGTCTCCTTCTCCTTTTTTAATATTAAGAATTAGTCACAAAATTTTCCGACCTCCCTAACACATTGGCTATGTCTTCTCTTTAGCACACAGTTTTTTTTTACCAATTAACGGTCAATTTCGGTGCAATGGCTCATGCGTAACATTCTGAATAACTTTTGTTTGACAGTTTATAATTTTTAAAATAGTATACAACTGAAAATTCGCGAATACTTTCTTTCCTATGATAAATATTCTGAATTGACAAATTGCGTACCTCAAATATATTAGATACACATATTTTAATGGCGAAGAAACTTTAAATAGTAGATTGACTACTTGTCACCAAAAAGCAAAAAAACTTCCTTCTAAATTTCAGAACATTCGGTTAAAATATCTACTATAGAACGCAAAATATCTGACGATAGATCAGACGAAATTCCACCACCAACGCAAACAAAAATTCGCATGTGATTCTCTTCGATTTTCGGCGTAAGCTAAAGTCCCTACAAACATTTAAGGAATGCACTGAATGCCAAAGTGCACATGTTAACTGACATAGTAAAAAAGAATTCACCATCAATTAAGAGCCATCTTCCAGGTCGAAAATGTTAATTTATTTGATCAAATTTCATTGGGAGTAAGTAGATTAGCAAACAGTGAGTTTATAAAAATCAATATTTTATTTCCTTTAAAATATAATATATATAGTAAAGATTATTACAAATATAATTCAGTAAGTGTTAAAAAAAAGAAATAAAAAAAGGATGTCCCGCCACCGCAATCGAACTCGAGAAAAATAGTTACATGTAAATTTGTCTATATCACCAGCGCCAACTCACATACATATTTAATTGCACGCATCTTAATGCATACTTGACTGTTTTGCCATTCCCTGCAGTAAAAAAATATCAATTGTTAAAACTAGCTAACTTTTAAATAACTTTACTTCATAAAATAAAGATTTTTCAACATAGTTGGCAATGGCATAAATAAGCTATCAAACGATTGCAAACAAAAAATTAAAGGGAAAAATATACGCACAATATTTCATTAAAGCAATTAATCTACCAGGAGACAATTTCGGATGATTTACTCAAATGTTTTCCTTTGAAATCATTAGAGGAATTAAAACCAATTGACGAAAAAATATGCGAAACTAATCGTACCATTTATGTAAGTTATCCTAAGGTTATTGAAAATGCTAATTCTAATTATTTTATTCTATAGATTAAGACACTAAAAGCGCTACTGAGGTGTAAAATCGGGAAAAAGTTTGATAACGTTTTTACCACAGAAGTAATGATTGCAGTTAACATATGTAGATGGAATTCAAGGTAAACAAGGTTTGAAAGAGATTGTTAGGTATGTAAATATATAAATAAGTATGTATATATGTAAGCACAAGTAGACAAAGTTTTAAATTTGCAAAGTTAATTACTTTTTTTTCCTTTTATTCTATTTAAATCGTATAAAAACAGCTGCAATCGATGGCCCTGACCCAACTAAGGAGCTCTGAACTCCATTATCGGTGATAAAGAGACGACACTTCCACCAAAGAAGCATACAAAAAACGGCCGCTCGAAAATCAGAAGTGTCGATGTAAACTAGCAACAAAGTAAAGATGAAATAAACAAAACCCAGCTGCTAATATTTTTGCGTATTGATATACTTATGTATACATACATATGTATGTACATAATTTTGATTTCTAATATTCCATATCATTGAAATGTATAGCTGATTTATATTATTATCATCCTGATTCTAAATATTCCCGGGGAGTTCTCCTCTCGCGGATTTTATTTTTCTCGAGAACCAAATCCTCCAATTCTAAACTCTCAGGGAGGAGATTTTTCCCTAAAAATTCGGGAGTAGGAAATTCGGACTTCGAAAAATCTGTTTTATTAATTTTTGACAGTTCACACCGGCCCGAATTATTTGAAAAATTTACTTCTTTTCAGTGCAAGTTTTATTATTTTTTGAAAATAGTAAATAAAGAAAAAACAATGCACACTATAGCTTTCCGAATGGTTGCAGAAGAAGAAGCAACTGAATTGAAGGAACAGATTCAGGCACAAAAAGCTGTAAGGAGACGTTTGCGTGATACGACAAACCCGCTTGAGTTGCCCCAATCCTTGTGAGTACAAGAACATTTTTCATTAGTGTTTTCATTATTTTTAATTTTCATAGGTTTGCCAAGTACTTTAGAGTAAACAAAAATGCTTTCTTAAATTTACTTGACGTCTTAGTGTTACACACGCCGGCAAGGAAAAAGCAATCGACCATTATAAAGCTCAGCGTATCTTTACGTTTCTTTGCTGAAGGTGGATACCAAACAGGAATTGGGAAAGATGCGGACGTTTCTTTGGCACAATCCACCTTCAGTAAAGTTCTCGACGAAGTAGTGGAAGTTTTCGAAGCAAATTTATGCCCAGAATGGGTCAAGGTGTGCAAAGCTGAAGAACGACGGCAGATATCGCTGCAATGTTTTCAAAAGCACAGTATTCCCAGTGTCGTGGGATTATACTATAACAGAAAAGGATACTATAGTTGAAATGTTATGCTGGTAGGTTACTTTGATTTGATTTGATGATTTCAAAACGTGTTTAATTGACTATAGATGTGCGATCATAACCTCCGGATTCAATATGTCGATGCCTCGCATACTGGTGCTTGCCACGACTCTTTTGTGTGGAACAACAGTGCATTAAGATTGCACTTCGAACAAAAGTATGTATTTACGGAATACAGCAAATGTTTGGCTTCAGGGTATATTTTTTTAAATTAAAATTAGACCGCAATTATTTTATTTCTTTGTGTAGGAGATGCAGGCTATCCATTAGAACCGTAGCTTATGACGCCGTACAGATCTCCATAAGAAGATTCGTGTGAAATGAAATTCAACGAAGCTCACTCGAAATGCCGCAACGTCAAAGAACGAACCAACGGAGTACTGAAAAACCGATGGAGATGCATACTCGGAGCAGGAGAGTTACATTACACTCCAAAAAAAGCAGCTAAAATTGTGAATGTGTGTTGTGCGTTACACAACATATGTATGTATACATTTCAAATCGTCTTCATTCTTAATCGAAGAAGCGCCAGCAGAAGTTTCCGCCCATCATAATGAGGATGCTGAAGTCTTATCCCTGGCCTTTCCCCAGTACATGGAGGCAGCACGAAGCGTTAGAAATAGAATTGGAAGCGCTCTATAAAATACGTATGTATGTTATAGCTGATTGTTACAAACTACGAACAAATAAATTCAATTGCAACAATTTTTTATTTTTAACGTATACATATGTATGTACATACATGTATATTTATACAAAACACAAACAAATTCTCATACGAGTATTATAAAAACTATTTAGTCTTGTAAAAAAATCACATTTCTATTAATAAAATAACATTTCATTGCATTAAAACTTAAAAGAACGAACAAAACTATCGAAGGATTAATATTTTTGTAAATTAGGTACATATTTGGATTGTTCCTTTAATCCTTGTATTTCCCGCAGCAATTCATTTTCCTCAGGTTTTGTCTCAATTTCCCTGAGCCTAAGGTTTTCCATAACTAAATTATGGCGTTTGATTTCTTCCAGCTCAAAAGATTTTTTTTTGCTCCATCGTTTTGAAGTGTTGTTTTTGTACAACATACAAGCTGTCAAGCGTCCTATATAGCTTCTTCATGTTCAGCTCTTGCTCAACCATACCGCTTTTTATTACATTGCACATTTCGCGCTGAATGTTAAGCTCTTCGGCTAACACATCAGAAGCAAGGCTTTTTTGTTTTGGCATCTCCTTTCGCACAGGTGTAGGTCTACCAAGTTTTATTGGTTCTAAATTAAATTCGCTTACGTCAATAATACATGCTTCAATTTCTTCAAGTGGCTCTCCTCGTTCAGATCGCGTTTCTTCTTGTTGGAGTAGTTGTTCTGTGCCTTTTTTTTGCCTGTTGTTCTGATCAGCCCAAACCTGAGATACTCCACATTAGCTAATTTATTAAAAAAAAAAAAAGTATATTTAGTATACCTTTTTCCACTCTGCAACGCTTTTAGTTGGTGGACCAACAGAATTCAGTTCAGTTTCAGCACTGCGCCAAAATCTATTTAGGTCCTCTTTGCTGCCCTCGCGCAATACTTGCGTTACCCTGCATACGGTTTATTAGTGTCTCCACTTGATGCTTGTTTGTAGTTTTTGACCTAAGAAAAAATTTAGTATCGCTTTCTGTAAAAAATTGCAAAAATACCTACATTTTTTTGTACTGCTCCCTCACGATTCACTGGCGGAAAATTTTATTAAAACTGTCATCACAATCTCCCATTTGTTTGTATTCGTGATGCCAACTTTTTCCCCTGAACACATTTTCCCTTTTTCGAAGTTCGTTCATGATATGAGGAAAGCAAAAAAGAGAAAAAAATCCCGAGGAATTTTTATTCATGATAGGAGGACAGGGTGTAGGAAAAAACTCGCGCGAAATTTGTATTCAGAATTGGGCTGTATATGTATATGTATAGTATGTATGTACATACATTATTTAAAGCGCGTATGCTTAAAAATTCATTTAATAACTATCTACATGTATATCTTAAAAACGAAAATAATTTTAAAATAACCGCATTAAGAAATAATGCTTATCATTAGTTTTCAAAATTTTTTCCATTTAGTTTATTTCATTACAAAAAATATTTTACGTCAACGATCTTAAAAACCATATGGTTATTATTTTTTTAAATTATTTAACTATACTTAAACTTGTTATGCCTAACACCTATTTAAAAACTTGAGTTTTATTAATACGAGTATATAGTACATAGATACATTTAATTTTAAGATAATTTTTTATGAAATGAATTTAATTTAAATCAAAATATAATTTAATGTTATATATGTTTATCCCATATTCCTCTATATTAAATTAAAAAAATACTTAACAAATTTGAGTTCTGTTCTTCCAGTAGGTATGGTTGCGGTTTTATATGCGGTTTGGCGAAACCAGCGTTAAATCAATAAGATATTTACGACTGATAATGTGTTTGTAAAATGCTATCTAATAACTGGTTTACTTGTAGTGAAAAAGTAGGGTTCGAACAAATTGTGACCAAAAGTAGTTAGAAAATTTCCACTAGCTACCTCATGCAGAGGTTTGGCCATCGCCAAACAAAAGTAGTTAGTTTGCTTATATGAAAATATACGGAAAATAATCAGCACTAGTGTTTTTGAAAGCAATTTAAAGTTACTATAACGTTAGAGTCAATTCCTGCATGGTATTAATAAATGTATGTATGTATGTATATGAAAAGATTCTTTGTAGACTTACGCAGGGGCGGATCGTGACCTTGATTTTGGGGAAGGAAATCTGTGTCAAAAAATGTTCGGGTCAAGATATGATAAAGTATGCGGAATGAAATACGAACGGCTGTTGTAAAAGTAACAGAAAATATATTTATTATTCAACAAACTTGATTTTCACGTATGTTTTTGTTTACTAATTTTACGTCTTTCCTCACATTTTGCGGAACATTGCGCATTGCTTCTTGAATTCCCGTTGTGTCGTTTATTGCAAGTTCGCATTTTTGATTTTTAAAATTAAAGAATCAATGTTTTTGGGCTTAAATCCATTTCCATATACTTTTCTTTTTAAATTAGCCAAAAATGTTTCGATCGGTCTTAACTGAGGTACATTTGGAGGATTCTTGTGCTTGGGTACAACATCGATCTTAAATTTTTCATAAACAGTCAATGTTGCTTTGGCATAGTGAGCCGACGCCAAATCCGGCCAAAAAATTGTTATGTCATTATTTTTATGTTTGTTAATATAATAATAATGTTGTGGGAGGCATTTCTCTACATAAACATTCGCATTCACAGCTAACCCAGTTTTAAAATAGACTCGCCACGTTCGCTTATTGCCAGCCATAATAAAACTGTCTTTGGAAATTTCGTTTTTGTTTTTTGGGTAACACCTGCAGCTTAAAATAATATGTTGGCGTCTACTCATGACCCTCCACTGTGAAATAACTTTCGTCGTCCATATTACAAATTGTTGATGATTTTGCAGAAAAAATTTTATTGGAAAGTGAACGCAAGCGAAGTTTAATGGATTTCTTTTGGTTTTCTGAGACGTGTTTGCGGTTTTTTTTGCACACTTCACTAATCCTATATCTTTTTTTATATTTCTTTACAGTTTTATCACTCATTTTATATTTTTGTGCTAACCGGAGATACGATTTGACGGTTCGACTGGCGATTTCACTTTTCTGTTTGGCTTTTTCTTTGCTGCTCTGCAATGCACATTTTTCCCGGATCTGGGTCTTCTTTCCATAGATTTACCATTACTTACTTTCGATATTGTTTTATAAATACAAGTTTTCTTGAAACCCATCTCAAAAACGTTTTCGTTTTGTTCGGATTGTCTAGCAAATATTTACATAATAATTTTCTACGTTCAATGACATGACATAAAAATCTAACTTTTTGCGAAACTATTATTCACTTAATTTTTCTCCCGTTTACTGTTGGAATTTTTTTAGAGATTTTTGAAAAGTGTTCGTATTTCATTCCGCATACGTTAGTTATCATATTTTATTTTAGTTCAAGTTATAATTAAAATTTTTCGAACTTTATTTTTGGTATATCTTATTGCATTGATGACAGAATCTCACCATCTTGTAAAAAAAATATGCTCTTGTTAATTAACTATGAAAAATAGCTGACTACTGAAACACCAATTACAAAACCATTTGGTGTGCTCCAAGAATCGTTTTCTTTTCAAAGTCAAGTGATTCATTTGGTACCATAAGGCATTAAATGTCATTTGAGTTTTAATAACATAGTAAGTAATTGCACGCCTTTTTTTGGGGGAAATTCATTATTTCGAAAAAATACGTTTGATTCCTCCAATCATTAGTCTAAATAATATTCTTTGAAAACGCAACGTAAGTGAGGAATTCATAGCCGTACGTATAATTAATTTAAATAGAGTGATAGGATTAGGTTGAGAAAGAGGATAGGATATTGGCTAACAAATGACTTAATACTTTCATGAGTGCTTATTCTTGATATAACCGAATTAGCATCCTTCTGAATTGCAATGTGTTTCTAACTGACGCTCAGATATTTTGGAATTAAAAGTTATGTGAAGCAATTGTGTGGAATTTATATTCTTGCGTTTAAATATATATATTTATTTCTTAATTGGTTTTGTTTTTAACATGAAAATAAATAAACGGTTCAACCAGATAGAAAATACTTGATGATGCGAAGCACTTTGCATTTTTTATAACACTTTCCAATAGTGCCACTATGTAAGATATGAAGTTTGGAAGTTTTCATTACATTATTTGAGGATATCGCATATGGGTAAGTCCTCGGTTACGGACGCGACATTCGCACGTGTTTAATTCTTGTTAAAAGGCAGGAAAAAAAGCGAACTCAATGCATATTATAATAATTGCAAAGCACTGCCGGGGTGCTTCGCTCAACATATTTTTTGGGGACTTTAAGGATTTAAGTCCTTATATATATCAATATATAATGTGGTTCGGACGCAACGTGAAACGGAATAATTTTTTTAATGCTTGCGAAAGTATTTAAATTTTAGCGAAAATTAGAGGATAATATATGTTTTTTAAATGAGTGATGTAAAGTCAAATAAAGCCCCCCGTTTGTAGATTTACGAAAGTTAAAATATCTTTCTATATCCGCGACATTGCGGACACGACAAATTTTTACCAATGAATAATAATAATAATAATACATAATAAATTGTATAAAGTATATCATTTCCGAGAAAAATTATGCCGAGTTTTTTCTCAAATTTGTAGTCTGATACTTTTTAAAATGGCGAACCTACATATAAGCTTCATGCCGACTCCAAACGGAATCCGATAAGACAAATTAATTTTTGTTTACCAGCTTTCAAAAATGCACTAAAAAGGGTTTGGCAAAAAACTGCCGAGTAGCGATTACCTTCAGAAAAGTTTTCTTAGTTATTTTGATGTTATTTCTCCCGTGACTTGAACCAGCACTCTACATATATAACATGTGGACCACCTCAATGAGTAATATACAGTAAATAGATCTGTTTTAGTTTTTTAATGAAATTCTCATAAGAATAAACAAAAATTACATTTCAAGTGCAACCAAGTAATAAAGAGACTTAAAAGTAACGTACAACTAGATTGCATGCATGTGATTTACTGCACTTTAACTTTTTTCTTTTTCAAAGAATAAGCAGTTCGACCAACTTCAATATAGCTACTATCGATTAAAGAAAAGTAATGATAACTTTAAATCCCGTTAATACTTGGAACATTTTCCCATAGCTTAGATCCTGCACATTCTCAACAGCACCAGCTTTCTTTTTTTGCCGCAATATTTGCTGTCGCAAGCGACCCTTCTTTCACTTTTTATCAAGCAGATTTCGATCGATTTGTAGTTTTTCCTTTTGTTTTTCTCGAAGCTTCCGCTTCCTTTCTGCTTCTTTGCGCTTATATTGCTGCCACTTATCTTCGTTTTCCTACATCTTTTCCCTTTTTTTCTGTACTTTTTTCTTTATGGTTGTTTCCATCTATAAACAAATGTTAATATACACATATCATTGTTTAAGTGAATTTTTGTACTCACGGTTGCGGACGCGACAAATTTTAATCACTTATAAAATATTTTATTCAACAGTTCGGTACAAAATTATTTTATTTTTTGAAAGATGTACATATGCTTACTCAACTGCAAAAAAGTTTTTTTGGTTGGGGGACATGTTTGCTTATAAGAACAACTTGTGTAGTTTTTTGCTAACGGACGCGACACAAGGATATGGGTAAGATCGAATCAGAAAATCTTCATTTTCCAAAGTTTCTTAGAGTTTTTTTCAATGTTATATAAGAGGCTACAAATATCGGAATTACAGCAATTATATGGATCCAGTTAAAACAAGCTCAATACAAAAAGGAAATATGTTATATTTTGTTTGCAAAAAGGGCAAATGAAAAAGCCGAAAAAGCCTTTTTTTTAAGTCCTATTTATCGGTCTACTTACTTACTTACTTAATTGGCGCATTAACCGCCTAAGCAATTTTGGCCGAGGTCAACAAAGCACGCCAGCTGTCCCTATCTCGTGCTAACTGGCGCCAATTGGAAATCCCAAGTATAGCCAAGTCTTTTTCCACTTGGTCTTTCCAACGCAGAGGAGGAATTCCTTTTCCTCTGCTACCACCCGCGGGTACCGCGTCAAAAACCTTCAGGGCTAGAGCTATTTCATCCATTCGATCGCAGTGTGGCCCTGTAGGCAGCGTCTTTACGCTCCGTAGCGGCGCGGCATTCCTCGTCATACCAGTTGTTCTTTCGGACTCGCTGAAATCCGATGGATTCTTCAGCGGCGGTATGTAGACAGCGTGAAATATGGTTCCACTGCACGGAAATATCGTTCTGTTGATTATGGCTCTCAGAGAGCAGGAGTGCAAGTCGAGTGGCGAAGTGGGTGGCTGTCTGTTGCGATTGCAGCTTTCCGACGTCGAGCTTTCCTTGTGTCCGTTTGCGTGCGCTTTTTGCTCCACAGAGGCGCGTGCGGATCTTAGCTGCCACAAGAAAATGATCCGAGTCGATGTTGGCTCCTCGGATCGTGCGCACATTTAGGACACGGGAAGCATGCCTTCCGTCTATCACAACGTGGTCGATTTGGTTTCGTGTCTTACCATCTGGAGACAGCCACGTAGCTTGGTGAATCTTTTTATGCTGAAACCTGGTACTACAGACTACCATGTTTCGGGCCCCGGCGAAGTCGATCAGTTCCGTTATCGGACGTTTCGTTGTGGAGACTGAATTTTCCGACTGTAGAACCAAAGATGCCCTCCTTGCCCACCTTGGCGTTGAAATCGCCAAGCACGATTTTTATATCGTGGTGGGGGCACCACTTATACGTGCGGCCAAGGAGATCGTAGAAGCGATCTTCCGTCGGGGCGTGGGCGCAAATCAGGGAGATGTTGAAGAATCTCCCCTTGATGCGGATTGTGGCGAGACTTTCGTCCACCGGAGTGAACGACAGTACTTTACGGCGCAGTCTCTCTCCCACCACAAATCCGACACCAAATTTGCGCTCCTTTACATGGCAACTGTAGTAGATGTCGCAAGGGCCTATCGATTTTTTCCCTTGCCCCGTCCATCGCATCTCTTGGATGGCGGTGATGTCAGCCTTCGCTCTGCTGAGGACATCAACCAACCGGGCAGAGGCACCTTCCCAATTAAGGGTCCGGACATTCCAGGTGCATGCCCTCAAATCGTTGTCCTTAATACGTTTGCCGTGGTCGTCATCAAAAAAGAGGGGTCTATTCCGAGGCTTTATTTTCCTTTTCATTGGAAGTTGTTTTTTACGTGGCGGGTGCCAAGCCGTGCTCACAACCCATTGCTGGGGGTGAAAAATTTTAAGTTTGTTTATATAGCGAGCCGCTTGCTCCAAGACAGACACCCGCTTGCAGCCGCACCTCCTGGTGAACAGACGCTGCGGACTTCAGTGGACCCTTAAACCGAATATGTCGGAGTGGCTCCACTAAAGCTCCCTCTCTATTAGCCGTGACCCATGGCTCCACACGGGTTGGTTACCGTATCTCACACATGGGTTGCTCACGTTGCCCAGGGTGCACGAACGTGGACGTTAGAGTAGGGATTGAGTACAGCCGTGCAACTGTAACCTCATACCCAGAAGCACCACTGTACCCCATTGCACCATTATCGGTCTATAATTAGAGAAAACTATAAACTTTTTTATATCCATCATATACATATTTAACTTATGCTGAAATATAATAAAAACAAACTCTGACCACTTTGAATTTTTCGTTCACGGTAGACCTTATCTGGGACTTACCCATATGTACTTAAGCTAAATTGATCACTTTCTCCTTATGAAAAACCCCGTTTATAATGAAAATACATCCGTGTTCTTAGGATCTTAGTTGCTCCTTTCACTTCTTGATTGTACTTCTTCCTACGAAAGAAATATTTAAAAATAAAACCCATAACAATTGAAGGTAAATATCATGATGCAGTAATAAAGAAGTGATACACATAGCAACAGTGTATATTACGTAGTCTATTTAATCAAAATAAAGTTGAATTTTAAATGAAATGGAGCTTTTTCACATAATTAGTCAAATAATCTGCAACTAGTGTTAGAGTCGATTTTATTTTTGCTTTGACTGCGCCTTCATATTTTAAACCTAAGTATGTACATTAGGGTGGGTCGATTTGTAAGGACAAAAATTTTCCGATATTGTGCCATCGATTTTTCGATAGCTTTTGGCATGAGGAAAAAAAGTTCCACTACGACATATCCAAAAAATCATTTTCGAGGCGCCAAAATTTCAATTGTTTGGCTTTTTCTCAACTTTTAATTTTAAGGTTTTTTTTAGTAGGTAATAAAAAAAATGGACTGATTTAATTTTTTTTTAAATATTAGATTTCCAAGGTGAAATTGTACGCTAAAAACGATGGCGATAGCAGTTTTGCCAAAAAAATGTTTTTCTTTAGGTTTTGAACGAGTTTTTGTCGAAAAATCAATTTTTTTGAAGCATTAATTTTTAAGTTTTTTTTTTCTCCACAGGTATCGTCAGCAGTCCTGAAGGTTTCACAGCAACTAATTTTCGTATATAACTCTGTTATTGCTTTTTTGTTTTGTTTCTTGCGACTTTAGTGACAGTGTGTTTTTAATAAATATAAATACATAAAATAAAAATTCATTGTACATACATACGTTTATTGAATTTTTTCTAAATTCGTTAAAAATGTTTTTACAGAAATTAAAAAACTGGATATATGTAAGTATGTGCATATATTTAAAAATGTATATAATTCATACCTCCGAAATCAAATTCTACCTTTTTTATATATCTTTCACTTTTTTTTTTTTAGTTTTAGTCCCTCAAATTAAAAACGCAGGCTATAAAGCACACAGGTCACGAAACAGTTGGAGCAGAGGCCGCGTTATAAAAACCGAAAGCCACAAAACAATTGGCGTATAGGACACGAAGTAGTTGTCAAGCAGGACTCTAAGTAGTTGGCACACAGGCCAGAATATAAAATGCGAACGCCACGAAGGAATTGGTGTACAGTAAATAAAGCAGTTGGCGCACAGGCCGGAAAGCAGTTGACGCAGAGGACACGAATCAATTAGCAAACAGATCACGAAGTATTGGCACACAGGTTACGAAACAATTGGCGTTTAGGACATGACGCAATTGAAGCACAGAAAACGAAGTAGTTGGCACGCTGGCCACGAAACAATTTGCACATAGGCCACGAGCATTTGGCACTCATGACACGAAGCAATCGGCACACAGGTCGCGGTATAACATACGTACGGTACGAAGCATTTCGCACATAGGACACGAAATAGTTGGCAAACAGGCCGCGATGTAAAATACGTACGCCACGAACAGTTGTCACACAGGGTGCTATATATCTGTGGACATTTGACAAAACAACCTCTTTCAAAAAAGCAAATTTTACAGGAGAGCGAAAAAACATGTTTAAAGCTTTGCAGTAGAAATACCTCTTACTATTAAAGGACGAAGTCAATTTAAACTGGATGCAGATCAATAAAGACGCGTTTTCCAATCAATTGATTTAAATTAAATATTTTACTTTTCTAGATAAATATAATTCAAATAAATAAGACTTTTTGTCAAATGCTTTTTCTTACTGAAAATCAACTTACCTCATACAAGCTGTTTTGTCAAATTTGATTTGTGCAAAAAAAAAATCCTTTTTTTTTATCTTATCTTGACACAAGTTTATTTGCCAAATGGTAAGTTAAAAATAAGTCCAAAAGAGGTTTTTCTTCAAATGACATTTGCCGTTTATTTAAATTTATAAATGAATTTGTCTTCAAAAAAAATAATTTATTTCTTTTTAAACAAAAAATTCAAAAAATACGTGAAAAATATAATAGTTATATAACTACATGCAAAAGTATAGAAAATAAATTTTTCTTTGAAATTAATTGTTTTCTTCATCATCAAGGTCGGAATCAGCTTCGACTTCGCATTCACCTTCTGCTGCTAAATGTTTATAAAAGTTGTGAAAATCCGTGTTGATCAGAGGGAGCATATCCAATAAATCTTGCTTTTTATTTTTTGATATAGTCAACAGAGATGTATAGCTCGTCGTCAATTGTGAAATCCACTTTTGTGGACGCCTTGGCTTGATATTTAACTCATTAAATTCCACTTCTGGATTCAAAGACGTCTTATACTGCAAAACTCCAGGCTTTTGTTTCTCATAGCGCATCCAGCGAACATATTTCCAATCAAATTTGTCACCTGAAATTGAGAAGGTTAAACAAATAATTGATAAACACATTATTATACATGCATGTATGAAGTTCTATGTTTACGAATAAAAGAGTTCGAAAAAGTTTAAGTTATAATTTAAAAATTACCTTTTGAGTTTGTCGTTCTCCAAGTGTAATTCGTCTTAAGAAGGGCACTAAAGTCAAAAAACTCTTCCTGCTTCATTTCGTGTACGACGTATTTATTACTTGTAGCTGCTATAAGGTTGGCCCAGTCATGTGGATGCTGAATGGAACCCGACATATTTTTCTTTTTTTTCTCAATCTGCGCATGTACGGTATCACATTCAAGATGCGTGTGCCCAACAACAAGGAATTTATGGTATATAACCGCTATACTGGGATGTTTTTTGATAACTTGTTCAAACATGGCTGAAATATAGGAGTTACGATTTTGTCCCGGACATGAGTCGCTATACATAATGACATGAGTAATGGTTTCTGGCAAGCTCATCAAACACTTATAAACACAAGAACCAATATCATTTGCTCCACGTTTTGCAATTACTTCATGCCATATGTAACAGTTTGCCATTTTCGTTTCCCCGTCGTGTACTGTTAAATTGAAAGTCCATAATGGACGTTTGTAGAAGAACATAGAAGCACGTAAATGTGGAGTTGGCAAACATTGCTGTAAATCAAAAGAAAACATTTTTATATTTCCATGATTAATGGCAAGCTCTTTGTCAGTTTTTTTGCAGTTATATGCAAAATCTGCCGCATCGTGATGTTCTTTTTGTTGTGTTAAAAGTTGCTTCTTTTCATTTTCGTCCGACGTGTTTTCTACACGGGATTTTAGGATTTCACACGTATTACAAAGATCAACTTGAGGCTTCTTAAACTTTATATTTAGCTGAAGAAATATTTCCTGATATTTTGATTCTGAAACTGGTTCAGAGTGTTTTTCTTTATACAATCTATATAAGAGAGCAAGGTTGAGGGCACGTTGGAAATACAGCTGACTCGTGTGACGACGACTGTAATGACTTTGGTACTTGGGTATACTGTGTATATGTTGAAGCACTTCATTCTATTTTTCGGTTGATAACTTATGATGAGGAGGGTGCTTGCCTCGTCGATTATTTGTGACACCTTCATCAAAATTGCCTTGGATCTTTTGCCGACATACTGTTTTAATACTTTGATCCGTTTCTCCAAATATTTTTAAAAACACTTTTTGCATACACGAGTTTTCTGTCCATTGATTTCAAAATGATAAAAGTAAACAAACTGTCGGTTTCTAGGATTTGAAGCCTTTCTGAGCGTTTCAGTTTTTTTGGACTCAACGTGTATCATACGAGCAATATACTGACGCCGCTTGTTATAATCCCCTAGTTCCCAGTATGCTTTGAATATTTTTTTCTGTTGATCCATAGTTATTTTTGTGTTACATTTTGTATAGCAATCCACCAATTCTTCAGTTTTCTTTGCAGGAATTGTCTTATTCTTCCAAGTAACATATTCTTTTTCCATATTTTTGTTAATTTTATTAGCTTTTTTAACTTTTGTTGACCTTAGGTTATTTAAAAGCAGCTCTTCATTAAATTGTGGTGAAACAGTATCGCTTAGATTTGATTCAATCACACCTTCCATGATTCGGATACTTTCCGATGTAGTATTTAAGCCCGAACTTTCTGACGGTAAATAATCTGAATCGTTGTAATCAGTTTCGTGAAAAATATCTTCTTCCGAGTGGTCACTTTGAATGCTGCTCAGTTGGCAAGTATTTACATGTTGCCGTAGCTTTGCAATTTTATTATTATTATATGGATGAACTCTTCTATTATTTGGAACAATTTCACTAAGACACGTATTAGAGGACGAAGCCTCTTCATTTGGGAGTTCATTTAGCACCTCCCCATCCGCAAAGTTAAATGAATGAGCTCTTCTATTATTTTGCACACTTCCACTAGAACACGTATTAGAGAGTATTTTCACTTTCCTGGCTAAAGCCACTAATTTTTTACCTCTTCCCATTGTATCCAATAAATTTTTATTTTAATTTTGGAAGCAACTTAAATTTGATAATTTCACTTTTAATTGTTTGACTAAAGCACTTCTCTGGAAATACGATTTCACTTTTAGTACTTTTTTTTTTTAATAAATAACTTGTACCGATACAAGACGTTTTGTCACAATGACACTTGGCGACTGAGTGAGTGGTAGCTTAACTTGTTTAAATAAGAAAAGCATTTTTTTTTAGATATGCATTTGACAAAAGAACTTCAATCGAAAGAAGTTATTTTGTCAAATGCCAATTTCTGATTTTACTCAGACGATATATAGAGACAAGCTTTTTTGATAAATGTACGTTATGATTTTACGTTTGAAATTCCAACTTATTCGAGACAAGCTCTTTTGTCACCCGAAAATTTGAAAAATTACGAAAGAAGTTGTTTTGATGACTCTATAATTTTTGAACTAACGGTCCTAGGACAATGGCGATAAGACAGAAAAACGCGCCTTGAAAATTCATATATATAATAAAAATCCTGGAAAATTGTCTTATTTCGAGAGAAGTTGTTTTGTCAAATGTCCACAGATATGTATGTAATACATACGACGAATCTGTTGGTACATGGAAAAATCATTGGCTTACATACATATATAAATATGAAATTGCCTGCATGGATTAAAAAAATGCCTTTCGTGTTTACTTTCAATTGATTGTCGCCATAAATACTCCACCACCATATCCGCGAAATTGGGAGGTTTTTTATAGTTGTCCTTGTTAAAGAACCGTTTGACAACACGCCACTGCGACTATGTATATACTTTGAATGTGAGTCCCATCATCTGCAACAAAATCGGTGCAAATAATGCTGCCTTCGTGCACTTGTTTTTTTATACTCGTAATAGATATGAGCACATCGGCGGACCGGACATTTCCAGGACATACTAACCTGCTCAAAATAATAGTTACACTACACAAAATATTATTTCTATTAATATAACAACATTTTTGCTGTTAGTTTTATTACGATAATGTGGCATCGCTATTTCTAACGAAATAAAACATGTGAATAGCTGAATTCATGAGAATTTGAGTTTCGCGTGAATGCCTTCAAAAAAAACGGTTGCTCAAAATAATAGTTACATCGGCAAGTGCACTTAGGGCCAGTTTTTCAGTGCAAGTTGAACTCTGTTTGTCGTTTAAACTAAGTTTAAACTCAGTATGCAGTTTTTCAGTCAACTTTAAACGGAGTTTAAACTGAGTTTAAACGGCCGATTGCGCACAGTTAAACTTAGTTTAACTTATCAGCTGCGTGCTGACTATTTCGTTTTGGTTGCAACAAATTTAATTGAGCGCAAGAAAACTAAGTTTAAATTTAAACTGAGTTTAACTAAATTTAGTTTAAACTGAGTTTAAACCAGCACTGAAAAACTGGCTCTTAGTGTAGTTAAAAACAAAAGTTATTTCCCATTAAGTTTTTTTCAAGTTTTTATTTATAAAGAGGTAAATTGCCGTTCCAGAAACCTAAAAACGCATACATACATGTATGTACTTAATAAATAAATAATTCCGTTAATTAGATGGGTCGCAAATCACACTGCACAGTTGAAGAAGCCAGGCTGGACCTTAGGAAGCAAGTAAAATCAGTCCGAGAAATTGGGAAACTAAAGGAAAGATCTCATAATTTCGTAAAAAATGCTTTGAAGCGGAAACCTCAGAGAGAAACTCTACGAAGGCCTAAAAAAACCGACACGACTCTTGATCGTCACATTGTAACTATTTGCAAAAAGGACCCTTTTAAATCTTCGAAGGCGATAGCAGCAGAAACAGTTCGCAGGCGGTTACAAAAGGCTAAATTGCCAGGAAGAATAGCCAGAAAAGTTCCACTAATGCGAGGAAAAAGTTTTAGTATGAGGCTAAGCTTTGCGAAAAATGACATTGATTGGTCAGGTCCTGAGGGAGAGAAGAAGTGGAGAAATATCCAATGGAGCGACGAAACAAAGATAAATTTGTTTGGAAACGATTCCGAAAGAAATGTGCGTCGCCCAAAAAGAAAGGAGTTTCACGTTAATTTCAAGAAAGAGACTGTGAAGCATGGAGTGGGAAACGTTAAGTCCGATATAAAATTTGTAGAGAGACTTAAAAAAGAAATTGGCGCGTCAAACTTTTCCAACAAAGACCAATTATGGTATGCCTAAAAGAATTGTCAAAGTTATACAGAATGGCGGTGGATATACTAGATATTTTATAATAACTGTCCCATCAAAAGTGTATCTATTATTTTGAGCAAGCCAATTCCGGCCATGATAAGCCCTTCGGTAACAATGTCTTTGTTTTGTCTCATTCAAAAGTGAAGTTTATGTATTCTTATTTGTAAATATGAAGCGAATAAAACCTGGGTAATTTTTTTAACAAAAAAAAGCAATTCAACTTTTTACCGTTGTGTTTAATTCAGGGAAGTGATGTGTAACTATTATTTTGAGCAGGTGTGTACCTCCAACATCAAATTATCACTGCCGTCTTCAATCATTCCAATGGCAGAATTTCCCTCCACTCTTCTACCTATATTATATAGAGAAATATTAATTACTATATGAGTAAGTATAAAGTTAATTTCTTACCTTTATTAAACTTTCGTTTTCCAAATTTGCTTTCGTCCATTTGAACAATTTTGCCCTGATTTTCTTGATATAAAACTGATGTCGTGAGCCAATCGCTTATAGCAGCGCTCGATAATGTGGTCCCTTCAACAAAGTTTTCCAAACCGACCGCGACATGCGTCCAATGTTGCGCGAAGCAATAGCACAGTTAAAAAAATATGGGTCATTGAAATTTTACTGTTTTCGAACCAAGTGCCTGTTGCTCTCAAAATCCAGCGCCGGAATCTTCCCACAGTGTTGTTTCCAATAGTTTTCGTCATTAAAGTCTTGTGGTAACGGCAAAATTGTTGTTCTTAAATTAGGCCGTTGTATTCAGCGAAGTGAACACATTTTTCGTGTTTACCTACCCAAATGGGTAAAATATTTGTGCAAATTCCACATTTGCTGCGCCTCATTAGCAGCTTGCCGATTGGTGGAATGGGCCTCGAAATCTATCAATATGTCATAAAAACATGTGAATACATACATACATATATAAAAATAAAAGTACCGTATCGCATATGTATCTAACAGGAATCTAGCCCGTGTCCCTCACCACAAGAAAAGTTGTGATATGGCAAACAAATTGTTAGGTGATTCACAAGGTATCGTAAAGTGTCGTATTGTAAGTTAAAATTTGAAAATTCCAAACTACGTTTATTTATGTGAAATAAATTACATGCCACTAAACCTTAAACAATGTAAAGTAATGTGCTTTTCTCGCAGAGCAGTTCAACCAGCTTCTTATGAAATATGTAACCATAACCTTGAACAAGTGTTTAACTTTTTTGATCTTGGAATTACAATGGACCCGAAATTTAATTTTAATCTTAACATAAATGTTACAGTTAACAAAGCCAAGGGTGTTTTTGCATTTGTAAAACGGTGGTCAAAAGAATTCAATGACCCTTACATCACAATGGCTCTGTTCACAACGTTAGTGAGGCCCATACTGGAATATGGATATGTTGTTTGGAACCCGCGCTATCAAGTACATTCCGTCAGAATAGAGTCAATTCAAAAACAATTTCTGCTTTTTGCTTTAAGGAATTTTCGTTGGGATTCTCAGTACAACCTGCCGCCATATATAAGTCGTATAAAACTCATTAATCTTCCTACACTTGCTAGTCGCAGAGAAATGCTAGACATTGTATTTTTGGTCAAGTTACTGACAGGCTTGATCTCTAGCCCATCTCTTCTTAGCGAAATAAAACTAAACGTTCCCTCCTGAATTTCAAGAAATTTCCGGCCTCTCTTTCTGAAGCCATGTAAAAGTAATTTTGAGTTAAATGAGCCACTCCGTACTTTGTGTCAGGATTTTAACACTCACTCCGGTTCTTTTGATATTTCAGACTCACTTTTATACATAAAGAAAACTATACTCAATGCTCTCAATAATTAATACATACATACATATACATATATTACTATTCGATCAGCTGATGAGCATTTGTTCTGTAGCTGAACAGTTTTAGATCTCGACACTTAGCAAACCTCTGCCTTTCATGACACGGCGCAATCTAAGTATATGAAAAAAAAAAAAAAAAAAATTCGCCCCTCGCTTCGGTCGGGCGGGTATGGAGGGATAAAACCGTTGGGATTATTATTATTATATCATTTTTCTGTGCAATCCACCCCCCAATTTGTGGGTCACTATTCTAAAGCCGACCAAAATAAACAAATTGAGTAAAATATAAAAATAAATAAATATTTATAATAAATAAATATTAAAAATAAAACTGAAATGAATTGATAAATACACTTTTTGTTGGGCCTTGCAAAAAAGAAAGGAACTCTAGGTTACACACCGCCTTGTATTGTCTGCATACATACACATTAGGGATGTCAATTTTGGGCATTTTATTGATCCAGGGATTTTCGAGATCTGAAAACAAAATCCCGGGATCCCGAATTTCACGAAGTTTTGATTCGTAATTTTTAATTTCTCAAAAAATGTAATACGTCTGTAATCGTTGTATTATAGTAGTATACAAAATAACATTAATATAACAAAGAACGATTTGTTGAAATTCACGTACATATGTACATGTGTATTTGTTAGTCTTTTTAGGAACAAAAAGAAATAATCGAAAAATTTAGCACACATACAAAATAATTTATACTTTAAGTACATCTCCAACCTGGAAATTAATTTGTTGCATTTAAAATCTGCAGTGGAGAAGCACCGATCCGACTCAACACTTGTTGGTTGGATTGTCGACAAAAAGTTAAATGCTCTTTTTAGGACATAGTCTTAACCTTTTGATAAATTTTATGCCTTTCAATTATTGGACAATTGCGAGCTGCTCGTTAAAACTTGATGCAATTTATCTTTGAGACTTTCTGTCTTATACACTTCAGGCACCTCGTATTTAGTTATATGAACATCGCTTTCATACAAATTTTACTACTCGAGGAGGATATTCTCCAGCTCACTTATACTGGCAAAGGCAAAACAAAGCCTTTAGGGAGTTAACAAGCCGTGTTATTTGTCGTATGATGTTATCGTAATACAACAGTTGTAAACTTGTTGTTTTTGTTTCTCAAGTTAAATTTTCTTATTTCAATACAACTCTGAAGGGTGTGTTTAGTGTGTTATTTGTTTGTTTTATTCGATCAGCACTTTCTGTTTTAAATCACTTGCGGTTTATTTTTGTTTGAAAAATAAATTATCCCGGGATGCCTAATACACGCATATGTACACATATACGATTGCATCTACAATTCATGCAGATTCTAAATGTCAATCCTGAAATCGATTATCTAGATTAACGGTGCGAATTGGTCTTCGAGTGCTAAAAACAAACAAACGTATTTTTGAGCGCCAGGTGCTCAGCCGCACCAATTGTTCCATTGTGTTTCCATTCCTGGGCTATATCGGCATCTCTCGGAAGTGTAAAAAGCCTGTTGCTATTAGAGCTGTAGCCGCGTACAATGCATTATTGTATTTTAGGTATTTTTAAACAAAATTTTGCTTTACATACGTGATAATTTTTTTGTATATGTCTTCCATTCAAGTAGCTGTAAATATTTCAGGTAATCTTTATTATATCCTAATAAGAAAGGTTCCTCCAATCTTCTTTAACGAATCACAACTTTTGTAGAGACAATTATATTTATAGATCGTGGTAGCACCGTTTATTATTGCGGCTACAATCAGTTCGACGAGGTAAATTTCCGCTTGCAAATGAGACGTAATCCACATTTGCGCCTTCTCTATAAACTAAAATTCTCTGATATGAGTGCGCAACAATATATATGGATATTAAATGTGATTTTGGAGCCAAATAAAGTCCTAAGTCTAAGTGACAGCTATCGTATAGGATGTATAAATAAGTGACAGCTATCGTATAGGATGTATAAATAAAAGGGGACCAAGTTTACTACCCTGAGGAACTCCTAAACTTGCTTGAAAAGAGCACGTTGTTGTGGTTTCAAGTTGCACTCTACAGTATCTTCGCTATAGATATGATTTGATCCTTTCAAAGAACGTGGAGTGTAAGCCCAAGTTCTCTAATTTATTAATTAAGGTGTCACATAAAACCTTATCAAAAGCCTTAGCAAAATCTGTACTCACTGTATCAATTTGATATCCCGCCTCAATAGATTTTATAAAATCATCCGCAAAAATTGCGAGATTAAATATAGTAGTTCTACCTCTAACAAAAACCATGCTGATTCGGAAAAATTACAATACGAATCGCAAAAAGAATTTTATCATTGACAATACTTTCGAACAATTTAGTAACCGTTGACAATTTAGCTATCGGTCTTTAATTCGAAATATCATAAGAGCGATTACTTCAAAATTGGCACTTTTCCAATCTATTATAAATGTTCCTGTAGAGAATGATAAATTTAAAATCAGGAATAAAGGATTAATAAAAGCAGAACAGATCTTGAGCAGAATAGTAGAAAGGCCATCTAGGTCAGTCCGAGTGAATGATTTAAGACCCAAAATGTCGTTCAAAACATCTTCCCGTGTTAAAAGCATTGAGCTAAAAGGTAAGCATGAATCAAAAACACTACGATTAAAGAGTTCAGTATCTTCACCACTGATGAAATTTTCACTAAAAAAGTCTGCAAACAAGTTAGCTGATTGAATAGTAATGTAAGCATACATATTTTTATAAAACATAGAGGAATGCTAGATTTATTATTCTTTGATTTCTTAAACGTCCAAAAGGCTTTTGGATTAGTGTTTATATTACTTTCGACGTTGCTGACATATTTCTTACGAAGGACCTTATTAAGTTTTTTAAAATCGGAAAAAGAACATTTTTATTTTACATAGTGCAAATTATCTTTGATCCTGTAGAATTTTTTGTACAACTAAAAAAAATTGGAACATGGTATAAACACACCTTCTATTTGAAAAGTTGGAAACAATGGGCTACATATACGTTAGCAAAAAGGCAATCAACTTACGTATAAAAAATGTTAGAAAAAGTCTTTCTATATTAAGCTAACGATATTTTGAAATTTATAGATTATACAAAATATATCAAGTTAGTGCAATATATACATACCATTTTTTTCGTAATGTGAAAAACATTTAATGCTCAGTTTTTTATATCTGAGCTACAAGCATTTCCGTCGAGATTCAGAATAACAAGGGTCGATCCTTCCAACTACATACTTACCAAGTAATCGGCATATTTAGCTCCCATACTTACAGCCGGGGTGGCAAAATGTAGCAAAGTGATTTTTGAAATATTGAAATATCAAACCTTATAATCCTAAAGATAATTTTTGTGATAAGGACTGAACGAAACAAAAAAATCAAATTTTACGAATTTTTTACTGTACGAAATTCAAATGTAACATACTACACTTTCATTGTAAAAGCTTTCAATTATAATTGAAGCATGCCGTTGTGGTACATAATTTAAATAAATCGATGGAACTACATACACACATACATATATACAATTTTCGCAGTAAAATATCAAAAATTATAATTATACGCCAGACTTCGAAGAAGGCATATGTTTTAATATATTTATGTACATACATATGTATGTATGTATGTATGTACATATGTATATGTATGTATACATATAAATTCAGCGTTCGTTTGTTGCTGCTTTTTTTGTATTTTATTCTTGATATTCTTGAATGCTGAATTGCGGCTTCCCTGGCCATTTGCTAATGGGTTTGAGGCCAAAGATAGCTATTGCGGCTTTCTCCGAAACAGCTTTAAAAGCGGATATACTCGGAAGGCTGAAATGCAGCACGTTGAATTGACCTGAATCTGGGTAAAGCTACATTTGACTACACATCTAGCATAAAGTTGGACAACGAAATGATAATATTTGCGGTTTTTTCGCATGATTATGGTGATCTTTAAAGGCCAGTATCTCAAGAAGTTTCGTCCAGTTTGCCAAATTGAATTCATTTCTGACATCCAAAGGCAGCATTGCTTTTCTTATATTATTTTCAGCCGCTTTCACCACATTATATGTTGTATGTATGTATATCGCGTCGATATTCTATAAGTAAGCCGATCTTTTCTCGGATATCGAGTTCTGAATGGTCTTAAGATAACTCTTTCAAGACTTTCCCTGCCGAGGCCCATAGACAGAAGGGCCTATAGCTTGATGGGCCTCCTGGTGGAGGTTGAATATGTGCTCAGGTTCGTTGTTTAGAAATGTTGACACAACTACTGGAATTGCTTCACTTTACTGGTGGAATGGTCAACTGTTTAACCTCTTTTACTTTCAACCATGTTACTTTTGCATTGGTGTTGTCAAAACAGTTACATACTTTTTCCAAAAGGTCAGCTTAAAATCAATAACTTTGACTGAAAAAAATATAACTTTATTTCCTGAAGCTAAATCTAGTAAAATGATTTCACTCAGTGCTACTCATGATGTTTGACTCAGGTTTAAATAAATTATTTCTGCGATTGTTGCAGCTCTTGGGGAGTAACTATAATAATAATAATTTTGGCGCATCTACTATATAGCTCAGTGTTTCGCCGAGCTTCTCCTACCATTTGTGGTGTGCGTGTTTATAGTATACCACAAATGGAGGGACCTACAGTTTTGTGCCGACTCCAAACGGCAGATGTATTTAATGAGAAGCTTTTTCATGACAGAAATACCCTCGTAGGTTTGCCATTGCCTGCCGAGGGGTGACCGCTATTAGAAAAAAATTTTTCTATGATTAAGATTTTGCTTGCCCTGACTGAGATTCGAACCTCGAACTCATCGGCATTTCGAGTTATAGCACGCACCGCTAGCAACTCGACCACAGCGGCCAGCGGGGGAGTAACTGCTTGACTCAAATATTGAGGTCTTATCTAAAGTCGGTTCATTTTTAAAATACACAACCATCTGGGAGTTTGTTGTGCACCTATTTATGACATTGATAGTGCTCTCGTTTACTTTGTCCTTTTGAAAAATTTTGTATTCCCTTTCCTTGAATTCACTAAAAGCAATTGAGCATATCGAAACCGTGTTATGAATTATTCCGATTATTGCAGTAACATATGTAAATGAAAAATTCTGTTCAATATTTCAAGAAGTATGCAAACTTTTAACGTTGATTAATTTGGCATTAATACTCGTACAAGAGATCCTGAAACTTATTTCAGGGTGATACCTTTTGTCAATGGTATTTCTTTACAATTGCGAGAGAAATTTATTCAACACAAATCAATTATACAAAAATGTATTCCTTCGATTGGCTCTTTAGAGAAATTGGTTTTATTGTATCAGATGCAAAATAACTTGAAACTTACAAAGGTTTTATTGACACTGCAACACTTGCGCTCGAGTTCGCTTTGTGGAAAAAAAGTTGAGCCGAAAAGAAACTTGTAAGTAACCCACATCTGGAATTGAAGGTTTAGTTTAATGCAATAAGTAATTTTTCGCAGCAAATGTTTTCTTTTTTTTAAAAGAATGCGACAATGCCGGTCACTACATGCGCAACGAACAGATTCTTTCCAACACTGAAACGACAAAAAATTTTGTTTGCGGAATTCGACGAGAGAGGAACGAGTACTCATCGCCGATTTAATATTGAAACAGATCAGATAATAGATGCTTTCGTAGCTAAAATGTCCCGACGACTTAAATTCATAATAAATTAAATTTGAAATATAGACATACCTGCCTGAGTGTTTATGTAATTAGTTTTATAGAAACATAGGCACATACTTATGTATATAAGAAGACATTTAATAAAATATATTACAAGTCTTGAGTATTTCCATTTTTATTAAAAATTAAAATAATTTTTTCTCATGTGAAATACATAGATACATATATGTACATACATATGTACATATAATAAAATAAGAAATAAAAAGTTATTGGTTTATGAGCTTTAAGGCCGATTAGTTTTTTGGGCAAAATTGTAAGGAAATAACAACAATACTCAAAGCAATAGAAGTTTTAGTACTATTTCGGAGATCACCACATCTCCTCATCCGACTTCTTTCTTCTGGGCTTCCGCGGGAGTCGAACCCAGGATATCAAGCGTAATAATTAAATCGGCATCTAAACTCACTGAGCTAAGCTTACGCTGTGTGAGCTGTTGTTATTTTTTCTATTTTCCCTTCACAACTTACTCCAATCAAGTGAGGCTGTACTGCCGCTATTTATACTTGACTGTGTAGTTGTTGTTTGTACAATTTATATTTGTTAGAATTTGTTTGTACAAGGCTGGCTCATCCTTTTATACATTTTATTTGTTACAGCGACAAAGAAGAATACGTAACCTAAAACGCTTATATAGTCAGCCTAAAATGCAACCGGTTTTGTAATTGTATGGCTTACAACTGGAACTGAAATTTATTTGCCTTGTAGGACGGGCTTATTATTAGTGCCTCTTATTATAATAAGTTCCATTATATAAAATTGTACAATCCTAATATTCATTTCAGTTTCCGCATTGCTTCTCGATGCGCTTTTGCGGATATTCGGAATTTTGGTTCCTTCTATATATTTGGCTTAACGATATTTTTCCGTTAATTGAAGCAACCCGCAGCAGTTAGGTCTACTTTGTAAGGACAGTTTCCGAAAATAATTCCGACATCGACGTATCGTTTGGGCATAGATCTTGCACGCATTCTACAAACCACTAATCTTATTCGCGTTTTCCCCTCTTTAATAATTACGGTAATGTGATTCCATGGTCGTGGAGATGTCGGCTAAGACTTAAACATTTTTCTTACCTGACAGCAATTTTCATGTGTTTGTGTCAGATGATTTATTTGCTTCTTCGCCATGTTCAGAATGTCTGCATATCAGCAATCACATTGGTCATTAATAAAGATCCCATCTGGTCGCGTCGATCTTTGTTTTTGGAGGTTTGGTTTATCCACTTTTGACCACTCTGAATTGTTCTTGTTGCTATCTAAATTTTGTACCAACGGAAATCTAATACTGCAATATAAAATGACCTTAAGCAACACCATCATCAACGTCAAAATTGGGTAGGACCTCTCCGAGTCGATTGGTAACAAACTAGGTTTCAGACAGAACGATGTACAAGGCCGCGTTCTAGGTGTCAATCACAACTGCAGTGTTGCAAATTTGACAACGTACCACGTTCTGTGTGAATTGCTGACAATATTCGCAGCAAATTAAGCGTTCGAGAAGCCATTTTGCGCATAAATATTACACATCATAAGTATCACAGAAATTACTACAGTTGTGCGCAATGGCATCGGAAGAGGAAACGTATACGAAATTCTCAATTATTGAGCGTATAATAACGCTAGTAACACATTGCATAGATGGATTCAATTAATACTGTGGTTTTTAAATACGTTTTTATTTATTTTTTCAGAGCAAAACTAGGAACTTCGATGACAAAGGTTCTAAGAAGATGTCGACTTGACATGGAAGCTGAATTTGTTGCAGACAGGAAAAAAATTGGTTTATGTATGGAGTAAAGTTTTGGAAGCCTTGAAGACAATCAGTCCTGAAGTTATGTTGTCGAAAGAGATACTTCAGAGGAAATTCCTTAAATAAACATTAGAAATAAATATCATTTTGAGTTAATTTCTTCTAATAACTCCTTCATTATAGTCGTCAATGTTTTCAATAACTTCTATTTGATAACTTCTGTCGGAATCAATATTTGATTCTACACTGATATTTTCAGAAGTGTCTACCAAACTCGAATCCCCACAATGCTTTATTATAAAATTGTGTAATATTGTGTAATATTGTGCAGGCCAAACCAACTTCCGAAGAGCTCCTTAAGCTTATAACATCGATGTCGTTTAAGATTCTAAATTTTTGTTTTAAAACCCCATAGGCCTGTTCTATTAGTACTCTGAGTAGTACTGAGAATGTAATGGAATTTTCGTTCATCGCTAGAATGATGCCCATTATCTCTAAAGGCCACTAGCATATACATATGTATTTCGATAGTGAATAGACTAAATCTGATAATATCACAGCTCCACTTGAAAGTTGAACCTCTCCAGATGTTATCCCCTTATACATATATAGGGCTGTTTTTCCATACATTGGCGTCGTGGAAACTACATCCATAGCCGATAAATACATCTAGAAAGCGTACATTGCTATCGCATATAGCTTATGAAAGAACCAAGTTGTTATAATAAAATGGTTACGATATATGCACATATGTTTATTTCGCCATGCCCCTATTGATGGAATAAGTTCCCTTCCGATCATAACATGGTATATTTTTTTGAAGTGTATGCCGTCAACGCATCCAACAACGAAGGGAAAGGAATTCGTCCATTTTGCTGGAAGCCTTCCATCACTGACTGCTCAGCGATAGTTGTTCAAGAAATTTATGTTTTAACCCTCAAACCCCCGGAATTGAAATATCGAACAAAAACAAACTATAATTGTTGTCTCTTGTTAATTTTGCTGAGAAAAGCATATTTTTAAAACCAGTTGCTTTATATACTCTATTGAGTAATCACCAGGTGAAAAAAACGATTGGCTGCCCTGAGGCGGTCTTACGGATTTAAGGGTATTTAAAGAAAAACGCACCAAGAACAAAAAAATCAAATCAAATCAAATTTTATTTTTCTGTCACGACTCGGCACCAAAAATTTGTATATATGTATGTATAAAAAACATCCGTACGTTATGCGGATTGAGCCCCTCGTGTCGGTTGGGCGGGAAGGTGGGTTTCCGTTGGGTTATAATAAAAATAAAAAAAATGTTAATAATTTACAATTTTATTGAGCTCAAGGCCAGTTTTTATGGAAGATTTTTGTGAAAAAACAAAAAAAAAACAACAACAGTTTGGTTTGTTTAAGGAAGATGAAATAAACACAACAGCCAACTCGGCTAGCGTAGCACAATATGCAGCGTATAGGCTCTGCAACTCCGAGCTCCCGGGTTCAAAGCCTGGTAGAAGTGGTTATGAAAAATAAATTTAATTAATTTAATAAAAAGAAGTCTGATGAGGAATATGGTGATTTCCGAAATAGTACTATAAATTCTACCATTAAAAACTGTTGTTGTTTTTTCACAAAAATCTTCCATAAAAACTGACCTTGAGCTCAATAAAATTGTAAATTAAAAACATGAAATAACATGTAAATAATAAAGTAAATACTTATTTAAGTTTTATTTTAATATGCAAAGAAACTGTTCTTAGCATTTCAGCAACGCATGTGCAAGTTACGTCTCCGATGTTTTGCAATGTTTACACTTCTTTTTGTCGGTTTTTTTATCCATCCAAAGTGGAAAGTTATTAAATCGGACATCAGGAACAATATGTTTAGCCTTAAAGCCAATACCACAGTACCTAGTTTTATTTTGCACCACAGGACGACCAACAGAATGATTATCTTTGAAGCCACAAAGACCAGCGGCAATTCGTTCGCGAAATTGCGCCAATTGTAGCAATTTTACTTTTTGTTTGACTTCGTTATTTATTTTTCTCTGCACATGAGCTCGTTTATACAAAATAAAAGCATTTGTGACAGCCATATCAATCAAATGATGAAATAGCCGAATCATTGGATCTCGCGTCTTTAGTAGGATATAATATCTACCAATGAGCCCATCTAATAGGTCTACTCCATCCGTATAACTATTGGACAGTCAACATTTATCCATTGTTTATTTTTTTTATCATACCGCGGCACTTTATTTGATTGAATCTGTTGACATGATGATGCAAATGGTGCTTCTCCAGCATAAGTTGAAGCAATTTTAAAATTTTTTGTCTTTCCACAACATCATCGAAATATCAATGGGTATCAGTCGACGGTCTTTACAGCGAATTTTGGTACAAGATTTGAATATGTTTCCGTACAAAGTCCAGACGGTGCATCAGCTGTTAGCTGCTGACCGCCAATCGCGTCTAACATACGCTCAAGCCAATTGCGCCACCTTGTACATATGTATGTACCTCGTGCACGCAGATATACCAATAAAGGCAATGATGTGTAAAAATTGTCGAAGTATAATATAAAATTCTTAAAATCTGGTATTGTTTGTGACAGCCGAACAACAACATTGCTAGCAGCACCCAGATCAGGAGTATTTGGCAATATCACATTATCACCAGCGCCATTATAAATTTGAAATTGTTATGAAAACCCATAAGAGACATAGTACAAATAATTTTATACCCCACTTGTGGGTATTGCTTTTTTAGGTATTGCCGTAGATGATGAGATATCTGTGTGCTACACATTTGTTCATCAACACCAAGTCTAGCCGTCTTTGGAACACTATCGAATCTTTGATTGATCATATCTGCTATCTATATCCGTATACGAAAAATAAGATCATACCCTGGCTGTCCTTTTTTATACGATGATTTTCGTCAGCAAATGATAAGTATTGTTTGATTTTTTCGAATCTTCGAACTGTCATTGTCTGTTGAATAATTGCAAATGCATTTTCTCCCCAATAGCTTTTCATATTTGGGTAGCGATAAACAGACATTTACTAGAGAATTTAAATATAATGGTGAATCCCTTCAACACTAACATTAAATTTTTTTATTAATATCCTTTCTATAGGCTGTGTGATTTGGTTCTATAACAATCATGTTAAGAATTTCGTACGTGAAAAAATATTTGAAAAACTCCATTGGGGTTTGAAAACTCATAATTACATTTGATAAATCACCCCTTTGTTCCCATACTGTACTTGGAAGCTTTTTATCTGTAATTTTCACCGACTGTCCCGTAAAACCACTGTGGTTGGCTCTGCTGCTAGTCCAATATTTTCTACAATAGGCAATGGTGATCGAACTCCCTTACGTGGCTTAGATATAGTGGGTTTTAGCATTGGTGAGGATGTGGATTGTGGCTTCGGTGTTGTTGCTGATGTGAAAGGTGATTCTCGGCCAAGTGAACTATTCGTGAGTGACAAATTAATAGTACTTAAAAATTTGTCACATGTTTCTGCTTGGGTCATTTCTTAATTTCTTAATTAAATACCAAGTAAAGTATATATGTATGTATGAAGATATATCAAAATTAAACATACAATATATGTATTTATACTTACTTAAAATTATCAGAACGATAACACAATTGGAAATATTTGAAAAAACAATTTTATTTTACTGGAAACTTTTGCACTAATTTTTTTTGACGAAAATACACTTGGCGCGGACAAAATTGAATGTGTGTACATACATATGTAACTTTGAAACGCGGAAACAGAAAATACTGAGACTTACACATTTGATTGTAGTACTCCTTTGCACCTTACCTTATTTTAAATGTGTAACACCGAGGATTTTTGTACGTTAAAACGATCCTGCCTCAGGGCGGCCTTACGGGTTAGAGGGTTAAGGTTGCTCATTGTCTTTACAGTTTTAAAAAATAGTTTGTGAACTGTTCCTTTCCCTAAATTAAACCGATCAGAAAGATCGCGATATGTTACTCTGCGGGAAAATAGTCATAGTCGCCTTTGATTGTACTCAAGGAATGGTATCAATGTCTCGGATAGTGAAAAGTAGAACACAATGAAAGAACACACAATCAGCTGAAGAGATGATACCACCTTATATGAATTCGCCTTGGATGTACTGTTAGTTTCTTAAAAAGTAGCCGTTTTGCAATCCGTTTTGGTATCATATTCTTTCATTTCGCAGCGTTTACACTAACATTAATTTTTTTTATTAATATGCTTTCTATAGGCTGTTTGATTTGTTTCTATAACAATCATGTTAAGAATTTCGTACGTGAAAAAATATTTGAAAAACTCCATTGGGGTTTGAAAACTCATAATTACATTTGATAAATCACCTCTTTGTCCCCATAATATACTTGGGAACTTTTTATCGGTAATTTCCAACGACTGTCCCGTAAAACCACCTGTGGTTGGCTCTGCTGCTAGTCCAATATTTTCTACAATAAGCAATGGTGATCGAACTCTCTTACGTGGCTTAGATGTAGTGGGTTTTAGCATTGGTGAGGATGTGGATTGTGGCTTCGGTGTTGTTGCTGATGTGAAAGTGTTTACTGCCAAAAATTTTAACTTTTATCACCTATGCATTTAATACTATTCTGACTACGTCTTCATTTCCAAACTGCTGGAAAATGGCCAAAATCATTCCGGTTAAAAAGCCCAATGGTGAATATAGGCCCATTGCGATACTTCCTTATTTATCTAAGGTACTGGAAAAAATTATGAGCAAGCAAATCAACCACTTTATATCAAAGAACTCCTTGATGACCCCGCACCAATCAGGCTTTACTACAAATAGAAGTTGTATTACAGCGCTCATTAAAGTCTCGGACGATATTCGTGACAAAAATCACGTAACATTTTTAACTCTCCTTGACCACTAAAAAGCTTTTGACACCGTTGACCACAAATTAATGTGCTTAAAACTTGACAGCCTATTCAACTTTTCAACATCGGCAGTAAACCTAGTAAAGTCTTATCTTTTTCACCGTTCGCAATCCGTAAGTGTACGTGACAGTGTGTCTAACGCGTTGCCTATTTCTAAAGGTGTTCCGCAAGGATCAATTCTTGGTCCTCTACTGTTCACGTTGTACATTAATGACCTTCCAACTGTTTTGAAATATAGTAATATTCACGTTTACGCAGATGACGTCCAACTGTATCTTTGTTGTCCCCTAGTATCTGTCAATGCATGTATTACTAACCTAAACACAGACTTATATTGCTTGAATCAGTGGGCGTCTGACAATGGCTTGGCGCTTAATCCAAGCAAGTCCCAGTGCATTGTTATCTACAAGAAATATTTAAACCTTGACGGCTATAACGAGGTAAAACTCAACAATTCTGTGATAAAATACGTGGACACAGCAAAAAACCTAGGAATAGTTTTCAATAGAACTTTGACGTGGAACAACCATATTCTTAGCACTATTGGCAAAGTATATGGCATGCTTCGGACTCTGTGGGGTATTCAGTACTTTACGCTGTTAAAAATACGACTTTTACTAGCCAAAACGTATCTTTTACCGACGTTATTATATGGTTGTGAATTGTTTGCAAATTGTGATAGTATATGTAGTAGGAAACTTAATGTTCTGTACAATAATATCGCGCGATATATTTTTGGTATTAAACGTTATGAGCACTTTTCTGAATTCGCGTTGAAAATCTTTTCTATAACTTTTGATGACATACTCAAAGTCAGGTGCTTAACGTTATTGCAGAAAGTCATGACAACTAAGGAGCCGAGTTATCTGAAGGAACGACTGTCATGGACCAGATCTTCTCGGTTTCCGACTATTTCGTCTTTGAAATCGAGTTGCCTGACCTCTGAACGTCAATTCCTTGTGTACTCGGTCCGTCTTTGGAATTGTTTACCACCAGCGATTAGGAATAATAAAACCACGCTGCGATTCAAAGGTGAACTCATGTGTCACTTTACTAAATAATTTATATGGATACCATTAACTCTTCTTTTTGAATCTATTGATCTCTTCTGTCCCTTTTTTCTTCTACTAAACCTTCTTACTAATCTTATTATATATTATATCTTAATATCTATTTAAATTCATATATTTGTATTTTTTGTTAAGTCTAAATCTAAGTCTAAATTTAAGACAAATTTTGTGTTATAATTAGGTATCTACGAGTACATGCACTCTAATTTAAAGCCTCTGGTTGTTGTGCATGCACCTTAATAATCAAATAAATAAATAAATAAAAATAAAAAGGTGATTCTCGGCCTAGTGAACTATTCGTGAGTGACAAATTAGTAGTACTTAAAAATGTGCCAGATGTTTCTGCTTGGGTAATTTTTTAATTTCTTAATTAAACACCAAATAAAGTATATATGTATGTATGTATGTACATATATCAAAATTAAATATAAATACATATATTTATACTTACCTAAAATTATCAGAACGATAACACAATTGGAAATATTTGAAAAAACAATTTTATTTCACTGGAAACTTTTGCACTAATTTTTTTTGACGAAAATACACTTGGCGCGCACAAAATTGAATGTGTGTACATATGTAACTTTGAAACGCGGAAACAGAAAATACTGAGACTTACACATTTGATTGTACTACTCCTTTGCACCTTACCTTATTTTAAATGTGTAACACCGAGGATTTTTGTACGTTAAAACGATCCTGCCTCAGGGCGGCCACCGTCGGCACTTTCAAAGGAAAGGGAACTGTCGGTCAAAAACCGAAGCATCTAGGGCCACCGGTACTTGGTTTGAAAATACCAAAATGTCGCTCCCCACATCTTCTACCTTATGTACGCGTACAGTTCGCATTGGACGCAGGCTCAAGACAAGAAGGAGAATTTTTTCGAATACGCCATTTGGCCAGCGCTATTATCTGCGAAAGTACAATAGAGGTAATATATGTATGTACATACATATTTATTTCTATATACACGGTGGCCCAAATGAGACCTAGTGATGTTAAATACGTGTAACTCTTGTAATAACGGTTTTTTTTCAATGATTTATTTTTATATGTTAAATACATTTTATGGAAATTTAACGTGACTATGTGTAAAATATGACATCAGACAAATGACCACCATAAGAGCCAATGTTTTTAGCGCATTTTGCATTACACGGCGTAATGTTTCTGGTTGCAGGCGCCGTATTTCGTCTCGAATATTCTGCTTGAGCTGTCCAAGTGTCTGTGTTTTGTTAACATACACTTTGTTTTTTAAATATCCCCATAAAAAAAAATCGGGCACAGTTAAATCTGGTGAACGAGGAGGCCAAGGGAAATCTGAATTTCTTGAAATTATGTGTTCACCAAAAATTTCACGCAGCATGTCCATAGTTTGCCTAGCAGTAGGCGCAGTGGGTCCATCTTGTTGAAACAACAAATTAGGATGTTGCTCCACCATTAGCCGCAAAAAGTTGTCGATCATTGTTCTGTAAGAAGCCCCAGAGACCGTTTCTGGCGTTTCATCCTCGTTCTCAAAGAAATATGGGCCGATGATTTTTGTGGCCATAACACCGCACCAACCAGTGCATCTGATTGGGTGTGACTGATGTATTGCCCTTGGATTTTTGCAGCCCCTCTAAACTTGTGATCATGGAAGATGTGGGCGCTGATCTTACGTTAAAAAAACGGCGATAATTTCGCTGTGTCAGAACAATTGATTGTTGAAAAGAGTATTAAAAACTGATAATTTTAATGCGTTGTTGTGGACTGTACGTATTCTTTTCAAATTTCCAAGAATTCAGTTATAATCTGCAAAAAGCAAAAATAAATTATGTTAAAAAATAAAAAAGTTATTTGTGTTTCACATCAGCTGGTCTTATTTGGGCCGCCCTGTGTAAAGAAAACATACTTACTAATTCATTTTATATTTCAGGTAGGAGAGTGGAAGGGTACTGGGTGATAGGCATGATCGAGGACGGCAGCGAGGAATTGAGGCTAGAGGTGTGTCCCGAAAACATTCGGTCCGCTGAGGTGCTCATACCTCTGATTAAAAACGCATGTGCATGAAGGCAGTATCATACACACTGACTTTTGGAAGGCGTATGACTGCCTAAATGATCACAAGTATGAGCACCGCAAAGTCAACCACAGCGCTCGCGACAATCCCTTTGTGGCAGCCGACGGTCCGCACACTCAGCGTATTGAGTCGCAGTGGCGTGTAATAAAGCGGTTATTTTAAATATTTTGTGGCTAAAAACAATTGCTCGAAATCACGAAGATGGGTTTTTAAAACTCATCTAATCAATAAAATTTACATATAAACCATAAAAATATGTATTCTAAAAATCTTATTTTATATCGATTTCTTCTGCTGCGCTTTTTTATTTTTCTTATTATTTTGAATATCTTATTTTATATTGACTTTTTTGTGAAAATTTTTAATAAAAAATCGCGCGATTCTTCTAAGAATTCGCCTTTAATACAATCAAAGGCGACTATGACTATTTTTCTTATTATTTTATACACATCACAGATATGGCAACACAGTCATCTAATGTTAATGGCAACCATTTTGCGTGTATGCAAGTGCGAGATTAGTTTAATTAATAAAACGTTTAAATACATATATATTTTCCTAATTGTGCGGGCTCGGGAATGTTAATAGTTTGCATTTAACAAACGGTAGATAAGTGTTTATAGTGTAATTTTCAGTGAGATAACCAATATAATGGTGCGCATCTTTTAAACTTTAAGTGCTGATATCTCGTAAACAATAAGGCTCCGGCAGCTAAAAACTATATATTTGTAATCAGGAGGTCCCCCTCTACCCCCTTGATTTTCAATTCCTAAACTAAATCCCAGCCAGAAAGACTTCAGAGCATTATTCAATTTATAAATAAAATGTATGCCTTGGTTATTAAACCTTGATTTATAAAAAACTTAAAATCATTCACCTTACAGTTAACGTGTCACGACCCATCCTAAAATGGGAGAAAAATATATCCCATTAGTACATTTCAATTGTTTTATAAAAATTTTGAACTTTTGTGACTTGTCTCCTTTTTCTACAATTTTCTGGTAAACAAAAATTTCTCCTTTCATAACACTTCTTCTTTTTTTCGATTATTTAGTACAAAACTGTTACCACCTTCCCCACTTTATCAATTATTAAATTTAATAACAATTTCATCACAAAGTAAAAAAGTCAGACTACATTAACCGCATCACGTTCTGTGGATTAATAATTTGTAATATGACAGCAGAGAAACATTAGAGTATCAGCTGAGTATAAGTGGCAGAGTTGCAAACAAGCAACACAGCGCAATATTGCGGCAATTATTACGTAGCTCGAAAGAACCCAAACTGTCAGCCAAAGTATGTATCTCATCAAATAGATAGGCAGCACATTCACGCTAGGGCACTCAAATCACTGTTGACAGTTACAAGTTTGGAGCAGTGTAGGACACCAATAATAATGAACAAGCGTTGAATCAGCGTTGAAATCAAATGGCTAATTTTCTTCTCAAGAAATGCTACTCCGCACTGAGCAGGTAATTGAGCAAAAAAGCAGCTAACAACAACCAAACTAAAGGTCTCTCATTACTTATTGTATGACAATATCCGATGAGAAGGCTCGAGAGAAAGATTTTTCGGAAGATTAGACCCGTACGTCTTTGCGACGGCGAATAATGCGTCCGATGGAACGATGAGCTCTACGAGCTTCACAACATTTATAATCTTGGTGATTGTATTTTACTTCATTGGTTTTTTTATACCCGCGCACTTGAGTACAAGGGTATAACTTTTTTTACATAACGGTTGCTTGTAACAGCATAACGGAATCAAGATAGATATAGGCATATATATGTATGTATACCAAAATGCTCAGAATGAAAAGAGAAGTATGTCTGTCCGTCCGTGCAGAGGATAACTTGGGTAAAAATTGAGATATCTCAATGAAACTTGGTAGATAGATTGTCTTTGACCCAGAGCAGGTTGGTATTGAAAATGGGCAAAGTCTGACAGTAACCACGCCCACCTCCCATATAACGGCAATTGTCGAAAATGCAAAATTTGCTATATTTCAGTAGCTATGGAAGCTAATTTGCTCAAATTTGGTATGTAGTGTTGTATTCGGAAATCCGACTGTATCAAAATTTTTAAATTTGCGAGTATTTAAATTTGCTTCAGTTTTTTTATAAATCATAATAATTAGATTTTGCCACGGTGCGACGATCCGTACCCTGTCCAACACACCGAGGTGGGTAAAAAACGGCGGTGAGATCACCACTTTCAAAGAGCCAAGGTGAACTAACTATCACTGAGTTAAGTACTAACTATCACTGGTGGTGGATTCTTGTCCTAACTTATAAAGTTTTTGCTGATTTTTGAACACTTTCAGATTAATTATCGCTAAACACGAACTCTTTGCACTTGCATGTGTTTGTTGTTACTACAAAGATTATTTACATAGTTTTTAATAAATTTTGCTTATGTTGCTGAAAATTAATTTCGCATTTATTTGCCGAAATAAAACCAAACAATAATAAATTTTTAGAAATATGTACAGATGCGATGCCACACACCGTTTTATACATATGTACATACATACATACATATGCACATATAAATAGGTATGTATGAAAATATGTCGCTTGAATAGAAAAACAAAGTCAAAGCTCTAAAAATTATAACAATTTTCGAAGTAAAATTCAATAGTTCCAACAACTATGCCAACGTAGCGCGCTTAGCCACAAAGTCGCGTGCTCCACCGCGTTCCTTGTTGGTGAAACGAGCATAACTGCAAATTGTAAAAAAAAAAATTGCAAAAAAAATCAACAAACAACGAATGCATACTTAAATAAAATTAATATTTGTATGAGGAATGTGAAACTTACGTCTTTTGATATTTAGCTATATCCGCGGCACTTAGCGATGGGCGTGTTGTGTTGAACGCTTCGATTAGATGCTTTTGTCGCACTAAAATCCTGGATGGCAGTTTCTGCAAAAATTAAATGGAGAATCGTCAACGAGAGGGCAAACGTTAAAGCTATTAAAACTTTATGATTTTGCTAATTACCATTTATGCAAATTTGCCACACCCACCAACGCACATTTGCACATCGCACCCAACAACAACTATAAATTCGATAAACAACTAAACAAACATACATCCATACAGAGTAATTACACACACACACACACATTCATACAATGTAGAATCAATGCAGACAAATTGTCTGGTCTCTAGTGTTTCAGCTCTTTAGAACACTTTCCGACTACGACGACAAGATAATAAGGAAATTTAAACCCATGACAAATTTGTGGCAAGGTCAGGTAGGTGAGGGTTTTCTTTTCGTAGTAGCATACAAGAAGATAGTTAATTAGCACGTGTGTAGGGCACATACTTACATACATACGAGTACATGCAAGCAAACATGAACATATCCCGAACCACAAAAAACCGATTATTTATTATGTATGCATAAACATTCTAATTTCGAGGTTTGACTTTAGATTTTTAATAAGTTTTGGATTAAAGGCATCACTACCCACTCGAAGTGTTTACTTTCTTTAAAAATATGGTCGTTATGGTACTAACAGATTCGATTTCTAACCCATTTATTTTAATACTTGAGACTTTTTTCTGAATGTATTATATTCGTTGCCACATCATACCCTGCGTTTAAAAATTATAGCACAACAATTACAAATTAAAAACTAAAATTAATTTTTTAACCTTTATTAAAAAGGTACAATGATTTAGCAAAATTGTATCATAAAAACATCGAATTTGTAAAAATAAAGTTTAGATAATTTTTAGTATGAAGTTTTGTAGCTCAAGTCCAAGCTAAAGTGTATGTTACAAGTAGGTACCTACTAATAACAGTTGATTTTTTACAATATTTTTACTGGCGTTAATTCGCAATTCTTTCTATATAAAAAATGCTCAATCTATACAATAGTATGCCACAGCTACAGCCACAAATTATGTAATTCGAGCGTATAGTTTAACTTACTACAGCCGCACCATTTTGTTCAGCCAGTTACTCCAAATTTTTATACCCGAGCGTACTTGTACGCAAGGGTATTATAACTTTGTTCACATAACGGTTGCTTGTAACAGCAAAAAATAATCAAGATAGATATAGACATATACAATACCAGGGACCAAAAATAACTGTTATGATATATTCCAAAAACCAAAAAGTCAAAGCCTAAAAATTTTCGTGGAAGAAAATAGTTGATGTCCTTGTCATCCTTATGATGTCCTGTGCGAGGATCAAGGATAATTTTATTTTTTTTAACTTATTTAAAAAAAGTACAAATTTAATTGTTAATTATAGACTTTTATTTTTTCAGTCAGAAAATAACAGTTAAACCAAGCCAAATATTTTTTTTGTCAAAAATAAAAGGCTTGGTCCCATAATGAACAAACCGGTTAATCCGATTTTAATAAATGAGGTACCAGATGATTGGTCTTAGTGTCTAGAATTTAAATATATATACTTTCTTTAAGACTGGGCAACTCTGACTTAAGATATAGGTCAAAAACCGAAGAAATCATATTCACTTATATGCATATATTACACAGTGCGGCAAAAAAATTTTGTTTGAAATATACCCGGGAAAAACTTAGTAGAGTTTGTAATCAAGGCATTATATTGGTGTTGAGCTTTAAAAGGCATACTGTTTCTACATTTTGATCGGATAGATTGTATCGTAAATCGGTTAAAATAAGTTTTAATGCCGAAAAAGCTCGTTCGACACTGACTTGTGTTGCAGGTACTGACTGCACGGCAAAAGCAAGTTTTCGTAGATATGGAAATGTATATTTTTTACAATTCCAATATTCGACAATATCCGTGTCTAAATCCACTCGTTTTTCCTTGTAGGAGTCAATCTCATAATAAGCTTTTTTTAGTTCATCGTTGAACTCGTAAGAGTCGTCATCTGACGATGAATTAGCAAGCTCAAGTTCTCGAATGCAACTCCGCAAGAGAGAAGAAGAACTTTGCATTGAGGACTCATCAATCAAAAATGTCGTGTCTTCCCTGTGTTGAGTCTCTCATGGGATGAATTGTGAATCTAATTAAAAAAATATATATAATAAACATACCATTTTAATAGATAAAACTTATTGAAACAACCTTTTTCAAATTCTCCATTCGACGAACAAGTCCCTTGAGATGGTTTTTAGCACTTTGCATCTTTTCTTTCGAAAGCATTCTTCTCAATCTCGGATCCAAAAACAAGGCAGCATTTACAATTTCGTTTTCCAAAAGGGAACTTTGTCTGATTTCAATGCAATTCAGAAGTTTCTTGCTAATTTCGTTCTCATTATTTTTTAACTGAAGTGTCATCTCCAGCCAATATTTATAAAAATCACCCAAAAGTAATTGACTCTCTTGGAGCTTCACGGTTAATAAATGTGGAATTTGCAACACAACTAAAAGATGTCCTAACAATTCCCATTCGTCAATAGTTAAATTATCAGACTCTGGCAAATTGTTGTCACAGAATTCTTTAAGCTGACAGAGGCTTCGAATCATATTGAAAGTGGAACTCCAGCGAGTTGGAACATCTAATTGCGGTTTTGGAAGACCTAAGTCTTTTAACTCACATCAAGGAAGTACACGTAGACATGTAACTAAAAGCTTTTCAAAACTTCACTGAAAAAGATAATCATCTAATTACTTACCGTTTTAGAGGAGTTCTGAGGAGTTTCACAAGTCGACGACTGCTGCTTACTATTCCTAGACTGTACTCTTCTAAAAAGTCCTTCACAGCAAGCTGGAGCGTGTGCGCTGCACATTTTATTGATATAATGTGATCAGCTTTTATGGGCATTGGATCTCCAGAAAATTCAATTGGGGTTGATTCGATTACGGTTTCTTCTTCAGAATCTTCGTCACTCACCGTGTCTGATAGAAGCTCTACCGCTTTAATCAAATTACGTCCGTTATCGCTTGTAACAGCGTAAATTTGTTCCTTACTAATTTTTATATGCTCGCATTACTTTTTCTATGTTCAATTTTATGTTCTCTGCTGTATGTCTACCCTTTATTTCTTCCATTGACAACGTAATTATTTCTTTTCGTTATAAAATTAATACACGCATTCACTACCTCATTTGGAGGCATTTCCAAAGTAAATTACACTTTCTTATCATTTTTGTCGCATGGTACATTTTCATGTTTAAAACGCTTTTCATACTCATGAAATATATCCAGATGTTTTGTTTGCAAATGCCGCTTTAAATTAGTAGTAAAATTTAGCTGGATAATTTGTCCGCATGCCTTGCATTTTCCTAGTTGACCATCACCTTCAAAATATTCTCGTATGCAAAAATTGCGCTTTCGTCACATCGTTTTGAATTGAATAACTTTTCACTAAAAAACACGGTTTCAATCGTTTACGCGCTCGATTTTAAGCTATAAAACGCATATGTAATTAGAATGAGTGACGTATATGATAATAACAACTTGCAAATAATGAAAATATTGATTTGATGTGTATAAATTCAAACGGAAATTAGGCTCCTATACGTAGGTACGTATGTACATACATATGTATGTCAGAGCATGGAACCAAAGCTAAAATACGCTATATAAAATATGTTTGTAACTTAAATATGTACATACATACGTATGTACATACTTATGAAGATCCATATACGAGGAAAGTATTTTTTTGCGCCTAATAATGAAAACACAGTAAAGGACTAACAATCTTCTTTCCAAAACATTTTTAGTTTTAAAAATAGGTTGGAAAATAGTCGAGTTTCAATAGTTAAGTGCACCAAGTACGAAAATAACGGGTTTTCCGAATAAAAAAAATTGGAAGGTTGAGGGAATAAAATAACACTTTTTTGATGCTATACTCCACCATATCTATAAACTCTACAGAGTTTTTCCCGGGTATATTTTAAACAAAATTTTTTTGCCGCACTGTGTAATATATGCATATAAGTGAATATGATTTCTTCGGTTTTTGACCTATATCTTAAGTCAGAGTTGCCCAATCTTAAAGAAAGTATATGTATATATTTAAATTCTAGACACTAAGACCAATCATCTGGTACCTCATTTATTAAAATCGGATTAACGGTTTGTTCGTTATGGGACCAAGCCTTTTATTTTTGACAAAAAAAATATTTGGCTTGGTTTAACTGTTATTTTCTGACTGAAAAAATAAAAGTCAAATGTTTACTGAAATTTTGCAACAAAAAATTTTTTAGTCAAAAAAATACTTTTTTTATCAGACTTTTATTATAAAAGTCATAACTGGTTGGGTCCCTGATATATACCAAAATGCTCAGAATGAAAAGAGAAGTCGATTTAGCGATGTCTGTCTGTTCGTCCGTCCGTCCGTCCGTGCAGACGATAACTTGAGTAACAATTGAGATATCTCTATGAAATTTGGTACATAGATTGCTCTTTGGACAGGGTAGGTTGGTATTGAAAATGGACAAGATCGGTCAATAACCACGGCCACCTCCCATATAACGGAAGTTTTTGAAAAATGCATTAACTCCGATTTTTCGGTATCCATTTAAGCAAATTGAGTGAAATTTGGTATTTGGAGAGATTTTGAACTAAGAAATAAGGTATTTATGAAATTTTGAAAAATGGGCGTTGCCACGCTCACTTATGAAAATTTTCTTTATCTCAATAACGGTGTAAGGTATCGTCGTCACAAAATTTGGTGGACACATTTCCCTTGATATCACTATTATTATCGTAGAAAATTTTTGATATCGGATCATAACCACGCCCACCTCCCCTATAACGGAAATTTTGAAAAATGCTAAATTTTCGTTTTTTCTTTTTCTGTTGGAACATATTAATTAAAATTTGATATTTAGAGAGATAGTTAATTAAGAAACTTGATTTTTATGAAATTTTGAAAATGGGCGTTACCACGCTTACTTGTAAAAAAACGTAACTCAACAACGATGTAAGGTATCGTCACAAAAGTTGGTGAACATATTGTCCTTGATATCACTCACTGTCCAACAAGAAAACCCAAAAATTTCTCCTCGGCAAAAATTTGCGATTATTCGAAAAAAATTCAATTGCATTAAAAATTGTGACTGATTTCAATTTATCAGTACGCAAACGTCGCGTGTATCAAATTTTAGCCGAGAGTGAGCGACTAGTTTAAAAAAAAAAATTAAGTCAAAACCAGCTTTGACGGAGTCTCACAAACGTGCAATACTAGAATTTGCAAAACAGGACATGTAGTGTACCGATGAATGGAAAAATATGATATTTTCGGACGAAAAAAATTCAATTTCGATGGCCCAGATGGCTTTAATTACTATTGGCACGACTTGAAGGGTCCCGAATGTTTTTGTACGAAGCAAAACTTTGGAGGGGGTTCACTGATGGTTAAGGCTGGTTTCAGCTATCATAACAGGACACCGCATAAAGATGCCGTACATCCCACACGCGTTACCAAAAGCCGACTTTAAGAGAAGCAAATTAAACTTTTTAAGTGGCCATCACGTTCGCCGGGCTTAAAACCTATCGAGAACATGTGAGGCAACCTTTCTAGTCGAATTTATGCTTTAAGACGTAAGTTTTAGACTGTAGAACACTTACGCAATGCCATTGTGAAAGAATGGTCTCGAATGCCACTTTCGCAGTTTCAGAATGTGATTGCTTCGATGCCAAACCGGATTTTTGAAGTGATAACTAAATTTGGGGGTTGGACTTACTATAATCTTAGTGTTGCAAATATTTTTCATACGTTTTCTGAACATTTTGTATATTTTAAAAGTAGTGCATTTAATTGAATTTCGCATTTAAGTACGAATTGTTAAAAACAAATAGTATTTCAAGTTTGAATTTCATTTAAATGAACAAATATCTGACTCCTAAAAACATATCAATAAAACTAAAAAGAAAAATCATTTATTTTGCCGTTTATTTAAGTAATCACAGATGCCTCTAATTGAATTTCGCAGTGAATGTATCATGATTCAATAATAAAAGATTTTGTAATAAAGCAGCCCTCTCGTTTCCGCATGACAAATCGGCTCCCTAACTCATGAAGGATGTTGCATATTCTAAATTTTTCACTTGTAATAGTAGTAAACTTCTTCATATAAAAAAAAGCGTTGGTCAATCGTTTGTCTAATTTCAAATTTTTTCACTATTGACATTTGATTTTGTGATAGCGTGAATTCGGGTAAGTTTTACAAAAATTTTATGTTATTTTGTAATAAATTAGCAGTTTTTTAAATATATCTTATTTGCAGTATAGTTAACCATTACTTATAAAAAGCGAATTCTTATGTGGGACATTATTTGCATTTTCCTGAGGATCTGGTGAGTAAATCTCAGTTTTGATTCGAGTTTTTTACATTATGATAAATACATTTATTTTCAGAATATACATTTTCCCCAGTCAGCGCAGCGGAATATAACTATAAACATACATTTGTGTGTACGTTTCCATCGTCAATCGCCTGGTGATTTGTTTCAAAGGCAAAGCGATTACATACATTTGTATGTACACACGTAAGTAAAACTAAAAAAGAGTAACTACAACTAAATATAAGTATTTTAATGATTGAACCGTTTTGTTTACAGGTTCTTTCGGACGTTTGATGTTGCAACTATAAATCGACCTTTTCTTTTAAAACTTTTACTTATATCTACCAAGCAGTGACAGCTTATCGTAAGTGTTTACTTTTAATATTTTTCTATATAAATTAATGACACAATGGATACAAAAGGCCGTCTTACACAATTCACAAACACTTCTGCAAATTTTAAAAATATTTATATTTATTCAAATTTAATAAAGATATTGAATAAAATAATAATTGTATAGAAAAGATGGGTATTAATATAAAGAATATTAATTAGCAATAGTAATACTTTTAACAATAAAGTAATAGTAATTAAACAAATTTAAGAAGTGGAATTGAATGTTTTAAAGAGGCAATTAGATTAATGGGAGGTATATGAAACTTTTTCTAGGCATGGAGTCGCAAGCACACAGTATTTTCAGGTCCGCTGAGTTTAGAAGCGGTTTGTATGTTTATTTGTGGTGAGTTTATTTTTACAGCGCTTAGGAGTATTGAGATCAGGTAAACATATTAAACGCTTTTTTTCATCCTGAAGAAACTTTACTTCAGATTAATGAAGGATATACGTATATAAATAAGTACATAATTATAACGCTTAATATGATATTAATATTTGTTTTATAAATTTTAATAGGTTCATTATGCCAAAAGCAAGTTACGTATTGTGTCGCAAGACATTGTCGCAAGAGAAAATACCATTTGTTTATGTCCCACGAGAAGAAATGAAAAGAAAAAAGTGGATTGAATCGTGTGGTACTTTTTTGAAGCCAAATGAAAAAATGTGTGGTCTCCGTTTCGCAGCAAAAGATTTCGAGACCAGGTGCGATCAAAAAAGGGCGAAGCTATGTGCTGATGCTCTTCCAATGGACCCTATTTTGCCGATGTGTCTACAGAAACCGAGTATAAACCAATTTTGTTTGAAGCAATATAGCTTCATTAAAAATATATTTTGATTTAGAATGAATATAGACAGTCGAGTTGTAGAACTTGAAGAACAATTGGCCAAATGGAAGTCAAGGGTCCAGGAGTTGGAAAATTTAAGAGCAAATAGTCAGACTATATTTACGAAAGGCCAAGAGGCATCACTGGGCTTGGGACGATATCGCATCTGCAATATCTTTGCATGCCGCTGGCCCAAAGGCTTATAACCATTTGTATAGTAAAGGCTTTCCCTTGCCGAGCGAGTCGACGATTGCAAAATGGTTACAAAAACTTAAATTTGAAGATGGCATTTTGAATTTTTCTCTAAGCGTTATGCGAAATGCAGGGGATACCCCCATGACTGATCGGTTGTGCGTGATAAGCTTTGATGAGATGAGAGTAGAGTCGGTAATTGAGTACGATCGATAGCGCGAGGCCTTCAGTCTTCCTGGAAGCAGGCGATTTTTTGCGCTTACGATTGTAAAATGTCCAGAGCAATCATAGATAAGACTATCAATAAATTACATGACGCAGGATATCCGGTTGTCGCAATCGTTTCTGATATGGGTTCCGGAAACCAAGCCCTTTGGAAAGAACTAAATGTTGCATGTGGTATGAAATTTTTAATAAAAATATAATTTATAATTTTATGATACAGTTATTTTCTATTCAGAACAAACGTGGTCCGCACATCCGGTAACCGGCGACAAAGTATTTGTGTTTGCGGATGTTCCGCATTTACTCAAACTGTTCCGTAACCACTTTCTCGACATCGGATTTTTATATAAAGGTAGTCTCTTGACGCCTAAAACTCTCGCACAGCTGCTGACCTACACTTCAGTGTCTAATGCATGTATAGTGCATAAACTATCGGAGTTGCACTTAACAGTTCATCATGCAGGCAGGCATAAAGTGAAGTTGGCAGCGCAATTGTTTTCGCACACCACTGCAAGTGCAATTCGAAGGTGCTATACTTTGGGGCTCGACTTATACATATATGCCACTGGAAACTGCCGAATTTATTGAGACTATTATGGATTGGTTTGATCAATTGCCAGCAAAAAACCATTTGGCATGAATTTACACGAGCAGATTGAAGCCATTGCGAGGATGGATGATCTGAATTTTTATACGCGAGCATATGGGCGAAATGGTATGTTGCCATTTCAACGAGGCATTCAAATCAGCAACAGGTCTCTTAAAGAAAGGAAAAGTATTGTTTTCAGTACATTCGGACATATCGCTTAAATCAGGACAAATTGGAGCACTTCTTTGGGGCAATGCGCGTAAAGGGTGGATTATTTGATAATCCGAGCCCAATGCAGTTCAAATACAGGTTGCGAAGATATCTGCTAGGTAAATGAGATTGTTTATTTCCATAAACATAACTATTTGAATTATATACTGCTTCTTCTCTTCGAAAGCGCGTAATACGTCAGCATTTCTTACTAATGGCAATGTTGAAACCGACGAAACCGAGTGGCTTTGCCTCAGTGACACTTCATTAGAAAGCCTGAAAAACTTTCTTACTGAAGATGAGGTGGTTTCGGCGGATTTCTCATATCCTTTAGATCAAACAGGAGATGACCATTTTGACTGTCTTCACGACGATGCGTTGGAGTATATAGCTGGTTACATAATACGCAAACTCAAACTAAGTGAATTCGTGTCCAATGAGCCCACTTTTTCAATAAAATTAAGCAGTTGGAAGTGACATTCAACAATGTCAACGGCAATGAAATATATGGCGGCTCATCAATAACTGAGAAACTACTTGCGTGTAGTGAAAACGTGCCATTAGCCGTAAATATAAAAAGACTTTTTTTCAAATGCCGAATGCATTTCCGCGTAAAGTATCTAAACAAATGCATGAAGAAAAAAAGATTAACCATTATTAGGTGTTAAAGCTATAGTTGTTTTAAAGTAAGGTACTTTTTGAATCCTTAATTGTAAAACGTTTTACCTAAAATTAACTAATTATAATGAATTTTGTATATTTATGTACCTTTACAGAAACCCTAATTTACCAAACTTGCCAAAAACTATAAAATTGTTTAACACTTGGATTTGGTCGATCAAAAGAAAATAAAAGTGGTTTTCCTCTTTAGAGTTTCCACTATAAACATGTTGTTTTATTTATAATCTGAAAAAAAATAACTCCGCAAAAAATATGTAGGAAATGCAAAATTTTTCATTCTTAAATTTTTTGAGAATATTTGGATCTTTGTTATACATACATAACTCAACAAATTCAAATAAAATTTAACAGGAAAGCCGGAACCTATTTTGGAACATAGCATACTTTTTATAAAATGTAATTGAAAATGGCTGTGCTGATGGAATTGGTGCGGATGCATATTTATAAATAAAACCATTTTTATGTTCATAGAGAAAACTATAGGTTATTTTTTGATATCGGTTTTCTCAGAATATATGATATGTTAGGTGCAATGGAGTCCTTGAAAGATGTTGTTACACACAACCACATACAACACAATGGTTGACTTATTTTTTTATTTTAAGTTTCATTCTTTATACATATATTTTATTTATGCAAAATTTCGCGGGTATAAGCTAGCTCATATATGTAAATACATATGTATAAATTAAATAAATACTTAAAAAAAATAGTATTTAAATACATATTTTACTTTTTAATACTATCTCGCCAAAAGGGATCACATTCTTCCCCTTTCTGCGTACTTCCAAAATACAACTATAGATTAAGGAGTGTCAGATCATAGATGTCATTAAGTACAGAACCTTTTATAATTGAATCATGTGTATGTATGTATGTATGTACATATACAGTTAAAAAAAAACTTAATGTACCAACTTCGAAACAATTGGGTGATTCACAAGGTGTCATAAAGAGTCATATTGTCATAATAATAATTTTATGATGGTTTAAAAAAATTTGTTGTTGCTTGCTTCATGAATTGAGTAGTAATGAAATACAACTTTGCACGGTGTGTTTTTATTTTATCGTATTTTATAAGCTGTTATTTGTTTTGGTTTTCATTTCAAACTTTACTTTTGGGATTTTTATTCTGGGGCTTTGGAATTCCCAAGTGAATACTTCTGCGGTTGCACAAAAGGCTTAACATGTTCATCATAAAAAGTTCGTCGGATTCATCTTGCTCCTCCTCATCGCCTTAAAGAGAATAATGTACGAATGCAAAAAGATATACAAGGATGTATGTTTATATCTTACTTAAATCTGCAAAACCCAAGTCCACAACCTGATTTATGCAGAGTTCAGTAATTATTTTATTTTTCACACTTTCCCGCGGCATATTTTTTTTATATTCGAAATAAGACAAAAAATAAGAAGTTTGCTCATACGAGTTATATCCACACAAACATATGACATATGACTTTATGGCACCTTGTGAATCACGTAAATAAATAATTGATTTCTAACTGAAATTTTGAATGGAAAAGAGACACGTACTTACATAAGTAAATCGCGAAAGAAGACAATTTTTTATTTTTTTTTTATATTTATGTGCTACAGAAAGGATATTTTTCGTATAAAATTAATTCGTACGCATTCTCGAAACAAATCGTAAAATAAAAATAAAACACCCAAAGACAATTTTTTAAAGTAAATATTATTTAAATATTATGGATGATATTTGAATTTTCTTCCAGGAAATTTGGTTATGTGCTTCACAATCTTGCGCTGACATATACGGTTGTAGTCGGGCCAATCCTGCTGTACCATGCCTTAGTAAGAAATCATCCCTATTAGCACTTCAAAGGATATAAATAACAGCATTTGTGTGTATGTACGGGGCTCTAAGCACCACTTCTTCTGAGGCACTGGATGTTCCACTTAACATCCTCCCAATCGATAATATTGACAAATATGTAGTTAGCGAGAAGGTCGGATAGAGAGGACAAGCTACAATGTTAAATCAAATCGGTACCCAGGATAGGAACTAAAAGCTTTACCATAACTTTTAACATATCCCTATCAGATAGGGAGTCGTGGTTCAAATGTGTCCCTAGAGCAAATCAGTAAATGTTAGAGCAGGAAGTATAATTTCTTCGACTAAATTAGAACTTAAAACTCGTTCCGTTTACCGAATAACTGGAGCCTCTTTCAAGCTGAGCTCGCTGCTATACAGTAAGTCGTTCATCTATTCCCAAATCAAGCTCAAACCACACGATTCTGTCAATTACAAGATTATTGCGCAGTTTTGTCTACACCTAACCTGAAGATCACACAATAATTTAACTAACTTTATAAAATACGTATAGCTGTGGCATTTCTCTCGTTTTTTTTTTAATATCCCAATTATGTACTCAAATGGCACTTTATTGTAATCTCAAAATAAAACAATAAGATTAAAAATCGTAGAATGACTTAAGGCATACAATAAATAAAATGTTTAGAATTGGATATTTAACAAATGAATAATTCGAGTCATTAACTATGAATATAAGGTATGTACGAGTTTATAATTTGCTCATAGTTTTTGGTAGCTTCGGGACTTTGAGTATTTCGATATGTACTTAAATTAATTTAAAAAAACACTTTTGTCAATATCTTCCAAAAGCAAACTTTAGAAGCAGAAAAGTGCTTTTTCGCATTATGAAATATTAATGATTCTATAAATACACTAGACTAAACTTATATTGTAGCTAAAACTAAATGTACTCTTTGTTTTTGTCTTACATGCATTGGATTAAGTCTTTTCGTGGTTTTAAAACTGCTGTACTTAAGAAAAAATACAATTATAAATATTATTAATTGATAACTATTACAAAAATACGTAGTATTAGTATGTGTAAGCCTTACTTTGCTTTATACATTTCGTATGACTATTTAATTAAATTTGTATGTGTATTGGTAGCGTAGCGGAGACGTCTCTTGAAAAGTCTCCGGTTCGGATTCATCATCACTCGATGATGGTGGTGTCTCGAGCATTGGCATCGATAGATCCAAATACTCATCGTTTGTAGCGTGGTTAGACGCTAGCTGAAGAATTTTATCTAAATTCTCAACAATCTCGCCAAATGTCGGTCGGACGTTGGCGTCAAAATGCCAACATTGTCGCATTAACATGTATATGTTGAGGGAGCAACGCGCCGGCTTCTCCATGCGCTGCCCCGTAATTAGATAGCTGTAGAGCTCTTCCGCCGACATTATATTAGGATACGGCTGCTCGCCAAAGGTCATGATCTCCCACAGCAATACACCATAGGACCAAACGTCCGACTGTGAATCGTAAAACTTTTCTTGCAGCGATTCAGGCGCCATCCATTTAATAGGTAAACGTCCATTGGTATTCTTTCTGTAATAATCGGTGTCCTGTATATCGCGAGCCAAGCCAAAGTCGGCAATTTTCATAACATAGTCATCGCTAACGAGCACATTACGAGCCGCTAAATCGCGATGAATGCACTGTGAAAGTAATTGTAGATTTTAGCGTAAAATTCTAATAACCAGCAATAAAAATTGTAACTCACCCTGCGCGATGCGAGGTATTCCATGCCACGCGCAATTTGAAACGCAAACGACACCAAATTCTTCTCAGTAAGCTGCGGCGTATCTTCCAGGCAATCACTGCTGCGCTGCAAACACGGACTGCCCACAAACAATGGCCTATTTTTTTTCAGAAAGTCCTTTAGATTACCATGAGGCGCAAATTCGACGATGACCCAAAGCGGCCCATTCTGTGTACAGCATCCCAGCAAATTGATGATGTTAATATGCTTTCCAATCATTTTCATTACCTCCATTTCCCTCACTAGACTCGCCATGTCGGCATCAGTGTGCTCCTCTTTCACCATTTTTACAGCTACTATGCTGGAAGAGTTATTAACAGTACGTGACAAGTTGCACGCATCAGCCATTACTACACGTCCAAAGGCTCCTTCACCCAGCGTCGAGCCCAAGTTTAGCTGTGTGCGCGGTATCTCCCAATTCGAGTCGAGCGGAAATTCATATTCATTAAAAGCTTGCGTTGGGTCCAAGTTTGAAGCTTGAAAGGTGGTACGCTGTTTTTCAATTTTGATTACCGGCATTTGTAGATCACAGGAGCTACCCTCGGAAGAAGGCGGTTTGTAGATAATAACTTTTTTCGTCCATTGGTGAACGGTCTCGATGCGATGTTTAAGTAACTTCTCGTGCTTTAGTTTACGCAAAACGTAAATAATGAATATTGAGCCGAAAAGAAATAGCAAAACAATCACCATTGCAGCCACAGTCGTCCAAACGGGATGCGCACGCCACAGCATGTAGACTTCCCGGCTTGGTAATTTATCCACAACATGTAAGTACGCACTCGCCATTGACTTGCCCAAATTGCTTCCAGCCACGCAGGTATACCAACCCTCGTCGGCGTGTGTGACCTTCTTCACCCGCAGAACGTTTGGTTTGTCCAATTCGCCATCGAGCTTAATGAAATCCTTCGCTGTTGGCTGGTATGAGTTTACATTGACATCTGAATTAGCAAGCATACGCTCCAACTTGTCAATACTCTCGTTTGTACGATTATGCTTTACCCAAAAGATATGCGGCTCTAGATCTGATACGACACGACACTCAAAGTAGGCGCTGCTATTGGTCAAAACAGTTTGATTTTGTGGAAACTTGTCACTGTGAATGGGACGAGAACGCAGTCGATCCATGATAGTCAACTTTGTGGAATGTTCTATGCAACCCAACTTATTGCAGACAGTACACTTATAGACGCCTGAGTCTTCGGCAATGACTTCATCCATTTGCATGGACCACTTTTTGTATGTGACTTTGCCAATCTGCCGAGTAATATCTAGAAAATTTTTATCGCCAGCGCCGCGCGTCCACGTTACGCTCGGCATTGGATTACCAAAGGCAGGACAAGACAACTGTATTGTCGAACCAGCTGGCTTGTGTAATGTGTGAATGAGTTTATCTGCTTTTTTGAAACGAGGCGAACTCTCTTCCACTGCATCTTGTTCGTCAATAGTACTCTCTACGTCCACATCATTAACCGTAGCCAGCTTATCATGATTGTTCTTCGATGCTAATCCACTTAAGCTCTCCGACGAATGGGCCGTACGTTTCTCTACCAGAACGTTTTTAGAAGAAGTGGAAATGCTTTTCGATTCTACTACTTGCAGATGAGCTGTTGCCAAGGTACTACCTGCATCATTGACAGCAATACAAGTGTAAAAACCTTCATCTTCCGGACTAACTTGCGTCATATTAAAAGTCCCCGGGGCTTCTGTATTCATCGGCAACATAATTATATTCGGATTGTTCGTAAAGTTTAAGGACAGCTCTGCCGTGAGTTCTTTCTTATGCTTGATCCATTGAATCTTCGCTGGAGTTGGTGATTTAACTTGACACTCGAATCGCATACTACCATTGACCATAACTGTTAGATTGCCTTGTGTACTGTTCACGATTAACGGCTTTTCTAAGTGCAGCTGGTCACGAACATGCAAACGTAGGCTGTGCTCAATAGATCCGAATTTATTACTGATTTCGCAAGTGTAACTGCCAGCGTCTTCAGTGCTAAGATTTTCAATAAAAAGCGACCACTTCTTAAGTCTTAAACGCAAAGGTGTGAAATCAATTTTTGTATTGTTATGCCACCAAGTTATGACAGGCAAGGGATTGCCCAACGCAGGACAGCTCATTTGCACGAAGCTTCCAAGCGGTTGATGTAGGCTATCTATAAATGTGTAGCTTTGTTGGAACTGTGGCGGACCGGCATTCGGCAGCTGGACAATTTTTAAAGCTGTGGTATTTCTGCCTTTTGGAAAGTTTACTTCAGACTGCTCCTCTACTGAATCAGCGCCCTCTCGATCCGAACGCAGTCGTGCTTCCGCTTCGCTTTCCACCTTCGTAAAATCAGCTATGTCCTCTTCAACACCAACTCCAACATCGGTAAGTACAGGTTCAATCACTGTCAATGCAACACTAACATACTTTGGTCCTATTGCAACCTGTTCCGCTTGACAACTGTACACACCGGCATCTTTTGGCTTAACTTCATTTAACAGGAAGAGCCGGTTAGCGCTTAAGAACTCATCTTCCTTGTACCACTTAATGGATCCTTTAAGCAAGCACGTCAACCGCACGTCGGTGTGGCTTGCAACAACACTTTTGGTCAGAATAACGCTCGGGCTAAGAGTGATATTGATCACTTGAGGAGTGCGTCTGCTAGGCAAATGACTGTCACCCAAACTTTTCGCCAACATTGAAAAGTGCGGGGATATGCAACAAATGATTACGAGGAAATTGAGCAAATGCGATTGTTCACAAAATAAAGATTTCAGTCTGATTTTCGCCATCATTTTCAATTTGGCTACGAATTAGGGCCGTTTCGTTGGTTTGCTTTGGTATTCGTTCTCTGTCACTCACACACCAGGGCATGTGTATGAAATATTTACTGCCTTTCAGTCCTTTGTATGCGCTCTCTTACTTTGTTAGCGCTTATAAATTAAAATTCATATTGGAGTCAAACGACTTTACAATGCTTCGCAAATTGATGACCGTTTTTATAACTACATAAATACATCTCATTGCTACTAAATATTAAAATGTCGTCGCCGTCTGCTTTGTTCTTATTGCTTTAGTAGTGACGAACGTTGAAGATTAATATTCGTGGTAACTACCGGCGGCCTACCCTACACAGCTGAGCACGTTGCCTCGAAGACTAAATCAACTATTTCGCCGCTGCCTCGCCACTAATTTATTTAAATATAAAAAGTTTATATGTACCTGGACATACATACATTAAAATATTTACGTATGTATTTTTAGTCCATACATACATATGTATAAGTAGCGGACTTTGGTAGGAAGTTAGTGAAGGGGGCAGGTTGAGGGGACTGCGTTAAGCGAATCGTGTAAAAGGAAGAATTGAAAATAAAAAAAAACGATGTGCATAGATTTCATAATGAGTTTTCTCTTTCTTTTTGCTTTGCGGTTGCTTTTTAGCTTGCTTATTTCAATCACTTATGGTAGTCAACAGGCACACGAGCGGCGACTCGTCACCTAACTTGGCGTAAAGCAACGCCTTGCGCGATCAGTTCGAGTGTGTTGGCAGGGCGTTCGGACGGATGATCGCAATTTAGCCGGTATGCGTACTTGAATGCGCGAATCGAATTGTCCCGTAGTTAAGCGTATATAATTGGATTGCAGCTTACCCGTCGTCCGTCTGACGTTATTTTAATTTTAATTCACAAAGCGAAAATTATCACCATAACACGAACGACAACAACAACCATACAGAATTTCGAATGCTTAGCAATAATGCGAAAATAATTCTTAAAAATATTTGACAGTAAAAATTAATGAATCTAATATTAGTTGAAAAAAAACCAATCTAATTGAATTAGGATTTTAATTTGCATTTCATTGCCTAATTTTGTAAGATCTATTTAATTGAGTTTATAATATGTAACAAAAAAAAAATCGTTCCATAAACAAAACCGACTTAGCTTTCACAATCATTATCTTTTCCCTAAAGCCATAAGACGTAGATAAAGAAAGCCCCTTTTGTTTTAATGGCAATTGGCGTCAAGTTTCCTCAAACCTATCCGCTTGTACGGGGCTAACTACTTATGTACATATCTAGAAAATGGTACTACTAGTATTGCCAGATGCAAACCGACATTGGCATTCGAAAACATTTTTTAGCATAAGTCTCATCAGTGAACTTCTGTCAATTCGTATTAAACATTGTTTTTTGTCAAGTTGAAAATTCAATTCACTTCATTCAACTTTTGGCGATAAAGCACCATCCAAAGCAAGTGTTTACAACTGGTACAATGCTCTCTTTCAGCCATTTAACCTGCCAAACAAATCTCTCAACTTTCACTCACCTCTCCTATCTGCCTCACAACTCTTTCAACCTCTCTCATTTGTCGTTTATCTTTGGCACGAGCACATCAGACCCCCAACTTGCAATCAATTTTGTAACCTGCTTCAATATTCTTTCTGTTAATACGCCCTTGCGACGTCTATTACAGTTGCCATCTATGTACATATGTACATATATAAAAGAGCGCAAATTCCGCTTCGCCCCGACGGACGAGAAGGAAGAGGTGATGAAACATTTCTTCAATGAACAGCTCGAGTGAATGCACACGTTTACCCGGGGACATTAATGCCATGGTGGGGAATGGATGTCCTTGGTCTCATACCTTGTCTGAAAAGTCAGTATACATAGCGAAACATTCGATAAAGGGTTGGACTGTTCGACTTTGCCAGGGCTTGAAACATGGTAATGTGTAGCACCAGTGGTTGTCTACAGATGGTAACACACATAATGACATTTTCTTTTTGATACGGATAGTTTAGGAAGAAAGCGAAGAGCATATTTCGTAAGAAGAAAATTGTTTAAAAAAGTGCGACAACTTAAAGAAAGTTTCAAGACAGAAGCTACGAGAAATTAGTAGAGCGTAAGCACCAGCTTGTTCCCAGAAGGTGCTTGAGTGTACAATCGCGGAATCAGCGTCCTAAACATCGCGTTTAAGCTCCTATCGTGCGTATTGAGTGTATTACAAGCCTTTAAAGTGTTTGAGAGAAAGATTTATAGACTTTTACGTACTTGCGACGGCGACTACAGCAGGCGATTGGACGGTAAGTGAAACGAGTTCTACACAGGGATCGACAAAGGACAAATAATTCGGTTGTAATAAGTAAGTAAGTTCCTAAAAAAAACGTAATGAAAATAAACTAGCCGCATTGGAAAAAATCCACGAATTAGGCTACAAACTGCTACCCCATGCAGCATATTGTCCAGACTTAGCCCCATGCGACTATTTCCTATTTCCAAGCCTGAAATGGCTGGGTAGTAAGAGGTTTAGGTCAAATGAAGAGGTCATCACAGAAACAAACGCATATTTTGAGAGTCTTGAGAATAAAAGCATTGGAAAAGCGCTGAACTAAGTTTCTAGAGTTAAAAGAAGATTATGGTGCCGAAAATAATATATTTTATTCAAAAAGTCACTGATTTATCAAACCGCCCTCGTAGCTCGTAGTAAACTACTTTACTCCAGATGTTCTAATCCTACGGGCTACACACTTTTGTAAATTTCTATAAACGATTATTGTTGTACCTAAACATCATTCCAATTTTCTTTCTCTATTTACTTTTATGGAAGTGCATAGTTACATATACATAGTATGTACATACATATATATATTCTGAAACGAGTATAATTGGACTCTGTACATAGTGTTGCTATTGTTGATGTTGTTGATGTTGTTGATGTTGTTGCTTGCCTTTTTGGATATATTTGTTGCTAACAATTTGTTGGCAATTATATTGGCCTTTTTTTTAGTAATAGAGCCACATGGGCTACGATTTCTAACTTATGAATATATTAAATGAACAAATATGTATGAACTTCGCAGTTGAGTGCTGAGCACTTGACATGGCCATCTCTCAAACGATCAATGAAAAGTTTATATTTTTTATAAGTTCGTAATAGGTAGAAATAATTGCTTTTTTGCATATTCAAAAACAACATTTGCTTCTTGACCGTACATTATGAAAGTATGGGGGGTAAGTAATAAGCACGTACTTACATATGTACCGGAATGTTCACATTCATATGTACTTATTAGGGTGATTGACGCGGTTTTTTCAAACCGGGTTTCTTCGGCTTTTTCATAAATTATTGTACGGTTTTTTTTAAATATTGATTTTTCGAATATCGAATAAATCGGTTTTTTAATCTCCATACCGGGTTTTTATCAGTTGTAAATTTAAAGCCTTTGATAAATAATAGAAATACGGCAGCACATCGACTAATTTCACTTCCATTATATTTTTATTGAAACGGAAACCACAAAGTGCTTATCAATTAGATAAGATCATTATATATATTCGAAATTTAAATCATTTGCAGAAAAATGCAGCAAATGTATCTTAGAAGATTTTATATATTTAGACCAATGTTGTAAGAGGACGGCGAAACCTTGAAAAATTTTATAACGCCTTACTGACAGTAAGTCCTTCTAGCTCGCTCAATGTGCTCAATAAAGAATTCAGTGCTTATCACCTGATCACAATTGAGAGACTTTGTTTAGAGAGTAGCGGACTTGAGACCAATTAATGCCAACTCGTCTAAAATTGAGACTTGTGTCTCTATTAGGATACTGATTTCTGAATTCGGAAATTAAACTACATTTTATTTTCAAAAGATAATTGCTTTTAGTTACATGTATGTATGTATGTATATTGATGTATTTTTGTCTTGCTTGAAAAAGTCGATTAATCGAACACCCTAGTACTTATATACATATGTATTTTTATGGAATACTCGTATACTGATATATTTAATTGAGTACACTAGTCGGTAAGTAAAACGCACGTTCAAATGTACACATATGGACATTTACATATAAATATATGTATGTAAATATGTAGTGTTTTGAATATTTAAGGTATGTACAGTTGTGTTCATAGAAAAAGCAGTGCTAAAAGCTTTTATTAAGATATTCACCCTTATCGTGAGTCTCGTTTTCACCCGAAATAGTTCACTATTCACTGTTCGCTTATTATAAATTTTGGTTGAAAATTTTCCGCTTTCGAACGTTGTTTCGCCTTATTGGCAACATTAAGTTCTGGCGGAAATAGTTGGCGGAAATAGTTGGCGGATTAGTTGAATTTGTTCAGGCGAAAAATTCGCGGATTCAAAATGTATGTAACTTAATTTCAAATTTTTTACATAAGATCGCCCATTCCAAAAACAAAACAGTAAACAAAGTTCAAAGAAAGATACTATTTAAGTAGAATGCAGGAAAAGCCAGATATTGCAAAACGATTTGTCAAAGAAAATCAAGGAAAATGTAGTATCCACCTTCTGCGAAAAGTCGCAGGCACGCTTGTCAAATGACGGAATAGAAATTGTAGTATTGCTGGTGGTATTGAAGATGTCAGCTCAGATCTAATAAATACTTGAACGATTCCTTACGCTTTTATTCGCAATTGAGTAAACGTATGAATGTTGTGCATATGTCCAGCAAATTTTTGAAATTCATACCTTTACTAAATTGCGAATAAAAGCGAAACGCGTGCATCGATTTTCATGATATTTGTCTCATTTTGCTCATATGTAGCTTATGTGACTTTGCGAAAAAGTAACTAGACTTGAAACTTATTTCCGTTTTGTATTTCTTATGAATTTAAAAAAAAAAAAAAAAAAAAATGTTTCTTCATGCGCTTATTTTTAACTTGGAAACTGTTGCTTGTTTAGGAAAACAATATATGAACAGATTAAGGGAATTGTAATTCTAAATTTTTTAAAATTTATTTCAACTAAATCGGGCTAGTGGCTGTCGAGCTATGTCAAACGACAGGGCCTAAAACGTGATAAATTCCCCTATACGATAGTACTAACTTCAAATCGATATTAAAAATATTTTGGCAGGTAAGAAGACAAAACGAATGATGCAGAAATTATTCTTTTTGGGTCTAATTTCACATACAGTTCTCAGAATTGAGTTGGCAATCAATGAACTGAAAAATGTTGTACTGTGTTATTGACTGTAATATTTCAAAGATATGGAAAATTGATGCATTTTTTAATTATTTTATAATTTTACACTTCAAGTAACATATTTCAGAGTTGTAATTTCCATGTTCGAATTTCCGAAGCGAGATTTATTTCGGGTGAAACTCGCAATAGACGTATTCAGTCCGGCCGAATGAAACAATTTCGGGTGAATTTTTTTTCAGGCGAAACTTTCGATAAGGGTGATTAGGAAATATTATTTGCATATGTATGTACCTATGTGTATTATATTTTTGCTAATTCTCTACATGTGCTTCAAAATAAAAATCGAAATGTGTCTAAAGCTCGAAAATTGTACTACTTTCATAAAATTTGACTTTATATTCTAATTAAAGAGCAATTTCTAAATGTAACATAATGGCCAATTAACCCAGACTAGAATAACTACCATATAACCTCCTGGGGATATTGAAAGAGACGTATATTTGTACTTAAAATTTTATTGTTTTAGGAACATTAACCGAGGAATCCCGAAATTGTAAAGGTAAGATTAGGTTGAAACTTTAAAAACTAGTATAGGCGCTTTATGGTGACGTATGCGGTTTTTTTTTAAACATTTCCTCTCACTCATACTCAAACCATTTGGTTGACACAGTTTTAGTTCGCTGTGTTAGGTAAATTTGTGGAAATAATATATTCAAATATTTGCAGAACTGATCTACTGTGCTTATTTAGCTGGCTCCTACTCTTACTCTACTGCTAATTCAACTCCGTTGATGGCATCTAAATGGAGTCATTTTAAATGTCGCCAAGGCAATGTCTGTAATTCGTCCGACCTCGTCCGTCCGTTAGTAAAGCTGATCCCTGATATACCTTGGAGGCGGTAACAGTCTGTTGAGGAGTCCGGGAGGATGACAACCCAGCGGAAACTATTTTGTAGTTATTGTGGTGCTCTTTGACTGGCAACATACCACCAAAGTTGCGCAGTGTAGTTTAAAACCGACCGGCCCAATAGCCTTGTATGTTATCTACAATGCTACTAGCGAGCGACTTGATGACTTTCTTCCGGCACTGTATCTTGTTGACGATTGCGATTGTGTGCGTCGAAAAGAATAATGTCTTCGACGGTTCAACAGCCACGAGGACGGTCGCCATTGAGATGGCAGTCCGCCCGAATGCTTATGGCGTTAAATGGTGGTGAAAGCAAGAAGATCGGTCGATAATATTCACCTTTACCGGCCGGTTTTCCTCTTTATAGAAATGGGATCGCCCTACAAATATTCCAACTTCTAGGATAATGAAGCTGTCCATTGAAATATTGAGAATTTGCGCATTCAAATCACTGAAGCGGGGATTTCTCAAACTCGTCTGCCAGAGTAACGCTTCAGTAGACTTCAGAGTAACTTATAGTTTGAAATTTAAGATTGCTTTATCTAGCGCTTTCTTCCTCGCTTTGCAATTACCGAGAATATCTTATTCTGAAGAAACTTTTTCCAAGGAAAAAAGGAAAAATATTTCCTAATTTTTAAGTAAATTTTTTTCTAAAGTCGTAAGCTTAGGGAAAACATTTTATTTTGTTGTGCGTGAATGCTAAATGATAAAATTTGCAAATAATAGCAGTGTTATTTAAGAATCGGCGCTGCTATTTTTATGAACACAATGGTAGATACACACATACGTTTGCACTCATGTATTAAACACGAACGTACCTAATTCGCGTTGACAGGCGCACTTCAATCACTTCCACATGGCGTTTCTTCAAGAATTTTCATTTTTCAAGTTGTAAAAAAAAATGTATATGAAATTTTGGCGGAAGGTGTAATTGTCTGATTGATTGCCAAAAAAAAAGACAGTTAGGACTTTTTACACTCACTCTTTACCGTTTTATATGTTTTGTGCCTTTTACGGAACAAAACGTTCAAGTATGATATTTTGGTTGACCTTAACACTTAAAGTTTTGCAGTTAGATTCCTTTAAAAAAAAATTTAAATACGGCATTTAAAGTATGTATGTATATGATATAAATTCATATATATGTATATACATAAATAATCGGAAAAAGTAACTAGGTAAAAAAAATGTCGTAGCATTCATTGGTGTGTGGTGGAATGTGGGTATATACATATGTATGTATGTACATATAAACATATAACTGACCTACTGCTAGTTGCGATATACATGTGCATATGTAGATAAAAGCAATACAATGAAAGTTCTTATATACACAGATACACATATACTCTCTCTATAGATAATATTCTGGAGTCATTCAGTCAGCCAATATGTGACAGCAATAAATTGGCATCCAAAGCAAATCTTTGCCTAAGCAAAAGTAACTCCAATTTTACTCTAGTAACTTCGAAAATTATAGAACGGTTTTACAAAACAATTTCTGAATTAAATTACAGAGATGAGAATTTAAAAAAAGTGCTCGCAAATCAATATTTATACATTAGGCATAAGACTTTTCTAGTTTTTTTTTTTAGAAAAAATTACTTGGACTTGGCATCATCCAAGAGATTTTATATATAAAACAGTTATTTTTTTAGCGTCTTTATAAAACCCCGGGATCGAAAAAAAAAGTTATTTTTTTAGCGTCGTTAAAAACTCCGGGAAAAAAATTATTTTTTATTTCCAAGACCGACAAGAATCCTGTATTCTGTTATATAGAAGAAATATCGAAAGAACGTCAATATAAATATTATCAAAAATCCAAAGATCAGATAAAGCCATTTAAAACGAGAACATTTTTATACTTAAAGTGAATGATCAACACAATTGCATTTTGAAATTTAAATAAATTGAAATTTTGATAAATCCGATTGAAGTTTCAAACTTGGTTGTAAGCATATGAGTTTTCATTAGCATTTTACCGAAATATATTAGAATTTAGATTAAGGAAAAACAAATATGATGCTATGATCTTTTATTGTAGTTGCTTTCGACAGGGTGTGACAGAACGAAAAATGACACTGAAGATGGCACAGCGTCGAAACCGGGTTGTCTTAATACCAAACTTGACAAGAGATGACGAAAATTCGTTCCAAGATCAAAAACAATTTTAAGAAAATAAAGACAAAAACATATGTATGTTGTTTTTAGCGCAAAATTTAAAAAAATAATTTTTAAGCAAAAATAAGACAGCTTTTTAATGGTTTTTTATTTGAAAGATTTTATGGTTTTTTATTTGAAAGTTTTCATGTTTTTTTTGCGCTGAAAGTGTTTATCTTTTTCATTCACTATGTTTCGAAGTTTTGAGTTCTGTACAACCACAGCGATGCGTGCTATAACTCGTTATGTTGCTGAAAAAAATCATCTTATAAAACACATCTACCGTGCGGAGTCTGTCAGTGCGCTTGTTTTTCGAAAATTAACGATATAAAAGCGGAAGGTGTGAAAGTTATTTGATTTCACTAACATTTGAGATATTGTTTAAGACGGTCAAGCATAATATTTATACTAAATTTCAAGTGGATGTTTTTAAAATTTCGTTATATGGGAAGGAGACGTTGTTATTGTCCAATTTGCCCTCTTGCTGCATCAACTCATATTGAGCAAAAAACAAATCATATGCCAAGTTTCACTGAGTACAAGTCGAAAAATTATTACAAAAAAAGGGTTGCAGTCCGCTCAAGTATCCAGCATTCAACTTTTGTAACTATTTTATAACCACAAAACGCTCCCATATCCGCTCTCCCCTTTCACACCTAGGTTGAATTTTAACTACATACATAATTACTTTGAAAGAAGTCACCATTTCTCAATTTTTTTCCTTTTTTATAATTTAGTTAATTTTTTAACAACTAATATTTATAAGTACTTTAATTCTTTTCATTATTCTCAGCCCGCAAAAAATTTTCTGAATCGAAAACTAAGTTGATGTTGTCGCTGCTTTTATTAGATCACGTAGGGGATTCAAAAATATTTTATTTTCATAACACATTAACTACCACACTCTTTATCGGCGAACGTTTTTTGTATGTTTTGCAAAAAGTCATAAATCTTCGGTGAACACATTTTATTGCACTTTTTGGCATGTACTGAAGAAACTCCCCGAAACGCATGCAGTTTAAAGCGATCGTTAAATCCATTAACAACAGTTCACAATTTCGGATGTTTCCAACGCAGAATGCAAAGGAACGAATCGATTGCATTCAGCCGCTTCCGCAAACTGTTTCCGCTTCACGAACGCGTACCACCCGCACTGAGAAAGAGAGCGCCTTAACGACGACGACATACAAACTTAGTACAGCTTTATGTACATATGTATGTATGTATGTATATAAGAACTATACACAGATATATGAAGTAGATTCTTAAAGAACCACACCAAAAGAGTCACCGTCAACAAATCACTTTAACGAACATTTGGATACTTGATTCGAAAACAGCGTGTACCCGTGACCAATGTTGGAACTCAACTGATCGCAGTAACTGCCAATTGCGCCTCGTGAGCGCACAAATAACGACGACAAAACTTTGATATTCGTATAAATCCATTGTTGGAACAGAAAACAAAACAGTAATCGCTTAGCAAAAAAATAAAAGGAACTATGCATAACAACAACAGCACCAAACAAAAAAAAAAATACGAACGTGTGTTGGCAGCATAACGCACTTGTTAACAACAAAAACAACGGCAACAAGCGCAACGGTAGCGGTTATATGGTGACGCTATTGGCTGTCACCACGATTCACTACTACCAAAAGAGACGATGCATAAGCTGCATCAGCGGAAAATTCAACTCATACCAATCCACGCACACACTCTTTCATACATATGTATGTATTGTAGGAATCAGTGTTCGGACTATGTACATATATCACTTTGGTAGTAGATATCTACTTTGAATTGCAAACCTGCATTCCCACTACATCTAACGCCGTGAGTATAGAAACTACCCGTTGCACAATTTTAAATGTTCATTCATTCGCGGTAATACTTACATATGTATGTATATGTATGTACGTATGTATATTTCAATACATTTCAAATGAAAGAGCCAATATTCCAGTTCAATGACTCCATCGATCGTTCTATTGATAGTATCAATAGTTTCAATTTTCAAAGACCATCTGTTGTTTTATGTCACTCTCGACAGGCAAATTTAACGGATTTTCTGGCTAAAAGCTCCGTCGAGAGATAATATGCGAATGAACAAAAAACTTCTTTGAAAGATGGTCAATTGCGAAATGCGTAGTATGCAGAAATTTTAGCTCAATGGGGTTTTTCAAACCTACGGAAATGATCTAAAAGCAAGTGTTGAACATACTATGAACCTACATTATTGATTTCAAGTTGTTTCTATTCATACATAAACTTAAATTCGGTTAGAAAGTTGAAAACTCTGATGAAAATTTGATACATTTAATTGGTACAAAATTTGGAGCTTTTCACTAGGGAAAAAATAACATGAAAAATATTCGGAGTATTTACGTATTACTTCAATCAAAACTTTCCTGGTTCATTTTCCAGTATTTGATCTCTGAGAAGGCAAATATTTACTAAAGTCCGAGTACGCAAAGCCAGTAGAAACTTGCACGTAACACGAACAGCTGATTAGATTTGTTTCCACAAGACTATCTTTTACAAAAACTTGACTAATAATTGAATACCCACTTACTTCTTGTGTGTTAAAATAATCTTATTTTATAATTTTCATCGTGTAAATTTCATTTTCCACTTGCAAGTTATTACAATTAAAAATTTGTCCAGTAAAAACTTGCAACTTCCTCTCAAAATGGAGTGTAATTTTGCACTCTAAATTTCCTCTTCTTTTGGAAGTTTCTGGGGATAACTTGGAATACAAAAAGAGAACCATTGTGAATATTAAAAAATATTCACTGCACGAACACACTTGCTACTGGACGTACGTATGTAAATATTTACATATGTAAGTATGTACATATAAGTAAATCTACTACATTTTTTTCGCACCTACCACAATTTTCCAGACTACTATGCCATTAAGAAAATGTACAGTCCGCACACGGGTATGAATATGTGTATGGATTTGTGTACCCCGCAAAATCCTTGGAGCATAATTATGGCTAATTTGTATGTATGTTGCTTACATGTAAATTTCATCGCGAATACCGATTAAAAATCATAAACGTACTTCAATATTATTCTCTATGTTCATTCACCTATTCTTGTGCTTCTCTTTCCGTTTCTATTTAAATTGCCCTTTAAAGATTTAAGGCCTTTAGACTGATTCCAATTCTTTTTTTTCGATCTTGTGTGAACTTCTAAGTTTGTTCATTGTTTAGCAAATCTAAAATATCTCTACTTATTCAGTTGATCCAACCTAACTAATTATTAATGCAGTTTCTAATAAGAAAACCTTTTTTGGTCGGTTTCCGGTTAATTTGGTACGTCGCTCAGAGAAAATATTTTCAATCTCTTTTTAGGATATTTTCCGTCATCCCTTGTCAAGTTTGGTTTGGAGACAAACCGGTTTCGGCGTTGTGCCATCTTCAGTGTCAATTTTCGTTCTTAGGATCTTTTCTTTGGTCGAATTCGTGTAAGAAGGTTAAAATTGCAAATTGTTATTTGTATAGGGCCAATAGACTTTACGGTTAGATTTCGCGACAGGCCGTATAATTTGTTTATTGGTAGAATCGTATTTAACGATGTTGTATACCTACAATCAAACTCATCAAGACGAGTTTTGATTATAAGAAAAAGGGAAGAGGTTAAAAAATGTATCTTAGAGTTTTAAGCCAACTTTTAATGATTACAAATAAAAATATAAAATATCATTAAAATTATAACACATTTTTGAGAAATTTCGACGAAAAAAATTCAAAAATATCAAAGATTTCAGATGTACTCTTCATTTAATAGTTGAGGTCGGAAACTTTTGAACCTTACTACGTATTTTCTATGCAACTACATAGCTCTTTATTTAGGCTTTTAAAAATAATTCATCACAACAGAACTGTAAAAGTTTTATCTTACAGACTCCTTTTCAACTTTTCGAAAGCTTGAGTCACGGCTAAAGAAGAGAAGCTTTAGTATGACCACTTCGACCTATTCCGTTAAAGGGGCTCCTAGCGGCTGCAAGTTGGCATCTGGACCAATAGGTTGGCTATATTAACAAATCATCATCCTTTTCAAACCACCATACAACTCCTCCCCCCGCAAGCATAAATGGCTTGACGGCCGTCCTATAGAGCAGATGTCTGCACCCAACTGCTGGATGCTTTAAGTCCAAAAATACGTTTGCAATGATAAGAGAGAGATTCAACTATAAAATAAAAGAAGCCAACCAATGTTTCATATTTAAAACAGTCGTTTGGAGTGAAAACTGAAGCACCGCGTTAGCCATCCACAGGAACTAATAGCTTGAAATCTCAAGCATTATATCCACCAGATAATGCGGATCTAAAAATAGACCTTTCCAATGATAAATAAGCGAGCATGGCAATGGTGGCCGGGTTTCTCGACTAGGGCTGTTTTCCACATAAATTTTACGAACAGTGGATGGTTTAAAATTGATGCAACTTGACTACGGACACCACCAGAACTGTTACGAATGAAGAATTTAATGCTTAAACAATTTCCTAACGAAATACTTGACGGTGGTGTCGGAAGAGGAACGAAACGTAACGGTAGAGGTTTTAAGTTCCAAACCGGTGGGAGTTACGTTTTCGATGCTTCGTTAAAATAATTGTATCTATGTATGTAAGTATATATAGCAACATATGCTTATAAATGTACATTTACATTAAATTCATTTGCGTACATACATATGTATGTATATGCAATTTGTTTATTTAATTTCTTACCTTTACTATCACTACTTCTTTTGTCTTATTAATGCTCACTGTCAACTTCGGATTTCATAAAATATATACATATATAAAGAAATACATGCATACATACATATGTTATGTGTGTATGTATGTTTATTCCTACATTGGATGTGCATAAGTATGTACATTTGCTATTCTTCTTAAAATATGCGCATGCGCGTGCGCAACAAGCACAAGTGCAAGCCAAATAATCGCCGGTCGGTTACAAGCGTACGCAAACACTCGAATTATCAAGGGTACGACAAACTATGTTCATATAAAGTCGTAGGTGGAATAGTGAAGAATTCTTCAATAATTCTGATAGCACATCTATTACGTACATACATACATATGTATATGAGGGTAGTCCAATAAGAGTATAGTCGAAGTTTTCATGCTCTCATCCCATAATATTGTTAATATACCCCAAAATTAATTTTTTTTTTCAAAATCTAAAAACTATCAGGCGTTGCTTGAGGTTTGAATAAATGTTCCATGAATTTTACATGGAAAAAATCTCATTGTTCGCATTAGTGATATAGAGTTCTTGAAAATCAATATTTTTCCATTGGAAAACTTTTGTTACTCTTCAGAAGAACTCAAAGATGAATAACCAAATACGATTAACGTTAAAAATAGTACTCGTAAATAAGATCCCAGCTAGCCATTTTCTTATGGTACCAGAGGATTTGACGATAATTCTTACCTGCGGCGAGAAAGCAAATCTTCTATGTCAATTAAGCAGTTTAATAAGCAAAAACAATTTTTATATTGTACTCCAGGGAAGACCTGATATCGAGTCGTTAACGATTGAAAGTTGTGACTGGAATTTTTATTAACTTATGTTCATTTTAAACTAAGGAATAGTGCATAATTCAGCAAAGTGTGCACTCAAATCTTTTAATGGAACGAAAGCGAAACTCTCTTTAGCTATTTATTACTTGAAATCGAAGATTATATTTCAAATTCATATTATGAGCTATGCACTAGGGTATTCGATTATTAGACTTTTTTTGTAAAACCTGTTTTTGAATTATTTGAAAAATGGCAATTTGAAAAAACCGGTCCTACATTTTTAAATAAAAAAACAACCGAGTTAACCGGTTCTTGTTCCAAGTAAGGAAAAAGCTACAACAATGTACCTTCATGTGACTAAATGCTATTATTTCTTTGAAAGCAATCTTTTGAAAATAAAATTTAGTTTAATTAATGCCCCAGTTAATTAAGCACTATCAGTCTCTAATAGACAAAAGTCAAAATTAGACCGGTTGGAATTATTTGGTCTCAATTATGAACAGGTGATATAATTAAGGCAAACACAAAAAATAAAAACATAAATGAGAGTAAATGCAATAATCTTCAATTCATACATAGTCTCAAACTTTAAAACTTGAGAATATAACAAATTACTGAATTTAACATTGAGCAAATTGAGCGAGCTAGAAGGAATTTTTGTCTATAAGGCGTTGTACAATTTTTCAAGGTTTTCCCGTCCTCTTATGACATTTGTTTATATATATAAAATCTTTAAATTATATGGATTTCGTATATATATAATGGTCTCATCTAATTGATAAGCACTTTGTGGTTGCCGTTTCAGTAAAAACATAATGGATAAAAATGAGTCGATGTGCTCCCCTCTTTCTATTATTTATCTTCAAAAGTACGAAAAAAACGGTTTTGGATATTAAAAAAACCGATTTTTTCGCAATTCGAAAAATCTAGATTTCAAAAAAACCGTATAAAACTTTATAAAAAACCGAACGAAACCGGTTTGAAAAAACCGAGTGAATCACCCTACAATGCACTTACGACCTCAGTCGAAGATCGACAACTCATAATAGGCGTCTCTATTCGATAAGCAGACAGGGTAAATTTTTTGAGCAATTACGCGGCTTATTAAGAGCGGCGCCTGCTGGTGAGGAGATGGATGAAGAAGTTATTAAGGACGTAGATCGGTTTGGAGTACAAGACAAAAATCTCTAGTACAACATTCGATGCTATAGTTTTGATAATAAGGCTTATCTAAAGAACGTAATTGCCGAGAGTTGTATGGGATCTCAGAACAGTTGTTATCAAACAAGGACAGAAATAAATTCATCGTTTAAATTCGATTTATACAGCCATATACTAAATTTATCCTTTCGATAACATTTTTGTATAATTATATGTTTGTAAAGTTGAATTTTCACAATAAAAGCAAAATATATTTGATTATTTAGTCTTTAAATATTTCGCATTTTATAATAAGCCTCATAAAAATGAACACCCTAATAACATAAGTCAAGTTTTGTATTTATTTTTGGTTACATTATGCTTCTCTTCAATTCTACAACGAAACGCTGCGATTTCCAGTGACATTTTTATTATAAGCATAGGTTGTCCATTTTTAATGTTTTCATTGCTACTTTGTTTTTGCACCTTTGCAGGTGGGTATACATATGTGTTAGGGATATCAATCCCGAACTCTCAAACCATTTGTCAAGAATCCCGAGATTTTCGAGATTTGTTATATCTAAGCGAATGCATATTTGTAGTGAAGTCATTATTGTTTGGCTTTCAAATTTAATGCATTTTTTTGTATTGCATTGTCAGTCTGCACAACTTGTCGTTTTTGTTAAAGTGATCGGGTAACCACAGGAGTTGCAAAACTGTGACATCTTCTACTGTTTTATGGAGAAACTAAATTTTCAATAATTTAACAAACTTTCAAGTTAGTTGCAAAATAATGTATATCTATTTGCCTTGAACTATGGTAATCCCGGGATTGTAAAATCGATTAAAAGTGCATTTCTTACATGTGCATTGTATCTATAAACATTGCATGTGCATGCATTTGTGTGTGCAGAGCGCTCTATACGTTGTACATGTGTATGCGATTATCGAATATCAATTGGGGAATATCCGTTACGTGACTTATGCATACCTTTCCATTGTTTCAGAAGTTTGTGCGTATGTATATATGTACATAGCAGGTTGGTATTAGAGATGGAGTTCATAGTCTCTACACTGCTTTATCTTGATTTGCATCATTTTTCTTCTTAGACTTTAATACAATTCGGTATAAATTCTAGAATGTGCCTACGTAAGATATAACTGTTTGCACCCGCATATTACCTTTCAACGTATAAATATATATGTACATACGTACTTACAAATTTATATATACATACATATGTTACATATGATATGTTCTAACGCAGTTGGAAAATATGTAATGCATTCAGCCTTATTCTGAGTATCAACATCGTGAATGAAAGTGACGATACGGAAAAATAACAAGAATTAATTAAGAAAAAAAAAAGTGACGGATATTGCGTAGAACCGAGATAACCAGTGAGATTTCTTGGCTAGATATGTATGTATGTACATATGTATGTGTAAAATAGTTGAAGCAATTTGAGAGAACATTTTTAAATTAAAAACAGCAGTTTAATATCGCATATGGGTGCACTCACGCACTGCCTGCGTCTAGCGTTAGTAGTGTTGGCCCGATACGAATAACTACGAGTTAATATTCAATACTTTCTTTAAGTACCAAGTCGTCTTTACGTTGAATTCCTTATACAAGTGCGCAGATGGGTATCGAGTACGTCTCTAAAGTATTTACTGCATTACCATCCTTTTTTTGATAACAGATGTCGCTCTCTCGTTCCGCATACCTAATTGCAGCATCTTCCAAGCGGAGGTGCTGAGGATTAAGAGGGCCTGTAGGGTGATGAAGGATAGCAACGATGGAGTATATCTCGCATACATTTTTTTGAAAGTCAAGCAGCTCTCTTGGCACTAGTATCACAAAAGGCCCGTATAGTCCATGATTGTAGAGGGATATTAATAGATATATCGCTCGTTTGAATTTCTGGTCATGGGAACTTACACGGTAACAAGATAGCTGACTAATTGGCCAAAACCAGAGCCACTATTGAGGAATCTGACGTAGAAAGAATTCGCTACTCGCTAGGAGTCATCAAGAGCACACTTACAGTTTGGCAGAAACAAGATGGACCAGTTTAAAGACTTGCAAAATTGCAATAGAAATTTGGGCCACGTATGACATACATATAGAGAACGTTAGATGTTCTTAGCAGGTCAAGAAAAGAAATATTCAGGGTAACTGCCACTATTACGGGGAACTGGCCGCGAGCATAGAATAATCGTTAAAGGAGTTGCAGGCACAGATATTTTAGACTTCCTACCAAAAGACCTAAAGAAGGTCTATAGATGTAAAATAAACTCCATAAGCAGATTCATCCATAAATTCTCAATATTGAATATTTGTAAATGTTTGAAAATTTATCAAGAACACATAAACGGGCAGTAAGAGCCGTAAGATATACCAGAGGTGTATGAAAAAGACGTAGCAAAATATGCACTTCTAGCGCTAATTGGGTCCTAGCATGTTCACAGCCTAAGCAACACTAATACCAAGCAACCAAACATTCTTTTTAGAACTTGATTCTGACAATATATGATTTTTCCTTTATTACGATGGGGAACTCTTTGACAATATGTTCTTATAGAGTTTGCTTTATTGTTAGTGAACATGAACAACATATACCCAGACCTTAATTTTAATGATATATGTTATGCCGAAAGATATATGTTATCAAAGCTGCGTTGCCATACTACACCAACTGGCAGGTTCTAAAAAAGCTTTGCATTTATTTTATAATTTTCAACGCAACCAACATTTGGTAGATACATATGTACATAATTGGAAGAGGTATTTCCACATCTAAAAATCTCCGACCCTTCCAGAAAAGCTTTGCACACTAGCTCCATCATATTGACGAACAACATTATTGGAAAAATATTTTGTTTCTTTGATCATCAATGAAAATAATTTGGTATTTTTATTCTAAAGGTGTTTTATATGTTTTTTCTTAATATATTTCTTTTTTCTGCCTGTTATTGATAATATCATGAGTAGAAATAAGCAAAGACTTTCCTGACCAAAAATGTTTAGTGGGAGTTTTTTTTATAAATATGCTAATAGCTTTGGTTTTATATAAGTTTTGAGGAAAGTTAGAGGAAGTTCAATACGAGTGAGTTTCGATTATTTCTCTCCGATACTTTTGTAGCATCGATTTTCTTCGATATTTAAGAGTACATTAGGCATAAGTCCCGGGTAAATCGTGTTCGTCGTTTGATGACATCGCGAAAATGCATTTTTTAGTAGCCAAATTTCGATCAGATTCCCCGCATTGGCATAATTTCATTTTTTTTAAATATTTTAATTAATTTCTTTAAATTATTAACAAATGTTTAAAATAATAATTAAATAAAAATCAAATAAAAATTTTACTAAGAATTAAAACCTTAGTTTTTATTGAGCCATAAAAGGAAAAAAAAAGTTTCATTATTTAAATCCTTCTTGGAGTATTTAAACAAGTGGACTTAGCAACTTTTCACGCTTAGCCGACGCTGTATTGCTGTTTACCCATTTTTTAGAGAAAAATATTGCAAACAAATTTTAATTTTAAATTATGTATCAAATATAAAGGCCGAGTGCATTTTGCTCGGAAATATAGTAATAACCTGAAGAGAGGCAGCATTAATTGGTCTTTAATTTGAGGAGGGGGAACACATTATGTGCCATGGTCCACTATTATCCACCATTGGCCAAAACTGTATATCAGTCACAGACGAGCCTCTCCACCGGGAAGAGAGGCCGCCTATATCTTGAGAAGAATGAGAGGGAGTAGACGTCGGAAATTTTTATGTGCGATTTTCCAACATTGGTCAGACCAAGATTAAAATACATTATTTCCGTCATAGATAAGTGTCGATATTTGAAAAAATTCTGCTACCTCCAGAAATCTATAAAACTACGATAATCGGTAGTTCGATATATTTCGACAGCCATACACAAATATATTTTGATTACTTGATATACAGTGTCAGACAATTCTAAAGCGCCTAAATTCAAAATAATATTGTTTGCAACTTATGTATATTTATTTAGAATTTTGTGACACCTTATGCATCGATGATTCGTCTATAAATTTCGATAACTAAGATCACTTTTGTAAAGTACCAACAAACACCTTTTATTTTTCTCCTTATCTTCTTTGTTACTTTTTGTTAACTTTCATAATAACAACAAAAAACTATTCAACCAATTAGAGAAAGAATTTTAAAATTTTCTAGTCGTTTTACCCAATTTTTGATTCTTTGTCGCACCTCCACTATATTCTTATCGTAAGGATGGTACATTTTTGAATACATGACTAAATACTCCTATGAGCATTTCCGACTGCGAATATACAAGTTTGATGTATATCAACAAGAAATATTTGAAAAAACAAAATACAAATTATGTCGTGGAAGATGCCTTTTCCATTTCTAACATTTCTTTTGAGCGGATTAGTTATCCGGATGAGCGCAAAATTTCTTTCTCTCAACAGTGCTCATATATTCGTATCCCCTTACTTAAAAAATTTAAATAATTTCATGCGTAAAGAACTAAAACTTGTGTATTTTTCTTCTATGTTATCTAGTTAATTTCGTAAATTTTTTTTTATAAGCAACTGTTTATTCGTATTTCAATTTATTTTAGCACGCAAAAAAATTTTCGGGATGGAAAACTAAGTTGATGTTGTCGCTCGTAAAACGGGTGCTGCTTTTATTATATCACGTAGAAGATTCAAAAAATGTTAATTTTCATAACACATTAACTGCCGCACTCTTTATCGGCGAACGTTTTTTGTATGTTTTGCAAAAAGTCATAAATCTTCGGTGAACACATTTTATTGCACTTTTCGGCATGCACTGAAGAAACTCCCCAAAACGCATGCAGTTTAAAGCGATCGTTAAATCCATTAACAACAGTTCACAATTTCGGATGTTTCCAACGCAGAATGCAAAGGAACGAATCGATTGCATTCAGCCGCTTCCGCAAACTGTTTCCGCTTCACGAACGCGTACCACCCGCACTGAGAAAGAGAGCGCTTTAACGACGACGACATACAAACTTAGTACAGCTTTATGTACATATGTATGTATGTATGTATATAAGAACTATGCACAGATATATGAAGTAGATTCATAAAGAACCACACCAAAAGAGTCACCGTCAACAAATCACTTTAACGAACATTTGGATACTTGATTCGAAAACAGCGTGTACCCGTGACCAATGTTGGAACTCAACTGATCGCAGTAACTGCCAATTGCGCCTCGTGAGCGCACAAATAACGACGACAAAACTTTGATATTCGTATAAATCCATTGTTGGAACAGAAAACAAAACAGTAATCGCTTAGCAAAAATAAAAGGAACTATGAAAAACAAAAACAACAGCACCAAACCAAAATAAAAATAAATAATACGACCGTGTGTTGGCAGCATAATGCACTTGTTAACAACAATGACAACAAAAACAACAGCAACAACAACAAAGGCAGCGGTTATAAGGTGACGCTATTGGCTGTCACCACGATTCACTAATACCAAAGGAGACGATGCACCGGCTTCACCAGCTGAAAGTGCACCTCATACCAATCCATCCACATACCCATATATGTATGTACATATATGAAACGATACAATTATATGAATGTGGGCGCCCCGCGAAATCCTTGGAGCACAATTGTGTTTGGTTTATATGCTGCAAACTATATAAGTGTTTGCATGTTAATTTCACCAAAAATACTCTGTAGTTCGAATCAAAAATATTTAATTTCCATGCGAATGTTTAATGCTTTCTTTATCCGAATCCTTCGAATTGGAACAAATTTTCTATCGAATCCAGCAACATATAAATTTACGATTGCTTAAAAATAACTAACATATTAGCCAAAAAAAGAGCAATTATGTTTGTTGCGTATTCTTATCGTATTGCACCGAGATATAAAAGTTTCTCCAGAGCGCAGTGGTGCCTTTAGAATTTTTTTTTCCGTACCAAACTTCAATTGAAAAACTTCTTAATAGCTTGCAATCCTGTCGTTCTTTCATTTATATTTGATAGATTTTGGTATTGTGAATTTAAGAGCCGTGGCAGTTAGTCATGGGGTCAGAATAAAATTGGTGCAGAATATAAGTTGCAGTATTTTTTGGCAAATTACTATTAAAAATTATGTTAATAAGCTACAGCTTACTTTAATCATCAGCAGTGTTTTGACTATGAATACACTACACAACTAGCTACCAGGGCTAATGCCCTTCCAATTGTATTACAATTGAGTACGAATTACGAATCTACGAGCGTAATCTGGTACGCTCATCATCGAGTGGGATCGTCAATTTCGGCCATGCAAAATGTTAAACCTTTTAAAGCAGTTGGACAAGACGGACTCATGCCCGCGCAACTGGCTGCGATGATTGAAATTTCTTCAAATTGGCTGCTTAATATGTTTAGAACCTGTTTTAAGTTGAACTACATACCGACGCTATGTGGAGTTAATGAAGGAAATGCTCGTTGGGAAATACGGCAAAACTCTGTGAGAAGCTGATTTAAGAATATGTGCCTAGAGGAACGCCACAGGGTGATGTGCTTTCGCTTCTCCTTTGGAATCTAACCATGAACTCTCCTTTGCAGGAGACATTGCGGATGACATTTCGTACGTGGACAGGTTTCCGAAAAATTTATGGGATTGGATGCAATTGACACTACGCTATATAGTAAGCTAGTCCACGCGCTGTTGTCTCAGCGTCACATCGGGACAGGTGGAGCTTGTCTCTCTAGAGGGAGACTTCGCTTGAATCCTAAGCGTTACTCTAAATTCGAAACTGAGCTGGTGGGATAACATTGCCCAACGTTTGTCGAACCCTATACTCTTGAAAGAGAGTCATTTTAAATAGATAGAGTTTAAACCCGGTTCTCCCGTATGGATATATCGTATGGCGGACTGCCTTAAGTAAGGTGGCAAATCTAAATCTACTTAGCAAGATTCAGAGGATTTCTTAGATCTGCATTAGCGGGGCGATCCGTACAATACCAAGTAGCGCCTTGAATGTCTTTTGTACCACTAAACTTCGTGTGGCAGCAAGTGACAGCTCTTGGTGCTCTTCGGATAAGAGACATTTCAATGGGAGTCGGGTTTGCAGGGACACTCCTGTATACTTAATATACATACATATATATAAATATGTCTTTCTTCCGGACTACACAGGCCGCTGCATTCCGCGGGGCGCCTCGGAGTATTTTTTTACAGAAGTTGTTGAACAGAGCTCGGCATTTTATTTTATAGAAGTTGAGCGTGCTTTTGGTCCGATTTCAAAAATTATTGAAGGTGATGCTAGTGATATCAAGGACCTTACATCGTTATTGAGATACCTACAGACGTTTCATAAAAATCAAGTTGCTTAATTAACTATCACTCTTAATATCAAATTTTAATTAATATGTCCAATAGATAAAAAAAAAAACAAATTTTTGCATTTTTCAAAATTTCATTCAAATCAAGTTTCTTAATTAACTATCACTCTCAATATAAAATTTTAATTAATATGTTCCAATAGATAAAGAAAGGTTATGGTCCGATTTCAAAAAATTTTAACGATAACAGCGATATTGAGGAAATTTTTTTCACCAAATTTTGTGACGATACCTTACACCGTTATTGAGATACAGACATTTTTTCCTAAGTGAGCGTGGCAACGCCCATTTTTCAAAACTTCACAAATATTTCACTCAATTTGTTTTAATATACATATGTATAGATATCGAAAAAATTAAGTTTTTGCATTTTCCAAAATTTTCGTTATATGGGAGGTGGGCATGGTTATGATCCGATTTCAAAAATTTTCTACAATAATAATAGCGATATCAAGGAAAATATGTCCATCACTCAATTTGCTTTAATGGATACAGAAAAAACGGAGTTTTTGCATTTTTCAAAAACTTCCGATATATGGGAGGTGGGCGTGGTTATTGACCGATCTTGACCTTTTTAAATACCAACCTACCCAATCGATAGTGCAATATATGTACCAAATTTCATTGAGATATCTCAATTTTGACTCAAGTTATTGTAACCACAGACAGACCGTCAGGGCTAAATCGATTCCTCTTTTCATTTTGATCATTTTAGTATATATATGTCTCTATCTATCTCGATTATGTTTTCCTGTTACAAACAAACGTTATGCGAACAAAGTGTGTACAAGTACGCTCGGGTATAAAAATAAGTCTGATGAGGAGATGAGGTTATCTCCGAAATAGCGGCTTCTACTACTAAAACTGTCCTCGAGCTCAATATAATTGTCAATTAATAATAATAATAATTTGACGCTTACACTATATAGCTCAGTGTTTGGCCGAGCTTCCCTTTCCATTTGTGGTGGCCGTCTTTATATTTTAAAACAAATGGAGGGACCTACAGTTTTGTGCCGACTCCGAACGGCAGATGTTTTTAATGAGAAGCTTTTTCATGGCAGAAATACTCTCGGAGGTTTGCCATTGCCTTCCGAGGGGTGACCGCTATTAGAAAAAAACTTTTTCTATGATTAAGATTTTGCTTGCCCTGACTGAGATTGGAACCTCGAACTCTCCGGCATATCAAGTTATAGCACGCACCGCTACCAACTCGACCACAGCGGCCACACTTTTTTGGACATAACACTCGCTAAAAACGGTTTGATATCAAAATCAAATATCTGATTGCCGAATATTTGTATATTTTGCCAAACAACGTTTATACCCAAAAGCAAGAACCGTTAAACGATAGCATACCTAAATGGCTTAAATTGTATTTTTTTGTACCAAAGTAATGAATCTTAGTACCAGGAAAAGTTTGGATGCTATGTAATCTAATTTCTATTGCTTTCTCCGTATGTACATATATGTATTATCTATCCACAATCAATATAATATTAACCTTTTTACAGATTATCATTGAGCATATTCATGTATAAATAGTTGTTTGACACTATTTGCTATTAAATCCAACGATACCATATGACATAAAAACTATGCACTAAAGAATTTTCTATATCAACCGCGACCTTATCGCTCTCTGTCTGACAATGAGCATATAAATTTTCCGCGCGCTATCGATAAAGTTGAAACTGAGTAAAAATTATTCGATTATTTCTATATCATGGGACAATTTGCAGTGAAACATAATATCGCCATAACAAAAATTTAAATAAAATTTATATAATTTGGGTGTGACATTGAACCATGTTCTATGTTTTCGTTATATTAAAAACCGTGATTAACATATTAGAGAGAACAGTATATTTTGAATTCGCGCGAGGCCCCTATAAACGCGGGGCCCAGGGCAAATTGCCCTCTTAGCCCTCCTCTGTGCGCCCCTAGGCGTAGGTGATATGCTGGCGGCGGCAAAAGTTGGGAAGTTAAAAACGAGCTAAACATACCTTGAATCAAAGACAAGGTAAATTAAAAATCGTTAAGGTAAAAAAGAAGAAGATATATACTTAAACTAAGCACACCTTACCTCACCAAACCACTTCACATTGCAACATCTAACACCCAACACGTCCGACTAAAAGCCCAGCAAAAATTAGCCAGCAACGAAATTACTGAAAATTTTGGAGTATTCTCTCTCAAAGAGAGATGCTTGCAAATTTTTACGCTATTGCAAAATTTTGCAGAAAGTTGCAAGTTTTGCCACGGTTGCATGTCTTTTATGACAAAGTTTTTTTGTTGACCAAAATGCATCGATTTACAGAAAAAAAGTTTACCATGGAGAATTTGCAATTTCCCGTCAAAATGAAATATCATTTGGTTCTCTCAAAATCTTCTACCTTTCAAGTTTTTTCGGACATCGCGAATGCCAGATATTTTTACCATTAAAGAGGCATTAAAACAATACAGATGACTTTATGTTAACAAAAAAATATTGTAATGTAAAAATCTGACATCGTTTTTATCTGTGAGTAAATACATATGTAAGTGTAACATATTATCAAAAATGAAAACTAATAGCTAAAGCATAAGTCGTAATTATACTTTCTTTCATTGCGCAAGATGTGCACAGCTCCGTTTAGTTTATATTTAATGTATGAACAAATTTTTTTTTTAATTTCTTAACTTTACTAACACTACAAATTTTGTCTTAAAGCTTACTAGCATACAAACATTTGTAAATAAGCATATAGTGCATACGTAAGTATTTATCTACTATTGTATATTTCTACACAAATTATGCAAGCATACTATGTGCATTTTTATGTATTGATTTCCTTCGTTTGCAATTTGCCTTAATATATGCGCATGCGCGTGCGCAACAAGCACAAGTGTATGGATATACAAGCGAACGCAAGCAGTCGCATTATCAAAGGTAGGACTACTAAAAATTCGTAGGTGGAATAGCGAATAGTTCTTCAATAATTCTCGTTGGACATCTGTTGCGCTTACAGACCAACCAATCTATGTAGTCGTACGTACATATTCGTACATATGTATGTTGTATATAGAAACTAGGCATGTCAATCCCGGGACCCTTAAATCACTAAATCCCGGGATCGCGGTCTATATTAATTCCCGAATATTACGGGATTTGCATAGCTTATCCCGGGATTTCTGAAAACAATTCATTTAATAGACATTTAAATTTTTTATAACAGTTATCTTCTTTTCAAGGGTAAAACAAAGCATTATATCTAACACTGATTGCCAGCCAAAGTTACTGTTGAAGCCTTATGTGCTCGGAATATGGACTTATTCAAATGTGTCATCGCTTTAAATTTATTGCTAGAGGCTTGTTGCAAGGTTCAAGCAACGGATGACAATTCTGTCAGATTTGTATACTTTTTAATTAATCTAAATAATATATATGATCTTAAATATGACGTTTCTGAAGCTAGAGCATATCCTCCTTGATGTTGAAAATGAGCCTGATTATAAAAGCTGCGTTAAAAACACTAACGACGAGTTGGTTGAGGTGGATAAGGCAGTGAGCCTCAAAGATAAATTGCATCAAGTTTTAACGTACAGCTCGCAAGCAGGGCCGTCGATAGAAAATCCGGGCCCGGGACTGAAAAACTATGATGAAACGTTTTATTTCATTAAAGCTATCGACCGATAACACTGCGTTACAAACACCGCGTTACACACATTCTGTCCTATGAACCAAATATACTTTTTCGGAAAAGGGAGAAAAAATAAAGTATTTTTTTATATATTCTTTATATATTTTTATACATAAAAAAAAATTCTGACGTGTACATAAAAAACCGCTGATACACGTGTATTTTTATTTTTTCTCCCCTTTCCGAAAAAAGTACATATATTTAGTTCATAGGACAGCGAGTCGCAAGTGTCCAATTTTAGAAAGGTATACCATTTATGAAAAGGTTTGGTAAAAGAAATTGATAGTTTTTGTAATGGGGTCGATTAAGATTACTTGATGTATTGCTTCTTTTTAAAAAATATACTGTAGCATATAATAATATTTAATAATGATTTAAAAAAAGGATTAAAAACGAAGTTACTGAACATACAAATATACATATCTAGTAGAGCAGATATACATATGTACATATGTGTAATTCATGGTACAATAAACAGGTGAGTTTTTCATGCAAAATGTAGAAACGCGTACATTTTGTTTACATTTAGAATTATCAAACTCGTCAAATTTGATACATCTATATTGAAGGGTGATGGACCTCAACAAATCACAAAATATACCCTAGGGTTGGTAAAAGGAGGTCAGTAAACCAGCAGATGCGAGATTTAATCTCGATGTTGTACGAAAAAGTAAAGACTGATACCCGTCCAAAAGCTATAAGTGTAGCCTCGCAGACTACTCCAAAAGCTTCCACGAGCAAGCCGCAGCACAGAGAAAGGAGAGAAAATGAAATGCAGCATGGTAAAGTAGTGGAAGCCGGATATGAGAGAAAATCAAATGGCCCACATGAAGTAACAAAAATGGCTGAAGAACCCCAGTGGAAGACAGTACAGTCTAAAAGAGAGCCTAAAAAAGCAGTACGCCCGGACGCACTGATTATTAAAAGTATATGCGGGGGATCATATGCAGACGTGCTAAAGATAGTCAAAAGCGACCCACAGCTTAAGCATGTTGGTGGTATGATAACCAAAGTCCGAAAGACGGCTAGCGGGGACCTTATACTGCAATTAGCTAAACCCACCGACACGCACACTAACGAGGTACAAAGTGCGGTTAAATCCGCGCTAGGTGAAAAGACCTCGGTGCAAACACTAACAGCAGAAACGGCGATTGAAATAAGAGACTTGGACGAACTTACAAGTAAAAAAGAGTTGTGTACCGCCTTGGAGCAAGAGTTTGAAAGGATACAGTTTGCCGAAACTTTCGTGAAGTCACTGAGGGGTGCCTACTGCGGAACTAAAACCGCCTATTTGGTCCCCGTTCCAGTAACAAACAAACTGCTAGCAGCCGGTAAATTGCGAATCGGATGGGTAAAAAAAAAACCCTAGGGTTGCATTTTCTTTAACGCTGCTACCTGTTTAATGTGCCTTGGTGTGATTGTACTTAAATTATAATTTACTGCATTTTTTTTTGTTGATAAAAATACCAATAAATTCATACATGATTTACAGCAAATTGTGCTTTTTTGTTAAATTAATGTTATTTTGTGATCGAGGCAATGGCAAACCGCCGAGGGTATTTCTGCCATTAAAAAGCTTCTCATAAAATACATCTGCCGTTCGAAGTAAGCACAAAATTGTTGGTTACTCCATTTGTGTTATAAATGGTAGGAGAAGCTCGGCCAAACACTGAGCTATATAATGTCAAAGCGTCAAATTATTATTATAAATTTTATTTTTAATACCATATAATACAACGATTACAGACGTGTTAAATTTTTTCACAAATTAATATTTCCGAATCAAAAATTCCAAAATTTTGGGACGATCCGGGTATTTTGTTTTGAGATCTCGAAAATCCCGGGATCAATAAAATGCCAAAAATTAACATCCCAAATAGAAAAATTCAAATTTTTTTTGCATACATTCAATATACATACATATTTATTTTTGGTTACATTATGCTTCTTCAATTCTACAATGAAACGCTGCTATTCTCAGTGATATTTTTATTATGGGCATTGGTTTTCCATTTTTAATGTTTTCATTGCTACTTTGTTTTTGCGCGCTTGGCCCTACATCGATACATAAATGTTTGTTTACTGTAAATATAAATTTTGTATGTACTGAATGGCCTGAACGTTGTGCATGTGCGTGCGATTATCGAATATCAATTGGGAAATATCCGTTACGTGACTTGTGCATAACTTTCTATTGTTTCGGATGCAGTAGGTACTAGAGCTGGAGATTATCGTCACAACATTGCTTTATCTTGATTGCCATCATTTTTCTTCTTAAACTTTATTAAAATTCAGTATAAATTCTAGTTTGTGCCTACGTAAGATACATGTAAGTATATATGTATGTATTAAGCGCATATCACCTTTCACCATAGTACATGCATACATACATTTTATATGTGAATGCTTATAATACATATAATGCATGAAACTACATAAATATACATATATGTATGTATTAGGAATGTCCCGAAATCCCAGTATCCCGGACTTTTTTAGCTCTCGAATATCCCGGGATCAGTCTATTCAAATCCCGGGTTTGTTGAAAACAATTAATTTAATAAAAATTTAAATTTATAAAACTTTTTTCATATGTTCATATGTATATTCCTTTCAAGGTCGAAACAAAGCATTATTTGTAACACTATTTGATAAAACAGCTCCGCCTCAAAGTTCAAATTTTCAAAAAGTCAAAGTTACTATTAAAGCTTAATGTGCTAGCAAAATGGACTTATTCAAATGTGGCATCGCTTGAAATTTTATGCTGAGGAAATAAATATTAAGAAATCTACTTTGAGTAATAAATTTTGTAATAAACTCGTTGCAAGGCTCAGGCAACGGATGAAAATTCTGTAAAATATGTACATTTTTTAATTAATCCAAAGAATATATGTATGTACATATATTATTTGAAGTTTCTAATTCTACTGCCATTATAATGGAGCTAGAGAATATCCTCCTTGGTTAGAAAACGAGCCTTACTATGAAAGCGATGTTAAAAATATTAACGAGGAGGTGTTTAAGGTTGATAAGGCAGTGAGTCTCAAAGATAAATTTCATCAAGTTTTAACGAGCGAGTGTCCAACAATAGAATGATATACAATTTATCAGAAGGTTTGATAAAAGAAATTGTTTTTTTTTTATAATGGGGGCAAAACAGCTTTTGTATGCAACAAATTTAAGTCCAGGTTGGAGGATAACACACTTAATGCTTTAATTTCTTTAAGATCGCTGCTGTACCAAATATGTACTCGTAAATTTATACTTGAAGAATACATTACTTTGTATGTTGGTTAAATGTTACCTTTATTTTTTTGTTTGTTATTGAAAAGACCAATAATTATATACATGAATTACAACAAAGTGTTCTTCTTTGTTATGTCATTTGCAAATTAAAAATTACAAAAAAAACTTTCTAAAATTTGGGATCCCGTTTTTAAAACTCGAGAATACGGATATCAATAAAATGTCAAATATTGAGATCCCTAGTATGTATGTACATATGTATATTCCGGAGTGCATATCTATATAATATTCTGTATGTATGTATGTATATGTATGTATGTACATACATATACATACATATATCTATGTATCTTTGTCTGCATATAGTTATATGTTTCGGTATTATATACTTAAGCACACCACTTTCATTTAAGCAAATATCCTTTTGTTTGTTGACTATAATTTTTCAAAACAAAATCTATGTACATACATATATAAGTATATATAAGTATGTACATATGTGTGTAAACGTTCATGCGTTCATTGCAAATTAAAAATTGATATGAAGTTTTCTTTACACGGTTTTTTGTATCTCTAAAGTATCCATTGCATTTACGTCTCTTTATTACTTTATTATCAAAATTTCCGCGCACGTACGTTTTTTTATTTCTACAAGATTTTTATGATGGTATATATAAGGAGCCATACAACATGTGCAGGTATGAATGCATGTTTGCTTTATGTAGATATTTTCTATATTCGCCTAATCTTTTTTTTTTGTTATTTTATTTGAGACTTTCACAGTAGCTGGCTAATCTGTACTTTCTTAGCAAACGCGACACACTTGTATGTGTATAATTTTTAAATACTAATTTTGTTTACATTTTTTTAATAAAGATGCAAGAATGATTAATTGGAAGATTGCGGCATTTTTACGTCATAGCGTATTGAATATGAGTAGAAAGCAAAATAAAATTGTGAATCGTTTATTTACGGGTTGTGTTCTGTGCATGTCAATATGAGAAGTTGTGATACTCCGGAGATTTTGACTAAGCACCATGGGTGTACGAGGTATGTAGGTTCAAATTGTTGTTGTTGTTGTTGTTGTGTTGGTACAAATGTCCCGAACATATGTATGTCCAGAGTTTCAAGTACAATGTACAAAAGGTTAGACGTGTTTTGTTGTGCTCGGCGATTTTCTATTATTATAAAAATGGACCAACGAATTTGCATTAAATTTTATGTGAAAATTTTTCACTGAAAAATGGAATCAAGTGCTCTAAAACACTCGAAATGCCGAAAGTGGCGTACGGTGGGTCTGCTATAAGTAGTTGATAAAATGATGAATAAATAGATATTTTTTCATAAAAATATAAAGCTAGCCGTCTTTTTAAACACATCTCGTATGTGCACAATCTTCCAATTGTGGATAAGGAACATATTATTAAAAAAATTTATTGTTTAAACATTTTAATATCGAAAAATAATGAAAATTCAATAATTTCATTATGTCAATATTACAATTCGCCACTGTATATGTTTTACTTTTTTGCAAGCCTCTTTACAGTTTGTTTAATTGTTTTGCACACGGATGTGAATTTCTGTTTATTTTCCCTTATGACTCTCTATTCTAGTATGCTAAATCGTCTCATAATATCAAAGAAAAACTTGTTGCTTAATAATAGTAAACGAAAAGTTGTTTAAATATAAATTGTAGACAGCAGTTTAATTAATAAATAAATAGCCAAAAAACTACAAAGAAATGTGTTGTGCTAGCCGTAATATCGATTTTTAGTTTGTTTACAAACCGCCAGAAATGTCAAAACCGACAAAACCAAAGTAACGGTATCCCGGAAAGCGCCAACTCTGGTTCGCTGTATCGTGAACGCAATTACATATATACCTCGGATGGGAAGAAGCAAAACGATTGATTAGCTACCTTCACACGGCAATACTTGTATACAACCGTTGTGCGATGCAAAAATATTCGATTCAAAATTAAGCACGCAAATACATTTGTTCCGACCATATGTATATATAATACTTATATATTGGCAGTAACCTACTATCTGCGCAATGTGTAAAAATTCAGCAATCAAAGGGAGATAGTTTTAGTAAATGTACGTTGTGCGCAATAACGATAGAATAAAAGATTGCGCCTTCCTGACGAAAAATGATGTAAAGCAAAATTGCAAACAAAAATGTGAGGTTAGGTTCTGCTAGGATTTGTAAATTTTTAAGCTTTTACCAATTTCGGGACTTTATGCAACATATTTTTATTCAAATAACTTCATTTGTGCTCTGTCTTTAATTGAATATCTTGAAGCAAACTGCAGTGCAGCATTAGGAGACACAAGAAGCCTAACTTGCAACCAAGTGCGCAGCTGCACCTTCACTTAATTTTTAGCAAGTTTCATAGTCCCGTATCATTGATAGACTTTGCGACTTAACACTTAACACTGCGCACTTCATGTTCAATAATTTTATTTTAAATAAAATCACTTTAAGTATTGAATTTAAGAACAAACAATTGTATGCTTACAAACATACAAACAAAACCAACCGCGTTTTGTGACGTAGCATAAACAGCTGATTCTGTCAAATTTGCTGAGAGCGAATAGCGGTTTGCGGAAGGCGCAACCTCTGTATTTTCTAAATCGTGGGTTGTGCGCATGCGCAGGTTTTACATGGATTAGTATCTGTGAATACATGTGACAAACACATACAAGCGAGATTGACATATCTGCAGTTGCGCAAAAAAATAAATTTGAAGAGGGTTGTTTCACTGTGGGGGGGCGAAAAGGGGGTCTTATACCCTTTTTTGACGAGGTTTACTCATACAAAACAAAGTGTGCTGATGACGTTTTAAAATTTTATTTCATAGCTCCTTGGACATCAAACAAAAACGATTTGATTTGCATTGATAAGCAATTTTTAATATGTGAAGGTTTAATTCATATGCATATTCATAAATTCCCATTTTCAGTGAGTAAAAATTTAATCATTGACTATTCAACTAAAATGACAAACTTATGTTGGGTTAACCTCACAACGGAAGTGATATTTTTACAATATTCGCAATGTCGTTCATTTGGAATTTGTTTGTTAATTTTTTTGATGAAGTTTTCTAATTTTTGCACGTAATATATAATTTAAAAGCATATGGTTTTTGTCAAATGAACTATAATTTAAAAAAAAAAATTAATAAACGAAAAATTTTGAAACGATAAAAACAATTTAGAGTTCGACAACTAATTTTTGGCTACGCCACTGGATTTTCTTTTGAATTCAAGTGTCATTTTTGATTTACGTTAACTCGGGTTTCCTTCTCTAATTTTATATATCTGTAGTATAATGTTTGCTGAATGCACTTGTTCATACTGCCAATATATTAGTATTATACGGTTCCGACAGTAAAAAAAATCAGCGAATTTTGAAAGCCGTCAAATATGAATGATTAACATAAATTATTTACCAAGCTCACACTTTTTGCCTCGTTACTCATGTTTGGATACAAGAAAGGTCGTGTGAAGGCGGCTTATTGCATGAAAAGGCTACAAGTACGTCATTGAATAGGTAGATGCTGTCAAATCGACAAAGAGCGGACTAGCGGTCGATTGATTGAAATATAGTGATTTTCATTTTTTGTAGCATTTCTCCGAAAATTGTTTTTTGCCCATGCATACATATGATATGTAAATTACTAGGCACATTTTCGCAATTTCTCAAAAATTCAAAATCCCCCAAACATTCGACAAACCCCCACTTCCCTCCACAATATACACACACGCACAAGTATAATTTTTCTAAGGATAATTTTAATAAGGCAGTCATTGAACCACCTCCATTACACATTTGTATGTACATAACTACATTATGTACTATGTAAAATAGATACATTTAACTCACCTCATGACCATATTGTGCTAACGCCTCCTTCACTGATATCATGTTAGCCGACGTTAGTAAACTCTGTATATCAGCACCTGTGTAGTTTTGGGTACGCGATGCAAAGTAATCGAAATCGACTGAGTCATCGAGATTTAGCGACGCTGACAAGGCTTCGAAAATGCGCACTCGTGCCACAGCATCGGGCAGAGTACATTCAACTAAGCGGTCAATTCGTCCTGAGCGCAATAACGCTGGATCTAGCAACTCGGGCCGAGATGTGGCCGCAATTACTACAACTCCTTGTAAGCCCTCAACGCCATCCAGTTCGGTCAGCAGCTGATTTACTACACGATCTGTAACGCCGGTTGAATCGTGGCCACGCTTTGGTGCTAAGCTATCGAACTCGTCAAAAAACAGAACACAAGGTTTTGCACTGCGGGCACTGAAAATAAAATATTACAATACTGAATAATTGTATATAAAATACGTAATCAAAAAACAATGTAATTAAAACCCAAACTATACTCGTTTACAAAATTATATAAATACATACATTACAGAAGACTCTCGAAAAGTACGCATCTTTTTCGAGTTTACTTGGGCAGCAACTATTAAATTTACAGTCATCAATTATTTGGTTTGAGTCGTTAATACTAAATCCTAACGGCGGGGTTGCCTTAAGGGGGTCCGGCCATCTAGCGCGATCAAAAAATCGTTTTCTTTTTTGTTTTAAGAATATCTTTACGAGATTTCAGTGCTGAATTCCAAATATTGTGAGAGTTACAGCATTTTGAAGAAAAGAGTGTCAGGCAAGTACAAGTCGCAATGAACTTTGTAGCGCGTTTTCTCGAAACCATGTTTTTGAATCTTGCGCGCGTGATTTAAAAAATACTATCCAACAATTTAAGGCGATTCAAAGTTCATTTTGTAGCTTATGAAAATATTCTCTATGTGAAACTCGAATATTGAATAAATACTTTATTATATAATATTTTTATAACATAAATGACATAAAAAATTACGTTAAAAATCATATTTTGCCTTTGCAACGTGTAAAAAAATTTAAACCCCCAGTTATCTGAAGTTTTTAAGGTTCATAGACTCTGAATATGTATGTATATAAAAATAGGAAGAAACCTTGTATACATGTATGTTACTGACAAGAATTGTGAACGCTATCCCGCACGCAAACTGACAACTTTTGCAAGGAAATGATTTACGGCACCATGAATAACTCCGACCTTTTTTCAATAATTTGAAGCCCAAATTGCATCAATCCAAAAAATAGTTATATTTCATTTGAGTTTGAGCAACTTTGATCATACTATCAATACGATAGTTACACAAGTTGTGCCAACATATTATATCAATTTCAAGATTTGATGGCATCCCCAGCTTCCTCATATGTGGCAGAAGATCGCTCTTTGTTGACTGTCCTTTGATAATATGTATAGTGTGGCTCGAGGTCAAAAAATGCCCCTTGCAGTTATTAAAGTTTTATAAGGGAATGACTAAACGTAGTGGTTCTAAGCTCACAAGCAATCGCCACAAACACAGCTGAATAAAAAATTCCGGGGATTTTGTTCCCTTCTCCCATTGCTTGAACAAAATGGAGACAAATTTACTGGAAGTTTCTATTCAGAATTGGCTTGACATATGCTTGACCGAACTTTGGACATTTCAGCATAAAGATGCCTCGGGAGCCTCGGTGTGATGTCATATACCCCGGGCTTTGTAATGTTCGAAGAGTCCAGATCCCAGAGCACTGGCCATCGTGTGTTAACACTATTGGCCCATATCCAGTCCAACGATGACCGGCTGAACGCTCGAAAACCTTATTACCGCGAGAATGGAGTAGCAACTTGGAAGTATGACGAGTGCTCCCTCTCTCCTTTCCTAAGTAAGTACCATGTTCATTATATGGTTGATTCGATTTTGTGTAAGCGGCCGCTGTGTTCGGGTGTATAACGGTGCGTGTTAAAACTCGCTAGCCGCTAAGTCCGAGCATCAAATCTCAGACAGGGCAAGTAAAATTAAGTTTTTTCTAAAGGGTGTTTTTTTTACAGGTTTGTTTTTCGAATAGAGATAAAACTGGCATTTTGTGGTCAAATCTGGCAACTCTAATGTCATTTATGTTCAGTTTGGTTTGCCATTTCATCATGAACAGGTTGACAAAGGAACAACGCTTGCAAATCGTGCAAATTTATTTCGAAAATAATGGTTCAGTTCGCGAAGTTTACCGTGAGCTCCGTCCATTTTATGGTCGACATAATCGTCCATCAGAGCAATTAATTCGGTTAACCATGGATCGTTTTCGCACTACGTTTACTCTATGTGATAATACGCATCCGCAGAGACGTCGAACAGTGCGCACCGAAGAAACAATTGCCGCTGTAGATCCAGCTTGTGCAAGAATTAAAGCCGCGAGACCATGCAATGCGTCGTGATTTTGGTGTATGGGCCGAAAATGAGATTGATCTCGATGCTGATTTTCATCGCAAAATTTTGTTCAGTGATGAGGCTCATTTTTGGTTGAATGGCTACGTCAACAAGCAAAATTGCCGCATTTGGAGTGAAGAGAATCCACATGAGACCCTTGAAACGCCATTACATCCACAAAAACTGACTGTTTGGTGTGCTCTATGGGCTGGTGGAGTCATTGGGCCATACTTCTTCCGCAATAATGCTGGAGAGGCAGTTACCGTTAATGGAGACCGGTATAGAGCCATGATAACCGACTATTTTGTTCCCGAATTGGATGGCATGAATGTGGATGAGTTGTGGTTCCAACAAGACGGCGCTACATGCCACACAGCGCACGTCACAATCGATTTATTGAAGGAAACATTCGCTGAGCGCATAATTTCGCGGAATGGACCTGTCAATTGGCCACCAAGATCGTGTGATTTGACACCATTGGATTATTTTCTTTGGGGATATGTGAAGTCGCTCGTCTACACCAACAAACCAGAAACGTTAGGGGAATTGGAAGCCAACATTCGTGGCGTTATTGCCGACATACGGCCCCATATGCTCGAAAAAGTGGTTGAAAATTGGACCTGTAGAATTGGCTTTATTCGAGCCAGCCGCGGCGGCCACATGCCCGAAATCATATTTAAACATTAATGGCATAAAATTATCCTTCCAATAAAGCCAAATTGATGGACCTTAAAACGATTTTCTTGTGTTTTATTTCAATTCGAAGTTCTATACCCCTAAAAAAAACACCCGTTAATAGCAAACGCCACTCGTCAGACAGTAGCAAACCATCGAGAGTATTTCTGCCATCAAAAAACTTCTCAAAAATGATATCTGCCATTCGGAATCAGAATAAAACTATAGGTCTCTCCATTTTTGGTACAACAAACGAAACGCACACCACAAAGGGTAGGAGAAGCTCGGCCACACACTGAGCTCATCTGTCCATACAGCAGAAAAGAAAGTAAAGACCTGGAATAACTCAACCTCATTTCTCAAAAGGCACTATAAAGCACATACGAACCAAATTACGACACATAACGTTCCCGGCAGGACTGTATAACATTCCTCAGAGTTAGGCTGGGAACAACACTTTTCTCTACTAAGCACCTGTACACTAATCCCCACTACTCTCCTGTTCTTTCGGTTCCACAACGCATTCTGTAGAACACATTGTATTACAATGCCCTTCCTCAAAGTCTGAACAATAAATTCACAAGCTTATGGATCGCGCAAAAATAGACAACATCGTAGAAATGAAAAATTCTTATCCATTCACAACTTAATACGAGATACTTAACCACAAATATTATACTGGTGCACACTGTCGTCGTCGCCCGGCCATGGCTGTATCACAAATATTAAGTAACCATCTGGGATACACGAAAAAATCTGCTCGATGAGTCCCACGAATTTTTAATGAGGCCCAAAAAGAGGCTCGTTTGCATTTTGCAAAATTTTCCTCAAATAAATTCGAAAATGAGCAATTTAGCAAATTTAGTAAGGTCGTTAATGGTGACCGAATCTTGGTTCTATAAGAACGATCCGGAAACCAAACAATAGTCCAGTATGGATCCCAGCTGGAGCAAACCCACCCATAGCAACAAAAGTAAAGATGTCAGTTTACTTCAACCGATCAATAACCGTAGCTGCTATTGCTTTGGAAAAGGGTCAAACAGTAACTGCAACATGGTTAACCGAAGACTGCTAACCAAAAGTTTCCAAAAGTTTGTTGGAGAACAGGAAAAAGTGATTGTGTATGAGATGCGATTATGTAGAGAAGATAAAAATGGAAATATGCGGCACTGAAAATAAAATATTACAATACTGAATAATTGTATATAAAATACGTAATCAAAAAACAATGTAATTAAAACCCAAACTATACTCGTTTACAAAATTATATAAATACATACATTACAGAAGACTCTCGAAAAGTACGCATCTTTTTCGAGTTTACTTGGGCAGCAACTATTAAATTTACAGTCATCAATTATTTGGTTTGAGTCGTTAATACTAAATCCTAACGGCGGGGTTGCCTTAAGGGGGTCCGGCCATCTAGCGCGATCAAAAAATCGTTTTCTTTTTTGTTTTAAGAATATCTTTACGAGATTTCAGTGCTGAATTCCAAATATTGTGAGAGTTACAGCATTTTGAAGAAAAGAGTGTCAGGCAAGTACAAGTCGCAATGAACTTTGTAGCGCGTTTTCTCGAAACCATGTTTTTGAATCTTGCGCGCGTGATTTAAAAAATACTATCCAACAATTTAAGGCGATTCAAAGTTCATTTTGTAGCTTATGAAAATATTCTCTATGTGAAACTCGAATATTGAATAAATACTTTATTATATAATATTTTTATAACATAAATGACATAAAAAATTACGTTAAAAATCATATTTTGCCTTTGCAACGTGTAAAAAAATTTAAACCCCCAGTTATCTGAAGTTTTTAAGGTTCATAGACTCTGAATATGTAAGTTAATATATTCGCTAGCGCCCAGTCTGCATAATTCCCACCGCCAACCATTACACGTGCGCTGCGTCAGCAGAATCTTATTTCACCACATACTGCAATTGGGCCATTGCATAACCAATGCTACACCTGTGGGAAACCAAGGCCACGGTCGTTACCGGCGGATATGCTTACGCAAGCATTTCATAACACAGTGAAATGCCCGTGGGAAACCAACGCCACAGCCAGCACCAATGAACATCGTTACGCAAGGGCTGCGTCGCTGCTGCTACACCGAGGCCTGGTGATCGACGCGGTTGCAGTTGAGTGGGTAGTTGCATAGGGGTGCTAGTAGTGTCAAGACATACTTAGAATATTTAGTTAACCGTAACTTAAGTCGTAATATTAAAGTGATTAAATAAAGTTATTTGTAACGTTTATAACCCTTGTGTTTGAGTTTAGGGCGAGTTGGCCCTTCTATTTTTTTAAGTGTAAGGATCAAAGATCCTTTAACTGGCGCCCGAGCAGGGACCAGTAGTGAAAGCAAAAAATTTTTTTATGTGTGAAGCTAAAAATATAAAAGCCTAGAAGCTTATATTAAGAAAGAGTAATAACTCTAAAATAAGGAAACAAGTGAAAGCAGTGGAAAAAAATTTGTTTGCGTGAAAGCTAACAATATAAAAGCATAGAAGCTTATAGCAAGGAAGGAGAAAAAACAAAAAAGTGAAAGTGAATACAAAGGACGTATTAGATGTTTAAACTATTATAGTAAGTAAAACGTATTTCGATATTCCTTTTTATTCCTTCTCCACAGATAACTATGGATTCGTTGCAAGCCACTGTGACGAACTTGGCTGGTGCCGTCAATGCACTCCTCGAGAAAATGAACTCCATGGAGAGGCGGGTCTCTTCCTTTGACTCTCTGCAGTCTCGGCTTGTCCACCTCGAGGGCGGGGCAGCAATGAATGTGCCGGAAGAACCGGAGGTGCAACCCAGACCTCCTACTACAGAAGCTGATCTGAAGGAGATCTGTAGGCTTCCTGACTCGGTAAAGGAGTTGCAGGCCTTCGACGGCAACCCCGTAAGGTACGTGTCATGGGTGCACTCAGTGGAGAGCATCCTATCAGATTTTAGGGTAGTTAAGGATAAGCCGATTTATCGTGCTATCCTTCAACACATTCGTCAAAAGGTACGTGGAGGAGCCGATGCTGCTCTAATATCCTACAATATTTTCGACACAAACTGGGCCGAAATCAAGGAGTGTTTATCACTCCACTACGCGGATAAACGCGATATCCGTACGTTAGAGTACCAACTCCACCAACTGTCACAAAGGGATTCACGGCTCGACGAATTTTATGCCGCCGTGAACCACCAATTTTCGTTGATTATCAACAAAATCAAAACGGAGTCCTACTCCGAGGAGACAACCAAGGTCCTGATTGATACTTATAGAAACCGTGCCTTAGACGTCTTCATACGTGGCTTGAATGGGGAGCTTGCGAAAATGCTTCTCATTCAACGCCCTAAAACCTTACCGGAGGCATACTCTGCGTGCCTCGAAATACAAAATACAAACTTCCGAAATTTAACTATCCACACTGCGCGTGCCAATAACCGTGTTGTCGCTCCAACAAATACAATCCCGGGTAGGATGCATGGCTTCAGTACCGACAGGGCTCCTCCACTTCCACCTAGAACGACCTGGCGTCCTCACGAGCGTCGACCTCCGTTCGAAAAACGGCAGGTTGCCCCAAAGCAAGACCAACCACCTGTTGAAAAGATGGACGTTGACCAGTCCGTGCAAAGTAAACGCGTTAATTATATGAATCGGCCAAATCCCTTCAAGCGTGGTGCTAAGTCCGAGAACCTTCCTCGTAAGCAACAGAGATTGTACCACGTTACTACAGATGACACCGAACAGAGGGACGACTACTCCGCTACTGCTGAGGAAGAGGATTTTCTATCCAACGGCCATCTAGCGTACCATACGTAGAATACAGGCTGCCGGACGGGCGCACGTTAGATTTCCTGGTGGACACTGGTGCGAATAAGAATTTTATAAAAGCAACGGTGGTCAAGCAGGGCAAACCAGTAAGTAAGTCCTTTAGTGTAAGATCAGCTGGGGGTTGTATAGACATAAATGAAAAAACATCATTAAAGTTTTTCAACAATATCGGTATCGATTCTGAAGTAACGTTCTTCGTCCTACCTGGACTACGCACATTTGACGGAATCATTGGCGACGATACCCTTAAGGATATAGGTGCAGTAGTGGATAGGAAAAATAATTTACTAGAAATTAATAAATGCAAAATACCGCTTAAAGCACGGATATCTAGTGAGGTAAACTATGCGATATCCAAGGATCTTCCACGCGAAACTGTAGAAAAGGTAAATGAACTAATTGAAAGCTATAGTGAACTATTCCTGCCTATAAATGGGAGCGAATTGGTAGATACCAGTGTGCGTGCAGAGATAAGGACCTCGACATCCGACCCTATTTACAGTAAGAGCTATCCTTATCCTTCGTGCATGAGAGAAGAGGTTGAGAGACAGGTACAGGAACTGCTCGAAGAAGGAGTTATCCGGCCATCAAAAAGCCCCTATAACTCCCCAATTTGGGTGGTTCCGAAAAAGCCTAAACCAAACGGCGAGAAACAATTCCGCATGGTTATAGACTATAAAAGATTGAACGCCGTTACCATTGCAGATACCTACCCGATTCCTGATATAAATGCAACCTTATGTAGCCTAGGTCAATCTAAATACTATACAACTATTGACCTGACATCAGGTTTCCATCAGATACCTATGAAGGAATCTGATATTCCCAAGACAGCGTTTTCTACGATGAATGGGAAATACGAGTTCTTACGGCTACCCTTCGGGTTGAAAAACGCTCCGGCAATCTTCCAGCGAATGATCGACGATGTGCTCAAGCAATATATTGGTAAGATTTGCTATGTGTACATCGACGATATCATTGTGTTCGGAAAGGACGCAGATGACCATTTACAAAATATAGAGAAGGTATTCTCAAGATTGCTTGAAGTGAACCTGAGGGTGAACCTGGAGAAAACGTGTTTCCTCGAAACTGAAGTCGAATTCCTTGGCTACATCATCACCCCCGACGGCGTTCGCCCTGACCCAAAAAAAGTTGAAGCCATGAATCTAATCCTGCCTCCACAGAACCTGAAGGACCTTAAAAGCTTCCTGGGTATGACTTCGTATTACCGGAAGTTTATTCGTGACTACGCAAAAATCGCGAAGCCATTGACCAATCTGACGCGTGGGGAAAATGCGCAGGTCAAGGCTAGGGTTTCAAGGAGGGTGGAAATTAAGCTCGATAGTGAGGCATTACAAGCCTTTGTCGATTTAAAACGATTGCTCACTTCCGCCGATGTCCTAGCCTTCCCCGCCTTTGAAAAACCGTTTAATCTAACTACCGATGCGTCAAATTATGCTATAGGAGCAGTGCTATCGCAGGGGGATATCGGTAAGGACAAACCAATTGCATACATCTCTCGTTCTCTAAACAAGACCGAGGAAAACTACGCTACAAATGAAAAGGAGATGCTTGCTATTGTGTGGGCATTAGATAATTTGAGGTCCTATTTGTATGGTGCGAAAAAAATAAAAATTTACACCGATCATCAACCACTTACCTTTTCTTTAAGCTGTCGCAACTACAACGCGAAATTAAAGCGCTGGAAGGCGCGAATCGAGGAATATAATTGCGAGATCATCTACAAACCAGGAAAAGCTAACGTTGTTGCCGACGCACTCTCCCGTCTCAAAACTGAAATTAACGCTTTATCTGATTCTGTTATACCTGAACCTCCCGCTAGCAACATAGGAAATCCTGACGAAGGAGCCCCATCCGAAGCCACGATGCACTCCGCTGGACAGGACAGTTCTGATCTTATACCCCACGTGGAGGCTCCTATAAATGTCTTTCGAAATCAGGTAATATTTAGAGTAGGCCAGGAATCCCGATGTCACGAACAGCCTCATCCTGGTTACGCCAGACACTACATATCACTACCCGCTTTTGACAGTACGACCCTCATCCCCATACTAAAGGAAATCCTCAAACCTAACTTGATTAATGGAATAAAAATTCCTGAGGAATACCTTTGGTTATTGCAGAATATCTACGCTAATCACTTCCACAGGTATAAGATTAGAATTACGCAACGAGTAGTGGAAGATGTAACTATAGTTGACAGAGTTTTTAATATAATAGAACAGGAGCATCGTCGAGCCCACAGGAATCCTAGGGAAAATAGGGAACAAATTCTCGAAAAATATTACTTTCCAGGTATGGCTAAGCAAATCAGAGACTATGTTGCCCAGTGCGATGTCTGCAAATTAAACAAATACGACAGACACCCTGCGAAGCCACATATCCAACCAACACCGATCCCTAATTATCCTTGTGAAATTTTACATATTGACCTTTTCGAAATAGAAAAACAGAAATTTTTGAGCTGTATAGACAAATTTTCCAAATTTGCGAAACTGTTTCCCATAAAAAATAAATCGTCCATTTATCTTCGCAGGAAGCTAACGGATGTCCTGCACTACTTTTCTGTGCCAAGGATACTTGTCATGGACAACGAGCGAGGATTCCTAACCCCGCTCGTACTGAATTACATCAGGTCTCTAGGCGTAGAAATCTACCAAACCCCAACGCAACGAAGCGAAGCAAATGGACAGGTTGAGCGGCTTCATTCAACCATAATTGAAATTTACCGCTGCATCACTGGCGAATTTGCAAGGTTATCCCCGAAAGAGCGAGTGTCTATAGCTGTAGATAGGTATAACAACACCATACACTCCACTACAAAAAAGAAACCGGTGGATATATTCTTGAATAGGACAGCCAGGATTAATTACCAAAATTTGACAGACTTTAGGGATCAAACCCATGAAAATATCAAGGCCTTGCTGTTACATGAACAAGAATCCAGAAATGCAAGGATAAACGAAAAACGATTGCCACCACGGGAATTTAATAACGGCGATACGCTGTTTATAGCCAACAAACAAATAAAATCAAAACAAAAACCTTTATTTAAAAAGGAAACCGTCGCAGAGAATAGAAATGCGACCATACTAACCGAGAGTGGGAAGAAATTCCACAAATCGGACGTAAAAAATGTGTAAGAGACACATGATAACATTGGTCAAAAGGTAAAAATAGTGAAGATTCTTCAGACCCGGCGGTCCGGGATACAAACGTATGTTTGTAATGATGGGGTCAGGGTGGTTCAATTCCACGCAGCCTAGTGGTCTGGGCTGACCCAATCGAAGTGGTTCAACTCCTCCACGAGAATCTATCGCTTATTTGCGTGAAGTCACCTGTGCCATGAGTAGGTCATTTGCAATTATAAACGCTTATGACTAAAAGGGATCCACACGGGCCTTCCATAGTCAATAATACCTATAGGCCAATGCAAATGCTAAAATCCAACCAGAACTAAACAAGCAATTTGCGAAATGCAATTGACTAGTGCACAATAATGCACGCGAGAAAAGCGTCAAAACGCATATACTTACGAAAAAAAATAAAATCATGCAAAAAAGCGCACAAAAAGCGCACAAAAAGCGCACAAAAGATGCCAAAATGGTAACAAAAATACTTACAAATTTAAACAAAGTAATGAACAAATGATAGAAAAATAGAAGTTGATACTTTCTTTTTCTATAATTTCCCATTTTTTGTTTAAGTCTAAAATAAAAATACAAAAAATTATAAAAAAAAGTATACAATACTAACGCAGTAACATTTTCACATAACAATACTAATCACTAATTTAATCCACTAACTTTTAACAAACCATTGCCTCACTACTGGGTTCCCAAACCAAAAAATATAATCAAAACAAAATCTAAATTCTATCAACATTTACTAACCACTATGCAACTCACAGTTAGGATAAGAAAATATAGACATAAGTATACAATCTAGCTCTTAAGAACTATTAAGAAATACACATGCTTATTTAGTAATAGAATAATATTAGCAATAGAAATAGAATATATTAGTTTATAATAAATTTAGAACCAATTTAGAATAAAAATGTAAATTTTTTTTTAATTTTTAATACTTTTGTTCTAATTAAATTGGTACAACTATGTTAATAGATTTAGGGGGAACATTATCATAATTAGTCTAATACGTTATTTTAATTCATAGCATCAGCTTTTGCGCAATAGCGCACTCCTATGACTTATTTAAAATAGATGCACCACTAGCAACTATCCGAGACGGGTATGGATGGATTATTGATGGACATTTTAAGCTAATCCACGCTGTAAACCTGGAGCGTTACGAAATGGCCACAAACCGACTAGAGGAAGCACTATCCAGTAGAAACGAATCACCTGCAGTTTATGAAGTACTCTCATTCCAGTTGAGCAGAATCCGTACACATCTGGGCGAATTGAAAGGGTACGAATCATCTAGACCCAAACGATCGATAAACTGGATTGGTTCGGCTTGGAAATGGATTGCTGGCTCACCCGACGCAACCGATTGGGATGCAGTTCTTCAAAATGAAGATGCCCTGAACCAAAACAACAATCAGCAATATAAGGTAAATGCTGCAATTTTCAAAAAAACTGATGAATTATTGCAGAAGCTCAATGGCATTGTGACCGCCACCAACGATATCATGCACGAGAAGAACCTTGAAAGGATTTCTCAGGAAATCCAGCACAAGATCATCCTTCTGAGGGAAGATGTCAACGAGCTGATCCGCGCATGTCAGATGGCCAAAGCTGGCGTGGTCAACACCAATCTTTTGAGTAAGGAAGAGGTCAACCAGCTTGTCAGCGAGATAGACATACTCCCATATAGTAATGCTATTGAAGCAATTGAGTATAGCAAACCTTCGATATACACCAACGGTACGCTATTATTGTACGTGTTATCCGTGCCTAAGGTGACTGAAGAAAGGTTTAATCACCTAATTGCAAGAGCTAACATCCAAGAAGGCCACCGAGTGGAGTTGGCATACACAACGATTTTGATTAACAAGCGCGAGACATATGGTATAAGAAAGGATTGCCTGCGGCTAACCTCTGCAATGGTCTGCGAACGAAAATCCTTGGATTTGTTACCAGAGACTGGTTGCATTGCACGTCTCCTCAAGGGAGGACATGCCAGTTGCAGTTACCTGACCTACAACGAATCTAACGTCGAACTGATCAAGGAAGACACAATTTTCCTCGACAATTTCAGCGGAAGCATAGGATCAGGTAAACCCGCAATCAGTTTAAATGGTTCTTATATTCTACAGATGGACAATGAGACTGTGACCATCAACAACCAGAGCTATTCGAGCACAAGCATCTCAGGAGCTCAAGTTCTCCTACCAGTTTTGACCAGCATAACCAACCGAAGCATGGCGCTGAACCTTAACCTCGTACACGAGATGGCGGTTGACAACATCAAATTACTGGGTTACCTCAAGGAAAAAACGAATTGGTTTACCATTATCGAATCCCTGGGACTAGTCGCTCTATTGCTGATGATTTGGTACATTTGGCGCAAAATCACCGCAAAGATTAACTTACCTGAGCTGAAGTTATCCTTACCGGCCAGGCGTAATAGTATCCAACGTAGGAAGCGCTCTTCCTTGCCGCATGATCTGCGGGACGCAGATTTTTGATGGGGGAGGAGTTAATATATTCGCTAGCGCCCAGTCTGCATAATTCCCACCGCCAACCATTACACGTGCGCTGCGTCAGCAGAATCTTATTTCACCACATACTGCAATTGGGCCATTGCATAACCAATGCTACACCTGTGGGAAACCAAGGCCACGGTCGTTACCGGCGGATATGCTTACGCAAGCATTTCATAACACAGTGAAATGCCCGTGGGAAACCAACGCCACAGCCAGCACCAATGAACATCGTTACGCAAGGGCTGCGTCGCTGCTGCTACACCGAGGCCTGGTGATCGACGCGGTTGCAGTTGAGTGGGTAGTTGCATAGGGGTGCTAGTAGTGTCAAGACATACTTAGAATATTTAGTTAACCGTAACTTAAGTCGTAATATTAAAGTGATTAAATAAAGTTATTTGTAACGTTTATAACCCTTGTGTTTGAGTTTAGGGCGAGTTGGCCCTTCTATTTTTTTAAGTGTAAGGATCAAAGATCCTTTAACTTGTATGTATATAAAAATAGGAAGAAACCTTGTATACATGTATGTTACTGACAAGAATTGTGAACGCTATCCCGCACGCAAACTGACAACTTTTGCAAGGAAATGATTTACGGCACCATGAATAACTCCGACCTTTTTTCAATAATTTGAAGCCCAAATTGCATCAATCCAAAAAATAGTTATATTTCATTTGAGTTTGAGCAACTTTGATCATACTATCAATACGATAGTTACACAAGTTGTGCCAACATATTATATCAATTTCAAGATTTGATGGCATCCCCAGCTTCCTCATATGTGGCAGAAGATCGCTCTTTGTTGACTGTCCTTTGATAATATGTATAGTGTGGCTCGAGGTCAAAAAATGCCCCTTGCAGTTATTAAAGTTTTATAAGGGAATGACTAAACGTAGTGGTTCTAAGCTCACAAGCAATCGCCACAAACACAGCTGAATAAAAAATTCCGGGGATTTTGTTCCCTTCTCCCATTGCTTGAACAAAATGGAGACAAATTTACTGGAAGTTTCTATTCAGAATTGGCTTGACATATGCTTGACCGAACTTTGGACATTTCAGCATAAAGATGCCTCGGGAGCCTCGGTGTGATGTCATATACCCCGGGCTTTGTAATGTTCGAAGAGTCCAGATCCCAGAGCACTGGCCATCGTGTGTTAACACTATTGGCCCATATCCAGTCCAACGATGACCGGCTGAACGCTCGAAAACCTTATTACCGCGAGAATGGAGTAGCAACTTGGAAGTATGACGAGTGCTCCCTCTCTCCTTTCCTAAGTAAGTACCATGTTCATTATATGGTTGATTCGATTTTGTGTAAGCGGCCGCTGTGTTCGGGTGTATAACGGTGCGTGTTAAAACTCGCTAGCCGCTAAGTCCGAGCATCAAATCTCAGACAGGGCAAGTAAAATTAAGTTTTTTCTAAATAATAGCAAACGCCACTCGTCAGACAGTAGCAAACCATCGAGAGTATTTCTGCCATCAAAAAACTTCTCAAAAATGATATCTGCCATTCGGAATCAGAATAAAACTATAGGTCTCTCCATTTTTGGTACAACAAACGAAACGCACACCACAAAGGGTAGGAGAAGCTCGGCCACACACTGAGCTCATCTGTCCATACAGCAGAAAAGAAAGTAAAGACCTGGAATAACTCAACCTCATTTCTCAAAAGGCACTATAAAGCACATACGAACCAAATTACGACACATAACGTTCCCGGCAGGACTGTATAACATTCCTCAGAGTTAGGCTGGGAACAACACTTTTCTCTACTAAGCACCTGTACACTAATCCCCACTACTCTCCTGTTCTTTCGGTTCCACAACGCATTCTGTAGAACACATTGTATTACAATGCCCTTCCTCAAAGTCTGAACAACAAATTCACAAGCTTATGGATCGCGCAAAAATAGACAACATCGTAGAAATGAAAAATTCTTATCCATTCACAACTTAATACGAGATACTTAACCACAAATATTATACTGGTGCACACTGTCGTCGTCGCCCGGCCATGGCTGTATCACAAATATTAAGTAACCATCTGGGATACACGAAAAAATCTGCTCGATGAGTCCCACGAATTTTTAATGAGGCCCAAAAAGAGGCTCGTTTGCATTTTGCAAAATTTTCCTCAAATAAATTCGAAAATGAGCAATTTAGCAAATTTAGTAAGGTCGTTAATGGTGACCGAATCTTGGTTCTATAAGAACGATCCGGAAACCAAACAATAGTCCAGTATGGATCCCAGCTGGAGCAAACCCACCCATAGCAACAAAAGTAAAGATGTCAGTTTACTTCAACCGATCAATAACCGTAGCTGCTATTGCTTTGGAAAAGGGTCAAACAGTAACTGCAACATGGTTAACCGAAGACTGCTAACCAAAAGTTTCCAAAAGTTTGTTGGAGAACAGGAAAAAGTGATTGTGTATGAGATGCGATTATGTAGAGAAGATAAAAATGGAAATATGCGGATATTAATTTAAATGTCAATAAATTTAATGACATTACAATAAGGTTATTCCCGACACCAAGTTTATCAGATTATCCAAGTTTGTGTTTATTTTTTTTTTATTTGAAGCTGATAAAATAATAAACACAGAGCCAGATCATCCGATAACCACGATTGGGTGAACAACCCAAGTATTATCTTATATTTTTTTCTACTGAAGATACTTTCACTTTAATGTGAGACAATAATAATTGCTTGTGTAAATCAAATATTATAATGAAGGATCGCGCAAATTTATTAGGGCCGTTTTTACAATTCAATCTTAAGTCGAACTTAAGTTCTAGTTAAGACAAATCTTAGCTAAGACCAGTTTAAGATTCTGCACACATTTGCGTTTCACAATGGAAAATATTTAATGCAGAAATTTCGTTTGTTTTTTCATATTTTGAAATTTGTGCAAATAGAAAATAACTCATATAAACAGATTTGTGTGCGGTTCATTAAAAAAGTATTTTCAAGTTCATATATTACACAAATATATTTACTTAATTTAAACAAAATTTTAAATACGAAGAGAAGAAGCAATTTCGCTTGGAATTAGATTGACTTGTTGGGTAATCCAAATTTTGACACTGTCTTTTTTTTCTTTTTGTTATATAAATTTTCTCTCAACAATGCTATAGGGTGTGACGTAAATTCGTATGTTATGGCTCGTGAAATAGTAGGTTTGTCACAAATGTTAATAAAAAAAAACATTCTCTCCAGACACAACGCATGGTTCCTGAGACAAATTAAACTAGTTTATTTTTCTTTGGAAATAATAAAGGATACACATACATGATAGCCTTATGCTTTAATTCGATATTATCAATTTAAAGACATTCCAAGCATAATTAAAATAAAATCGGTCGCGAAAATCTTTCTCATCGACAATTGAAATTACTTAACTTCTCCTTAATACAATAATATTTATAATTTCCTCGTACTCTAAGTCAATGTCTTCATCGCTACTCCAATCAAATTCCATATTTCGAAAATTCTTTAGATTTTTTCAATTATTTCATTTAAGTCTTTACAATTTTATTTGACAAGCTGTTCGCAATGATAAGATCAGTTTAAGACGAGAAATTTGGCGACTTAAGTTCAACTTAAGTCGAGCTTAAGATTTGGTTGGTGAAACGCAAAATCTTAAACTACACGTAAGTTCGACTTAAAAATACATTGTAATACCGGCCCTTAGAGTTTGCACTCTCACATGTTAAGCGCTAATTTATATAAGTATGCTCGTTAAGGTTATATGCAAAATAAGTTAGTGCCGAACAGTGGCTATCAGCCAATATTTTTAATCAGCTCCGGTTAACCGCTATGACAATACGCCTTACGGTTAAAGTCATACGTAACAATAGTGGCTAACCGACAGTAATTTTAGACAGACATCGAACAAACGGCGCAATGTCTACAAGCGGTTAGCTACTTTCAGATGTTGCCTTTTTTTGTCGTAATATTTGCATTAGGTCACCTGCCGTCATGCAACCCCGAGAAAAGAAAATGCCATTTGTGTATTTTTATAAAAAAAAAAATGGGCGGAAAAACTACCCAGTTCTCTGTGCGCTTTAAGCTTTGAATAGTCCGCACATCTCCTTCCATAGCAGAGGCTTTCCGAGACTATCTAGTTGGTGGACTTTACGCCTCGGTTTGATTAAGGAACAGCTACTTTTATAATGACACTCAAGCTATGGAGTTAAGACTCCACACAGCCTTTTTTACATTTATCTGAATGTATGTGTCTATATCTATTATATTGGTTATGGCCAAATTTTTTGCAAAACAAATACAAATTACCGATTGAATAAATTGCGAACGTTCTCCTCACTTTGTCCAATATATTTAGCCAACAACTCAGGTCCTTTAACGGATATTGTGCGCAGATTCCATGAGCATGCAATTTTCGATACAAGGAACGTTTTTCCAGTACCAGGTGGACCATAGAGTAACACTCCGGCTTGATTTCGTAGAGGCGATTGTTGAAAGATGCTTGGAAACTGTAAAATAGTAATTACACACAAATTCTTGGTTGCGAAAATTCTTGAACTTACTCTTGCCGGCCACATTAAAACCTCCTCCAACACCGAAATAACTGATTCCAAGCCAGGCACTTCTTCGACAGACAATTCCTCGAGATCACCGTCCCTGCCAAGTTTTTGATGATTTTCAATACCTTGCAGACAATACGAATTCGTGTTCGTTAGCGAATCGGTTAAAAGTTCATTTGTCAGTATAGGATGTGTTTTGCCTAAAAATATAGAATTATAACTTCTTAATTAGCATCAACATTGTTTGCATCTATGGTTTACTTACTTATTCTGTACGCATAAAATATAGAACGTTCAACCAATTGCACAAGATCTCCTTTGTTATAACCTTCGGTCAAATTTGCGAACTTTCTCAAATCTAACTTTTCCGATTCAATATGACTACACAGTTCTTGAAGTATAACTTCTCTTCCTTCCCGCTCTAAATTAGGCACTTTGATTACAGTTTGGAAGAGATGGCGTCCACGAGGGGAGTACAGACGTTTGTTTAGTGCTTGGAGCTCACTAACTGTAGCAATCACCGAAATAGGATTTGTACTCGTGTATTGTACAATTAATTGATGCACCGTATCTGCGATTCGATTGTAGTATTCGCTATCTGGTGTTGCTTGATCACCTACAGAATGCGCCAACACATCGAGATTTTCCAAGACGACAATTGAAGGCGCGTTTTGCAAACAGATAGTGAATATGCTACGTAAGTCTTTTTGTATCGATTCAGGCTGATGGAATAGAAAACAAGACGTTCATCTTTAAGTTAGTATTAATAGTGAAACTATACAGTCAAACCTTTCGTCCTTTACTCCGCGAGCAGTAGAATATATCAAAGAAACAAAAATAAGGTTTCTTCGATAACTCATCCAATATTCTTTCTACTAGCACAGTTTTGCCCGTACCAGATGCACCTATGTTATGAAAAAAATATGTGATTAAACCTCTTTCTGTAGGACTATAACTTGTCTTTTAATTAACCTGCTATGAGCACATTTCCTTGCCTAAGTACAGCATTCTTCGAATTTAAGCACAAATTCATTTTCAACTCGTCCACTAAATTGGCAACTATTTTATCATATGCTGGCAGTTTTATCAAATCCTTAACACTTAATGGTGATTCTATTTTCGGCTGCATTTCAACAGTCTCGTCGACTTTACGAATCAAATCCGCAGCGTAGATTTTAGACTCTTTTAAAAATTGCGAATCTATAACACAGTAGCGGAAATGTTCTGGCAATATACCAACTGTCACAATAAGATCCTCATCCAAACGTACTGTTTCGTCTTGATTTATGAGCATAGCTGATTTATTCGTCTTTTCAATAACGTAACGCTTAAAAGCGTTCTCAAGAACCTTGTAGTGTGTCTTCTTTTGAGCGAATAATTCAATTTTTTCTACGAAATTTACCACTGAGGCTTTAGGCTTTAGTACTACTTTCTCCATTTCCTTTAAATTCAATTTTTGCATAAGATTCATATTCACTTGAATGCTGGTGTGTGCGGTTCGCGGTAACTCATCATCTGCCAACAAACGAACTTTTACATAGTATTCCTGCTCACTGGGTGTTTTCATACAATATATGTTATTCAACTCCAAAAATTCGGGCCAATTACTTTTACTCAGAAATACATCCGAAATTTGCGTATTTTTTTGCCATTCACCACTAATTGCACGAAACTCAAATATATGAGTACTTTCACGTCGCAAATCCTTCTTCAAACGGATCATTTTATCGTTACGACTGGTTTTCGCCAACGACTCCGAACGTGTCAACTTTTTAATATTGCTTGCCGTGGTGGAACGAGCCAAGTGGGACTCGCCATTTGCATCTGCTTGATTACGAATTTGAGCGCTGGTGCGACTACGCGTTAAGTGACTGGTAGTATTGACACTCGAATCGCTGGTATCCGAAGAAGTCTCATTGTTGTTTCCATTAGTAATGCCCTTGTACAAATTTGGTGCTATAATCAGTTCTGTGTTGTGGTCCATCCGGCCATACGATACAATTGGCCTCACTCGATCTTTAAATATTTCAAAAATTAAGTTTGAGTTTGCATACTTTTCAATTTAGCACTTTCGTTGAACTCACCTACTGTTAAAGCAACTTGCATTGATTTGTTTATCCATACTAAAAGAATTTGTGTGGAATTCACAATACGCGTTTGTTCAAGGACGGTATTTGAAATTGTTTCTCCACTTAGCTCCTACGGAAATATTTAAATTATGCAAGAAATAAAATAAAGTTTAGTTACTCAAAATAAACTACAAAAATAAATTGAAACTAAAAGAATATTAGTTTATATTAAACTAGGAAAATGAGAAAACGCATTTTTTTTTATTTATGAAAGATATTTCAAGAAAAATTATGCAATAAATATCAATAAAATACGTGCCAGTGATAATGTCAACACATAATGAAACATTGTTTTACCCCATAATATTTCGGCCTGGGGATTTCCCTTATTTAATTTAATACTGTTTCGATTATAAAAAATTGTAATTTCTTTTAATTTAAATTTGAAAATTTAAAAAGGCATTGATTTTACATAAATTATCTTAAAAATGTCTTAACAAGCTAATTTAATATAAGAAATCAAAATATTAAAATCATCCCCTTTGCTTTGGAACATAACTCTTGTTCTCTCAAAATAAATAAATACTAACATTTTATTTCAAACGAAGCATTTATAAGTGTCGCATGTGCGATAATGACAAACGGTCTCGCTAAAATAACATTTAATCGTATATAATCTAAGAAAGGTATGTATGTACATACATACATTTGTACATATGTACATAAATGCCTCAAAATTCAAATTTTAGAGTAAAACTACCTTTGTATGTACACAAGTAAATATGTATGTATATAGTAAAGCAAACAAGATTCATTCATAAAATATTTCCATGGACTAATCCAATTGCGGCCAACTCGTACGGTCACACTTGTGGCATTTTAGAGACAATACGATTTCTCTTTTCGCTCTGCACTATAAATAAATTTCACTCACAATTATTTCCCAGTCCTTGGCCGACACCGGTGTAACGAAAACACTTTTCAATGTCAAGACGTCAGCGATGAGCGAACACTTAACTAGATCGTTTTCACTCAAACCTTATGAATAAAAATTATTTTAGATATCATAATTATTATTAGAAAAATGAATAATTGAACTTTGATGAAATATGTCTGTTAAACATGTACATATGTATACATATGTACATTCACATGTATACATACATACACACATATGTATACATTTAGCTGAAAATGTATTTACGTCGATATTATTGTTTGTGTTGAAAAAACCTGGGCAGTGTAGGTTATCATCTTCAATACTTTCTAAGTTTAGATCTTTTAAAATCATTTTTTTTTAAATAGTTCACTTTAATGTATCCTAAAGGAATATGTATATGATGAATTTCATATCAAATCCAATATGCGTTGAACCCGACCCCCTCAGAATTTGATGAAAAAATTTTTTCCAAAATAAAATTTTAAACTGAGAAAACACTTCAAAGATCAAGCGATTTTGAAAAATAAAATTTTATTTTAGAAAGGTCTATTTAATATATATAACATATCTGAAAACTAAAATGGGGTGTTTTTTCTTTTTTTTTTTTAATTTATTTAAGTAAATGCATCTCTTGTTAACTTTTTTTATTTTGATATTATTGTGTGACAAAAAAAGGTACCTAGCTATACTTTGGAAGTTATACAGATTTTTTTTTATTCTAATAGAGTAAATGTAAGTGACTTCTTGAATCGAATTTTTTTCGTAATATTCCAACATCATCGTTCTAAGGTTCGTGAAATTATCGTAGCACCGACCACACATTGATACGCAACACTCGCTGTTTTCTATATTACCATTACAGACAACGAATTTAATAACATCTTTATAGTTTCTGAAATTATGTTGACCTTCCATCGATTTCAAACCCGATTTTTCGAACATCAGTTTTACATTCTGATGCAATGTGCACACACAAACATTTTGCTGGTTTCCAGCCCCAAGTTTGATACAATTCTCTGGTCGCAACATGGTAAATTTTGTAAATCCTAATTGAAGTGAAGGATTTTTTTTTCTAAATTCATAGTAATTTTAACGAAGCGAAGTTTCTCGCGTATGTTTCCTTGTCTTACTACAATTGAGTCCTGTGACCCAGGCATGATTCGTCTGATTTCATCATCTTCATAAAACAATTTTACTGTGTTTAAAGTTTGTTCAGGTAAACTACGTCTGTCCATGCTAAAGCGTTTGACGTCCGAAAACTTTGTTTTATTTTTTTGTATATCTTTGCTAATTTTTATCAATTTGTAAGATAAATCATGCCCAAAAATGTCTTTAATTTCCTTAGATGTCATGGTGTTTGGTAATAGAGATAATATTTTTTGTTTATCCAAATTATTTGAGCAGTTTTCGATTTGATATTTCATGTTCTCCAAAATTTGTTCGTAGTAAGCTTTGATCTTCTTTTGGTCTTCTGATAAAGTTGACAGTGAACCACCTCCAAGTGAATCCGAAATACCTTGCGCAAATTGCTGTGTTTTTTTTTTGCAGTATGAATCCCTTTCTAAATATTTTCGCTGCATTGGCGATGGATGGCTTGCAAGATGAGGAATAACATGCTTATTTATATTGTCGACGAGTTCGTTGCGTTCGAGTGATTTAGTATAGCTGCTGCATGTTGGAACTTCCTTATATTCTTGATACAATTCACCGCTAGCCAAGTCATGTAAATCCTCAATTTCCGTTTCAGTAGAACGCTGATTATCAGCAATCTTGATAGCATCCTTCAGTTTAAAGCGACAATTTTCGCAAATACGGCAACAATGAGTGTTGGAGACTGCTGGAAAATGCTCAGATATCACCGCTGCTTCGTTTAAGCTAATTTTTCGAAGTTTAGAGGAACATTTTGTTGATAGCTGCACACATCTGTATTTATTAGTTGATTCCATATCTATTTGTAATTTAAGGAGAAACTAAGCACGAAGTATAACAGCCGTTTAAACACAACTAAAATTTTTACTAGACGAAATTAACGTACGGTCGCTTTGAATTTGCAATGGCAACTGAAACGAATTCACAGAATATCGCTATGAAGCTAACAATCAGGTAGAAATAGAATTTACTTAGTCATTAAAAGTTTATTGTACTATCTAACCGATGGGTGTATGTTTATGTTGTCCAATAGATCCTAGGTACGTTTCGGCACTACTATGCATAGGATCTATTGTACAACATAAACATACACCCTTCGTTTAGATACTATTTCTACCTGACTGTTAGCTTCATAGCGATATTCTAGGAATCTGTTTCAGTTGTTGCGGTAAACAGCACAACAAACAGGTTCAAAAAATTATTTTCGCTACTGATTTCATGTGGTGGAAGGTTGATCCGCTGTATCCTTTGATGAGCGGTTAAATTTTTGTGTTACCAAGGTCATTAATTTTATTTTTTGGGAATGCCTGAAAATTTGACAACAAAAATTCTTGTTCGACTCTATTAGAATAAAAAAAAATCTGTATAACTTCCAAAGTATAGCTAGGTACCTTTTTTTGTCACACAATAATATCAAAATAAAAAAAGTTAACAAGAGATGCATTTACTTAACTAAATTAAAAAAAAAAAATAAAAAACACCCCATTTTAGTTTTCAGATATGTTATATACATACATATATTAAATAGACCTTTCTAAAATAAAATTTTATTTTTCAAAATCGCTTGATCTTTGAAGTGTTTTTTCAGTTTAAAATTTTATTTTGGAAAAAATTTTTTTTTCAGTGTACTAAAAAATTTTTTACAGTGTATTTTTTTGAAAGCTTATTTCAATACCTTTCTAATGGTATGAAGATCTTTCAAATCGGTAAAGCCATTCCGTAGTAATCACACTTTAAAAGTACCTATTATCGTAATTTTTTCGAATATTTTCGAATATTTCGATACCTTGCCACGCCCACAATTTTTCGAAAATCCATTTTCTAAAAATAAGGTTGTGTTTGGGTAGGTAAGATGTACCTCTATGCAAAAATTCATCAAATTCTGAGGGGGTCGGGTTGAAAATGTACGTTTTTTTCAGCCTTTGAAATGAAATTCATCACATATTGAATTATACCAACACATTGCAGCCATAAAATGTGAACTAAAACGGAGTTAACTGTCAAAAAGTTAGTTGAGGGCCTTTTCTTCACCGACTACTAATTTCTTTTGATGCCCTGGACCCAGAAAAGTTGAATACGATTATTTGTTGTAAGAAAGTTAAGTCTCTATATGTACTCAATCATTAAAGCCTATACGAAAGTGAGACTGTCACTTACAAAGCACATGCGCTCATTACAATAGTTTCTCTATTGGTTAATCCAGGCACGCTGACAAATGACTGTAAACCTGTCTGAAAATGCTAGGATTTAAATCCTTCACAATCTTAATGACTAACTCACCATATTTAACGACGCCACACATACTTCCACAACAGTCGGTTCTACGCTACCGAAGTGACTCGGATTTCATCCGACCAAGGACTGTTGTTTCGGCGACCTAACCCCACTTAGGCTGCCGGACACCCCCAATCTTATCTCCCCTTGGGTGCAATACCTTGCAGCAGGATTGCTACTCATACTTCTGGCCAGGGCGGGCATCGAGCCTAACCCTGGCCCAGAAACCTACTTCTGCTGCATCTGCCAGAGAAGGCTCCATCCGAATTCCACGTCGGTGAGGTGTAATTCGTGCAACGGATGGTGCCATCTTAAGGTCTGCTCAGGCCTTAAGAAAACTAGGGAGTGGTCCACATCCTATGTGGGCCAGTGTTGCTCGCGCACTCAAGCGCCCCAAGCCTCCACGGCATCCCCCCCTGCGCCCCCCGCGCCGGTGCCTCAGAGCACCCCTCCTGCCTCCACGGCCCCCCGGAGCTCACAGCAACACCAAACCTCCCCACCGCCCCCTCGCTCCACCACACGTGGGGCCAACCAGCAACTACTGGTTGCCCCCACCATCTGCTGTGTATGCCGGGCCAGAGTGCACCGGAATGCCTGCTCAGTCAGGTGTAATGCCTGCCAGGGCTGGTGCCACTTCCGGGCGTGCTCTGGCCTACGCACCACAAGGGACTGGTCCGCGAGCTTTACCGCCTCCTGCTGCCGCAACAACCCCCCGCCAGTGTCGCTCACGACACCGCCCACAACATCCACTGGGCCTTTACCACCACTGCGGGAAGCACAGCCGGGGCGGGCCGGCCCTCGGATCCAGTCCCTCACCCCCCTCAACGCGACAACCTTACCTAGACAGACGAGACTCCTACAGTTCAACTGCAACGGACTCTCGAGCAAGATCTCGGAGGTGGTTGCCTTCATGGCTCGGCACGGGCTGTTAATAGCTGCGGTCCAAGAAACGAAGCTACGTCGCAGCTCAACGTTAACGAACTGCGACGGTTACAACGTGCTTCGTAGAGATCGCGAGCGAGATAATGGTGGAGGCCTAGCCTTCATCCTACACAACACCGTGCAGTATCGTCTTATCGATGCAGACATCGACCCAAGGGACAGCACCTTAGAATGTCAAGGGATTGCTGTCCGGTCAGGCGATGTCGAGCTCGAAATATTCAACACATATATACCCCCTGTCTCCTGCTGCCACGCTGGATATCACCCTGACATAGGTGCGCTCCTCAGTGGTGAAAACCGTTTAGTAGTCGGAGACTTTAATGCGCACCACGATCTTTGGTTCTCAAGCCTATCAAATGATCGCAGGGGAAATATTTTGGCAGAGCAGATAGACGATTCGACATTCTGCACCATGAACGACGAAGCCCCCACCAGGATTGTGGGTAGTTGCAGCAGCTCGCCAGATCTAACAATAGCTAGCGCAGGTCTGATAAATAGCATAACGTGGCGACCTATGCTATCGCTTGCATCAGACCACCTACCCATAATCATCTCGATTGACAGACCTGCCAACTATGTTGCCTCAGACCGCCACACCTATGTCAACTTCAAAAAAGCTGACTGGGAGCGGTTTGAGGATTTCACTGAAGACGCCTTCAGTGCTCTCTCAACTCCAACCGACGTTCGCGTAGGTGAGCGCTTGTTCCGCAGGGTGGTGAAGTCCGCTGCAGCCCGTTTCATTCCGGCAGGGAGGATCCCTATGATCCGTCCTGACTTCCCGGGTGAAGCGGTGTCTCTAGCGGATGAACGCGACCACCTCCGGCAGGCGGACCCCGGTAATCCCCGTATTAGGCAACTAAACGGGGAGATCCAACGCCTGGTCAACGTTCACAAGCGGAACAAGTGGAGGGAGCACCTGAAGTCCTGCAACCTCGGTGCCGGAGTGGGCAAACTATGGTCGACCGTGAGGTCCCTGTCCAACCCGACGAGGCGTGATGATCGAACAGAAATCTCCTTTGGAGACCACGCCTCGTCGGACCCGAAGCGATGCACGAACTATTTTAGTCGACAATTCACATTGCATCCTTCGGCCGACAGAACCAAACGGTCAGTCACCAGAAGGCTGCGCAAGTCAACACCAAGCGCACCAATTGTCCTCTCTACCACTGAGGTGAAGGAAGCCATCGGGAAGGCGAAAGCCTCCAAATCCATTGGCCCAGACGGATTAAGCATGTTGATGCTGAAAAAATTGGGCACCGCGGGAGTAGCATATCTCACCAGGGTCCTCAATCTGTCGCTATCCACCACGGTCATTCCGGATATCTGGAAGACCAGTAGGGTGATACCACTGCTGAAACCAGGGAAACCGGCCGGCCAAGGCGAGTCCTATCGGCCGATCTCCCTGCTTTCTCCAGTGGTCAAGACACTTGAGGCCCTGCTGCTCCCGCATTTCAACCACCATCTCAGCCCGGCGAAGCATCAACACGGCTTCCGGAAAGTGCATAGCACCACAACGGCACTTAACGCTATAAACACTCAGGTTAATCGTGGTCTCAACGGCTATCGCCCCTGTGAGAGAACCGTCCTCGTGGCTTTGGACTTGTCGAAGGCCTTCGACACAGTCAGCCACTCCATCTTGTTGAAGGACGTGGAGGCCTCACCTCTCCCAGCGGCGTTGAAGCGATGGACCGCGAACTACCTGTGTGGTCGTCAAGCGTCGGTGTGCTACCGTGACTCAGTGTCAAAAGCGAGAAGAATCAAGCAGGGGGTACCACAGGGTGGCGTCCTATCCCCCCTATTATTCAACTTCTACATCTCGCGACTCCCCTCCCCGCCAGAGGGAGTCACACTGGTCTCGTACGCCGATGACTGCACGATAATGGCTACCGGCAATGGAATTGATGGCTTGTGTTCCAAAGTGAACAGCTACCTCCCAGACCTTGCTCACTACTTTACAGGACGGAATCTGACGCTGTCTCCTGCTAAGTCCACGGCGACCCTTATCACATCTTGGACGAAGGAGGTCGGGCTCACCCTCGACATCCACATCGAGGGGACCCCCATTCCGACGGTTAACCACCCGAAGATCCTGGGAGTCACCCTCGACAGCCTGGTCTCCTTCTCAGCGCATACAACCGCAATCGTCAATAAGGTACAGAGCCGCAACAAAGTCCTCAAGTCGCTCGCCGGCAGCACTTGGGGCAAAGACAAAGAAACGTTGTTGGCAACATACAAGGCGATTGGCCGGCCGGTTCTAAATTATGCCGCGCCAATCTGGTCGCCTGGAACTAGCAGGACTCAGTGGTTAAGACTGGAGACCTGTCAGAACGCCGCACTCAGGACAGTGACGGGATGTCTCCTGATGACGCCTGTGGATCACCTCTACCACGAGGCTAACGTGCTCCCAGTGCAAGAGCACAACATTATGCTCACAAAGCAGTTTCTACTGGGATGCCACCGTCCGGGGCACCCCAATAGAGACCTGCTCGCACTGGAGCCGGCACCCAGGCACATCAGGGGACATCTCTCACAACTGACGGACGAGGTCCAGACATACATACACCGACCGCTGGACCCAAGGACGTACCGACAGGCTCTGGACAGCATCCACAGGGAGTCGGTGTCCAAACACATCGACAGCCGCCCTGTGAGTGCAGTCCTGGGAGTCCAACCACCACCCATTGCAGCTGAGGAGCTCCAGCTGCCTCGTGAGACCCGCGTAACTCTGGCCCAGCTCAGATCTGGATATTGTAGCAGGTTAAACTCCTACTTATCCAGGATCAACCCCGACACCCCCAACACGTGCCCGGCATGTGAAGAGTCTCCGCACGACACCAATCACCTATTCACATGCCCGGCCAAACCTACTCAACTAACACCCCTCTCCCTATGGTCCGACCCTGTTGAAACAGCTCGTTTCCTGGACCTTTCGTTAGTTGAGCTTGACGATAACGATTGAGGGAGTCCGCCAACCCAGTGGGGTGTAGCTAGCCGCTACAACAACAACAACAACAACGCCACACATACATATGCTCATGTAATTTTGTGGCAAGTTCTATCGGCTAATTTTACACTCAGAAATCTAATTAGAACGAATTTGATTCGGATATCAATCAACGAATGCCGAATTCGTTCCAGTATGGTGAAAAACCGAAATATTTTGTTTTGCGTTCCTACTTTAACTACTAACTCATCACACCGGGTTTCACCACACTTAAACACCCCACGACTGAAACTACACCACTTCAACTTATCTTACCTATTCTTGCAAGACGAAACCCACCACACATCAATTATCTTTACCTTAGCCAAGAAACGTAAATAACAAAGTAGTTGCAAGGGGTTTCGTTCGCCGTGGCAATGTTTATCATCGTATTTCAATACACCGATATCCAATTAGATCGAATAAGATTCTGATACAAATCAACGAATATCAAATTCGTTCCTGCCGAGCTATTTTGCTAGCGGAACAGAAGGAAACTTGCACCATCTTTGTAATATATGTACGTTCTTTGCCTTAACACACTTGACATCATCTCCCTTCACTCATTTCACGACTCAACTCCTTCTATAGCTCAGTACACTTAACTTCACCTCATCTCACCACAGCGCCAGCTAAGCGAAGCAATTACGAACCTAATAAATTTCATTATCTTCTTTTATATGATGTTAATTTAATTATATCGTAACCACGAATGCATAGAGCGGATACAAAAATTTGACAAACTTCAATTCCATATTGCTTCCCAGGCAAACTTTTTTATGAGTTTTAGATGTTTAATTTAACGTTAAAAAAAGAACAACAATAAATACTTCAATATTTAAAAACCAGTACAACAAATGTACTAACAACAAAAAAATTAATCTGGAATGAAACTAGAAGTAATTTTTTATTTTTTTTTATAAATTGCATGGCCCAGTAAAGTAACGTAATAATCGCACTTTCACTGCAACAATTCAAAAGAAAATAAGGGGGTTTATTATATGTATGTGGGCAACATATGTGATACCGGCAGCATGTACTACGAGGATTGATATGTGGTGCAATGGCGAATCGTCGATAAATAAGATTTTCTAAATAAATTGTATATTTAATTTATTACCGATTTCTTTTGCTACCCTGGCATTGATCCCAATTTCAGTATCTTTGACTGCGCCCGCATGTGGCGCCCACGATGCGTAGTGTGTGTGGCCGATATACTGCAAACTTAAGCACCCAGTATCCTACAGCGTTGGGTCGACGTCGGCGATGGCAGAAAATAGCGTGCAAATATAAAGAAAATGTATTTTTAACTTTTGGTATTATAGTGCAATGAAAGAATCGTTATAGCGAAATCTTATCTCTTAAAAATGTTTTAAATACACCTTGGACTCCAGCAAGGAAAATATTCGCTGATGGTTACCATTACGTGCATGTACTTACATACGTTGATACCACGCTGTAGTAGTTCTCAGGCAGCAGTAGAAAACTGCTTTTAGTTGGACGGAATACAACTTTAAATGTGCGTTTAAACATTTTTATTCCTTTAAATAATCACTTGGTCTACCGCTGGTCATCCACGCAGGTTCAACGGTTATATGCAGCCTATTTTTATTTCACGTTATCAAATTTAAGAGCATCATTAGTTCAACCAATTATTTTCTTACGTTATGCTAATCATTTATAAAATTGCTGCACTAAACTAAAAACCAAAAAAATATATCACCCATTAACCATTGGCCGCGATTTGAACTTTTGTACTATGAAATATTTCATTCTTCTTCATTCTCCCTTCTTTCTTGACAGCGTGCTGCCTGATGGCAGAAACTCGAAAGAATTAAAATGAGGATGAGTACTATTTTTATTTGCTTAATTTTAAGTTCTTTGTACAACAAATTATCGTTAAAGGTTTTGCAAGCACTTAAAAAAACTTCATCTTCAAAATACTTTTTGATACAAAAGAACAAACCCAACTTGTATTTGTTTTGAAGAAGCGAACCGTTAATTTCATTCGGTAAATATTACGTTCTTTGTCTAACATGTTCTAAAAATCGAACGATTCAAATTCGGTACGATTATTATTATTATTATTGCTAAATATTTTTGATTTTTTTTTATGAAGAGACTTAGTATTCTAATATAAATCATTGTTATATCATATCAGTGAATTTTTAAATCCAGCATCGTCAAAAGGACTTGGCAAATCGTACCGAATTTACATTGCACGATTTTCAGAACATGCCTCATAAACTAAGGTTGCGCAAGCACTTGTATCTTCAATATAGTTTTCGATAAAACATAACAAACAAAATTTTATTTTGGTTTTAAAAAGCAAGTTTGTAAAATAAATAAAAATTTTGAAATCCAATTCAAAAGATAATCTCACTTTATTCAATGTTTGTTAATACATGAATAAATAAATAAATAAAAATATACAGGCATGTTCTGAAAATCACACGATGTAAATTTGGAACGATTTGCCAAGTACTTTCGAAGATGATGGATTTAAAAATTCACTGATGTGATATAAGAATGATTTATATTACACATTTATGTATGTATCTTTTATAGTTCATCTTCATAAAAATTAATGAAAAATATTTAGCAAATCGTACCGAATTTTAATCGTACGATTTTCAGAACATTCCTGATAAATAAAAAATGTGGTTCTTCTTACCCAAGGACAAATATTTTATTGCACCTTGTAGTAGGTCATAAATATAGTACATGTGGCAAGGCTTAATCAGATAAGGAGAAAAGGAAGAGACAGCCACAACAGAAAAGAAAATAATTAGATTTTTTGTTTTGCTCTTGAAATTCATAACTTACTAGATAGTGTTACCAGAATAATATTTCACATAAAATATAGTGGATAAGTGAATTTGATAAGCATTTGCATAAAAGTTGCTGCGAATGATTGCTAAAATATAAAAGAATGATGTCCAAAACATTAGCTGTCGGAAATATTTAAAATTTCGCACATTACTTTGACGTCAGTTCAAAATAATAGTTTCAGGCTCTTCTATTTGCACTCAACCCCAAACTTTGATACAGCGAACTCTATTATTCTTTCTCCCGATCACTCTACAAGTTTTTATAATTACTAATCTTTGGGAGCACTTAAAATTGAGTAAAAATCAAATAATGCGACCAGTTCGTCTATTGTGCCCTTAGTGCCTTACATCACCTCTCTATTCCGAGAGCCTCTATAAACCTTAAGATGGATTCCGGATTAAATATTACTCATGGAAAATTTTAAATGGACCTTTCTAAACCGATCTCGCTTAAATACATATGAAAGTCTTCAAAAACCATCCACGAAAGTATAAAATCACATGTATTTGTCCGCTGATTTTCTGGCTATCAAAGTTGAGAGAAATCCTGGATACATATAAATTTGTTGTTCAATTCAAGATAAATTAAAAAAATAAAATTAATTTATATTCAATCAAACGTAAAAAATCTATGTTTTTATTAGAATGCATTATTCTTATCTAATAATTTACAATGTTACATAAGAGAAAAATTAATCATTATCTGTTTTCCACTTCTCTCGCGCCTCAACCTTAGCTTCAGGTACAAGGGAACTCTTAACTCCGCCCAAGATGTTGGTTGTAGCCTGAGTGGCCAACACTGCCGGGCAAACCACCAGTTGTGGTATTTGCCTCATTACAGCACCTACTGCACCCGTGTAACCTTTCTGATCGTGTTCTGCAACTGCTGTTTCTATCAAAGTGGCCGCAGAATCATTAATTCCCTCCTTCACTATCAGGTACGCATTTGTCACACCTTCTCGTACATCTTTCGGCCTTTGTGCTCGTTTCTTTTTATCCTTACGATGCCTGCGAACTCTTCCAACCGAAGGTCCAGACGAAACCATGTCAAAAGCTGTCTCAGCTGTAAATTGTAAAAGTTGAATAACCCGTGATGTGATTTCTAGCGCAGCGAGCGCAGTTCTTGCTGTGAAACTTTGAGCGCCGAGCTGTAGACCTCGAATTATGCGGCCATCTCTTTGATATTGCTCAATTGGCAAACGAAATAGGTCAATGACACCTTGTATAAATTGCACTAACGAATAAGTTGGCCCAACACCCTTTAAAATTTTTGGTAGCTGATTTCTTTTAATATCTTTTAACCATTCCTTACATAAATATGTTATTAACTTTTCAATACCAAGAAATCCACGACGGTGAACAATTTTCTTTAAACGAATTTCCGAGCATTGCAATTGGCCTAAACCCATAAGTAGCCCTGCAACTGGGCCTCGTGAAAGCTCAACTCGACGGCCATGATAGTCAAAACGTATTGGCACATCTGGACTGAATAATACTTCGCGGAAGTAAATTGGCATGGATTTTTCTTTAAATTCCGCTTGATCTAGCGATTTATTCATCACCTCATTTTCCAATAAATCAATATTTGTAGATATAAGCTTTCTTGCTTGTAGTTCGTCATCCATTTCTGACGCCTCAACATCCATAACCGGAACGTGTACTTCTGGAGTCGGATTATTGTCGGTAGATTGCGTGTCCTTTATTTTACTTCCCATATTGGTGAAATAATCTGCCAGGAAAATAAGTGTATCTTGATCGATGTGAAGCCGAAGTGGCAGTAATGATATCCGCAGCGAGCATTCTTCGGATTCATTAAGCTTAAGGTTTGGTCGAACATGTAGAGCTTTTATAACCAACATTTGTTGTGGTGTTCTATGTGACGTAGTCCTTGGATGATATAGAAATTTATTTATTTCGGACGATTGCAAACGATCCCTTATTTCGATTTCGTGAATAACTAAAACTTGACGTGAAGCTTGAGCTGTGTGGTTTGGGTAAATTTCGTGTGATAGGCGAACTTTTGTAAGCTGAATCGCGACAATAACCTCATGGTTGCGCTCTACGCCGCCAATTGATTTCCACGACATATCTGTAGGCTTCCTCACCTCATGAACGGTATTATCCCCTTTAGAATATGAGACACCGTGTTTATAAGCATCGGACATACGCAAGTTACTTACTTCGCTTTTTGAGCTTGTATCCCCAGGAATTGATGGAAAATCTCTGCCTCCATACAAATGCCAAGTGAATGTCATTTCGCAAAGAGTGTAGCGGGAAATGGGCGTAGGAAACCCGTTTGGAGGTTTGAGTAAATCCAGTTTATTGGAAGGCAAACAAAAATGATTGTCTACGATACGCAAAGGATCTTCGCTTACTTTCACGACTGGAACTCCACAATGCGACAATATCTGCCGTTCATCTTCAGATATAACACAGTATTCATCTTCGTGTGGTTTACGCCGCTGCGCATTATATCGTGGATCTATATTTATATCGCCCAAATCAGTTTTCACTTGAGGCAACACGTCGATGTTTGGTTCAACCGCAGAGTATGATGTCGCCAGGACATTGTGTTCAAAATTAAGAATTTCGGAAATTTCATCACTGCCCTCGTATTCGATGTCAATTGCGTTAGTTTGTTCGTCTGGAAAATAGTATGGCTGAATTCCATGTCTAATAAAGTCCACATTTTTCGAAGTTGATGGCGTGGCGCTTATTGTGACGGTTTCTCGGAGTGCTTCTGCCATCATTAAATTCACCCTTTCTTGTTGCCATTCTTCTTGAGATATATTTTGACCATCTGTTGCTAACGATTCATTGTTGTCAGTTTCGGATTGCTGTAAATTTGTGCTCGTTGGATTTGTATCCGATTCAACGGTATTTCCATCATTTGCTAAATGTTCGATAAGTTGCCCTAAAGCTTTTCCAGAATCACTGCAAGTTCTTAAATGAGCATCGTGCACCGAACATCTAAGGTCGAATTTGGGAAGCTTATCTGACGAATTTTCGTTTAACCTCAGGGAAATATCAAAAAATCCTATGTCTAGCACTGGAACCAAATACTTGGCATTAATCGATTTTTCATCTTTTGGTAAAATTTCTGCCTTTTTCTTATAAGGTGCAATAGACAATATAAATTCTTCAATAATAAATCGCAAATTACAACCATTTACCGAAGAAATAACATTACTGCTAATTGTAAAAGCACCAATTTCTACGGCTGCTCTATAATCAAAATAAGTTGGTCTATAATCAATCGAGCAGTTCCAAAGATGAAGTTGCATTTCGGTGATGATGCCATATGGTGTGTAACCTTCTATGGGGTAATCGACAACGTCCAGAAAATCAATGAGTTGGTGTAACCAAAATTGGTTGGATATCACTGAATGATACCGCAACGTTGCCTGTTGAATGCCAGTCGTGACCCTTAATCTTTTAATTCTCTGCTCTGTCACACGTTTGGTTTCAATCACCAATGACAACATCTCCCGCTCATTCATTATCGGTTGTTTTGTCTTCGAAAAACCTGCTGGCGTTTTATAAAAGGTTCTTCGCATATGACGATCAGTGTCTGTGGATTCATATACAGAAAGTTTACTAGACATTTCAGGTATCATCCCACAATGATCCATTTCAACATTTCCCACTTGAAGACATAAATAGCACAGATGCCTATTATCATTGTATCCACTTACAGAAAATATTCGAAGGTCCTCAACATTGATGTCAATTTTACCAAAATTCTCAGTTTCTTTATTATGTACGGGAACAAATAGGCTCACCGAACCTTTCTGTATGAAAATTTCTATGGAACAGGTGCTTTTTTCAATATCAGCATTATCTCGTTCTATTTCTTGGGATTTGTTAGGGTCATGTATGGAGAAATATATGCTCTCTGTCATGGAAATATCTTTAAGATTAATGTTGTGACTTCCAGTGGAGTCACTTTCCTCGGAATCTGATAAATAGCAGTCATTGAGTTTTCTTAATCGCGGCGCCGTGGAGGATATATTGTATATGCTTTGCTTATTTTGTGTGCATTGCGAGTTGCTGGAATTCAAAATAGGCGAACTAGGTTCCCACATGAAGAGGTCAGAGTTGAAACGGTTATAAATGACTTCGTAAAATTGCTTTGATTCTAGAACAATGTCCACATTGGGAACAATGACTTGAACTTGAATTTTGGACGTTCGCATTGTAGAACTGCAAAATTCCCTCAATTCCTCTGTTTCACCTGGTAACAAGATAGTTTCCGATTCCATATTTTCTCGTTTATTATGAATGGTGTCGCTTTCTCGGCATACCCGTTTTGAGCTGAATGGCAGTCTGTCTGAGAGCGTTTGTGCTTTTTTGCCGTACAAATTATCTTCGAGGAAATTCTTTTTAAGTTTGGTCCAATAATAAGTGTCAGGGATTGTGACAATGATTTTTATGCAATTCAACTTATTTTCCGAAGTTGAACCAGAGCTGGTTTTTAAAACACAGACTTTATCTGTAACGTTTTTATCGACGTAGTAGACATTAAGTTCATTTGATTGTAATTCAAATACACCTGAAACAATCTTTATACATACATAATCCATTTTAATTAGTAAAAAATCACTGCGAACATTTTGTTGCCACCAAGGTACACGATTTGGGTCGTGAATAGGTCTAGCGTCGAATATTGGAAAGCGCAACTTTACATCCAACGATGCCGAAGTCAAATTCGTAGTAACGGACGATTTTGGTGGTTCCTGCTTCATGTAGCAGAAAGTTGTATTGAATGAAGAAAACATAGCAAAAGGTGAGGATCCTAAAATTGCGCTGAGGCGATCATAAATGGAAATATCAACTTCTAACTGGCATTTTTTTAGCGTAATATCGATATTCTTGGAATTTACGTCGGATTTTATGTTTATAGCAATATCAGCACCATTGAAACTATCCATTCGATCGAAAGTAATAAGCTCAGATGATTTTCCTTTCAGGATCTCAAATAAGTCTAATTTTTGTGCAATTATATTAAATTTAGACATTAATATATGTTTAATTCTATGCTGGCTTCCTTCGGAGACTAATGGGGACACACGCATAAATATGTGATTTTTTCCATCCGTTAGCTTAGTTGATTCTATGTTGTTATCCAAACCTTGACGCACATTTTCGAAAAATGTATTTGCAAAGTTTATCATAGTTTGTTCGCTGGATTTATTTAATGGACTTTGATTGTTGGTGCAACTTTCAACTAAAATATCTTCTATTAGTATTACTGAAACGAACGAACAAATTTTAAGAGAAAAATTTAAAATTTCTCCTGAATATTCCAAGCTTGAGGCTTTACGCTGCAGTTTTGACAGTCCGGTTATAGTGGTACTGGAACTAATTGAACTACTAGGAGGCGAATATCCCCTACTCAAATTTTTCATTCGATCTAAACGTATATGTTGCAAAGTGTCTCTATTAGTTGGCACAGTTTCACAATCTATCCAATTTCCCAACTCCACCATTCCATCTTTTTTCTGATACAAATCATTTTCATAAAATACATTTGCTCCAAGATTTTCTTCTTTTTGAATGTCACAACTGCCATCTTGAAATGCGTCCATAAGTTTAAGCAGAAGATGAATTTGTCTGGGAGTAACAAGAGTATAAATTGAACCAATTTCTGTATTAATCACTACTTTTGGTCCATTGATATTCTCCGACTGCTTCATTTTGATACGAATATTTAAATGGTCATTAACTTCAAGTATGGGTATAGCACCAATTTTAGAAATATCGACGTTGTTATAGCGCGAATAGTTTTCACTTGTCTTTAGCTCTTCTGTGCATACACGCAAACCACTGATACTAACATTGTGTTTTGCGAACATTGGCAACAAATATATATTTTCCTCAGGGTCTCCTTGATTATTTGGCGCTTTTGAACGGCAGTTTGTGTTATCATTGCAAAACTCTTCCATGAAAGCTTCTTTTGGATGCCTTTCACAACCAGTCTCATTTTCGTAAACAAACTTGTTTATTTCAAAACATAGTGAAATTACTTTAGAGTTATCTGAGGATTGGTATTCCAAACGAAAAATTGTATTAGTAAACGAAGCTTTTATTCTATTCAATATATTATCTATAGTTTCAGCGAACTTTTCAAGGCCAGGAATTGATTTTGTGTCTATTTCTGTGTTATCTTCAATTTCATCATCTTTCTGCATCATACACTCTTCTGCTAACTGCATAGAATTGCTGGCGGAGGACCACATTGATTCCAACATAGACGTACCATTATTTTTTCTTTGTACTGGTCTTACCGAGATAACAGCGTCAGAAATCTCAATATAGCTACTGTTTGACATTAATGCATTCCACGGGACTGTCACAGTCAGAAGACCAATATGGCCGCTGATTACTTCTACGGACCACCCTTGGCTTTCAAAAAGTTTATTTAATGCGTCGACATTCAACGATACATTTTTCACAGTAGCTTTGCCATTATAGAGGTCCACTTTTAGCTGCTCCAAGTTAAGTCGTTCTTCTAAAAACTGACCCAAGTAACGTTGTAAAAGATATCTGCACGTTTTAGTTTTGATGCCTGTCCATACATTGAACCACGACATCCTGATATTGCAATTTATCAACAATTAAACTTAATTTTCAAAAGGCTTTGTTACTTTTCACTTATGCGTCAAAAAACTCCGTTTTAGTAAATATTTGCTTAACATATGACTCTGTGTTGCCCAACGACAAAACTCTGATGCCCTATAAAAAATATGCATCGTTCATTATACTAATTGCTGTGAATTTATATATTTGAAATTATTTATATATAGAATATTTAGATTTTTTTAATTTGAAAACTTTCAAAAAATGTTTTCGCATGCAAATCATAATTTACTTACTATAAACAAAAACAAAATACATATTTGTGATATCAAAGATTAATTACGTGGCAGCATGAAAAGATAATCAAAACAGCTGAAATGCGAAATAGTGGTGCTATAGGAATGAATCGTTATCCCAGCAAAAAATTCGATTAATCAATTAAGAAAATGAACAACTATATTAACCAAGAATCATAGACAAAAATTGCGCATTACAATTGCCGTGACGCTAGAATCGGCATTAAGAAATAACACCAGATCACGCCCGCGCGAGCACATGAAAAAATTTATCTTTGAAGGGGATTCTACGCATGGTTGTTTTTTGCAAAAGGAATGAAAAGTAACAAAACACAGAGGAAAAAATTAATTTGCAGGCACTGGATTTGTGTTAATTTGTTTTAGTTCTGTCAAAAACTACAAACATTTGCAGTTATTTTGTCAAATACGGTCCATGGTGCATGGAACCGGAAATCTCGCATTCGTGGGTACCGCTACTTTCTTTCTCAAGATATGAAAATAAATTAAAATTCGATAAAATTTCTAAAATAGCCGATTTATTTCTGGGTAATTTCTTAATTAAACCACTCCTAACAGCTTATACCCCGAATTCAGTAAGCAGTCTCATTCCCGATTTCAGCAACTGAGTCTTATCTCTAGTCTCAAAATGTGCTAGGGATTATCCCCTAAATTCAGTAATCAGTCTCAGTCTCTAATATAGACAGACGTCACAATATTAGACCAGTTGGCATTCATTAGCTTCAAAATAAAGTTTCAAAATTGTAACGTGGTGATGAGCAGGTCACAAAAAGTTAAAATAAAAACAAAAGAAATAAATTTGAAAGCGAGCAAAAGCAATAATCTCTAACTCATTTTGAAACTTGAGATGAGACTGAGTTACTGAATTCGCCTAAATTGCTTTTCCTCACTTTCACGTTTTTTTCTTTTGTTTTTAATTCAATTCAGGTCACAATTTATGAATAATGAATGCCAAATAGCCTAAAGTTGTGACTTTTTTCTCTATTAGAGACTGATGCCCGAATTCAGTAACTTGGCATAATCTCAAGTCTCATTATGAGCTAGAGAATATTGCTTTTCCTCGGTTTCACGTTATTTTCTTTTATTGTTATTTGCATTTTTTGTGACCTGCTCATCGCCATTTCTTTATTTAGAGACTTTATTTTTAGACTAGGGGCCTTATTTTGAAAATAAAGAGTGCCAACTGCTTCACCACTACTGAAATCAAATTCTATGGTAAAAAAATTCTTTAGATTTTCTCAGTTACTCGTATTTAGATCTTTACAATTTTATTTCATAAGCAATAATCAGCTGTTCGCAGAGCTAAGATCAGTTTAAGACGAGAAATTCTGAGACTTAAGTTCAACTTAAGTCGAGCTTATGATTTGGTTGGTGAAATACAAAACGTTAAACTAGACCCAAGTTTGACTTAAAAATACATTGTAATACCGGCCCTTAAGTATGGAAAATATTTAATTCTGAAGCATTACAAGAATTTGCATTATTTTTCCATATCTTGACATTTATGCAAATACAAATCAGCTCATATAAAAATTTTTGTGTGTGGTTTATTCAAAAAGTAGTTTCAAGTTCAAATACTACAGAATTATATTTATATATTTAATTAAAAAAGAAATTAAAGATACAAAGAGAAGAAGCAATTTCGCTCGAATGTGATTGACTTGGTGAGTTTTCTAGGGGCAAACTAAATTTTTACACTGTCTTATATTTTTCTTTGTCGAAGTTGTATAAAATTTTCTCTCAACAATGCTATAGGATGGGAAGTCTCCAAATTGTGACCAGATGATGAGTAGGTCACAATAAATGTAAATAAAAAAAATAAAAAAAACGTGAAAGCGAGGAAAATCAATATCTCTATCTCATTTTGAGACTTGAGATGACACCTAGTTACTGAAATCTAGCAGGGTTGCAATTTCTCTACTGCGGCTACCTGTTAGATCTGCCTTGATTTTCAGCATATTTGCAATTTATTAAAGCGAACTTACTTGTTTTACGCCATCAAAGGGGAATTTAACCAGATGGTGTTAAAGGTTCAATTAGAGGTGCCATAACCATAACCATAGAAAACAGCTGATCCAACCAACCTTATGGGTTACACTGTAATCGATTAGTGGTGCCATACCATAACGCCATAACCATAACCATAACCATAGCGACCAACTGAAATTTGGTTTTTGCCGTAACCATAAACAAATGATTGCTGATTCGCCTTGTTTATTGTGATATTTTTGTTCTTCGTGTGCAGTTTATTTTGTTTTGATGAGTTTTAATTTATAATTTGCGTCCGCGTTTTACATACTTTACTAAATTTTTATTTACTTTCAGTTTATTGCAAATATCAGCTGTTTATGGTTATGGCGCCACTAATCGATTGTTTAAATATGGTTATGGTTATGACTACGATTATGGTTATGGCGTTATGGTATGGTACCTCTAATTGAACCTTAATAAGGAGCCAGCTGGTTTTTTCGCTTTGCTGGACTGAATTTGAAAGTGGTTCGTTCTGATTGGCTGGCGATGTAAATCACCTACAGAAATTTGACATTCAGTCCAGCAAAGCAAAAACAAAATATATGGACGCCTTTTACTTATATACGCTTACCACTACCTTGATAAATTCGCCTTGGACGCCATCTTACAAATGCACATATAAAGGGTGGGTAAAGGCGCAATTTTTCAAGCGTTGATATATTGGCGCAAGCATTGAGTAAACCCATTTGCGCCATGGAACATACATATGTATCAAGCAGCTCATTCATTGCTCTCAACGCAGTACTGTGCCAAATTGCAGCGAAATAAAATATCCTATAATTTTTTGTTGTTGTCGTTGAGGTATCCGACTTTCCTACATTCTTGGTATTGCGCTATCAACACAATCAATCGCTCTCAACGGATTTTGCTGTCAACGCATTGTTTCGCTTTGAATGCATTGTTGTGCTGTCAACGCTTTATTGCGCTACTGAGTTCACAAGTTGGTGTATCAGCGCACAAAACTCACCTTGAGTACCAACTTAATAACGCAGCGCTGCGTTGCGTTACACATCACGAGCATATATAAAATATTCAGAACATATTTTCCAGTCAAAATGACAGATGTCTGAACATCATATATTTTCTTTGGAGGCGTCGGATAATAGAGAAGTAGAGAATAAAACAGTGATTCCACGAAAGTGAATCACTTGTTTCACTATTTGAATTACGAATGGCCAATCAACCCGACACTACACATTCGTGATTCGTTTGGCATATCTGTTGCTATTGTAATACCTATATATGATACATACTTTTGCTTCGTCATTCACTCTAGATTTGCACAACAACCTCTTTCACATGAATATTTTCTTCACAAACTCAACGTTTGAAACCATTTAAGCACTAATTGTTTCTTGTTTGTTTCATTTTCGTGTTGTTCTGATATTTATGAGGTGATTCGCTTACAAGATATGTTGATTCGGGCCGTGATTGGGTTGCCAATTACGAATCAGAGAGTGAACTACGAATGTGAGACCGAATCATGTGCCGTGGAAACAAAGTATTCAATGGAATTGAATTCAACTTTTGCGTTTTCTGTTTTCTCATAACAACAAATATGAGGAAAATGAAAAGCTGTTAAAAGTAATCAAAAAAACTTGGAAGGAATTGACGGTACGGACGCATGTGTCCTCATGGCTTTGCTTCTCACCTCCTCTCTTCAAAGACAGAGCAGAATTCAAAGCAATAGCATAGATAATATGATACGAAACTTTTCTCTTTTGCTTGCTCACATTTTGGGCAGGCAACAAAGCCGAATCGTGGGCCACTGAACAGCTGGCACGCAAAAAGGTGGGCTACCAGAGGCAAATACGTGGAAATAGATATAGTTTTTATTTGGATAAAATGTTATTATTTTATAAAATGCGTCCTGAAATCTCTAAATTAAAAGTTAAATTTAATATATAAGTTTTTACTTAGCATAAAGATTTTGATTTACATAAAAATATTGTATTTCATATTAAAAAGATATTCCTAAAATATATTTATACGAAAACGCGCTATATCGTAAATTAATTGTTTAATGCATATATACAAGTTTTTGAAAAATATAAATTTCTGCGATATTTTATTCGTTTTCATGTTGATTTCATATTAATAAATGATCTTTTGGCATAAAGGTAAATAATATCATTTATATATTCTTATTTTAATTACTTTTTTTTATTCTGTTAGCAAACCTCAACGGTGGCGAAGAAACTGCCTATATACATTTCTTACAGAGTGGCTCTTGTGGAAAATGTTATAAAAAATGGGTATTTTGACAGCGCTCTCTTGAATCAAAAGGGCCGTACACATAAAGGGCCGTACACATAAGACTTTCGCTTTGCTTTGCTTCAGAGTTTCGCTTTGACAGAAAAGTTAAAGTACAGATGTTATATGAGTGCTGCTAAATACAAGGCGAGAAAAGTAAAGCAAAGCAAAACGAAGCAAAATCATGGCGAACTCTCAACTTTTGTACACTTTGACAACCAACTGTTTACATTTACATTTTATTTCTGCGTGCATATACACACGATTTAGAGAATTCACTTGTATTTCAAAATTTTTGCATATATAATTACTTTTAAAAAGAGAAAAGAAGAGAAATATGAACAAATAGCTAATGAAACACCTCTTTGTTAACCACCCTTTTCCTAAAATCCCCTGGATCGGTTTTTATTTATTTTGTCGAAAGATGCTGCAAGAAGACTTGTAACATCTCAGTCTTAATAAAGTTTATTACACTCGCGAATTTCAAACATACATAAGTAGATGTAAAACACATTTCTTATTCTTTTATTAATGAAAATACTCGGAATAAGCACATATCGCAATTCAAAACAAACAATTATCGCAGAAATTGTCAAAGCGTTCTATGTAGCAAACCTTCTACACCTCATGCTTTGTTGTTAAAGTTCGGATTGTCAAGTAAGGCGAGGAAAGTTGTATGTGTACGGCCCTTAAGACTTTCGCTTTGCTTTGCTTCAGAGTTTCGCTTTGACAGATAAGTTGAAGACCTGATGTTATATGAGTGCTGCTAAATACAAGGCGAGAAAAGTAAAGCAAAGCAAAACGAAGCAAAATCATGGCGAACTCTCAACATTTGTACACTTTGACAACCAACTGTTTGCATTTCCATTTTATTTCTGTGTGCATATACACACGATTCAGAAAATTTACTAGTATTTCATAGTTTTTGCGTGTATAATTACTTTTAAAAAGATAAAAGAAGATAAATATTAATAAATAGCAAATAAAACACCTCTTTGATCGGTTTTTATTTATGTTGTCGAAGTATGCTCGGCCTCAATATAGTTTATTACACTCGCGACTTTGAAACATACATAAGTAGCATAACTACCACTTAATTATATAAGTAAAACTCAATTCTTAATATTCTATTAAACAAAATATTTGGAATAGACACAAATAACAATTGAAAACAAACCACTTACGTAGAAACTGTCAAAGCGTTCTATGTAGCAAACCTTCTACACCTCATGCTTTGTTGTTAAATTTCGAATTGTCAAGTAAAGCGAGGAAAGTTGTATGTGTACGGCCCAAAAGAGTTTCGTATCATATTATCTTTGGCATTGTATGAATCGTGTAAAAGGCTACTAATTAAATATGCCTTGCAATGATTATAATGATTATTGATTGTCCCAAAAATTTTAAATTATCGATACTACCGATAGCTCGACATTTTTACACTATAAGCGTCTGTTTACTTGTTTAAGCAAAAATAAATATTTATTATAGTTAAATGATTGAGGAAATCCCACTGGACGCCCGCCTTGCGAATGTTGTGTTTGTAGTCGATAACGAGAATACACTGTTTAAGGAGATCTTACTGGACGCCCGCTTTGCGAATTTTGTTTTTGCATTCGGTAGTAAAACCATAACCGGAATTGCTGTTCCTGCGAAATGAACATTTTGATCAAATAATTTATCCTGGACACTGTTCTTACGATTCACTGTTCGCGTTCGATATTTTAACAGTGTAGGACGACACTCCTGCACTACCCACCAAACGAAACTACTGTACTGGCAAAAGTTCGTTCTTCTCCCCCATTTAAACCCAGAAAACAAAAAAAAAGAAGTTTAATTATTTATAATAGAATCACAGTATATCATTAGAATGACAACCAGTAGTCAAACAGGAAAGAGGTCGCGAGCCTCAATCAAACAGTTGAATGCAATGTTAGATTTTTTCCAAGAGAATCCTGGGTTGGCAAGCGGCGCGTTCCAAAAGCTTCACGGCAAATTGGAGAATAACAAAAAATGGATGGATATGGCAGAAAGACTAAACAGCGTTGGAGGAGCGGTCAAGTCTATTGATCAATGGCACACGGTAAGAATGAAGCAATAATAGTGGAATTCGCTGTATCACCGGAAGCAAAAGTTGCTTGGTTTCCTGATTATTACAACTAAAAAGCGATGGACATAGTATTTAGTTTAAATTTCCCGGATATGGGGGCTTAGCTTATCACTGGTTTTTGATGTAACACCTTTATCTTATTTATTTATTTAAGGACTGCTTCACCGCAGACAGTGCGGTTCATCGACCTGAGTTCTCCATATATATTTCTTCCCTGTTAAAGGGGTTGAATTATATATAATTTTTTTTTATCAAATTTAACTTAATGTTATAGATTTTTTTTTTTTTTTTTTTTTTTTTGTTTTTTTCAAAAAACTAACAAATATTTATTATAATTCGCATACAAAATATGTTAAGTTTTAAAAATATTTAAGAAAAAAAACTGCATATTAAATTGGTTTTTAACAAATTGCATTCAAATATGGAATAAAGTGTCTACTGTCACTGTTTGTTTGACAAACGAGTCTACTATAACAGAACGACCCTCATTTATGCCAGCCAAGGACTATCACTACAGCAAAGTCACAAAAAACTTATGGGGAATGTTTTATATAGTTTCAACCAAATCACTGCTCCTACGTTTAAGATACATTATTTAAATGTTATGAAAATGTCACAACGCCGAAACCGGTATGTCTCCATGTCTCCAAACCAAACTTGACAATGGATGACGGAAAATCGTTCCAACAAATATTACATTAATCTTGTTTAAATGAATTATTATATTAAAATAGAGTAACTTTTTAAATTAAGTGTTTGTTTATTTCATCTGAATTATACTAAATTATTTAATATCTTCTAAAAAAGGTATGGCGTGACTTGAAAAGCCGCACCTGTGTTCGTGCTCGGGACCGGAAAAGGCAGCCTCTTAATCAACTGCCTATCACGGAGCTTGAGAGGCGCGTTATTGCTGTAGTTGGGAATAATTATATAGAGGGTCGAGAATCGGTTCTGGAAAATATGCCTATAAAAGAGGTAGTTTTTTTTTTAATTATCTATTTCAAGGTCTTTAACTAAATATTCCTTCCTCTCTTAGGAACTTGAAATTTCTATGAACGATGGAGATGATATCTTTCAAGTTATCGATATGGTTTCTGAAGAAGACTTTAGTGCGCACAGCGATACCTCCAATCCTCTGCGCTGCGATACTCCGAAAGCTCAAATGGAGGAAACAACGCGTAGGTGTCTCAAAAGAAAACACTCAGATGAAGATAGCGATAAGCACGCCAAAATTTTAGATATCGCACAGAAACAGGCAGATACTTTAAAGGTAATTCCTTTGGAATAGAGCTTAAATTTTATGTTCGCATATATGTATTATTTTGTTTTCTACAGATACTAGCTGAATGTAGTTTGGGGAGCGTTAAGGCCGCAAATGCAATGACAGAGGCCGCGAGATCTGTTATGGAGGCCGCACATTTAATGACGGAGGCGACAAACACGTTGGCGGAGACCATTAAAGGTTTAGGGGAACGTTTGAAAAGCCGCTTGTCACAGCAACCTAGCCAATTTTATTAGTAATGTACAAAAACAGCAGTAAACTTTTGTATTAGTTCCTTTGCGACTGTATGTTGTATGTAATAAGGTACAACGAGATACTTTTTGTTTTTACACAATTATAAAATATGATTGTTTTCTTTCTTAATTTCTAATTTGTTTTTATGTATTAACATCTAAATATGAACAATTTATTTTTAATTAAATTTAGATGCACATTTAGTTTGTAAGTGTAGTGTTAACGTAGTATTACATCCGAATATGCCAACTGTTGGACTTTAAAATGAAATAATTTACAGCGTTTTTGAATAAAAGCTCGTTTATACTTCGGGCGTTTTAAGCACATTTAATAAAAGCACTTACATACAATCCCTTGCAATTTGCGAAAGGTGTAAAAATTAAGCACTTTTTAAAGATCGTCATGTGAAAGGGCTTTTAAAGTAATAATATTTTCATGTATTTGTATATAAATACCGTAATTTAAAAACCTGTTTTATAAATACATACGTTGTTTTAAATTAAATATTTAAAATAATTTTTCTAAATTAATATTAATATGTTTATTCAAATTTAATCGACAGCACCTGCAGTGCATTTCTTGCAAAATTAGTTTTGAAATAACATTTAATGGTCCTTTGAGCCGGATTTGCAAAATACGCTCGCTAGTTTTATACATATATCGAACACACGTGCATATACGCACACGTATGTATGTATGTATGTATATACAAAGACTAGAATATTCTAGTATAATCCGCTAATAATATCAAAGCAGAGTGCTAACCGCAACTAAACCAAAGACGCTAAAATACGGAAATTATAATTATAATTAATGTTTATAAAGAGTGCAACCGCGGTTAAGTTGCTTTAAAACTAAAAGCCCGTGTGTGTATTTGTAGTAGAAATAGCATATTTCAGAGCATAAATACGCTTGTAACATTGGTGCGGTCGTCCTACATTTAACCTTAACGACTTTCAATAATCTCTCGGGTCCTTCAAAAGCCCTCTACATTTGCCAAATATTAAATTTGTGACTTATGAATTGAAATAATGTCGAATTTCGTTAAAACCCGCGATTCTGCGCTCAATGCACTGACGAAGCATTTCTAATGGACGCAGAAACTGTCAAAAGTTATCTCCAACTCCTTAACGAACAGTGGGCTCGTTTCAATAGCGCTCAAGACGCCGTAGAGCTTTCGTGCGGAAGTGACAATACCCAATAAACATTTAGGCTTGAGCTCAACTTGAGGTTAAGTTGAGAACTAAGGTGCTTCTCAAACCTCCAACGTTGTTTCTCAAGTGCATCTCAAGTTGAGAATCATAGCGTTCTCAACAAAAAGGGCATTTTTTTTGTATGGCAATAATTATGATTCTCAAGTTGAGAAAAAGTTAGTTCTCAACTTGATCTCAAATGTGATTCTCCAATTGGTCTCAAACGTTTAGTAGCAGTACTGAAATAAAAATCGAAAATATATTTTCTTCCTTTTGAATTTAAAACACCGTGAATAAATGTATGTAAATTCATTATACTCGTACTTTATGAAAATACCAGAAAAATGATAAGAGTTGTAGAAATACGTTGGATATCAACTTGAGAACTATGAATTTCTCAAAGGTTTGAGAAAATTGGAGAAATACGTTGGATATCAACTTGAGAACTATGAATTTCTCCAAGGTTTGAGAAATTTGGAGAAATACGTTGGATATCAACTTGAGAACTATGAATTTCTCCAAGGTTTGAGAAATATTTTTTTAATGTTTGTTGGGTATAGATGTCGAAGACGTGGTATTCTACGGCTTTATCTAATTTTAATGGAGTACAGAAGTGTCGTACGGAAGCACACCCCTCTCCCGCGCAAACGTCTGTGTCTGCATCGATACGTCTGCCCAAAATGGAGCTGCCTACATTCTCCGGCGACCCCACAGAATGGATTGGGTTTTTTGATGCATTTTCTTCCCTGGTTGATAGTAATGCCGCATTGTCGCACGGACAAAGGCTTCACTATCTCCGTAGCTGTTTGAAAGGTGAAGCATTAATATAATAAGGAGCTTCAAAATATGTGACGCTAATTACGAAGAAGCTTGGGACCTATTGAAATCGCGCTATAAGGTCATGCGTATAATAGTGGAAGGTCATCTAAGAGCTATCGCCGATGTTAAGAAGGCGGCTAGTGATACTGCTGACGCAATTAAAAGTGTGATCGACGCGTTTCAGCAACACATACGCGAACTTAAGGCTTTAGGTCGACCGGTGGAGTTTTGGGACGGCTGGCTAGTCCACGAAGTAGTAAGCAAGTTAGCATATGAGACACTTGTCAGTGATGAGCCTCCGTCGTTCGAGCAACTGTCTACGTTCTTGGAAGTCAGGTGTCATTCTCTGCAAACTCCAAACCGCCACTTCCAAAAGACAGAACTGTGCTATTGGCCACAGCTTTAGTCAAAGTTCGCGATTGTTCTGGTTGCTGGCAAACCGCCCGCTTGCTGTTTGATTCTGGCTCACATGCTTCCTTCGTAACTGAGGCCTGTGTGCAACGTTTAGGTCTACCACGGAAGGCAGCAGCAGTATTTATTACGGGCATCGGTGCATCGGAAGGAGGCCGCTCTAGAGGTGAGGTATTACTTTCATTGTCGTCTTATTTTTCAGATGAATGTTTCCCTGTCAACGCAATAATCTTACCGAAAATTACAAGCGACTTGCCAACGCGGACTTTGGCAGCTTTCGCTTGACCTCATGTGCAAGGATTATTTTTAGCCGATCCGCAGTTCATGAAACCCTGGCGTATAGACATTCTAGTTGGCATGGATGTCATGCCACAGCTCCTCTGCTCAGAAGTCCGTAAGGGTCCTCCTGGTACGCCGATGGCTCAACGTACTGTCTTCGGTTGGACGATGTTTGGAAGTGTCGATGGATTAGAATCCCCGGCACCTCGTTTACAGTCCCTGCATTGCGATGTTCAGTTGGATAGAGCTCTTTCTAAACTGTGGGAGTTAGAAGAAGCTCCGCAAAAGACCCACCTAACGGGCGAAGAACGTCACTGCGAAGAACTCTTCGAAACAACATACCGAAGAGTGCCTGACGGTCGCTTTCTAGTGGAACTGCCACTGAAACCCGACGTACTTCTGGGAGATTCCCGAAGATATGCTGTTTGCAGCCTCCTACGCATCGAGAGACGACTTGCTCGAGACGACGACCTACGACTACGCTATAATGAGTTCATGCAGGAACTCATCGACATGAACCACATGGAGCTGGTACCCGAATCAACGAATCTAACGTTTTATATGCCGCATCACCCTGTTGTAAAGGATTCGAGCGTTACCACTAAGTTGAGGGTTGTTTTCAACGCGTCAGCTAAAACTACCAACAGAAATTCGCTAAACGACGCATTATACGTTGGTCCTCAACTTCAGCAGGACTTATTTTAGATTTTAACGCGTTTTTGAACGCATCGCTATGCAGTGACCGCGGACATCGCCAAAATGTACCGCCAAATATGCGTAGCGCCGAAGCACATTGATCTGCAGCGAATTGTTTGGCGTCGAGATCCAACTTTACCCATACAAGACTATCGTATGCTGCGTGTAACTTATGGCGTGGCAGCCGCGTCTCACCTAGCCGTTAGATCGCTACAACAAACCGCAAAATCTTCGCACATTTGTGAAAAAGCTTCTGCCGTCATCCACAAAGATTTTTACATGGACGATCTCCTGACTGGCTCATCGTCCAAAGAAGAGTTACTGCTTTTACAGCAAAATGTCGCCGAAATCCTGGAAGAAGGTGGCTTCGAGCTCCGAAAGTGGGCATCAAATTGTACAGATCTTTGTGAAAGTATTTCAAATGCGTCGAAAACCATATCGCATTACCTAGTCGACAGTAAAGATGTTCATGCTTTGGGGCTACTGTGGAATACGGCCGAGGATTACATAACATTCGTGGTTAATTTGAAAAAGCCACCCACTATTTTAACGAAACGAACGTTCCTATCGGATGCCAGCACGATGTTTGATCCTCTGGGACTGCTCGGTCCAACGACGATAAGATCGAAGATGTGGTTTCAGGAGGTTTGGCGTAACAATGTTGGTTGGGATGATGTTATTCCTGACTCTATTGCCATGAAGTGGGTGGAACATCGCTCGGAGCTGGAACTTCTTTCGAACTTTAACTCATTGGATTGGCTCAGGTACAACTGGATCGTTCACTGAGTTGCTGACGCGTCCGAACAAGCTTACGCCGCCGTTATGTATGCGCGCACCGTGCAACCCGACGGCCGGGTCACTGTGGCGCTCGGAACTGAATCCCGCTGATTGTGCCTCTAGAGGTATAACTCCATCTGAGCTGCAGCTTCAACAACTGTGGTGGACGGGCCCCGAATTCTTGAAGAGGGATGACCCGTTCTGGAAACAAACCTCGTCTAAACAGCATTCAACCGAGGTAGGCGTTCGAAGCAAAGTTGTTGCTCATGTCACGAACTCAAGCGAGCACTGGTCCGTAATACAGAAGTATTCGTCGTATTCCAAGCTGCGCCGTGTCATCGCTTACGTGCTAAGGTTCCTCGTCAACGCTCGAGCGAATACCAGGCTCAATGCTGCTAAGATATTTGGTCCTCCGAGTTGTCACGAGTTATGTGAAGCTGAACTGCGCCTGATAAGGTATACGCAATTGTTCTATTTCTCTAACCAAACTTTTCTTTGCAGCGCAAAAAGGCCGATCCCGCTTCGCAGCAGTCTTTTGCGTTTGCAGCCATACCTCGATGAGAAATAGGTCTTGCGTGTTGGAGGTCGATTGAAGAATGCTGCAGTTGCTCCTGATGTAAAGCACCCCGTCATCTTGCCAAAAGGCTCTCCGCTAGCAAAATTAATAGTCCATGAGATTCACGTGTTTACATTACACTCTGGACCCCGCATTATACAGACCGTTTTACAACGCCGCTATTGGATTGTTGGCGCTCGCAGCCTTGTTCGCAAGATGTACCATAAATGCGTGAAATGCACTCGTTTAAACCGTAACCTCGCCACACAATCTATGGGAGATTTACCTGCAGTGCGCACCACCTACGCTCGTTGCTTTACCCGCACCGCTGTCGATTTCGCTGGGCCTTACTTATACAAATTCACCCATGGTAGAGGAGCAAAGGCGACAAAGGGCTACATTTGCTCATTTGTTTGCATATGCACTGGTGCCATGCACTTGGAATTCGTTGGAGACCTATCAACACCAGCGTTTCTGAGTGCGTTCAAAAGATTTATAAACCGGCGAGGCCACTGCAAGGTCATGTCAACTTCGAATTGCATTCCAGCGGTGCGTGACTGATGCTAAACTACGTTCGTTCTTTGCCGACTCAAGCATCGAGTGGCGTTTCAATCCCCCGTCTGCACCTCACATGGGTGGATACTGGGAAACAGGCATTAATCGCGTTAAGTATCACATAAGACGCGTACTGGATGCCACCCTATTGTCCTATGAAGAGTTTAACACTCTGCTGACAGAAGTAGAGGCCTGCGTAAACTCCCGCCCGATCTGTGACAACTCTACAGCTGCTGACGACTTAGAGGTCCTAACTCCCGGCCATTTCATTATTGGTGAACCACTTAAGTCAATCCCAGAACCTGAGGGTCAAGGGTTCTGTGGAAATCTTCGGCAGCGGTGGCAAGCGATTTCTGCCATGAGACGACATTTCTGGTGCCGCTGGAGAGACGAGTATCTCGTGAGTCTAGAGCGTCGCACCAAGTGGTCGCAGTTTGTAACGAGCCTACTTCTCCAACGAAGTGGATACTGGCGAGAGTTATTAAATGCCATCCTGGTGCTGATGGGCGCGTGAGAGTGGTCACATTAAGGACACCGCAAGGCGAATTAGTTCGGCCTATAGTTAAGCTCTGCCTCTTACCAACGAAAGGAGATATATTTCATGAAGAAGTCTAGAATATAGTAATTTATCTTTGAATATCATTCGAGTCTTAAATAGTATTAGTCTATGCTTCATCTATTTGCAATTTTTATATTGAACGTATCACGATAGTTCAAGGGCGGCGGCATGTTGGGTTCGAATATGCATTTGCTAAATCTAGTTATTTATGATTAGATAAGGGTTAATGTCAGCAGTGTAAGCGCGCACAGGTTAACTACTTGGACATTTCCTATTTTGTTATGCACTTCTATTTTGCACATTTTGTTCCATAACCGTGGGATCCCCGGTCGATCCTTTGGTTGGGATTCAGACAACGGCGCTAGTGCTACCTCAACTGACGGGAAATCTGCCGACCTGCGAGATCGATCCTGCCATACAACATTCGTTCCCGGGGCTCACTTTGGCAGATAAACGGTTCTTCGCGAACGAACAAGTCGATCTTGTTCTAGGAGGCGACGTTTATCCGCAAATAATGCTCGGCGGTCTACGTAAGGACGTTCTTGGCTTACAGCTGGGTAATTTTCATGGGTTTTCCTAGGCTGATTTACTGCTAGGAATCAGCCTGGTTTTAGAAATACTGGTTTTTTCTAATTGCCTGCCATTGGCTTAAATATATAATGTGATTTAACGGGATATCCTTTTGTCTTAGCAAACCAGTTGGTTCGGCAACAAATAGGAAAAAATCCGTGGTTCACTCCGTTTTGGACCAGCCGTTTAGCCACATACCAGTGAGACCAGCGTTTTCCTCTTTTGTTCTCAATTATCAGCAGCCAGCCAACACAGCGGACAGCTTTGTACAAGTGTAAGTAGATTTCTCCAGCTAGTATATTTCATATTGTTATATAAATACCAATCGTACCAAATAAATTTACATATTTGACAATTCGTCTTTATATGAATCCTTTTTCTTTTATTTAAAAACGGACTGTCTACGAGACCAAGGGAATTGCGGCAGTTTCATCTACCGCTCTTTATTAAGAATGCAATTCTTCTACAAAAATGCATTTAAAGATTTAAACTATTTATGGCTCTGCTGATATTTAACAAAAAATAATTGATTTTTGTTCCGTTGAATGCCCCTATAATCTTTGCCCCTATTATGTATTGAGACGGTTCAGCCGTTCTCAAGTGATGCGGTAACATACATGTGGCAATTCATTTTTCTATATCTATCTTTATATATAAAATAGAAAAAATGTGTATGTATGTATGTCCTTTATATGCGTCAAATGTACCTAACCGATTTTAATAAAATTTTTACAGTAAGAGATATAGTAAGCAAGTAATAAGCTGATAAGGAACGTCTTTCCTGTTCCACCGGGAACATCTTAGAAAAAGAGTCCGACTTCACAATTTATAATTACAGATGTAATTTTTTCATAAGGTAATTGCTGTTCCTTAACCAAAAGTGGTTGTTTATTTATGTTTAGAAGTCTAATAAATGTTTCGAATTTTATTCAAATCGGTCTGTAAATACGGATTTTAGAAAAACTCTTGACTCCAGCGCCACCTATCGAGTTTATTTCACACAAAATATTTATGTTTAGGAGCCTAATAAATGTTTTGAATTTCAATCAAATTGGTCTGTATAACGGATTTTAGAAATATCTCGCTCCAGCGCCACCTATCGACATTATTTTCACACAAAGTATTTATGTTTAGGAGCCTAATAAACGTTTTGAATTTCAAGCAAATCGGTCTGTAAATACGGATTTTAGAAATATCTCGACTCCAGCGCCACCTATGAATATTATTTACATTTTGCGCACGGGTTATACCTACCTTATTTTTCTCGCTTTTATACCTCAAAATAAGAATAAGATTAAAAAATAGTGCTGAATTTGCTTTTATGTACATATAAAAAATGGAAAATTTCAACTTAATAAAAATACACAACAAGATTTTATATGTATGTATATACATACATACAGAAATAATTTATTAAAATATCATCCATTAAGGATTCATTCTTACAATAGACATTTTAAAATAGACTCGAAATGTTTAAAAATGAACAGTTTTACTTTTCTTGACATGTTCCGTAGAAGTTTCTCTTATTAACCCCCAAATATAGTCCCCCATCAAGCTTTCAGTATACTGGCCTTGGTAACGTCTCTCAAATTATATTCTGCCATATCGCTGAGTACGTCGTATAAAAGTTACGAACGTAACGCTGATTCCGTGTGAACTCGAAAAAAGTGCTGCCAAACTCAAATGGCAAATTTAGAGATTTCGACATCAGCTGACACAGAGTAATCGCACAAATTTTAGCAGAATAATTTAATTGTTTAGCTCTATTCTGGATTTATTAAACAAAATGAATATCCTTGGGAGTGCCTGAATAATATTTTAAAATTAGGAAAGGTGGCAAAATTTAGCATCGATTAAAATTCAGCGGAAAGCTTTAAGTCATACCTTTCATCCTTTGGAATCTGATGCCACTTTGAATGAAAAAGTTTCGGTTGTTGAAACAAATATTTATTTTTACCAGTTTTAAATTACAGATTTGTTAAAAATATTCGATTAAACAAATCAGCATTTGTGAATGTGGTTGGGTTTCTAAAAGAGAGCATCAGAAATGTTCCGAAACCGACGTCAATGAATGAGATCCATAAACTGGCTTCGGTGCTAAGATTTTGGCGAAAGGAAAAGGTTATGATATACAAATGGTCCAATCAACATTTTTCAAGTTTTGAATACATTACAGTCACGGCTATGCCATCTACGGATAAAGCTGGAAATGAATAACATGGAAAAACGAAATGCGAAAATGGACTTCTATGCAAAATCCAGGTTTCCGGGTGTAAAATTGTGTCCAAAAGTTGTCTACCTCCTCCTTTTTGAATTTGGTGTTATCCACTCCAAATTCTGAATTTTTCTGCAACTATTCTAGCAAACGAGCGTAATGGGGGTTTGTTTAAGGATGACGAAATAAACACAACAGCCAACTCGGCTAGCGTAGCACAATATGTAGCGTATTGGCTCTGCAACTCCGAGCTCCCGGGTTCAAAGCCTGGGAGAAGTGGTTATGAAAAATAAATTTAATAAAAAGAAGTCTGATGAGAAAATGTGGTGATTTCCGAAATAGTACTATAATTTCTACCATTAAAAATTTTTGTTGTTTTTTCACAAAAAGCTTCCATAAACTGGCCTTGAGCTCAATAAAAATTGTAAAATTTTTATCAAATTTAATGCTCACAATTTCACTATGTTTCTGTATTATTATAAATTATTGAAATAAAGTGGATATTCCATCAAACACGTCGTAACATATTTATCAAAAAATCTACGAAATTGTGCAACGAATGAACTCACCGATGCAAAACTGCAATATGCTCCCATATTATCTTTAAATTTATCTAAAGAAAATGTAACATGGGCATCTTCAGAGACATTCTACATCCGATGATATAATAAATTCTTAATCATGTCAGTGACCAGCTCGTCATAATTGGGATATTCGAACATCAGAATTCAGAAAATTCCATTGTTTTAACCGCGATGCCAATAACTCTGCTTTATTTTTTGATAGATTTAAGTCTCTTATTAAATCATTGAAATCTTCAGAGTTGATGAGACGTGGTATTTTTATGGTTCAGATTCCAGAACGAATTTCGAATGTACAGATACAGATGAACTCCGTGATATATGGCTGTTCGGAGAGAGTAGTTGATTTTCCAACACAAGTACAGGATTTTTTTCTGTATGTGGTTTTTTGGAATTTTTACCCTTAAGTGTATTAACAATGCAAAAATACCACTCGGATGATTTGATTGATCACCTGGTTCCTTTTAAATTCTCAGCACTGCAAACTTCTTGCTCTTTTTTCACCTCGGTACCAGCCTACAACAAAACGTAGCATATTATAACCTAATTAATGTTATCAAAATAGTTAATAATTATAATAAAAAAAGAGCAAATAAACTCACAATCCATAATATATGGTATCTGCAACACTATCTCCCGTGCTCTTCCCTCTCTTCCGACAGCAACAGTGGGCGAAGACCGATATTATGGTACATACATATATGGGTGCGAAAATCAAAAATGGTCAAATAATTGCTTAAAAAACATATATTTTCGATTTCTAATCGTCCTTTCTCGTATATATTTGCTTATATAAAATTTCGTTTAACTCAAGAATATATGTATTTACTAACTCCGAAATTACCCATTACTCTGTATGTTATCCTAGGAGTAACACCTCTATTCTTCTGCTCAGCGCATGCGTTGGACCGCGCTCCCCAGCGCTTTCGGTCTCCACGGTCCCATACATTGCTCCTACTGCCCAGCGTGCAGGCGCAACAAGGACAATATATTAAATTGACACAATCCCTGACACCCGCAGCGAAGACTTGAACAAAATAGCCTATACTTGCACAATTGAACTGCAACGTGCTTACTAAACGAGCATAATATTGGTTGGGGTCTAGCGTTCATAATAAAGGACACCGTGCAGTGTCTTCTCATCCAAGGAGACATCGACAACGACCTAAATACAATGCCTGGTCATAGATGTCCGGTCAGACGATGTAGCGCTGTTATTTTTGCTGTAACGGCTTGCTATTGTCTACAAGGGGAATGGAAAAACCGCATCATCCGACATCATCAAACTCAACTAAAGGGAGAACCAGAAAGCGCGCAGTTTCGAAACGGTTTGATCGTAGAGAGAGGGGTGTTAGATAAGTTGGTTTGAGATGTCAGATGTTGTGTGGGGAATATTCACATATCCGACTTGAGATGGAGGTTAAGGGATTGATAACTGGAGCTAGACTCAGTAGGCAGCTCCTCTGCCTTGGCGGAGATTGGACTCCGATTATATTGAGAATCGAACACATTGAAACTAAGAGCTGTACAACCTTGCCGACATTTTTTTTATATTGAATTTCCTTGGGATTGCTCGTATACTTAACTTTGCTTTCAGTTTTTTGAAAAACACGCTTCTCATACCTGAAATGGGAAATGTGGAGAGTGTTATCGCATTGTTGAAGCACAGCAACCGGTCAACAACGGTGATGATCTTCATGTTTTCGCCAGTAGAAAATCATTTCGAAGCTTGGATACTTCCTTGTTTCTTATTACAACCACTATATCCTATATTGTCTCATATGTTTATAAGTGCACGATCTAGGAGACCGGCAAAGCAAAGCACTTGAAGACCTGAGCACAAAAGTGGACGTTTACACTTACTTATAACCATGCTTACTCGTTTTTTCACTGGATGGATGCAGACGCTACCTTATCATGATGGAACTCCTCTGCCGACAGCTACTTACCTATACTAAACTATACAGAGCCGAAACAAAGTCTTCAAGTCGCTTGTCGGCACCACTTTTGTCGACTGGAAACTACACCGTTTGAATATCTTCATCATGAAGAAGGTCGCCAAACAGTTCCTTCTGACGGTAGGGAACTAAAGGAGTAGTAGCATTAACCAAGAGGCAATCACTAACTTGATGAACTTTCGTCCACGAATGTTATAATCGGATATGTTTTGGCTGCCTTGTGAGCCCTGCTGACTGTATAAGGTTAAAACTCCAACACATACAAAATCAACCCTTGCATGTCAACTATTTCAACTTGACTTTCCTTTTGGTCCGTTCCAGTTGAAGCTGCGCATTTCCACAACCTCCCGTTATTTGAGTTTGACGGATGAGGCCACATCTATTCAAACTTCTTATTTCTACACTTGTCATTTTCCTTTTACAATCAACTCTAATAAAGAGCAGAGGAACAACTGCTCTGCCTTAGAAATACCAAGTTGAAAAGAGATTCAATTCACTTGGTATAATTAACAAGCGCTAGTTGGAAAGAGGAAAACACGATTAAAGCTTTGTTCAGGAGTTAATTTGTGGTTACAAGAGGAAAAAGCGCTTGAAAATTTTAGCAATGTATTTTTAGAACGACAACTGCTTAGTATTATGGAGGGAAATTGATGGATTTATAATAATAATAATAATAATAATAATCCCAACGGTTTTATCCCTCCATACCCGCCCGACCGACGCGAGGAACGCATCCGCATGACGCACGGATATACAATAAAAAAAAAATTTTATTTGTTTTTTTTCATGCAGATTGCGCCGAGTCATGAAAGGCAGAGGTTTGTTTAGTGTCGAGATCTAAAACTGTTCAGCTACAGAACAAATGCTCATCAGCTGATCGAATAGTAAGTAATATATATATATGTACATATGTATGTATTTATTATTGAGAGTATTAAGTAGCATTTCTCTGCGACTAGCAAGTGTAGTAAGATAAATGAGTTTTAAACGACTTATATATGGCGGCAGGTTGTACTGAGAATCCCAACGAAAATTCCTTAAAGCAAAAAGCAGAAATTGTTTTTGAATTGACTCTATTCTGTCGGAATGAACTTGATAGCGCGGGTTCCAAACAAAACATCCATATTCCAGTATGGGCCTCACTAACGTTGTGAACATAGCCATCGTGATGTAAGGGTCATTGAATTCTTTTGACCACCGTTTTACAAATGCAAAAACACCCTTGGCTTTGTTAACTGTAACATTTATGTGAAGATTAAAATTAAATTTCGGGTCCATTGTAATTCCAAGATCAACAAAGTTAAACACTTGTTCGAGGTTATGGTTACATACATATTTCATAAGAAGCTGGTTGAACTGCTCTGCGAGAAAAGCACATTACTTTACATTTTTCAAGGTTTAGTGGCATGTTATTTATTTCACACAAGTTAGTCATGCTATTTAAATCCGCTTCTAGTAAGGACCTTTCCTCAACAGAATGGTACGATCTAAAAAGCTTTACATCATCAGCATACAATAAAATTTTTGAATAATTTATTACAGAAGGTAAGTCATTTATAAAAAGTAAAAACAGAATCGAAACAACAGAGTACGTGGTGTTAGCGATAACAGTCTGGCAATGATAACTTCCTTGCGGGAACCCTGAAGAAACATGAATAATGTTTGAGGAACTATTTTTAAAAAGAACTCGTTGTGTTCTGTCAATGAGGTAAGAAGACATCCAACGAAGGAGATTAGGTTGAAAACCAAGGAGATCGAGTTTATGGATCAGTAAATAGTGACTTACTCTGCCGAATGCTTTACTAAAATCAGTGTATATATCATCAGTGTGCATAAATTCTCTGAATCCATTTGAAACATGAGTTGTGAACTCAAGCAAGTTTGTAACGGTAGATTTACCCTTAGAGAACCCATGTTGTGTGCTACAAATTGTAGAGGATATGGAATACGTTAAATGGTCAACAACAATAGCTTCGAATAATTTAGGAATATCAGAAAGCTTAGCTATACAGGGGTAATTTTCTACAGAGGACCTACTCCCGGTCTTATAAAGGGGTATAATGAATGATTCTATCCAAGCTGAAGGGAAAATCCCAAGCTTAAGAGAAAGTTTAAATAAATTAGTTAAGGGCACATAAATATGTTTAGCACAGATTATGAGAAAACACGTCGGGATCGAATCGGGGCCAGCCTTAAATGATTCTTTTAAGATACTCCAATAATAAAATACTTCCTCGGAAGATATCTGCGGAATAATAGCAGAGGTGAGGGAACAGAGTTTATATGGATAAGGTTTGCTCAGAGGCGAGTTAATGGAGTAATTTGACCTGAAGAATTGGGCAAACATGTTGGAAATTGATTGGGAGTCACAAGAAACGGTAATTTGATATTTCATAGCAGACGGAAAACTAGTCACTCTGCGCCTAGAGTTAACGAAGTCATAAAATGATTCAGGGTTTTTTATTAGATTCCTTTTAACTTTGCACAAATAAGATCTGTAGCATTTTTTATTTAATTCAAAATAAGCGTGTCGGATAACTGAGTATTTAATATACATAGTTAGTGTGCAAACCAGTTTTTTTGAACAATTTAAACGATCGCGACTTTTTATTTTAAAAATTTTTTAGTTCTTTAGTAAACCAAGGTTGTGATTGCTCCTTTTGTACGCAAACCCGTTTTGGTACAAACTTTTGAAATAATGCTGGACGCAACGTTCCAACATCATCTTTATACGTCGGCCATGATAATTTTGATAATTCTCGAAATAATTTTATGAAATTGGCTTTCGCGAAAATAAAACGAGCGTTTGAGCTACTTGATTTATCAACAATATTTCCAAAATCACCAATAACTTCGTAATTTACCTCAATCGCAGGGTGATAAGAGTCCTCTGGAATAACCAAGGGTTCGCACATCTTCATAGATGACTTAGATACGTCATCAACAAAAACAAGATCCAGAATGGAGTTAAATTGATCTGATTTAGACAAAGCTCAGCCATATCTTATAAAAACACATTGTATCTATCCTTTGATGATATTGGAACGATAAATTCGTCTATAAGAGTCCATGATATGCCTGGCATATTGAAGTCACCAAGTACAATCATCGAGTCATGTGCAGTAATCATTGAACTTAAAGATCTAAGTAACGCAATATGTTGAGAATAAACCGATAAGTCAGAGTTAGGAGGGATGAAGCAAGCAGCTAAATAAAAGAAACCATTCCCTACCATAACTCGTATTGCTTTAAATTCGATTGACTCGATGAGGGGGATATTAACATCTTCGGATGGTATTGAAGAATGAACTGCAAAAAGAACACCCCCACCGATTCTGTCCTTACGGTCATTTCTATAAATTTGATATTGATTAGGAAGGATCTCTGAATTAAAAATATGTGGTTTAAGCCAGGTTTCAGTAAAGCAAATTACGTTATAGTTACAGTCTAAGCCTTTTAAATATAAATCGTTCAATTTAGTATTTAAACCTCTAACGTTTTGGTAGAAAATACTTAAAGAAGAATTTAAAATTAGTTTTTTGGCTCAGTGTCACGATTAGGAATTGAAGCTAAGTTATTTATTATATTTTTATTTTTATGTGGCTTGTATTTAAATTCACGAACAAATGCCCCGGTTGGCCAAAAAGAATTGTTAAGCAAAGTATCAAAAACTTCAGGTGCCACATCAGTTTTAAAAGATGATACGTTACGTTCGTATTTAAAGTTAAATTTGCGGATTGCTAAGTTACAAGTCTTGATTTTTGATGAAATGTAAAACTCTATATCATCTGAAGAAGTGTCCCTAGCAAATCTAGAAACAAAAATCGATTTTCTCAAAGGAAACACAACCAGCTTCTTTGCAGAGCAGTCAGTCTCATCCAATGGTGCTACAGTTTTTGCAACAATAGGAGCAGATTGGGATGGTGGAAGCGATTGAGGCGGTGATGGACCCACTTCAGATGAAGATGCCTGTAAGTTCTCATGATCAGAATTGCTTTTATTAGAGGAAGAAGCGCGAGCGCAGATAGCTCTTGATAAAGTTGAAGAAGACGGGCCCTGAGGCGGAGGGACAGGAGACAAAAGATTAATTAGCTCCATTTGTTGGAGTTGAGGCAAAATATTCTTCTGAAGTAATGTAAGAGGAGCCACAATACTTTCCTTGGGTGGACTGTGTGTCCGTTTGCTTACACAATATTAAAAATTGAAAAATTTGAAAAAATACTTAGTCTACGCAAAAGGCATTGGCTGCCAGTGCTTCCAATTTCACGGAATAATAATTGTATTATTATATTTTTTTCTTTTTTTCTTGTCCGACAGGGTGGAATGTTCAGTGTCAATTTTCGTTCTCAATTCTTTCGAAAATTGACACTGAAGATGGCACAACGCCAAAACCGGTTTGTCTCCGAACCAAACTTGACAAGGGATGACGGAATATTGTTCCAACAAATATCAATTGTATTATTATTATTTTAATAATTATATTACTGTTTTTCTGATTATGAATAAAAGACATACAAGATTTTCGTATATGTTATTAAAGTATTATTTATTTCTGTAGTCGTCGTAATTACACATTGAGTGAGATTATATGAAATTGATTTCGTTTTGTGATAAATGTAAATTACCTATGTATGTATAGCATATGCGCTTTAACAGTTTTTTTAAACAAACCCTTTTGTATGTATGTACAAAACAATGCAAATTATTTAAAAGGCTAGTTGAAATAAAGCACATAAGATTTTTAAAAGATATTATTAAATAAAAAAGTATACAAGCACTAAAATGTTCCAAATATGAAAATGTACTCTTATTAATTTTTGAAATCGTTATGAAAGTATTTCACAAATCAAATACAATTTGAATATCTAATAGAAAGGGAACGGATTATATGGAAGTGGCATTTTTATATGACAACAGATAGAGGGGTTTTGATTACTTCCGGAATTCAGCAAACAGTCTAGTCTCTAATAAAGAAGTCAGATTTTTAGACCAGTTCGCATTCAATACTTATGCCGGAATTCAGTAATTTGGTAAAATCTAAAGTCTTAAAATTTTAGACTATGAGTCGAAGGATGGGCTCTCAAAATAAAGTGTCTAATGCCGGAAATCAGTATGCCGTCTCAGACTCCAATAGAGAAAAAAGTCACAATTTTAGACCAGTTGGCATTCATTATGACCGAATTCAGTAACTTGGTATAATCTCAAGTCTCAAAATCAGCTAGAGGTAATTGCCTTTCCTCGCTTTCACGTTTTTCTATTTTGTTTTTATTTAAATTTTTTGTGACCTGCTCATCACCAGTTCACAATTTAGGGAGTTTATTTTGAGACTAGAGGCATTATTTTGAAACTAATGAATGCCAACTGGTCTAAAATTGTGACTTCTATTTCTAGTAGAGACTGAGACTGCTTACTGAATGCGGGGATAAATCGTAACCAGATTATAAGTAGGTCACAAAAAATTAAGTACAAACACAAAATATAAAAACATAAAGCAAAGAAAGGCAATAATCTCTAACTAAAAGTCACAAATTTTGAGACTTGAGCTTAAACCAAATTACCAAATACAGCATTAGTATCTATCCTTTAGCAATTTTGAGTAAATAATTTATTTGCTAATTTGGTTTTATTGCCATTGCTCGTTTCATGTTGCCTTTTTATGAGCTTTTTTACAATTTTAATGCTGATTATTTTATTTTGCCTTTTTTATACATAGGTTTTTAGTTTCTAAAAATCCGTCCCTTGCTCTAATATTTGCTAACGATTGATGTAAAAACAAAAGGTTAATCGAGTTGAAAATAGTTTAAAACAATGATATGTGCAAAATAACGGTGTTTCGTTTTATCACCCGATCGGTTTTTAACTTCACTGACACCTAAAAAGCTCATTAATTAGTAAATTCGAACCCATATAATATGCCTATGGCTTATCATTTATGCTAAAATAAATTGTAATGCTAAATGATTTCATTAATTTTCTACATGGACATTACATACTACTCAAATTATATACATATGTAATTACTAGATAGAAGTTATGTATGAATTTTTAAATATTTCTTGCTATAAAACATTATAAAAAGCTTATCTATTTACAATAAAGTGCAACAAATGGACATATATCATATATCATTTATATACTTTTAAGTATTTGCTGCACAATTTTTTGTCTCGTAGATGTTTGAAAACTTATACATGTGTACTATGCACAAATACATTTGTAAATATTTTTGTAGGTGCATACAAATGGGCATTTCCATGCAAATTCTACTAAAAATATATATTTTTTATAAATGACTTCTGCTTTCATAGAATTTATTGGACTCTTGAGTCGCGTTGAATGTGCGCCCCATTTTGCCTTAAGCTTATTTATGTTGAAACATATGCATATATGACACTCCTTATATGTACATTTTAATTGTATCACTTCATCAGATTTTGTTTTTCGTTTTGTAAATGCACGGTTAAAAACTTCAAAAGCTTGATATATGTAGTATGTATATATATATATTTTTTGATAAAAGAGGTTTTAAAACTACTACTAGTATATTTATTTGCTTTTATAATCGTCTTTGTGTATATTTATTTTGAGTCTATTATCTCGTTGCCATATACCTACGAGTAGTAATGCTTTATGTACATACAGTGCTGTGCATATCAAAAGCAACAGCATTCAAAATGGCGTAGCTTGCCACGTATATTTATTTATTTATTTTTAAGAATTTTCAATTTAAATTCAGTCCATTCTCTGACATAAACCATAAAAATCAAAGTTTTAAACTTTGTCGAAAACTAAAAAAAAATTGTATAAAGTGTTAAAATTTTTTCATTAAATTTTAAATTAGTCTTTTGGAAGTTTCAAGTAGCTAGGTGGTACCGTTGATTTATTCGAATTTGTTTCGTCGAGTGTGTTGTGACTTTATTCCATATAACGAAAAAACAACATTTATTTTTCTATGGAAGAAAGTCGCAACACCCTTGACGAAAAAATTCTAATAAATAAACGGTAGTCCCTAATCACTTGAAACTCTCACATTGTTAGACAAAAATTTAATGGCCTATAAAACTGCACATTCAAAATAATGTTAACAATTCTGAGAAAAAAGTTGAAAATTTTCTGAAAAAAATTCTAATAAATGAACGGAGGTTCCTAATTACATGCAACTTTCACATTGTTATACTAAAATTAAATGGCCTATAAAACAGCTTATTAAAAAAAAAAACGCGAAAAAAGTTAAAAATCTATATAAAATTTGTCGAATTATTTTTTTGATTTTTTAGTCAGGTGTTAGGTGGCCACAAATTACCGTTGTGTTTTTGACAATTTTTTACTACGCAAACCAGCGATTTTTCTATATGGAAGAAATTGAGAAGGAGGTCAAAAATCAATTGTAATGTTTAGCTACCTGAAACCTGCACCTTATCAAACTAAACTTGCGTGAGCAACAAAACTGCATACTCAAAAAAGTTCTGGGAGATTGTTTTTAATAAGTACGAAAATTAAATGATTTCAGACAGAGATTGTAAATGTCTTTCCATATAATTAAACAGTATTTTTATAATAATCGTGAGGGAGAAAAATTGCATATGTGCTAATAAGCGGAATAATTTTCGACATAATTTTTCGAATACGTTACATGTTAGCTACGATTCTGTATATTTTTTGTTTGAATGGTCTCAAAATAGTACCGAATTGCGCGTCCTGTAGTTTCAAAATATGATTTAGAGGAATTCGTATCGAATTTATTCTGAAATTTCCTAAACTAATCTCCACTTATAGGCCTTAGAAATATTCTCCTTGACGTCTCTAAATAGTGGTTATCGATGACTTAAAATTTTGAACTTACTGTTTGTTTATTTTTCTTTTTCCCGGGTTCAAAGCCTGGGAGAAGTGGTTATGAAAAATAAATTTAATTAATTTAATAAAAAGAAGTCTGATGAGGAAATGTGGTGATATAGTACTACAACTTCTACCATTAAAACTGTTGTTGTTTTTTCACAAAAATCTACCATCATCTCAATAAAATTGTAAATTATTAATTTTTAACTAACTATAACAACGGTTACCCTCCTCCCACATAACCGGCAAGATTAATGCTCTCCGCGTGTGCCGAATTGTGAAAGGCGAGTTTGAGATCTAAAACTGCTGAAATACAGAAAAAAATTAATCAGTTGCATGTCAGAAAATGTTTAAGTAAACCCTGCGAGCAATTTACCAATAATTTTATTCCTAAAATTCGTCTGCGACTAACAAGAGCGGAGAGGTTAATAAGTTTTAAGCGTCTATTGTAAGGGAGTCATGAAACGAGCCCCACCGGAAGAGTTAAAAGTAAGAATTGTTTTTGTATTGCTTCTAGCTTATCTATATGAACTAACTGGGATACCATATCATGGAGGCATACTCCAGTATTGGATTTACTAATGACGTGAAAAGGGATTTAGTCACTTAATTATTTTACCCATCGCTTAATAAATGCAAGAGCGCCTCTAGTTTTATTAACACTAGCGGTAATGCTTATTTACTTTAGTCTGTAGTTTTCTATTGTGTATTAACCTGGCTGCATAGCCCTTCGAGAGAATCTCATGAATTCAGTTAATTAAGCTAGCGAAGATTATGACCTAAAATTTTTGAATAATTTAACACTGTATTGAATGACTTTTGTTTATTCCTCTTATAATAGCTATGCAAGTCTCCGCATGAGATTTTATCTGCCTTGTGCATGAACATTACTATAACGAGATGGAATACGACTCCTGGCAATGCAGTTGGCGTAGAAAACAATGAATTAGCGACAGAATTCCTCTGTGCATCTTTACAGCTGAGTTGGTGCGATACCGGCATTCAAGGATGTAAAAATTGATGACAAAAAAAATTTAACTCAGAAAATATGTAACAACATAAACAAAAATCATAAAAAATAATAATAAAGAAAAACAAAAATAATAATAATAAAAAAAAATTAATAAAAAAAATAACGTTTGTGTATTACGTTGATCGGCCTTTGAATTTAAATTTTTAAACAATTTTTATTTTTCAAGCTCGAGGCCCCCAAATTAAATAAACTTCGATGTTTGTTTATTTTTGTATTTTACTGTCGATATTTCGACCTCAATTTGAGATCATCATCAGGAACTCTTGTTTGTGCCTGTTCGACTGACAAACAGTTCCTGATGATGATCTCAAATTGAGGTCGAAATATCGACAGTAAAATACAAAAATAAACAAACATCGAAGTTTATTTAATTTGCGGGCCTCGAGCTTGAAAAATAAAAATTGTTTAAAAATAAAAAAAAAATAACAATAAAAAATGTGGTCAGATCATTTAGAGGTCAGAAATAGGTCGCGTATTGAATTTTTATATTTAGAATCAAAAGTATATTTTAAAAAAAAGTTTTTTTTAATGATTGAAAATTACAACAATCAATATAATTATTAATATCTATGGTTCACATAGAACAGTTTGCCATACCTTACAAAATAGAAGTTGAATCAGATTGATAGCTTCACGCAATCGTGCACGCCTATAGCAAAAGCAGGGTTTTCAGAAAACGCACTTGTCTATAACCTGAAATATCTTCTAAACCACTTCGAAATCAAAGCAAAAAAATAATCGATTTTTTTCGATTTAAATGATCCGACTCCCTTAAGTTGTAAAGCTTATGTAAAACCAAAATAGCATTTCATAACTGTCCTTTGTTAAACCTTTTGAAAACATTTTTTAAATTATTAGTAATAAGATGCTTTGAGTTTCAGCAAGTCTCTGTCCAGGTGGCAGGGTAAATGAGCAAAATAAAAAAGAAAAAACAAATAAAATATAACGGAATAAAAAATAAAAAAAGACTTCATGTTTTGTTGGATTTATTAAACAATATAAATATGATAACCTATAAAAACATAAGCATATTTTTATTAATTATGTAGATTAGGTTAACCTAATCTTTATTATTATGTAAGCAATTATGTATACATTTGTGTTATTTGGATAATTTAACGAATACAAATGATGATTACATAAATAAACGGAAAAATTGATTATTTTAAAATTATAATTAACTAAAAATGTGTATCGATTTTTGAAATGCGAAACCATTTGGGAATATGACGTGCGACTTTTTAGACACATTACTACATACATAGTACATTGTATTTATGTAAGCATGTTTGTATGTATGTATGTACATACTCGTACTTACTATATCCATATGCTTAGGTATAATAATTTGCGCGAACTTGAGACGCATTCGTTTTACCCTCTTTTCAACTACATATATTTGAGAAATTAACACACACAGGTGTATCTACGAAGCTAATAAATTTATGTTAATATTTTATAAGTAACAGAAAATAAAACAATATTGTGTTTTCCCAATGCAGTAACACAGTAAAGTATTGCATTATATATACAGGCAATAGAAAATTAGTTAACAATATATACGAAAGTATATACAAAAATCGACGAATATATACATATGTATATGCAATAGGACAATATAAAACATAATATGAATGTATACAAAATAAAATTTTTTTAAATATACGAAACTCGATAAAATAAACTTCAATATGCGTATTTACATACATATATATGTACATATGTATGTAGGAGCAGGCAGAGATTCTTAAATATGTTTATTTATATTCTATATATGCAGTTCTGTTTAAAATAATTTCGTATAACTGCACAACTTTTGGTTTCAACAATTACATAAATTATAGTTTAATTCATTCCGTAACTAAAAAACGATTTAACGTTTACACAAATATGCCTGCATGTACACACATACTTACACACGCACACATATTTGTAATTCACAAATTTTGTTATCATTGAAAGGAATGTACTTATGAAATATGTGTTTCGTTTTTGCATTTTAAAACATTTCTATTTTTTTCGTTTCGTTCATAACGTCTGTGTATATGACACGTGTACATATACATATACGTCTTCGTGTATGGCAACTATATAAAGTATGCATCTATTTAGAAAATTTTATTAACAATTTTTAGTTTTCTCTTGGCATTTTATGCTATTGTAGGAAATACAATACAATAATTGTAAAAATGTGTTGCTTATAAAAATGTAAATGCAATTGTACACAGAGCACATGTTTTGCTATTCGAAATTTTTTAGTTAGTTTTTGTTTTTTATATTCGCTTTCGTTTAAACGTCCAGTTCTTCGAGTGTGCGCGACAGGCGATTGTTGTCGATGCGTCTGCGTTGACTGCGTCGCACTGCATCGGCCCGCCGATAGGGTTCGCTCTTCAGTCCCAGCAAAATATCTTCGAGTGCACCGTTGTAGACCTCATCTTGTTGCAGCAATTTCTTTTCTCGTACTGAATTCGTTTTGCTCTTCAACTCATTAATGACAGCCTCCTGTAAGGAGAAGCCAGAACCGGGCAACTGTTATCAGTTCCAAATCAATTTCAAGAGGAAAGTGGAAAAGCGTCGGTTCACATTCAAAAGAAAGCAGCAAACAAAAGCAAAAAGTGGGCCAACATATAAGCCAGTAAGCGCATGAGCATGTACGTTAGAATGCATGGAAATAAGAGAAAGTGTATAGAACAAAAGTTAGTTAGTTTGCACCTTAACCAGAATTATTTAGTTTTTTAAATATCACTTAATTGAGGACAATACAAGTTGTATTTGTATAGGTAAGTATACACATATGCATATATATATACATATATATATATCTGTGTATGAATGTACAAGTATAAACCAGTTAAGTATCGGATTGTTAAAGTACTGCTTTTTTAAAAACGTTTTTTATGTTGCATGACTTTGGAAATGTTTAGTATATTTTTTTAATGTTATTTATGTTACAGGTTGTATTTAATTTAGAGCACACAAAAAGTTATACACATTAATAAAAAAATATTCCAGACAATTTCATTATATATCACAAAAAGGTTTTCTATAAATACATTTATTAAGTAGTTATTTGATCTCATTTTAAGGCAACCCACAAGTTTGTTATTTCTATACGTACAAATGTATGCATTTAAATATTGAAAATTCGTACCGATTTCTAGGAATTAGGTAAAGGGACATATTTCAAGGGGAGAGTTTTTTAGTTCGAACTATTGGAAACATTAGCATATTGGAAGTTAACACGGAATTGATGTCATTGCCTAGGGAGGAAAAACTGGTTGACATTCATTTCAATTTCGATGATTAATGTGTTCATAGTAAATATAAATTTAGGACACTGTAGTGTTTCGCTTCCAAACTGTAGACATTTATTTATTAAAATTTATATTTCATAAACTAATTTATTATTTATATGAATGCACTCGGCGAACGCAAAACACTCAAAGACTTTTTTAATCTTAGAGTCATTGCCTAAAGCGGAATGTGGAAATTGGTTAAATTTCTCATATGTTTTTTAGAAAATTTTAGAGTTAAATAATCTAAGAAAATACGTTAATCTCTATTTTGAAAGGGCTTATCTGATCGACTGGTTTGAGTAAATTAAAAACATGTGTTTCTTTTGCGGCCCAACGTTTCGCTTAGTTCCCTAGGGATATTTGCAGATGAACGTAAGCGTCCACTAAAATAAAAAAGGGAACAAAAATACCCTTTCGTGAGGACGCTAAAATTAAACACTCAAACAACATATTTTGGTCGGTCATGAATTTGACTAATTATTCCACATATTCTGAAAAATTACAAATTCAAAATTACTAAATAAATTTGAGCTGGAAATGCAAAAAAAATTTCACTTTATGGGTCCAAGCCATTCATTCTGAATTACTGAGATTATTAGATTAACATATCAATTCAAATGTCAAAGCACTCCCCTTCTAGGCATACACCGTTTCCAATTTTTTTTAATACATACGAAATATACATACATATGTACATATGTACATTTGTCTACTTTTACCTGTGTTTGGTTTAATTGGTTTAACTTCATCATGCTTACCCTTGGGTAAACTTTTAAACCCCCATATTTCTGTACTTTTTTATTTAAAGTGTATGTGTAAGTGTATAATGTAATTAGGTTAATTAATTCGTTAAATTCTTAAATCACAGGAAACATTTAGGAATTATAAGGGTGTATTTTCAAACTGTCAATAATAAACATATTCGCCTAACTATTTTTCAATTTTGAAGATGTGAAGCATCACCAGCCTATGGGATGGTTGCTAAAGTCTGATAAAAATATCTTACTCAACCGGTACTTTTATTTCCGATGAACCGGAGATGGTGCAAACGACCCTTAACGTTTGCCAAGGCACATTTTACTTTGTGATTTTTTTAACTTTGCCGCGGCGCAATGTAACACTGGAAAATATTTGGATTTTCGCCAAGGTGTAGTAACGTCTCGTTATGGCACAAAATTTTATAATTTAACAAATTCCAAGTACATTTTCTGTGCAATCTAATAAAAAGTGGAACAAACAAATTTGTAGTTTTATAACGACACGTTACAACACCTTGTTCGAGTATATCAGTAGTGTTAGTTTAACATAAAATTAATTGATGCTTAACATTAAAGTGTTACATAAGATATAAGTAAGAATTCTTAAAAAAATATACATAAACAGAGCTTAACACCAATTTTAATAAAAACACAAAGATTCAAACAAATAACAAGGAGACAAACAATTGGAGAACACACAAGAGAACAAAACAATTATGAAATTTGAATATATGTTATTAGGATAACTATTTTTATAATTATAATTTTCTCTACGGAGCTATTGAAGTTTTGGTGTGTCATGACTTACTCATTTTCCATCTTACGAGCGTTGGAAATGCCAACAAGATGACGTACCCGAAAATTTTAAACCAGATCTTTATTATAGGCTACCAAGTCCAAAATCCTTTATTGAAATCACTTATCGCTTATCAGGAAGGGTGATGATTGTGGTGACAGTGGTGGTGGTGGTGGTGGTGATCATAGTGATCGTGGGAGCGATGCGTTATTGGTAATGGTTGTGGTTGTGGTGATTAACGTGACGGTGAAGGTAAATATAATAAACATGTAGGCACTTCCTTCTCCTTATTCTATATGCGATATTTTTGGTTTAAATTGCAAATTACGTAAACTAAGCGATATATATATAAATGCAATTTTGTTTTCCTTTAATACATTTCATGTGCTTTATGTATGTACATATATGTATGTATGTCAATTATATGTGTGTGTGTTTGCTATGAACTTGTGTATATGTATGTCGTTGTGTCGTTGTTGTATTAGGCTTATTTAATTGTGCATAAAGCTATGTATGTACATTACAAATTCGGTTCGAAATATTTGCAGAATTTCTTACGTAACTTTTTTTTATCACTCGTGTCCTTTAATTTTCCCTTGTGCAATGCATTTTTCCTGCGACAATCCCAACACCAAAATAACTTTTTAATTATGTATGTTATTCATTTTAACTTAAGCCAAACACCTTCCTTTTGTCTAATTTTACAATAAAATATTTTCCAAACATTCCACACGCCACATAACAATTATTATTACATAACGATTACGAATAACTTGCTTAACTGTACATTATTTTGATTTTTTCTACTCCTTAATAATGGATTTTTATTTATCTGCAGTAATTTGCATTGTCTTTTCACGCAGAATTAATAAGCGCTTTGTGTAGTAAACTGCTTTCCATAGTCACGCAACCCAGTTTCTGTATATGGACGAATGAATGAAGAAAAAACAAAAACAATAACAACTGCAACCAACACAATTACCAAACAAATCAAAACGTATGAAGCGCTGTAGCCAAAATTATGCTTAAAAGTTTTCGAACTTGTATTATTTTTTTTTTTTTGTTTTACATTAAATATTAAAAAAGCTTTAGTGTAACAAGTAGTGGATGCCTTAAAAAAAAAGGAGAAAGCACATATATTTTATCGCACACTCTCACCTGCTGTTTCTTCTGGTTCATTTTGTTACGCATTAATACTTGGTCGCTCTCGCGTTTGGTTGCCGCCTGGGCAGCTGCCTGTTCCAGGCGACGGCGTTGTTCGTTTTCTTGATCGTGGATCTAAAAATAAAATCGATCATTTCAATTAAGTGGAACCAACTAAATTGACCGGTGGGTACTAGCCAAAAATTTAAGGAATTAAAGCCTTTTTAGCGATTTTGAAAATATGTTCGATACTATAATTATGTGTTTAAATGTTTTGTAATACATAAGTGATGATTATATTATTGTTTTCTATACGAAACCGAAATATTAACAAAAAAAATAAAAATAAAAATACGCTTAAACTTGGCAATGGAAACACTCTCTCCAACAATCATTTTTATCACAAAATGATTACAAAACAAATACATATAACCTTAATATTTTAGGATCCCGTTGAATAGGGACTCATTTTGCCCCTCAACTTACGTACATATGTACATATCTATTTCAGAAATGGTCAAAATATTTGGGTAAGGGGTATATGGAAAATTTTAAGAAGCTCGATGATGTTGAAAAGTTGCATTTCGAATATCCTTTTGAGCCTAGTGCTAAGGAAATTCCTCGAAGTTTAGAGCAGACTGATTGTCGTGGATCAGAAGTGAGATTATAAACTAAAAAGATTCAATCAAGATAGTATAAATACCAATACAAATATCGACAAACGAAACAATATTTACATAAACGAAGTTATTTGTGCACAACAGAACTAATTTTGCAAAGAATTTAACTAAATTTCTTTTCAGATATTGATAAATAAACTTCTTTGTCGCTAACTGGGTGGCCTCCTCTGCGTTGGAAAGACAAAGCGGTAAAGGACTTTGGTACCCTTGGTATTTGCAAATGGCGTCAGTTAGCAAAAGACAGAAATAAATGGAGTGATATGCTGAGCTCGGCCAAAATCGTCCAGGCGGTTATTGAGCCAATTACGTAAGTAAACTTTTTTTTGTTTAAGAAACTTAAAAAATTTACATATAATATCAAGGAACATTGCTTTTATCTTGACTATAACTACACACCATTATATTAAAACGTATATCTTTAATTATTGTAATGCTGATATCAATTCAGCCATCATTATTCGTAGTTTTTATAACGAAATTCAAGATATATTTCATATATATTCCGAATACTTTCCCAATGCATTTAAAATATATATATGCAACATATTTTGCTTCCCCATTTAATAAAAAATTTACCTTAAATGCACGCGTAAAACGTACAATCAGCGCAAAGAATGCTGCTGCATCGGCATTACGTGACGATTCTCCGAAATACTCAACGCACTCTTTGAATGCCTCCTGAGCATTCTTTAGGTCGATTTTGATTTTCTTCAGCTTATCCTCCGAGTTATTGAGAAAATCACGTAGGATATGCGTTTGTGCACCTTTCACGCGCTGCTCCGCCTCTTTCTTCACCAGTTCCATGCCCTTTTCAAGGTCATGTACGTCTGTCACGATATTCTCCAGCGACACCTGCGATGCCTTGTCTGTACAGTACAATTCTGTGTCGAAATTGAGTAATTCAGGAAACTTTTGCCTAATCGTTGCCACAATGTAGTGCAGGAGTGATGTGCGTTTGTCTGTCGATTTGGTGTCGATAAGGGTATCGAGTGACTGCAATTTAAATCCATAAGCGGGCCCTCGTTTGCTACTGTTGAGATAATTGCCAAAAGCTAGGACGATTTCTAGCACAGCTTTGAATTTCAAGGATTTTTTCAGAGAATTTGAAGCAGTTGTTATAGCTAATATTTGCTGTAAGTATAAAAATTAGGTAAACATTCAAAATTATATTCTCAACAGAAGGACACTGAAACTTACTGGACTGATGAGATGCAGGCAGTCGAAGAAATTACCCATATAATTCATAATCGACAGCTTTGATGAAATGCGTTCGACACGTGACAATTGCAACATGAATTTATCCTCTTCGGTGAGTTGATTTTGATCTTTACGCTCAGCTATGTATTCCTTGTAGCATTTCACCTCTACATCTGTGGGCACCATCTTCTGCAGCAACTCCACATTTTCTAGCGAGAGTTTTTTCAAATCTAAACTATGTATGGCGGCAATCACCTCATCGATCGGCATATCCAATTTACGACGAGATATTGCTGAAAAAAGCGATTGACTAAATGAAATATTGAAATATGTATTTGTGAAATTGTATATCATACCAATGTTTCGTAATCTCGTGTGCTCCAATAGCGACACATTGTCGGGTTTCTTAAAGCGTTTACTGGGATAAGAATGCAGACCATCCACTTCAGTGTTGTTGCCATTTGTCAATCCACCGCCGATACCAATTTTAAAACGCTCTTCGAATTCGTTGAAATCAATGTGTTTGAAGATTTTCTCATCGTCCAGTTCGTTAAAAATAGTTCCGCGAACCTATCCAAATAAAATAAAACAAAAGAGGTATATCATTCAGTTTGATTTTAGATTTTTTTGAGTAAATTATTTATCACCTGATTTGGCTTTAAAGCTATCCAGTTAAGCGTTGGCAGCTTGTATTTCGTCGGCACTTTGCGTTTGATTGTCATGGCACCGTCTGGAGCGGGCATGAAACCGGCCACGGGTGGAGGAGGCGGTTGGAAGCCACACATCATGGGACCGCCATTAGGACCAGAACCGTATGGTGGTGAGCGTGAACCTATCGATCCGCCATTTGCCGACATTGTGGGTGAGAGAGTGCCACCATTGCTCATAGAACCGCCGTGCGCATGAGGCGGTGGTGGGGGCGCTGGTGGTGCAGGCGGAGGTGGCGGCGGTGGCGCCGAACTGGCAGGCGACATAGCAGATGGCAATGGCGGTGGTGGTGGAGGCAATGGAGGAGACATACACTTGTCCGGCGAGGCTCCGCCATTTTGCAGTGACGTTTCACTATTCGAGCCAGAGCGGGGCAATGAACGTGTCAGTGTTTGTAATTCGAGATTTTTACTTTGGAGCAGGGATTCACGTTTCTTTAGCTCCTGTTCATTCTGCTTGAGGATGCGTCGCAACGTTGTGACCTCCTCGTCAAATTTCAGTTTGGTGGTCATTAAGTCCTCACGTTCAGCTTTCAATACTGCAACCTCTGTTTCGAGCTCGGCTAGCTTATACATGAATTCTGAGTTGCGATCCACCTCTCGCTCTAGTTGGTCTTCAAGCTCCTGTACCCGCTCTAATGCTGCAGTCTTCGTCTCTGAATCCTCCATCAATCCGGCTACGTCGAAGACATTGTCCAAATATGCGGATATTTGCACCTTCAGCTCTTCCGATTCAGTCATACGCAGTTTCTCCAGATATTTGTCCAACCCAAGAGCTGTGAATTCATACTGCAAATGCACACGATAGTTCATGTCCTCAACGGAGTGAACTACAATGTTCATGAACTGCATACACGCGACCATAAAGTCAATGTTAAAGGCTTCAAAATTCATGAAGTATTCCATTAGTGTTTGGAAGCGACGCTTCTCCTGGCACACGTCCTTAAAGTTATCGAACGACGACAAAATGATCTCGTGACCGCCCTTCACCAGACAAATGGCAGCCAACAGTTCTAGCACCAGCGCCTTTGTACGCAACGATTTGTGTATCAGACTCAAAGCAATACAGTTGATGGCTTCTCGATGTTGAATGACCATGTTGAAGCCATATTTATTGTTCATTATGGCACGCAAGCACATAATGCATACGTGTATGTCATCAGTGGATGCGCCCATATTCAATTTGGCAATATGTCGGGAACGTCGTTTAATGCTGGGACTGTCAAGCACCTCGGCCAGCGAGGGACGTAAAAAACCATTTAAACTACCGCCAGAGTGGCCTGCATGAGGATGTTGGTGATGCCGCGTACCATCTAAATTAATGCTACCACTAAGAGGAGAACTAACTCCCACCGATGAACTGCCCAGACCATCCGCTGAGCCTGAACCGGTACCACCACCCACTGTTTGGCTGCTTGTCATGTTCAGACGCTCATCTGAATCGGAAAGAGCTTCTTCGACACGCTGTTCGTGTCGCATCATCTGCAGGCGAAAGCTTAGGTAATCAACAAGTGCGTCGAGACCTTGATTCGTATCGTCAAGAAACTCCTTTACCCATTCGATGTGATTGGTGCGCAGCGAGATCTCGAGATCACGCAGCACCTGCGTTGATGTAGACTCACCGACCATTTTACGTTTCTGACAAAGAAAGTAGAGGAAGAATAGCTGTAAGTGTACAAAATTGTCCCGGACAGGATGTCGGGAGGTTGTAAGGAATGTGTGGGATTAGTGGAATGGAAAATGTGCATAAGGGAATTGTTTGGTAATGAACAACCACATTGATGGAGCAAACGGGCATTGTAGGGATATTCAGGATAACAAGGACGACGCGGGACGGGTGTGGTGCGCACAAAGGTGAACAAAAAAAAAACAAATCGCATATTACGTGTACAAGTGGTTGATAAAAGTAAAAAATGAGTGGTATTAAGTGAAGATTAAATGTGTAAGAAAATAAATTCACAATTGTACGCCATAAGAAGCATGAAACGAAAACAAAAAATCAATATAAAAATAAGGTAACGTGTAAGTGTGAGTGTGTGAGTAGAGAAACGAATATTTTGCATTAATCTTTCAGTATTTTTAAGAGAAATTTAATTATGCTACATACAGAAATAAAAAGTTTTTTTTTTCAAGCCGCAAAAGTATGGATAGTAGCAGGTAAATCGAGTGGAGCCCAAAGCCAATACGCTCCTATATATATACGTACGTATGTAAACATAAATATTAATCATATAGATGTCGTTTCCAAGACATCACAAAGGAAATCAAAAAGCTTTATAAACAAATAGGGACGAATATTTACATGTTCAATTCTTTTATAATGACTTTTAGGCACTCACGGCATAAGGGCCACAAACTAATCCTTAACTAATGAAAAATCGCTAATTTTAAACAATGTAAATATATGCAAATACAACAAGTCGTCCCCAAAGGATATAATTATAGAATCGTCCTGTATTCGTCTCTTTCTGGTATAATAAACGATGTATTGATACTTATGCAAGAATTTTAATGCGCGTCGTTGGCCCGCAAGCAGAGCATTCGCTTAGCAACCCTCGAGCTGGCGGTTCGAATCTCACTCGAAGCTAAGATTTTTATTTTTGTTTTCATAAATGGACTGGTCCTCATTTATACCCATTCTACTATAACAAAAGGGAACAGTTCATTCCATATAAAGAGATGGAAAGTGGTAAATATTAGTCGCATGTTCCTTTACGACTATTCCCGGACTCTGCATGTGGGACAATCCATTTCACAACGCAGATTTGTAGCACATCCAATGTTTTTTGTTGATGTTTCATATGAAAGAAGATTTCGAAAACCATCAGCAAAAAAAAAATAATAATTTTCAAAAATCAACGGTAATCCTTATGCTTATAATATCATGGCCTGGAATAATCGGTAAAGGGCGCTGTAATGTTGCAATTTTTGTTAAATTTCTAACACATAAGAAAATATGTATTTCAACTACGTTTTTAGATTAAGGATTCTAAACTTGAAAAATTCAAATAATTATAAATATATACATAAATGCTTGTTTATTTTTCTGTTGGCCTAGTAAATGTTAATAATTTACAATTTTATTGAGCTCAAGGCCAGTTTTTATGGAAGATTTTTGTGAAAAAACAACAACAGTTTTTTAATGTTCGAAGTTATAGTACTATTTCGGAAATCACCAAATTTCCTCATCAGACTTCTTTTTATTAAATTAATTAATTTTATTTTTCATAACCACTTCTCCCACGCTTTGAACCCGGGAGCTCGGAGTTGCAGAGCCAATACGCTACAAATTTTAAATTACAGTATTTGTATATATTTATAATTATTTAATTTTTTCAAGTATAGAATCCTTTCATTCGATACAATAAATTTGAGCCCCGAAAAAATCAACTAAATTTAGAAAATATTTACTTATTAGTAGTTAGCATAATAGTGTCCAACTCCTTGCGTAGGCCGATAGCGAATTAAGATCCAGCGGCTTTGATGGCTAGCTCATGTCGTTCGAACGGATATATGTAAGAAAAATGTTTCTTAAGGTAGTGTTATAATTTCACATGGTGATAATTTCTTTAACATATAAAATTGTTTCACAATATTAGATAATATTTTCAAGGTAAAAATATATGCTTTTTAAATATCTTTACAAAGGTGTATTATAGTTATAAATCGGATAAAATAAGGAGTTATAGAAAAAAACCGATTGAGCTGTTATATGGAAGTCGAAAAAAATTCATATATTCCTTAAATATCCTCATAGTGAGTGTGCAAAATTGCTTGCAAAAAATTGATTTTTTTTCGTTCATAACATCGTATAAGGAGCGGTATAATGAAGTTACTATCGAAGAAATGAAAATTCTAAAGAAATTTCACAAATGACAATCCTCGTAAAAATATGTTTCTTGCTTCGGAAAAAAAAATTTTTTTTTGCCACTGAAACTTAAAGGTAATTTAAAAGAAAATTTTGGTGTGCTGGGGAGAACTAAACACGCAAATTCACTACGATTAAGTTATAGTATCGCGCCTGGGACGTACCGACTTATGCCGATGGAAAAGGGGATACGCAGTTATTACATAATTTGCACAACGCACAACAGTCAACCGTTTACACTGGAATTACTATATTGAAGAACTATCGCGAATAGGAGCAGGTAACTTGGTAAGTTTGGAGCAAATTTAAAAAAAAATTTCTTTTAAATAAATCGGTACGGTAAGAACAACTAGATTACGGTGGTTAGTATGGATAAAAATTTCGGTAACCCAGCACCACTGATTCTTGTGTGTATAAATAAATATTTATAAAATAGTTCAGGTGTGTTTTAGGAAAATTTCGAGGCTCGTTATGGCCCATTTGTGACTAGTTGGAAATCATTTCAGAACTGATTCGCAGACTATATCAGAACTTGTGCGATATAATTTCCGGGCAAGCTCACAACTTTTAACAAAACCACTTTAGGATAATTTGTGGGATTAGTGAAGGATCAGTTCGAGGCAGTACGAAACAACTCATAACTATTTTAGAAGTATAGAGCTAGTGCCGAAGTGCTTCCCAAAAAATTGTGAACTGGTTCCGCCAAAATGAATTACATGAAACGAAATTAAAGTTTAATTTCTAACCTAACCTACGTATGTAAATAATAATGTATGATTCGGCCAAGGCGGGTCCAGAAAAATGATATTATATTGTTCTATTATTATTAGTTCTACTTTTATTTGACGTCTCGATGCACGTTCAACAACGCTAACCCATTCAATTGGTTCTTACTTGTTTTTGTTTCGTAAATAGTTTTTAATCTACGCAGAGATGAAAAAGCGTGTTCACTCGAAGCCACGGAAACCGGAAGAGTTGCTTGCACTGTGTGCAGCACAGTGAACCCCCCAAACTCCCTCTCTCTGGATTCGGCGAATGCTTTGCATAGTCTTACAGGGGTGCTTACATATTAATTTCCGTGAGTATTTGGAATTCACGCCTTTTTATGTTAAAACATATTTTGTAAACTCATTTTTTACAAACTGTATTACTGGTAAATTTATTTCGATGCAATTGGAATTCTAGAGCGACCCATCATAAAGTAAAATTCAAAATACTGATAGTAATTAATATTTATAGCTTACATAACTTTCAGAGCCACTAAACAGACAAAATATATTTGTGTATACCCAAAAGCCATTATAAAATGTAATATAATTAACAAAATTAAAAACGAAAACAACTTAAATATTACAAACAACATTGAAAAAAGGTACCAAGGCGACTACAAACTACAAACGATAGACAAGTACTCTTTCAACCAACTGCAACTACGATACGTTTACGCTAGAAACATACATATCTATGTACTATGTATATTCAAAAACTACGAACTTACCCGATGACTTCGCGAGGCTTTGGGATCCAAATATGTGCGCAGCTTGTTCAAATAATGAGCTGGCGGATCTTTTGCTTGCACCATTTCCTGAAATTATAAAACGATTCAACTTTTTTTTAATCAAATATTCATTCAAGAGCAAGTTCTAAATGTACGAGTAAAAATGTTACATATTTATATTATTAATTCTAAAGAAATGTAAAAACAAAATGCTATGATATCGGTTTCTGGGGAAAAAAAAATATATATATTCAGTCAAATTGCAATATTTACCATATGCTTTTTCCAAATGGTAATTATGATTTCTCATTCATCTACAAAATTTGAATAGTCAATTCTCGCCTTTGGCTATGGAACTTCATATGCATATGTACATATGTATGTATGTATGTATGTATGCAAGTGTGTAAATGTGTTCATATGACATTATCCGGCGGATACGCAATGATGATAGCGAATGGTATGACCATCGAAAGAGCATAGCGTAAATCATGTCCATTAAGTATTCTACATTATGTATAACAGATTAAATGGAGCATTATGATGCGACAAACAGCAATGGGAGGAATAAACTCTTTTTCGCATAAAAAACATTTTACTTTGAAATGGAAATTGCTTAAGATAATGAAATAGGACAATAAGTTCGCTTTGAAGTCTGTTTTCTGAACTTTTTCTGATATTTTGAAGTGAAGTGTTATCTACTTCATATAAACTTGCAAGAAAATCTATATGCACATTATAGGGTATATCAAAAGTGCATGACTTTAATTTCATGGTTGCTTAGAAATTTGACAACTTTTGGCCACAAGTTTTTTCAAAATCGGCTGTGGTTTTGATACATTATTGAAAATGAGACTTAATGAACTTTGCGTCTATTGCTACACCGCGCATGACTCAACCTCCCGTTGAAGCATCGACCCTGCTGGAACACCCTTTACATATGTACAATGTATTCGTATGTGATAAGTATTCCACAATTTATTAGGTCGCTGAAAAAGATTGGTAAATGTGGTTTTATATAAAAAGCAACCACATCCGCTGACTCAATATTCTTGTAACTCTATATACATATATTTACTCAAAAGAGTGAATACCTCTATTAAGAATTTATGACAGTTTATTTGTCTTTTGTTAAATTTTCACTATAAAAACAGTGCCTTCTTCAACGGAAGTCATATAAATATACCCAAGTATTAAACTTAGTAAGAAATTAAAAATAAAAATCTACCAACTTTCATCAAAATCTCAAACTTCTTTCTGTGTTACAATTTTAGTGTATAAACTTAAAATATAAAGTCACCATAACTCGCGTTGATTTTTTAGATTTAAAATTCATATAGTCCGAAATATTAGAAATAAGTTTTGTATGACTAGGTTACATCTCATTTTACGAGAAACAAAACAAGGTGTGCGCAATAGAAGTGAAATTTTACTTGATTAATTTCTTAGAAGAAGCACTCGTCGTTGTTCACAACCATTTCTGTGTACATCATTCCTGTCTCATTCGCACTGTTGGTTTTTCAATTTTCTAGTGACGCTTATGATTGTCAATTCAAAAAAAAACAGGGTATTTTCTAAAATTACCTCACAAATAAATTTTACAAAGCATAACATAACGTAGCATAGTATAGCATAACGTCGCATTACATATCTTAACTTAACAGGGCATAAAATTACGCAACGATTTATAACATAGCATAAAATGAGTTTAGACGTAGTGCGCTTAGATGTGCGAAATTAAGTTGTGGTGAGCAGAAGAAGTACTCGTATATACCTATTGTTGTCGCCACCATTGCCGTTTGCAGCATTCCATTCGGAAGATTTCGGTTGCATCACTATCAAGGCAATAACTATGCAAATGAAGGACCATTGATCGTATAAGTATATTGCAAATGGCTTATATGAGTGTTTTTTTAGACATGTGGTTTTTAAGAAGACATAAAACGCATATAATTAAATCCTATGGCCAAGAATTTAGTTTTATTATAGAGATAAGGGTTTGCCATTATGTTTTAAAAATAATGTCGCGCAAATGCGGCTGGCACGAATAAATTACAGACGAGAGGTCCAATTTTCGACCACTTTTTGCAGCAATTGGAGCCGTACTGAGTATAAATCAAGTAACAACTGTCAAAAAGACCAACTCCGAAAAAAGTATTGCCTCATTGTAAACCACACGTCTAAAAAAAAACACCCTTAGTTATAAGGAGTTCGTTGACAGTGACAATTCCACAGATTACCAGTCCCGCATGGTTGTAAAGCATTTTCCAAGTGGGGAGCTATCTGAAGTGTAGTTATATCCAAGTGAAGAGAAGAGACTTTTGACAAACATATTTCAAATCGCTTTCAAAATCTGAAACCTCAGCAACGATGTAGACACAAATACCAAATTGAGAAGTTTCTTCTTTCTTATTAGACATTTTATATATCGAGTTTTTCTAATGCGTTTTTAAAGGTTACCCGATACTTTTGGAGCGTGCGTAATCGTTGCTCTAGCGAAGAGATATTTGAGATCGTAAGTCATCTAAACATTCATAAACACAAATACAATTTCTTTATATTTGAAGAAGTCTTTTCCGTAAGGGTTTTAAGACAAAATATGCGTGCGTCAGGCAAACTGGCATGAAAACACTGTAATGCTAAGAAATACTCGTGTTTGTTTCTCCTACTTTTGTGGGTACCAGGGTGGTAGATGGCAACAAAACAGCCAGGAAAGCGGCGGCCTCCACCTTTATTGGACCCGAGCCGTTTCTTGCGGAGGGGCCTAGCTCCATAAAAGAGACTGAAACACTGAGGAACTTGTTCTGGTATAATATCGCAGGTTTTTAACAGTCTGAGTGTCTTCTTGGGGGTACGATTTGAAAAGATATAGGCAACTAATTGACCTTCCCAAGGAGGGACTAAAAATTATCACTGGTATTCTGACAGGTCACCTGCATAAGTTGCCGCTTTTGTGACTCAGTAAAAAAGACTCCTCCACAGCACCTGCGATCATTCTGGGCTTCTTGGAGGTCCTGAGCTGTCGGAAGTATTGACGAGCTTTCACATGCACAATAGACCCATTGGTTGCAGTGCATACCTACTGCAATCTATCTAAATACTCTTCTACTAATTTTAAATTGGTAGTGAAGTTACCGAATTACAGTGGCAGTAGTCACTTCTGCAGGCAATCCAATTTCTTACTGGTTTGGATTGACGATTTATTATTTAACAATAGTCAATGAACATTAGATGTAGTAACGTTGTTTTTGCTTTTGTATTAATTTGATTTGAACATTTGTAGTTTTTTGGTGTTGTGTATCACTTTTGTCCTATTACAACTGTTTTTACTACTTTTTTTTACTACTGTTGTTTCTTCGTTTTTATTTATGCTTTGCAAGCGCCATTGCTACGTTTACGCTCGCTGCTTTCAATGAGCGACTTAAGTCAAGCTACGCTGATTGTCTACGCTTGTTGCTATTGCTGTGATTGTTACAATTTTACGTCATTCGTGTTGTTGTTAATGTTTCGGTGGAGTTTGTTTGAGGTGTGCTTCGATGTACGAGTACATATACTAGTCATTGAGTTCATTGTAACAATTTGGCGGTTTTGGGTTTTCTTGTTGCCAACTAATGTCGGAAGATCTGCAGTTTTATATGTGAGTATTTCATTTATTTTCAATTACTACTTTGTTTTGGCTTTCGTAACATTCACTAAGTAATTTTTTTTACATTTCAAATAATTTATAATTTTTAGGCCCGTGGCCGCTGTGGTCGAGTTGGTAGCGGTGCGTGCTATAACTTGATATGCCGGTGAGTTCGAGGTTCGAATTAAAGTTAGGGCAAGCAAAATCTTAATAATAGAAAAAGGTTTTTCTAATAGCGGTCACCCCTCGGCAGGCAATGGCAAACCTCCGAGGGTAATTCTGCCATGAAAAAGCTTCTCATTAGATACATCTGCCGTTCGGAGTCGGCACAAAACTGTAGATCCCTCCATTTGTGGTATAATATAAAGACGCACACCACAAATGGAAAGAAAAGCTCGGCCAAACACTGAGCTATATAGTGTACGCGCCAAAATTATATTATATATAAATATTTAAAAACGACGAGTGTAATATTTTGTGTTTATGGTATATCTCCACTGTAGGTTCAGGCACAGCCTCAATAGGGGTACTCTATCATAGAACATTGGTTTGAACTTCTGAGCCAAGGTGGTAAAAAGAAAAAACGGAGTACAAATCAAACAGGACGCAGCTAAAGATTAGAAGATATCCTGCAGGCATCGATGATACTTTAACTTGGAAAGAAGTTATTAAAACTTACTACTCGTTTACTTTTAGCTAAGATAGTTCGCATGAAATTTTGCTTATTTTAACTCCTAAGTAAACATCCTTATGTAATTCTAAACACCAAATAATTAAAGTTAATACTCTGAATAATAACAAATAAAATACCATTACATAGCAAAATTATGTATTAAATGATGGATAGCATTTAACACAAATAATACATTGGAAAATATAACAAAATAAGTCTATCTTATTTAAGAAAAAATCTAACACATTTATATGTAAAACGACATGGCAAAAATCGTCTGGTCTGTTTCCCTCTGCCTTACGTAATTTTCAACCAAGTTGGTTAAATTGTTTGTGCGGAGATAATTAGAGTACGAACACATACGGAAAAACATCCAAAGAGGGTTGCCACCTACTTAAATATATAAATTACATAAAACATATCGAGCCCTAACAGCAGTTTTGTTGTAACCTATGGGTAACAAACGATAGCTACTTACGAAAGTTGCACTCTAAATTTTTTTATTTATATATGATATAGAGTTGCCACCTAATAAAAAAATAGTGACAAAGCTCCAGTATTTTTTTTTTTTTAAATAATTGTTAATTCTTAGCAAACTCAGAATATGCAAGCTCGCTGAAAACAAGCGTACGCGGATCAATTTCGAAGCGGTTCATCAGCAGCTGAGTTTTTAAAGCAATTGTTGTAAAGTGGGAATAGTAAAGGGCGTCAGTAAAAATATGACAAAAATCAGTAGTAACTTGTAGACTTGTTTAAAAATGAGTGTGCTTGGTTTTTTTTTTTCAAAGAATGAACGGTATTAAAATTTAAATATAATTTTAAATAACTAGAAGACAAATTAAATGTCCAAATATGTCAATTTGTGGTTGTGCTATAATTTATGAACAAAGTATAGTAACTTTTCGAATTTATAAGTTCGCTTTTTAAATTTGTTATACAAGATCATACCGAAAATATGTAGATATGTATGTAAAGGGTGTTTTTCAATGAGCAATTTTGGCTTGCTGTTACTTGATTTATACTCAGTTTGCCATTTCAAGACGCCTTGAAAAGGAATATTATTATGCCCGTTGTTGGTGACATACGGCCCCAATTGCTGCAAAAAGTGGTCGAAAATTGGGCTTCTCGGCTGGAATTTATTCGAACCAGCCACGGCGGTCACTTGCCCGAAATCTTTATAATGTAAGGCATAATAGGGTGTAAACGTGTGCATATACGTAACTAGACCTTAAGATTTCGCTGTTAAGAAGTAAATGTAATTAGATGTAACTACCGCCTAAGACTCGTTGTAATTACTCGTAAGTATGACTCGCTGTATTTTATTTCATAGGATAATATTCCAGGCATAACGCCATTGTTCAAAGAAATAAAACGGCAATCAGCAATTGTATACCACACCGAGCGGTCGTGAAAATATTAACTCGCATTATATTTCATCAGAAGTGGTCTTTGACCCAGCATAAATTTTAATTAAATACCGGTTAATTTGTGGAAACGGATCGCTATGTATTGCCAAACGGAGCACGAGTTGATAAACGCGGAGAAATACTCCCTGATGCAGCTCAAAGCTTGGTGCGCTGCTGTGGGCGTCAACGCTAGCGGCGCCAAAGCGTCGTTGGCTGCAAGGCTCAGTGAGCTGTCCGCAGAAGCGCGCGGAATTTGTCCAGGCACGCAAGGCGGCGATGTTCCGGACAACGAGAGTTCGAGTGGTGGTAAAAGCGCAAACGCGGGTGGACAACAACGACGTGGAAAAGGCAGAGCGGCAAGTAAGAAAAAATGTGCAGATAGCCATGAAGGCGACAACGACAACGTAGCGGTGCGAGGTGTACAAGAGGTACAAGAAAATGACAACGGCAGTAACGACGGCAGTGACAACGGCAGTAACAACGGTGCGAACAACAAAAACAACAACGGTGCGAACAACAAAATCAACAACGGTGCGGACAATGAGAGGAACGATGGAAGCGGAACAAACAACGGCAACGATTCCAGTAGCGGTTTACAACGGCGTAGTACAAATGGGGCAACGGGTTACGACAACGACAATGGCGTGATTTTGCAAAGCGGTGTGGCGCACGTTGGTAGCGGTAGTTTTGGTAACCTGCCGATAAGGTACGTGCAAGACGGTGAGAGTGATATGGCGGACAGACCTGTAACAGGACACGTTGACATCGAAATGGCGGCAATTAAATTAAAGCTTGTCGAAAAAGAATTGGAACTGCTAAAGCTTCAAAAGGATTTGCTCGAGAAAAATCAAACGGTAGCCACAAACAAAAGCAACGAGAACATCCCGTTTGACACTCTAAAAGAGATAATACCCGGCGACGGGTTTGTGGTGTGGCTTAATCAGATAGCACACTATCGTAACGTCTTGAACATTAACGACGCCATGTTGGGCGTAGCTATCCACCTCAAGCTAAAGGGAGCTGCACTAGCGTGGTATAACGCTAAAATTTCATATCCCAAAAATGTAGATGAACTCCTAAACGAAATGAAGTCAGTTTTCAGGTCTGGCGAAAACGCACTTGCACGCCGCCGCAAATTCGAAAAGCGAACATGGTCCAACAAAAAAAGTTTCGCAAACTATTTCAATGAGAAATGCGTACTTGGCAGTGAACTAAACTTAAGTGAAGAAGACTTTGCTGACTACTTGGTCGACGGCATTCCCGACGAACAGCTCCAAAACCAGGCACGGCTTCAAAATTTTACTTCGCCAAACGACATGCTGCGCGCGTTCCGGTTCGTTACTTTACCCGAGCGTCCACCCCCAAGAGTCCACACTGAGGAGAGGCTGAGGTGCTATAATTGTAACTGCACCGGACATTATGCCAAAGATTGCAGAAAAGCTAAGATGGAAGCTGGATCCTGCTATGCGTGCGAAGGCCTAGGACATTACGCCACGGAATGTAAGCAGTACAAAAGGAACAAGTAAGTTATTTTAAACTAAGTGTATGTGCACATGTTAATAATTGTATGTTTATAGAGTGCTTAGTTGATTCAGGAAGCCCAGTTAGCTTAGCAAAACAAAAGGTAATACCGTCAGGAGTGAAGTTAGAAGAAGTGACAGAGTCGTACTATTGGTTAAATAATACTCCTTTAAATATTCTCGGAAAAATCAAATGTTATGTTGAAGTTTTGAATAAAAACGTTTTAGTTGAACTTCTAGTTGTTCCTAGTGGGTCGTTTGGGTATTCAGTGGTACTAGGTAGAGATTTTATTAATGCCAGTGACGCAAAGCTTAAGATAGGAAGTGTTGAGTTCATGGACAGAACAATAGACAAAGTAGACAAAGAAGACGATGGTGTGAAGGCAAGTATATCAAACGTGGTGAACACTGGTTCCGACGAAGTAATGAACAATGTAGAACTTATGAACGAAGTTGAGTCCGATGTTGTTGATGGGTTTGCTAAAGTTATAAACGAAGTTATGGCAATAGACACGTACGAAGAAAGAAACTTAGATCTCAAGGTAGGTGAACAACTAACGTGTAACGAAAAAAAGTCGTTCGAAGAAATGGTTAGCAAAATTTACGTTAATGCGGAAAAGCTGGACGAGCCTTTTGTTAAAAAAGAAATGCGCCTGGTGCTAGAGAGTGAGAAGCCGTTTGCCTGCGCCCCGAGAAGACTGGCGTATAGTGAAAAAATTGCATTGCAAAAGATAATAGATGAATACTTAGCAAAAGGGTATATACGTGCAAGTGAGTCGGAGTTCGTATCGCCGATAGTACTGGTCAAAAAGAAGACGGGTGAACTTCGTTTATGTGTCGACTACAGAAAGTTGAACAAAGTGACAGCCAAGGATAGTTATCCCATACCACTGATCGATGATTTGCTCGACAGGTTGGTAAACAAAAAGATATTTACAAAGTTAGATTTAAAAAATGGATTTTTTCATGTGTTCGTACACGAAGATTCAGTTAAGTATACGTCGTTTACTACACCACTGGGACAATACGAATTTCTGAGAATGCCATTTGGGTTGAAAAACGCTCCCGCGACATTTCAAAGGTTCGTTAACAAAGTTTTCGCAGATATGATCCGAAGCGGGGAAATAATAGTTTACCTCGACGATGTTATGATAGCAACGGAAGGTATAAAACAACATTTAGAAATATTAGAAAAGGTCTTTCGGAAAATCGTACAAAATAATTTAGAACTGAGACTTGACAAATGCGAGTTCCTGCAGTCAAAAGTGACGTATCTAGGATACGTAATAACAGGCAAAGGCATCCAAGCGGACGAAAGAGGACTAAAGGCGATAGAAAACTTCGCGGTACCCACCAAAGTTCAGGAAGTCCAAAGCTATTTAGGTCTGTGCTCGTACTTTCGAAGATTTATTAAAGATTTCTCAACTATAGCCAAGCCGCTACACGATCTTACGAAAAAAGATAGGAAGTTTCAGTTTGGTAGGACAGAATTAGAAACTTTTAACAAGCTCAAGAAAAAACTGGTGGCGTCCCCACTGCTTGCGATCTACGACCCTTGTGACGCAACCGAACTACATTGTGACGCAAGTGCGTCGGGATTTGGAGCGATACTACTACAAAAGAAAAGTGATGGGAAACTACATCCGGTTTTCTATTTCTCCAAACGCACAACAGACACGGAATCTAGATACCAAAGTTTCGAGTTAGAAACGCTAGCGATAGTGTACGCACTAAGAAGGTTTAGGATATATCTACAAGGTATAAAGTTTAAAATCGTAACCGATTGTAACTCTTTGACTTTGACACTGAACAAAAAAGAGGTAAATCCCAGAATAGCGAGGTGGGCGTTAGAGCTGCAAAACTACGATTATGAGCTTGAACACAGAGAAGGAAAGAGAATGCAGCACGTCGATGCACTAAGTCGGGTAAACAACGTATTGCTTCTTCACGCGAACACTTTTGAGGAAAATTTAATCATAAGCCAAAGTAGAGATCATCGTATAGGTAGTATTAAAAAGGAGTTAGAAGTCACGGAAGATAGCAACTATGAGATGAGGAACGGTATAGTCTACAAAAAGAAAGACAAACACTTACTTTTCTACGTACCGGAAGCTATGGAACACCACGTTCTGTACAAGTATCATGATGAGATGGGACATCTAGGCGCAGACAAGGTAGTAGAAACTGTAGGGAAAAGTTACTGGTTTCCAGGTATGAGAAAGAAAGCGACGACACACGTCGAAAATTGCTTGAAGTGTATAGCATTCTCAAACAAAAGCGGCAAAAAGGAAGGGCTCTTGCATATGATACCTAAAGGAAATATACCTTTTGAAATGGTACACGTTGACCACTATGGGCCGATTCATAGCAAGTCCACGAAAAATAAACACGTGTTAGTTGTCATAGATGCCTTTACAAAGTTCGTTCGCCTTTATCCTGCTAAGACAACGGCGTCCAAAGAAGCGGTCGCCGCATTACGAGATTATTTTAGAGCGTATAGTAGGCCGAAGTACGTGGTGTCAGATCGAGGAACTTGTTTCACTTCTAGGGAATTCAAAGAATTTTTAGAAGACAGCAATATAGAGCACATAAGAGTTGCGACTAACTCGCCGCAGGAAAACGGCCAAGTGGAAATTGTAAATAAGAGTTTAGGCCCGATGATAGCGAAAATGATAGATAATGGAAAAGATACAAGCTGGGAAAAAGTGTTGGGAGTCGGTTGAGCATGCAATGAATAACACGGTACACAAAGCAATCAAAGAACAACCGAGCGTATTATTGTTCGGAGTACGGCAAAGGGGGCAGGTTATAGACAGCCTGAGAGAAAACGTGCTCGAACCACATCAGGTGTCGGGACAGGTAGATAGACAGGCAGTTAGAGATCAAGCAGAAATAGCACAGAAAAAAGCGCAAAAATATAACAAAGAGTATACAGACCTAAAGCGACGAGAACCACGTAAGTTTACCGTAGGGGACTATGTAGTGGTAGCAAATGTTAACTCTCAGGTAGGAGTATCCAGAAAGTTAATTCCAAAGTTTAGAGGACCATATCAAATAACTCGAGTGTTAGAAAACGACCGTTATGTAGTAGAAGACGTAGAGGGTTTCCAGCAAACCCAGATACCTTATAAAGGTACGTGGTCGGTTGTAAACTTAAAACCGTGGTGCAGTCTTGTGACGAGTCAAGCCACTGTAGAATCAGGGGATTCTATGCGTCAGGACGGCCGAATTGTAAGGCATAATAGGGTGTAAACGTGTGCATATACGTAACTAGACCTTAAGATTTCGCTGTTAAGAAGTAAATGTAATTAGATGTAACTACCGCCTAAGACTCGTTGTAATTACTCGTAAGTATGACTCGCTGTATTTTATTTCATAGGATAATATTCCAGGCATAACGCCATTGTTCAAAGAAATAAAACGGCAATCAGCAATTGTATACCAAACCGAGCGGTCGTGAAAATATTAACTCGCATTATATTTCAATAATAAAGCTAAATTCTTGGCCATATCATAAAATAATATGCGTTTCATATATTTTTTAAAACCACATGTCTAAAAAAAAACACCCTTTATATATTTTACTACAATAAAAATAAGTTCCTTAATTAAGCGAATGAATGGGTTTTGATGTCGTTCTTTTTATTGAATGACTACATGTGATATACATATATGTACATATGTCAGCATGTAAGTGACCTTGCCACTTAACCTTACAACTGTTGTGTTACAAATTCTCTCTTATTCAGTTTTTACTTAACCTACTTTGAATTAACGATTCTGTTGTGCACCTTGTCGTCTTGACTTCAGAAGCCATTCAGCCACAATCCAATTTTTTTTTTTTGTAATTTGCATTTCGGTGTTGCTCTTGATAATAAGTATATTAAATGTTGAACAATCAGTTGTATGGAGCAATATGCTATATATCTTTGATCTATATGATATTCACTGCTTCTGTAGAGCTTAGAACAGCGGACCTTATTGCAATAGGTTATTGCTGTTTAAATGAAAGAGTTATGGAGCAAAATATAATATCTGAGCAATCGGCTACTATATACGGCCGGTTCCGACAAAAAATAATTTCAATCAATAATTATAATTATTATTGTAAGACATTTCATCGTCTTCGATAACAATTATTTTGAGACTTATGTAAATTATAAAAGTCTTTTACAATAACAATAAACCACAGAAATATTTTTAAGTTATAAATCTTTTTATACATACATTTCTAATCCCCATTTTTCTAACTGCCCCTTCGAAGCGGAGACTTCAATACAATATGATATATGTATGTATGTACTTACATAATTACATATTCATACATTTCAAAAATATGTCCTACATACATACACATATCATTGTATTAGACAGCAACACCGACTCCTTTTCATTCAAGTTACGCAAACTGGATTTTAAACTATTAAACGATCACAACATTTTATCGTTTGGGTTGCACATGCGCGTGGGTTATCATCACACACTTTGTGGCAAATTGGGCCGGATGCATATTCAAGCTTACAAGTGGGACGCATTTTTACGCTTATTCGATAAGTTTTCGTGCCATTATGTAAATGTATATATGTAAGTATGTCCATAGATAAATATATGTACATATAAATTGGTATGCATGTATACATATCTACTGTGTTCTGTGTTCACTCGTGTTCATGAAAATTTGTGAAATACTTTTAACAAGTTTCCACTCTCTTGCCTTTTGTTTATGAAAATAAAATGTTGTCCACATGGTATAATCAAAACGATAAAAATGTAATTTTTTTAAATTGGTAAGTTTTGACTTTGATATGTTTTTTTCTGAGCTGGTCACATGAAATTTATCATTAAAGCGGTATTTTGCGAGAGGATTTTTTTAATTGTCTATATAAAAAATGGTATGAAATTTATCAACATTCAACATGTATGATTTAGTCGCATCTTTACCCGAAAAATTGTTGTTTGTTCAAACTACTGCCATAATCTTCATTTTCCAAATTTGACAATAATAATTGTATATTGTTATTGAATACAGTGGCTTACAAAAGTATTTTGCATATAAAGAAAATAAAACAAACGATTTTATTTTTGCTTTTTTTTCAGTTTTATTGCTAAATTATGTATTAAATTCAATAATATACTATCAACTCATTACTTCGCTGAGACTTTATTAACACAAAAAAAAAAATAAAGCTATACAGGAAAAGAATGAATATAATTTAAAGTTTGTAACTCACAAAAGTATTTTGCATTTGACTAGAAGTGATATATAAAATAATTTAAAAAATGTCTAGTATTTCGTATGATAACCGCTACTTTTAGATACAGCTTCCAAGCTTTTTGGGATCGATTCTATCAACTTTCGACAAAAGTCAGGTGGTCTTTTTTCCCATTCCCTTAGCAAAACCACCTTGAGGTTATTTTTTGATGAAATTTTGTGTTTGCGCACTCTATCTTCGAGGTAGGCCCAAATATTTTCTATAGGGTTTATGTCAGGGCTTTGAGGAGGTGTTGGAAAATGTTTAGCGTTGAAAAGTAACCATATTTTAACGTCGTGCGCCGTTTGTTTCGGGTCGTTGTCATGCTGAAATAAAAACCCGTTGCTTGGCAAACCCATATTTTCTGCACTTGAGGCTATTTTTTGATAAAATTTTGTGTTCGCGCACTCTATCTTCGAGGTAGGCCCAAATATTTTCTATAGGGTTTATGTCTCGGGTCGTTGTCATGCTGAAATAAAAACCCGTTCTGCACTGAAATGTAAATTTTCTTTAATATAATGTATATTTGTCCATTATGCTGTCTATAAAAACAAGATTTCCAACCCGCTGAGCCGACATACACCCCCACACCATCACTGCACCACCGCTGCATTTCACGGTTGCTTTTTTATATGCAGCGATCCGACCCAAACATGTTGTATTTGCTCTCGTCGCTAAATATAGTTTTCCAAAACTCGAAACTTTTACTTTTGTAGGTGTTGGCAAATAAAAGTCGTTTTCTTTATTAATATTTGAAATAAGTGGTTTTTTCGAGCCACGCGACCATGAATATTATGACTCCTAAGAACTCTGCACACTGTCTCATCAGAAAGTTGGGTGGGTAGAGCTGCTTTAACATTGGCGTTAAGCTTTTGAGCTTTTAAATGTGGATTTTCGCAATTTGATTTAAGTATTTTGCGTTCCTCTCTAATCGATAGCATCTTTGGTCGACCACAACGGGTTCAATTCTCTATATTTCCGCGCACCTTTTTATCGTTTTATTACATTTTACTTCGGCTAAACATATCACATATGTATTTTGTAGATTTTCCTTGATTTTGAAGGTATAAAATAATTTTTTTTTGTTCAGATTTTGTTATTTCTTTGCCTTTTGGCATTTTTAATGTGCGCACGAAAGGATTAAAATTATGACAATTTCAATAGAAATACGCACCAGTAAACATAAATTCAACTGAAAGTTTCAATAAGTAAACAAAGCTACAACAAATAACGGATTTAAAAAATAAGCAAAAAATTAGTTGCCCAATGATTCAAAATACTTTTGCGAGTTACATATTCTAAATTGTTACCAGTTTGTTTTAATGTACCATTATTGTTTATGTGTTAATGAAGCCTCAGCGAAGTAATAAATTGAAATGTTATTGAATGGATTACATAATTTATAAATAAAACAGAAACAAATGGAAAAATAGAATAGCTTGCTTTATTTTCTTCATATGCAAAATACTTGTGTGAGCCACTGTATATGAGTTGCAAAACCGAAAAAGAGACCGGAAATTACTAAAAACAAAAAATAATTAAATAAATATATAGGAAATTAATTTTAAAAAAATTAAAAAGCGTAAGCTACACTTTTTTTTTAAACCAACGAACTGGTATTTCAACTGGTACGAGCTGATGCAGGAGCGGACAGTCGTCATCTCGTAGGACACCGCCATCTAAAAAAAAAACCAATTGCAAACATCGAAAAAGTATGGAACGTAAACTAGTTGGGCTGCAACGTCAAACTGGTAGCATTCTTGTTCGCACCTATGTAGTAGCTTTCCCTGCAGGGATATACTACGATTCTCTATATTCATACATACACATGTTTGTAGCGAATTGTTCTTTTCCTTTGCATTCGCAGCAATTTGTTGATGTTTTGTTAAAGCAAAACTAGTTTGTCCTGTTCGCCTTGTTGTGTGGCTTTATTCTTGCCTGTGGGTTGAGAACAAAATCGCACGGTGATCGAAAGCACTAACTTGCCACATTGTTTTCCTTTCTTTATGAATTATTTTTCGTTACAACGTTTTTCCATACAGTGTAGAGCGCCTTCACATGTATGTATGTATGTACATAAGTATGTTTTCCGATAACTGATACCGATAAAATTAAGGTTCAGCGTTCGCTTTTGACCTATTTAATGTTGATACATATGAAGAAAAATATAAACCAAAATATATCTGCATACATGTAGATATGTTTACATAAATATACACAAACATGTAATATGTAGTTGTGCAAACGACTTGGTATTTTCTTAACTATTGTGATTGTAATAAATATTTTGGCATTTAGTGAAGCAATTGCGAGAGAGCATCAGTAAAAAATTGTCAAAAATAAACCAATATTGGTAGCCACTTGAAACTTGCACTTTCTTATACTAAAAATTCTTATACTATAGTTGGTGTCTGCGTAATCATTTGCAGCTCAATATTAGTAAATGTCACTACACTTCTTTCGCGAAGGTTCTAAATATTGTTCCAACTTCTTATAGCATATTAAATTCACCGCTAAAAACAATTAGAGAATTTAAAGACCTTGGTGTCTACTTTGACACCAAGCTGAACTTTACAACTCACATAAATTATATTGTCTCAAAATCATTTGCAATGTTAGCCTTTATTCGTCGAAATGGTTCTGCGTTTTGTGATCCCTATACCCTCAAAATGCTGTTCTCGTCCCTAGTTCGTTTCAGGTTAGAATACGCGGTATTCGTTTGGCGACCGTTTCATGCGGTATATATCAAAAGATTGGAGTCTGTCCAAAAAGCTTTTATGCGTTTTGCCTTGTGCACGATTAAGTTTGCAGATCCTATTCCGTCGTATCGCTCTCGGTGTTTACTTATAGACCTCATGTCTTTAGAGTCTAGGCGTGATCTTTTGTCGATGTGTTTTGTCTTTGACTTATGTACCGGCTCAATTGATTGTCCATACTTGCTCACGAAAATTCATTTTAGTGTTCCCTCACACATACTTCGCTGTAATGATATATTTTTTGTCGGGTTTGCTAAGACTGTCTATGGTATGAATGCACCTATTAGAAGGACGCTATCTCAATTTAATGCTTATTCTTCTTCCTTAGATTTTGATTTTACCTACTCTAAGTCTACTTTTAAGAATTTACTCATACGACTCCTGTCGTTAAGCCTTTGAAATTAAAATGTATCATAAAGTCTGTAAGCAACTTGTTTGTTGATTAATAAATAAATAAATAAATAAATAAATAAATAAATTAAACGAGCTGCAAAACCACATACTCGAAAAAACTCAAAAAATTTTAATACAATTTTGTTTTGAAGATTGTACATTTATTTTGTATATATTTAAAAAATGGATTTTTATAGTTTTGAATAGAGAAACGACGGGTTTTAATAAAATAATTGAAAATACATATGTTTATACATAATGTATCATCAAAATCTAATTATACATATATACATAGAAGAAAATGCTTAACACCCGTGACAAAAAAAAATATTGAATAAATCAACGGTATTTTTCAGCAAACAGCAACTTGCACTTTATTGTACTGAAATTGAATGGGCTACAAAACAGCATACCCTTTTTTTCAAATTTCATGTGACGTCGTAATATCATGAATTTCAACAAAATCAACCCAAATACATTTTGTTTATATTTCTTAACTTTATGAGACGTATTACACTGTGATATGTGAATACCCTCAGTGGTTTTTTTTCACTAAATGGAACACCACGTAAGCTTCCGAGCATAAAACATATTTGACAATATTTTTAAATGGCGCAAATTTTAGCAACATTTCAATCATTTTAACATTTTACATATTTTATTTTGGTGTAAATTTTTAGTGAGGCCTCTTTTGAAAGCTTGGCCTTACATTGGATGTCAAATTATTTAAGAATTTGCTAATTTAATGCTTCATGACGTGCCTTAAATAGCAAAGGGAGTGGAATCGCAAGAACAAAGGTCATCCGCACAACCGCATTAATAGCATCAACAGCAACAGCAATGGAATTTTGGAATCCAATGGAAAAACTCATTTCGCTAATTTTGGCAAAACCAAATTTTAAGTCGCTGAAGCTTGACGGCTATTAAAAAAGTTTTGCTTGCTAAAAAAACACACAATTACATGTGGAGTCTTTGCAGCAAGAATAACATAATTACAAACAATAAACATTAATTCAGACTGGTTTCATTAAAATATATGTATGAAAATTATTTACACAACATGAAAAAACGAATTTGACATTCATTTCAGCCCATCATTTCATCCCATTTCAAGCACCACCGATACCAGAATAAATACCTTAAAAAGTCGATCGCATTCACAGATGCAATGCTCAACATTTTTCAATAGTTTGCGATAGATTCGATATTTCCGACGGAGTTGCTTTGTTTTTGGTAACGGCTCTTTCCAAAAACATTAGTTCTAACGACAAAATGGAGAATTTGTTGTTTTGGGTAAATCTAAAGTCGCTCCGAAAAGTAAGAAGAGCAGAAGCGCTGGGCGTCGGCAACAAAACAATTCGTTCTCATTTGACCGATGAAAGCAAATCATTCCTTTCGGGTTTGATTGCTATTTGCAACGGTTGTAACATATACAATTCTGGTAATGAAAATCGACTGTCTCAAAGACTATATATATTCTTATATAGATCATTACATTGATTCGTATGCTTACTAAACCTCAACCAGTTACTGTTTAGCCATCCAACCACAAATCGACCATGAACTTCTGGTGGGAGTTTAACTAAAATTATAAAAACCTACAGCAACAAAAAATAAAGCGATATTTACAATTGTTAACAAGTGATTTACGACATGAAATATACACAAATTGTGATAATATTGGGGCAGTTATTCTAGGGAGTCAAACAGAACTCGACGAATAAACACCAATAATACTTAATTTCAAATTAAATATCCAACTGAGTTTAAATAACTAAGTGAATTTTATATTTGAAATCTCAAATTGAACAGCCTTTTCATTTTTTGGGAGCAAATTGTTATGCAGATCTGAATAAAAAAATTTAAGGTAACCAGCTTCAAACAAAACATTTAAAAAGGGTGGAAACCCAAATTTTTTATTTATTTAGAATTTCAATATATTACGATCATCCTATATGCTTTGTACATTTTTTTTCTTATCCCAAACAAAACTCAGCACCCTTTAATAGGAAATAGTTGCTTCTAAAACCAAGTGCAAATAATGAGTAACTTTTTTTCTTTCTGTATCGCATTCAATATTTGAAAAATGTCGGGTACCAAAGTATAACATATCGCCGCAAAAAAAACCACTAAATGGGATCAGCTAATATATACATATGTATATTAGGCTGGTCCTTATCTGATACAAAATTTTTTTTTCGGAAATTTGTAAGCAGGATATTCATTTCGTACGGCTTATATGCAGGACTATGTATGTACGAGTATGTTAGAACTTCAAAGAAAACTATTTTAAAAAATTTATAGATTTTCTAAAGTTCTAGTACGAAATACTTATAATGAAGTGCCGTAAGTATTTCTTTCATTTCGCACTTTTTAACAAAAAAAACTATAGAAAAAATTATTTTACTTTTAAGAGAAACTTGAGATTTATTTTTAAAATACTGAAACTTGCAAACATAAAATAACTACAGTATTTTGGTTCATTAGAATTTATGTTATTTTTGCAACAAATAGACTTGACAAAATTTGGATAATTCCAATGAATTGTGGCGGATTTTTTTCCCGATCTTTCTTCCAACTTTTATGATGCGGTAAGCATTTTTGTTCAAGTACGGTGTTCGAAGTAACAAGAAGTGGAATCGTGTTTTAGGCATAGTACTATGACTACCGGTGGATTTATCAGGACGCAAAACTGTTAATTCCATTAAGAAGTGCAGACCAAAAACGTATCTAATTGGGAATATGAAAACCCAAATATTTGTGCGTAAACTTTCTTCACAATTTGATTGTTTGATTGTAAAAGTTCCAAAAAGGACCAGTGAAACGCAAAATATAAAATATATAATGATAATAATTTGGCGTTTTAACTATACATATGTATAGCTCAGTGTTTGGCCGAACTTCTCCTACTATTTGTGTTGTTCGTTTCTTATGTTGTACCACTACAGTTTTATGCCGACTCCGAACGGCAAATGTATTTTATGAGAAGCTTTTTCATGGCAGAAATACCCTCGGAGGCTTGCCATTGCCTGTCGAGAGGTGATCGCTATTAAAACCCCGAACTCAATGGAATATCGAGTTATAACACGCACCGCTACACACTCGACCGCAGCGGCTACAAAAAAAAGAAAAAATAAGAAAGTTTTAAAAACGAAAAGATTAATCTCTTTGATATCGCGCATGCAAATGCTTTAAATATTATAAAATTCGAATAGTTTGATCACGGTGACATCCTTGAATTTTTTAAAAGATTCAATATACATAAATATTTTGTTTCTAGAGATTGTTCCCAGTGAGTGGTATCGAAATGAATTTTTCAACAAAGGGAAAAATTATATTTCGTCAATTAAAATTGTGAACGATGCTGCAGGTGAGTAAATGAAGTTTCGCAAATTCAAATTGAAAACCATTAAAGACATTTTTTTTAAAATTATTTAATTATCTCTTTCAGATTGTTCAAAATTACAGAAAACGGTACACACATCCTATGGGCGTTACCTATGACAGTTTTACAAGTAAGAGTATAAAAACAATTTTTAAATATTAAATACAAGTTTTTAAATAAAACTTCTTGAGCATAGTTTTTTCAATAAAATTAACAGTTTGGAGGATTCCTGCATACAAAATTTAAATTTTCGAACATAAGAACTTGGCTTACATACATACATACATACATATGTGCATACACACAAATATTATCTACATACACACATATTGGTCGATACAATTTATACTCCGCATTACTTGTAAAATAACATCATCGTTTAGATCATTTCCAGACGTAGAAGGTCATTACGAATTAAAAGCCTGCTAGTGATGACTCCGATGCACTCAGCCGTGAATCACCGATTCACAGCAGACACTAATTTAAATGATTGATAAATAAACAGGAATATAAATAACAAAAAAAGTGCATACACATTACGTTATAGGGGTGGTAAGTTAATTAGCAGACACAAACAGAAAAGGCATGCCAACGGTCATTGCGTTTTAAATTCCATGAATTTTATTTATTATTTTTGTCCTGTTTAATGTTGGTAGGCCTCATAAAGATGATATCGATATATCCAAAATTGTGTGCCTTCTAACACACATGCTGGGGCTATGAGGTAAATTTATAAGAAATTAATAACACCATACGACATAATTTGACTCATTCAAAGACACATTTAGCTAATCAGAAAAAGCTGGTGCATCGGTTGCGAAACGCTTTGCGCCCTTAGTTTCACATATTACGCGATATTGGTATCGATTTTTTTTTAAATTAACATCCCTAGTGTTGAATTAACTTTATGAAAATTTTGAACCGTTTAACAGCTTTGGCTTAAATTTTTACGAGGTAGGCTCGTTGTGAACGGCATTTTAAGCGAGCAGTGAAATAGTAGCGCGGAACAAAAAAGTCACAAAACTAATCTTCAAGAGAAAATATTTGTTTTTTTTTTGGAATAAAAAGTAAGTTTTATGATTTGTCATATATTATATGTTTAGCTAGAATACACAAAAACGTAATTTAAAACTCTAAGTGTGGCGAGGTGTGCGCCGCACTCACGAAAACGTGATTTTACTAAAAATCCTCAAAAAAAAAGGGAAAACATGCAAGGAAGTGAAAAAAATAGTTGGTTGTTCAGCCACCATCATTCGAAATACTGAAACTTATCAAAATAAATCTGGAAAAGGGGGTTGGTAAGCAGAAACTATCAAAAACTTCCGTACGACAAATTATAAAATTTTCGAAGTCTGATACATACTACAACGTCAGCAGTCGAAATTTTGGATAACCTGAAGTTACCATCTAGTATATATAGAGTAAGGAGACGTTCCCGAGAACACAAACTTTATGCAAGAAGTTCATGTAAGGTCCCTATTTTGAGAACAAAGGCATGTAGTACGCGGACGGTACACAGACTAGATTTGGCCAAAAAAAAAAAAACCACCTAGATTGGCCTATTCAGAGTTCGAGGAACATTTTGTGGACGGATGAGTTAAAAATTGTTCTGAACGGTGGTAAATATTCTCGGCAGATCGTGAGACGCCCCTTAATACGGAATATCTTACTACATTAAGTAATGAAATTGTCCTTCAATTTTGCAATAAAAAGAATGCATCTATTATTTAATTCTCTTGTAATTTCAAGAAATGTCAACCACAAGTACATCCTACTATTTCAGTGCTCGCAGCTGTATATGTTATAATACTAGGACCTAGATGATATTCACTATTAATATTTTGTTTGAACAGTGAGGTTCGATCTGGCCCGTTCCTACAAATGATGAATACGAGTACATTAATTTGAAAGAGATTGCTTTAAAATTAAAGTCTAGGACATGGCTTAATCGACTCAGCTCATCATTCTGATCATTTTGGTCATTCTTTACTCCTTCTCGTACTTACAATCATCGGCCAAAAATTAATAAACCATTTCGTTCACTTGAAATGTTTTCGACGAATTGATAGCCTCCTACTTTCTTTTGGAGACGTTTTAAAACTGAGAATGCGGGGTATTTACATTTAAAGACCGCTTCATGGCGGTAAGTATTTTTTTAGAAAATGTTATAAGTTAATTCACAATTTTATTGAGCTCGAGGCCAGTAATAATGGTGGATGTTATAGCCGCTATTTCGGAGATCGCAACATCTACTTATCATACATCTTTTTATTTAATTATATTTATTCTTCATCACCACTTTCCCAGGCTTTAAACCAAGGATCTCGGGTTTGCAGAGCCTTAACAAAAATTTTAGAAGTTAAAAATTATGTGCAGTGTACGTATGTACGCACATATTTATGAAGTTTTATGTGAAAAACGCAATATTATGTATTCATAAATATTGTGGTGCGCATAAAACTTGCGGTGTGGAAAAACCAGTTTTGCGATAAGCAGACCAAGCACCGAGCAACTGCGTAATGCATACAGCCATTTCTTATGTAAATTACTCATTCGAACTATCAAATGAGGTTTAACACCATGCAATAAAATCATTAATATACATATGTGTAATTCACTTAAAAATGGCTTATATTTCATGTTACTTTTAAAATTCATAAAATTGGTTGGTGAGTAAAGAAATCGATTTCGTTTTCTCAATTTTAAGTTCTTCGAAAATACGTCGCAAATCCAAATTCATTTGCACATTCATATGTTTTTTATACAAACATAAAAAAACGTTTTTTTTTTTTAGATTTTGTGGCCAAATAAATTTGACCCCCAAGACAACTGTAATTAAGTGCGCATACCGTTTGCAGTACCTAAATGGAGTTATCGCAAAATCAACAAAAACGCTTGAGAATTAGAAAAAGAGAAGTTTATAAATTCAGAGGAGCAACAAAGATTGAGTCAAGCGAAATTATTAAGAATTTGAACGCATGCGCAAAAAACATGCATTGCTTGATGCGGGCCTTAGTCAACCGTAACTATTTAATTAAGTTTGTTGCATTTTTTTTATAACCAGTTGCAATTACAAAAGCCAACTGATAAGCAGTAAAGATATGCGTTAACGAACCATTCAAAGCCATCGGTGATATCGGTGACGTGAACAATAAAAGCCGAACAGAATTGATTGTTTGCATAACAAACACCAGCGCCGCCAAAGTCTATTGAGTCAGTTTGAAATTATGCTTTTGTTGGAATTTCTGCAATTGCTGATTGTGACGACCGACCGATCGATGGGTGACTAATGTGCGCCACTACCACCACGATCCAAAGCATTCTGCAGTTGGCAATAGCCGCGATGCTCATAGTAGATAATGGGGTGCGGCAAAAATTAAAAAATCCAAAAAATATAATGAAATACTTTCGAATTGAATTTTTAAACGTTGACTATTATTAATCAAAAGTGTGAAGCAGAGATAATATTTATTATCGCTAAGAAAAATTCTGTATTAGTAAAAATTAATTATGTTATAAATTTGTATATGTACCATGTTTACTGGTGTGAAAAAAAATAAAAGGTCAGGGACATTTTAACTATTTATTCTTACTTGATCTAATTTCTAATATCTCTCCATTAAAATGCAGTTCAAACTCTAACTTAATACCAGATATATAATAATTATTATAATTCAAATTTTTTTTTAAACTTAAAATGTTTTTTATTTTGAAGTTGCATTTTTAAACTTTGGATTCATAAAGCTTTTGTGGAAAAATAAACTGTTAAAAAAACAGAATTTAGATAAACGAAAACGAAGTAATTTCTATTATTTTTGTGTGTTTTGAAAACTTTAAGTTTATTTCATCTGGGAAAGCTTTCAACGCGCTTGTTCTTCTAACGAATACTAAAAACATAAAATAATGTGCCTCAATTTTTTCGCAAATACTTATTAAAGTATGAATTTACAAATTAAATCGAAATTTACTACACATTTCTTAAGAAATCATAATAAAACCTCTGAAAACTCGCGAATATTTTAGTTATTGTATGCAAGTGAAAATATTTAATCAGAGCTTTTAAAAATATTTGTGAGTATGTAGTGTCGTAGCCTAAGTATTTAATTTAAAAAAAATTAAAGTGCATAGTTAAAAATAATTGTCAGTTTTGAAAAACATTTATCGAGGGTATTTCGCATTTTAAACCACAATGAGGAAATACATATTTATAAATCGACGTAAAAACGGAAAACGTGTCAGCTGTTACGATCTAAAGCGGCATACAGACAGAGCATCAATAATTTATTTGCAAATTTGACGTAAAAGCGAGTAGAAATAAAGTTAATAATTAATATTTATAAATTTTTTACAATTTTAAATAAAATACAATTATATAATTTTTCTGAGAATAAGTAATTTTTCAAGCTTTTTCAGCTTTTTTGCTGATATTGCTTTTTTTTTTTTTTTTTTTGAAATAGCATTCTCATGGCGTATTCTTGTTCTTTCTTGAACATCCAATTTTTGTTTTTCCTTTTCGGCCTCTTTTTTTATAATACTGGATATTTGTTTTTGGGATTTGGATTTTGCGAATGTGAGTACGACAAATTATGAAAAATCAATTCTGCTATTTGCAACATAGCTATTGTTAGTTTTTTGATGATTCAGTAAGAATAATTTCAGTATTATGACGTTTAATATTTATTAAAAACATGTTTACTGCCATTGTGACATAAACTCGATAATTTAAAAGTTTCTATTGTTTTGAATGCTTGAAATTATAATAAAAGCAAAGCAGTAAACTCGCAATTGAGTTCATTTCGTTATATTCATTTAAAATTTTTAGTTAAAAGTGATTTTTACTACGTGTTGTCGTTAACAGCGCGACACGTTAAATTCTGAATGTATAAACGACGCTCCAATTTTGCGTGTTTTCAGTAAGTTTTTGTTTGTTTTCACACGCACTATATTGTTCGCTCATATTTTTCATAGACATTTGACAACTTACAAGAGACAACCTGAGCGACTTCTTATAAGAAAGGCGCAACTTCACGAAACGGCGGCGCCACCAAGTGGAGTGATTGACTTCAAATTCAAAAAAACACTTGAATAAAATCGAAATATCGGGAAAACCACACATTTTCATGAAATATATTCATTGTGGAATTTGTAAAAGTATAATATTGTAATATTCAATAGCACATATGTATGTAAGTATATATTTTTTTCAACAATTAAAACTCAAATCGTCGCTAATAGAGTAGGCGTCGTTAATTGGGTATTTTACCTTAAATAACCTCTAATGAATTATCGCGGCATCGGGGCACGTTGACTATTTTTAGCCGCAGATAATATGAAAACGCGACACGCTAAAAATAAGTGGTTCTATTTACATTTTTCCCATTGTATGTAGGAGTGTGTATGCCACTTCCTTAATTTCGATATCTTTATTTTAAGGGCAACCCCGGGTGCCTGCTATTCGTTTAAATATCTTATAATCTGTTAAATTAACAGTCTTTTTTACAAAAAATACAGTGTTTTTTATCGAAACATGTTCTGTTATAGAGTGAACTTAAAAAAATTGTACTAAATACTTGAGAACTTAACATAATCTGAGTACAACTAATCATCTATTTCATGTTTGGATGAAAGTAATTAAATTTTGTTTGCAAAATGTTGTAAAATATGGTTTTATCTAATGGAAAAAACATTGCCTTAATTTCATGCAAGTACATTTAGGGTATTCAGAGTTTCGTTTTATCTGGCTATTAACATTGCCGACTATTATCTTTAAAACACTTAACCAAGTGGTAATTTTATTTGTTTTTGTTTAACGTAGAGACAGGAGATAATATGGCTTGCCATACTTAACTCTGTGTACGTCGTGTATTTATTTTGTGTTAAGTTGGAATTGTAAACACAAAATGAAATATATGGCAGTCAGCTGTTTAGTCATAAAAGAGTGCTCACAGATCGGTCGTATTATCTCAGTAAAGATGCCAGATTTTAACTTTGCCAAGAAACTCTGAATACCCTAATTGAGTTTTTATTTAAGAAAGGTGGATGTAAAATGTAAATTAATCAGCTATATCGCGAATTCCAAACGAACAAATGTTTACATAAATTACATTTCGATACAAAAAACAATTCTCACAATTAGTTTTGGTAATGACTATACGATGGGGCTGAATAAATGTCTGTTTTGTTTCCGACAGATTGTGGTGTATTTTTGTTATTTTTTTATATAGACTGGGAATGGCACAAGGATAAATTCGGTTGGTCTTAAAAACAAATTTGACAGGAAATAACGGAAAGCACGTGTAAGCTAAACATGTTTTGGATACAGCCTTTTTTTGTAAGAAAGAAGAGATTGCTCCTGGGCCCCACTTTGGAAGTAAAGCTTCACTTAATTCATATCTTACTCGTTCTAAAAACCAGCAAAACACTATTCTAGTTTACGATTAATTGAAATTCACTTAAGGCATAAGCAATTTTAACATAAAACAAACAAAGTTGTGAGCAAAAAGAAAGAAAAGAAAATTCTGACGAATTGATAAACTCATTTTTTGAACTAGCTCAAAAATAATATAACATAACGCTGGTATGCATAATTTCAAATGATTCAAATACCAATTTAAGAATATGATGAGGTGAGGTAAGATAAGTTTAGGTGAAGTGAGTTGAGTTGATGGGAGATGAAATGAGGCGAGATGAGATGAAAAGAGTTGACGCGTGGTGAGTTCTGAAGTGGTGAGTTTAACTATAGGTGAATTTATGCGAGTTTAGATATCCTGTCGCATCATTTCCGTCGCATTCGCCATGATGATTTTTCAATTCACTATCGCCGCTAAAGAAACTTTACTTTAGAAACATTACACGTAGTCTTTTAGTTAGGTTATGGACAAGCTGACCATTGCCACCTCTTAAACTTCTACGTACATATTTATATATTCAGGTGTCCGTCATTTCCTAAGTTGGATTTCTTTTTTTTTTGCAAACGCCCCTTAAATTTTTAATTTATGACCTAATATATCTACAAATATGTATTGATATTTGTTATAGCTGCATTTGTTTCAGAGAAGAAAAAAAAATTAAATGCGAAAAGTGCAAAAATTGCATGTTATTTAAATGAGAAATGTATGATAATTTGGGTATGGGTTTTTATGAAAATTGAGAGCTTATTTGTGTGATTTTTTAAGGTCATTAATTAAAAATTTTCGGGGCGTTTGCAAAAAAAAACAACTTATGAAGCACAGTGCATGATAAATAGAATTATTGAGTTTCCTGATTAACACAATGTAATCAAGAACTTTTGTTTACGAAATTTGATTCGTTATAACAAATAAACAAGCTAGCATAGATAACGAGTTGCTACTAACCTGATCACATATTATGTCCCACTTCTTTTCATCATCATAGTTCTTCAGTAATTTCGCTTTGTCGGGCGGTAAATCCATGGAGGCCTGAAAGATGCAAATAAATATTAAATAATATTGTATCTATATTGAAAAATTACGAAGTACGATAAAATGCATACATATGTTAATAAAAATCGATCAATTCAGCAAAAAGATAAAAGGCGGGAGTTGGTAATCAGGAATAGCATTAAATAATCGAATGTACATATGTAGATAAGTATGTATGTATGTATAAAACTGGGAGAGGTTATAAAATTACGAAAGTGCAGAATTAATATGATTAACAAACAGTAGCCGAGGAAACTAATTGAACATGACGTAAGTAAATGTAAATAAAATGCAACCCTCTTCATATGGTGCGTAGAAAAAAATTAGGTCACTAAATAAACAAGCGCAGTTGAACGCATGGATATTTTCGCCCTTACGTACATAAATAAAACAATATACTTAGCAATTAAATATACTAACCATATACATGTGTAAGTAGGTACTTTCTTTATATTCGTGTGATACGAATAAAAGCATGAAATGATGATAAACCATTGAACATACATATGGCTTGGAGATAAGAGCAATGAACTGTAAACATCTGTTTCAGCTGTGTCGTCAAATAATGTTATTCTACTTTGCTGGGCTCTACAATCACTTGCCGGTTGGGACCGCCGAGATGCGAAACTTCGGCAGTTGCCAGCTACTCACGACAAGTTCTTTCAATGTGTGCGACGGCGCCCTTGCTTTCAATCCCCAACAAGGACACCGAGCCAAACAAATTTTCCCCGAAACATCATCTCCTCGCAATACGCGAAAAGCGCCATACCTCTAGCAAAGAATAGTTCTCTTGAAAGCTCCAAACGACTAGAACAAGAGTCGTTGTCTGGGGGCTCTGCATTTCAATTAGCTACCGAGCCCAAATTAGCACCTGTTGGCAAGTGTTTATTTTTTTTGCTTGATCTCTAACCCTGGCATTATTGGTTGTGTTTATGCTGGATCCTGGTATACAAAGGATTTCACCACTTCAAAATTATAACTGGCAACAGTGTCGTGGGTGCCGATACGATAGAACTCTTGGTCTATTGCCAGGAGGTAGTTTATTATTGTTAGCAACGTCTTGCTTTTGTTATATGAACATATGTGCCACTGAGATTTAGATTTTCAGCTCTTATTTAGCTTGCCAGCGTTAAATTAAAGAAATTGCAAGAAAGTGCATACGAAAACGACACTGAAGATGGCACAACGCCGAAACCAGTATGTTACAAAACCAAATTTGACAAAAGATGATGGAAAATCGTTCCAATATAAGTACATTAAGTCTCGTCTGAAACCTCGTTTGGTCTCGAACCGCTTCGAAGATAAGTATGGTGGTGTCTGTTGGCTTCCTTGTCTTAGCTCTTTTCCAGGAAATAACGTGCTGTGAATATCTGGTCGATCGGGGATTTACCAGGCAGAAAGTCACACTGGCACCATCCAAGGAGTTGGTGTACGAAAGGATTCGATCAGAGGACCTGAAGTTTTATAGACGCTTATCGGTTTTAATGTGGCCGCTGTGGTCGAGTTGGTAGCGGTACGTGCCTGTGAGTTCGAGGTTCAAATCTCAGTCAGGGCAAGCAAAATCTTAACCACAGAAAAAGTTTTTTCTAATAAAGGAGGGTATTTCTGCCATGAAAAAGCTTCTCATTAAATACATCTGCTGGTCGGAGCCGGAACAAAACTATAGGTCCCTCCATTTGTGGTATAATATAAAGACGCACCCCACAAATGGTAGGAGAAGCTCGGCCAAACACTGAGCTATATAGTGTAAGCGCCAAAATTATATTACACCTATGCATCTATTACGAGTATTATACATATTCCAATGCTATGCCATGTACTAATCAGGTAAAATTGTGTTTACTATCTGGAATTTATTTGTATAAAGTTTTGTTCAAAACATAGTTTATTTGAAAATCTAAGCTTTGTTTTCATCACAAAAAAAAATGTTGTAACTATTCAATTAAAGCGGACTGCACAAATAAAGTGCATACGATTACAAAAACGTGGAAAAGTGGATAACCATGACAACATTTTACTATAATAATTTTATATTTTTATGTACATAGCTTATGTATGGTCATATGTCTACGTAAATTTTAATTTATAGCTCTTATTCTTAGTGCAATGAAGAAGAGGTAAACGAGTACAAAAAATGGCACTATACTCGTAAGTATATTTACATATACAGTTATTAAAAAAAACCTGCCTAAATGACTTAAATACTAGTTAACTCAAAGACTAAAAGAGAGTTTTTAATGAAAAATAAAACGAGAAAATATGTACCGAATCGTTTTTAAAATCAGGAATAGAGATTTCTTGCGTTGATAAGTTATGGTATGTACAAGAGCGTTTAAAAAAAACACAACAACAATTTATTTAACTTCTAAAGTTTTGCGCGAGAGATCGCAGAAATAAAGTAACATTATCTTATAAAAATTTTGAAAAAATTCCAACTAATTTTTTCGCGGTGAACATTGATCAAACATAAATCGCTGATTTGAACAAAAATCTTGCGTGCTTCAACTTTATTGAATATTCATCTCTTTGGGACACGATTTTAACTTATTCCCTAGGTGTTTATTGCTGCTAATATTGCTAATATTGTTAACAAGTATAAGAATCAATTTTGAACAAAAACTTATTTAACGTGTTTATAAGTTTGCAGTTAAAGATTTTCTTTCTTTATCTCCTATGTCATTTTTACAAACCATTCTCATTTGACTGGTTTTCTGCAGCCGTAATTTTTGTTCTTGGTAAATGCAGAGTGTCAGCAACGACGGAGTAAACTTAGAAAATTGTATGTAAACAGCTGTCCAGTAGTTTCTTTGCTTTTCTCATTATGCAAATATGACCAATGGGACAATCACGACAGCATGAAAAGCAGTAGACATGGAAATTAATGCACACACAAGATTTACATACATTTTTATTTACCAGACTTCGATTGATATATGTACATATGTATGTATGTACATATACATACATATGTATTTTTCAGAGCACTTTCGGAAATAGTATGTCCCATCTTTTGAAATCACGTTTAAAAACCCCATTTCGAGACCTCTTCAGAACTATTTCAGACAAATTTCGGGTCTAGTCTGAGATCATTTTAGCTCAATTTAGGGAGCGTTTCGGCACCGTTTCAACACTTATTAATTTTGGGACTATGTATTTCGGGAAAATTTCGAATTTTTTGTATTTGCTACCGTATTTCCATGTTCCGGACATTTTCGGGAATAACTCATGACAGGTTTAGGAAGATTTCAGTAACATTTCGAGAATATTTCTGGACCATTTGAGATAAGTTCTTCAGGACCGATTAACGTCATTATTAGACACATTTCGGAACAAATTTCGAGACTATTTCAGGACTAGTTGTGATCATTTCGTGGCCCATTGAAGAATATTTCTGAAAAATTTTCGCTAGACTTGTTTGTGATTTTGGAACTATTAAGACTATTAAGACTTTTCAGAATCGCGTCAGACTATTTTGAGACTAGTAGGGAGATATTTTTTAGGTTCTTCGAAAGTAGTCACGAAATGGTCTTTAACTACTACCGATGTGGTTCTGAAGAAGTCGTTAACGGTAGGCGAAAAATAAAATGATATTAATCATTGATTTTTCCTCTAACCTAATGCTTTGCTGAGTTTCTTACAAAGATGTTTACACATTTAGCTTTTAAAGTACCTGCTACTCTATGTACATATGTATAAATATTATTTATGCAGACGACATTCTAGCTTGAGGTTAAAGAAACACAAACCCATTCGTGCTCTGAGTTTAGAATCCGCCGCCTTGATTGAACTGCTGGTAAACATTTGTACGTAAACTAATTCCAGTCGCTGTTGGACTTGGACACATTATCTTTGGTTATTCTTCTATTTGGTATCTATGTACAGATGTATTTATATTGAACGTTAATGTAAAGTGCACTTCGTACCATTTATTCTATGTATTTCGTTTATTTATGTCCCCTTTTTTCCTTTTTTATTGCTTAATGCGATAATCGCATTTGTAAATATGTTTTTTTTGTCATTTTTCTGACATCAGCGTGTTGATCGTTCCGCTTTTTGATGGTGTTAACGGTTTATTGGTATGGTGCTCTAATGAATAGCAAAGTTTATAAAATGGTGCTCAAGAAAAAAATTCTAGCATTAAATTACCTAATACCATAAGGGTATTCACAAGTTGTCGTAAAAAAAACTGTTGTGGTTTTATCCAAATTAAATCTTCCACAAACTGGCCTCGAGCTCAATAAAATTGTGAATTATAATTAATTTTAAGGCCAATAAAAATCTAACACATTTTAAAAATTCTAAATTTGTTATTTTAGCATAGGTACATTCTTTTTTTGTGCAGTGCAACAAAAACAAAGAGAAAAATTGAGCTACCCAAAATGTTGATAATTTTACGATATTTTTCAACACCTTGTGAATATCCCAAATATGTACGAAAGAGTGTTTTCAAAAATTTTTCAGATTTTTCGATTAGTGTATGTATTTTTTCGAAAAAAAATTGTATTTGTCCGAAAAGTAGGCTGAAGCTGGGTTCTTACTTTTTCAGCGCTTGCCAAATTTTTCCCATAATGTTTTTTTTTTTAATTTTTGGGAATACATATTAAGCGCTTAAGAGCGGGTAATCTTGATTGTAGAATAACGAATTTCAGTTTTGCTAATTTTGAATTCTGGCCGTTTTTATGATTTTCGTTATTTTAAAATCAGCATTAATGGTTTAACTTTTATGTGTTATTAAGGAAGAAAGTGTCAGCGAATCGCACAATCGTTACTGCAATCGAAAAATATTCTCGTCAAACATTGCCATTGTCGGTTTGTTAAGAGTGAGTGCCTGGAATAACAAAGGTATGTCGATGGTAGAAATTAAAAAAAAAATCTAGGTTCACTGCTCGTTAATATTTTTCGGAGCCTTTTCGAGACTAGCTCAGGACGAAATACTCCCACTAAGTTCTTAGATACTTAGTAGATGGTTACATGCTTACTTAAAAACTATCTTTGATTTAGTAATAGGTGAAGCAAATCGTTGAAATTTTTTTTTTCTAAAACCCCCGAAATAGTTCCGAAAACTGCCGAGTTAATCCGGAAAATTCCAAAATATTTCCATGTGTCCCGAAAACCACTAAAATCTCGAAACTCCCGAATTCAAAAATTTGCAAAAATTTGCATTAAAAAAATCTATTGAAATTAATGTTTCACTTTTAACCCGAATTGCCTAATGCTTTGTCGGAGAGTCAATTAACTTAAATATGATCGCATTAGTTGACGGAGGTTGATTTTGGTCGAAAAACTTGTTGGAAAATACTTATTTATACGAAATTCGTCACCTTACATTGCCTCGCAGAAAAATAACTTAATTGCGCTTTCTGTTATCGAAGAAATTCTTACTGATGAGCAGGTCACAAAAATTTTTAATAAAAACAAAAGAAAGAAAAGTGAAAGCGAGGAAAAGCAATAATAGCAATAAAAGCTCATTTTGAGACTTGAGATGAGACTGAGTTACTGAATTCGGGAATTACAGCCTAACCTATTTAAATTTTCTGTCAAAAGTTTCTCATGTTCATACAACTTGTATGCGAGCAACCGAAATTGAACGGCCTGAGCCCAAAAGCTAACTCAACTTCCAATTTTCATTTTGCGTGAAATTTCGATTTGACGTTTATCCCACCGTTGAGGGTGATGCGCATTGTCTTCAATTGAACGAATGCTGATTTTTTTATTTGGATTAGCAAAAAAATTATCAAAAAGCTTTTAATGAAAACATTTTGTAAATTTGTATATTGTTCGAAACTTGGGGTGATGATTTTATGATTATTATAAAATAAAAGAGGAAACAAATCAATTGCCAAAATTACCGGTGTTGAAGTTCTGGATATAAATCAAGATTATATTTAATGTTTAAATAAAAATTAAAATGTAACATAAGGTAACGCAAATATTTAAACCAAATAAATAAATTGAACCAACGCTAAAAGCTTCCACCTTGTATTGTTTTCAAACGAATTTGACAGCCATGCAACTCTGTAAAGTAAACGCACGCAAATCAATTTCGTTTGGATGTGGTTAAAAAATTTGCGTGCTTGCGTCCAATAATTAGCCTGTTAGTCTCAAAATAAATTTAGAGTATTTACTTAGTAATTTGGTATAATTCCAAGCCTCAAAATTTGAGATTATGACCCAGTGATTATTGCGACACACATTTTTCTTGGATCACAAATTTGAAAAGTAATCTATGTACATACATATGCATGCACATCAACTCAAGGTGTTGTCATTTCAATTCTTTTTTTTTTCTTACTTTATGTTGTCAACTTTGAGCTTTCAAATACAATTTCGACGGAAAGAAAGCTATTTTTTTTTTAAATTTTCTAACCAAATACCATACCAAAGCCATACTATTGCACTGCACATATGAAAGTATGTTTTTATATTAACACTTCATTTTCATAAGTTGAAGCCATCAACGTCTACTCCATCAAACAGCAATTATTTATTTTGTTAAGTACCCATCTCGTTAAGAAATACTTGCTTGACGCGGTCAAGTTTTTGAATTACTTTAACCCAGAAACGCTTATCGAAATAAACACAATACAAAACATACGCCCACAAATACTTATCAACGATTCACAAATGCGCCAAACCAATTCAATCTACATAATTCAAATCGTTTTAGCATTTTATTATCATCGATGAATGTACACACGAGTATGTTATAAAAATAGAGTGTACAGGAATCGTGTTTAGATTTTGTACGAGTATAAACAAAAATACAATTTTTTTATTTATATTTTATTTATTACGTTTACACGCTATGCCGCCAAATACTTAATACGCTGACTCATAAGATTTCCGCTTTATGGTGTATTACGTGCATACATACATACAAATACATATACATATGTACATACTATGTATATCCTTCGGATAGCGTCATCAATATCAAATCATCTTTACGTCCCAGCTCCCACTTTGCAACATAGACAACGAAATTCTCTTTAATATATCGCCTTCTACATATGTATTTATGTACTTATGGATGTATGTTAATATGTATGCATATACACGAACATATGTATATACATACCTACATAATTATGCTGAAAAAGGCAAAGACCACTTCGCGTACTGGAATTTCTGCTTTGTATTTGCTTTGTGAATTATTTATTACGTCTGATATCATAAAGTGCGGAAAAGCTTTTAGCGTCGCAGTGTTTTCTTTTATTTACTTCGCAGCTTTTTTGTTTTCATAAGCTTTCGTTTTGTGCATCAGTTTTATTTGTTTATAAACAAATGTGTTTACATGTGGATGCAGGAGATAAACAAGTATATGTGTATACATATGAATTGTTTATATTTATATAATTTGCATAGGTGTGCATATCATTTGTAAGTATCTATGTATTAACGTTTACATTTCGCCGATTCATCAAATCACTCATCTTTTCTTTGGACTGCTGTACATTTGAAAAGCGCCAGTGATTTTTTTTTTAATTTCAACAAAGTATGAAACTTGAAACTTGGTTTTATACTAAGTGTTTAGTATTTTGATTGAAAAATAATAAAAAACAACAAAAATTTAGTACAATTATGAGGAAACTTCAAGCGGCAAAATATTACTTTTGATTTTAGACAATAAACTGGTCTCGAACTCAATAAAATTGTCAATTATTTGTATTACATTTTTAAGGCCGATATAAAAATAACAAAAATTTACAAATATCATACAAAATTATTCAGTAGTTTGTTTAATTTTGTCTTTTACTGTGCGATTCTGTGTTCTTGATAAATTACACTAGTTTACAAAATTTAACTTTTTGTCTGTTGTCGTGAATTTTGTGGTTGATAATGTTAACTTATGACTAGTTTTTGTCAAATCTACCCTCAAAAGTTTTTGAGCAGCTCGAGTTACTTTGTTTTTGATTTTTGACATTTAAGCGTATATATTAACCGATAACAGGCCTATTTTACTGTGTATCTAAAGTTTTTGCGTCATGAGTAGTTCAAGGAGACGTTGTTCAAACAATCCAGAACATTTTTGCTATATACATATGTATGCAGAGAATATGTGTTTAACAACTGTAGAAAAGTTATATCAACGTTTGAGAAAAATACCTATTTTAAATATTTTGGGATGCTCTTGGATAAAAATGAAAAGTCTAGGCCTCCCAATTGTGTTTGTAAATCGTGTGTGGAATATTTAAGGTTATGGAAAAGTGGTAAAAGAAGTGCCTTTAAATTTGGAACACCGACTATTTGGCGAGAACCACGAAATCATTTTGAAGACTGTTATTTTTGTAGCGTGAACGTAAACGGTTTAAACACTAAAAATCGAGCTAAATGGCAGTACCCAAGTACTAGTTGTGTTCAACGCCCAGTGAAACGTTCACCTGACCCTTCACGGCCTAAAATTATATCTGAACCCTTAGAACAAGACATTGAAGTACCAAGCTCATCACAAAATGATTCTTATGATGTACGCTGGGGTACCTATTGCCCACAGTACAAAGTTAAAGGAAGAATATTGTAATATTTCGCTAGTCTTGAACAAAATAAAATACAATGACCATAAGTGGCAAATTTGGGTCGATTTAAAAATGGTGAACATTCTTCTTGGTCAACAAAGTGGTTACACAAAGTGTCCCTGTTTTATATACATATCTGTGGAACAGTAGAGCTAAACAAGAGCATTGGGTAAGAAGAAACTGGCCGTTGAGAAAAAAATATGGAACCTGGAAAGCAAAATATAGTCCATAATTCATTAGAAGCACGTGACGAAATTATCCTTGCACGATTACATATGAAACTGGGCATCCTGAAACAGTTTGTTAAATCACTAAATAAAAATGGGAACAGGTTTTCTTACATTTGCCAAAAATTTCCTCAGCTCACCATGGAAAAGATTAAAGTCGGTGTTTTTGATGGCCCCCAAATTAGACAACTTACGAAAGATACTCAATTTAGAAATTCTATGACTGAGTTAGAACTAAAGGCTTGAACAGCTTTCGTCTCTGTGATGCAGAATTTTCTCGGAAATAACAAATCTGAAAATTATATTGAACTTGCAGAAGACCTTCTGCTACGATTAAAATATATGGGCTGCAATATGAGCATAAAACTCCACTTCCTCCATAGTCACCTGGACAGGTTTCCGGAAAATGTAGGAGATATGAGCGAAGAGCAGGGAGAGAGTATGCATGAAGCATGATGTCTGACTATTGTAGGTCTCTGATACGTCATTTTCCGAAGTCTACACATCAGGGAAGAGCTTTAAAACGAAGTTTTTTAGAGCTCAATGATTAATTATTATTTTTAATATAGTATTTCTTAGAAAATTCTTGTTTTTTTCTGTTTTATACTAACGTAGCTGAAACTCAGAAACTAGAGCTGATAAAAATCTTCTAATTATATTTTTGAAAATAGCCTATCATATGTAGTCAGCAACAGCGAAAATTTCTTTGGCAACAGATGTACTGTAAACTAGTGTTATCAAACATAGACATATTTTTAATATTGAAAATTTATCAAGTTTTATGTATCCTAACCAAAATTAAATGTTTTTTTTTGCTTTAGTATAAATACGAAAAATTGTATGGACAAATTGTAAACTTTTGAATCTTTGTAAAAGTTTGATAACTTATTAAGAACTTAGAATCGTGCAGTTAATTGACACAAAGTTTGAAAATTGAGTTTAAAGGTTTTTTGAAATTGAATAAAAGAAACATAACACAAAAAGTAAAAAAAATGTGCGCTCCTATTCAAGTGCACTGGGGGTTTTTAAATATGTCTGTATATTTTTATGTATGTACGAGCATATACATACATACATATGTGTCCTTTATTTAAAACTTCATTTTTTTGAACTACAGAAAATTTAATATTAATCGAAAGTTATTAATTGAAAATTCTGAAAAATAAATAAATGAATATAAGTGGCAAATTATGTCATTTTAAATTTGGTTGCTAGCAATATGACCACCACCGTATGTACTCCAAATGTTTGCAGCTACACTTTGCATTCGAATCAATTAAGACTTTATTGCGTTCTTATATGTAGATATATTTTCTGACCTTCATCGACGAAGTAAAGTCATTTCATCTTTGAACCATAATGTAAGTTAAAGTAGAAAATATTTATGTAACCAATTACAATGAATGTACATATAATTGTATTTATTGCAATCTGTGGCACACAACTCACTCCTTGACACCAATAAAGCGCTCAAATAAATCGAATTATCAGCGAAAATATGGAAAGTAACAAGTGTTTCTTGCTTCATTCCCATTTTTATAGGATGCTTCGTCATTTTTTTTTTATATTACAGAACAAAACGAGCAGCTGGTCATAGAAGCGCATTATAATGGTTGCGACGGGAAGAGAAGCTGGTGAAGCAAAAAAAAAAAAATTAAACTGCAGCTCATTCAGTGCAAAAACAAAAACAAAATACATAAATCGAATGTTGCACATTTCCATCGACTTCATAGCCAAACCGTCACATCATTTTGCAAAAGCATCAGTGCGACAGGAGCAGGCGAGAGAATGGCAGATCGAAAGCCTTTAATGCCAAAGATACTTATCGAAACAAGTTCTTTTCAAATAATTTGTGCCAATTATTGGCATATGCTGCAATTAGATGTAACATTTTTATTACATTTTTAAGGTTGTTGTTTTTCTCTTTTATTATTGCAACTCATTCGTTTCGAGAATCTTTAGCGATGCTACAGAAAACTGAAATTACAATTCTCCAAGGTTGCGGCATCAACAGTGTGGTGAATGAGCGAGGCGAGTAATTGAGACACGCAAGTGTCTGATTACACACAAATGGTGGCTTCCTTATGTTGGACATTTCGTGTTTTATTGTGCCAGTAAAGAATGTTGATAAGCTTGTTAAGAGGAAAACACACAAAAACGCCACTTAATTGACACAAAAAGACAAAGAACGTCATCGTCTATAGAAAGCGAAAAGCAACAATTTCCTTGTCAAGAATTTTCATTTCAACAGATTGTAACTGGGTATATTGAACAAAATATTTATGTACGAGTATGTACATTATATAAAGAACATGTACGTGCACATTGTATGAGTATGTACATACATATGTGCCATACCTAACTTTGCTCGGATTACACAAGCTGGTAAAGTAGCGACAACTTAATTAAATGAAAAAAGAAGAAACAATAGGTAGATACGCCACCCAATCCCTGAAAACTTCAACTGCACCTTCAAATACTTGCATTTGTACTAGGGATGTAAATTTTGGGCATTTTATTGATTCCGGCATTTTCGAGATTTGAAAACGATATCCCGGGACAATCCCGAATTTCACGAAGTTTTGATTCGTAATTTTTAATTTATCAAAAAATGGAACACGTCTGTAATAGTTGTATTATAGAAGTATGCAAAATAAAATTAATATAACAAAGAACGACTTGTTGTAATTCATGTATGTATTTGTTGGTCTTTTCAAGAACAAAAAAGAAAAAAACGTAAAATTTTACAAACATACAAACTAATTTATACTTCAAATACAAATCCATATTTGGTACAGAAGCAAATGCACCTACATAAAGTAAAATTATTTTTAATCACTGTTTGAGATCAATATTAAATATTAATATTCAGTAAAAAACATCACCCGTTCTATTTTAAACGAGGCAGAATTATTTCTGAACAAATTTGGGTCCAGGTTGCGGTTAAAATTTGAAGAGGAGAAGCGCCGCTCCGACTCAACACTTGTTTGTTGGATTGTCGACAAAGATTTAAATGCTCTCTTCAGGAATTAGCATTTATCGCCCCCATTACAAAAATTTCTTTTACCAAACGTTCTGACAAATTTTATGGTTTTCGATTATTGGACAATTGCGAGCTGCTCGTTAAAACTTGATGCAATTTATCTCTGAGACTTTCTGCCTACCTCTCTGAAGTTGGCAAGCCAACTTTTACTTAAGGAAAAATTATCTATTGGATAATTTGCCGTAAATTATCCGTGAAAATAAAAATTTTGCCGCGGTCATATTCCAAGAACTGTCGCATGCACTGCTAACTTCAGCTGAAGTTAGCAGTGCATGCGACAGTTCTTGGAATATGACCGCGGCAAAATTTTTATTTTCACGGATAATTTACGGATAATTTACGGCAAATTATCCAAAAGATAATTTTTCCTTTAGCAAAAGTTGGCTTGCCAACTTCAGAGAGGTTTTCTGCGTTATCCACTTCAAGCACCTCGTCGTTAGTATTATTGACATCGCTTTCATAGTAAGGCTTATATTCTACGCGAGGAGGATATTCTCCATCTCACTTATAATGGCAAGGGCAAAACAAAGCCTTTAGGAAGTTAACAAGACGTGTTATTCGTCTTATTGTGTTATCGTAATAAAACAGTTGTGAACTTGATGTTTTTGTTTCTCATGTTAAATTTTCTTATTTCAATAATACTCGGGTAGGTATGTTTAGTGTGTTATTTGTGTGTTTTATTCGATCGGCTCTTTCTGTTTTAAATCATTTAAAGGTTTATTTTTGTTTGAAAAAATGTAAATTTAAAATTTAAAAAATAAATGGCTACTAAATTCACTGTTTTCTGCAATTCCGTGATTTGAATAGACCGATTTCGGAATATTCGGGAGTTGAAGAAGGCCGGGATCACGGGATTGACATGCCTTATATGTACCTATGCATGCAAGTGTAAAACCAGTCAAAAATTTTGAAGAGAATTTACACTACCAGAAGAACGTTTGATTGGATTTTCCTCAAATCGGTCCACAAATTAGTTGCAAACATGTTTTGTGCTACTTTTCATCATCTTCGGCAAGAGTTTATTTAACACCATTTTTTGTTTATTTTTGTTTACTAAACAATACAACAACAAATATTTGCTATAGCAATCGTCATAGAATTACAGAAGATTATTTAGCGATCAAAAATGTTTGCTGGGTATGTACACACATAAATACTCATACACACATAAATACTGATACAATATTATTATTCCTTCAATTTTTTCTTACTACACCTTTCAGTTTTATTTATTTCTTGTCTTTCGCCGTCTTTAAGTTCAGTTGCTTCTCGTTTTAACAAACTGTAAATGTGTCTCGGGGTTTGGCCAACCCAGTTGATCTTTAGTTTACAAACATATCGTCGCTAGAATAGCGAAATAGTGTAATAGTTGTGATTTGGTATAAACAAATTTGAAATTTTTATTAGACATTCGTTTAATTACGCGTGTCATTTTCAAAATATTCACATTAATAAAATATTTATTTACTAATTACTGAATTTTTTTGGTGCGGTGAAGATTGAACAGCCAGAGTCCTGGCTTATGTAAATCCTATTGAAAAATAATAAAATGAAGTCAAGATTGAAATCGCGAAGAAAATTACAAAAATTTGAAGGATCTTTGGTCTGCCGTTCAGGAAGTTTGGTATACCATACCTAAAATTAAATGTCAAAATCTAGTGGAGTCTATGGGTCGCAGAAGTCAAGCAATTATTAAAAATAAGGATACAGCACAAAATAATAACGAAATTAAAATGTGTGTACAGAAAAAACTAGTTCAGAACACAGTTTTAACTTTTTTATCAGGTTGTGACATTTCCCTAATTTTTCCAAATTTGCATTACTTTTATTTTTTTATTGATAAATTCTAACTTGAGCTGTTGTTATTATTAGATATGAGAAATAAACTTTTATAAAATACCAAATACTCGTTGGGTTTTTGAAAACATTAACTTCATTTTAGCATAGGAAAGTAGATTTAAGAAAATGTGCCCTTTATAAATAGTTTAAATCATTGAATTTTTATAACTTCGTAATCTTCCGCGCTGTAACTTAACACAAAATTTCATATTTTTAATATTTTTCTGCTTATTTTTGTTTCAATAAAAGTTAACAGCTGCTTGTTAATTAATCGTCAACAAGAGCCCAGGAGGAGAGTTAGTGAAAGTGGATCTCAATGAGTTTTTTGAGAAGTAATTTCTGAATTTTCGCGACCTTCTCCCGCCTTCGGCTTTTATAATTTTGATCGATGGATTTTCAGAACTGCGTGGCATCATAAAATTCGTTAGGCAATGTAGATTAAAAAATGGATTTTATTTATATCGAATATTCAGTTTTTTATTTATGGATTAATTGTAGTTTTGTTTTAGTTTCTCTCTAAGGTGATAGTGATATTTTACTCTAAAGTCAGAGGGTTGAAAATGCGAGGCATAGGCGTAATCTTCGCAATTCCTTAGACTACACTGTTGCCACTGTCGCAGTTTTGAACCTCGCCGAACGCCATGAAAGTTTCGCTTTCTTCTCCGTTTATTTTGACTCTGAACTTTCAATGAATAATCTTTCTTGCCAATAAGTGCCACTTCGGACTGAGTAGGCAATTGAGCAATTAAGTCCACTTTCGGCATACAAAAAACCACACGCAATATGTCTTTCATTCCGGTCCGAACTATTTTATTGCGCAGAAGCAAAATTTATAGAAACAGAGTTGCGCCAACGACCCTGGGAAACTAAAGATTGTCGTATCTTAATACTATCGATGGCTTTAGAGAACCACAGATAGAATCGGTAGACCTATGTATATACATACATAATTCTATAAAAAAGCGAGTATACTCTAAATATTATATTTGAAGCATTTTATTAGTAACAGTGCTTCCATTCAAAGGTACAGTTATAATACATTTTGCACATATTCTACACTTTATAATTACGAAACTTACCGCACGCTTAGTTTGGTTACGTGATACTTCTAATAAAAAGCGAGAGACCACCATTGGCGCAATCTCTAATATCTATCATTGTTGGCGTAGAAGCATGGACGATGACAACATCAAATAAAAGGACCCTGGAGTGTTCAAGGGCTAAATGCATAGACCTTTAAAATTTTTTGACGGCGAATACCATAGCTAATGGAACAAGGAACTGTACAATCTTAATAAGGACGTAGACATAAGTGCAGCGAATTAAGATCCCGAATGAACCCGGTCGAAGGTATTCGTCGCGTGTAACTAAAAATTTTATCATCAGCCCTATTCTAAATAAATTTCCTGGCAAATTTGCCATAACATAGAAAAGAAAGAAAAATTCCCGGGAGTTTCTATTCAGAATTGGCTTGTAAGTATATACTTTTTTATTTAAAATGTCACAGAGACCGCTTTTTATTCTATTGATACAACGCAAGTGTTACCATAAGAAAAGTTAAAAAAAGGGGTTACTTCCTTTGGAATTTAGAAAAAGCAAAGAAAGTCGTACGTACGGAGGATGCAATTCCGCGTAACCTGTCATTTGGAACAAATAAAAATATTACGGAGATCAAGTCATCTAATAATTTTCCTTTCGTATCAGTTTCGTTACAGTAAGTCCAATCAGAGAGTAAAGTTAAAAGTAATTATATTGCTATAAATAATTAAACGTAGGCTATAACTTTACTACTAACTTACTTTCGTAATTGGCGCAATGGCGATGTTGGCCGAGCTGCATATAGCGCACTTGTTTTCCTGTCTTTTGATTGAAATATGATTGGACCCTAGACGTGCATACTCAGATTTTTTAGGAGGTTATAAGTAAAATTCGCTGATTTTTTTATATCTTTTTTATAAAGTTAGAAACTTAAAATCATTCGATTTTTGTTGAATAATGAATAAAAATAAATTTTGAAGAAATTGGATTTGAATAACATTTCCTTTATGACAAAAAATCATAACAGCAGATCTCAGTTTCGGGTGACTATCGATCAAACTTAAGCATGTATGTATAAAGAACATACACACATACATACATAGTACATATGTACATACATTTTTGCAGAGCTCGCATTGGATATATTTAGCATTTTTAGCGGCTTGACTGTTTATTGTCGGCTGATAAATTTTTTGCAGCATGAATCAAAACAGCGCCACAAGTCGGAGTTAATCGTACCCCTTTTTTATATATACATACATATATACATACATATTAACATATGTACATACGCAATAAACCCACGCATTAAAACCAAAAACTGAGTATTGTACTCGTACAAAATTTTGCAAAATAAAAAAGTACAAAACAAAAAAATGACTAATAACAAAAAGCCTGACAATGACAACAACAGCGCAAGCCCACCGGACGTGTCCATTTGAATTTATTGAATAAAACTAACGAATGGCATGGAAATAAATTAAATAATTTGAATAAAATATTTTTTGTTTTCATACATACATATGCTATTCAATTTACTATGTACATATGTATGTATGCATGTATATATAGTTTAAATATACATACAGATGTGCTTTACTATTTTTGTATGTATGCACGTATTCTTGGTGGGCGAATAAAATGCAAATGAGGTTATGTGTGTGGAAGGGAAGAATAATAGCCAAATTGGGAAGGGGAATTGTCAAGTATCGGGTGTTGCGCGTCTGGCAAATGAGTCACGCGGTGTTTTATACACAATAAGATGAACATATGGAATAAATTAATATTTTGTAATAGTTGTAAGTAGTAAAATTGTATGTATGTACATATTTAGAAGCGGCTGGTGAAGTTTTGCTGCACTGCAAACTTTATCTATACCCTTGACATTGCAATGGGCATTCAGTTTTAATGGAATAAACTCCAAGTTTCAAGTAGCCACAAATAACATAACTTTTTTTTTTTAATTCCTTGCGCCTCTGCTTCGATATAAAACAAGGGCAATTTTTCTAAAATCCCGACGCGGAATAATCGTCAGAGGGCGCTGCCATCCACAATGTTTATAAATTCATATCTCAGGAAAAAGGAATTTATCACACTTTCATACATAAATTTAAAAAATATATATGTATATAAAAGTCCAAGCTTTTTTTGCATATGAGCTAACTTACTTGAACTATATCACAGAAATCAATCAAACTCATGCTTTTCTGCGGAAGTTATGATCGTTCGAAGAAATAGATACTAGCGCGATTATATGAAAAATCCGCTTATAACGTTTTAATAACGATAGTTTGAAAACAATGCACAGCAGTTTTGAATTTAAAATAGTTTTAATCGGATTTACTTTTTCAATGAAAATGTTCGATTTTATATTAAAAGTTTCCTATTGTAAAAGTACTGGACGCGCTGACATTTTTATTCTTTTCGAAGTTGTACCGACAAAATTCAAAATTGCTTTGTCAAATTTCGAAAAAATGCGCATGTAAGGTGCAATTTTTTTTTAATATACTTCGTATGGTGATGTTTCGTGTTCATATAATTAAGTCACGGTTACAAAAATGCCCGTTTTATTCAACTTATCGACTTTTCGATAAACACTAGTTAATACTTTGTTTAGGTCTGGGCTTTGCGCCGGCCACTCAATTATATTAATGTGGTTAGGTTGTTTTTAAAACTTTCTTTGTACATAATGCCGGTCATGTTACCGTGGATTTGGATAATTGGACCGACACGTGACGATGTAAAACATCCGGTTCAACTCTTGCAGTGGGGGACGTATTACATACAGTCACCCATCATTGCCAAACACATTGAATTCAGATTTATCGCTCCTTTTAAAACATATATTTTTTTGAAACATTCGGTTCACGTCTGGGGATACGACCGTTCAAACAATTTTCTTGCAATCGGCGACATTCGGTTTGCGACGATATTTGTATACCACAATTGGATCCAGTTGAGCCCTTATTTCCGTCGAGGTTAAAAAAGGATCAGCCTTGCTCATCCTGACCATTTTTCTATCGTCAAAAAAAGTGATCTTCGTAGGCTCGTTGCGCGGTAGTTTATCGAAAGTTCCAAATAATGAAATGAAATAAATACAGATTTTCTGCATAACTTTACTTTAGCGCCAACTAGCAGTGAGATGAAGTGGCATGGGTTTCGTCGTGTTTGCTGTATTTGCTTTTAAATTTACAATCGCCGCTTATAAATTTCACTTAAAAAAAAACGATAAGACAAACCTATAAAAACACACATTTTAAAATAATTTCTTGTCGATTGCGAGCGGTTTTTTGCACACATGAGTACAATAAATGCTGTTTCTACTAATTTGCTGAGTGATTAAAACCATTATATACATATATACGTATTTGATGTTTTATAGATCATAACAAAACAAATTAAACAAAAAAAATTGGACGAAAATAATAATTGTGCAAAGAACAAATGCTATAGGCATATTAATCCACAACATGATAATTATTTCCTTCTCTACTTACAAATCATCAACATCTGCAAATCAACCAAGCGATGGAAAAAGTGTAAACTTCACAATTTTACCAACAATCGAAATTGCAGACATGCCTGTTATTTACAAACGTATGTATGTACATATGTATGTGTGCGTAGTTTTACAATTTTTTTTTCAGCTTTTATTTTAATCAGTGCATAACCCCCTACAATCGTGCAGTATGCAACCACACTAACGAATGCGGCCAGCGGACCATGTTTTGAAGTCGACATGTGTTTCAATGCCTTTCCAGATAAACAATAAAAGTCATTATTTAACAGCATTACCAACGCTCCCCACTTTTAATAGATTTTGTACGTACATACATACATGCATATGCTACATACTTATGTAGCAGCGTACAGTGAATTGCGAAATTTATCAAATTTAAATTTTAAAATATCTTCAAAAATACTCAAAAATTTGGCGAAAACTTTTTAAATTGCAAGCGTTTTTTTTACTTATGTAACTCACGATCGAGCGAAAAAAATGTTGCGACATCCGAGAACCGCTTTGTCCATTTGATAGCATCTACCCATTCGATGACGTACTTGTGGCCTTTTCATGCAATAAGCCGCCTTAACACGATCTTTCTTGTATGCAAACCTGAGTAACGAGGCGAAAAGTATGAGCGCATGATGGTGACAAATTCATCTAAATCATTCATATACATATTATAATTTTCACAACTGGTTACCTATGAACAATGTCAATTAAAAGCGATATTGGTGCAATATTTTATATTTCACCAATTAATAATAATAATAATAATAATAATAATAATAATAATAAAAGCGACATCGTAACTTTTAAAAAGCGTCACCAGGTAATAGTTTCGAATGTTTTCGCAGACAAAATATAAGATAAATTGAGTTCGAGTTTTAGAGTAGTCAATGGAGAACAAAAAGTGTTCAAGTTTCCGAACGTTCGAGGTATCGCGTATTCGAGTTTGTAGCTAGTTCACTGTATGCCCGTATATAACACGTGTTCTTTTTACATGTGTGGTTTTCAATGAGGCCAAATTTTTTTTCGGAGCTGGTCTTTTTGACAGCTATTACATGATTTATACTCAGTTTGGTGTACCATTTTATAATGAACAGACTTACTTCGGAAGAACGTTTGCAACGTTCGGTGAATGGGACCAAAACAAGATGGCCACCGATTCCGATTTACACCATTTTGTTTAGCAATGATGATAATCCACAAGTTATTGTTGAGACGCCGTTACATCCTTAAAAACTCACTTTTTGGTGTTCTCTATGGGCAGAGGGAATCATTGGTGCATATTTCTTCAAAAATGAAGCCGGCCATTATGTTATAGTCAATGGGGAACGCTGCAGAGCCATGATGAATGTCTTTTTCGTGCCTGAATTGGAGGATGTTGATGTGGACAACCTTTGGTTCCAACAAGATGGCGCTACATGCCATACAGCCAACGGAACAATCAATTTATTGAAGGAAACTTTTGGTGAGCGCATTATCTAGTTTACGCCTTGGACGAGAATATTCGGCGCGTTATTGCTGACATACGGCCACAATTGCTACAAAAAGTGGTCGAAAATTGCGCCTCTCGGCTGGAATTTATTCTAGCCAACCGTGGCGGCCACTTGCCTGAAATTATTTTTAAAACATAATTACAAACCCTTATCTTTATAATAAAGCTACATTCTTGGCCATAGCATTAAATTATATGCGTTTTATTTTTCTTAAAAACCACATGTCTAAAAAAAACACCCTTTACATAAGTTTGTTTTCTTATGATAACTTAAAATAAAATTGTAGAAATTTTTATGTTTTGGCTAAAGAAGATTAGCGAGTCAGATATCACCAATGAAATGTTCACATTCAGCTTGGAATCAATAATACCGCCACTTGTGCATTCCAATATTTTTCGCCAGCAATAAGTCGCTGGTGAGAGTATTTTCGCGTTAAGGTAAAAAAGGCTCACAATTTGTGGTCCTTGAAAAGAAGGAAGCTCTGCTATATTATTCTGTACGAGCAAAATTACAAATTTGTCCTCTTTGTTCTAATCTCGTAAAATACTTATTGTTTTTTTTTATGTTTTCATCCGTACTTAAAAGGGTTGCTTATGACACTAGTTGAATATTCATTACGTTAAGTTCTCATGCATTCTTAAATAGCTGAAGAAACATAAACAAACTTGCGTAATGTACTTAAGCCAAAAGAAAAAAATTTCGAGACACTCGTTTGCTTTACCTTGTTCTTGACCTGCCTGACGTGTGCCAGAAATGCAGTCTTGTAATTTGAGACTTTTAAACTGGACAGAAGGGGAATGTGTATGTATGTATGTATGTTAGTAAGTAAGTAATATGCGACGAAGTGGAGCCTTGACACACGTCCAGCGATTGAGGCATTGTGAATCCTTAGAATTGCACAATATCACGACAAAGACGACTTTGGTAATGGCCGGGTTGTGGACGGTCTGGCACAGGTCATTGCATTTTCATTTCCAACGGAATGCAACATCAACACAACAAACACACAAACCAAACTGGCTACGCTAGTGAAAGACCATATTAGAAAATCATAAAAAACACCAAAAGTATATACATTTCAGGTACATACATACGTACATACATATGCATATACTTACATACATGCATACATACTTACTTTCGTAAGTGTGACTGTGTAAACAAAACTACGCTAGAGAGCACTGTTGTTGGGAAACTATTCAGATGTTATTCTAATGGTGGGAAAAACGTACGGTTTTATGCGTTTTGTGTATAGCACCCTTTGTTTGCATGCCGTTCCGCTATATTCAACGCCAACATTATTTCCGCCTATGAAAAGACGCTCATTTCTAAGCTCTTGCCTTATGAAAATGTGTACGACTGGCTACCCTGCAGAGAAAATTAAAAGTTAGCGAACGCATTTTCAGTCAAAAGTCATCGGGTCCGAGTTTCTCACGTCATTAGACATCGATCACTCATCAATGATGAAAAAGGGGCAATAAGTTTTCAGCAGTTATTCCAATGCGAATTAAATAAGGTCGAGTCAATACTGAAAAGGCGTATTTGTTTTAATTTCCCCTTACGTGTATTTGTTTTCGTTTCTAAGGCGTCGATTGTCAAAATCCAAAAAGCAAAACAAAGTATGAACAGAAAATTTTTACAGCTCACACCATAAAAAAAAAATAACACATTAATTTATTCGACACTAAAATGTATATGAATGAAGAATAAAAATTTCATTAATAATAATTTTGCGTGTCGAAAAAATAACCCAAATTTTTATTTGAATTGATCTTCATCAAAAGAAAAAATTGTAATTTTTTTTTTATCTTTTATTCACTCACGAACGAAAATCCATTCGTTACTTAAAATTGCACTTTTGCATGATAAATAAAAGTTTAAGATCTAATGCTTAGATGTGATGATGTGATTAATGATGTATCAAAATTTATTCTTCAATTAAAAACAGAATAAGTATTTTTTGTGAATTAGGTATACAAATTTATTTGCATTTCAAAATTATTTGAATAAATAATTTAAAATTTTATTACTATTTTAATGTCGAAAGAATATTTTTTCGCCCCTTGACAGTAGTTGTTTTATAAACAGAAGTTTTTGTACACATTAAAAAAAAAAATAATAATTCACTTTCGAATGACAATATATTCGTTGCTCAAAATAACACATTTACAAAATGAATGAAGATCTTTTTATCGTTAAAAATTATTTTAATTGATGCAAGAAAATGTATTCTTCAATTAAAAAAATTAAAAATTAGTAATGAAAGAAAATATATAATTTTTGAAAATTGTTTGAATTAAGTATTAAAATTTATTTAATTAATAAAAATTTATTGTAAGCCCAAGAGTATAAATAATAAATAATTCAATCAACAACGATCGTTAGTGGTTTAAAAGATACGAATATGCGCTTTGATTAGCTAGGTCTAGTTAAAAGAAAGTATTTTTTTTTTTATTTATGTAAAAAAATTACCGTCTATCTACCACTGATCAAGCAAAGATTGCACACGAGACTTCAACTTTTTTAAATGAAAATTTCATAATAACACTGACTTGATCAATGTAAGAGCCGCCTAAGTTCATTGGCTTTCTCTTCTACCAAAGCGATTAATCGTTACAAATGCAAAAACCTATCGCGGAATTTCTGGGAATAGTGGTGGAAAATGCCATAAATTGGATCAGCTCTGGTTGCGCATCATTGTCTCGCCTCAATGTTTCAAAGACAACACGATCCAAAAGCAGAGCCAAGGTTTTTCATTTAAGAAAAAATCAAGGTCAAACACTATCGGGTGAGAACTATATACTATATACTTGTATGTATTTATGATAAAAAAAAAACAAAACACAATATAGTCATGATTACTAAATCACTGGAAACACACTAAGTCTGAGGGTTTCAATTTCCTGCAGGCCAAACATGTCTTATATTTACACATACATATGTATGTTCATGTGTATATTATTTCTACTCGCCTCCTGTATGAAATTTTCCGCTAGGATTTTCCTTTGATTTTTAAAATCTGCGTGCGCCCATATTCTTTGGTTGTTTCGCCACAGATCGATTTTCCATTGAATTTAATTTCTTCGTTCAAGGCATTACGGAAAAGCTACTTTCATATGTATGTTACATATTTACATAGTTACCAAAGTCATTTAGTGCATAAAAACTTCGAATAGTGTTCATTTTGAATCACTGTTAATGCTTTACAAATCTCATTTGGAGAAAGATGTATTACGCTTCTAAATTCACATTTCAAAATAAACTTGTTTTTTGCCAATTTTAATTTTTGATTTGTTTGCAGAGGAAATTAAAAGAAATTTGAGATTCTGGATTCTTTCCAATTTTTCGACATGATTGAAATTTATTGCGAACCAGAAAAAGTTTTAGTTATCCCTTGCCAACTGCGGTTTGAAGACAAGCGGATTTCGGCGGTATGCCATCTTCATTGTCAATTTTCGTCCTCGGCATATATGTACATAGCTAGCAGTGACAGGCGCTCCTCAGGAAGGATTGGGTCGTAATATTTGCCAACATACAAACTGCATTCCTTCGCAAAATGCTCCCATGCACATTAAACTTCTCAACTATCACAAAATTTTTACGTAGTACGGTTTCCTAAAAACAGGGTCATATAGCCTAGAGTCCAAAATTAAGTTTACTTGTTCGACTGTTAAGCTTCGATACATCAAATCCTTAAATTTAAAACTTAAACAATCCAAGAACAAGGCCTATATTAAACTTTTTTGAAATAAATCTTAAACAAATTGCTGATGATAGAAATTTTGAATGAACGACAAAATTTGAGGATTTATTATTTTTAAAATTTCGTGTATATAAGCTTCGGCAAAACTTATTGTTGCATTTATTTAACACTAGAAAGACTGGAAAAGCGGCTCATTTAATATACGGAAAGTGCTCATTTGACCCAACTACTTTTAAATTTGTATGGGCGCAAAAAAAATCATAATTTGAAATTTAGAATAATTTATTAGTTGCAAAAGTAATTCACATGAATGGCGTGCAGCTTCAAGTGGTTAAAACTTAACGTTGTTTATTATTTAATTTTTTCCGCATTCTCTTCCAACAGCACCATCGCCAAAAACCAAATAATAATTGTCAAAATTCAACGATAACTTTTAATGACTTGGAAATAAATAGACTTTTTATGAAGACATGCTATTAATTTGAATACAAAATGCTTCATTAAAAAAGGAAATAAGTTTGATGAATTTTTCATAAGCCACGAAGCAGTAATTCAGAACAATATATGTAAAAGAAATATTTTCGAAAATTATCAGTACTACCCTCATAAACTTTAGCAACCAGTTTGAGCTGTGCTCAGTTCGGGACTTGCTTGGGACAAGTCACGTCTACAAACAGTAACAAAACTAATGCCCATATTATGTATGAAGGCTACTGTATAATTGCCGCTCTACTAGCCACGGCTACTTAAACCGTACTTCGTATTTCGTATTACGTATAGCGTTTGATCTCAGTACAAAAAAAAAAAAACGCAGACAACATCCCTGATTCTACATTTTTGACAAATTTATTCTGAAGTAATAGGCAACTTTGTTTAAATGTAAATGAGAATTTATATAAAAAAAATATTAGGATATATTTAAAGGGAAAACATTTACATAATTTCATTAGCCGATAGCCAGTAGCGGGTTACCATGCGTAATGAAAATTTTATTAATCCTGCTAGTCTCCACACATAAAAGGGGAAAACGTTCGTGGAGTCCTTAACTATTCCTGAATAAGTTGGTCTCAAACTGGGTTTGTACTAGTCCCGACATGCCCAGAAATGGTCCCAAGCTAGTCTTGAAATGATGCCAAAAAAGTACCGAACTTATCCTAAAATGGTCCTGCATAAATCCCGTATTTTAAAATCATAAAAAATGTTTTGTCATAATTATTAGGAGAAGGCTTATAATATAAGTATCAAAATAAAAGTGTTTGAAGATTTAAAAAATGTATCTCGCTGATAATGATTATGAAAAGGCGTTTATAATCTAAGTCTCGAAATAATAATCATTGGATACTTTAAAAATGTTTTTCTCCCTCTCTAATAACTAACTGATCGTCTACTTTCCTACCATTATTTAACAAATACGAATGTATTATTAATCCTTTATTTATAAGCACTTTCAAATTTAAGAAACAACATCAATCAATTGAAGGAAAATTAGAAAACAATACAATAAAAATTGCATTCCGTAGAGCAATCTCAACTTCCGGCATGAGTTAATTGCTCACCCATTTACATACTAACACATACATATGTATGTATATATGTATGTGTATTAATATATGCATATGTAAATATGGAAAGCAGTAAATAAACGCTATTCGCGCTTGCTTGCAAATATATACAAACAAGGGCGTTTGAGTCGGTTTTTTCAAACCGGTTTCCTCCAGTTTTTTCATCAATCTTGATTTTTCGAATATCGAATAAATCGGTTTTTTTTATCTCCAAACCCGATTTTTACGTAGTTGTAAAAATATAGCAAAGGAGCATTTTCGACATCAAGTTTTTTAAGAACTAAAGAACACAATAGATTGACTCCATAACATTTAAGCTGCAGTTTATTTTTAAAATATTGCTTTTATTATGAGTAATGATTGTATTTAATTACATGTACAAATTTTTTTTGTTACTTGGTACAAGTTTTGATTTTTTTATGAGATCTCATTTTCTTTTTTGTTTTAAACTTAATTAAGAATAATTGGAATTTGTTTTGTATCGATATTGTTTTTAAATAAAGATATTTCCGCTTTTAATTTTTAGCCGACCGTATTCACATGAAAATTACTGAAAAATCCAGTTTATCCGGTTTTTCTTTATTTATAAATCAGAAACCGGTTTTTTTCAAATTGCCATTTTTCGAATAATTCGAAAACCGCTTTTACAAAAAAATTTAATAATCGAACACCCTAATACACACATATACATTCATATATCATTCAATTTAAAACGTTGTCTAAGTACTTGTTTTTGTTCAGAATCCAGGAAATCTAAAAATACACAATGCCAATATGAATAAATAGTAATCATATACGCATGCATAACCAAGTCCACAAATGTACGTAAGTATGTATGATACATAAATTATCGTATGTATGTATGTCTATAGCAAAAGCGTAATATGAATCCCCTCAACAAATAGTACCTACATAAATATTCGCAGAGGCGCGCGCATATGATAATTTCGTCTTTCTTCTAGATAATTGTTTGCGAATGCGTCTTTGTGCCCGCTCTTATGGCCGCTTTTGTGCCCTTTATCTAACTCGTTTCCAGGCATTCTTTGGCTTGTCAATTGATTTGACGATTGACTAGCTGCAAACTGCTTGGATGCATTGTTTATTGGGTACTTGTCGCTGTTGTTGTTGAATGTTTGATTTCAATAATGATTTCAAATTGCCGGGTTATATGAGATTGAATGTGCTGAAGAACTCAGCGCTCATTAATTTGTACCTTCCATATTTGGACAGTGCAACGACATCACCAGCTTTCATTGAATATAAAGTTATTAAGTTGGTATAAAAAATACATAACACAACAGCAATTCAATGCGCACATATTATGTTGGACAAAATTTAAAATTATATTATTCGAAAATTATTTTTATCTTATTGCTCTAATCTTTCAATTAATCATTCTCTAAAAAAAAATATACAATAAAATATATAAAAAAAATTATAATAATTCAACATAATTCCAAATTAATTTCGAACTTTATAAAAAAAAATTAGATCTTTTTTAAGTATGCAATTTTGCAGCCCTTTAATTTTAGCCCGGTAGAGTTCTAGTTTCTAGCTGTTTCAAATTACCACAGATTTTTTAAATTTTTTGCCGCATTTTCTTTAATATAACTTTGTAACTGAATTTATTTTTATTAAAAACAAAAAAACCTAAATCTTCGACAGAAAAAATTATAAAATCAGCTGTTATTTTTAGCAGGAATTAGGAATTTGCACTTTATTAAACTAAATAAAATCTAAAAGTTATTTTCAAAAAGGACGAAATATTTCTGAATTATTATCTCAGAAATTATTTCTCGAAATAATGTTGCCCCGTTTGTTTTCTCAGCCCTTTCTAGGCGTTGCGTGTCCATTTCCCACTTTATTGGACTCTGACCAATCAAAGTTGCAAAATTTTTTACTAATATAGCCGATGCAAAAGTTACAATGTGAGAAGGCATACTTTTTTTTTTAAAAGAAAACGCCTCAAGTTTTGTATACAGTTTTTAAGTTGGGTTTGTACGGTTTTTTAGACAATGAATTGTTTTTTTATTGGTAAATATTCGAAAATAAATAAATGTAAAATAAATAGTCATAGCTTGTCAAAATTTCGCATTTCTATTACTCATAAAAAATTGTTTTTTAAATAACTTGTAAACAAAGGGTGGACAAACGAACATTTATCTTATCTTTCTTGTCCGACAGGGTGGAATGTTGATGTACTCATATGTTGAACCGATGGACAAACTATTTAACATTAAAAAAATGCCAATTTCGATTTTTGAGAAACGAAAATTTTTGGAGGACTACTGTTGGACAAACGAACGATATATACTTTTTTTTCTAAAACTCGCATCACGTGCTGCCAACTTCTCAGAGCTCTTAATGGAGCATTTAAATTTCACTGGTTTTCCTGTAGTGCTTTTTTAGTTTTCTGAATAGTCTTCAAACACGCAAACTCCTTGGGTGTGGCATAAAAAGGACATTCACATCGCCATTGGCTTCAAAGAATAATGAAGAAAGCCATTGGACAAGTAAAATAATTACAATAAACAGCGAAGATAAGTTGGGAAGAAATATTTGGGTTTTACGCGTTCCATGCACCATAAAAAGGGTGCCTTTACATAAAAAGGGTGCATGATGAGTTACTAATACTTGTGCTTTACGTTGACGATCTTCTTATAGTTGGAAATAAGTTATCTGCAATAGATGATCTCAAAACAGTGTTAACAAATAGGTTTAAAATGTCAGATTGTTGCCAATTAAAATATTTCCAGGGTATAAAAATAGAAAACTCCAAGAATGGTTTGCAATTGTCCCAACAAGCATTCAATTCGGAATGTCGGAGTGTAGCCCAGTGAAAAATATTCAATTGATTCCTAGAAAAGATCCAGGTTCTTTGGAAAAAATATATAGATAGCTTTTAGGTAGCGTCATGTCCTGATATTTACTTTTCTGTTGGATATATGGGAAGGTTTCAACATAACCCGTCTAAGAAAGATTGGCTTAGGGCTTTCGGTATATAAAAGGTACCAAATCGCTAAAGTTGGAGTTCAGGAATGGTAATGGTTTACTATTAATTGGATACGCAGATGCTGACTGGGCAAGTGATACGATTGATAGAGAGTCAATTAGTGGTACATACGTCTTCAAAGTATTTGGTTGTACGGTATCTTGGTCATCAAAAATACAAGTGAAGCAGAATACGTGGCTCTCAGCTCAGCAGTCTCAGAAGCTATTTGGATAAGAGGATTACTAAAGGATTTGTACCAAATCAACGACAAATCTGCTATTATTTATGAAGAAAACAAAGGGTGCATCGGAATGGTCACCAACATTGAGTCAAAGAGATATATAGATATCAAACATCATTTTGTAAGAGACAATATTGAGAACGGAATAATTAAATTGAAGTCGATTGGAACATAGGACCAACTAGCAGATACTTTCACGAGGGCTTTGGATACCAAAATATTTAATAAAATGCGTTCTAACCTAGGACTAACTGATTGAGAAGGGGTGTCGAGTTTCACTTTGCAAAGTTAAACCTTCTATGTTTCTGTAAAAAAATAGCAATCGGTGTCCTGTTGTAATAGAACCTTTTTTTTATTTTCTGAAATTTTATTTTTCATTTCAAACTAAAACTTCAAACTGCTGGCATCAAATAAATTCTATCCATTTGCTTCGAAAGTCTTTAGCTACAAATAAATATATTGAAATTTTAAAGATACATAGTTCGTAGTTATTATTTAAAGATGTATTTAAAACTTCAGTAAAAGGAGCTAGTAGCGTTGTACAGGTTTACAATTATGGAAGAAATCTAATATTATTGTTCCTGAAATCACCTGTTTCCTGGATCTCTTAGATTGCGTAACCACATTAAGCAACCAAAGCCTAACGTATGTATATTAAAATAAAGGTCTCATTTAGGGCTAATTTTTTCACAAAAACTTGTGGTTACGCAAGCTTAACTTATGATAAAAAAAAACAAGTATGCAGAAATTAAGGGCTCATTTACGGCTCTTAAAATATCCTAAAGACTTTAAACAAAAATATATTTTTAGGAAAAGGATATAGTTACGTTAGCTTAACGTTAAGCTGGCGTTTCTACAACTTAAAACTAACTTAAGAAAAAAACTCCTATGCAGGAATTTAGGGCTCTCAAAATATTCAAAAGTTTTTTAAAAAATGTCATTATTTATTTAGGATTTATTATGCAAAATACGTTTTCCAAAATTATTCGATACTTCTCATCGTTAGCATAAACATGGAGGAAAATAAGTTTTCGAGTTTTTCCACAAAACTTTTACTTTAGGTGCGTTGGGTTTTTTATTGTGTTTGTGTTTTGGGTATTAAGACAACAAAATAGTTCTACCAAACTTCAAAATATTACATGTACCACTCGAACACAGAACAATATTCCAACAATATACTATAGTAAGTAGAAATAAATGAAACCACTTTTTGTTTAGCATTTAAAAAACAGCGAGTTTTGTAAGTACAAATATACTTAAGTGCCTTCACATAAGAGGGTGTGTGTGTTAGCTACATACATATATGACTGCGCGTTATCCATCTGAGGCAAAGAAGTGACAAGGTACCATAAAGGAACTACCAAACACACGCAGAAATTCCGAAAAGGCATTGACACCAACTTGCATATTCGAGCTGACATACGCTAGTGCAGACAGACGGAGAGACAAATGAACAAATAAAGGAAAGTAACGGCAAAGGCGAGCACACATTGAACCGGTTTACTCGACTGGTAGTATACATACATATGTATGTACATATGTAGGTAGTAGCGCGAACTACAAGTATATCATCCGAACCGTCTACTACTGTGTCAACGTCGCTGTTTTCCTGCTGTCTTAACGTTTCACGTCTGTACATATAAACATAAAGTATGTACGTATGGACGTGTTTATATGCCTAAATGACTGTGTGTAGTATGTGACGTACCGTAAGTTGTGTACAAAGGTTTAGCGTCGTCTTCTCTATCTTTCCAAAGTACGAACAAATTTTCACGTAAACTCCCTAACACTCAACAAACTGTCATATGCAATTTACAAACATTTTTGTTTAGGTACTTTGCGCGCACTTTCAGGTAGATCTTCAGTTTTAGTGCTCAATTGTGTGCATACCTGTCGCGTTTCAGCGTTCTTCATTCGACTAGCGACGATGTCATTGTTTTCTTCCTTTCTTCGTACTCGTCGGATTCGGATTCAAAATTCATTCATGTGCATGAGCAACTGCGGCGTGCGCTAATCAACGTACGCGCACTATTGTTCTCTTTTTCCTTTATCAATCGTGTCATGCAGGGAGCGCAACTTCCTTCTCAATGGCGCTGATTATGTTCGTGGTATTGTTGGCGCAGAGGCCGAGGAAGTGGCGATAGGCGTAACTTGTAAAACGGCACGTTCCTATTATTTGTTTCACCGCAAGATATATAGAACTTCAGTTATACGGATGAGTGCGTTCTGAGACTGTGTTGGACGATATAATTTAAACGAATAGGATTTTCTTTGCAATCAATAGTAAAAATTGTATTTAAAATATACGAGACGGTTATCATTAGTTTAAAGAAAAAAGACACTTTCCGTAGAAACCGCATTGTTACTGAACGATTTACTTGTTTACTCAATTGGCGCATTAACCTCCTAAGCGATTTTGGCCAAGGTCAACAAGCTTTCGCTATCTCTTGCTAATTGGCGCCAATTGGAAATCCCAAGCACAGGCAAGTATTTTTCCAATGTATCTTTCCAACGCAGAGGAGGTCTTCCTTATCCTCTGCCACCAGAAGCTGGAGCTTTCATTCGAACGACATGGCCTAGCCAGCGAAGCTGCTGGTTTTTAATTCGCTGCACAATGCCTACTTTGTTATACAGGTCCTACAACACATCGTTCCATCGTATGCGGTAATTGCTGTCGCAAAGTCGTCAATATCCATGAATCTTTCGGAGAATCTTTCTCAGCGGACACTCCAAAAACCCTCTCATCAAATCTTGACATCGGCAATGCTTCTGTGCCATAAAATAGAACACACATAATGAGAGACTTATAGAGTGTGGTCGAGAGAGGACTTTACTGCTCATTTACCTACTCAGTCTAAAGTAGCACTTGTTGGCAAGGGAGATTCTCCGTTGGATGTCAAGGCTGACGTTTTTATTGGTGTTAATGCTGGTTCCTAATCGATTTGGAAATGGCAAAAGCTTGATTGGAGTGGTGTTCTCGCGAAAAACACTGAAATTCCCCATAATTAGTATCTTTAACACTTTTAAAAAAAGTTAAATATTGTACAGTAAGCTGGCTTAGCAACATAACGTTGAAATTTTTCAATGCTCGGACAAGTGCGCGCTTCAGAGGATCACCATTTGGATGTCGAGTAGTGTAAGCCAAAATCCCTAGGACGGACCACAATTAACTGTCGAACGGATTAAGGTAAACTAACATATGGCTAATCCGCTTTAGAAATGAAATTCTAAACATTATTTTAGAACCACACTTGTGTCTACCTTGCTTTATGAGTTGGAACGTAGTCTTGCTGAAAACCTGTTTCGTGGGTGAGTATTTTTTGTATACTAGCAAAGTAAGTATAAACATGTACAACGCCGATAAAATCTCTCTCCCACCACAAATTAGACAACAAATCTGCACTCCTTTTCTTGGCAGCTGTAGTAAATGTCAGACTCAACCAGCAGGGGGACGAACTCTCTCAATTATGGGTCCGGACATTCCAGTAGCATGTTCTCAAATCAAAGTCCTTATAACGTTTGGCGTGGTCGTCATCTGCTTCTCATCGAATTAATTTTTTTTTGTATGGCACGTCTCAAGCTCTGCGAGCAAACTGATACTGAAGCACCTTGTAGGTAAGAGACTCTGCCGAACCTAGTTAGCTCTAAACCGCATATGTCAGAGTGACCCTACCATGTTCGCCATCTCACTCTTGCTCAATCCCAAACGGGTATTCAGGTGTTACCCAGAGGACACTTGGATGAAACCATCCGATAGTCGCGAGATACTTGAATAATCGACAGAAACTTTCCCAACTTTCGTGGACCTTTGCACCCGGAACAATGGACATACAAACCACGAATAACGCGTTCATTTAGTATATTTTAAAGAAAAATATAAACTTTTTCAAAGAGTAAATAAATTTACGTTTTTTACGCACTTCGTTCGTTACAAACGAACGTGGAACAGTCAAGCCCACACTCAAGTCAACATTTGAAATCTTCGGAGGCAGCGTTTGTAATTTAATTCAACCGCGACTTATTGAAATTATATCCGTCTTCGGTGATTAATTTACTTACATATGCCTACTGCTAACATCAACAGTTTTACTACACATTTGCGTACATTTAGTCTCATTTAAAGAAGCTTAAAATCGAAATGCATAGAAATTGATTATTATTTGAAACCATTAAAGTGCCAACTTTCACTTCAATATAGGCCCACAGAGATGATAAAAAAATTCGCAGATGGCAGACATCAATGGAGTATTTGAAGTGATACGAGTAACAGATGAAGAAAACAATTTTAATTCAATTAGTTGAATAAAAATCAAAAAAAAAAAAAGTTTTACGATTGCAAATTTAGGAATAATAAAAAAAAATGTTAGTTCAAAAAAATTAGTTTTTGCATAACTAATGACCAACAAATTAGGGACTAGTTAGTGTTTTGAATTTTTTACATCGCGTTTTACTCATTTTCTGGGGGTGGTTAGCTAACTTCATATCAAAAAGAGCAACAAAATTAATTTTTGCGCAACTAATTAGCAACAAATTAGCGGCAAAGTACCAATAGTATACCGTTTCGATTAGCGATGGGTGCTTAGCTAACTTCACGCTCATAGATAAAACGTACTCTGCACATGTTTACCGAAAATATTGTGATTATGGATAAAAAAGGAAAATATAATAGAAGAAATAAGGACACATCCAAACTCCGTTTCGGTTCTATAATATAACCCGACGGCATCGCTCCGTCCGCCGAAATTTGCACAGCGAATTGGTTCTGTTTTCTTGCATCAACCGATTTCCAAAGATGAAAAACGAAAAGCAGGCCGGACTCAGGGAGTTATGGTGCCACCAAACGGCTTTGAAATACGTTTTTTTTTCAACTTCTCATCTTTATGATTTGTCTGCATTCAAATGAGTTAGACTTGGTTCTTTAAGGTAAATACTGTATTATGTTTTAACTGGAAAATATGTTGAAATAATTTTTCTCTAAAAGCAAATTTTTTCTTTGAAGCCCTCTAAATTTCGATTTCTTAGACTTATTTTTTGCTCACCAAGAAGATCAAAACGTGATACCTTAATATCCGCATTATTATTATTATTTATTTAATTTAGATAAATATTGGGAGCCGTTTCCTTCACGACCAGAGCCATCGTCAGCGATGCGGCGTTCAACGAATTTCCATTTTAAAAATGTTATAAAATATTTAATCTAAAAACAAAAATTTGTAATGTAAAAAAAATAAGATAAAACACATAATTTTTCGGAGCACTTAATTAAAAATCTGTCTCCTAAAGGTGGTTAAAACAAATATACAAAACAAAACAATTACAACAAAGTGCAAGTAACTAACGCTCTTTCACAATTCCTGGAGGATATGTCAGTAAAAAAATTTACAGAAATCAGTCATAACTTGTGGGTTCTTGAAGCTTGCACTTTCTCAGACTAAAATTTAATGAACCAAAAAACTGCATACTCAAAAATATTCTAAAAACTTATTTTAAAAAGTTCCAAATTTTGTTAAATTATTCTTAATTTTGTATTATATGAAATAAATGGGCTTTTATGGGTTTTGGTAGAGGATTAATTGTATTTTAAATGAAAAATTATTTTAAATAATTGGATGAAAAATAAATTGTGCAAATGTGTCAATAAGTGGAAATTTCCGTAAACAAAAAGGGTTAACATATGCAAGAGTTTCATTTAGTAACTCGAAAATAAAAATGCGAATCCACTGCATGTGTAACTATGTGTAATTTTTTCCTGATTTTTATTATAATAAACTTAATTAAAAGTGTAATTCATAAAGAAAAGGCCAAGATGCATAAAAACTTGCTCTGCAGACTAACAAAACTTCTTATTTGCGCATTCAGAATATTTATTCATCAGTCTCCAGCTTGTGTCCATACTTACGAAGGGTATTAGATTAACTTAAACTCGGCATATCAAGGTAAAATGCCGACATACTTCATTTTTATTTACATAACTATACATTTTTCTAGATATTTGTGAATTTAGACGTGTGGTGGCGTACATCAGAACCTTGTCTATTTTGTTTGTTTTGCCAACCTCCAAAAACTTCGACATTCATTAGGCGAACTACATATTTTATCAAGTTATTCATTGCATACTGAGTAATTATTGTACTCTCATGCGCATTATTTATTATCTGTGTTTCTTCCCATCTGGATAAAATACAATTATAATTTATACTCATGAGCGGAACCTTACAGTGGGTCGCTAAATTTAAAGGCTAAACTTTTACAAACTTCAAATATTTGATTCTAATTTCGCAAAAACTTCTTTTTGAAGTATTTAATCAACAAATTGTTTAGGGTATTAACCGATATGCAAGGTTTCGAGGTTCGAATCTTAGTCAGCGCAAGTAAAATCTAAATTATAGAATACGTTTTTTTTTAATAGCGCTCACCCCTCGGCAGGTAATGGCAAACCTCCGAGGGTATTTTTGCCATGAAAAAGCTTCGTCATAAAACACATCTGCCGTTCGGAAACGTCACAAAACTGTAGGTCCCTCCGTTTGTGGGAGAACACAAAAGACGCAAACTACAAATGGTAGGAGAAGCTCGGCCAAACACTGTATTGTGAGCGCTAAATTATCATTATTAGTAATTTGCTAGACTGAGTATTTAATGGTGATTTTTTTTTTAACGCACTGTTGCTAAATTGTTATTATTCTCAGTTATGACTAATTGTAATAAGTATGATCTCAGCCTTTGCAAAGCATTAAATTAATATATACATACATACATACATATGTTAGTACAGATGTGTATACAAACTAATGTTTGCATTAAAAATTAACATCCCGTGATATAAAATTATATGTGTATTATTTTAGTGGAATAAAAAAAAATTCAAGAGAAATTCAAAAACAAATTAATGTATGTATGTATGTATGTACATTAGGGTGGTTAAAAATAACAAAAGAAGACATTTGAATGTGACCGCCCGCTGGACTATTCTATATCGAAAACAAATCTAACATTATTTTTCTTATTTTAAAATCAAAATTAGATTGTGCTCATTTCGTTCAAAGTTTCCGATGAAGGTACATACATATGTACATATGTATGTATTTTATTTAGAGAAAAAAAATTTTTTTTTAACTTTAATATTAAAAATGGATTAACAGACAATTTATTTATTTATTTACCATTTTTACATAAAATTGCTTATTTTTCCTTTGTAAAATTTATGGAAAACTTTGAGTGCATTTTCTAAAATGTTTTGATTTTAAAATAAATAAGAGTGCGTTTATTTCGCTGCATTCAACTACCGACTTTCTAGTTTCTCTTTAATTTTTGCAATAAATTACGAAAAATTAATACTCTGGCCACCCTAGAGGTTGCCATTTTAAATTTTTCGTCATACCTCAGTTATTTGTTTAAAAGTGTGATCCAATGGCGCTTTTCTTTCGAGGAGACGATATCTATGTATCGTTTAAGGTCCGACTATAAATGCAAAATCTGTGGTAAAAAATTAAAAAAAAAGAGAATGCTTGGATAGTCAAAGAACTTTTTTTTGGGAAAGTAAGTAAGCGCCTTCACATTTTCTCATAGCTACAAAAAAACATTATCTTTTCGTACAGAAAATGTCGATGTAAGTATCAAGTTTTAAGAGCCTACTATACGAGTATGTATATGTCAACCTAAGGAAGCTAAAATATTTTTTTTTCTGGAAATTGCCATGCGATATACTTTATATTGGAGGCAGTACGGCGAACCTTTTTTGTTATAGTCTGTAAACTGTTATGGTCTAATGTACATGTTTGGACGAGGTAATGCGGAAAGTGATATTAAAAACATTGCTTTGGCGCTTTCTGATAAAATGTCAACACTATTGTCAAAGTCAAACTACTATTGCTCAACTACATATTGATCAATTTTAATAATTTCCATATTTTTCTTTTAATTAGTTTTCGTTACATATTTTTCAAATAATGTTGAAAACTGAAAAAAAAAATTAAAAAATTGCATCGAATTCTTACACAAAATAAAATGTTTTAAAGAGTCACAGTGAATAAATTAAAATTGGTTGATTATAAGTTAATGCATTTAACTGAAAGTCCGGTAGAGCCAAAGAAAGCATATGCCATTGGCATTACAGTTTTATAAATCATTTAAGTTTTCTCTCCTCGTAATCTTCGTCGCTGTCAATTCGCAATTTTATTATCTTTTTTTTTCCTTTTTGTAAACAATATGACATTGAAACAGCTGTTTGTCGACAAATGGTTGACAATTCACTGTAAAATAAAAAATGAATTAGTTATCGCCAACCAATTGTTTACTATTCTCTGTGAAAATGGCTCTAAGTCATGAATTAATAATACAGGTTATACAAACAATACAAAAGCAACATCCACCGTTAGTAAATCAGAATTGTTGTGTCAAAAATGAGATAATCAAGAAAGCAAACGAGCCGATTATTTGACATAAGCATCTGAAATGAAAAGGAAGTGAAAAAAAGAATAAGCTTGTCTTTTATCGATACCACCTTACATACATCTTGGCTCTAAGTATGCAGTTTTGTAGCCCGTTTGATTTCAGTATTACAAAGTTCCAGTTTGAAGGCGCTACAAATTACCCTTGATTTTTTAAAAACTTTTGCTGATGCTATTCTACAATGTCAACCGTTTTAAAGAAATCCCGAGCGAGAAATGGATTGAAATTAAATGGACGACATACTCGAAAATGTTTTAAATTAAAAAAAAGTGTTAAATTTTGGCGAAAATTTGTAAAACTTTTGATGAATATAAATATGTTTTTTTTTTAATTTTCTACAAAATTTGAAGATTGGATTTATAAGGTTATTTTGGAGAATCTATTGTACTTTAATTGAGAATAATATCGTTCTAGTGATATTTGTTGGAACGATTCTCCGTCATCCCTTGTCAAGTTTGGTTTGGAGATAAACCGGTTTCGGCGTTCTGCCATCTTCAGTGTCAATTTTCGGAAACCGGTTTGTTTCCAAACCAAGCTTGACAAGGGATGACAGAAAATCGTTGAAACAAATATCAACATTCCACCCTGTCGGGCAAGCGAAAGAAGAAAATAATTAAATCAAGTGAATGTAAAATAAATTGTACAAATTAGCCAAAATGCCGTCGGGAGCAAAACCGAGTGAATGTTTGCTTTCTTTAAAATATATGCAATGTTTTTCATGATAAAATTTTTTCGATAGGTTTTTATAAAAATATAGTTCGTTCATTACAATTGTCATGTAAATTAAAGTTTTAAAATTTATGAAAACAAAAAAAAATTCCAAATTTCAAAAAAATATCAAAAATCAGCGCAAAATATGAGCCACTTGAAATGTGCACTTTTGTTAAGCTTGGCTCTAGTTATGGATGGAATAGAAACTGTCCAGTCGGTATGTCTTGAACTGCTTCCTACTTGTCGCATCCTATAAAAACTTATAAATTACATAACTCTGCTAAAAACAAACTTATTTGCTCTTTTATAAGAAAACCCCAGCTATGTGAAGTTGACATCGGATTACAAAAAAATATTTTTTTTAATATGGCAAAGGATTGTACTAGTTGGGTACCCAATTGTACCACCTTCTGTTTCGTTTGTACCCCTCCCCCCTTAGAACAGGGGGCGGAGGAAATTTTGAGCAGCATCGGAGTTATGTCGAAATGAAAAATTTCTATAAATAATGATTCAGCAAGGATAGTACCTTTTTGTACAATTTAAATTTTTCCATTCAGACCAACCCAAAAAAAAAACCACCACCCCCCCATTGAAAATTTACCATCGAACTCTTAAATTTTTTTTTATTTTGGCAATGGATTGTACTTGCTCCGCACACAATTGTACCATATTTCGTTCCGTTTGTACTCCTCCCCCCTTGAAGAAGGGGTAGAAAGTTAGATTTGAGCACCATCGGACTAATGTCGAAATACAAAATTTATTCAACTTTCATTATCAGTAACAAAGATAGTACAAACGACTCCACTAACTGTACTTTTCTATAGATTTCGACCCACAAAAGTACAAACATCAGGAACCAAGTGAGACAAAAGTACAATCGACCCAACAATGTTGCAGAGTTTGTACAAACATTTTGGGCACCACCCAGGACCTGTAGAGTAGTTTCCTGATGAGTACAAACGACTCCACTAACTGTACTTTTCTATAGCCTTGGACCCACAAAAGTACAAATATCAGGAACCAAGTGAGCGAAAAGTACAATAGACCCAACAATATTGCAGAGTTTGTACAAACATTTTGGGAACCTCGCAGGACCTGTAGAGTAGTTTTCTGATGAGTACAAACATCAGGAACCAAGTGAGACAAAAGTACAATCGACCCAACAATGTTGCAGAGTTTGTACAAACATTTTCTATAGCCTTGGACCCACAAAAGTACAAATATCAGGAACCAAGTCCAAGGCTATAGAAAAGTACAGTTAGTGGAGTCGTTTGTACTATCTTTGTTACTGATAATGAAAGTTGAATAAATTTTGTATTTCGACATTAGTCCGATGGTGCTCAAATCTAACTTTCTACCCCTTCTTCAAGGGGGGAGGAGTATAAACGGAACGAAATATGGTACAATTGTGTGCGGAGCAAGTACAATCCATTGCCAAAATAAAAAAAAATTTAAGAGTTCGATGGTAAATTTTCAATGGGGGGTGGTGGTTTTTTTTTTTTTGGGTTGGTCTGAATGGAAAAACTTAAATTGTACAAAAAGGTACTATCCTTGCTGAATCATTATTTATAGAAATTTTTCATTTCGACATAATTCCGATGCTACTCAAAATTTCCTCCGCCCCCTATTCTAAGGGGGGAGGAGTACAAACGAAACAGAAGGTGGTACAATTGGGTACCCAACTAGTACAATCCTTTGCCATATTAAAAAAAAATATTTTTTTTAAATCCGATGTCAACTTCACATAGCTGAAAACCCCTGGATTATGTTGCTCAAAACACTCACCTGAAACGAAAACACAGTTGGAAAAAATTAATAATTTAATAACGATAATCATAATAAATATGTAAAATAAATAGTATTAAGCATTGAATGTAAAACACAGTGAATAATTTCATTATTATAAAAGTTTATCACTCTTTTGTAGATTTCGATATGCAAATTTTCATGGTAAAGAATTTCAAAACAAATTTCTGAATTTTTTTTAAGGGAAAAATGGTTATAAAAAGAGTATTTATCCACGTAACTATAGTGAGTGCGCGAAGGTGGCAGTAAAGAAGACTAATACTCGAATTCTGTAACTCAGTCTCATCTCAAGTCTCAAAATGAGCTAAAGATTATTGCTATTCCACAGCCCTGTGAAGTTGACACCACCTTATGCGAATTTTAGAAAATAATATATATCGTTCGTTTGTCCATCGTTTGTCCACGTTTGTCCAGCAAAAATTTTCGTTTGTCCACCCATAGTTTAAAAGTTATTTAAAAAAAAAAAATTTTTTTGTGAAGTTGGCACCACCTTATTCGAATTTAAAAAAAAAATATATATCGTTCGTTTGTCCATCGTTTGTCCACGTTTGTCCAGCAAAAATTTTCGTTTGTCCACCCTTTGTTTAAAAGTTATGTATAAAACAAAATTTTTTTTGTGAAGTTGGCACCACCTTATTCGAATTTTAGAAAAAAATATATATCGCTCGTTTGTCCACCGTTTGTCCACGTTTGTCCAGAAAAAATTTTCGTTTGTCCACCCTTTGATCAAAAGTTATTTAAAAAACAAATTTTTATGAAAAAAAACCCAAAAGTGAAAAATTAAACTTTTTTCAAGCTAAATCGTTTGTCCACGTTTCTCCAGCAAAAATTTTCGTTTGTCCACCCTTTGTTCAAAAGTTATTTAAAAAACAAATTTTTATGGAAAAAGCATAATGTTAAAAATTACGGCGTTTTTGAACGAAAATTTTTGCTGGACAAACGTGAACAAACGATGGACAAAGATTTAGCTTGAAAAAAATTTAATTTTTCACTTTTGGGTTTTTTTCATAAAAATTTGTTTTTTAAATAACTTTTGAACAAAGGGTGGACAAACGAAAATTTTTGCTGGACAAACGTGGACAAACGATGGACAAACGATTTAGCTTCAAAAAAGTTTAATTTTTCACTTTTAGGTTTTTTTCATAAAAATTTGTTTTTTAAATAACTTTTGAACAAAGGGTGGACAAACGAAAATTTTTGCTGGACAAACGTGGACAAACGATGGACAAACGATTTAGCTTGAAAAAAGTTTAATTTTTCACTTTTAGGTTTTTTTCATAAAAATTTGTTTTTTAAATAACTTTTGAACAAAGGGTGGACAAACGAAAATTTTTGCTGGACAAACGTGGACAAACGATGGACAAACGATTTAGCTTGAAAAAAGTTTAATTTTTCACTTTTGGGTTTTTTTCATAAAAATTTGTTTTTTAAATAACTTTTGAACAAAGGGTGGACAAACGAAAATTTTTGCTGGACAAACGTGGACAAACGGTGGACAAACGAACGATATATATTATTTTCTAAAATTCGCATAAGGTGGTGTCAACTTCACAGGGCTCTATTCCACGCTTTCACGTTTTTATACCTTTCATGGAAATGGTATATTAACTTTGGTCCGATGTTTGTAAGTATCAGAACGAGAAGAGTTAGACCCATCAAAAAGTATGTATACCGATATTATCAGAGTGACGAGCTGAATCGATTTAGCCATGTCCGTCTGTCTGTCCGTATGTTTGAACGCAAACTAGTCCCTCAGTTTTTGAGCTATTTTAATGAAACTTCGCAGTCAGATGTCTTTTTACATTTTATTAGACATTTGTCGGAACCAGCCAGATCGGACGACTATAACGCATATATGAGCCGATTGTTCAGATATATTTTGCTTCATAACTTCTTCCTATAAAAAGCTAGAAGTCTGATATTTTGCAAGAAGGTCCGCTATACTAAGTTCTATAAAACCAGTGAAAATCTTATAGATCAAAGATACATAACATATAGCTCCCATATAACCGATTGTTCAGATACTGCAATTAGTACGAAAACCCCTCCCTTTTTTAATTCATGAACGGTATGAAGCCTTCGGCATAGCCGAAGATAGCTTTTTTTCTTGTTTTCTTTTATTTTTATTTAAACTTTTCGCGACCTGCTAACTATTTAAAGACTATATTTTGAGACTAGAAGCTTTGTTTTGAAATTAACGAATGCCAGCTGGTCTGATCACTGAATTTAGTTATAAAAGTGGAAGAAGAACATTACCACAGAACAACATTACCACTTTGGTAATTTTTTCCTCAAATTAAATTTTTTTTATATTCGAACGAATTTTTTCAATATTATAAAAGTTGATCTTTTCATGGTAAAGCATTTCAAAAGAAATTTCTCACATTTTTTGGGTAAAAATAGTTAATAAAAGAGAATTTTTCCAAGAATGATTAAAAAGAAGATTGTGCGTGACGTAATAAAAATTTAAAACTTTAAACTCTACAATTGCACAAGAAATTTGCATATTAACATATGATTCATTAACTAAAACCCACGAAAAAATTTTGAATTTGTATTTACTCCCTTAGTAAAATGAAATGTTTTTTGTTGTAGAGAGCTACTGATTATTGTTACTGCATTGAAATTTTTTACATGTGTAGCATAAAAAAAGGTAACAGGCATGTCTGCATACTCAAATCGATTATTGTATTTTATGGCAGCCTTTTAGGGCCAGTTTTTCTGTGTTGGTTTGAATTCAGTTTAAACTAAGTTTAGTTACAATTAGTTTATATTTGAACTAAGTTTCTTTGCGCTCAATTAAATTTGTTGTAAACAAAACAAAGTAGTTAGCAAACAGCTAATAGGTTAGACTAAGCTTAATCCTGCAATATCGACCGTTTAAAGTTGACTGGAAAACTGCAACACAGAGTTAAACTTGCACTGAAAAACTGGCCCTTTGTAAATGGACGACATGTACATATATACATATGTATCTGGTTGCACCTTAATGGAGATAAATATTGAAAAAAAAAATTAAAATTGACGGTTTTGAGGAGGTAAACGACTTTTGGAAATATTTTTCTGGGTTTGGTAATTTTTTTTAGAGTTTTGGTATTAAATTAAAACCTTTGTGGCAACGCTGTCATCTCTACTCGCTGCTTTGGGGATTTTTTTAATATCTTCTGGCATTCTGCTTTTATTTTATACCCATATGATCTATGATAACGCTATACTGATGCGTCCTAACTACAACTTACGAGGTCGTTTAAAAAACCCAGATGTGCCAGAAAAACTAAAAACTCATATTTGCAGTGCAATAAAAAACAGATATCGCTCTAGAAGAACAATTGTTCTTTCGATCGTTTCTCTTATAAAATTTTTGATTTCTGTATTTCGTTACAAACCTTTTATATATAGTTAACCACCTTAATGTGCATACTCGTACATACATATATGCATCATTAAAGCACATCTAAGTAGTAAGATAAAATTGTAACAACTGTCATTGTATAATTTCAACAAAGCAAACGATTTAGTCGCCGAGAATTGTCTTTCTTTCAGCATTTAAATATTTTCTCAAACACATTTGAATATCTTCATTAAAACATACATATACATATGCACATACATATGTACATACAAAAATATATGTATTCCATCATCACGACTGGAACAATTGTGTATTAAATTTAACTAGCGTTAAAATATCTAAAACCAAAATAACGTAACGATTATTGGTTTTAAAAAAGAGCATGACCGATTAAACATGAGTCAAACCGCGTCAACTGAGTCAAGGATTTTTCATGAAAACTCAAATTTTCAAAATGAATACATATGTATGTAAATCTGAACTAGGTATATCTTAATATAAGAAAACAAATTGCATATTTTTGCAAAATTCGTATTTTTCACTTGTTTATTGCAATTTACATTTTTAGATCCGTTGTTTCTTTTTTTAAATCATACTGTTAAGCTCAGTTGTAGTAATGCTTTCATATAGGATACAAATCGTATTTTTAAATTTAATGCATTTTCGAAATTTTTATTAAACAATTGATTAAAGGTAATTTTTGTAAGGTGTAGCTTAAGTGAAGATATTAATTTTTTTTGCTACAGCTTAATTGAAATCAATAAAAAAAAATTCTTAACAACGCGCAGCGCTGACCTATACGGTATACGGTGTCGCGTTCGGCGGTCGCGATCGCCCCTCGTTTAAATATTTATTGTTGTGTCACGTCTTGACTTGCCTACTCTTAGTTTGAGAAGTAAAATACATATGACACACGATATCTTAGAAACTTCATCGTATCTTGTATAGGTTTTTATTTACGTAAATTCATAATTCCACACGATAATATACAAACAGTAAAATCCATATACCCAAATTTTCCGTAATTCTTAATCAGAGCAAATGCAGGAATGCGTCGTCCTAATGAATGCTGTAATTTTCTCAATCAACCAAACCACAAAAGCATGAGGGAAATATTATTTCGTATAACAAATAAGTGGGACGATAAGTTCAGAAACTACATAGGTTTTTACGTTTGCTACAAATGCCGCGCATTGTGTTATTCAAAGAAAGGACCATTTTCTTCCGTGCACATTATCAATTCTTCTCAAAATGAAGAAAATTAAGTCAGAGTTAATCCCGAGGAAATCGATTGTAATCAATCAGATTGTGAAAAATCAGATCCAAGCTCAGTGTGAAGAAGTAAAACTTGTGAAAATGTTTTTACCACCGAAGTCTCTCCAGAGTCCTCATTTGTCAGTAATATAAAAAACGCAGTATAAACCGCCAAGTAAACAACCGAAAAATTAAAAATTGTTTTCTACTATTCCTGATGGATGGATTATCTTTGAAGCTTGTAGAAAATAAATTGCCAGATGAATCTGGGTTCGCAGCTCAACCACCGCAGAAAAAAAGCAAAAAGCTCTCTGATCACACTGTTCAAATTGTGAAAGAATTCTTCTTCTTAGATACTTACTTAATTGGCGCATCAATGCCTAAGCGATTTTGGCCAAGGTTAACAAAGCACGCCAGCTGTCCCTATTTCTTGTTAACAGGCGCTAATTGGAAATCCCAAGTATAGCCAAGGCTTTTTCCACTTGGTCTTTCCCACGCAGAGGAGGTCTTCCTTTCCCTCTGCTACCACCAGCGGGAACCTCGTCAAAAACCTTTAGGACTGGAGCTATTTCATCCATTCGAACGACTTGACCTAGCCAGTGGAGCCGCTAGTTCTTAATCCGCTGCACTATGTCTACGTACTTGTAAAGCTCATCATTCCATCGAACACGATATTCTCCATCGCAAAATAATGCTGCAAGAAAATGATCCGAGTCGATGTTGGCTCCTCGGATCGTGTGCATTTAGGACACTGGGAGCAAGCCTTCCGTCTATTACAACATGGTCGATTTGGTTTCGTGTCTTACTATCTGGAGACGGCCACGTAGCCTGGTGAATCTTCTTATGCTGCAACTTTCTACTACAGACTACCATGTTTCGGGCCCCGGCGAAGTCGATCAGTCTCAGTCTGTTAGCGGACGTTTCGTCGTGGATACTGCATTTTTCGACTGTGGAACCAAAGATGCCCTCCTTTGGGACACCGCTTATACGTGCGGCCAAGGAGATCGTAGAAGCGATCTTTGGTGCCACCGACCTCCACTCTTCCATCGGGGCGTGGGCGCAAATCAAGGAGATGTTAAAGAATCTCGCCTTGATGCGAATTGTGGCAAGACGCTCGTCCACCGGAGTGAACGACTGTACTTTACGGTGAAGTCTCTCTCCCACCACAAATCTGACACTAAATTTGCGCTCCTTTAAGGTGGCTGTAAACGGTGAGAGTAATTCTTATGAGAATGCGATTAGATTGGTGTGAGAATTCTCAAGCCTATATACACGAATAGCTATTCTCACTCTCTCTGAGAACGAAAAGACGGAGAATGAGAGTCATTTGAGTGAGAGTATTGTCGCCCATTCTCACATGTAGTTACATGATGATGATAAAGCTCATGAGAATTCATATGGCAATGCTTATTGTAGAAGAGTGATATTGTCGAGCTCTGTGGTTTTGTGTGCCAAGTGAACATGTCGAAAAGACGTAAATTGCTTTTGGGTTTTTTAAGTTTCAATAAATATCTAAACGAAATAAAAGAGGAGGAAAATAGGAAAAAAACAAGAATTTGGAGTCGCGAAATTTATTTAGATCGTGACCGTGAAAATGTGTACGAAAATTTAATAAAGAAATTGGAAGCAGAAGGTGATGAATTTTACAAAAATTTCTATAAACAAAATATATACAAAAGCAATGATAAATACAAACTAGACAAAGAAAATAAAAAATTTCTATAATAATACTCACACCAATATCAGATAATTTTGCGTACTTTTTTGCTGAATCCATTGCACACGCTATTATCACATCAATAATGAAGAAATACAAATGAAATATCAAAAAAGCACGCGGTGAGAACAAATATTCTCACTGGCTGCAAATGAGAATAAAATCGAGTCGTGAGAGTGTTTGCATATTCTCACCCACTCTATTTACACGACCGACGTAATTGGTCTCATTGGGAATGAGAATGCGTCTATGTTGAGAATGAGAATGCGTTCTCAACGCTGTGTACACGATGAGGATGAAGCAAATTATACATTCTCATAAGAATTACTCTCACCGTTTACAGCCACCTTTACATGGCAGATGTAGTCGATATCACAAGGGCTTATCGATTTTTTCCCTTGCCCAGTCCATCGGATTTCTTGGATGGCGGTGATGTCAGCCCTTGCTCTGCTGAGGACATAAACCAGCCGGGCAGAGTCACCCTCTCAATTAAGGTTTCGGAGATTCCAGGTGCATGACCTCAAATCATATTCCTTTAAACGTTTGCCGTGGTCGTCATCAAAAAAGGGTCAAATACATTTAAGTATATAGCGGGCCGCTTGCTCCAAGACAGACACCCGCTCGCAGCCGCACCTACTGGTGTACAGACGCTGCAGACCCTGGTGAACCCTTCAGCCAAATATGTCGAAGTGGCCTTACCAGGTTCGCCTTCTCACTTTAGCTCACTTCCACCCGGAAGTCGTGAGCTGCTTAATCCGCATGCAAAAGAATCACTCTGGCCACTTCCAAGTGAATGGCATCAGAAACATTCCCCACTTTCGCGGACTTCTGCACACGGATCCATCCTCCTACTTACAGTCACAGAATTTTACCAGGCATCTACGATTGTAAAAACGTTGTTAAAGATGGTGAAAAGTTTTCGCCAAAACGAAGAAAATATGCACTTCAGTTTCGTTTTTATTTCTGAAAATTTAACACACGATACAAAATCTGTTCACCTCTTTAACACAAAGCTGATTGAGTACCTTAAAATGCGATTTGGTTCTGAAGCTCTTAAAAGGCTGGTTTTAAAAGAATGGATGGCAATTTCGAGTTTTGAGTTTTGCTCACAAGATGAACATGAAGCCCATGAAAAGAAATTAAAAAGGCGTTTCGATCAAGCGAACCCTATCAAAAACACCGTCAGTCTCATAATATCAGTGTGATTGACCAAAAAAACATTGCATATAAAGTATTTTCCAGCGCGGAATCATTTGTTAAGCGTGCTACCGTGAAGAACAAAAAATTAAAAACGTAAAAAATTACACTACGTAATGAAGGTGCAGAAAAGGTTTTCCATCATAGAATAAAGTACATATGTACATATATACATATGTATACATTTTGAAAATTGTTTATATTTTACTTTATAATTACAACCGAAATATGCAAAATTAGGGTATATGAATTTTTTGGTTTGTATATTCAGCCCTATTCTGCATTTCGACTCGAATCGAAATTTTCTCAGTTTGGCAACTTTGGTATTCTGCGTTTCGATGAGTTTCGATCAATCTTCGAAATTTACAATTTTATGTATTCTACATTGCGATCGTAGTTACGTTTTTGTAAGTTGAAATTTTGATTTCTGTGTACTTTTAAAATATAATTTTCCCAAAAATGTGAGTAAAACTTGTTGTTAATAGTTGTAAAAGTCATCAACATGATTTTTATAATTTTTTTGGGCTTTATTGATGTTTTTGATATGTTCGCAGGTCAAAAACAACAACGCCGGAGCAGTATGAAAATTGGCTGATATAATGGCAATCAAAAGGGATATTACGCAGGGCTTTCAAAAGCAACCGAAGGAGGAAGTAATGGAGTTTTGGGAGGGAATTGCAAATGCCCCAAATGCACTTGGTCCACCATCAAAAGACGCCAGTACATTGAGAAAGGTAATGTGCAACTGAAAATAAATACTTGACATACTTGAAAGCGTCCTTATTAAGTCTTAAGTTTTTTTTGAATCTAAATAAGTAAATCAGTGAATTAAGATTTATCACTTTCAAACTCAATTACTTACAATTCGTCACTCATCTGAAATGGATCACACATATGTATCTCGCAATCTTCTCCTTTCAACTTATGTGTCAGCATTCTCGGATGCGTTGTCGTCGTCCTCAAGTAGTATTGCCGCGGCTATTGAATCCATTACGCGATTATATTTTTATTTATTTTATTTAAAAAGCAATAGTTTGGCCACTAATTTGTATCTGTTTGCTTTATTTTGTTTCAATTTCACACATTCCAAGGCAAACAGCTGATTTCGAAAAGGTTGCCGCTCTTCCTCTTTTTCTTTCGAGTCCGTCGTAACTCGGAATACCTAATTCCAATATAAATGCAGAATAGGGCTGATTGTCGTGTGGAATTATGAACTTACGTACACAAAAGCCAATACAATGAAGTTTCTAAGGTATCGATGTGACATACATACATACATATGTATCTATTTTACTTCTTAAACTGAGAGTAGGCAAGTCGAGACGTGTCACAACTCGCAAATAATACAAATGTAAACAAGGGGCGATCGCGACCGTCGAACGCTACACCGTATAAATACGTAGGGCAGAAATTTTAATTTTTTTTTTTGATTTGATCAATGTAATATACATACATAATTACAATCACAATTTTAATTAAGTTGTAGCAAGAAAAAATTTAAATCTTCACTTGTGCAAGACCTTTTTTTTATTAGCTGTTACTTTAATTTATTGAATCTGCTCAACTTAAGAGCCTAACAATAAGTTTGCAAATCTTAATCTAATCACATAATTTACATCCCATTGAGGATTTTATTAACTGGCTCTGAGGAATATTACGACTGGGCTGGAAAGTTATTCCTACGTAATCTTGAGCTCCCTTTTTACAATTGATTTGGGTGCGCTAAAAGCTTCGATACATACTTATTTCGCCTTCCGTTCTATTTCAGTTCGTACTTCCGGAATTCTCACGTCGTGGTGGATATTCTCGTTTCGAATAGACCGCGGTGCTCCGGTGATTGTTCGAAGGATTTTAGATTGCGCACGATGAAGGAGTTTGATGTTGCTGCTGCTCGCGTTGCCCCATAACTCACATCCATAGGTCCAAATGGGTTTTAGAACCGTGTTGTATATATTCACTTTATACTCCAGACTCAGGGGTGAGCGAGAGTGAGACCTGGTCTTCAACTTAAGATGAGTCCGTTTAGCTGCTATGTGGTTGCACCAGGTAAGTCGCCTATCCAGGTGGACCCCTAGGTATATGACATTATTGCTTTGTGGTATTTGTACGTTGTTCAGTCAAGGGCGGACGATTTTTCTTGTTTAGTGTAAATGTAACTTGCTTAGATTTTTGTTCGTTAACCATTATACGCCAGTTTGCGAGCCAATTGGCTACAACGATGTTCGGATTTCAGATGTAATACGATTTAATTGTTCGATCGTGCCATGTTTATCCCTGAAGCCTAATTGGTGGGATGGTATTATGCTATGGGATTGAAGATGAGGGTAAATCCGCAGCATAAGAAGTCTTTCGAATAATTTCGATATGTACGGTAGCAGGCTGATAGGTCTATAGGAGGATGGTTGTGTTTTGTCTTTTCCAGGCCTTGGTATCATCAAAATAGTTAACTTGTTCCATTGTTGAGGGAAATAACAATGTTTAGTAATTGCCGTATTTGGTTTCAATTGCTTCTTAATTACTTTTAAAATTTCTTCAGGTGCAAATTTTAGCGGCTCAAATTCCGACACTTTGGGTACGGGCGGTAGTGTAAACCCATTGGTTGCTGAGTTTGGTCTGAAAACATTATGTAGATGAGCAGCAAAGGTCTTTGCTTTTTCTACGTTACTCCGAGCCCATTTGCCATTGTTGTCCACTTGTGGCATTTCAGTCTCCATTGGCGCACTTCAATTTTGGTGTGCTTTCCACAGCGGGTACTTTGTGCTAGTCAGAGAAAGCTTTTGAATGTACCGGTACTTTGCAAGACCTTAAAAAAATGTTCTTCCATAGACAAAAATATGCAAATTGGTTTCTTATATTATGATATACATACATAGTTCAGATTTATGAATTCATTTTGAAAATTTGAGATTTCATGAAAAATCCTTAAAACGTTTGAGGCGGTTTGACTTACATTCAAATAGTTTCCATTAAGAAAACATGCCGTATAATTTTTATTCTATTTGAAGTAAAAGCTTGTCTCAAGTGGTTCGCTTTCCCTCAATCAATTTAGAAATTACTAAAACTCTTCGAATTTATGAAAGTAATATTGTTATTCAAATTTTTTTATATATACATACTCCTATACTGAAATTGTATATTGTATATATTTTTTTATATTTTTTATAATTGTAATTCAACATTTCAGTGTCATGTGGAACATCTTTAAAAGAAAAAAGGTAATAAAAATGCATTAAAAGCTTTAGTTTGATAATGTTTGACTTATTAAAAATTTTATACAAATGTTTTATACAAACATTTTGCAGTTTTATTTAAAAAAATAGTTTTGCACTCAGGCTCAGTTTCTAATGGAACGTTCAATGTATGTATGTAGTACGAGTACAAATGTAGATAAAAATATTTACATACATACATACATACTATGTTTAACATATATGTACATACATACATACATACATACGCGCATACAACTGTTTGTGTTGTTATTTTGCTTGTTTAGTATTTCAGACAGCCTACAATTATTTAAGTGTTGACCTTGAAAACTAGTTAAAATGAATGTCTTTACTTGTTGAAAATTCGTTTTTGCGCTGCTTTTTTATTATTTTTGCCATTTTTCTCGATTGGCCAAGTTTACTTTTATTGTTGAATTACGTATGTAAACTTATACAAAACTTATGTACATGCATGCTTACATATATATTAATACATACAAATGTACCTCTAAACAAAACTATCAAAGGTGCAAAGCTTAGTTGCAAATTTGAAATACGAACTAAGTAACGCTTGAAAGAGGAAACTAAAAGAAAGCATCAAGGCAACGTCGTCAAACGATCGTAAACAATTAAATGCTCTTCAATTGAGTCGAGCTAGGGTGTATTGAATGGCCAAACTGAACGCTTTCAAGGAAGAAATAACGTGGGTTACTTAAATAAGATAATAAAAGATTTACATTTATTATAAAAGCCTTTTTTGCACTTTTATTTTGTACATACAAGTCTTCTCATAATAATTAGTATGAGTGAGAAAAATGGTCTTTCAGGATTAGTTCGGAACTAGTCTAGGACCAGATTTGGAGACTTTTTTGGCACCATTACGGGACTCGTTGGCGACCAGTTCGGTACCGAATCGGACCCAATTCACGACTAGTTCGAAATCATCCGAACAGATTCTTAGTTGTTCCCGAACTAGTCAGAAAGTGGATCTGGATTAGTCGTACTGAAGTTACGCCAAAAAAGTCCCGAACTAGTACCCAAATAGTCCTAAGTAACTTACGTCCTTCAAGACTTAAAACATCGTTTCTCCCTCATATTTTTTATGCGAAGACTTATACTAAATATAAGTCTTGAAATACAAGGGTTTGAAGACTTAAAAATATTTATCTCGCAGTTTTTAATAAAGAAGAGTATTTGAATATCAGTTTTAGATAACTCGAAAAATTTGTATCTTAATATTAATAATTATAAAAATTTTATTATTATTCCAAAAACATTTATATCTCTGGTGGCAACTCTTTTAATTAGTTTGGAAGTGAAACCTTTTCAAAACTATTTGAATGTATACCCAAATATATTTCAACCATTCTTTCAACTTATTACTTAAATAATTTTAATTTTAAGTTTTTACAGGTCCAAAAAACTTTAAAAGTATTTCAAATGCTAAAATTAAGGATATTTTAAAGCTCTTAAGGATATTAAATAAAGCACTCATATTTTATTATTTCACATACATAAATTGTTTAGAAACCTACTAAGTTGAACTTTACAAACAACCTCAAAATATTTTTAAATTAACGCCCATGTTGAGCGAAATATTACAATTATTTATCTACTTGATACATTCGTTATAAATCTTTTTTTAATAGTTTTAATTTAATTTTTTTTAGAGTTGATAACTTTTTAAAAAAAATAAAAGCTTGCTCGTTTACAGGCTAAGCGTTTTTATTAAAAAGTTCATTTTTAAAAATCAAGCTATGTAGTTTGAAAATACGATGCTGTGCGCGCAAAATATAATTTTATATAATTGTCGACCAAATTGGGATTCAATTATTTTATATATGTATATAGAAGAATAAAATAGAGATAAATAAAAGAATTTTGATAAGCACTATGTTAGGAGAAATTTTCCCTTAAGATTTTTTCTCTATGTATTTTGCGGTATTATGCGTAAATTCGTTTCGCTTTGTATCAAAATATATGTATGTAGGTATGTACATAATTATATATTCCTTTACTTAAATGCAAACAGAATACCAACCCAACTACTGGTAGCGATTGTTTTGATGTTGAAAATCGGCATTTAAAATCGGTAAATTGTAATTTTTAAAACTAATTGTAATGAAAACCCTACAATTGTAGGGTAAATAGTCAAAAGTAGTCACAAATAAATAAAAAAACGTATGTATGTCGATTTCTTGTATGTAAGTACATTCACAAAAGACATCACCAACAAATGCAATTTTTTTTTTCATGATTCCCTCTTGTGTATTTATCGTGCGCTATGATGCACAAAAGATTCTCTGTAGCACTGCGTATTTGATCATTTCTTGCATTTTATTTTATTTATTGCAATAAATGTTGTTCACATGACTCATGCCATACTAAATGCACACATATGTATGTATGTACAGTCATACACACAAACATGTATATGTATGTATGTTCATATGTTAAGGAGCACTACTCTGAATTCGACGAAACCTGCTGGCAGTGCTGGCTTCCCAACATTCTCAAACACCATCTTTTGCGTATCCACTAACAACAAGATACACAGCAGATGCAAAAATTGTTTTGCCGTACTTTGCTCTTTATCCTGCCTTTTGGTTTTTATTTATACATATTTTATTCATTGTTTTTTTATTTTTTTTGGTATCTACATTTCAAAGCGCAATTCAAGTTATAACATTCGTTGCAGCGACGACGCAGCTTCATTTCTACTCACACACATGCACTTATTCTTCTCCATTGTGAACACTTCCTTGTAGTCAGTCGCCGGAGTTTTTGTCGTTTTTGTCTTGGCAATAGTAGACTTCGCCATCAGCTGCATCTTCATCTGCATCGTCGTTGCTCCGTTGACGTTGGCACGTGCAAGTGCATCAGCAGTTGCTTTCTGTTAGCCTGTTACACGCGCAACATCCAATGTTGCATGTGTTGGTTTGCTGCAAATGCTGCTGTTGCTTGCAATGTTCTGCAAATGTTGCTGGTTCATCGGACTTTTTGTGTGCGCGCATGTGTTACGACAACTAAGTTTTCTCTCTGTTATTGCCATTTGTTACTCTTACAATTGCAGCAGTAGAGTATTATCATGGGAAACATATTTATCGAATTATTTTTTATACTCCTAAGTGGTATACTAAGTTGGGCCGAAATTTGTAAGTACCAGATGGAGAACAGATATTTATATCCGTCTGTTTGAATGCCTCAATTTTAGAGCTATTTGGATGCCTTTTTATAATGTATTTGTCATTTGTCGGAATCTGGCCGATTGTTCAGATATTTATTTCAACTTGTTTTATTTACACTTTTGTCTTTATAGTAATATCGTTAGTGGATGGTTTGGAAACTAGGCCTTCTCAACTGCTAAGCTACCGCGACTGTGTGGATCAGACTCTGCTTTTTAGAACGCGTATAAATTTTTATTATTTTTGCATGATGCAATAATGAAAGGTGTTGTACGTTGGCAACTTCTTGCTCTAAATCAGCCATGATGAACGCCCTAAGAAACTGTGTTGTTCCTTTGCCTAATTTGGTAACCAGTTTTGTAAAAAAAAAAAATTTGAATTAGAGCAGAAAATTAAGTTTTTCATGTGCAACTTATAATATGTATTATCGATTTTTTTGACATTTTGGATATTTTTTTCTTATTTGTTGATAAATGATTTCCTAAAAGCGATACATTTCATAAGCTTTAGTACAAATTGTCAAGTATTTGTATAATGATGCATTATTTGTTAAATTTTTAAGTGAAATAGAGCTCTAGGGTTCATTTCGGAAGACAGGTAAAACAATTTTATTGGCATTTCCAATACAATAATTATCCGTTTTTTTATAAAGTATCAAAAATAGTCAGGGTTGGGCATTTTTGCACTACCACTAAATTGCACTACCACTGTCTATTTAGTGGTAGTTAAAAGAAAAATCCTTTGCCACTAAACATTTAGTGATATTGAAAAACAAAAACAGCATTCGTCGATAATATTCATTTGTCACCTATTTACTAATTGTATGCTTAAAATATTCAAGGCCAAGTATCTAAGGTCATTCAGCCCAATGCAGTTATTATTTGTTTTAACATTTTTTACCTGCAGTTTAAGATATTAGCAATGTTTTTTTTCATAACAATTTTGTTTCAATAGGGTTTTATAAAAATATAGTACATTTTTAAAACATTTCATATAAATTAAAGTTTTAAACATTATACAAAATTTATGACCGAACAAATTCGAGTATAATAAAATGCACATTCAAAGTGGCTCACACTTATCGTTAATTTTTGATAATTTTTGAAAGTTTTGGAGCTATTTTTTTTTATAACGCAAATATTGATATGACATTTTTTTTAAAGAATGAACTTTTTTTATATAGCCCTATCGAAAAAATTTTGGCACGAATAATATTGCTAATATCTTAAAAAGGCAAACATTCGTGAAAAAGCTTGCTTATATCTCAAAACGAGAGTTCCATGGTGGAAATATAGCTATTAAAGTTATTTTGCACTTTTTGGCGATGAGAGGAGCATTGATGCTTTGCACCGCTTTCCTATTATAAAAAAAAATGTTTTTAAAATACAACACAGCTCTTTCTTCCTCTGCGTCAGTGGAAAGACACTTTTTCTTTGCTGGAATTGGCTCTGTATATAGTTATACATATATACATATGTACATATATGTCTCCACTCAAAAACATGGCTTATTTTGAATAAATTCCCTCATACATATGATTGTACATAATCTTACTCTTACTACTCGAAAAACAGTGTTATATTATTGAAAAATGTAAATGATCACTAAAGGTTTTCACTATCACTGAATATTTAGTGATAATCCATTTTATTATTTCGCTATCACTAAATGTTTAAGTCAAACATTTCGACGCGCTTAATTGTTCCGGGACTGATGCATTCACCCTATATGGAAATGATTGCGAGAGCGTCAGTAAAACACATTTTTTTCAAAACTCAACGCGAATTTGTAACAATTTAAAACGTGTACTTTATTATTATATATTGAAAAAAAAAAATACTAAACGTTTGTTGAGCTATTATAAACTTCACAATTAGGGGATTCACAACATGTCATAACGCATCGTAAAATTATAAAATCATAAACTTTTACACTAGTTTAAAAATGTTGTTGTTGACTTGCATCGAAAACAAATGAAATTACGTAATAACAACTCTGATTGTTATTTGTTTGGTTCGTTATAACTTGTTCAGTGCTAAAAATGAGAGTGTGCGCTTCATTGTTTTTGCACGGCGTTGCTGTGGCGTTCTCATTGCTACGCTCTCTATACTTTGTAAGCAAATGCTCACACTCTGACCATAATTATTACAATATTGTTAGAAGGTTAAGTTCACAACTGCGGTGCTTCTTTAAGCTTCTTCTTTAAGAGACCTTGTGAAGCTCCTAATTAAGTCTTAAACTTTATTTTAATTTTCTTGCGTAATATTTAATCAATTATACCTGAAAATAATCAAAACTAATCATTAATATTTGCCCTTAAAAAATTCAAAAATTTATTTTCAAAATTATAAAAAAAATTAAATAATTAAAATTAATCAGTTAATTAAAAAATTAATTACTTTATGATTAAAAAAAAATTCAGTATTTTTAGTTATTTATTTTTTAATAATTTTGTTATTGTTAATATTTGATTATATTCATTGTTTGTTTTTCTGAAATTACTTATGTATCTGTTACTTTGAATTATTTTTGTTGTAAATTATTTTTGCCTTTGTATTAAGTAATCGAAACAAACTATGCGAGTAAATATTTGTACCGTTTGGAATGAATAAGTAAAGCATGACTTCATACGTATGTATGTACATATGTATGTATGTACATATGTATGTTTGTACATATGTATGTATGTACATATGTATGTATGTACACATGTATGTATATTATTTCCGTAGTGATTTTCCTTATACATACTTACATATACATATTACTGTGATACGATATGTTTATCACTGTAATTAAAAAAATTTAGAATAATTGAAACTAATTAAAAATAATCAAATTTATTTATTTATGTAATTAAAATAATATATTAATCGTGCACTTTATTAATTCATAAATTTTTGAGAAACTAATTTTTTTAAATAATTAATTTTTAACCATAAATAGTATTTAATAAATAAATTTGTGCCTAAAAATTCGTAGATTAACTTATTATCATTATGATATTTACAACAGATCTGGTATATAAAGGGTGTTTTTTTTAGACATGTCGTTTTTAAGAAGAAATAAAACGCATATAATTTAATTACGAGTATATGGCAAAGAATTTAGATTTATTATAAAGATAAGGGTTTGCCATTATGTTTTAAAAATGATTTCGGGCAAGTGACCGCCGCGGCTGGCTCGAATAAATTCCAGCCGAGAAGCTCAATTTTAGACCTTTCAACTAAAATTGAGCTTCATCGCTGAACAAAAGTTTCTTGTGAAAATCGTGATCGGTGCCCATCTCGTTTTGGGCCCATTCACCGAACGTGCGAACGTTGTTCCGGAGTAAGTCTGATCAAATGGTAAACCAAACTGAATATAAATCAAATATCAGCTGTCAAAAATACCAACTCCGAAAAAAGTATTGCTTCATTGAAAACCACACGTCTAAAAAAACCCCCTTTATATACATACATATGTATGTCCATAAATAATTCATATAATTATGTGAATGACAATTAATTAATTTCCAAATCATAGTCAGCAGTTTAAATCAGATGATGCAATTGTCATAAATAGTTATGACAATTTTATTTGATTTACAAAAAAAGGGCAGTTCTTTATTTGATTTACAAAAGTGTGTACGAATATACCATGTGATTGAGATGAAGAATTTACTTTAAAAATTAATAGCTATGCTCCATGCAAAAAAAAAAATCAACAGTAGGTATTAAATAATCCGAATAAAATGTTTAATGTAGCTGTAAACTAGTACAACGGTTTGATTCGATTTGTTTAGAAAATCTTGCGCAGATTCTCACAGACTCTTCTAAGCGGATGTGTTGTAAAAACCTTCTGAGCTGGTGAGTTAACCTTCGCTCATCAATCAACCAACCATAATAAATTTTTTTGGGTACACACGATCAAACAAGATTTGTTTCACGTGGGTCCAGTTGTTGAATGTATCCTTGCTTCTAAAGCAGTAACTGCAGTCAGATTTTTCATTGCGAATAGTTTTCCAATGGCCTTTGAATGTAAAATCATCGTCCAACTTCGTCGGCTGTCCATGTGCACTTTTGAGTTTTTGTATATTTTTCATATTCGGCACTCTTATCCAGTTGACGCAAAGCATCAGGCACCACCTCCACCGAATGTAAAAACGAAAAGCGGCAATTCAAAATCTTCGGCAAGAACAGCGGGCATTTTTACTACATTGAACTTGACAATTCCAATCGCACTCCATCGGTCGTTCAAGTCGATCAGTCAAAGCCAAATGTCCGCCCTCAAACACCGCATCAACACTTACAACATAAATTCCCTCTACATCATTTCCGTCGTCTGTCATTCATCGATAGCGCGGCGCGGCAACACGCCCTTTAGCTCAGTGCATTGCCAAGCGAAGGGAATAGCAACAGAAAACGCACATAAAAACCGAAAAAGGCATACATTTGTATGTATGCATGCATGTGTGGGTATGTTTTTGTAACTCAGTGTCGAAGCAACAAAAGCATTACAACTACTTGCAGCAGGGATTTCTCTATTGGCTCCAAACCAAACCACACCACACCACACCACACTACACCATTCTCTTTTTGTTTCATTTAGTTTCGTTTTAATGAACGGCCAGATAAAGTTGACGCCGTTGTTGTTGTTTTTACATATATTTGTTGTAAAGTATTTTTAAAATTTTATGATGCTTTTATTATTTTATTACATTCCATTGCAAGGCCCGCGGGCGGCATTAACATTGCTGTTGTTCTTGTAACAAGTTCCTGGTGCTTTTGCTGTTTTAATTTCATTATTCAATTATTTTCAATTTCTTTGCCTTCTTTATTCTTTATTAGTTACTGTCTATCATATGTGTTTTCTTTATGGTGCCCTTGCCCTTGTAGTTCAACTAGTCCACTTGTAGAACCCACTGGAACGCCTTCTGAAGCAGAGAGACACGATAAAATGGAGAAAACATGTCGACGTAAAGCAAAGACCGCTTGCATTTGTTTGGCTTGCGACGTGACTGCCATCCTTTAGTAGATTCCTGTTGGCGCTGCAAATATGTATTTATGTACTTACGCATGTAATTGTAGAATACGAATTCGGAAACTGTCATACTCGTAAAATAGTCTTAGACAATGTTAAAGATGACGCCACTAATGAAGCTAAGCCCAACCGGCTGTGTTAACTAAATCGGCGATGTCTATGTGTACAAATTTGACTTTTGCGCCAACAAAGCGAGTCTGTCACCAACGTTGCGGGAAACCACTACAAGAAAGTTGTAGATTTTATAAGTATCATAAAAGCCACTTGGCATTGACGTTGAAGGCGAGTGCACAACAAAAGTGTTGGCAATGAGGAGTTAGAGAGTATGATGAAGATGAGTAAGACGCTGCTAGAGGCACCCATGTATGACACTTTCAAGTTTTGCACTTGAGTATGGCAATAGGTATGTATACATTATGCATAAATACTTGGTATAATAATTCTGTTTTTAAGTTGAAAAGCTTGAGTAAAAGTATAGCTTTTAAAAGGGTTTAAATTTCAATTTCCCAAAAAATGCACAAATTAGTTTCTAGAATTATGAAGGAGTACATGGAAGTGGGAAAGTAAGTAATGGTCATTTCCCCTTGGAGTGACCAGTACGTTTATTTTGCTTTTCAGATGATTTCATCCAAGTGTCCTATGGCTATCTCCCAAAACCGCGTTTGGTAGTGATCTAAATTGAGAAAACGAGCATATTCGGCGAGTGGGCATATCCCTTGGCTACAGCAAACCTCTGATGAGGCAGAGCTTGTTTGTTTACGAACACAGCAAACGTATGTACATATGTATAAGGACTTTAGTATTAGGGCATGCACTCGAAAAGTCGGATCCTTAAGTGCGATGATATGTACCACTGACCGGTTGTTTGATGTCCTCTAAGAAAAAACATCAAATAAAAAAAAAAACGAAGCGAATGCATCTGGAGGTGAACGAGAGCAAAATATTCGGTCAGTAAATTTAGTGTATTTAGTATGAAGGGTGCTACTTCGGACTGACTAGGCAAATTTACTGGTCAGTCTATCAAAATGTCAGTACTATTGCATCGCCAATATTTTAAGCTTTTTGATACTCATTAGAAAGAGGTGGCGGAAAATGCTAAAGTAAGGTAGAACCAAGCTGAAAATATGTGTGACGATTGATAATGTTCATACACTTTGGAGAAAATTCAGAGTATTCTTCAGTTTCAAATCAGGAAAACACGATTACGAACTAGCTAATCAGTCTGACATTTTTAATGTCGAAAAGCCTGGAGCATACATTGGGCATACACATTAAATGAAAGGTTTTGGTAGATGGAGCTCTAAGTATGCGGACCCGAGTTGAAACTACTGCAAATTTGAGAAGGTCTTTAACAACGCTACCTTTGACTAAGTGTTCTGGCACCTGACGTTATGGAGTGGATAAAACATGGCAGAGGTTGCTCAGAGGGATGCTCACTTTTACTTTTCTCTATGTTTAGCTGTGAATTCCCTAGTGATGGAAAGGCTTTTTTGGCATTTAAACTCACTACTTCGCATCAGGAAAGCCTCTCTGTGGAAAGACACAGGGAATTATGATTAGGGTGGTTGATTTCTGAACTTTGCAGATTGTTGCTATCAAGCTTAGCAGAACAACTCTGGTACTGGTTACGAGTTTAAAAAATTTCAAAAATTTCCGGTGCCTTTAGAGGCGCAATCTAACTTTTTTAAACTGAAGTGAAATATTTGTGGGTAACTTCAGAGAGTAAGCTAACATAGAAGACTAAAGTGTATATAATGATATGATATTTTGGGAATACACAGCATTAAGCAGACCTATCTTCACATATTCCGCAGGGGCATGGTGGCACGTGTGCTGAACACAATAGAGAAGAGCATGTGCATATGCATTACTTAAGGAGCGGCTCTTAATGCCTCATTCGGCTTGCTATCCCTAGATATAGCGATTCAAGAGAAGGCACGACGATCAGAGCTCCGAACACAGAGAGTTGTTGGAAAAGTTATCAGCACAACACCTATTGCATTCAGTCAACTTTCCCAAAGGGATACAATTAAAAGACACAAACTCTCTCTTATATTTTCAATACTGAAGAAATAACTACAGCGGATTGGCATCTGGAGTGCAACTTCAGCAGCTTCGTTCTTTCAGATAAGACGATAACGGGTTTTCAATTGGAGGGAAAGCTCCAGATCCCATACCTTTATCTGCTGCTCTTATCTTCCTAGTTCTTTTTCTGGCGGTAAGTACTACTGGTAAATTTGCTTGCGTGCTTGGGAAAGTTAGAGTTTGCAGTCTACAACAAATTTATTTCAATTCGGGACTTTATATTCAAAATATGCCATACTAATAATAAGAAAGTGCTAGAAGGAAATAAATATTGTTGGAATTTACAGGAATTCGAAAGAACTTGTGGTTTTTCAAAATCTGACTTGCTGCGTTCGCCCTACTAGAATGGTGCCATACCTGAACAACCACAAGAAGGATAGAGAACAAGATTGCACATTGCGCAGGGTTGCTATTCGTTTTTCCAAATATTTACGATATTAACGCGCCTATTATTATATACACTCCTCTGTTGAGATATACATATGTATGTATATATGTATGTATACTGCGCCTAAAACTTGAATGGTAACATTTCATAGCAAACTGTTAAACCTCCTGTACATTTCCTGATTGCCTAAAAACAGCAGTAATTTTCACAATAGCAAGGGTTTTACTTCCATATCTACATACGCTCTTCAGCATGTTTACGCTCTCGGCTGCAGTGACGTAGCTGCGCAGATCGAAAATTTTTGAGACATTAATTTTGACGGTATGTCTACCCATCCAATGATCTTAAGTAAATTACATACACACATGCGCCCCATGCCCCACTAGAGATAAGTTTACGATATAAAAAAGTTACAACTCATAAGACACCTACCAAACTACAAGGCACACATTAGAATTGGAAAGAATGTATTTAAGATGTTTAGAGCACAATTTACATAAGAATGAAAATCATAGAAAAAGATAATGTTCTGAACTTCGGATCGTGTTTATGCTAATAATAAGAAAAAAAAGCCGAGTGCTTGTTTTGCTTTAAGCAACATCTCAAAAGATTATGCGTTTGTATGAACATATGTACATATGTATGGACTATGTGACCTACTTGCATACATAGTTGACGGTGTAACACCCACCCAACCGCTTTATTCATTTATTTTCTTCTTCATATAACAACGAGTCAACTGATTTTTCTAATGAAAACTACAACTACAAGTACTAATTTACATCGCAAGCAAAGAGAACGTTTTGAACAGAAAATAAAATCGAAGAGATAAAAAGTAAAAAAAAAAATCAGGTTACAAACATGTTTTGAAGACTGACGCCATAGCGGCAATGGCACTTTACTTTTGTTACACTGACAAAAAAAACGAACTTACATAGTACGAGGGTTGACCAGAAAGTTTATGGATTAGCAAAGAACAATAAGCTAAACGGCCTCCTATTCACTCTCTTCGGAAATACTTAGGCCGAAATAATTAGTTGCTGGATAAAGCAAGAGAATGCATAATGCTGTGAACACTAATACCTATGACGGACGAGGGTAGGTTATCTAGATAAGTAGCCTTGATCTGCATAAACTCGTGCATAACCCTCTTCCGTAGCTATGTACGAAAGTTGTGTGCATAAGTACTGCATATTGTGATTTTAATATGGCAAAGCTGCCACTTTTGACAGAAAAATTGCTACAGCTGTTGTCAAAAGTGTGTATTAATAAAAAAATAGCTGCGAATATTAGCAAATTAAAACAAATTATAAATTAAAATAAGACTTTTTAGATTTGTTTTGGCTTTGGAGCAGGGCTGCTCAACAAACAAAACGATACCATTTTGTTTTGTTAACGAGCAAAATTAACTTAACGAAATGAGTTTGTTGTGTTTCGGCGCCATGTTATGAAAACGAAATCAAATCGTTAATTTTCCAACGTTGTAAAATCAAAGAACATAAATGTATAAGAAGGGACAACACGTTACTTTAAGCAACGAGTGAATCTCCAGGGGCATGCTTTCTCTTTTGCTCAAATGAATTTTTTGATTGGCTAGAGTAAGAAAGCATGCCCCTGGAGATTCACTCGTTGCTAATAATAACGTGTTGTCCATTCTTATACATTTATGTTCTTTGGTAAAATTTCCGTTTTCGTTAATTTTAATGTGCCTAAAAGTATGCAGCGCTTCTGTTTGCGCCAGTTTGCACTTCTGTTTGCGACGAGTGAATCTCCAGCGTTTTTCTTAACGTTTTAACGTTAACGCCAGCATTTCGTTTCGGTTAAAAACGTAATGAAATTTATTATGATAATTGCTTTAACGATAATATTTTGAAATGTTTCAACTGAAACAAGAGAAAACATTTCGGAACGGTTAAATTTAACGTTAAAATGCATCCTTGCTTTGGAGGAGAGAAATTTATGCAGTCCAAAAGATTTTCGCAAACTGCTTGGCAAAAATCCACAACAATTTCACCAACAGTACTGCATCATACTCTAAATATTATTCATTAATAGCCACTCTTTTATGTAGTGGAATACATTGCCTCATATTGCTGTCCCACGTTTCAATGCCCACAACTTTTACACAAATTCTCCGAAATGCATTTCACTTGAAATGGAAATTTCCTTTGGAACGATTTTCGTCTTTTAAAGGCTCGTCTCGTTCCCAAAAGTAGTTATAGCGATCATTCATGGAATAGTATACATACATGTGAATAAATTATTTATATCGTCCACAGCAAATAAAATAAGCTCACAAATTGCCTTTATCTAATATCGGGAAAGCCTTTGGCATCTTGCTAAGAATCACGTATGTGCCAATGTATAGGTTATTTTGATCTTATTAAGCAACTTTAAGATAATAATTTTAAGTTTTTTTTGTATGCGTAATGATTTTTTGCCATTTCATTAGCTGTCCATCTTTTTGTTTCCTTACTTTTAATTTGAGCTCAATTTCGTTCGTCAAATAAGCTGATATCGATATGCAGATAAGTGTCGTCTGTCAGGCATAAAATATTATGCAGATATACATACATACATTTATCTGCATAAGTGCGCCCGTCTGTCAGTAGTTTAAGACGACTGCACTTCACGACGTAACGACAGCGAAATTTCCTTGTCTGCAAATGTCGTATTAAATCCAGCTTCTTGGACATTTTAAAGACGTCAGCGGCATATCCAACAGCTCATTTGTTGTTGCCACATTAAAATATTTCACTTCTATAAAATTAAAATATTTTGTTCAAAGTGAAATTTTTTGTGCTAAAAATAACTAAATAGGTCGACTCATTTGTTTCAAATGATCGATTGTTATTACATATGAAATATCCGGCCTTTTTTTTTGCCTTTATTTATAAAATATCGTATGACTTGTTAAAGCCTTGAACAATTTTACATTTCACATTTTAGTGGTAGCACTACAGCTACTCATTGTCGTTGGCAAAATTAGAAATGGATTTAATTAGGCTACGAGTACAACGACAACTGCAAGCCTGCTGCTGCTGTGAAGTCGCTTGCTGTCTTCAAAGTGTTCAAAGCATAAATATTTAAAATATTTTCTCCTTCAAAAAATTCATCTCTTTCATTTGCTCGTGGTCAATAATTTAGCAATCTGACAATTAAGCAGATTATGACATTTCGTGCCACCACATCTAAAATCCTTGCAATTTTTATTAACATTTTTGTATATTTTGTTTTTAAAATCATAAATTACTAACGCTCTTATACTATTTCAAGTCAATAATGTATAAAATTTGTTTACGGCACCCCACGAGGCACAACATTGAAGAGGGGAACAAATTTTTAGTATTGCAAATGTTAAAGATGTTTCGGTTACCTTTTTGTTTTGTGTTAATTAGTTAAAGTGTTATACGGTGTCAAGTGTTTTTAGCATTGTTTGAGAGGTTCTAACAAAGGAACAAACAGTAATACAACCTTGCCCTTTTTTGTGAAAAAGTGGTTTATTAAAAAATATAATTTTAATAATGCATTTCGGGTCAAAATTTTTGCGTCCGAAATAATGATCAACAATAATCATTAACTTAGAAATAAGTTTTATTTTCAATCAAAACTATTTACGGAAAAAAATTACACAAAAGTAAATGAAAAAAATTCATCAAATAATTAATAGGCGAAATTGTAGTTTTAAAATTTTAAATTAAAAAATATATTTCAATACACAATTTTATTTCTGAACAAAAATATAATTATTAAGTAGTCATGCATCAAATAATCAAAATGCGAATTTGTAGTTTTAAAATTTTAAATTAAAAAATATATTTCAATACACAATTTTATTTCTGAACAAAAATATAATTATAAAATATTTATAAGGTAATACTTGCTTGCAGTACCTGATTTTTAATATAAAAAATAACTTCAACTTTTTTTTGTTTCTTTGAAACGTTTTATTTTTTTCGCTCCATCTTTTGACAATACAATTGTATAAAAATACTTACTAAGCAAAAATCATACCAAAAATAAAACGTTAAATTGATATGTCATATGTTGGGGTAGTAATTTATATAATTAAAAATGCAGGATTTTCATTTCAGCATTTCAAAATTAAAATGGCTCGTTTCGAAGTTCGAAAATAAAAAAGCATCAATTAAAAATCAGTTCAGTTTAAAACCGGTTTGAAGTCCAAATACCACAAATCCAATTATGTCACCCGTTACGAAATAATTTTTAGAATTACCCCCGACATTTCTTTGAGCCAATTCGTACGAACCCTTTTTTGAGCACCGAGGTGAATTACAATAACTGCAGACTTTCAGCACTAATAAATGCTTATGTAAAATCATATGTTTAAAGTTTTGATTTCGAGTAATGCCCGTAAAATTAGGTCACGAAAATTTTTATAGCAGATTTCCGTTTTTATTTCACAAAATTAATTCGTTTGAGACACTGTGGAATCTTAACTAATGGTGCCAGATGACAATGTTGTTTATCTTAACAAATGTTAAGCTTTCGAAAATAATAATCAGACATAAAAAAAAAACAACAGCAAATGGTCGCATCTATTCATTCTTGTAATTACCCTCGTAAACAGGAGACAAACAGGCGAGTAATAGTAATAATTCCAAATCAAAGCAGAATGAACAATACCATGTGTTTGAAAGTCCAAGTACTTACAAGCTAAAAAATTATATATTCCGATGTAGGTTTTACATTCATTCTAAATGCATTTAAAACGCATGGGACAACAACTTGCCCATTTTGGACACGAACTCAGCCCAATACAGGCAACGGGTCTGTCTTCCGCCTTCTGTGGCAAAGGCATACAAATTCAAACCATTCTAAGGCTGGTGATGGTGCGCAGTGGTAAAGGTAAATACACCATCGGAGCATCAGTGTCAACGCCAACACCAGTTATGGCACCACAAGCCGTGACAAAGCAACAACTGGAATGGCAACAACTTGCTGATCATATTTTTTTTTGTTTTTTTTTTGTTTTGTTTTCTTCGAAAGCGCGCTGCATCAGCATCAAAGTGTGCAAGTAAGCAAAACTTAGATTTTTGTTGAAATTTTTAAAGCACCACAACAGCAGCAGCAAAACAATGAAACGGTGCGGAGCAGCAGCAAACCAATCGCAGCATCAAAGTTGCGGTAGAAAAATCTGAAAAACGTGTTGCGGCTTTTGGATTTTTTCTTGCCACACATAGGCATACACAGCGCACCATAGTAGAAATGGATGTCTTATTAACCACAGTCAGATAGCTGTGCGGTCGGTTGAATGGATTATTGACTAGAGCTGACTGGTTGGTTAGGTTCCATAGATTTCGTCGTGCCGCTACTCTAAAGCCTCTTTGAAAAACTGGTTCCGTTTATGCTTACTAGCGAACGTAATCCAATGCGCATTAAGCGCTGTTGTTGCTAATGCTTCTTAAATGTTGCTTTTCCGCCACATCGTTGTCCAACATTTGCGTCTAATTTACAAATTAAATAGCGACTAATTTCCTGATGATTGAATGCATTCAAGCGTTCGTAGAACGCCAATCATAATTGCCGTTGTTAGAGTATATGTGTTTTGAAAGCATTGTGCAGCCGATTATTGCTGCTGGTGTGGTCTTTGCACAATTTTTACATTTGGTTGCAATGCTCTCAGCATTTTATTATAATTGCACTACGTTACAGTTAAAACAACCTGAGGCGGCAGAAAGCGTACGATTACATTGTGGCTAGCTCATAAACGAATGCATACAAACATTGCGCAGAAAATGTTAACAAAATCTTGGCGCGCTTTGCCCACTTTTTTAAGGAAGCTTTAATTATTTTTCAATTAAAGTACAGCTCATTTGCTAACGAAAACTACAGTGGGCATTTCCACCGGCAAGCACACGACATTCCAAAAGTACGCTTTCAAATTTCAGCAGAGTATAGATTTTTGTCGAGCTCATCATAGCGCGCCAGCTTTTTCTATCTCTCACTTATTGGCGCCAATTGGAAACACCTAGTGAACCCAAGCAAATAGAGGCTTACAGTGTGTGGCTTTTGTTCGCCATCTGTAGGCTAATTTATCTATTCAAACCTAAGAAGCACTTACTGGCAATAAAGATATTTCTGATGGCTCCTTCGCACACAAAGTCCTCTACATTTTAAAAAGTTGCAACAACCAGGTGTGAATGGAGAGGTCTTTTCCAATTTTGACGCTGCTGATAATCTTGCTCAGGCTCATTTTTTCGCAAGGATAAACAATTCAGTTATGGCGGCATAAGGATATAATTTTCTTGTTCCATCGCAAACAGCCTTGAAAACGACAAAAACATAGTGCGCGTTGATTCTTCTTTGACGGGTTTTCAAAATCTGGCATATTGTGAATATCTGATCGATGGCAGAGCGAGAAATGTGATCGATCACATAGCTCGGAAATATCGATGCTCTCAGAGAGCAGGAGTGCGCAACGAGTAGCGAAATGTGTTAATGTCTGTTGTGATTGCAGCTTTCCGACGTCGAGCTTTCCTTATGTAAATTTTTGTCCATTTTTTCATGTACAGTGAGGTGTGCGGATCTTGCATACGGCAATATAATGATTCGAATTTATGTAAGCTGCTCGGATCGTGTGCACCACTGAGACCTTGGAAGCATGCATTCGATTTATCACAACATGGTCGATTTGATTATGATTTTCACTAACTATGAAAAGCCACTGAGCTTAGTTTAACTAAAGATTTTGGAACCAGGTGCTCAAAACTACCATGTTTCTGACTCCGTGGATGTCGACCAGTCTCAGTCTGTTATAGGAGATTTTGTATTGGAGACTCTAATTTAAGTTTTGAAAAAAAAAAAAAAAATTAATAATAATTTTATTTTCTTACCCCACATTAGAGTTACCACCATCACAGAAACTTGTCAACTCTTATTGAATATAACAAGTTCTCTTAAAAAACTAACCTTAAAGACGGCACAAGTCCTTTATCATTCAATTTAAATAGGAAAAGCAACAAAAACCGAAATCATTGACTTCTACATATTAGAATGACTCAAGCAATTTAACGCTAATTGAATTTATTGCAAATTTACTGTACAACAAGATTAAAATTAAAAGGAATTGAATGGATACGCCTTAAGCACGAGACACCACAAGCACGAATCGGCTCTGGCATACATACATATATACATACATATGTATGTATGTATGTATGTACATACACTCTGTTCACAAATTATAGAACAGTCACATATTGACACATTTGGACATTTTATTTATTCTCAAATTATTTAAAAATAATTTTTAATTATAACATGGTTAATTCACTAACAAACATTATTAAAAACAATATTTTAAATTTTATAAAAACTTATCAAAATTTTGTACTAAAAAACAAATTAGAATTGTTTGGGGTAAATATCAAGTTTTTAGTGACTACGAGTTACCAATGATTTTTTCATATTAAAGATAATCTCGGTTTTGCGATGAATAATAACTTGCAGACACTTGAAACTTTCACTTTATCACACTAAAATTAAATGAGCCAAAAACTGCATACTAAAAAATACTCAAAAACTTTTTTGAAACAGTTCGAAATTTTGATGAAATTTTGCTAAATCATTGAACATTTTGTAAAAATGCAACGGGTGTTTTTTTTTAGACGTGTGGTTTTCAATGAGACAATACCTTTTACGGAGTTGGTATTTTTTTTGACAGCTGTTACTTGATTTATACTCAGTTTGGTTTGCTATTTGAACAGCCTTACTTACGCCGGAACAACGTTCGCACGTTCGGTGAATGGGACCAAAACGAGATGAGCACCGATCACGTTTTTCACAAGAAACTTTTGTTCAGCGATGAAGCTCACTTTTGCTTAGGTACATCAAAAACGTACTGTTTGGTGTTCTCTATGGGCAGAGGGTCCATATTTCTTCAAGAATGAAGCTGGCCATAATGTTATAGTCAATGACTGAATTGGAGGATGTTGATGTGCATTAAATTATATGCGTTTTATTTCTTCTTAAAAACCACATGTATAAAAAAACACTATAGTTAAAAAAATGGGCTTTTATGGTTTTATTTTTGAGAATAAACCATATTTTACTTAAAAAGTTATTTTAATTATTTCGAAGAAAAATAAAGTACGCAAATCTGTCAATATGTGGTAGTGGTATAATTTTTGAACAGAGTGTAATTATACATATGTACATATGTACACTTACATACTCGAATATTATGCGCATGGATGAATAGGACCGAGACTACGCTTATTTGCATAACATATGTAGTATTTACTGCACACATACATACATATGTGCATATATGTATGTTGATATGTATCTATGTACATTAAGGAGACTCAAAAAAAATTCAATTTTAAATTTAGTAGGTGTATTTTAAAACTTCTACCCAAAAATATTTTGGCACGCTACATTGGATTGTTCGTGGGTGTTTGAAGTGAATGATAAAATAAATTTTGGAAAAAAAATATTGAAGTATTCTAGAGAGCTTCTCTGGGAATTGGCATTAAAGTGTATCGAAAACATCATAAAATACGCACAGTGGTAGTTTAAAATAATGGCAGTGAATTATATTTAAGTTTGACAAATTCTTTTAAAATGTCTGATTAAAAAAGTAAGACAATGTTTTTTCATGTAAAAGTTTCGTTTACTTTTTTATGTTTTCCACAAAAAATTTTATTTGTGATCGTTTTTTTTTTAAATTATTCTTAAAGAAAATAATTATTATTCGACCTATTCGCTTAAAATTGTTTGTCCAGCCCTTTTTAGCAAACATGCGAAGCATTCCAAGGAATCGCGGCACCAGAAAAACTTTCTCTAATTATTTTCTATGTTTAAAGTAAGATAACATCTCGGTTATCTGGAATCCCATTTTCAGTTGCCATCCATTTCGTGTTGAAAGGGTCCAGCAGAAATCTATGGGGTTTGCACTTCAAACGCTACGTTTTTCTAAAACTCTTCCATCCCCTAGATTTTAAATCCTTTGAATATAGTAGATACTCGTTTATTCATGCCCTGATTTACAGGAGTAATTGCAAACTTCAATGATTGCACCAACTTACTTGAGCCTATTCTGATTCAATGTCCTGCTGAACTCAAAAAAATCTCAATACTTTAAAGACGCAAAAAAGCTTTTAAACGAGCAGACACAACATAGGCCACACTCTAAACCGCTGCAATATAATTCAAAATTTATTAAAAGCATCCGAATTGACATGCAACCTTAGCAAGACTTACTTAAATCAGCAAGTCTGCATACACCTATACAAATTCATCAGATTTAATAAATTCATTTAAGGACATGTATCTATGTATGTAAGTAGCATTTTAATTAAAAAAATATAATATTCCAATATATTGAAGTTGCAGGATATTCTCTAAAGATATATACATAGCTGGTCTTTCTGACTATCATATAATTTGACAATATCAAGTAAGCCGTCCAGTTTGAAACTCGTTCGGAATTAGTTTAGGACTACGAAACCTTTCAAGACCAGGATAATCTACGATCAACACAAACAAATACAGTCATGAAATGTTCAAATAAACAGTTATAAACTTTTCGGAAAACAAACAAACACTACAATTACATAAGTGTCCTTAAATAGCCAAAAAGAATATTTCTTAAATTCAAAATAAAGAATTTTCAGTGTAGTGTGTTCCATATAACGAATAAACCAAATTTATTATTTTTTATGGAAGAAACCCTGGACTACAAAAAACAATGTAAAAAATCAACGGTCGTTTTTAGCCACTTCAAACTTTGCACATTATTGCACTAAAATTCAATTTGGTATAAAACTGTGTACTCAAAAAAATTCGAATATGTACGTCTGAAAAAAAGTTTTAAATTTTGTTGCATTAATTTAGTTTTCTTAAAAATTTGAATATTGTCTTTGTAAGCTTGCAGCTAAAGAATGTACGGCGTTTTGATTGAAATTTGTTTAAAATAAATAACAAACAATATTATTTTGAATTTGGTTGCAAATGGAATGGCCACAACCGCATATTTGTGGTAATTTGACGCAAAACTTTTTTTATCAAGTTTAAAATTAAATTAATCTTAAGAATTTCTTACACTGCCATTTATTCTAAGCTTTTTATTAGTTAATATTCAATTCGTATAAGTATGATTATGAAAAATAGGGTCCAAAACAAATCATATTAATATTAAATGTTACGAGGGCGACCGCAAAAGTAACTGGCCTGGCACATTTTCCGTTTTACTAGCAACTTTTTTTTTTTTTGTATTTTAAAAGCAATTTTTTATAAGCCATCTGTCAAAATTTCCGAAATATTTAACGATTATTTTCTTTGTTACAGGTGATTGAAGTAAACTAGTTTTGTAATTTTTGAAAAATGGAAAATAAAGAGTTTCGTGCGGTAATTAAACACTTTTATATGAAAGGTTATACGCCACAATTAATCAAAGATGAATTGGATTCTGTTCATGGTGATAATGCACCATCATACTCCACCGTGAAATCCTGGGTTCAACAATTTAAAATGGGTCGTTCAAGTTTGGAAGATGAACAACGCTCTGAAAGACCGAAAACTGCTACTACTATTGAAAACATTAAAAAAATATTTAATGAAGTGACTAAAGATAGAAGAATAAAGCTCAGAGAACTTGCTGATATTGTTAAAATACACGAAAAACAAGTTTGGAGTATTTTACATGATGAACTCCACATGAAAAAGCTATCTGCAAGATGGGTGCCGCGTTTGTTGACTTTGCCCCAAAAAATCAATTCCGAGGAGCTTTTAGCGATTTATCAGCGTAATCTAATAGAGTTCTTGTGCCGATTCATAACTGGTGATGAAACATGGATACATCACTACATCCCAGAATGCAAAGAACAGTCAAAACAATGGATAGAAGCTGGTAAAAGTGGTCCCAAGAAGGCGAAAACTGTTAAGTCAGCAGGAAAAGTAATGGCCACAGTATTTTGGGATGCAAGGGGTATAATATTTATTGATTATCTTGAGAAAGGAAAAACTATAAATAGTGAATATTATTGTGCATTATTGGATCGGTTGAGTGAAGAAATCAAGATAAAACGACCGAATTAGAAAAAAAAAAGTTCTGCATTTTTAACTCAACAAAAACTGGCCGAATTACGATTAGAAATTGCTTCGCATCCACCATATAGTCCAGATTTAGCTCCTTCTGATTATTTCTTGTTTCCAAATTTAAAAAAATTTCTCGGTGGCAATAAATTTTTGTCCAATAGCGAGGTTATTGCTGAAACTGAGGCATATTTTGAAGGTCTTGAAAAATCTTATTTTTCGGATGGAATTAAAAAACTTGAAAAACGTTTGATGAAGTGTATTGAGTTGGAAGGAGATTATGTTGAAAAATAAATAATAATAATTCCAAAAAAACGGTTCTTTTTATGTTAGGCCAGCTTCTTTTGCGGTCGCCCTCGTATGTTTTGTAAAAAGTCGATGGATATACATACATACATATGTATATACATATATATATGTATATATGTATGTATTGTATGCAAGTCTTGAAAACCTTGAAATAAATTTACAAAAAAAAAAATAATTTCGACAATGTACTATACATAAAATTCTGATATGCTCGTATTCTGGAGCGGATAGTTCATACATATGTATATAAATATGTAGCGAACTAAATTTTAATTTCTGAATAAACTTGTGGTTGCAAATGTAGCTTGATAAATCATTTCACGATAATCCATAGAAAAAAAAAGCCAATGAAATGTATTTTGCTTCACCATAAATGACCCAGAGCATGAACACTTGAATGTTTGTAGGTATCAAAAGACTCGATAACAGCGAAATAGCAATCAAAAAAAATTAAAGTGGAATGGTTTACATACTCGTATAACCCAGCAAACACAGAAAAAATAATTCTCAAACATTTGAGAAAATGTTCACTCTTATCGTATCTCGTTTTAAAAATTTCGAAGGAATTTTTGTTTGGGCGAAACCTACGACACTTATGGGGATTATTTCTCATTTAAATTTTACGCATTGTTTTATATTAGAAACTAAACATTTTCTCAAACATTATTTTTCAACTTGAAAACCGATTGAGAAATATTCGAGTAAGAAAATTTAGCACTTCGTACGGCTCCGAAAATGACAACATAAAAACTGTGTGTTTCTTTTACATCCTCGTCATTTCTATACAATTTTCTCAATCAGAATTACATGATTATATTTTGTTCCGCTTCGCTCGCTTTTGAGAACGAGTTGAGAATTCAATATTTTAAAAAGGATTTTTCTAAAATAAAAAGTGCCTATGAACGGTTTTTGAGTTGCATTTGAGTACAAACGTTTGAGGTTTGAGAAAGGAACTGATTTCAAATACATCTCAAATTGAAATTTGATAAAAAATGGCGTATTAGTGTACTGCGCTAATTACATCTAAAAATAAGTATTAGTTTAGATTTATCAAACTCCTTTTTTCATACCCTCTGTTGAAAACAAAATATAAGTTCTTTGTAAACAACTTACTGTCCATTTAAAATGGGGGAGACAGTTTACCAGATTTCTTATCGCAATATATACATACAATATGTACATATGTATTTACATACACAATTCATCAATGTATGAAGTATGTATGTATGTGTGTATTTTTGAATTTTCGAGCTCTACAAATTGCTTGACGGGCTTTATTAATCTGCTGAGTAAACGACTAAGCCTGGAAGTGGATGATGTCAGCATTTGTTTTTATAATCTTGCCGAGTATTCAATATTTAAAAATAAATATGTATGCTAGGGTACAAGTACCATCAGTTTCCTGTATGTACATATGTACATCTATCTACTTATGTACGAGTATGACCCACATGTAAATTTTAAAGGGCGAAAATTTTTTTATTATTTCAACTTTTTAAGGAATTTTTCACAGGAAACAATGATTTAAATTTTGAGGAGATTTAAGATATTTCTGGTCTATTAAGGCAGTAAAATAATACAATTTTGTTTTGCATGCCATTTTTTTATTGCTCCTAAGAAGTTTAAAAGTTAAAAGTCTCAGGTTAAATTAAATTTAAAAAAATTTGAAATTGAAGAAAAAATCTTTCGAATATTTGTGTGTACAGTTTAGTAGCACACTTAATTTTAATGGGAAAATATATGTATCTGCGGCCACAGTTGGTACTTAAGTGAATAGCAACTGACATTTTAAGTTTTTAATATAGTACGAAAGCCAATATATTGCAATATTGTCACAATTTTTAAATAATTGATCATGAAAATGAACAGTTTGCAGTCGATTCTTTAAAATTGAGGTAACATCACATACGCGGTTTTGTACCTTAAAATACTATAGGTATGCACAACTAGTCAACGATCGCTTAAATATTGCATTAATTTAAAAAAATATTCTAATTTGAATATGTCACTTTTTAACAAAAGACTAAGTACATGTTTTTTTTTAAGATAATGCTTTTCTACAGCACAGAAATCCGATTATATCCCAGACAGAGGCAACGACCTAATCTAACAATTATAAATATTGTCATGCCTTCGGAACCCAAACTGTGATGTGTAAAGAGATTTTAATATAATTGAGGGAGTACACAAATACATATGTACATACATACATACATGTCGTATGAGAAAGCAAGTTTAAACAATGACAAGCATGTAAGTTTTTGAACGAATATGTGACCGAAATAAACCATTTTCAAAATACTTTGTTTTGTTCCCACTTTTATGGCAAGTTGAGTGCATGCATTTTAATGGAACGAACAATTAATTTTTTTGAAATTAATTATTTATTAAATATGTATATAGTATCTGCATATCTATGTCCATTAGACCTTTAAGAATTATATAGATAAAGTTCGTATCAGAAAAAAGTAAAGGGCAAGTTTTTTAGTCGGCCACAAGTCCTAAGAGATTTGTAAATATCTTCGTATGGTTTTTGGGCTACTGATTACGACGATGACAGAGTTTACTGAGTGTTATGGGTGTGCAAATTAAAAAAAAAAAAATTTAATCCGTAAAAACTATACCTCTTCTGTAATCGCAACTCGTCGATAAACGCATAACTCGATTTTCGAGAATCCAAAATTTCACCTTTTTTTGTATTATTTTTCTATATTAAAATCAGACAGATAAATGAGGATGGGGACTAAAATATTGATAGTACTTTAATTAACCGTATAAGAGTTGTAAACGAACGAAAACGACACTGAAGATGGCACAACGCCGAAACCGGTATGTCACAAAACCAAATTTGACATGACGGAAAATCGTTCCAATACTCGTATACATACATCAAATTTCCAGACTGTCGGAAGAAAATCAAAATATAGCTGTAAACTATCTTAATTCTTCAACATGCGTTGCGATTACTTTAAAAACAAAATGGCCCATATTCATAGTCAAGTTAAAGTCGACTCTAATGTTAGTAGCAGCTTTTTGACATACTTTTCGATGAGATATCTGTCAAAAAAGCTGATGCTAACTTTAGAGCCGACTTTATCATGACAATATATTTAACACACAACGTTCGCATGACAGTTTGTGATTTTGTTCAAATCGTTAGAATATATTTCCCGATAAGCCAAAGTTTAATATAATTAATGAATTCAATTTTATGAAACCTTAAATATACATTTATGTGTTTTAAATAATTTATTGCAAATTAATAATTTTGTTAATCAACTGAATAGAGTTCTCGATCTCATATTTATAAGTGATAATATAAGTTGCAATGTGGAGGAATGTTACTTTCCAATATCGGTTTGTGATAAACATCATGTACCTTTGGTTCTAAAATTTGAGTTTTACGAATTTTCTGTTAATCAGTCCGCTGAAATAGTTGGCTTTAACTACTCAGCCTGTGATTACTCTAAATTTAATGATTTAATATCTGACATTGATGATTGGGAAGAAGTTTTTAATGGCTCTGACGTTGCAAAATCTTTCTTAATTTTTAAAACGCTTTTAATCGATTTATGTATTAACAATATTCCAGTCTTAAAAAAAAGACCTTATAAGGAACCTTGGTACAATCGGGAGTTAAAAAAACTAAAAAACCTCAGAAATAAATTTTTTAAGAAATTTAAGTCAACTAGGAACCAGTTCTTTCGTCTTAAATATGAAGCCTATCAGAAGCAATTTAGTTGCTTAGACAAATTTCTTTACAGAAACTACATTCTTGATGTAGAGTCTAAATTAAAATCAAATCCGAAGACCTTTTGGCAGTTTATAAAGTCTAAGAATTCAAGTGCCAATATACCTTCATCAGTTTTCTTTCAAGGTAAATTTGCACGTTGCCCAGCTGACGTTTCCAATATGTTTGCTACATTTTTCAGTTCGAACTTCACCAGTGATGTGGGCGCTTCGCCACTTAATTATGATTTCATGGTGAATTCATCTTTTAGTTTTGGATCCTTAAATTTGTCCCTCGAAGACGTTGCTAATGGTATCTCCAAATTGAAACCGTCTTTTAAGGCCGATGTTGATGGTTTGTCAGGCATTTTGCCAAAGAATTGCCCAGCTTTAGTGCTCCCGTTGCAACTCATTTTTAATAAGTCATAAGCTTCAGGGGTTTTTATCGACGATTGGAAATTGACCTCTGTTACTCCGCTTTTCAAAAGCGGGAATAAAAGTGATGTGTGCAATTATAGGCCAATTTCAAAGTTATCTTCAGTATCAAAAGTATTTGAGAGTATTATTGTAGAAAAAATGTATTTTGTATCTAAGAGCTTAATTTCGCCAAATCAACATGGCTTCGTCTCCAATCGGTCGACTGCTTCTAATCTAGCGGTCTTTAGTGAGTACTGTATTAATTCCTTTTTGGATGGTTTTCAAGTTGATTGTGTCTATACAGATTTCTCCAAGGCTTTTGATAAAGTTTCTCATTGGATCTTAGTTAGCAAGTTATCTTGCATGGGCTTCCATTCTAATTTTTTGCAGTGGATTAAATCTTATTTGCTGAATAGACGCTGTGTAGTCATGGTAGATGGTGCAACATCTAATCCTTTTATAGCGTCTTCTGGGGTTCCTCAGGGGAGTATTTTAGGCCCTTTACTTTTTGTGCTATTTATAAATGACATTACCAATTGCTTCACATTTGCTAATTTTCTGCTGTACGCTGATGATTTAAAAGTATTTTCGGTTATAAAAAGCTCAGCTGATGCAATTAAGCTTCAGGCTGATTTAGATAAGCTGCAATGCTGGTGCATTAAATCCCGCCTTCTTTTGAATATCAGCAAATGCTTTAAAGTCACTTTTGCTAAAATTCACAATATTGTGCCTACGTGTTATAGTATTGCTTCATCAGTCTTAGAATCTCTCAATGAAATCAAGGATCTTGGCGTAATTTTTTCTTCTAATTTTACTTTTAACAGTCATATTTCGCATATTGTTGCAAAGTCTTATGCGATGTTAGGTTATGTGAGGCGTAATAGCACGAAATTTTCTGATCCCTACACTCTTAAATTATTATATACGTCTTTTGTACGCTCTAACTTAGAATATGCAACGATCATTTGGAGACCATACCATGCCAATTTAGTAAACAGAATTGAACGTGTCCAAAAAGTATTCCTTAAGTTTGCTTTACGCTCTTTAAATTTTTCGGAACCAGTACCTTCGTATAGTTCACGCCTACTTTTAATAAATTTGAAATCGTTGGATTCTAGAAGATCCATACTCTCTTTGTCTTTTATTTTTAATTTGGTTAATGGCGCTATTGATTGCCCCATTCTATTAGTAAAACTTAATTTTAACATTCCTCAGCGCAGTTTACGCAATTTTTTGCCGTTTTATGGTGTTAATTACAAAACTGAATATGCTCGTAATGCCCCTATTGCCCGTGCCATTGGTGAATTTAATATGATATCGAACAAGGTATTATTAGATTTTTCTTATGCAAAAAATGTTTTTAAAAATCTTTTGGATTCAACTTTTTATATTTTGAAATTTTCTTTTCTTAGTTATTAAGCATAATATTGTTAATAGTCTGTAAGGAAATTATTGTTCAATACACTCAATAAATAAATAAATAAATAAATAAATAAATAAAAATAAATTTTTAATTATTAAAAAACAAAGTTACGAAAAAGTATTCAGTAACTATGACTTACCAAAACTTTAGCGAATCTCCGATCCAACTCATCTGTGGTGGGCATTGGCTGTTGACTTCGACTACGTACACTCGGCTGACGCACATGATGGTACTGAGAACTTGAGCCGATGTCATAATGCAAATCTTGTTTCTGAACTATACCAGTTGCTGTGGTCAATCCATTTCTGTGTGTTATTGAACAATTTCCATTGCCTTGATCATGGATATTGCCATGACCGCCACCAGCACTTCCACCTTCTTCCACCTGCACATCACTGGTGGATATATGACGTGAACTGACCGCACCCATTATAGATGCTAAGCGGCTGGCACCCGCACCGCCACCGGGACCTGGTCCAGATACGCCGGAGCAGCCACTGCTATCCACTGATGAGGTGACTGCACCACCGCCACCCCCGCCAAGCGCTGCGTTTAGTGAGGATACGACGGCACCCCAGACTGTCGTCTGGACAGTGCGGCAAAGTGCACGGGTCTTCTCGGGGCAACTTGACAGTTGCTCTTTCAATTCGTTGAACAGATCCAAAATTTACCGTTTACGAAAGCGAGTAAGGAAATCTATATATGTATATATTTATACTATGGATGTTCTCCGGAATGTATCGGATGCGCGCAAGTCGAATGTATTTTGTGGCAGTAACGGGTGACTAACGTTATTGTTGATTGGACGGCAAAAACTGAAAGCTACAAACATGAGTCGATTCAAGGCGTCAGAATAACGAAGTCATGCGATCTACTCACATATATACATATGTATATGATAACGTTGGATTTGGAATGGAACAAAAAAGGATTAGAGAAAGTATTGACTAGATTTTTGCACATCTAGATAAATTAAGCTCATTAGATTTGACACACGTTTTGTTTAGTTAATTCACTTATTTTTTCTTTATTCAATATATGTATGTATGATTTCTAATCAATTAAACTTTTCATTATTAATTATGATTCAATAATTATACATATGTATGTATATATTTCTCACTGATAATTTTTAACACAATTTCCAATGATATTTTTTTATGTGACATGCAAAAAGATTTTTTTTTGATTTCTTCCTCTTTATTATAAGGTGTTGGATAATGGATGGAAGAAAAAAGGAAGAGGAATAGGTACTTATAGAATAAATAAAAGTCATCTATCGAACAGTGGTAAATTATGTACTATTTTTTATGAATTTAATATTTATGAGTACAGTAATTTATTTTCTGAACAAAATCCGCGGGATATATATGTATATGTTATGTATGTATATATATATTCCTATTTGCAGCACAGCACATATGTATTTTCTTCCTTTCTGGTACAGAAAAAGCCGGCCGCTGCATACACTAAATCCATGGAGCAGACAACTACATATATATGTATATGTATACACAAATGTACAAAAATTTAGTGCAGCGCCTTTGTGTATCTCGCAAAATACTGTCTGGCGTTTTTGTACTGATGTGCATCAACTATACGAAGTAAAATTGTACAAATGCACGTATGTACTTAAGTGCATACATATGTATGTACATATATGAATATTAAAATGAGGATTTACCGAATTCGTTGGACCGATGAACTCGGTTAGCTCACGCACACAAAATTTTCACAACCACTGACAAATACCTCTAAGTTAAGCACATTTACTTCACTTTAATTTCCAATTAATATTGGTCGGTCACATAATTGTCGTTTTGCTTATTTTGCAAAAATTAACTCTGCATTTCATAAAATATATGAATTTTTTTGAGTTTATCATTTATTTTCATCAGGGCTTTTCGGCACAAACTTTTTTATTCCTTATTTTTGTTTTTTTATTTTTCCTTTTGGACGCCAACGAAAACCAACATTTTTCACTCAACTTAAACACTTCGAGACAAAACAAAGACTAGCAATTGGATTCAAGTTGCTTTCGCGTTCGTTTTGCAAACGTCAAAATCTTTTTGATTTGTGGTGAATTGAAAAACAAGGTTGCCAGACCGATTGACCATAACATCGTAATAGACACCTTAATCATGAACCGAATCAACATGATTCCTTATACAAAATTGTGTGAGCGAATCACCTCATTTGCAGTTCTTATTTATTTTTTTATTTATTGAGTCTATTGACCATATAAAAGCTTCCTTACAGACTATTAACAATATTATGCTTAATAACTAAGAAAAGAAAATTTCAAAATCTAAAAAGTTGAATCCAAAAGATTTTTAAAAACATTTTTTATATAAGAAAAATCTAATAATACCTTGTTCGATATCATCTTAAATTCACCAATGCCACGGGCAATAGGGGCATTTCGAGCATATTCAGTTTTGTAATTATCACCATAAAACGGCAAAAAAGTTCGTAAACTTCGCTGAGGAATGTTAAAATTAAGTTTTACTAATAGAATGGGGCAATCAATAGCGCCATTAACCAAATTAAAAATAAAAGACAAAGAGAGTATGGAACTTCTAGAATCCAACGATTTGAAATTTATTAAAAGTAGGCGTGAACTATACGAAGGTACTGGTTCCGAAAAATTTAAAGAGCGTAAAGCAAACTTAAGGGATACTTTTTGGATACGTTCAATTCTGTTTATTAAATTGACGTGGTATGGTCACCAAATGATCGTTGCATATTCTAAGTTAGAGCGTACATAAGACGTATATAATAATTTAAGCGTGTAGGGATTAGAAAATTTCGTGCTATTACGCATCACAAAACCTAACATCGCATAAGACTTTGCAACAATATGAGAAATATAACTGTTAAAAGTAAAATTAGAAGAAAAAATTACGCCAAGATCCTTGATTTCATTGAGAGATTCTAAGACTGATGAAGCAATACTATAACACGTAGGCACAATATTGTGAATTTTAGCAAAAGTGACTTTAAAGCATTTGCTGATATTCAAAGGAAGGCGGGATTTATTGCACCAGCATTGCAGCTTGTCTAAATCAGCCTGAAGCTTAATTGCATCAGCTGAGCTTTTTACTTTTACTTTGAAGCAATTGGTAATGTCATTAAAAAAAAGGGACAAAGAGTAAAGGACCTAAAATACTCCCCTGAGAAATCCTAGAAGACGCTATAAAAGGCATGGATGTTGCACCATCTACCATGACTACACAGCGTCTATTCAAGAAATGAGATTTAATCCACTGCAAAAAATTAGAATTAAAGCCCTCAATCTGATGCTGTTTGTAGTTTAAACTAAGTTTAAACTCAGTATGCTGTTTTTCAGTCCACTTTACACGGAGTTTAACTAAGTTTAAGCGGCCGATCACTTAGTTTAACTTTTTAGCTGTTTGCTGACCACTTCGATTTGGTTGCAACAAATTTAGTTGAGCGCAAGGAAAAAAAGCTTAACTAACTTAGGGCCAGTTTTTCAGTGCTGGTTTAAACTCAGTTTAAACGGAGTTTAGTTAAACTCAGATTAAATTTAAACTAAGTTTAAACTGGACAGTTGTTTTTCAGTGCAAGTTTAAGGCCGCAGTTAACATTGGCCATTTTGAATGGCAACATTGTTTTTTTCTTTATCTAGATAAGACAACAGCTGATGTTTGTTGACAATTTGATGCCATTGCTAAATAATTTTCTGTTACTACATATCGCTGTGATAAAATTAAGTTAATAATAAATAAAAATGTCTGTGAGAAGTAACAATTTTTCATCCACTGAAGTTAACTATTTATTTGCTAGAATTGGTAGAAGTGAATAAAAGTGTGCTGGAATGTAAAAAATATTTGTTGCGCTCAAATATTTGTTGCAACCAAAATAAAGTAGTTGGCGAACAGCTGATTCGTTAAACGGAGTTTAACCGTGCCAGATCGGCCGTTTAAACTTAGTTTAAACTACGTTTAAAGTTGACTGAAAAACAAGCATTCTGAGTTTAAACGGCAAACAGAGTTTAACTTGCACTGAAAAACTGGCCCTTAGTGTAACCTGAGTTTAAACCAGCACTGAAAAACTGGCTCTTATACAACTGCACTTCACGACGTAACGGCAGCTCGTTTCTTATTTGCTACATTAGAATATTGAAAGTGAAATTTTTTGGGCAAAAAATAAGTAAATAGGTCGATTCATTTGTTTCAAATGATAGATTAATATTACATATGAAATATCAAAGCTATTTTATGATTTTTTTGGTAAAATAACGTACGACTTGTTAAAGCCGTGAACAATTTAGTGGTAGCACTACAGCTACTGGATTTAATTTGGCTAAAACCAAGGCGAATTCAATAAGGTGGCGTTGAGGCGCCAGCTGTTTTTTTCACTTTGATGAGCATTATGTCAAACTGCTTCATTCTGATTGGCTGGCAATATAAATGTCTAATGGTATTTGACATAATGCTCACCAAAAAGCAAAAACAAAATACATATTTGATTTTTACTTATATGCGGTTACCGCCACCTTATTGAATTCACCTTGGCCACAGCCATGACTCAATAATTTAAGGTTGTGTTGATCAGGCAACAACACAATTTTCCGTTTGACGTCTGCTTTACATTAACTCAGAAACGGCTGCTTTGCTTTGTTTATGTATATATTTTCATGATACAAACAGCTAATGAAATCAATGGAAATAATTAAAGAGGGTAAAAACTATAGAATTTACATACATACATATTGCTAATTAAACGCATTATTTATATTTGTAGTAAACTTCAATAATATGTGGTAACACTTATAACAGTGAATGAGCATTGTGGAGCATTTGCAATGCCGATGGATTCACTCCATGAAACTCTGCGTCGCACATCAAGCGGAACACGGAAAAATTACCTGCCCATCTTCCTCGGCTTTCCGCAAATATCGCACATAACTAAAATTTGAGTTTTTAGCAAAACTTTTTACAAAAATAACGCGTAGTCACAAAACACAATCCTGCCGCAAACGAAAATTTTAAACATTAAAACATAAACAAAGGCAACACACCTTATAGTTTGACATAAAGTTTTTAGACATGTGGAATAAGAGGAAGCACGTCTTTTCTCGATATCACCTGTAATAGATACATACATCTTGGCTACAGCGACAACTGCAAGCCTGGTGTCGTGATTTTGTGCTGTTGTCTAAATAACTGTGCCCATAACAGTCTAACCTAATATAAACGGCTTGCGTTTTGGGACGCACGCACGCAAAATTTTTAACCACGGCCACCCCAAATTGATTTGCGTGCGTTTGCCTTACAGAGTTGTATGGCTGTCAAATTCGTTTGAGAACAATACATGGTGGACGTTTTTAGCGCCGGTTCAATTTATTTATTTTGTTTAAAGATTTGCTTTACCTTATGTTACATATTAATTTGTATTTAAACATTAAATATTATCTTAATTTATATGAAGAGCTTCAACACAGGAACTTATTAACAAGTTTGGCAATTGATTTGTTTCCTCTTTTATATTATATAAGCAATAATAATCATAATCCCAAGTTCCAAACAATGTACAAATTTATAAAAAGTTTTCATTCAAAGCTTTTTGATAATTTTTTTACTCATCCAAACAAAAAAGTCCGTATTCGTTATATTTAAGACAATGCGCATCACCCTCAACCGTGGGATAAACGTCAAATCGAAATGTCACGCAAAATGAAAATTGGAAACTGAGTTAGCTTTTGGCGCACGCCGTTCAATTTGGGTTGCTCCCATACAAGTTGTATGAGCATGAGACATTTTTGACAGAAAATTGCCGGAGTGCGTGAATAATAGGTTAGGCTGTAAGAAGGTGGGTATTTTAACATTTGACAGAAGCTGCATGTCGCTTGCTGTCTTCAAAGTGTTCGCAGCATGAATTACCAGGCGAAACACGAAAAAATTTATGCCATCTATAATTGTAATCGAAAATAGCCTCCAAACCACATACTGCTATCAAACCAAGGCAAAAATCAAACAAACAAGAAACAATTAAATGCTAAAATGGATTCAAACGACGAGTTTGGGGTTGAGAAGAAAACGAATCACCAATGTGTCGTGTAATGATTCAGTTATGCATAGTTAGCTTCACTTGACTTAACTTTGGAAATGTCACATTACGATTATATTTAATGAACATTGCGTATAAGTGATTAGCCAACACGTAATCCAACATAACTTTACTTGGAAATCTGTTGAATCTTGATTTTCTACGTTAAGTCCAAGTGACATTTAATATTTGTGATGCCACTTGTGTTTGTTTACGTGATTTTGACAATTCTCTTCACACACTTGACAAGTATTTGGATGAGGACGTTTGGCGCTATTTTCGATTTCGGCAAAAAGTAAGTGTTATTTATTAAATAAATGTTCAATTTCTTTTATTAAATTATATTTTAGTCAAAAAATCGTACAAACAGCTATGCATACCATACTCACATTTAAAGAAACTCAAACAAAACCAGAAGAATAAAATGACAGCTCAAAGACAGCTGACGAAGATGCCAGAGGGTACGCGCTATGTGGAGTATAATCAGCTCTGTGTTGGCGGTATGTTGTAAGTTTAAGTATAAGTAATACTAAGTATGCATAACTGAATCATAAACTGGGAAAATACGTTTTCTTCGCCAAAACTGTTCCTTTAAAATAATTAGTAAGGTGCGCTTTGCTACCTGTTCAATGCAGACGTTCTAGCTCAAGAATCCCTAGCAGTCGTTGGACATGCGAACAAGCTTCATCACATCATCTCTTATCCAAATTAAGACCTCTCTAGACGATTGCACAGAGGGTACTCGAAAACTTTCCTCTTGTGATAACATTATGTCTTCCGCGTATTACTGGCAGCGGACTATATTTTTGGAATAAAAATTACCCGAGGCTTCCGCCACCTCAGGAAACTAGCCCATGATAATCTAACCCTCCTTATACTCACTAGGTGAGCAATTACAAGTTCGCCACTCTATTTGAGCATCACTGGACTGATACCATCCACCATGACTTTGTACCATTCAAAGCAAGCGATATTTCCTTCTCATTTTCTTATCCTTATTACCAACCTTGTGACTGAGCTTGTCTTCTTTAAGACTGTGAAGCCTAGTAGCTCGAGGATTTGCCGAAGGTCCTAAAGCTATTGTGATAAGATTTATGATTTAATTTTTTTATTTCAAAAGACTGGCCAAGTACTCATTTCGTACCTCCTTTCAGAGCATCGTGAGTTCGCGAAACCTTCATGTGGATAGGACTTAACCTCTTGGCTTGGCTTTAAGGCAGCTAGACCTTAGGTATTACTTATTATGTCGTTTAGCCTATTAACCCTGTATTCTTACTCCATACCACCTCTATTGTGCCTGGATTCTCTTCTTAGTAGATTAAAACTAAGTATATCTGTGAACCTGTGGCCGCTGTGGTCGAGTTGGTAGCGGTGCGTGCTATAATTTGATATGCCCGTGAGTTCGAGGTTCGAATCTCAGTCAGGGCAAGCAAAATCTTAATAATAGAAAAAGTTTTTTCTAATAGCGGTCACCACTCGGCAGGCAATGGCAAACCTCCGAGGGTATTTCTGCAATGAAAAAGCTTCTCATTAAATACATCTGCCATTCGGAGTCGGCACAAAACTGTAGGTCCCTCCATTTGTCGTATAATATAAAGACGTACACTACAAATGGTAGGAGAAGCTCAGCCAAACACTGAGCTATATAGTGTACGCGCCAAAATTATATATATCTTTGAACCTGTCCCTATCCGCTCTCCTGGGGTTTCTGTCTGATCTGTTTACGCCTCCACACCAACCTCTGTCCTCTCCAATCCATAACTGAGAGTGATGACTAATACTTCTCTCGAACTCTAGTAATAAACGTTGGTTTATGCACAATATTTTATATACGCACTTCTTCTTCATAACATCGTACGCTATTGGTCTCTTACAGGGAAGGTTCTACATTACCTTGTCTTATCCCGCCTCTGTAGGTTCCCGAGAGGAATATCTGTGGTATTCTCAGATCCTCCGTAGCAAACCTGCTGGCAATGAGTGCCGAATCAGCCACTGTCAAAGCAGCCAACGCATGATAAATGCTGCCCTTAGCTTGATACTTACAGTTCGGTCAGAACTTTGCTTTTTCGATGTCTGAGAGCCGTAGATTGTCCTCGGTTTGCCCATCCACCATTAGCTGCCTTAGATCAATGCCATCTCCACATAATCTGGGTCCTGCTAAAGACACACACTGTGTGGTGTATTTGGCCTATAACTGTAACTAAAAGCGCCAGTTAAGATCATTCGTCAGATAACTGTCAGATTACCGGTGAAATGACTGTCATGGCGCTTGCCAAAGAGAGACACTCGCGACTCGCTACGCTTACTATGGTTCCATATAAGCGAGAATGAAACAACAAAGCTTTCATGTTTATCTTTACTGACCGTCAGATGACCGGTAAAATGGTTGTCATTTATAGTTGCACAAAAGAGACAATGATCATTTAGGCTAATTTCGAATATGCGTGAAAGAAACAAACGATAATTCATAGGAGTTTTGCGGATGGGGCTCATTATTCGGAAAACTCGAAGTGTATGGTTTGGGAAACATTTACATCGTCGTGTTTATACAAATGCTAAGATTAAAATAAAAAGAACATAGTATTCTTGACATGTTATGATTTCTGCTCACACAATGTTTTTAGCCCTGACCGTCAGATGTACGATTAATCAACTTACAATGTTTTTGTAGGGCAATAATTCAGCTTACTATTCAGTGCTTATCCTACAAGAATATTGCCAGTCAATTGGCCGGTTTGTTTCAGCACTTAAAATAAAGTTGCTATCAGTTTCTTAGGGCCACTATGTAAAAACGTATGTGAACAAATGTGTAAGTGTGTAATAAATTGCATATCACTACTGTGAATCCCTCCATTAAGTTTAGTTTGTAATTTCTAATATGGGTCCCCCAGTTTTCCGCTCTTACTGCATTCCTTTACTTCTTCAATCTTCTTATTGTCATTCAAATTTTCAACTTGTCATTTTATATTTGTCGTTTAAAGAAAGAGGGCGAAAAACTGCGGTGAGTTTTATTTTATTTTATTTCAATTCATTTTAATAATCGTTTATACTTAATTTAGAAATAAATTCTTTCCATTGCACATCTTCATTACATTCGCCGTGTTTGTGTCTTGTTGATAGCCATCGTACATGGAAAAATTAAATTTGCAAGCCCTCGACAAATGACAAAGTGTAATATTGAATTTCACTCTAATCCTCACTCTCGTTCTTCTTACTGGGTCAGTGCTTTCTTTAAAACCACCAGTACTGAAAATATTCAGTTATACCTACAAACAAATGATATGTCCTTTTAGTGTTTGGTTTGATAAACAATTTAGTTTTTTTCAATAAATTTTTATTAGTTTTCATTAAGCTAATAACCTTTATCATAATAAAAAAATCACTGCTTTCTGCGTAAGCATTCTTCGGCCGTTTTGAAAAAAATATCACTGGCCGGCTGCTTCATCAATATTTTTGCTCAGAGCTCCTTTCCTTTATAATTAGCACTAAGAAAAGCTATTTTTTCATTTAAAACTTATATTTTGTAAAAACACGACGATTTTAACGATTCGTAAACCTTACACTTCAGAGTTTTCCGAATATTGAGCGCCATTTGCAAAACTCCTTTGAATTTATTTGTTGTTTCTTTTTCGCATATGCGAAATTAACTTAAATGGTGATTGTCTCTTTTGTGGAACTATAAATGAGAACCATTTTGCCAGTCATCTTACGGTCAGTGTGGAAACACCGTCTCAAAGGAGGATACCTGCATAACAAAAGTTTTTTTTTATTCTCTTAACATTTGACTGTAACGTATAAGTTCGAACTTTTCTGTAAAAAGCTGAAATAAAATTATGTTTTTTAAAGCTGTTCCTAAGCTAAATATATTTCAAAATATAGACTTTTGATTTGTATTTGGCGGTTCTGTTCTTAAAACTGGTTATTTTTAACATTTCTTTAAAAATCTTTACGGCGTCTTGGAGCTTTTCCTGGAAAAAATACTGCTGAATTTATCAACATGAGCGCGTCTACTGACGATAAGGTCGACAGGGCTATTGCAATGAGCTCGAGGAGGGTGATAGGGTTCAATGCGACGACTGCGACAATTGGATCCATTTTGTTTGCGCCAAAGTTTCTGCTTGTATCGAAGCCATCGATTGGGTGTGCAGTGAGTGTGCGACAAACAAAACTGTGGTCAGTAGGCAAGACGAGTGTGAAGCTGCTAATGCAGCTACTAACTACGAACGCGATTCCACATGCAACAGAAAATGCGCCAAAGTGCAGTGACTCAAATGAAAAAGGTATGTTATCTGTTTTACACAGCATAAAGGAGTTGCAAGAGCAAGTGCTCCACTTACGCAAGGAAAATGAAAAACGGGCACACAAACGCGCAGTACACGGGCGTAAGCGCGCAAAGCCATTTCTTCTCGCCAAACACGAGCACACATGTGCTGACTACGGGTGTACATGAATTTCGGGCAGGGCCAATCAAACGCATATAACACACAGGCGAATTGTAATATAAGTAATGATTTTTACAGGCAAGAGCATGGCGGGGTTGGCTGTGTCGGTTTTCGGGACGGCTTCGGCGGTAATAGTTATGGGGTGAACGGCAATCGAATTACAACTTGACAACTGAGCATATTCAGGCAAGAAAGGCCTTGTCAAAGGAGTTGCCGTGCTTAAGTGGCGGTTATACTGACGATAAAAAAACTACTTCGATTGCAGCATACGTTAAAGGGCTTGACTACGTGCGAAATCAAATTCTGATTCCAGTATTAGTAGCAGATGTTATTTTAACACTACGAGTGATATTTGGCGGACCTGAGCATGTAATGAACAGTCTGTTAGAAAAGGTTCGCTCATCACCAGATGTAAATGCGAACAAACTTGAAACGGTCGTAACATTCTTAATTGAAATGAAAAATTTTACAGCGACAATGGCGGCGGCAGGACTTACGTCCCATTTGAAAAATCCGATACTCCTAAGAGATTGAATTAAAAAACTTCCCGCACATATCCGCTTGGACTGGGCTATGTATGCAGAGAATCGAGTTAACATGAATTTATTGGATTTCAGCGAATGGTTATCGGTCTGAACAAGAGCTTCTGGTACCGTTATAGCAATGCCCATTGGTGGCGATCAACAAGAAGAAAAGCGTAGAGCACATCGTGTTAGTTACCAACTGTCAGAGAGTGATATGCCGAATGAGCGGCGACAGCAAGATACGCGCAAGGGCTAGGCGTGCTCTGAAATTAATTTCGTTGCAAACTGTAATAAATTAAAAGCAATGTCATATAATGAGAAATGGGATGTGGTTAATCGCATAAAGCTCTGCCGTTCATGCCTTAAAGCTCACAGCCCCAAGTTTTGCAGAAACCAAAAAGAATTCGGCAAAAACAAGTGTACAGCAAAACATCATTACATTAGAGGTTTGCCGGTGCAGTCAAATGATAATTGGCTTAAATAACAAACACGTAACGATACCGATAAAGTTCAGAGAAGGAAAGGGCGAGGAGCCAGCTGCAACGAAAACTCGTCTTACCTGGAGAATCTACGGTGTTTTAAAGCAGAACAAGCAAAATCCACGTGATTATTTGCAGTTACTTATGTACATACATATATGTGAATGCGACGATGACATAGCGCTCCAAAAGCTTAAAATTGAAAACATAAAGCTCGAAAGTGCAGAATTAAAAGCGCCATCACGAGATTTAGAAGATGATGGTGAACGTAACGATACCGATAAAGTTCAGAGAAGGAAAGGGCGAGGAGCCAGCTGCAACGAAAACTCGTCTTACCTGGAGAATCTACGGTGTTTTAAAGCAGAACAAGCAAAATCCACGTGATCATTTGCAGTTACGTATGTATATGTGAATGCGACGATGACATAGCGCTCCAAAAGCTTAAAATTGAAAACATAAAGCTCGAAAGTGCAGAATTAAAAGCGCCATCACGAGATTTAGAAGATGATGGTGATCAAAATCAGCTATCAAAGTACGTGAAGCGTACTGGCGGCTACTTCACAACTACTTTGGCATATGGATGATACAGACAATTACGAGTTGGCAAAGCGTAGACTTAATTGCTTCGAAAGGCAAGAAGCTCAAAAAGGATTCGGGCCTAAAAGGGAAGGTAAACGCGCACATACACAGTATGAGATAAAAGAATTCGAAAACTCGATGAGAGCGAAGTCGATATCAAGTGGCACTTATCGATTTTTTTGGTTAGAAATCCCAACAAGCCAAACAAGACAATATTGGTATGGGACGCTGCTACGGTACACAAAGGATTCTCCCTTAACAATTGCCTGGAGAAGGGTCCTGATTTATTGCGACCGCTTATACAACTTTCGAATTGGCAAGATTGGCATCTGTGCCGATATTTATGAAATGTTTTAAAGGGTCAGTGTGGATAACGAGGACCAGCACCACAAAGGTTCCTTTGGCGCGATTGTGATGACACTTGAGCGCCAGATGTCTATGTCCTGAAAGTGATGTCATTCGGAACTAGCTGCTCGCCAGCTATCGCACAATAAGTAAGAATTAAGAACTGCAGAAAAAAAAGTACAAAGTTATCCCATTTGCCAAGCCAGCAAATCTAACCACCGACGAGCTTCTCTGGAGTCGACATTGCCTCTACCGTCTTGCCCAAGCCGATGCCTACCATACCGAAATTTAAAGTCTACAAAAGAACTCCCGATATGTTTTGCCGAAGTCTAGTCCGCTTAGAAAGCTGTCACCCTTTATAGACGTTAATGCAATTGTTCGTATGTGTGGCCGTTTGGAAAAAGCACCCATAGGAGATGCACCAAAATACCCAATAACTTTGCCAAAAGCTCACGAGATCACACAGCTTGTAATTGATTGGTATCACCGCAAGTACCGGCACGTTCATCATGAAACGGGCATCAACGAGATGTTTAGTAGTCTTTAAATATGAAAGAAGAATTATTTGACTTTGCCAGTGCAACAAGAAAAAGAGTGCGGAAACTGGCGGAGAAATGGACGAACCAGGAAAACAGTCATTAGGCTTGAAAAACTATCGCCTGTAGCCAAGTAGCGTAAAGTTACCGGCAATCTGTGGTGAGACGCTCGACAAGACATTCGAAATCCTCCAAATTCATTCTTAAACAGTTTTTTAACCACCGAAAAACTAACTTGGAACGCAGTGTAGCATAAAATCCACAAGAGGCTCTATCCCTCAGAGCTGGCTTTATCCACAATAATGGATTGACCCCTCTTCTTTTTCCATGCCCTTAGTGTTGTTACTACGCAAAGCCCTGCAGTAGCGATTGACATTCGATTATTTTTGCGCATTGTTTTTCGTTGAATTTCATTTTACTTTTTGCAAAAACTTGTCTCCTATCAGTCAAAAATTGTCATTTCACATATGCCATTAGTAATGTAAACTGCATGGCAATCACCTGACCTCAAAATTTGATGCCAGTGTTTGACAGCCACATTTGACCCCAAATGACTAGCTGTCACATGAGGACAGTTTTTGATAGCAGTGAATTTGTGAAAACCAAGCATTGCGCAAAATTGCATTTTGATACTCTACAGTCGCAGATAACTAGCACAGAATGCAAATGGAATTTTATCCCGCCAGCGAGCCCTCACATGGGCAGCGCATGGGAAGGATTTATACGCTCAGTAATAAGCGTTATGTACCGCATCGTTACACCCGATACCAAGCTAACAGGCAAGAAACTTTACAACCTGCGCCGAGAGGTGCAAGGCATTGTTAACAGCCTCCCGCTTACTTACATATCTTTGGACGCAGCTGACCACGAAGCTTTAACGCCCAATCATTTCAAATTTTGCTCAACAGCTGAATACGTGAAGAGTTCCTGGCGTTACTCTCAGTTCCTAGCTGACATGTTTTGGAAACCATTGGTGGCCGAAGCGTTACCAACGCTAACAAGAAGGAGAAAGTGGTTCGACCACACGAAACAATTGAAAAAAAGGTGAAGTGGTGATCATCGTTGATCCTAATCTTCCCAGATACACCTGGCCAAAAGATGTAGTAACCAGCATACATGCTTCTAAGGACGGACGCGAAGATAGCTGCTAGACATACGACGAAGAGAGAAAACTCAGGACACCCGCAAGACTCCCGCACACCATTAATGCTCTTGTAGCCCTAGAGGTTGTCGCCTCGTCATGAGCCCTCCACAGAAGCTTAGAATCTAGTATGAGGCCCAGCTATTTCACTTCTCTGAAGACCTCGATCGCGACCCCCCGAGGACTAGGTCTCAGGTACCCTGCAGTTTCCTCTTCTTGGTGAAGGGAACGATAGCTGTTTTGGAAGGATTGATATTGAGGCCCACCTCCAAGCACCATTTCCTTGCAAGATTTAGTCCTTTTTGCACAATGTCAAAGAGAGTGCTCACGAACTTGCCCCTGGCGAATATAGCAATGTCATCCGCGTATCCTTGACAGCGGAGTCCATTGCTTGTGAGTATTTTAAGGAGTTCGTCCACTACTAAGCTCCACAAAAGGGGGATAGTACTCACCCCTGTGGACACCCTTTGATTGTCCGCAGTTGCACAGTGCCATCGCCAGTGTCTACTTCCGCTATTCTGCTCTGCAGCAGTCTCCTTATCCACCTACGAATAGTTGGCTGTACATATATAAGCTCTAGTGCTCTGTCCACCCCTATATGAGAGGTGTTGTCGAAGGCTCCCTCGACGTCGAGAAAGGCACAGAAGGCTTCTCCGCTCTCAAGGGCATCTCCAAAACCGTGGTCAGCGTGTACAAGGCAGTCTCTGTAGATCGACCCACCCTGTACGCATGCTGATCCGGGTGCAGTGCTGACACCCTGAGAACGTTGGATCTTTAATAGGAAGGAGGTGAGGCTTATCGGCCTAAAAGATTTAGCTAAGGAGGGGTCTCCCCTGCTACCTTCGGGATAAAAATAACCCGAGCCCTCTGCCATACCGCTGGTATGTGGCTCGCAGCACACGGCTTCCGACGATATGGTAACGGCTTCAGCAGAGCAAGGGCCCTCTCCTTCGCGTTGCTGGAAAAGGATCCGTCGGGCAGTTTTAATGCCATCTTGATCCCAGAATTTTTTCTTGCTAAGGCTTTAGGTAGCCTGGCAGCCGCAGGAGTGGAACTTATGCCCTCGCAAAAGGTCCTAAAGCTGCTACGCTTTGTCTTCCTGATCTCCTTGCTGTACTTCGTTAGGCAGGCTGAATACTCCTTCCAGCGCCCCGTACGCTTAGACGCACTTCCTTACGAACCACCAGTTGGGTTAAGGCTTTGTCTCGGGAAAACTGGAAACTGTTATTAAAGGCATCCATAATGATGCCGTTCACCCTGGAGACTCCGTCCTCTAATTAGATACTGCTTGCTCCTTTGTGTTTATGTTCTAAGCCCTCTAAATTTGCTTTCAGAGTCTCGCAATTTGTTTTCTTGGGGTTTCTCCTGCTTTCTTCTACTGTGATCGTCGTTCCCAACTCAAAGCGGATAATGCTGGATCCGAGAGGGAAGGTTCGGATGCGACCCTCCAACCCACGATCAAAGGACTAGCCAACTCATTGCTGAGAGTGATAACCAGCACCTCCTGTCTTGCCCTAGTAACGAACGTTGGAGTATGCCCCACGTTCTGAATACGTAGGTTTTCACTTATGATAAACTCTAAGAGACACTCACCTCTGTGGTTCGTATCTGTGCTGCCCCACTCCTCATTGTGGGCATTCGCGTCGCAGCTTATGACAAGCGGAAGCCAATTTCGTCGGCCGAACCCCACCAGCTGCTGAACTTCAAGGGATGGCCGCAGAGAAGACGACCTCTACATTGGCGTTGTCTACCACCACCGTCGCCTGCACAGCTACTAGAAACTCCGTAATGCAGAAGTGTTTAATGTTACTCTTAAGCACTACGCATGATCTACGCCTCTTACATGAGAGGTCCCAAATAACCTTATTATTGCTGTGATTCAGGCCCCTTACCTGACCTCTGTACACCCACGGCTCCAGAATCAGTGCTATGCTCAGGTCGTCCGTGGCTAAACTTCTGGGAATGGCCGCCGAAGTGGCCACAGCGTGATGAAGGTTGACCTGGGCTACTGCCAGCCGTGGGAAGCTCATAGCTCGGGCTCTTCCAGGTCGAAGAGCAATAAATCGCCCTCGCTTCCTCTGTCGAGCTCAAGCCGCCATTTTACCAATAATCTGACAGTCATTGCTGATTTTATGAATGAGAGTGTGTTGGTAATTTTGTAATCATGTTCTTGTAGGGCAGTTTCTATTCCGTTAATGCTGGTCGATAAATTCGCATTAAGACCTTTACTACTACTACTATTTTGGCGCTCACACTATATAGCTCAGTGCTTAGCCGAGCTTCTCCTACCATTTGTGGTGCGCGTCTTTTATGTTATACTACAAATGGTCCCTCCATAGTTTTGTGCAGACTAGGAAAGGCAAATGTATTTTATAAAAAGCTTTTCCATGACAGAAATACCCTCAGAGGGAGACAAAGTTACCCAGTGAACATTTTTTGTTAAACTCCAGACGAAATGTGCGTTCATTACATATGTTAAATCGCACGATTTTTATTACAAATTTTCAATATATCACAAAATATTTATTTTTGAAAATTGCCACAGGCCTTAATTGTGGTGTATATATGTACTTTTGAAACGTATCTCAGAACTCCTTTCTGCGTACTTTTAGCTTACTGGGTTATTTCAATTTCCCTTTTGTTTCTCCAAGAATTTTAGTCGTTTGTGCGGGGCTTAAAAATGCAACTTTTCATTTAAGAAATGCAAAGTATTTAAATGGTTTTTGTTTCTAAAAACAGTAAAAGCCGATAGCACAATGTGTTTATAATAACCCTTATTGTGAGTTTCGTTTTCGCCCGAAATAGTTCACTTTTCTCTGTTCGCTTATCGTAAATTTCGGTCGGAAATTTTCCGCTTTCGAACATTGTTTCCCTTTATTGGCAACACTTATTTCGGGCGGAAATAGTTGGCAGATTAGTTGAATTTGTTCACTATTTTTTGAGAGGCGAAAAACTTCGCGGATTCAAAATGTAAGTAATTTAATTAAATTTTTTTACATAATATCGCCTACTCCAGAAACAAAACAGTAAACAAAGTTCAAAGAGGAAAAATATTAGGTAAAATGCAGGAAAAGCCGGATATTGCAAGAGGATTTGTCAAGAAAACATGGAAAATGTAGGTGAGCTATGAAAACACCTAAGAATGGAGCTGAATAGTTGGGGCCTGCAGTAAAAAATGAGTCCAAATAGAAAGGGGTAAACCATTTATATTTAAATGTGCGCAGAAATAAAAAAATTTATGCAAAATAGCCATGGACTGGCCAAAAGCGGTATGTTTACATTTCAGAGCTGTAATTTCCATGTTCGAATTTTCAAAGCGAAATTTTATCCAGGTGAAACTCACAATAGGCGGATTCAATCCAAGCGAATGAAGAAATTTCGGGTGAATTTTTTTCGGGCGAAACTCACGATAAGGGTGAATATGTGTGTGCCAAAATGAATGCATTAGCGCCTCGATATTAAGTGCAGTGAATGAAAATCAAACACTTTTAAAGTAAAATTCTGATAAAATTTGTGGACGGATTTTTGCAAAACGATAGTTAAACAAAAGTTTATTTTGTTGTTCATCTACATATGTGCATTTGAATTTTTCAATTTTGTTTACGCGTTTAGCCACAGTAAACCAAACTTATGCGGCGCTATATCGAATCCGACCCTTGTCCGCTATTAGAAAAAACTTATGTATCTATGATTTAGAATTTTCTTGCCCTGTCTGAGATTCGAACTTCGAACCTAGCGTCATATCGATTAAAAGCACGCACCGCTACCCACTCGATCACAGCGGCCAGTATACGTTAGCTAAATTGCCACAAGTTGTGAATAACCACTTTTGGTTTTACAAAATTATTTATTGTATATGGCAATACTACACCATTGCAACCGGGCCAAAGACTATTTTTAATGCATTCCTTCATTACACATTGTTCGTGCATTTTCACCAAAATCGGTGCTTAAAAACTATTAAAAAATGTCGCGAAACTACACATCACCCTACGTCAAACCAATTCACCAATATCCATCTCAGTCAGAGGATTACATATCACTTGAAATTGGCGGCCCAGGAAAGTGCTCTACGCCATCGCGGCCCCAATACAACAGCATTAACTCAAAAGGAGGGAACTTCCATAATAATAGACAAAGAGGTCGAGGAGCTCAACAAAATCGGTTTTCTGTAGGATGGGCGAGCAATCACCACAGCACAGGCGGATATGGAGGTCAATGGCAGACACCACGTAGCAGCGATTCAGTGGAATGGCAAATGCGTGGTGGTGGTAATCACAGACAAAGAAACAATGTAAGTGAAAAACATATATAATGGACAAATATGAATAAAGAACTAGACATTATAAAATTCGAACGTCTTCGGTTAGGACACACCCAAATAACACACGGTCTTCTTATGAACAACACAAACTCAATACACTGTACCCCCAGATATCAAAGCAACACTTCCCACCTTCTGCTGAGCTATCCACTGCATGCCACATGTATAGAGCAAGTTTTCACTAACACAAACCCCATATCACTCCTCTCAGTCTCGTCTGTCGAATCAATATCATTAATAACCAAATTCCTTAAAATAACCAATCTGTATCACATTTGTAAAAATCGAGCTTAAGGCCTAGCTGATATAGCTCTTAGCACAATTAGCTTATAAGATCTATAAGCAAATTTTATATAAATAAATAAAGAACTATTCTCTTACAGAGACAATCTTTTACAAACAAAGTAACCGACATATCGGCATTCGTGCACCCTTCTATGCTGGAAGATCCCTGGAGGGACCTGATTGAGCGACGAGATGCGATAAAGCGTAGTGAGATTAAATTACCTACACCTGCCAACAAAAATGAGGGAAACCTCTGTGCCGGTAATGCTTTAGTTGTGAGCGCCGAAGAAAATGAAAGTGAGGATGCGGAAGCACATGAAGGTAAAGTTAGAAAGAGTCCGTAACAACAACCATTGTACATTCAAAACAAGCAAGAGATTTTTCTTAACTCTGCAATGGCATACACAGAAATATTATTAAGTAATTTTGAGTAAGTAAAGAAAAAACGATATGTTAATGCTGCAAAAACCTTTCTATTTAACAATTAAATAGAGCAAAGAATGCACCTTGAAGAATAAGAATAAATAATAGCATATAAGTGCATACATTTGTAACTATATATGTATGCTAAGACAACGTAATCATTATTTCCTTAAATATTTTCTTTGAAACTGCGTTTTGAATAAAAAAATTTGTTGGTACAAATGTGTATACATATTTCAAAATTTCCTAAACCTGGTATTCCATATTAATCTTATTTAAATACTAATTTAACTAAATTTTCATATATTTTAAAATAAAACGTTTTTAATGAGAATTATGTTGTATAATTCTTAACATTTATCGTTGTACCTCTAACAATAGTTGGTTATTTTCTAATAATTAACATAAAACGCACTACAAAACGTCTACTAACTCAAAATCTGATGGGAGATAAACGGTAAGCTTTTTGTTTTTTTGCCTATATTTGAGAATTGCTCTAGACCAGTAAAGGGAAGTTGTACTAATAAATCAGTGTGTCCAAAAGTATTGTATTTCTACTTTGTAGTATTGCATTTGAGTTGGTTGTAATCCAGCTAACAACTATGTTTTAATTTCGTTAAGGTTAATAGTTTTTAATAAATCCTTTTTTTTTTATTTTTTTAATTATGGTTCTGTCATGAGGTGCGTTCGAACAACTTAAGCCTAAATCACTTAATCAGTTCATGCTGTACGAGTAAAAAAAAATATGAAATCTACAGGTGGATTTTCCTGAGGTTTTTTGGAACACGCTTTCAGTTGCCTTGTCTTTGTTGTTTCTGAATGTATTTTTCCCAGTCCCCACTTAGGCAATTGTAAATCTTCATAGCAGCACGTGCATCTTCCACAGAATTATGTTCCCCTATTTGTATTTCCATTCCTAAAATAGCTTGGCTAAGAAGTTTAAGGCTTGGTGTACGACCATTAGAAACAAGGCGGCACAATGGTTTATAACGAGCAGTGTCTCGTATATTTTTGAACGGGTGTTTGATGTGTAGCACAGCTAAATCATTGCGTATGGCGTGACCGACCAGAATTTTTCCTGAAAAAGTTTCGTTAAATAGTTAAACAAAAAAGCCATAAAATCTTTTTATTACCCTGTAGCAATTCTACAACTTGGTCCTGAACGGTATAAAAATCTTCACCGTCTTTGATGTCCTCAGGCCTGATGCCTGAAATGCTTGTTCGGTAATCAGTTACTTTGATCCATGGTTTAACAAACTTGTCTAACAGTACTTCGCCTTGTTTATTTACGATGGATACTCGTGCCAACATGTCGTCCTGTCCGTTGTGGCCCACTCCCACCATCTCACAATCGATAGCTACATATTTATTTCGTTTAGCAGCTTTGCGTTTTTGACGCGTTCGCGCTGATTTGCTCAAAGGTCGGTTGTTTTCGGAATCGGGATGCTGATCTGGTTCTGGTCGACTGTCAGATTCGTGTTTCAGTTCCAGTGAGTGACGACGAGAACTCCAAGGAGATTCCGAGTTTTTACGGCTGACAGAAATTTGTGGATTTTTGTTAATTTCGCTACATGATAATATCGATTGCATTTGTCGTTGTAGTTCCCCCATGCACATGCTTGCAATGTTTGTTTGATTTTTATGGTTTGAATGGTTGGGTGCTTCTTCCGATATACGCAATGGGCGTTGAGAATGTTGCTGCTGTTGTTTCTGTTGAATCGCTCCGCCATCGCCAGCTCCTCCACCACGCAACTCGTGGTTTTGGTCACTTTTATCCATCTTTTTTCTTGTATTCGTTTTACTTGATGTATATTGATCACTTCGTTCTTGTGGTTTTTGATGTTGGTGAGACATTGCTGGCTATTTGTTTGCCCCCAAGTCACTTAATTTTTGAGCTGGATGGATTTTAGAATTTTGAGGTTGTTTACTTGGGCACGGTTTAAATTTTTCTATTAACAATTTTCTTGCTTTTTTAGTTTTCAGTTTTTTTGTCTTTTTTAAAAAAGTTAAACTAAAAACTAAAGTAAAATTGAAAATATGTGGGAATTTGACAGTTCACTGAAAACTCTGCCTGTCTTGTTTTTATTATATTTTTATAGAGTTGCCGTATCAAAGACAAATGTACAGGTTTATGCCTTTGCTTTCATATAACCGACTGTCTGCACGTTGCCTCCAAGAACACTTTTCTGTATGCACTTTTGTTGAGTAGTTATTTTAATAATATTTTATTATAGTTTTTTTTTTAATTTTTATCTTTTGATGCGAGTGTGGCCTACACATCTAAGAATGATAGAGTAGAAGCTTATCCAATGGCCCCCTGCTAGGGTAGGCACCTTGACGTTGGTGCAGGGGCTTAGTCGCACCTCAAATAGGTCCCGGTCATCCGATCGCATCAGCGCCTGTGTGCGTAGGTCCGGGCTGATGATCGGGGCCGCTTTGGGGGGCGATGACCAAGAACTACCACCTCCTAAGCCAGGGTGTTATGCGACGCCGTGCCCATTGGCTGGTTTGCAGCCAGGAGGACAACCGGCTGTATTTATACGGAGCCTCTTCGACACCGGGCCAACTCGAGGAGTAGCAGTGGCCTTACCGCGGCAAGGGGCGCTGTCGCGGCGTACGTCCCTTTTCCCCAAACAAAAGAAGTTGACTGCCAAGCTTGGCCTAGGTCGAGCTAGCAGTCGTAAGAACAAGATGAAGACAACTAAAACAAACAAAAATCAACAACAACAACAACAACAGCCAAAGCAGCAGCAACAACAACAACAGCGGCGACAACAAACGCAGCAGCTGCGAATAACAGGTGGCAAAGAAGCGTCGACGGCAACGAAGACGACAGGAGGTGATGTCGCTGGCAACTCGGCCAGAACATCCACCTTGGTGGCAGATTCGTCAGGAACTGCAGCGCTAGAGTTGAGTAGCAGTGCGAAAACCCCTAAGCGCAGGGGCAGTTTCCTGGACCGACTATCGGTAGAAGAGGCAGCGCTGTTCGTCGAGCACGCCAGAGATGACGACGAACCCAGCACCAGCAGTGGTGTCCGTCGCGAGAGAGCCGAACAGGTGAAAGGTGCAGAATACAGGTACGAATATTTAATACCCTCAAATGAGCATAGTTCTGTAGCAGATCGGTCGCAAGACAGATCAAGTAGGTCTCGTTCCAGGTTGGAGGAAGCAGAAAGCTATCAGCGCTCTAGGAGCAGAAGACGCTCCACGAACAAAAAACGAGAGCAGAGATCCAGGAGCCGGCGCCGCTCCAAGAGCCGCCGTCGCTCCCAAAGTAGACGCTCCGACTCCGTCGCCTCACGCAGCTCCGGGTGGCAACAGCCACGGAGAAGGCATCGGCGGGCCAGGGCTCCCCCACTTCCGCAGCCAGGGCAGCCGGGGCCGCTTGACGACCACCGTAGAGCCGGTCTAAGCGGTTCCGGGTCGAAATGGTACCTCCGGTACTTGGCACAGGGGAAGTCCCCGGAGGAGGCTCGGACCATGGCTGGTGTGCGCATGGAGGTGGAGGAGGAGGAGAGGATGCGTAGAGCACAGGGCTCCGGCAACAAAACCGCGCCCGCTAACTTGCGGAGAAGCGGGACAAACACCCAGAGCCATCAACCCGCTCCTGCTACTGGGCAGAGAGGCGGCACACAGCAGCAGCAGAAGAGACCCGCGCCCGTTGATAGACGGAGAAGCGGGGAACCCACAAATGTACGTGGAAACATAGCTCCTGCCACTGGGCAGAGAAGCGGCGCTCAACAGCAGCAGCAGAGACCCGCGCCCGTCGATAGACGGAGAAGCGGGGAACCCACAATTACATGTGGAAACACAGTTCTCACAACCTCCGTAAAAAGAGGGAATGTGGAGATCACACCACCGGAACTACCCACAAGCAAGCGTCAGCGGGGGCAACCTCCTCTTCCAGCGGCGTGGAGCGGAGGGCAGACTGTCTCGGGGGGGGTGCGGTTGGAAGTGCGCGGCGGCCCAGCTACTCGAATGCCCTGCAAGGCGTTAGAGTGGCTGTGCTGTCCCGCGACTACCCGGCTGCTGCCCTAAGTTCGGGCGATCTGACCCGCCTGCAGAACACAATTATGTTCGCGGTGGCTAGGGGATGGTCGCAACCGCTGGCGTTTTGTGGCGTACATTTCCGCTCAGGCATGCTCCTTGTAGACTGCAAGGATGAGGGTACCGCATCTTGGTTAGCGGAAAAGATACCGCAGCTTGAAGGCTGGGTAGGACCAAATTTGTGCACACGTAGAGGCGACGACATCCCTCCGGTGCACAATGTCTCAGTATTCCTCCCAAGAACTAGTGTGGAGTTGACCAATCACGCCATGGATTTACTCCGGGCACAGAACTCGGGCTTCCACACCTCGGCATGGAGGGTGATGTCTAAGAGCGCTGTGGAAAACGGGTTCCGACTAAACCTTTGCGTCGATGAGGAGTCCTTTGTGAACTTGAGGGAAGCTGGCTTTGTAGTCAACTACAGATTCAGCAGCGTCACGATGAGGCCGTGGCGGCCCAGAGCACAGGTGGGAAAGACGGCTGCGCCACAGGCTCCCCAGAACCCTGGGGCTGTGGCTCCTGTCGAGCCTGCAGTGACTGGGTCAGCGGCGGTTTCACCGTGCCAGCAAGGTGCGAGCCAATCGTCAGCTCCAGTGGAGGGGCCTGAGTCAGCGGATGCCGATGGCTCAGCTGAGCAAATGCCCTCCACCCAGGAGCTCCTAGAAGGCATCGACCTAAGGAGGCTAGAGCTGGAAGAGCAAAGCGAGGGCGGTCTAGGGCTCTCGGACGAAGAAGAACCCCAGCTCTGACAGTAAGACGCGTGCGAGCAGCCCAGGTCAACCTGCACCATGCGATAGCCGCCTCGGCGGTCATTGCAAGCAGGTTCTCCGCGGATGACCTGGGCATCCTGCTCGTCCAAGAACCGTGGACCTACAAAGGCCGGGTAAGGGGCCTAAATCAAAACATAAATAAGGTAATATGGGACCTCTCCTGTGAGAGGCCAAGAGCATGTGTAGTGCTGAGATCAGGTATTAACCACTTTTGCATTACAGAGTTTTTAACAAGAGATCTGGTGGCAGTGCAGGCGACCCTGATGGTAGATAGCCGGGAGACCGAGGTTGTCGTCGCCTCCGCCTATTTTCCGGGGGACAGTGCCAGTGTGCCGCCCCGTGAGGTACAGCAGCTAGTAGACCACTGTAGGAGGAAAAGGCTCCCACTTGTCCTAGGCTGCGACGCAAACGCCCACAACCTGGAGTGGGGCAGCACCGATACAAACCTTAGGGGTGAGTGTCTTTTAGAATATATCAGTAGCGTTGACCTTAGTATAAGCAATGTCGGAAATAGACCGACTTTTGTAACCAGGGTTCGACAGGAAGTTTTGGACATTACCCTCAGCAATGAACTGGCTAGACCTCTGATCTCTCGATGGCGGGTCTCATCGGAGCCGTCCTTGTCGGATCACAGGATCATCCGATTCGAGCTGGAGGCAAGTGTTCAAACAGGCTATCCGAGCAGGAACCCCAGAAGGGCAAACTGGGCGAACTATAAAGAAACTCTTGCGTCCAACTTACCAAAAGTAAAATCTGGACACAACAGGGGAGGTTATATGGAGTTAGACGACAGAGTTAAAGGGCTTAACAGTGTCATTATAGATGCCTTTAACTCGAGCTGCCCTGAGAGTAGGCCAAGGGACAGAACCCAGCCGGTGTGGTGGTCTCGGGAACTCACCAAGCTCAGGAAAGAAGTGCGAAAGCTGTTCAATGGAGCAAAGCGCACAGGGCAGTGGGCCCAGTATGCAGCTAGTCTAACAAAATATAGCAAGGAAATAAGGAAAGCAAAACGTAGCAGCTTCAGAAGCTTCTGCGAAAACGTTACTGCAGTCCCTGCAGCTGCCAGACTCCATAGGGTCCTGGCAAAGGAAAACACAGAATCCAGGTTGGCAATTAGGCTACCTGATGGTACTTATACAAGCAACGAGAGAGAGAGGTCGCGTGCTCTGTTGGAGGCTCACTTCCCGGGTGCGGTGCAGGTGTCGCGGAATCCTGGTCTTCGGGCCCTCAGCCCGACCCCGACTGACTGGAAAGTAGCCAGGAAACTTGTTAACTGGCGAACAGTCAGTTGGGCTCTGGTGACGTTTCAGCGGTACAAGGCTCCGGGAGTGGACGGCATTAGTCCTGTGATGCTACAACAGGGCGGGACGCTACTAACTCCTCACCTAGTAAAAATCATGAGGGACAGCCTAGCGCTGGCATACCTTCCGGAGGTATGGCATAGAGCTCGAGTTATCTTTATACCAAAAGTAGGTAGACGAGACTACTCGCTTGCAAAATCCTTCAGGCCCATAAGTCTTACTCCTTTCATGCTTAAGGCCATGGAGAAGATTATTGACAATGAAATCAGGCGTAACGCTCTCAAGCGACAGCCTTTGCATTTTGATCAGCATGCCTATAGGGTTGGCAGATCAACGGATACTGCGCTCTTCGCTCTGACTGAGGTGATTCGGGAGGCCTTTGAATGTGGAGAAATGGTGCTCTGCGCCTTCCTCGACATTGAGGGTGCCTTCGATAATACAACTCACTCAAGTGTCGATCGAGCGCTGGCAGGACGAGGTGTGCAGCCCACTATTCGGAAATGGATAGCTGAGTTGCTGCATACCAGAATTGCGGAAACACATACTGGCAACAGTGTGGAGCAGATTAAAACGGTCAAGGGCTGTCCGCAAGGAGGGGTCTTGTCCCCCTTATTGTGGAGCCTTGTCGTAGACGAACTCTTACAGATCTTCACAGAAAATGGCATTCGCTGCCAGGGGTATGCGGATGACATTGTGATCATTGCGAGAGGGAAGTTCCCTAGCACTCTCTGTGACATTATTCAGAGAGGACTTCAGCTAGCAAGAAGATGGTGTACTGTCGCGGGGCTTAATATCAACCCCTCTAAGACAGTCATTGTGCCCTTTACAAGGAGAAGGAAAGTGCAAGGCATGAGGAGCATAGCTGTGGAGGGGGTCCCGGCTGTAATTGCCACAGAGGCTAAGTACCTGGGCCTAATCTTGGACTCTAGGCTTCTGTGGAAAAGCCATGTAGACGCGACCATCCCCAAAGCTACGAGGGCACTCATGGTGTGCAAGAGGCTGGCTGGTAAATCCTGGGGATGCACCCCGAAGATTTTGAGATGGATGTACACCATGATAGTCAGACCAATAGTTACGTACGGAGCAGTAGCTTGGGGCTCAAGGACCAACCTAGCTACGGTAAGGCAATCTCTTGCCAAACTGCAACGCCTGGGATGTGTCTGCATTACGGGAGCAATGCGCACATGTCCGACGGCTGCGCTAGAAGTGATCCTGGATCTCGAGCCACTCCATACACACGTAGTACAGGCAGCAAAACGCACGAAGCTGAGCTTTGCGAGAGAAGGCTTTGGCAAATGCAAGGTACTATCGTCCAAAAACAGGGAGAAGTTGGGCTGCCAGCTCCCACTAGCCCTTTTTCCCAGGGATGACATAAATAAAGAAATAGTGTTTGAAAGACACTTCAGAATTAGTGACATTACAGACAAAGTGTCGTGGAACCCCTCTCTTTTGAAGAGCTGGGTTCGGCAAAGTACATTGCAGTGGTATACTGATGGCTCCAAGACCGTGGATGGTATTGGGGCAGGCGTCTATGGTCCCAGAGCTAAACTCTCGATACCCATGGGCGCCTTTCCCAGCATCTTCCAGGCGGAGATATATGCGATCAGCGTTTGTGCCGAATTAAATCTGCAAAGGAACTATCGCGGAGAGAGAATACTCATCCTAAGCGACAGCCAGGCAGCGCTCAAAGCCCTTACGTCCTTCGAGGTAAAATCCTCAATGGTCTTGGAGTGCATAAATAGACTAAATGATCTGGCAAAAAGGAATACCATAAGTCTTTCATGGGTTCCAGGTCACGCAGGGATCGAGGGAAATGAGATGGCAGACGACCTGGCCAGGTTGGCGGCTTGCTCGAATCCCATAGGACCAGAGCCCTTCTTTCCAATAGGACCAAGCACTATAAAGGAGGCGCTCAGAAAGGAAACTAGACAGCTCAGGACTCAGCAATGGGAAGAGACCCTGGGCCTGCTACAGGCAAAGAAACTATTGGGGGGGTACAGTAACAAACGGTATAAGATACTGATAGACCTCCCAAAAGCAAAACTTAGAATCCTCACAGGCATCCTCACAGGTCACTGCAGATTGAGGGGTCATCTGCATAAACTAGGTATCTGGTCGAGCGACCTGTGTCGCTTTTGCGACAGGACAAAGGAGACCCCCACACACCTGCTCCTGGAGTGCGATGCTGTGGCTCGACGAAGGGAGAGATGCCTAGGTCAGATGTGGCCTAAGGAGGAGTACATACACTCCCTGTCACCGGGATCCATCTTGAAATTCATAGATGCTCTTGGACTAGGGGATGTGTTGTAGGTTACTGAGGGCACAATAGACCAATTGGTCGCAGTGCAATCCTCTTTTATTTATCTATCTTATCTATCTATCCAATCTGAAAATTGTGGCGTTGATTCAGTATAAAAACAACTAAAATGGCAGAGGGAATAAGGGGAAAATAATTATGCTGATATGTTTTATCATCAACCAAGCCAATTAAAGTTTTTTCGCTGTCTTTTCTCAATATTTTTGGTTTTAATAAAGTAACACCTTAATCGTCAATTCATTGAAAGTTCGCGCGTTCAAATACAAACGAAAATCAGAAATACTTAACAATGTGAAACGCTTGCAAGAAAATGGCTTGTTTTCAAAATGAATCGACGGAAAGAGCTTGTTATATAAAATTTGTTTCAAGTTGAAGTTCAGAAGGCAACTCATGAAAGGGTAGTGACATACCTTAAGTAAATATAAAAAAAGAGAATGAATAAAATAAAAACGAAGTGAAGTTGATTTTTAGTGATAGTGTTTTATTTTCGAAAAAATATGAGTCATCAGCCCAATCACTCATTCCAAATTAACTCCCGTCGTGACAAAATCTCCCGTCACGAATTCGGTAAAAATGATATCAGCAATTCCGATGATTTCGTAGTTTGCGTTGCCAACTGTTACGCTAAGTTCGAATGAGTGTTACTTACTCTTAACACGAAATTCAGCTGTTTTTTGTTTACTTTTTTAACAGCAGTTGAAATAAAATGCATACATTTTCACAGGCAAAGTTTACAATAGTTATTTAAATACAAAAAAATAATTAAATAAGTTCCATTGTGGAAGCTGTTTTATTAAAAGACCAAGCGCGAATGTATTGAATGTATGTAAGTATGTGGTTGCTTTCTTTTCTCGTTGCTATGGTTGCTTCCATAGCACAAAGCAAACAAAATATCGTTCTTTTTTTTTATAATAATTCAACAAATTAGAACCAATTTTTGCCTATTTACTTTACATAGCAAACAAAATATCGTTCTACTTTTTATAATGTTTCAACAAATTAGCAAAATTGTTTGCCTATTTACTTTTTTTCCAGGTGGTTGCTGCTGAAGTTTTATGTTTTATATAGTTGAATGTACATGGGCACTATATACTTGTGTTAAATACGAAACATTCAATTCAAATAAACAGCACGTCCTTGTGCATATACGTATGTACGAAAGTCGTATATTAACTGGAGGCCCAAGGCTTTTCAGCTCTACGGGGTTTATGCCCTACAGTCATTAATAAACACTTCTTACATTTTTAATTACTTCAGTAAAAATATCCACTTAGTTTCTAGTTCACTTCTATTTTTTTGTTCATTTCAATCATTATATTCACTTCTTCCGATAAGGGAAAACGTTTCTAGCTAATTCTCACGAATAAATGTCAAAATTGCGTTTTACTCGGAATCCGTGATGGCAATCTCCCGAATTTCGAAATTTCGTGATCACGTCGGAATAGATGATAGCTCCGTCGGAATTTATGATAGGCCTGCATATAAAATCGGTTTATTTCATAAATTAACAAAAAACTAAAAAGAAGGACAGATGCATTTCATAACAGAATCCGACACGGAATTGGTTTGTGTCGGAAATGAAAGCTGACATAGGTTCCATTTGGTGTGAAATTCTATCGAAAATATGTATGAATGTATATGCAAATAAGTAAATAAATATTTAAATAAATGAAATTAAACAATTTATTATTTTAATTAATAGTTGACATTTTTATTGTGGTCGAGGACAGTTTACAAAAGCTTTTATTTATTAACCATTTAAGGCCATTAAAAACTGAACAAAAATTAATGTAATTAAATAATTCATTGAAATGATTGATGTATGACAAATGAAATTTCTAATACAATGTTTCCATTACACCTGATTCGCTATCTCATTCGGAATTGACACCCCTATCATGAACCGAATCAACATGATTCGCCCTGAGCGATTCACATCATTTGTATTTGATTCAATCAGAATAACTGCGAAGCACGAAAAAACCGTTGCTATCTCTAATATTAATCGGAAATTTATCGAAAACAGCCGCCAAATCACATACAGCTCTTTGTGCGAATTACGAAAAAATCGATACCGTCTCTAATTTCAATCGGAAATTTATCGAAAATAGCTGTCAAAGTATATATAAATATCACAACAACACAAAAATTAAACAAACAAGAAACAATTAAATGGTTCCAAAGTTTGAGTTTATGCAGAAAGAGGTTATTGGGAAAACTTAGAATGAATGAAGACGCAAAAGTGTGTATGTAAGTATTACAACAGCAATATTCCAAACGAATTACGAATATGTCGCGTAAACGGGGTGATTAGCCAATCGTAATTAAAATATTGAAAAACTTGATTCACTTGCTGTGGAAACACCGCAATCATTGTGTATAACCGCATCGGTAAATGTGTTTGTAAAATAGCATATTACGTAGGCGGTTTGATAAGTCATAAACTTTTTGAATAAAATATACTTTTCGGCAAAAAAGCATTCTTCGTATTCCAGTTACTGGGTAAAATTTTTAATTTTTTTGTCTAGAGTGAGTTTTTGTGTGTGCTACGAATTTGAAAACACGGTTGAAATTTTCCGAGACTACCGATTTTTTGGGGGGAATCCAGACACCCAGAACCCCTCCCCTGTATCCGTCCCTGCATTCGGGTAAAATATACGAGGAACGCCAGGGTTGCGAATTTACTTTGCAAAAACAGGTGATCTCAGCTGTTCCAAATTTTGACGTTTATCGAAAAGATATCTCACTTGTTATTATACACAATGACCGCAATCCTGTACGAGAACTCGATTCCAAAAAGTATCGTTTAAAAAAAATCGGTATTAAAGAGAAAAATTGCCGATTGTATTATATCGAAATTCTTGTCCCTGTCCCAAAACAAAAATTTGTAAACAAGACAGCAGTGTTAGCAAACGTTTGCTTTCAAACATTATGATAGCAGAAAAAGATTTAATTTTGGCAATTCAGTTTTATCCGGAACTTTACGCCAAAAATGGGACTTTGGAGAAAAAAAAGAAACAAGAGCTCTGGATGGAAATCGCTGAACAAACTAACATCAAAAGTGGTTAGTTTTGGATTGTCAAATACGCCTATTTTCAGAATTAATTAATTTTATTAAGGTGCTGCTGCCGAAAAAAAATGGCTCAATCTGATTTCCAAATATGTGTCGTGTTTGGTCAATGGAACCCCTTTTGCTTATGAAAGGGAAATGCAGTACATGCAGACGATTCTCGTTGGTGCAGGGTAGGTCAGATTTATCACATATGTACATATGTACATACTTACATACATATATACAATTTATACGGAAATTTTTTTAATAATTTTAGATCTTCTGCAGACGCGCAGTCTGACTCTGATATTGATGAAGTCGAATTAAGGAAGATTTTAAACTCGTATGAAAACTCACCAACAGCAGTTAAACGGTCCCATACTGAAACGGCTGACGCAAATGAAGAAAGTATTCCTGAAAAAGAATATAAAAATGATGAATATAACATTCCAAAGAAAAAAGTCCATTCCACAGTTACAAATGCAACAACTAAGCGATCTTCTGATGTTCTTAATAATGCAAAAGCGAAAATACTTCGAAACAACATATCAAGAAAACATAAATCTAACCGTGATTCTGCTGAAAAAGCGAATACTGATTCCAACATACTTAATGCGTCGATTGTTCAACCGACTTCCATGCCTGCTAATAATTCAAGCGAAGAGAATGAAATGTCGAGTAGTTTCACGAATTTAACTTCACTCGAACTTATATTTCTTGGTTATGCCAAGCTATTGCAACGGATGCCATTAAGACTGCAATTGCTGACAAAACGAAAAATCGCAGACATTATGGATGAAGCTGAGTTGAAAATGTGCGAAGAAAATTGAAGTTGAATGAAAAATAAATTAAATATTCTTAATCTGAAAATCTCATTACATTAACGCGGATGTGTGTTCAATGCACCTTTTTTTTCATATCATTTTATATAAATCCTATGTGATTAACTGTAGAATTTCACTTGAGAGCTTACGCGTTGAGCTTTAATGAAACTCTGAACTGTTACATCATTACTAAGTTCTATTAACCTACAAGTAAAAAATAAATTTATAAAAATTAAGGAATGACATTCTATGTAGATATAATTTGAATTTATTTCTGGGAAAAAAAGATGATAGGCGGTATGAACAAAAATCTAAGCATGTAAAAAAGGATCCTGATGCTAGGGCAAGTTCATATTATTCTCTAGCAGTTTATAAATAATTTTGTATGTGTAATTTTACATCTATTAACAATTTATCGAGTTAGCAGCTATACCAAAGTTTTAAGAATATCTTAAGAACTGACATTTATTTCAGGCTTTATTTACTTTAAGATATAAGTTAATACCGACAAACGCGTTTTTGGCATACGCATCACTCCCACCGAAATCGCTGACGATGAGTCGGCAGGTTTAAGTGTGAAAATAATTTAACTACAAACCAATTACTCCACTCCCATCGATACTGCTGACGATGCATCAACCGAGTTGCGCGTGACAAACACAAACGGCTATCGCAAAATCAAAAAATTAAACTACATTTGAAAACCGTGAACAGTAAACAAAAAATATCCTACAAAGTTAAAACACAACATAATTAGTGAAAAATGTGAATATTTAATATTTAAAAGATATGAAATCCCGCAAAGTTCAAGAACTACATACATATGTATGTAGATAGTAAAAGCTGTGAATATTAAATATTTAAAGGACAAAACATTTCAAAAATTATGCACCTCATAAACAGTGTGAAGTCAAAGCTCCAAGCAGTAAACTGCCAAATAAACCATAATAATCATCATCATAAGTCATCATTATCCAATCGTCCTGCTGAGTTGGTTATTCTGCGATGTCATCACTTGAAATCATCATAATCTGATCGTGCTGCTGTATTAATCATCTTGCCTATTATAATATGGAATTATACATGTAAGTAGAGTGATTCAAGCAGCTAGCGATTATTTAAAAAAATAAAATATTAAACAAACAATAGATACATTTTTCTTATTGGAGAACGGTTGGAAAGGGAAATCCTTGTATCTAATTAAACTTAACTAGGAAGAAAGAATAAATATGGACGCACAGACTTTAGAAGCTTTCCTTAAATCTGCTTTTCGTACCGCAACCGAGCATTCCCGGCGGAAATTTCATGCTCGAGTTGACGAGCTGACAAGCAGGTTAGCTAGGATTCAAACACCGGTTCAAATTACTGAATACGAACCAGTAAACATTCAGCCTAGCATTAATTGTGACGAATCCTTCTACCTAGTAAAAGCCTTGCCAGAATTTAAAGGCGACCCGACCCGTTATGTCTCTTGGAGGCAAGCAACATCAAATCAGCTCAAGGCACTACCAAGCGGTAGGCTTAATTAGTAATAAAATAGTAGGAGCAGACGATAGTGTTTTGGACTCTTTTGAAAACCATCCAAAATTTCTATGCCGCTGTGTTGGTAGCGGTGCGTGCTATAACTCGATATGCCGGTGAGTTCGAGGTTCGAATCTCAGTCAGGGCAAGCAAAATCTTAATCATAGAAAAAGTTTTTTCTAATAGCGGTCACCCCTCGGCAGGCAATGGCAAACCTCCGAGGGTATTTCTGTCATGAAAAAGCTTCTCATTAAATCCATCTGCCGTTCAGAGTCGGCACAAAACTGTAGGTCCGTCCATTTGTGGTATAATATAAAGACGCACACCACAAATGATAGGAGAAGCTAGGCCAAACACTGAGCTATATAGTGGAAGCATCAAAATTATATTATTATACATTTCCATGCTATCATATCTCGACTTAACTTTGCCTATGATGACAAACTACTTTTAAATCGTTCTTTGTGTGATGTTCTCTTCTCCTTTAGACCAGCTGATCTTCCTTCAGCACTTGCCCTAGCTCAAGAGTTGAAAGCGAATCAAACTAGATCGATGGTTGCAAGCTGATTTAACAGGCAGACACTCCTAACCGCAGAGTAACCCAAGACCTACGAGGCAACCTCGAACCTAGCAAACTCCAGTACAGATAGACATAGACCGATCATACTCCCGATTCAGACAGAGCAGACCCCAACAACATCATGGATATGACGAGAGGTACCGTAATCAAGGAGCTTACCCTAAGGTAACTCGTCCGGATAACAGGATTACGGGCGGTACATTCAATCGCCAACAACTCGTGTCAACCGGCTTAAGTAAAGAAAGAGCCGAAAAAAGGGTTGTGGATAAGAAAGGGGTGGATGACAACAAAAAATTGATAAATATCCAATTCCGGACACTTCGCTGATTTTAGCCAACATAGGAAGTGCAAGATTTTTCTCGACAATAGACCTTAAATCAGGATTCCACCAAATCAAACATGCAGAAAATGATAGGGAGAAAACGGCTTTTTCGGTCAACAATGGAAAGTACGAGTTTTGTAGGCTTTCTTTTGGCCTGAAAAATGCTTCTGGCATTTTCCAAAGAGACACTGACGATGTCCTTATAGATGAAATAGGTAAAACATAGACGATGTTATTATTTTTTCTAGAACCGCTGAACAACATGGCATGGACATCGACCGAATCTTGACAAAACTTTTCGATGCTAATATGCGCGTTTCCGCTGAGAAATCAAAGTTCTTTCAGGAAAGCGTTGAATTTCTAGGCTTCACAGTGTCTAAAGAGGGAATAAGGACATGCCCTGATAAAGTAAAAGACATTTTAGAATTTGCAATTCCAAAATCGTTACGAGCTTTACGCTCATTCTTAGGTATAGCCGGATATTACCGACGATTTATAAAATACTTTGCTTCGATTGCGAAACCACTTACGAAGTACTTAAGGGGGGGCAATACAAACATAGGCGCTAACTAGTCGAAGAAAATAGAAATTACTCTTGACGAAGAAGCGCTTAATGCATTCAATAAAATAAATAATATCCTTGAATCAGAAAACGTACTCCTTCTCTATTCTGATTACAGACAAACCTTTGCAATAGATGTCTCCTCTTATACCATAGGCGCCGTTCTGTCACGAGAATCCTCTCTTCGACCGAAGAGAACTACGCAACCAACGAACGAGAGCTGCTAGCAAAGTATGGACTTGGCAAAAACTCCGTAATTATTTGTATGGCGGAAAGAACTTGAATATCTACACCGACCATCAACCTCTCACATTCGCTTCATCCAACAGAAATCCGAACGCGAAAATAAAAAAAATGGCGTGCTTTGTGGAAGAGTTTTCCCCGCAGTTTCATTACAAACCAGGCAAAGAAAACTTCGTCGCAGACGCCCTCTCTCGACAGCATATAAATGCGTTAGATCTTGACCTGGACTCGGTAAGCATGGCTGCGAATAGCGAAGAGTCTCTATCTTAAACAATTCCTACAGTCAAAAACCTACATTTAGCTCCAAAACTATATTTCAATCTCGAATAAGGCACCGAATATCATTCAATAATGTAGAAGAACTAGTAAAGACCTTAAAACAATGCGTTAACCTAAATGTTGTGAAAGGCTTGCAGTGTGACTACCCATTTTAGCAAAGATTCAAAATGAGCTGCTCACGGTGTTTCCTGCCGTCAAGTTTCATCACACTACCAAGCAGGTAATATACGTTTTCAACAAAAATAACCACCGGGAAATTTTTTAGACTGAACATAACCGAGCCCATCGATCACTCCGTGAGAACCAGGAAAAATTCCTTGAATGTTATTATTTCCCTGATATAAGGAAACTTTTAAAGGAAATAATTTCTAACTGCAAGATATGCCACGAGGCCAAGTACAAGATCGACTCCGTTACCTACTTATCCAGGAGAAATCCTTCATGTTGATATTTATTCCACGCATAAGACACATTTCCTAAAATCAAAAGACAAGTTCTCAAAGTTTGCAGTAGTGTTCCCAATAAAATCTAGGGCCATAATTGATGTTAAGGGACTTCGAAAATTTTACAAAAGTACCAAGGTTTTGGTCTGTGACAATTACATGCAAGACCGGATAAACTAATAAAGGAAATAAGAACCAGACTAACATGTATTCAGCAAAAAGACTTACAGAGCTATTCACAAGACTCGCAAACGAATATCGCTTGGCTTTTAGGTTAAAAAAAAAAACAAAAAAAAAAGCCACATAGAAAAAATATACTATAATATACTATATCACATTGGACCACTTTGCCTATATCACATTAACCCATCTCGAGTTTTTGAACTAACAATTTTTCCTATGGAAATAATTTACTCAATATAAAAAACTAACTTGAATTCTTATTAAATATATTCACGAAAAACCAAAATAAATGGTACATAGAATTTTAAAATCTATGAAAACGTTGGACTAATCACTTTTCGAAACAGGTACTAAAATATTTGGACCGGCACAATAAAAAATATTTTTACTCAATGAAAACGAACATCGCATTACCCACCCATATCACAATACCCCAAATTACCCTATAACCCAGGGGATCAAGTTTTCGTGAAGGATAATAAAAAAATAGGAAACAAGTTTTCAAAACTTTATACCGAAAAAGTGATTCAAAAGGACCTTTGTACCTACATATGTTATAATTGATTAACGAAAGGTACACAAAAACAATTTTGCTTTCGTTAAGCTTTCGATATAATGCGGGAATTTCTAATTACTCCAGCTTTTACTACATCCCACTAATATCCGCAACAGTAGCTGTTTATGAACATCATGGCTTCCTGCTACACAAAACTAATTTGTCAGAATTCGAAGCAATATCTGGGGCGACAGAAAGACTATTGAACGAATTTCCGCATTTACATGTTAAACGACAACTAGAAAATGACGATAATGAAATATTGCAACTTTTGGACGCGATTAAGATACACCACCGGTATGCTAGAAGTATTTACATTCTGCGTTGAAGTACATAACAGGGACTCCAGACTCTGACGACTTTCGAATGCTCGAGACCAGTACCAATGCCCTTTTAGAAGCAAATGAACAACAAATAACGGTAAATTCAGCTACGCAAAAGAAAATCGACGAGTTGACAGTGACGGTAAATAAGTTTACTACAAAATGTAAAATACATATACATAAATAGATACGGGATATCCCTGGCCTCCACCAGAAATAGCGCAGTGATAATGGAATTGGAAACCATTATAACTTCAGTCACGCTAGGCAGGCTAAATATTATCAACCCTATCCTACCCTAAATGGTATGGAGATCAATGTTTTGTTAACTGCTGAACACTCTACAACTATTAGAATAAATGATTTACGGCCCATTTCCAAAGTAAAGATTCTTCAAGATATGAATTACATTTACTTTGTCATTAAATAACCGAAAATAGTCAGATTTTGTAATAATGTAAAGTTGCTGCCAGTGATCCATGATGTTATAGCAGAATGTAACGGGAAATACATACTACTCTACAACTGCAAAGAAGTCGTAACATCAAGCTTTTACCAACCGCTGAAAGAAATCCCATGTGCGCTACAATACCTTAACCAACACTCGGCGAAATGTAAGTCAAAATCCACTGACAATGTTTTCGCCATTGAGTAAGTTGACGATGGCATATTTGTAATCAACGACCAACCAGCATCTATTCAAACCACGAACCTTACAAAGCTGACGAAAGGAACCTTTCTTCTTACATTTTGTCGCCGTCCTAAATTGTTCACTGGGTTGGCCTACCTGAATCGATTGGACACACAGCCTATTGGAACAACTAACTATAGGCAACAACAATAACAAACTGCATAAAGGGTACATTAAACTAGGGTGGATCAAAAGTTATAAAACACCGTATAACAAATTACCAGTACGCAGAGGTAATCGACAAATCACAAGCAATCTGTTTTGGGGTGCACCCCAGGTGAGGTCCAATCAATAGGTTACGAACCCATTCGCACTACCTCCCAGCTACTGGGGGTAACTTTAACCCGCCAAAATTGACTGGGCTCAGGGTGCGGGATGCTAAACGGATGGGATAGGAACAACGATTAGAATGACCTAGCGACAGAATAAAAATTCTAAAACACCAAGACAACAAAAAGGTACTTATCAAATCGGCTAAGGATTGCTCCGACCACGGGGTACTCCACGGGGAAAGACTCCAACTCCAGGACCGCAAAATTCCTTGTGCCTCTACTGGCGCCACTACTACTCCTGCAGTATATTGTTTTCTCCTTTTATTTTTCTTTTAACTCTTTTGCTCGTTTCGAACTGCGCCAACGCGCACGCGCGAGACAGACCGCAAGCTGCGCGAAGGCATGCAGTTCGCTTAGTTCAGCGCTGGTGTTGTTGGTACCCAATCTCATGACACCGGCCCAACTTAAGAAGCTGAATTGGGCGCCTTCACGGCCGTCACCATGGCGTACACAAACAACCACCGGGGATTTTCAACTGCCGTCATATAGCGGTCAACAAATGTGTCGCGAGAGCGGAAAGTGGTGACACTCCCTCTGTCGCTTCTACCGCGCATTTCCTTATATTATTTTCTTTTCTTTTGCGGTAACGGAACCTCAATTCCGTCGTCATTGATTGGGGTCCACCAAGTAGCGTGGACAAATGCTCCCTCTATAAACTAAGTAATTCTGGACGTCAGTCACCAGATCGCCGTTGTCGTTCTTATAGGAACTTTCCCCGGTCTTGAAACCTTCTGTTAGCCGTCGTACTTTCGATCGCAACGTGGCCCTGTAGGCAGCATCTTTCCGTTCCGTGGCGACGGGACATTCCTCATCGTAAAAGTCGTCTTCTGGGCTCGCTAAAAATCAAGGGATTGTTCAGTGGTGCTACGTAAAGAGCAGGAGATGTGGTTCCATTACTCTGAAATATCGCTGTGTTGATTAGTGCTCTCAGAGAGCAGTTGTGATTGCAGCTTTCCGACGTCGAGCTTTCCTTGTGTCCATAACCGCGCGCTTTTTGACGCACAGAGGTGGGTGCGGATCTTGGCTGCAACAATATAATGGTCCGAGTCGATGTTAGCTCCTCGAATCGTGCGAATATCAAGGAAACTGGAAGAATGCCTTCCGTCTATCACGACATGGTCGATTTGGTTTCGAGTTTTGCCATCTGGGGACAGCCATGAAGCTTGATCCATTATATTAGGCTGGAACCTGGTATTACAGACTACCATGTTTTGGGCCCCAGCAAATTTTCCCACTGTGGAACCAAAAATGCCTACCTCGCCCACCCTGATATTAAAATCACCTAGCGCGATTTTTATATCTTGGCGGGGTCATCGTTCCTGCTCTAGAGGAGTTCGTAGAGGTGATCTTTGGCCACATCATCCTTCTCTTCCGTCGGGGCATGGACGCAAATCAGCAAGATGTTGAAGAATCTCGCCTTGATACGACAGTACTAGGTGGTGAAGTCTCTTTCCCACCACAAATCCGAAATTTGCCCTTCTTAGCTGTAATATACGTCGCAAGGGCCGATCACCTTCTTCCTTTGCCCGTCCATCGTATTTCTTGGAGGGCGGTGATGTCAGCCTTTGCTCTGCCATAGTTCTTAAAACGTTTGCCGTGGTCGTTATCTAAAAAGGAGGGTCGTATCCGAGGGTTTGCTTTGCTTTTCATTGAAAATTGTGTTTTTCGTTTCGGGTCCCCCTGAGCACTGGGCCATTTGCAATTTTCAGCCAGCCGCTTACTCCAAGACAGACGCCCGCTCGCAGCCGTACCAACTGGTAAACAGACACTGCAGACCCTGATGAGACCTTAAACCGAATAAGTCGGAGTGCCCTTAACAGGTTCGTTTTTCACTTTAGCTCTGGCCACTCCCATGTGAATGGCATTCAGAAACTTCTCCAACTTTTATGCACAAGGAATTATCCTCCATTCGTAAAACATTTGATCGATTCTGAATCGTAAGCCATTATGTCTCTTCAATCTGATCCAAGTACACAAACTTGAACCCTTAACAAAAAATGCATACTTTGCCTGATATGAACCCTATAAGTCTCTTCAGTTTTTGCATTGACTTCCAACACGCGGAATATATTTCAATATTTTTTACACAATAATCATAATTAAATCTTTATTAGTCTATATATGTATATTTATTAGATTTACATAAGTTTTATCCTCACATATACAACGGTACAATTATGGTGTTATCCGTATTTCAGGTATTTTATTTGAATATATTCGTTACTCTTTACATCCAAAATGATTTTTAAGTATTCGTAATAAACTTATATTTATGTATATGTTAAAATTATTTGAAATGTACATACTTTGTTGTTAATTTTACAAAAGTCATACTAAAAATTGTGACATACAATTGGGTATATTTTTCAGTTAATGATTTGAAACATAAATGATGACACTTGTTATAATTACTTTTCCTATTTCTGCTGCAGACTCAATCGACGATATTGAAAGAGAGTGTCCTATTTACCAATAATGTAATTTAATTTCAAGAGCAATATAAAGTCGAGGATTTTTTGCTTTCAAAGAAGAATTTTTTTTTATCTTAAAAGTCTAATATCCGTACAAAATCTAATAAGAATACATTTAGGTTATTCACAAAGTGTCGCAAAATGTCGTAAAGTTGTAAAGTCATAAAAATTTTGGGTAGTCTAAAGTTTAGTTTGTGTATTTTATTGCTTTGCACAGAAAAAAGAAGTAAAATAACATAGCATTGAATTTTTTATATTTCATAGTTTTACGATAATACGACACTTTTCGACCCCTTTTGTATACCCCAATTGTATACATAGTATATAGGTTTCGCGATAACTGGGCTATTTATATTTTTGGGAGTGAATTGGCTATTTAACAGAGCCTTAATTAAGTAACTATCAAATTTCTAAATAAAATTTTATTAATAAAAATAAATAATTGACTCAATGCTGAGCTGTCTGAATGCCACATCAGATTAAGGTGCAACATAAAGCTAATTGAGCAATTAGCCAAGTATTCTCAATTAAGGCGCTAATTGTGCGCGATTTACCCCAAAAAATTTCAACTTTTAATTGCTCCATTACAACTTATTTGTATGTAAAATGAATGTAAATGTGAATTAAACTTTGTGATGTGAACTTTTTGTTTGAATTTTATTTGGTGTGTTCGCCAACAGACAATAGGTGATAATTGTCGCTAGTGTATTTGTAAGTGTTGCTTTTTGCACAAAATTAGCAGAAGAATATCGGAAAAAAGGTAACGAAAAGTTGTGATAATTTATAAGCTTTTGTAATTTCAAAAATTTTCACTTTTTCTCACTTAATATTCTACTCTCCTCCATCTGCTAATTTCTACGACAAACTGATAACAAACATCGCCAATGGACCAGCTGACTGTGTGTGAACAGCAAAAGGCGCTGCCTCAATTAAAAACTATATTGAGCCGAATAATTTATGCTTGAATATATGTACATAGTATTATAGCCGTTTAATGTTATAATTAAGTGAATGGTTAAAAAAATCAATGATAAAATATAAAATTTCATATATCTGTGATTTAACTGAAAATAAGCAAACCGAAGTCAGTCGGCGACGAAATTAATTGCTAGAAATCTACAACTCGATAGGAAAAATCGCAGTTATTACCAATATGAATATTTAGTGCCAGATGAACTGCATTTCAATAACATTTTGCCATTGAGCGAATTTCCTTCACCGCCAAAAAATTGATGTTAATGAAACCGGAGAGACTTCCAAACAAAAAGTAAAAGAGTACTTACTGTCAAAATATATCGGTCCTACGTGTATGACCCCTTCTGTATGTATGTAGTTACACATGTATGTATACATTTAAACATCATGAAATAAGAAATTCAATTACATTTGTGTAGCTAACATGCTTCTGATCCAAATGAAATCCTGACTGGCGATGTCCTTGCTCATTTACGTACTTATTCAATTAACATATATATATATATATGTATATATCTCTACAATTTTATCATTATTTGTAGTAAATTCTCACCTCTTTGTGTATTTATAACAATTTCCCTTAAAATGTCATTGCTTAAATTGCAAACCCTTCGAGCAAAATTTGAAATGCAATATAGAGTTACGCGTAAAAAAAAAATAGAGTTTGCGAGTTATACGAATAAATTGAATACATGCATTTTACTTACAATCTAAAATTTTTATCCGTGAACTAGGCCATTTACATATTTATGTAGTTAGTAAAGCAATACATACATCAAGACTTATTAAGTTAAATATTTATTAATATGCCATTGCTATCTAATATTATTATACATTTTTGTATGTATGTATGTATGTATGTAGTATGGTATGCCTTGTGTAGGTATGGTGAACATTTATTTCATGATATAATACATACTCAGTTTTACTCGCTTATGTACAAATGTGGTATGTCTGCATATACATATATATACTTGTATCTTACAACAGGAATGCGAAAATATTTTTAGTATTTTGTATTTGATTTTATTACAATAAGTATTTTTGTTAATTTATCCAAAGTGAAAGCTGTGTTTGTTAATAGTAATTTACGGAAGTTTATTTCTATAACATTAGTAATATACCTTTAGGAAGAAGTATAAGATTTATTGGCTTTCGATAATGCATATGTATGTACCTATGTTTTGATTTGTAAATTTATATATATATATTAATATGTAATTACATTAGTGATGCCTCGAACAAAATGTATATTTTGAAACCTTGCATATTTTTTCTGTTATATTCAAAAAAATTTGTAGTAGGTGGATTTTTTGGACTGAATCGAATTAACCACTTGTACTTGAGATCAGGGCTGCAAACCGCTCCAAAAATGTATGCTGTTGGAACCATTTTGAATAAAACTTGCAGCGGTGCAAGCACCGGTTCGCTAGTACACAACTACATACATATGTATGTATAAAAAAATATGACACATATTACTCGTACATGTAAAAATATTAAACAAATAAAAAGTTTTTTTTTTTTAAATACCTACATAAGTTTATACTAGAGCAAACTTTTTTATTATGAAACGCTATTCAAAAAATCAAAGAATTCCAAGAACATCTGAGTATGAACTGAAAATCAAAGTTGAGCGCTAATAAAGCAGACATTGGTAAAAATGATGATGATGATTTAAAAATATGTTACCTAACATACATATATGTGTAAGTATTTGTTTATTTATTAATTCAAGGCCAATGCTATATACATAGATATTCATTGGAGAGTTTTATGATGAGGAATGGTGAAATAAATATATTAAATTCTGTTTATATTCACCCTTATCGGGAGTTTCGCCCGCTATTCGCCTGGATTGAATGAATACGCATATTGCAAGTTTCACGCGAAATAATTTTCGTTTCGAAAATTCGAACATAGAAATTACAACTCAAAAATGTGTATACTTGAAGTGTAAAATTATCAAGTTATTTAAATTAAATAGTCATTTGACAAAATATATTAATTTTCAAGATTTTTGACGACTACAATTTGCTATTCCGCTATTTTGGGAAGCGTGCCTGCGATTTTTCACTGAAGGTGAATGCTATAAAGGTGTATATAACAGGTATGAAATTGGGCTGGGGCAATCGTCTTTTAGTCAGATCCTGTAAGAAATTTCCAAAATAACTAGTCCATATCATTCTCGCAGTGGGTAAAAGGGCCTACGTCTGAAGACATACCATTTTTGGCCAGTTCAAGCCTATTTTGCATACAAAAGTTTCATTTCTGCGCACATTTGTTTACCTCTTTCCATTTGGACTCTTTTTTCATTGCAGGACCCAACTATTCAGCTCCATTCTTAGCTGTTTTCATAACTCAGCTACATTTTTCTTTTTTTTTTTTACGAATCCTCTTGCAATATCTGGCTTTCCCTGCATTCTAGCTAATATTATCTCACTTTGAACTTTGTCAATTGCTTTGTTCCTGGAATTATATGTTCAAAAATTTTAATTTAATTACGTTCATTTTGAATCCGTGTATATTTTTCGCCTCTCATAAAATAGTGAACAAATTCATTGAATCCGCCGACAATTTCTGCCCGAAATTAGTGTTGCCGATATGGGGAAACAATGTTCTAAAGCGGAAAATTTTCGCCCGAAATTTATGATGAGCGAACGTGAAAAGTGAACTATTTCGGGCGAAAACGGCACTCACGATAAGACTGCTTGTTTCGCACCGCATATACAATTTTATGATCAACCATTATAATTTTTTAAACTAACAATTAATTTTTCCTTCTAAAAGATAAAACAGAAAATGAGATTATTATTTATGTTAAAAGAAAATAAAATAAATGTATAAAAATAAAAATTAAAAAATAATCATTATTTTTGATGAAAAACTCAAGAAATTGTATCAAACATTAAGAATGCACATAAAAAGTGTTTTTCAGAACGAAAAAACGCCCGATATTTGAGTTTTATTTTTATCAAAAGAAATATTACTTCGCTAAATTATTTTTATTTTATTAGTTATTCCGATCAGTTTGTTATTTTTATGTATATTTCCATAAGTAGGCTGGTCTGATCTAATGTTATAGGTACAAGTAAAAACAATTTACTTTACCTTACGGCTCAACGTTTCGCTAAATCTTTTTAGCTTCATCAGGGGGGTCCTGTTTTTATTTTCCAACATTTGCATTACATGAAATAAAAACATATGTATGTACACACATAAATAGTACACCAAACATTTAACAAAAATTGAAAAAACGAAAAACAGGAAAGTAGAGAAAAAACAAGATACACGTTAAATGCATTAAGAATCATGCAAAAGAGGGACAAGGCAATAAACAAGAAGGAAGACACGGATGACATTGCTGCTGCTTACATCGCTTGCTTATGATTTTGTTTATTTAGTTTGACGATGTTTAACAATCTTATTGGTAGTTATTAACTTATATTTTTAATGTGTTATTTATAAAAATTATAATTTAAGATGTAAGTTAAACAAATTTTCTGTTTTTCGTTTTTTAAATTTTTGTTAAATGTTTGGTGTACTATTTATGTGTGTACATATGTTTTAATTTCATGTAATGCAAATGTTGGAAAATAAAAACAGGACGCCCCTGATGAAGCTAAGAAGATTTATCGAAACGTTGAGCCGTAAGGTAAAGTAAATTGTTTTTACTTGTACCTATAACATTAGATCAGACCAGCCTACTTATGGAAATATACATTTTTATTTTATTTTTGAACTATACAATAATATGTATGTAGATATTTATTGATATTATTGATAGCAAATTTTAAAATATTAAAATGAAAAAAAAAATACATACAAATCATACAAAAGTACAAAACGATTCGTGGTTTGGGCCAAAGTTTTGGAGCGGTTCCAAAACTGGCTCGGTTTAGAATCGGCTTGCAGCCCTGCTTGAGATCCTAAATTTTAGTTAAAAGCTGATTTTGTGTACACATTTGTCGAAATATGAAATATTCTTAAGTTCAATAAGTATAAGTAGTATGCATGCATAAAAATACGAGTACATACACATACATACTTAGATTATAATCAGTTTGTAAAAAATGGACGCATAATTTAACTTCACAAAAGTTTTTATATTTTATGCTTAATTCACGTTCCCTATTTATTTTTGGTAAACGTATTTATTTTAAATCTAAACGAATGTTATGGGTTGTTAATTTGTAGACACACATGTATGTTTGTAAAATGAGAATACAATTTGTTTAAAAACAGTGTTTTTATTAAAAATATATGTACATATGTATGTATATAAAATGTATATATCCATGGCTTATATTCCAAAAACTCTAACTGTAATTTCAAGAAAAACACTAAAAATTCTTCTTACTTTGGGATTTGTTTGCTGATTTTAAACTTGTTTATGAACAATTGTCCGGCGCTCACTTTGGTAAGTCCAGTTTGACATTTTTTGGCTAACTTTCTCTTATGGTAACTGTAAAACCAGTCAACACTGCGACCAGGTTTTCCAAAAGTTCGGTCAAATTTCGAAATTGCGAGGCCACAACAGTGTTAAATATCAAAACAGCCCATAAATGCAAATAGAAACGTCAGAAATTATGTAAAAATTGCTTTCTTAATTTAAATTAAATTCCTCTAAATGTCCTAGACAAAATTATTTTTTCTTCCAGATATACACACATACTTTTTTTCGTATAGCATTCTTAAAAAAAAGTCAAATAAATATAAAAATCGAAAAAAATTTTATAAAACGTAATTTTAATATTTAAATATTATTGATGATGAGCTTTTGATTTCTTAAAAGACTCGAATAGGGAAAGTTAAATATTTGCTTAAAGTAGCGTCTTCGATTATTGGTTTTTTTTAAATTGCAATTAGAAAGAGATCGTAAAAACCCGTAAAAGCAATTAAGTACATATACGTGAACATAATACATTTTTTACAATTATTTTTATGGAAATGATTTTTTTTTAAATAAATTTCAGCCATTCTATTTTTTTCTTTATTTTTTTTTAAACTTTATATTGAAATCCTTTTTTCGCAAATTATTTGGGTTTTGTATATCTCTTATGGCCTTATTTGCAATTCTTTGGCATATCTGTTATCTTTTTCAATGGAAAAGCCTTGTTTATGGTGATAATTTCAATAAAAATACTCGTTTAATTGATATAAAATTTAATATATGCCGGCTAATTTCGATTATTCCACTAAATCACATGTTTGTAATCAAGGAAAAATCCGATTTATTCGAATTTCCAACTGGTTTTAAAAGGCAGCTAAATTTTAAAAACATAAGATTCAGCAGGTTTTTTAAAGCACCCAGGCAAGTTGTCTGATTGCCATACATTGCACTTAAGGCTTAAGAGGGAGCTAGGATAATAAAAGGGGGAGGGAAAGATTTGTATGAGGGGAAGAGGGTTTGATATGGTTCGAAAGATTCAAAATTCCAAATCGCCCACATGACTTCGAAAAGGTTCGCTTTAAGACGGGCTTGACATTACAAATTTCGTGGTTTGAACGTTTTTAAAATTTGTCGAAACACCTTCATATAAGAAATAAGATATTTTATCACTTTAAACCCTTAATATTCAGAATAGTATTTTTACAAAATGAATTAAATCCAAAATCATATCTAAATCAAAATTATAAGAATGTGAAAAATTTCTCCTATTTAAATAATATCTCAGTGTAACTATGGCGATTCTTCAACATACTGGCAAATAATAGGCGGGGTGGAAGTCTCTTATCTTCTCGACTTCATTTGAGACAGCAACAAATAGTTGAGAATATCAAAGTCATGCAATGGAAAATCATATCCCTCTGAATGTGCACCTCGGTTAGGGGAATACGACGGCTCTTCACACTCATCTATGCACGCACTCATTTCCTAACCTAACCTATGATTATATTAATGCAAAATTTTTACTCAGAGCGACTCGACGTTTGAGTGTATTGCCATGGGAATTTGTAACCACTTACATGCTTATTTTCCTTTCTCTCAATCCGTCATTTCACTCAACGTTGCATTCATTGCCTACTTGCTTTTCGCCGCTACATTGTTCATTTGTTCTTGCAAGAGTGATTGATGGCAAATTATGAATAATTTATAAATAATACAATCTCAAGGCGGGGTAGGCAATTCTTGAAGAAATGCAGATGAATAGATGCTTAAGTTGACATATTCGTTGACAGAATTAAATAAACACATACATATGGTACATTATGTACATATGCACATACATACTTATATCCCTGTATATTTCTAAGTACATTCATATATTGTGTAGATACAACGGTTTTCGCTAATTGAAATACCACTTGACATTTGACAAGTACTTGCACAAGTAATGTGAAAGAAGGGGGAAATGAAAAATGTCAATTGCTGAAAACAAATACATAAATCCATCTCGTTTGCAAATTAAGACTGGTTTGTTCTTTTCGGAATTTGAAGAAAGACCAACAAATGTACAATTATCGTTTTAAGTGCCACCTTCTTTGTTATTTCTTTAACAAGTCGCAAACTTTTTTCAGAAGTATATTTAATAAATCTCGAAACGGCGGTCGAACGTATAACGGCGTTGCTCTAAAGGCCACGATGCAGTGAGCAAGGATGGCGCCTTCCAGGGTCTCGTTAATTTAAATTTTTCGGATTTAAGAGAAGACGTAAGAGAACAACATAAATAACCCATTTTTACACCCGGTTCACACTTTTGAAATACTTGAGATACGCAAATGAAAAGTCGCAATCTTGGTCTATTTCATTCTTGACATAATGCTTTTGGCGGAGTTTTGGATTAGACAGTGAGGATTTTTTGCGCTATGGATTTGGCTGCGTGATCTGCGTTTATGATTGATTGGAAAGCTTCCATTTTGGAGCTTGGCTCAAATGAGGCTGATTTAAAGAAAAAACATTTAGATCACTACTTGCTTTTTAGTGGCTAAGAGTTTCGGAGAAAAATTTAAATTTATCGATGGTGACGGAAAAACATTGTTAGTAGTGTTAAATTTTAATAGAAGGTTTTTGTTTTTAATCTATTGATTTTATGACGAATGTTTGGTGTGGCAAGACATTGTAAACCACATCAGTAAAACGGGTTTTCATATAAAATTATTTATGTACATATGTGTACGAAGTTTATTATTTATCAATACTAGCAACTTGCGTATACCTCCCAGCAAGAACACTCTCGGTTAAATTACGTATGATATACCAGAGAGCTCTACCAGAGGATTCAGGTAAAGTTTCTATGAGATTCTTAAGGCCAAGTTGACAATTCTACCCGAAACTCTTACATTTCATCTCTTTCTAACTCTTGCAATATAGTACGTATGCAAAATATATGTACATATGTAGATCCCGCTTACTCATTGTAGTACTAACAGTGATATCACGGTATAAATACCCGAAACAACTGTGGGCATTGCAGTTTCGGTTAGTCCTGTCTTGGAGGGCTGGTAATTATTGGTTTCAATCAACAATTCACAATTGACTAGGTTCTGCTCGCAGCTATTTCCCAGCCATCAGCTGATTGGAAATTCGACATGATAAAAAAATACTAACTTAACTTGTAAAAAGTAAGTAATAATTCATTAAGTCAATAAACTCTGTCAGTATAATATTTTGTGATTAGTTTTCTTACATTACCAACTCTACACTCTTGAATGTAAATAAAAATGCTAACAGATGTTCGTCTAACCTGCAATCTTTGAATTACAGCAATAGGTAAAATATTAGTATAACTAAGCAGCTTAATTGTTTGGTAAATTTTCTAACTTCCATAAGAAAGAGAGAATTATTAATAGCAGAAGTACAAGTGAAACAAAATTCAAAGAATCTGACAGAGTAAGAAGTTAGCTGTGGCCAATATAAATAGACAAAATGGCGTCTTTCGAACAATTTTTTATGATTTTATTCCGAAAACAGTTTAAAACAGGGCTGCTCAACAAACGAAACGATACCATTTTGTTTTGTTAACGAGCAAAATTAACTTAACGAAATGAGTTTGTTGCGTTTCGGCGCCATGTTATCAAAACGAAATCAAATCGTTAATGTTGCAACGTTATAAAATTTCCGTTTTCGTTAATTTTAATGTGCCTAAAAGTATGCAGCGCTTCTGTTTGCGACGAGTGAATCTCCAGCGTTTTTCTTAACGTTTTAACGTTAACGCCAGCATTTCGTTTCGGTTAAAAAAGTAATGGAATTTATTATGATTATTTCTTTAACGATAATATTTTGAAATGTCCCAACCGAAACAAGAGAAAACATTTCGGAACGGTTAAATTTAACGTTAAAATGCATCCTTGGTTTAAAATATGCATTGTAAAAAGCATAAAACAATTACATAATGTACTTGCAAGACGTTAATAATAATTATCATTAAAAATGTTCTTAAGAAGTTTGACTCTCAAAAAATGTATGTTACGTATTTTAAAAAATTTTAATTTTAATTTGTACAAAAATTGTATACTTAGCCACTTAAATACTCAATGCCATTTACAATGAATGGCTTGTGAAGTAAAGGGTACTCATTGTTACCGCTTATACTATACAGTCCTCGAAAAAATACTTAATTTTTGATGAAAAACTAGTTTCTAAACTGCTTAAAGCATGCCCTCTATTTAAATTTGAAGCAATACAATTAATAGAAATGCATTTAAATTATTTAGGTTTGAAGTATTTTTAATAAAAGTGACGAATATTTAGTAAAATAAACATTGACAACCAAATATAAAAATTAGTCAAATGAACCCTAGCACTTCTTTATTGTGCTAAAAAGTTTAAAATTTTAATGCAAGTTAATAAAAGTAATTCAATAAAAATGTGTGTAAATATAAACGTGTAAGCGATTAGGCAAAACAAATCAAAACTGAAGGTAAAGTTAAAACTGGAATTGGCAAAAAGTGAGAAGCACTTGAAAGAGGATCTTGAATGAGATTTTGAGAGATTAAAGAAATTTTAAAAAGCTGCGTTTTATAATGTGCTTATGGGTATTTTCACAAACTCTTCAGACCAAAAATTGCGCTAATGGAAGGTATCGAAAGTTTTCTTAAACTCCTAATTAAAAATATTTTGTAACTTTATGTATTCATTTGGCTTCTGTTATAGGATTGCCCTAGGTAAGCATATTTTAAATAAAAATTACAAAAATTAAACAAAACAAATAAGTAGTAGACAACGCTGCAATTGTTAAAATTCTTTATTTTTTTTTACTTAGTTAAAGTAAAAAGGTAAACTTTAACAAATGAAGGTATGTACATACATTCATATGTATGTATGCGCGCTAAGTTCGTGGCCGCTACTGTAAATAGTAGAACAAATCGAAGGTAAAAAAAAATGTTAACTAGCTTTTCCGCCAAAAGTAATGTATGTATGTATATATACATATATACTTAAAATACTTATATGTAATAGAAATAAATTAAAATTGTTGTTACTATTTTTTAATAACAAAGTAGCGGTGAGCAAATATTACACAAATACACACATACAAATCACTTTTTACACACTTTCGTATTTAATAAAATTCTTTAATTCCCTTTTTTGATTTTCCACTTACACTTGCACATCTATTAATTAATGAACATATTCATTAACGTACGCATTTTCTTGGTTTATGGACATGTACAAATTTTCTAAACAATAGCAAAGCTCTTTTCAAAGCATATCTCGTAATTTACAATAATATTCTATATATTTTTTTTAATACGTTTAATGCATAATCGCAAGTTTAAAGTAAGTACGTTTCAATATAGGAATAATTTATTATTTACTATATCTAGTTCTTATACTTTGATGTACATAGCATGTATGTTTGTAGTAAGTACATATGTATATGTAAGTGTATATAATTTAGTTTTATAGCAGTTTATAAAGGCTTTTCAAAAATAGTTTTCGGTTGTTCAAGAAATATTTTCTACTTGTTAACTCATCAATTAGTTTGTACTCCGACTGATAGGCAAATATAGACAGATAAGATTGTTAAAAAATTAAAAAAATTTAGTTCTGTTTAAATAATTAAATCAGTATTCAGAGTCAAGTAGTTTGAGCACCGGCCATAGAGGAGTCTAAATAAGTACACACGAGTTACATAAACCTAAATACATACAAAGTAGATGTTATTGTTATTTCACGTACGAATGTATGTAACTAGAAGTGTAAATACTTATGCGCTTAACTAATTACTACTCAGTTGTACATATTTATAAATCAAATAGATTTTAGCGTATGAAATGCCACATTGCTGTTGGCTTACGCGCATTATTGATCATATCATGCCAATGTTGGCAGCCAGTGCCGGTCTCCTGTGGCCCAAGACCGCAACAGCCAATTTCTGTAGCTTCGCCACCAGAGCCGACGACGTAAATCTGCAAAGAATAATTTTAGTTTATTTGCTATAAGAGACAAGGCAACTAATTATTTTTATGCTTTTAATGTTATTAGCACTGTCAACCAAACTGGTCATTATGGTCATCACTAGGGCAACCCAAAATATGCCCTTAAAAATCCTTTTTAAGCTCTTAAAATATTCCCTTTAAATGTGAAAATATGCCGAAATATGCCCTTTAAATTTTTTTTTTTGATTTTAAAATATGATCTTAATTTTTTTTAAAGCATTAAAAACAAGACGAAGTTATTAATTACGCTCAAAATACTAATGAATTGCACAATATATTCTGTTTTGTGTTCATTTATTCATTCAATAATATATGTATATTAATATTTTTCATAAAACATTTCTTTCTTATACTCAAAAAAAAAAAATTAAAATCACATTTCAGTTCCGTAAAGTTCTTAACCGTAAATAAAATAAAAATCACAATTCATTTACATAAGTGAAAAATAAAAAAAAAACTATTTCATGTTGGAATTACAATATAGTATAACAACATGTTTTTGTAAATTAGAAAAAGTAAAGCCCCGTCTATTATGTCTAAATAAGCTTTTGTATATACATAGAAAAACTACGCTCTACATCGACAGATGTGATCGGCGCATATTTAAATGCTAACATTTCTTTTATTGTATACGTTTTACTTATTTCATCCAAGTTTTGCTCACTATAAGAAGATAGGAGCTCCCTTATATTTTTTATTATTTCGTAACTCTTGCTTTTTTTTTAAAACATATTCTAATTTTTGTTGCACTGTTGGCACATCAACTTTATTAATTTGATCTTTGCCATTAGTTACTATTTTTATCTGTTCACAAAGAAGCAAATCAGTGGATTCTAATTTTATTATAGAATTAACAAGAAAATTAAAATTAGAATGAATGAAAATTATTTCTTATCGCATTGATGAATCAGACAGAAGTTTTTGTGCAATTTTAATACTTTGTGCCTCTTCGCAATCGAGTGTGTTGACTATGCTAGTAATTTTCTCATAATATTCCGCATAGTAGCCAACCGCCTGCAACCAAGTGCCCCAGCGTGTGTTGATAGGCTCTGGAGCAAAAGGTAAGTCTGGTTCCATTTGTTTAAACTGCGATATACGCGAACTGCGATAATACGCCTATAATCACGTTACCAATGCAGCGTCCTTCCTTATCCGTTGTCTCATCAATTGTGATCCAAACGTATTTATTTTGGATTTCGGCTCTTATGTTGTCCATTGTCTGCTCGAAGAGACTATCAATATTTCGGCGTAGTGTGCTTTCAGATGGTATAGCAAGTTCGGAATATTTCTGCAGAAACACATTCAGTTTTTCGTTCCTTATTTTGTACAATGGTATATCCGCTTAAACAAACGCATCGCACAAGTCTTTTGCGAATTGTTCAGTTTTTGACAATGTTCGATTTTGGGTAATCAACTGTTGATTTCGAAGCTCCTTTGTTTGTTTAGCTTCTAGTGCTTTGTGGGTTAAGCCTTGCAATTGCTGTTTCACGTTAAAAAGTTTGTTGCACAATTTGCAATAAAGCACGCCACCATCAGTTTTGAAAACTGGGTATTGCTGCACGTATGAACTAAGCTTTGATGATAGCTTCTGTTTTATTTTACCTATGTTCTAATTTATGAAATAAAACAATTGCATTTTTCATATTGTTCTCAAAAAATATTTGTAGATAGTTTCAACTAGATACTTACGTTTATATTTGTCTTTCACCTGATACACGATCGCGAAAATCCAATGCAATACACGAAAGTTTTTGCGCGTAAAATGACACATATGAATACATATGTTTAATCGTGGTGATTGTAAAAGAGTTTTTTGTTGCTTTATATGCAGGGTTGCTAATTTTTATTTAAAAAAAATTTAATTACATGCATAAAAAAATTCATTTATTGCAAAATATGCCCAATGAAATGTATGTCAATCTTTTCCTTTCCTATTAATTCGTTTTTGTATTGAGGCTATGTTATGATAAACTGAGATATGAGAGATATGCATTTGCATATTTTGGGTTGCCCTAGTCATCACAAACACATCAGCACTAATGACCAAACTATTCATTTTTATCATCATAAAGTCCTCAGCACTAATAAAAAAACTTTACATTGTTGCCATCAATAAATAGTTCTTATAATTTTTTGATTGAAATAAACAATCAAATGAAAACAATAATAACGGTCGAATAAAAACAATAACTTCAACTATTAAATAAAAAAATAGTAATCTCAGTGGGGAGGTTTGAGAAGATGGAAAAGTCTGGTTTTCATAACTAAGTCTGAAATCAGCCTTTAATCAAACTTACACAAACAAGTTTTTGAATTTTTTTTATTGGTTAAGAATAAACGACACCTTTTATTTGCAGTATTGACGCTCGAACGTTCCCAATGCTCATCCAAGAAAATTTTTCCGCGCCTAAGCATCATGTTTACCTAATAATAACTGAATCATGCATAAGCATAATAAAAAATTTGAAATAAAATTTTGCTGAAATGCCGATTTATTCTTGGGCTAGAGTAGAATTGGGTAATGTTGTGCATAGGATAATGTCGTGAACTGGTTTTTAGACAAAGGGATTGAAATGATTAACTAGCCGTCGCACACTGGTCTAGAAGTCTAAAAAAGCTGGCCAAAAATGAAAAATTGAATTTTTTTTTAAATTTAAATACAATATATTATTTAGAACTTATTTATAAAGCGAATGCTGATAATGTACAGCGTTATCATGCCAACTTCGTTTACTGTACGATTTGAAAGTCAAGTTTTTTTATAGTCTCGTGAGATTTAGAAAATCGTTGAAAATCAACCTACGTTAAAAGTGCTATAACTTATAATGGAGTAGCTTAATTAGCAAAGTATAACATGGAAAATGTAATTGGTAGTATGCATTTTAATTTAGTGTGTTATTCCTTGAATATAATCACGTGTGATGTATTTGTGACAACAGCAAAATTCACCATTCATGAATATCTATATTTTGATAATTAGTTAATAAAACATGCCGCAAACTTTTGATTGGTAGCGCATTAAAATTTTTGAGAAACACTTGCAGCCATTTGTAGCCCTAATTACACAGTGCTACAAAAAAAATGAAGTCGAAATACCTGGGAAGTGAAGTTATTTTTCTTGTAAGTCTTATCGAGTAGAACAAGAATCCAATTTTGGAAGTTGTCTAACACCCCCAAAATATCGAGTTAAGCTTAAAAAACTGATTTTTCGCGCTTTTGCGCACTTATTAGCCCAGACCTTTCGAATAGATGTCTTAATAAAGCTGAAGAGATTTATTTGCTTATGCACCACAAACTTAAACTTTGTTACCCTTTTTCTCATTTTTTTGACATTGGCGATATTTTCACACACTATTTTATAAGAAAACTAAATAAATTTTGATTTGATTCAAAGAGTACGTTTAATACCGAGTTTAACAAATGTTTCTTTTCAAAAATTGACTGAGTTATTCAATTTTTTATAAAAATTAATATTAATATTATTAAATGAAAACAAATAGATCAAAAGTGCTTTTTTATCGTTTTTTCCTTAGGTCAGCATCGTCAGTTTCACGTTGTACTGACCAACAATATTCTGCCATCATATTTATTTTGTTTTTTTCTTCGAAACGTTTTTCGATCGTAGCCATTTCTTGGTGGTATGTGTATGAATATTTTAGATCTTTTTTTTTTGATTTTGAAAATGAAATAATTGATACTTATTTAAACTATTGGAATATCTAATTGAAATAAAAGAAGTCAATTAGATTTTTAATTGTAAAGGTTAACCAAATGTTTTTGATAATGCAACTAATTGCAATTAGATGGGCCATTAGAATACAAATTTTAATTATCTAATGGAAATTTATTGAATAGATTCTAATTGTTTAATGAATTAGTGAATATAAACCATTGACATCAATTGCTAATTCTAATTGAAATTTAACATGTATGATTCTAACTTAAGCGCTGCGAAAGGTTGGGATTTTGACCAAGCTTCGTGTTGAAAAATTTTAAGTTAATTATTTAAAGTATACAAGTTTAGTTTTGCTTCAAGTGTTTTGAAAGGATATAATTTTTCTGTTAATGAATAAGAAAGGAAGAGAAATTAGCGTTGACGAGCAAAAAATAGTTTTAAAATTGGGAGAAAGTGGCAAAACATTCGTGAAATAGGCTCAATGATTGAAAAGAATGAATCGTCTGTTAGATACGTTATTAAATCATTTAAAACAACGGGAGTTATTCGAAAATCGATTTTATTGATGGTATAATAAACAAATTTGGTTACTTAAATATATTGAAGGTGTCTAGTGAGTTTTATTTCCCGCATGATAATGACCCCAAGCACATCGCCGACGTTGTGCGCCTGTGGCTACTTTATAATTCTCCAAAAGTGCTTCATACACCTCCGCAATCACCAGATCTCAACCCGATTGAGCATCTGTGGGCTCTTTTGGAGCACAGAATCCGCACACACACAATCACAAGCAAACAGATGCTTAAAGCAATTATTTAGGAGGAATAGGTCAAAATATCTTCTGAGGAAATCATAAACCACATTAATACTACGCCCAAACGACTTGCAGAAGTCCTAAAACGACGTGGAAATCTCACAAGCTATTGAATTTTGTTGCTGTGTTTAAATTTATAATTTTTAATTTAATGAGCGGAATCTTTTTATGTTCTAAGTTTATTAATTGAAGTAAAATAATTTAATTTAAATTTTTTTTTCGACGCTTGGCATATTAAGTTATTTTTGTATCGCATAATATGCATATATCAAAAAACTGAGGTATTTTTAAATTAAAATACTTTTGTCGATTTTATTTAACTTGAAACAAAGTGATAGTTGATGAGCGGAAACTTTTTCATGTGCCTTATTGTTTAAGGAACCAGTTTTTGCAATACTATTGGGTACAGTTTTTAAACTTTAAAGTTTTCAAGAATAAAGAAAAATTATTTTAAACAAGTATTCACGGAAATTTGTTTATGAGATATCTGTATATACTACAGTGACCGTCATATCATTCGAAACGATCAAACATATAAAACCAAGTTTGTACCTAGCACCCTGTCTTAGGTTAAGTTATTAGCGTCACCTGTGTTTTAATATTGCTATTATTGTATAAGAATTCATTTATAAGAGCAACTCTAAATTTATTCAAATGTATAAAGGCTTAGGGCCAGTTTTTCAGTGCTGGTTTAAACTCAGTTTAAACTAAGTTTAGTTAAACTCAGTTTAAATTTAAACTTAGTTTCCTTGCGCTCAAATAAATTTATTGCAACCAAAACAAGGTAGTCAGCAAACAGCTGAAAAGTTAAACTAAGTTTAACCGAGCACAATCGGCCGTTTAAACTTAGTTTAAACTCCGTTTAAAGTTGACTGAAAAACTGCATTCTGAGTTTAAACTGAGTTTAAACGACAAACAGAGTTCAACTTGCACTGAAAAACTGGCCCTTAGTTAGTCAAGACTTAACTTAACTTAAGAATTGGAGACGATTACTAAATATGTCAACTTAATTTTTGATGATTAATTTTGGTGCATATTGTTCTTTGAATATCTCTGTTGACACAAAGTACAAAGCTCTTGTGTGATTATTTTTGAATCGCTTATTGTTTGTAAAAATGTCAAGGAAAATTAAATTGTGTCGAATGTTTTTAAGTTTAGCACAAATGTACAAAATGTGCAAGAAGTAGTCACTTGGTCAGAGGAAAAGGTGATGGCATATTCACCCAATAAATAGAGTCTTTTTGTTGTGCCAATTTACATCCAGGGCAGAATTTATCGTACAGTTCTTTATTGGAGGATACGATCAACTTTTCGTCATTAATTTTTTGTAATTAAAATTTCTTTTTGTCTATAATTTTATTTTCAGCTATTTGACGGTTCGCCGCCTATGTTACCACATCAAATAAAATCGTTTTAAATGTAATTTTTGCATACATTTATTTTCAAAAATTGTAAATATCAAGATCTGGTAAGCCTGATTCTCTCACCGCTCTCGCCGCTCTCAATTTACGTAAGGCCGAAACTTAAGAATCTAAAATCAACAGATTCTTAATTTTCTTACGGTAAGTTGAGACTTGACTCATCGCATACGCGGCTATCTATATAACAGGTTGGCCAAATTTTAATATAAGTTAAGTTAAGTTAAATCTTGACTAACTGAGCCTTAAGTGTAGAATTGTGCTGCATTGTTTGTTGGACGGCGATAAGCCGGCCGCATGAAGCGTAGTTGTTGTTTTTTGCTTGTCTGTTGTCCGTTACATGTGTCTGTTAGACGGCGATGCGCCGGCTGCTTGCATATGTGGCATTCAATAAGCGCATATGTTGTGCCTTTTGATCGCTAATCGTCATACATTTTATACTCGTATACATACATAGATTGAACACTAAAACTGTGCGTGTGTGTGACACCGTTACTGTCAATGGAGAGCGGTAAAGATCGATGATAACCAACTGTTTATGGCCGCAATTGGAAGAAGTTGATCTTGACAACATCTAGTTCCAACAAGATGGGGCTACGTGCCACACAGCACGTGCAACAACCGAATTATTGCGAGAAAAGTTTGGAGATTCAATTATTTCAAGAAATTGTGACATTGTTGAATGGCCTCCAAGAAGTTTTGATTTAACACCATTTGACTACTTCTTGTGGGGTTATTTGAAGTCATTGGTCTTTCCAGCTTTAGAAGTCAATATTGAACGTGCTATTCATGACATACGACTTGATTTATTGGAAAAAGTACTCGGAAATTGGGTTCATCGAATTCGTTCCTGCAAAAGAAGTCGTGGAGGCCATTTGAATGTTGTTATATTCAGAACTTAATTGTATCGATTGTACTTCACATTAAATCAAAAACATATGAATTTCCTTAACAATTAGTATGTGTTTTTTTTTTTAAAGAAATCATATCACTCTTATTCAAAACGTTTTTTGAGGGGGGCGAATGAAAATTGCAATCATTGTATCAACATTAAATTTATTATCTTCCCAAACGCTATCCAAAATAGTACGCTGCTCGGATCTGACTTTCTTGAGAAAGTCGACATCGTTTTAAATATGGGACAGCGGTGCTGGTCCATTAAAGATTCTCCAAATGTTCACTATGACTTTGCAGAAGCGTGGCCTCTGAAGTTGAACTTAGACGAAAGCGTCAAGGAGCAGATATTCACAAGCGAAAACCAACCGAGGTATTGGAAAGTATCAACGTGAAACGTTCGTTTCCGAATTTGAAGGCTACGACCCGGAATTCCCAGGAACCGATTATTCCCCGCACTCGGTGCATGCAATTTTTAAAGATTCGCTACCCGACAACGATACTACACCTGAGGGAAGCAAAAATCAAGGACTGTTTCCTGGAGTGGTATACAATGGTAAGGAGCGGAATTGAAGGAAGAAGTCGACAAAATGTTAGCAACAGGCATAGTCGTAGAGTGCAAATCAGCTTGGACTTCCTCCTGTTGTAATGGTGCCCAAAAGAGAAGGTGGCACTCGAGTATGTGTGGACGATCTACTGCATGCTGCCAGGGGTACGCTATTCATGACAACACTAGATTTACAGAGCGGCTATTACGAAGGTATAGTTTTTGAAGGTGATGTCGATAAAACTTGCTTCACCACACCATTCGGATTGTTTTTCTTTTCCAGGACGCCATTTGGGTTGCGAAACGCTCCAGGAATTTTTCAACGACTTATCGACCGATTTAAAGCAGTGATTCCAGAAATAAATTAACTGGTGTACCTGGACGATTTAATTGTATGCTCCGCTTCGGTTGGCGAGCTCTGGCGTCATCTCGATGTTATATTGTAGAGACTTAAAAAGTTTTAACTGCGTTTGAACAACGCGAAGTGTCGATTTTGCTGCTCGGGGGTAAGGTACTTGGGACATTTACTTAATCCCGCCGGAATTCGTGTCGATCCGGAGAAAACCAATGCCATAGCGTTACGTCGCAAACCAAGGAGCCGGAAGGAGCTGATATCCTTTATTCAAACGTGCTCTTGGTATAGAAGGTTCGTTGACCAGTATGCTGAAAAAGCGAAGCCGTTGACCGACTTAACGAAAAAGAATAAGCCATGGATATGGAAGGATCCTCATCGCTTGTTATCAAATCAGATGCCAGCACAAATGCTATTGGAGCGATTCTCCTGCAGGGGGAGGGAAATGAAGAACACTTGATCGATTAGCAAGCTGTCTCCTAACGAGTGCAGAGAAGAACTACTTGACAACGGAACGCGAAGCACTTGCCATTGTTTGGGCATGCTATAAATTTATAAGCTACATCGAAGGAGCTGACCTTATATTACTTACTGACCACCAGCCACAGAAATGGTTACTTTGCGTGAAGTATCAGACTACTGTGTAAACTGCCGCTTTTCTATGCTTCGGAAGAGAACTTCGCACCTTAGGTGATATCCAACACGACATAGTTGAGAAGGAGATTTTCATCCCACAAATATCGAGCTACTTGCGTAATCTTTTCAACGTTGTTGCAAATGCACGTCAGACGGAACAGCATGCACAAGGCAAGAATAAATATGAACATGATCAACATAGACGTCGTATCACCCACTTCGACATTGGTGTGGAAATGCTTGGCAACGCTCATCTTCTGAGCCAATCATCGAAGGGTCTAACCGCCAAATTCGTGCCAAAGAGGGATGGTCCTTATTTAATAATTCGTAAGGTTGGAGCTATCTTGTATAAAATATCAACATGCCGCTTGGAACATACTATGCATCCGCCTTGTTTTGTCTTTAGTTCGCTAATCGTCATGCATTTTATATACATACATACATAGATTGAACACTAAAACTGTGCGTGTGTGTTTATATACGTCTTTGTCTACACATATGTATGTTGCACCAGTTTGCTGGGAAAAATTATTAAAATAAATTATATTAATAGACAACGAAAATCCACATTGTTACAAGTTCCAAATTTTAAAAAACAAATTTAAAAAAAAATTCAATACATTTCATCTGAAATTTCAATAATTTTTCATAGAATTTTTTCAAATGTGCAATTTTGTAGCCCTTAAATTTCAGTAAAAGTTGCTATAAATGAGCGTCGATTATTATTATTATTTTTTAATCGATATAACGAATAAACACCCATCATTTTTATATGACAGTAAGCCGACGGAAACATATAGCCACTTAGAAATTTTACTTTGTATATAAAAAGATTTATGAGACTACAAAACTTGAAAAAATTCGATCAGTAAAAAACGTTTAAAATTAAAAAAAAAAATATTGTAGTTATTTTAGTTTTCTGCAAAGTTTAAAAATTTTTCGTAAGCGCAGAAACTTGAATTTACTTAAAAATTGCTAAGGTCGCGTATTTAATAAACTGTTTCTTAGGCAGCAAATTGTAAATGGGAAGTAAAATTTTAAATGCTAATAAATTTTGTCTATGATTCAGAATCAAATACAAGTGAGTGGAAAACATACGAAAACAATAAAAAACCATAAATTTAAACAAAACCTAACCACGATTCCGACGATGGATATATTTGCAGAAGTCCATGCAAACTAGGTACGTGTCTGTTTATCAAGAAGTCTCATCCCACTTTTTTTTTGGTGACGTTCACGGCAAACATTTTAAGGACTATGATTTGAAAGTGTGCTTCTTGAATATCTGGACCTTCAGCAAGGTTAGTTGATGAAATAATAATTTGGCGCTTACACTATATAGCTCAGTGTTTGGCCGAGCTCTCCAACCATTTGTGGTGTGCGTCTTTTATGTTGTACCAAAATGGCGGGACCTAAAGTTTTGTGCCGACTCCGAACGGCAGATGTAAATATTATACCCTCGGAGGTTTTCCATTGCCTGCCGACAGATAACCGCTATTAGAAAACAAATATTTTTATGAGGTTTCCTACGACTTCAATAACCAGAAGATAATTCTCGGCCTTAACAATCACGCTGTTTGGTGCTGCCTGTTTCACACTCGATGGAGAAGCAACGAACTACCCTGGAGGTAAAAAAGGACAAGACTTTGTTTCTATTGTCGTTATGTAGGTGGAAGAATTCGTGTAGTTCAAAACCAGCATAAACACTAATTAAGAAGTCAGTCTTGAAATCCAACGAATAATCTCTCTTGTATGGCGCAGAGAGGGAGAACGATTCTTCCAAAGATTTGTGACCCTTTGCGGTTTTGCGATGACGAATGACGCAGACGATAAGTCCTAAGAGCTTTATAATGACAAAATCATAGAGCAACGAAGGCTATGTTGTGCGAATGGATGAAAGCGCTAATGTCGCCTCTCCCATTTTTTGATGTTGCGGTACCTCGTCAGACAAATTTCGGGACAAACTTGGGATTATATTGGAACTGGAAGACGGTTTAAAGTCTTGTACGATACCATTTTATGACAAGTGCTAGACTTATTCAGAACCACTTCAGGACCATTTTTTTTTAGATTAGTTCGGGATTATTTCGTGGTGGTTTGAAACAAGTTGATGGAGGCATAGCGCGTTTCACAACAGCATCTTAACCTGTCACCAAATGTAAAATAAGCGCAGAATTAAGTTAGATATCATCTCTCAAATATTTTTTTCTGGTGTTAGGTTGGGAGTTGTCAGAATCTGTGCTTTGTCACTGTACTCATACTACATTTAGTTAGGAAAACTTACTTCTATCGCTGCATTGTGCAGGTATGCAGATTGTAAATTAAATGTGAATGCCTCGTTCCAAATTGGATTTACAGGATCATCAGATTTGCTAATACTGGTTTTCTTCTTCTTGACCCGCTTGCCGTTTTGAATCAGGTAAATCTATGAAACAAACAAGGATAGCATAAGTTGTGTTTGCCCTGGTGAACATTGATTACGACATTACCTTCACATAGGGCTCTTGTAATGTATCCAAGTTCTTTGCTTTCATAATGACAACTGTAAGTCGTTCGGCTTGTGGCAAGTAGTTTAGCGAACACAACAGTTCGGGTCGATTCTCTTGTGGTTTCTTGACACGCAATAAATCTCCCCAAATCTAAAAGAGATAATAAACAATTACTTACATATATTCTATTTGCATACATATTTTAGGTATATTAGTTAATCACTTTACCTCTACCGATTTTGACAGATCCAATTCATCGACAGAGATGCGCACCTCACCAATTATGTCATTGTGCGAGTAGCGATCATAATCTAAAACTTGCAGTTTCAACTGCTTACCCTGTAGTTGATCACGTGAAACAGGGAACTTAAAATGTTGATCAAAGTATGGATTTGATTCGCCACGATGTATATGCGTCTGTCGCTTACGATTGTCCACCTCAGGTTCCAGCACAAGGCGCACATAGGGATCACGAAAACCGCCCTCTTCAATCGGGCAAAGGTTGTGTGCTAAATAGAAGAAACCATAAAGAGAGCTTGCAATAAAAAATGTTGTAATATACTACACTCACCTTCGATTAGGTGTACCGTCAAATCGAAAAGATGATAGTCGTATTTCACGCGTAAATGTAAGCGCCCAAGTGCTGGACTGGAGTCAGGTGCAGTCAAATATAAAGGACCATCAGGCAAACGATACAGATCGGGCTGCAAGGCGCCAAGTGGCGAAGCTGGTCCAATGACTGGGTCAATACCAGCAGGCGTACGTGGCGGTATTAGTAGTGGGGAGAGGCATCGACCGACCTTTGTTGAGTTCATACTCATATTGGAAGCGGCCGAACCACCGGCTATCGAAGCAAGGCTGCTCTGCGAGGGACTAGGCGTACGCAAATCACTGACATCAGTCGAAGCGGGACTAGCACAGCGGGCGTCGAGTGAAATGGTACGCATTGGACTGGGTGAGCGAGCCAACTGTTTGAAAGAGTAGAGCCTTCTATAGAAATTTCACTGTGCATGTATATAAATGTAACTTACATGATGAGGAAAGCCGGGGTCAGCGGGAAGTGAGCTTCGCCCATCTGGTCCGAATGTACGTATCTGAGGCGATGAGCCGCGATGTCCCTTGAGAAGAGAAAAAATGTTATTTTTTAATAATTCTTTGTTGTGACTTTTGCTTTTTACTGAATGCCTTGATGGTGCGCTATCCACGCTCGACTGACTGGATATAGATGGCGTGCGCTGCAAGCGTGGCGGAAAAGAACGACTCTGGTGATGCAAGTGTAACGGGCTGTGAAGAACTTCAGCTGGACCACGTAGCACATCTGCATTTACCATGTGCGCTGTATTACCCAAAGTGGTTGGCGGCTGAATGGGTTGTGTCTCCCTCACAACATTCACTTCCTGTAAAATATGTAAATCAATAAAATATTAGTGTCTTAGTTTCAGATGACAATTTTTTTTAAAAGAAGTAAAGTAAAGAGTCTTAAAACCTCTGAGTCCGTTGGCAAATCACAACTATCGCTGACGCTGCCTGCTCCACTGCCAATGCCACTGGTGGTCGATGTCACCGAGGAAGCGGACGGTGGTGGCGTCATCGGTGGAGGCGGTGGTGTAGAGGAGGCAGATGCCGTTGCACCGTTATTTTCTTCCGAATTGCGATCGAGCGTTACCCGACGAACGGCACCCACACGCTCTTTGGCCATGCGCGACCACGATTCGATACGTTTGTGGGCAAGCCAACAGGCGGCGGGCCCGAGACCGCTCATTTTCTCGAAGAAGCTGATGGCGGATGTGTGTTTCTTATACCAATTGTGAAGTTTTGTGCTACGTATTTGTTTTTATTTATTGTTTGTTAATCAAACGTTTGGGCGGCTTGACTAAATTATTTCTCTTTTAACTGCAGTCTTAGTTTTTTAAATCTTGTGCGTAGTGCTTTCGTATGCATATTTCAATGTATCGATCTCATAAGATTTACTAAAATGCTATGTCTATAAGCATTCTGCGATATCTGCTACAAACATATACCCAAATTCATGAAAAATGAACAACTCAATAAGTTTTATAAAGTGGCATTTTCCTACAAATTTTCAAGAACAATTTCAATTTTTATGCTTCTACATTGAGGCAATTTGCAAATTGTCTTCGTATAGTTTGAGTGTACAATTAAGCGCTGTATGAACGCCACCTTAAAGCAAAAGTAAACGAATAAAAATTTGCCATCACTTTTGTTTTAAATAAAGTGAACTATTTTCATAATTAGAAATGGGAAGGTGTGTTTTGTGCCATAAAAGAAAGACAAAGGGCGAAGGTCCACAAGAGTCTTGGAAAAGGAGCGGTCGGGGCAAGGCATGTGGAGTCAGTTTTAATGATATTCTGAAAACGATCATACATTTTGCGTATAGAAAATTGGTCATGTTTGATTTTCTCTATCCCGTACCGACAAAACTAATTTGCTAATTTTTCGATGTATCACTACTCTTTGCATTCATTTGATTGGACGTTCGTAGTCCCTTTATACTTAAAGGGGAATGGTTTTAGTCCGAAGTCACAGGAAATGCTTTCTGCCACATGTAAAGACATAGATGAAAACATCGTAAATGCTTTACTGTAACTCCGGACTAATAACTGCACCTGGAACAGAACTAGTTTCTATTACCAGGCACACCAACCGACAAACCAACCGACTACATTTGTCGGAGTCGAAATGCAAAATAGGCCTGTTTGTGTATTTTAAATTACAGTGCTGGCTAAAATTCGCCCTGCGTAAAATCAACGACTCTCTTGCATCGAACTGTCACTTTGCCCACTAAATTTTTGAGTGATAGCTGATGATATATTTTTTGGCCTACTAGCAAAATATAGGAATAACTCTTAATTTGTTTGTGTTATCGAACACAATGTTGATTAGCATCACCCAAAAATTGAACTCAATTTTGATGATTTTCTGCTTATTTTAGAATCTAAAGTTTAAATGAAAGTCACAAGAAGAAAGAGGATATCGCGAGTGAAATGAAGGAGGATAGTGAAAAATGGGATAGAAAAAAAAAATAGATGCAAACGTGAGCAAAACATGAACAGAATATCAAAGAGAAAAAGAAATATTGCGTACAAGAAACCAAAAAGAGAACCAAAAATTAGTAGCACCGCAAAAGCAAGCAACACAACGCTCAGACAAATGTTTAAAGAGTTTAAAAAATGCAGTTGTAAAAACTACCAAAGTTCAACTTCAAACTAAAATTTCTAGAAGCATGGCTGTTGTAAATTAAGTCGAAAATAAATTTCAAGCTTACTACAAAAAAGATAACATCACTCGGATATTTTAAAAGTATGCAAACGTATTTACGTGGCGTTTACGGATATCAAATTCGGTAAGAGCAAATTTTTTTAAAACAGACCATAAAGTGGGAAACCAATAGAAACAAAAGTTGTCTTTCTGCTTTTTGCTAGAAACATTTAAATATGTACTTTGAAATAAATGAAAGTAAGCAGGATGAAATATTACCATATTTATTCGCTTATAATCCGCATTATTTTTTTTTGGTAAAAAAATTAAAGTGAAAGGTAGAAAAATATATAGATAACTTTAATAAAAGTCGTTCTACAAGTTAATTGACATTTGCACATTTATTATTTATTATATATGTACCTATTGGTGTCGGGGTTGCGTTTTCTTCCCAGCGCCGTCTGAATTAATAATTTCAGCACAATCCTGGGAAAATCACATTGTGCTGTGAGCCATCCATTGCATTACTGAATTTCTGAACATTTCAAGAATGAGTACTGGATCAGGTCTATTTAACCCTCTGGACAATGGACCTGCTGGGGTCCAGTGATGGCCGTCGCACTATAGTCATTCCTCATATACCTTTTGCACTTGATCTTTGAAGGGGTTGTTGACCGCAACGTAAAGTGGTTGCTGCACCGATGTAATACCATCGGGAATTAATAAAGCTGAGATAAAAATTTCACATTTCGCCACTGACGAAATTCGGGTGCGGCTTATAAACGTGTAAATACGGTAGTTTTAATCGACTTTGCAGTAAAAATTTGGATATTTTAAATCGGGGTGAAATTTTATCTGCATTCTGGAGCCCTCCTCAAGTAACTTGGTTTACAGGATGTGCTTCGGCTAAGCAAGGCGAAGAAAAGCAAAAAATATTCTCGATGTTGTCAAAATATGTTTTGAAGGCTGCGCAGATTAAAAATAGGTTTTCATTGTCGTCAACATCTTTGAATGCTTAAAGAAGAACGGTTAATGTACCCTAAAAATTTAAAACTTGCATACGGTAAGTCGGCTTGTTTACAAGTGGTACAAACTCTTCAAAGATGACCAAGAAGATGTAGATGACACCCCAGCACATCAAATACAGAATATATAGTCGAAGCTGTGAAGAAAATTGTTTGAAAATCGTTGCATTACCATAAGAGAATGTGCTGAGGATGTTGACATATCAATCGGCTCGTGTCATGCAATTTTTTCGGTAGCAAAAGTAAAAAATTTACTGTTACAAATAAAAGTCAAAAGATTTTAAAAGGATTTTTACAATTTGTAGATGTCCCGAGCGATGCCGCATTTTTATACCCGAGCGTACTTGTACACAAGGGTATTATAACTTTGTTGGCATAACGGTTGCTTTTAACAGCATAACGGAATCAAAATATATATAGACATGTACATATATACCAAAATGCTCAGAATGAAACGAGAAGTCGACTTAGCGATGTCTGTCTGTCCGTCCGTGCAGACGATAACTTGAAGAAAAATTGAGATATCTCAATGAAATTTGGTACATAGATCGCAAATTGAGTGAAATTGTGAAAAATGGGCGTTGCCACGCCCATTTATGAAAAATTTTCTGTATCTCAATAACAGTATTAGTTATCGTCACAAAATTTGGTGGACATATTTCGCTTGATATCGCTATTATTACCGTAGAAAAGTTTTGAAATTGGATCATAACCACGCCCACAAGAGATAGTGAATTAAGAAATTTGATTTTTTATAAAATTTAAAAAAAATGGCCGTTACTACGCCCACTTATAAAAAAAACGTCTGTAGGTATCTCAATGGGTTGGTATGACATGCTGAGACTCGCAAATTGGTTTGAAAGAAACTACATTGGTAAATTTGATGCAGCACCAGAACATCATCCGACATTTTGGTCAGTGCATAGAAATGTAGAAACGAGTCAGTTTCCCAGAACTCAAAATAGTGTAGAAGCTTGGCATCGACCACTTAATGTCATTGTATGAAAAAAATTGCGGTATTTATCAACTTATAGCTAATTTGAATGCAGAGATGATTTATGTGAAATCACAAATATCAAGAGTAGAAAATGGAGAAGTTTTTCCAAAAAAGTTAAGATCAACTAGATCTAACAAACAAATTAAAAGAATAATAAAAAAAGAGTAATTATTGGAAAAGTATCTTTTTTGAAAAGAATAGCAAAAAATATTTGTTTTTAATCTAATTATATACTAGTTTTTCGTACTTGAAATACTCATTTCTTCTTTTTTGCATACATACATATGTACTTATCGTTTAAATTAATATTGAAGTCTTTTGTTATTTTCGACTTAAAATTCTCATTTCTTTTTCTTTGTATAAATATCTCTTAAGCTAATATTGGAGTTTATAAATATTTTGCTTTTCTTAAATATTAATTGTTTTTATTGATAAGATTTACGACTATTTAATAGCAAATCGCTTGGCACATGAAATTATCAAATAAAAACAGACTTTTGTCAATATACAATTTTTTCAATACATAATTTTGTCAATACAGAATTTTTTTAATACAGAATTTGGTCAGTGCAGAATTTCGCTTTTACAGAACTTTGCAAATACGGAATTTTGGAAATACAGAATTTTGTCACTACAGAATTTCGCGACGTTAGTTTTTAGAATTTTGTACGAAAAGAATTTCGATATACAGCTTTTTGTAGGGATCCCATTTCGAATTTTTTGATCGAATAAACAAAGATGACAACTCTAATGACCTGCCCGTTTCAAATGGTCGGCAAAGACCAACTATAAGATTTTTTTTGCAAGAACTGTGCAGGCGGATCTACAGCGAGAAATTAATTAGTCCCATTCCGGAGAAGGGGCCACAGTTGGTTTTACAAGCGAACACCTCGAGGTGAGGCGAGTTGAATGTCCGTCTGTTTACGTCATTTGTGTAGGTATCATATTGCAGATGATTAGGGGACGATTATCCAAGGTAGATTGTGAAGTGCCAGCGCCAGTTCACATACATACATACATACAAGTAAATATGGGCACCGATATGTTTGTACGCTCATATACATACATACATATACATTCACATATAGACATACGAGAAGCTAAGGTGCATAACCCAACAATCGTTTAATGCGTGCTGTCATTTAATTTACAATTTGAGCAATTTTTTTTTATGGTTTATTTGATTTAAAAAACAAAGAGTTAAATTATTTTTTTTTATAAATAACGCAATAATTATTAATTTGCCTTAAATGAAAATAAAATTTTTGGAAAATGGTCATATTACAACTGTATATTTAACATATTTTAAAATTAAAAATAAAAGGACAGGTAATAACGCTTGATGTGATTAAAAGCTTGCTCCATAAAAATATTTTATTTTAAACGGAAAGTGATTATGTTTGAGAGAGATAGAAAATTTGAAAATATTTTTTTAAGTTAGCAAAACGACCTCAAAAACGGAAACTGATTTTCGGACAAATGAACTCAAAATAGAAAAAGAACAAATAACCAAAAATTATCAAAAAAAGGGATTTATTTTCAATTTTAATATTTTTTGCACAAGTAAAAAAGGTAATTTAAACTAGTTTGTAAATTGATTGTTGAGTGGAGTTTTAACCACAAAAAACTGCTTTTTCTAGTTCTATCGAGCGATTCATTTAGGGTAGCTTTTACAGTGCAGACTTAATACACTATCCGAGTATAATTCCCATTTTTTCTGAAATTTTAGAGGTACGTTTAAAAAAAAGATTAAGGCTGAAATTATCAATTTCATAAAATAGTACGTTATAATGACGCTATTCAGTCTTTCTATCTTAAACTATCAAACAATACAGAACAAAAATTTCAAGATATTCGAAATATAGAAATTTCCATAAGACCTTTTTTCATAATTTACCAAAAATTAGTTACCGCAACTTATAGTTTTTCTCTCGTTCTCAGAGTGTCATTTTCAGCTTTGTTTTATGTCAAAAACACAGCTTAGGATATTATCATAAATGTGGCATAGTTATCAATAAAATTGTGGAGTTATTTTCGAGATTTCTGTGTAAAAATTGAGATATCTAAATGAAACTTGGTACATACATATATTTCTCTTTAGCCAAAGTAGACAAAAATGAAAAAAATCTCGTTGGCATTGTGAATGCTATATTTCAGTAATTGTATGTATCGCCAATCACGGCACGAACATTGTTTATTGTCTAAATGAAAAACGTGTTCAAAATTTTCGTAATCGTAAACGAGCCCTGCCTGAAAATATTCAGTTTTTATATAAAGAATATTTTAGAAGTCGCAGTCGCTGTTCACGCCTAGTTCTTACATAAAATTTAGAGACTTAAATTTAAAACTTTAAATACTTTATTTTGAGACTATTGATTGTCAGTTTTGACCAAAGTAAGCGGTTAGTCTAAATTTAACTAAAGCAAAGACGGCAAACAAACTAGCACCAACACTGGTGTTATTTATGTATTGTAATTTCATAAAAATTTAAGTGAATTCCCCTCTAGGAAAATGCTACACTAATATCTATTTTGGACTTAAACGTTTTGTATCGAATTTTTGCTTTTCTGCACAGCACACTACGTATACCATACTTGAGAGCCAAATAAGTAAGAAGGTTGAATTGTTAAGCAATCCTTGTCAATTGCTCATGCCAAGTTATGTTATGCGGTTGTGAAAAATTATTGTCAATTTGAAAATACTGTTTAGCTAATCGTTTGCGCTAAATATTTGTGCAATAGAGTCTGTGTTTGTTGGGTAAGTACCTAAATGGGCGTATGATATACCTACATGCATGCATACAAACATATGTATGTTTTTGTTTCGAAATCTGGCTGAGTTTTGACGATGTGTTGGCGTCGTTTGAGTGGATTAATTAACAATGTGTGCCATCATTTCCACTGCGGCTTTCGCCACAAACATGATGGTATTACTATTTCCGCCTAGAGCATGAAGAGACACATCAAACGTCATGTGATATGTACTCGTATGTTTGTACATAAGTATGTATGTATGTATATACTCACTTTTATATGCATGCAATGTTATGTTAGACGCTGCAAGGAAGATTAACCACAAATGGGAGGATTTATATTATTATCAAGAGTATGTACTAGTATGTTTGTCAATTTATTGCGACTGTTAGGAATGATAGACTACAATATTGTGCTTTTCTAAGACTTTGACGTCAGAATAATAGAATAGCAAGAAGCGATTATTTACGGATTTTAAACATTAAACATAATAATTTGACGTGATCAAAAGAAAATAGATATATGTATGTACATTATCGTAAACTCGACACTAAAGCTCACCAGATAAACTTTTCAAATCTCTTGGATTTTAAAAAGGCTCAAAATCGTCGAACAGTGTTATTATGTATATGAGAAAATGGGAGGTAAAAGAAAAAAAATGTCTAACTCTCTTTTCTAACGACTATGTCAAAGTCTTGTTGGTTGGTTGGTTTTAGTCGATTGCCACCCTGGTGTACAAGCAATTAGCACATCCCGTGCAACCTACAGCTATTTGGCGGTTTTTATGAATCTCAGTATATTATACAAAAAGAGGCGGCTGCACTCTGAAATACTCTGCAGGAATGGCTTGCTGAGTGCCTTTAAGCTCATCCTAGCAAGGGCCGGACACTCACACAGAAAGTGCTTAACTGTGTGTCCTTTAAGTCTGGGTCTTCACAGCTGCGGCAGAACCGGTTGTGCCCTGTACAGGACCGCGTTGGACCTATCCAGTGCAGATCCCGTTCATCCGCTTTTTCGTTTCCGTAAATGTTCCTATGCCCCGGAACCATATCAGGGTAGTTTCGTCTGGAGATTGAAGCCATCTCTCTCCTACATTCTTCTACCAGTTGAGAGTCGACCGAGGTAGAAGAGAGTGCTACTAATGACGTTTTTAATAATGACTGTGCCCAAAACCTGACAGTTAACACAGGCGCATAGTTTTAGTAAAAATTATTGTGATGATATACATATTATTATTAATAATTTTTATTTTTTCAAACTTCAGCAAAGGAAATCCATCCAGGATATTAGAAATCATTTCTTAAATTTAAGAAATCAGCATCTCTTGTCGATATTATTATTTGTGGGATGGGAGATAGAAATCTCTTTAAATCCAAAATTTAATTATGAAATTCGGCTTTCTGCTTTTTTCTCCATCTTCTCAAGACCTTTAAGATTATTATTCGATCAATAGAAATGCTCCTCTAATATGCTTTGAAATATTTAAATTTTTTTTTAGTTTGTTAAATGAGCAATGTGAACTGAACCACCCTTCAGGCTTCGTTTAGAACTGCCTATCAAAAGACGGTCGCTTGATATTCCGAACGACCCATTTTCAGAGGTCTTGTACATTTGAAGAAAAAAACAATTTCATTTCCGAATTAAAAAAGATAGCAGGTCCTTGCACTCATGTACGATAGAACGTCACTTTCTTTTGCTCGTAGTAAATGCAGCTTTTAAAAATGAGTATTTTTATTGTCATGAGAATAACATTGCGTTTTGTATTATTTTTTTCAAAATACAAAATTCTCCTATTTTTTGTTAAAAAAATATGTAGACTTTTTGTCCAAAGAAAAAAAATTAATTATTAATGAAATATCGAAAATTGATTAATCTTTCCTTGAATGTAAATTTGTTTTGATCGGTTGACCATTTCTCCAGATATTAGAAATTTTTATGAGCGACTTGTTTTATCAGAACCATTATTTGGCGATATCTCAAAAACTACACATAGGAAATAAATTTGTTTTCTTTTAATATTTATGAAATGTATATTAGTTTTCTAGGTTAGAAAAGAATTGCAGTCTGCTAAAAACCAAAATCACTTTTGACCAGTGTAATAGGAATATATCAAAGCCAATTGTTAAAGATGATATATAATTAATTTTAACCCCATTTCGGTACCTCTTGATAGAACTTTTGTGGATATACTCGTACTACCCAGCACAGCGTAACACAACATGGTATAGTTCATAGAGAAATCCTTGGATGACTACATTCCAAGATATAGAATATAGAGAGTACATTCGAAAATATTTAAGACACATTGACAACAGAAGCACTGTCTTGTCTACGCATCAACTCGAGTGTGGAAAAGCTTAAAGCTTATAAACAAAACGCTGATAAGCAAAATGACCCTGTATCCTCTCCTATATCCTCCAAATTAGTACACTGACTCTACACGATAGTGCTAAGGCCAATATTCGGGATAAAAGGGATACACAGCCATATTAAATCGTATAGATTTACAAGATAATACAGACAACTATGTGTTAACGCTTAGTTTTAATAAAAGATAGACTATAACTATACCGAAAAGGAACAAATGGGACGTGTAAAATTCTAAACTGATTGAACACCATCGGTTCGGTTCGGCAACACTAGAAACGGCTGAGAGAGCCGAGGAGCCCTTAAAACATTGAACTCTGACCAGATATTTGCCGTAGATCTCTAAACGAGATTGCTGAGCAGTTCGCTTTTCATTTACATAGTTTGGGTGCCAGGTCACATCAATATACAGTGTAACGGAATATCAGAGGAACTGTTAAGAAAGGCCCAAGGAACATTTATCTTATTAAAACTAGTACAAGATCGAAACATCGTTATGCAAACAGACCAAATCCAGCACAGCAAAACTGTTGTGGTTAGAATAACTTCTCTTGCTTAGCAGAAAAGACATACGAGTATGTGTCTATCAAAGGCAGTGAGGCTACTCTGATTGGAAGGCATAGAGAAAATTTTTCAGGGATTGATGATGCGGCAGTTGACCGATTTCGCTGACTTCACATGTTGCCTTAATAAGAAGTTGACATGATTCGGGTGACATCCCAATTGTTCTTAGGTAAGCCGAATTTACTCTGGTAGTCACTTTGATCTAACCTATTCAGAATACTTTTCTGAAGCGATTAGTACTTTTTACAAAGGCCGTTAGATTATTTGGGGTAAAAATTGATTGACTACACTATTAAAGTTTTCGTTTTTGCGCTCTTTACTAAGCTACGAATTGCTCGAGTAAATTTAGAAGAAAATTTTAATAGATTTGGCGCCAAAGGTTTTGGTATAGGTTCTCTTTCCAAAAGGCATTTGTTATAATGCGAGATACTCATTTGTGATCTCGTCTACATTAAACCTTTAGAAAATATACATATATTAAGCAACTCAACTGTATTCAACTAAAAATAAAAACTGTATAACATTTTTCTAATTGTTGAGCTTTTGTTGCATTAAAAATGAATTGAATTATGTATTCAAAATTGCTACAAAGCACTCCAATCACCAAGAAAATTATGGCAGCGATTGAAAGAATTCAAATGATGATTAAAGAGTAAGAAAGATATGCAAGAAAAAGAAGAAGAAGAAAAGAGGGAAGAGGGAGGAAAATCAAATACTATTCACTTACTCAATAACTTCCAGTTGACAGTTAAGAGCGGTTGATAATAAATTTCCATTTGATTTCCCTGCAGAGTTTCGAGTGCAACATTAAATTAAATAAAAGACAAATCCTTTTAAGCGATGAAAAAATAATAGAATTTAAGTCGGCAATGCAATGCGAGGGGTTCGCCACAAGTCACACATACAAATATGCAGCTATAGGTACGTAAATGTATATGTATTCATACAAACATATGTATGTACTTACATTATTCGATAAGTATTCATAAATAAAATGAAAAACGCTAAATGCTCAATGCTTTCAGAGGGCGAAGACAGAGGAGGGGTCTGTAATGGATATATGTATGTACATATGCAGATACATACACACACATGTACAAATATCCAGAGTTGAATTAGGTGTTAAGTAGTTGCAATAATGTGCAACATATGTACATACGTACTATGTGCATATCCATACATGCAATCTTCAAAAATACATATAATAGTTGACAACCAAAAACAAAAAACAAGTACCACCGATACTCCCAACTGTGAACTTACGTACGCGGGACACATTCGTTGCTAATGTCTCGTAAAACTAACGAAGAGGGATGATTTTTGCAATACAGTGTACGATCAGCATTCGAAACACCCGGCACTTGAATTTTCTCTACTAAGTACTGTGTTTTGGCTTGCCGAATATTAGTTCCACGTGCTTTTGCGCTTCACCTCATTTGCCACCAATTTGTCGTTTAGATTTAATTTATTTAATAGTAGGTAAATTGTTGTTGTTTTCCTATTTTGTGTTCGCTCATTTTCGAATTGTATTTTAGTGCGAAAATCATAGCCACACATTGGATGATGATGATGAGGTGGTGGTTGGGTAGAGCTACGCGGCAACAGCGTTTTTTTTAAGAGGCGTAACTGTTGCGAAATTAATTTTTATTTATAGGAAAATGTTTCGAAAAATAACATATTTTCTACGCTTGTTGCATTTGTTAAATGTGCTGGAAAATTGTATACCTGAAAGGCGCACGGATAGGAGAACTGCACTGCACATGCATTTCAGGGACTTTTTCACGCAGACTCCAGTGTGCGCAGATTTGAAGCACTTTCAGGAATACAGGGCTACAGAGACTCTGTTTGTTGAGTTGCTGAGAGAAAAACGAACCTTTGAATTTTACTACCCTAACTGGGCAGCGAAAAGTCAGTCGTCTTCTAAGAGAATATTAAGCTTTACTGCGCTTGCGTTGCATCGCTTTAACGCATGGCGCTGGAGTGAAAAAAATTCTATCAAACACATGACACTGAGATTGGGATATTTTTCTACATAACTGTTAAATACTACGAAACAAAGGCATACATTTATAAACATAAAATTATTCACATTTTACTATTGCATTTTAAAGACAAAAACTCTCACGGAAACTGCAATTTTTCTATGCTTTTTTGGAAGAAGAAGGAATTATTGATGGTAAGTATACGCACATACAGACACAAATTAGCTTATACCCACTGAATTTTACCCCTCAATTTTGTACAAAAAAGTTAATTTTTTATTTTAATTTTAATCACTTAACTAACTCCAATAGACATATTTCTGTATACAACATTCTTTGTTCTCTGATTATAAGGTTATGTTTTTCGGCTAGTGCGGACATAATTCTGGGCTCTGGGTATTCTCGAATTTTTTTTCGAGTCAAGCGTTATGCGAATAACTCTTTTTAAACCTAGTTTCCTGGTTAAAAAAAAAAAACTGCTAAAACCATTGCGTAGCCTTAGCAGTTGAATCATACACCTTATTATAGTAAAGTTGTAATAAACATATTTCCGCTTCTGCAATTAGTTGCCATAGGTTGATTATGCATACTTCGCAAAACTTCGTCTAACTTTTAAAAACTTCGCACAAATTTACGTGCCTATCAAACTTATCAGCCCTGCTAACCATATGTCAATGTAATGGCAATTGACGTAATAGGGTGATTCACGGTGTGGGCACAAAAACAGCTGATTTTTGTAAAGTATATGTTAATGCATTTTGATATACAATTTTGCAAGCAATAAGCAAATAAAATATTTCCCAAAATCCATTAAAACAAGTAAGTACATACATACATGTTTGCGAATCCGAAACTGGCAACTGGCTGCATAGAATAAAAATCTAAAAAATATAGCTTCAGTCCAACTCAAGTTGAAACTTTTAACAATAACTTAAAAAGTTATTAAATACTGAATTCGTAAATTCCTAATCTATATAATTATATATAATTTTGGCGTTTACACTATATAGCTCAGTGTTTGGCCGAGCTTCTCCTACCATTTGTGGTGTGCGTCCTACAGACCTACAGTTTTATGCCGACTCCCAACGGCAGATGTATTTTATGAGAAGCTATTTCATGGCAGAAATACCCTCGGCGGTTTTGCCATTGCCTGCAGTTTTATGCCGACTCCGAACGGCAGATGTATTTTATGAGAAGCTTTTCATGGCAGAAATACCCTCGGCGGTTTTGCCATTGCCTGCCGAGGGGTGACCGCTATTAGAAAAAACTTTTTCTTAGATTAAGATTTTGCTTACCCTGACTGAAATTCGAACCTCGAACTCACCGGCATATCGATATATACCACGCACCGCTACCAACTCGACCACAGCGCCCACTCCTACTCTATATCCGTTTCCATTTTCAAAAATGATTCGTATTTGCAACGAAAATACAAGTGGTTGACCTTGTATTATTACATTTATTTTAGTCTAATTGCTTATATATTTTTCAAAAAAATAAAACTAACATTATAATAAAAATTCACATGATAACATTAAGAAAGTTGTGAATACCAAGGCACATTCAATAGGTAGCAGCAGTAGAAAAATTGAAAAAAAAATTTGAGCTCTGTATATTTTGTTTTTGCTTTTAAAAGCTAAACTTTCAAAAATATTTTATCAACTACCTTGAATTGTACTGAAAGCATTCTTATCACAACGAAATTCAAAATTTGACAATTCAAATTAAAATAAAATATGAAAAAAGTTCAAAAAAAAAGTTTGCTGCGGCTACCTATTTGATGTGCCTTGGTGAATACCCCTTATGGCCTTTCAGTGAAACTCTGTAAAAGCATTGCTATTAGTGCCACTGCAATAAAAATGCCACTTATAAAAATGTCAAAAAACTTAATTCAACAATCTGTTAATTGTTTATAAGTTTTATTGGGTAATCAGATACAGGATGTTTTTTTAGACATGTGGTTTTTAAGAACAAATAAAACGCATATAATTTAATATTATGGCCATGAATTTAGGTTTATTATAAAGATAAGGGTTAGCCATTATGTTTTAAAAATGATTTTGCGCAAGTGACCGCCGTGGCTGACTCGAATAAATTCCAGCCGGGAGGCCCAATTTTCGACCACATTTTTCAGCAATTGGGGCCGTATGTCAGCAATCGTCTCGGGCTTATCTGCGTAGACAAGCGACTTAACATAACCCCACAAAAAATAGTCCAGCGGTGTTAAGTCGTACGATCTTAGAGGCCACGCCCAGGCCCACGACGCGAGATAATGCGCTCACCAAAAGTTTCCTTCAATAAATTGATTGTTTCGTTGGTTGTATGGCATGTAGCGCCGTCTTGTAACCAAAGGTCGTCCACATCAAAATATTCCAATTCAGGCACGAAAAAGTCATTAATCATTTAATCGCTTCCCCATTGACTGTAACATAATAGCCGGCTTCATTTTTGAAGAAATATGGACCAATGATTCCCTCTGCCCATAGAGCAAACCAAACAGTGACTTTTTGAGAGTGTAACGGCGTCTTAACAATGGCTTGTGGATTATTATCCAAATGCAACAATTTTGTTTTTATAATGTACCCATTTAACCAAAATTGAGCTTCATCGAATATTAGACGCAGCGCGTGCAGTGCATCACGATCCATTATTCTGGTAATAAATTTGCACGATTTGCAAACGTTCTTCCAGAGTAAGTCTGTTCATTAAGAAATGGCAAACCAAACTGTCTAAAAAACACGAAAAGTGAGCTTCATCGCTGAACAAAATTTTCTTGTGAAAATCGTTCTGCTTCAATTCTTGCGCGAGTTGGATTTTGTAAGCCCGAAAACCGAGATCCTTGGCCGAGCTTCTCCTACCATTTGTGGTGTGCGTTTCTATCACAAATGGAGGGACCTATAGTTTTGTGCCGACTCCGAACGGCAGATGTATTTAATGAGAAGCTTTTTCATTGCAGAAATACCCTTGGAGGTTTGCCATTGCCTGCCGAGGGGTGACCGCTATTAGAAAAACCTTTTTCTATTATTAAGATTTTGCTTGCCCTGACTGAGATTCGAACCTCGAACTCACCGGCATATCAAGTTATAGCACGCACCGCTACCCACTCGACCACAGCGGCCACTCTTTTTCTCTAAAATAAACCAATAAAAATATATAAATTCCCATAGTTTCACTTGTCTGATATAAATCCTTTTCACCACGACTGGTAAACAATAGAAGTATAAATTAGTATAGGATACGAGTTTTTTTTAATTAAAAGTAATACAGAAAATGATTTATTTTATTCCAAGGCACATCAAATAGGTCAAATTTTTAATTTCGTTGTGATGAGAATGCTTTCAGTACAATTCAAGGAAGTTGATAAAATATTTTTGAAATTTTAGCTTATAACAGCAAAAAACAAATATATAGAGCTAAAGCTTTTTTTTTTCATTTTTTCTACTGCTGCTACCTATTGAATGTGCCTTGATTTTATTCTATTGATACTGGTTGTAAGGTCATAAAAATGTTCCGTTGTTCAAAATTTATTTTTTTGTTGCATTGCACAGAAAGAGGACTTTTTTTTTAAATTTTCAGACTTTACGACAATACGACACGTGCCGTAAAGTGTGAATCCTCTAAACGTTTGTTTATTAAAAACCTTCGATATAACTATATCTCGAAAACCGTGACAATCCCAACGGGGTTATATCTTTTTTCTAGAAGACTATTATGCCGCTGAGTGCATTTATTATTCGTATTCATCGTATTTTCAAAAACATACTTCGACTTCAGTGTGTGCGTGTAACTACTAAAATGTGAACTAATTTGCTAAATATGTAAATATTTAAGTACATACAGACTTATTTCCTTAAAATAGACTTTAAGTAAAACATTCCCTTATTTACTAACCAAATTATAATCAATTTAATAAGTGTCATTAAGACTATCAAACATAAAAAATTTGATACGCCTTCTAGCGCTGAAGTGTCGCCTAATTAAGGGTTGCCGCATGTTCATAATCCTAATAACACCCAATTTAGGGTGAAAATGAATACAAATTTGGGTTGAAAAACTATTAAAATGAACACAGAAATTAAAAATTATTGCTGAAGCGTTAACGGTAAAACAGGGTGAGAGTAGTTTACCGTGTGGGATGCACTAACAACACAGTTTTTCTTTCGTTCACATGTGAGAATGGGGAATCCTTTTTGTGAAATTATATAACGTGAAGATGGGCAAAATCACAACAAGTACATATGTTTTCATAACATATTGCTATCAACTCGATCACAGCGGTCACCGTAAATCCACCATTCCTTAATTCACCAGACCTTATATCACCACATCTAAACTCGCCACTCAATTAATCACGAATAAACTCTTCATATCTAAACTCACCACACTGCAACTAGTTTCACCTCTCCTCACTCTGTCTAGCTTAACCTTAATTTGTTTCTTCACCACATCTCTTCTTCTTTCCACTCGTCTTGTCTCACCTCATCTCAATTCTCCTCATCTCGCTTCATCTTACCTCTAAGCGAAGCGTATCATAAATAAGATTAACTCCTTGTGGTTTGAACAAAATAGTCAAGAGAAGTTTCATTTCCTGGTGGAATCTTTTTTGAACTTAGTAATAGTTCCTCCATTCCTGATTGTAATGTCATAAAAACAAACTTACATTCGGAGCAAGGAAAAAACTTTGAAAAAACTTACAACATTGTGGGTGACACACAGCAGCTGCAGGTTTGACTTTTTATGAGTTCCTACCGAAAATTTTTTATTTAAATATATTTAAAAACTTTCATTAAAAAAATATAGTTCGATCTATAAATCCAGGATCAAACAAATTAAGCAAACTATAAAAAACTGCCATCAAAATTTTAAACTTTTTTTGTAAACATTAATTTAAAACCGTTGAATTTCGCGATTTTCATTTTAGAAAGTACCCTTTAGGATTTGATTAGTAATGTCAAATTTTCTTTAGCAAACGTCGAATGTGTCGTAGAGTTACCGGATTCACTTTAAAAATCATTGATTCGATTTAAGGAAGCAAAAAAATTTTTAACAAAAAAACATTAAATGTCGAATGTTGTACTTTTGAGAATAGTCGTCATCTTTTGTAAGCGACTAGCAAAAGAACGTCCAACTTGCTTATAATCAACTCTCTTATATTTTAAATACACTTTACAACACTAGTCTGTCAAAATTAATGGTCGCTTGTAAAATTTGCTAGCAAAACAAAACAAAATAAGTAATTCTTATAAGAGGCGATTTTACTTACGTCTTCTCTATCTTGGTTATTTACTTAATTTGATGTTTAGCGAAAATTTTCGAATTTCCCTTGGGACTTTCCAATGATTATTAACAATAGCACCACTTTCTCACTTTCCAACACTTTAAATGAGGTCGGCTATTTTTTAAGCGAGTTTATTTCAACCCGCTTATTCCAACACAACTCGCTTATATTTGTTGTTGCTTTCCACGCTAGACGATAAGCTACCTAGTGTTCGTTTGCAAGTCGCTTACAAAAGATGAGGCCTAATATCAAATGTAGTTCAGGAAATATTTTTTATTAGAACAAGAGGAAGCAAAACAAAATTTTTTTAAAACATTTGTCAATCTATCTGTGGTTATCTTTTTTCGCGCATAACACAAACTACCTTATGGAAATCAGTCGTAATTGTTTTGAGGCCTAAATGAAGAGACAATTTCTCTTTTTTTTTGTTTTTGGCAACATAAACATACGAGTATTTGTGTTAACAAAGTAAAGTTCAATCATAGCTTGCAGTTTTTGTGGGGTGATAATTATTTTAACCTTTAATATTTAAAAGACAAAATATATATTTCTGTATAATCGGCAAACTTTTGACATGGATGTCTTAAATTTGTTCTAAAACATCCTATAAAAATCATTTTTTTAAGGGGGTCCTCTACTCTCGCGGTTTCAAAAATTTAATTTTTTTTAAATTTAATTTTAATGTATTTTTTTTAAATTTAATTTTAATGTATCCAAGAATACGCCACAGAGAGGATTTCGTAGAAATCACATTCCTTTGCATGATTCTGTGCTCCGTAATGTACTCGTCTCCAATCGTAATTTATCTTTAAACGCGTTTTATCGAAAGTAGTATTTTTTTAGCTGCCGAGTAAGACTTTTCATAAAAGTATTGGTCCGATTCCACAAATTTTGTTATTGAATTATTCAGTGAGCATCCCGAGTACGATTTGAAAAACTTTATTTTGTTCTATTTTTAGAGTGTCTAATATGTCAAAAAATGATGTGAAAATCGAAATATTTTACAAATCGTTGCATAAGTTATACAATTTGCAAAACAAAAATGACCCAAGAATTTTACTTAAGCGGGACCCATGCAGTTTCAACATCAATTTAGTCAATGACATTTCAAGGACGACAATGTTTTTTTTGGTATTCAATACAAAAATTTTAAAGTCAAAACATAAACCTTTAAAAAAAATTAAAATTTTTTAAATCAATTCAGTAGATCCTTCGCAATTTATTTCCAAAAAGCCGCCTGATTTCATGCCTTGTGAGTAGAGAGCCCATTTAACTCACTAGATTCGTCGAAGTTTACTTGCCAATATTACCAAATAAATTTTATGCACGTAATCTATTGGTCCTATGTATGGTATTTTTATCAGAATTCTCTTCTTTATAAAGGCAGAGAAAAATTGATTATGAAACATTCACAATAACGATAAACCTTAAGAACAAAGAATACATTTTACCAATAGACACGAAATAACCTTTAAAGAAAAGTGTAGAACTACCATCTAGAACAGAAGTTATTCTACCTATAAAACTAAATATACAAGAAGACAGCGTTATTTTCAACCAAGAAATAGAGAAAGGAGTATTTTTAGCAAACTCCATTGCACCAGCCAAAGGAATTTGTCATGTAAAACTAATCAACGTTAACAGTTATTCCGTAAATATTAAAGAAGTAAAACCTTTGACAGATAAATTGGCAAACTACAATATTTTAAATACACATAACCAATCAAACACGTACGGCAATGAACGATTTGGTAAACTAATGAAAGAACTAAAACTTAAAAACCTAGATAGAGATACAGAAACAGAATTAAAAGAAATATTTCACAAATACCAATCAGTTTTTCACTTAGAAGGAGGAAAACTTTCAATAAATAATTTTTACAAACAAAAACTTGACTTAACTGACAACTCACCAGTATACATAAAAAACTACAGACTACCACAAACATAACAAGAACAAATACAATCACAAGTACAAGAATTGGTTAATAATGACATCATTGAATCTTCTGTTAGCCCTTACAATTCGCCACCACTTTTAGTACCCAAGAAAAGTGAAAAAAATAACAAGAAATGGCGTTTAGTAATTGATTACAGAAAATTAAATGATAAATTAGTAAATGACAAATTTCCACTAACAAGATTAGAGGATGTATTAGATGTATTAGGAAGAGCCAAATATTTTACAACTCTAGATATGACAAGTTCTTTTCAACAAATACCTTTGCAAAGTGCTTCAAGACCACCAACCGCGTTTTCCACACAAGACGGACACTTCCAGTTCAAGCGTCTGCCATTTGGATTAAAAATTTCCTCAAACAGCTTTCAAAGAATGTTAACAATTGCACTTAGCGGTTTAAAATCAGAAGCATTCCTCTACGTAGACGACATTATTGTTTTTGGATGTTCATTAAAACATCACAATAATAACCTCTTAAAAGTTTTTGAAATACTCAAATACTACAACCTTAAATTAAATGCAAGCAAATGTCAATTCCTTAAATCAGAAGTAATTTATTTAGGACATTTAATAACAGACAAAGGAATCAAAACCGACCCAGCTAAATGCGAAGTAGTACGCAATTACCCAAAACCAAGAAGTCCAGATGAAACAAGATGAACTTGTATGTATGGTATGTACTTGTATTTACATACCTTCACGTATTATTTATAGTACATTCATTTAAATTGGTTGAAGTAGTTAAATCGCGTTAGAGTTGCCAAAACAAAATGTGAAATGGGTAAGATTAAATAGATTTGTTTTACCTTTTTCTGCATAAACATAAATAAAGTAATACAATTCTGCATACGAGTACAAACATTTGTATGAGTCACTACCTACATACATACGTACATAGGTACATATTTCTCGGCTATCTGGCAAAAGTCCAAAAAATGTGCTGGTGGCATGTTTGTTATTTCAATAAACTTCTGGTCCCACTGTTAAAAACAGGTTTGAGTCCGGAATATAGTGCAAGATATTTTTTAAAGATCGTTGCCACCTATATCAAAACCTTAATTAAATTAATTTGACGAGTTCAAGAAAACCTTGCAATATGGGGTTCATAAGAAAGAAAACAATACAAAAAAATGTTGAAAGGGAGTTCTTACTTGTTTAAAATATTATATTGTATTAAAAATATTAAATTTTATCAAATACCGCCATTAAGTTTAGTTGTGAATATGTTTTTTAAGAGAGTTGTCAACTGTTTAAAAAGTTAAATTAAATTAAATTAAAATATTTAGCGTGGCCGCTGTCGTCGAATTGGTTGCGGTGCGTGCTATAACTCGATATGCCGGTGAGTTCGATGTTCGAATCTCAGTCAGGGCAAGCAAAATCTTAATCATAGAAAAAGTTTTTTCTAATAGCGGTCACCCCTCGGTGGGCAATGGCAAATCTCCGAAGGTATTTCTGCCATGAAAAAGCTTCTCATTAAATACATCTGCCGTTCGGAGTCGGCACAAAAACTGTAGGTCCCTCCATTTGTGGTATAATAATAATAAAGACGCACACCACAAATGGTAGGAGAAGCTCGGCCAAACACTGAGCTTGTATATAGTGTAAGCGCCAAAATGTATATATTATATATAAAATATTTAGATAAACCAAATTTTGCATTATGGGTGTCAATCGAAATATGTTTTTGAAAGCTTAATTTAAAAAATATTTTTCTGTATAGTTGCCACCTCTTAAAAATGTTAGTTGGACAAATGCAATTTAAGAAAGTTTCACTATTTTTTAAAAGGGAGAAAGACAACAATTGAATAAGTGGTGAAAGTTATAGCTGCTATTTCGGAGATCACAACATCTTCTCAACAGACTTCTTTTTATTATTCTTTCAACACTTTGCAAAAATCAAGTCTCGGTAGCTAACACGCTACATGTTATATGATATATGAATAAAGCATTAGGAAGCATATCAAGTGAAAGGTTCCTATTTATGGTAAATCGACGTTAATACCGATGAACAGGGTAATGTGCGACGATAAACTTTTACAGCTTATTTTCCAGGATATGAATTAGTGTATCTGGTAAATCGTGAATTGCTAATAGCTAAAAAAAAATATTATACGTAGTTATGATTTCGTATGCAGTATAGAGGACCCTTATTCTGTTATATTAAGCACAAACACGAGTATCATGTGTTATTTATCCAATTAATAATATTTCACACTAAGAATTCAGAGGCAATGTTTATCCTTTTTCAAATTTATGCTTTTTGTGTATGAACAAACTTTCATGAAAATTGCATATCATTTATAATTCTTTCTGGTTAAAGTGAGTGGAATTAGTTTTATTTTCACGAAATTTCTTCTTACCCTTCTTTCATTCGTGAACTCACTACGACTGAACTCATCACAATAAACTCACCAAGCCTTAACTTCCAAAGCCAAAATTCGCTCACCTTAACCCTTTACACCTAATCACCACACTGCCACTCACCACACCTCAACTTATAACAACTTAACTTAATATATATATTTAACCTTAGAACCATCTTTGCGGTGCTCCCAAACCGTACCTTAGAGACTGAAAAAGTAAATTATTGTTCTAACCCATTATCACAATCGAACGTGTTTAACTTAATGTAATTTAATTTTCATTCATAAAGTGAATTTATGGTATTTATTACTAGCATAGAAATGTATTTAAAATATACAATACTCGTACAACCCAGAATGGGAATTCATCCCACAACGGGTATAAGAAGTTTGGCAAAACATCGAGCTATTCCTATAGCGTATGTGCTTATTATTGCTTTTTATTAATTGTTTTTGTGGACTTACACCAAACATTTCCTAAGTGTTGTTGTGGAATTTTCATACTCGAAAACGTCACAGGTGTCTGAATTCAACAGTTTTTCCAAAAAATATCTAATAGAAGAAGGTTTACGATACGAAATAGAGCAAATGCTGCATTAACACATATTTTTGAGATAAACGCCGTTGAACAGAAAATTTACATCAACTTGAATTAAGTTATCTCGCACCTAGGCAAACCTTAAAAGTTTTAATAAGCTCAATATGTACTTGTACATATGTACATATCTGAAGACACAGCGCGAAAAAGAGAATTAACAGACAAGGTTTCTTGCGCTTAACTGAAAATGGGTGAGCTATTGAACAGCCCTGTATGGAATTTTCTGGTTCTCTCCGCTTCACTCTATTAACACTTAATACCATTTTAATACACACTTTCTGAATAAGTTTGTACATATAAAGTTATGCAGGTTTTAGTGAAAATTTATAACATCGAAAATTGTGTGTATAATTGACTGCTTCTCGATGTGGCTCCTTGTATGCTTACGTAGATGTGTGCACCGTATGTTAAATTACATTTAAACCATTTACAGATTTTAATTTTTTTAAATTGCATTTCATTCCCTACACGGACTCTGGCAATGTTTTATAACAATTGGATTGTACCCTGCTGTCACATTTAAATTTTCAATAATTAAGTTTCCGTCTCACTTTGCAATTTCCTGCAAATAACCTTTAAATTAAATTCCAAATACTTCCGCTTCCACTGGCACAACGAATGCGTAAGCGGACACACACATCCTTGTTCACAACCAACTTCAAGTAATACCAGTAAACATTTGGATTTGATACAGTGAGCTCTGTTATTAAATGTACCTCAACTAACGCTTTGTTGTTGTGTTTTTATAACAATACTTCTTTGGAATGAAAATGTGTATAAGGATAAGTTAATATTTTGACCTATTTATCTATATACATATATAAAAAAGGAGCCTAAAATGTGTGTTCGTTAGTAAGGGGTGTTTGAAGAGATGTGCCGGCCGATCTTATTGAAATTTATACATAAGATGCCCTTACCTATTGTGGTTGTCGTAACGAAGGTTTGGTGACAATGCATGTGGTGTGCGTTTTGCAATGAAGAGGTCTTTCATAATTTTTCCCAAGATGGCGGCGCATCTCTTTAAACGTTTCTGGAGCGTTTTTATCCATGCTTATTCTTCAACTTGAGAGGAATTTGAGAAGCAGGAAATTAGACATGTCTCAACTTGCTAACTATGAAAAACATCATATAAAAAGTGCCTTTAAATAATGACGATAGGTGGCGCTGGAGTCAAGATATTGCTAAAATCCGTATTTACAGACCGATTTGATTGAAATTCAAAACATTTATAAGGCTCCTAAACATAAATACTCTTTGTGAAAATAATGAATGTCGATAGGTGGCGCTGAAGTCGAGATATTTCTAAAATCCGTATTTACAGACCGATTTGATTGAAATTCAAAACATTTATTAGACTTCTAAACATAAATAAACAACCACTTTTGGTTAAAGAACAGCAATAACCTTATGAAAAAATTACATCTGTAATTATAAATTGTGAAGTCGGACTCTTTTTCTAAGATGATCCCGGTGGAACAGGAAAGACGTTCCTTATCAGCTTACTACTTGCTTACTATATTTTATAAAAATCGGTTAGGTACTTTTGACGCCTATAAAGGACATACATAAACATTTTTTCTATTTTATATATAAAGATAGATATAGAAAAATGAATTGCCACATGTACGTTACCGCATCACTTGAGAACGGCTGAACCGATTTGGTTGATTTTTTTTTGTTGTGCTCTGACTAAAATATGTTTGAGACGGGTTGTCACCTACTTGAAAATTTAAACTTAAATAAGTTGATAAAATAAACGAAATATTACAATATGGGTGTCCAATGGAAGGTATTTGAGAAATCTTTGACTAAGAAATCTTCTTAAATAGGGCATTTTTCCAGACAAAAATCCTTTAAAGGCGCAGCGAAGCACGCCGGGTATTTGCTAGTTTATTTATAAGAAATGAAGATTAAGTTACGCTACAAAAACAAGACGGATAAATTCGAAGATTGCGACATGTTTACGTCATAGCGTACCAAATAGTAGAAGGAAGCGAATTAAAATACCAACAAGGCGTCGAAATCGTAAACACATGCGCTCGCACCAGTGTGCAATTGTTAAGCATTCATATGCAGTGGGCAACAAAAGTCTACGTACGACCCATATGTCTGCTATCTGAAGGGTCTTAAAATATTATGGAGAAAAAAATAAAAAAAATTAACTAACTCCAATAAAAACTTAACAAATTATTCACAAAAAACGAAAAGTAGGCCTTGACAAAAGTGTACGTACGGCATGCGATGCTTGTTTATAATGGCTATTCGCTTGTAGAAAACAATAGGAAAGTTCCACTTCATTATGCTTCATTTTTATTAAATTTTATTTAAAACACGAATAGTTAAAGCGGTGCGTAGTTGTGAAAATGGCTTCCCGTAAAGAAATTTCTACTGATGTGCGAAAATTAGTTATAAAGTTCTCCTCGATGGAGTTATCGGCTGCCTTATATAAGGTGGCCACTAGATTGGTGGGTCAGCAAGTGGCAGCTCTCAACTGTCCTAATCAGAGAGACGTGAACAGTGAGGAAGGTGGATTTTTCTCACGAAACTCACACTTGAATCTATCTTTTCCGTTACCAGATTATAGTAACTTTTTTCAGCCTGAAATTTCTAACATAAATCAGGACACAGAGGTGTCCGATACTTAAAGGCGAAATATCTTAATTTTAGGTGATAGCCAAGTGGAGTTTTGAACTCTTTCTCGAGCAACTTTTTGCTACATTGTTCTTGTATTTTGCCGATCTCTGCAGGGGATGGCCAAACAGAACTTAAAGCAAAAACTGTGCAAGAATCAAGCGTTAAACCAACGAATTTAAAGTTTGTAAAGTGCAAACAAAAAGATTAAGTTCCAATGGCAAAGTAATGCTGAATGACGAAGATTTTAATAACGAGTTTCCAACTGACGATAAAAAATGTGTTTTGCGTATTTGTGTGTTTGTGTGTGTGTGTGTGCGTAGAAACTTGAATGCATTTCCAATCACTTTTTATAGCCTCGTTAACGCCTTTTAAAATCGGATCCGTTTGCAGCAACTTCGGGTATTGCAACAATGTGCAGCACTACTCTCTGTTATCCGTTTACTAACTATTTACACTACAATAGAAGGGAAGAGTCGGCACTTTATGTGCGGTTTTATTACTCAACAAGAAAAAGTATGCAACGTCTGTATGCACTTTAGGTTTGAATTTTTTTATATTTGTATGCTGTGCATTTTCTTGGGGTGAAATGTACGTAATTGCGTGTCGAGTTTTGTAAGGAAAGGAAGTGAAGTTGATATGCAGCAACATTTATGTGCGTACATCCCATCGTGAAGAGCTTCTCTAGGTCAGTGAATGACAGAGCATGCTATCGTAAATCGAATTTGTGGGCACAGTGACACCTTAGTGATGGAATACCGATAATTCTATTTAAAAAAAAAAGCCATTTGAGAAAAATTGTATGAAAGATATTTTTTAGCGCAGCTCTCACTTATTCAGAAGCTACCTAAATTATTAAATTTCATAGCTTGTGAAACGACTGACCAGGGATATGCCGAAGACTTCATACCATTCATGAATGGAAGACTTGTATGGAAGCTGTATGTTATAGTTCACTGATCTTTGTGAATATCACTGCTAATATATTGCTAGCAATAACTGGCATCTGTTTAGAATTCACCAGCTGAAATAGAGGGGTTATGGTGCTAAATGCAATATCTGAACAATCGGTTGCATGAGGGCTATATGTTATATTTCATTGCGGAACCTTTTGCAAAATTTCAAGCCTTTAGCTGCTAAAATAAAGGAGTTATGGACTAAAATAATATATCTGAGTAATCGTTTGCTTTTTTCTGTTTTATTTATAAATTATGTAGTTAATTCAATAACATATCAAATCATTACTTCGTTGAAACTTCCTTATCACAAAAAAAATAATTATACATGTAAAGAATAAAAATAATTCAGAATTTGTAACTCGCAAAAGTATTTTGCATTTGATTAGAAGTGATATATAAATTAATTTTAAAAATGTCTAGTATTTCGTATGATAACCGCTACTTTTAGATACAGCTTCTAAGCGTTTTGGCATCGATTCTATCAACTTTCGACAAAATTCAGGTGGTATTTTTTACCATTTCCTTGGCTATTTTTTGTTAAAATTTTGTGTTCACGCACTATCTCTTAGAGATAGGGCCTAAGGTTTTCTATAGGTTTATGTCAGGGATTTGAGGGGGTGGTGGAAAATGTTTTATGTTGAAAAGGTGCGGAATTGACAGCCGTTGACGAAAGAATTAACTAAGAAAACAGAACAATTTACGTTAGTAGCTACCAAGGCGGATTCAATAAGGCGTTAAGGCGCGAGCTTGTTTTTTAGCTTTGGTGAGCATTATGTCAAACTGCTTCGTTCTGATTCACTTCCAATATAAATGTCTAATGGTATTTGACATGATGCTCACCAAAAAAAGCAAAAACAAAATATATGTTGGTTTTTTACTTATATGCGGTTACCGCCACCTTATTGAATCCACCTTGATAGCCACTATATTCATAAAATTCTAAATATCTATCTAAAGCTATTTTCCATTGCTTGATGTAATAAAATCTTTAATGGAAGGAAAACCCAAAAAGATACTTTGGCTCTTTTGTCCTAGGACATTGTTATGAACTTTAACCTCGGCGGAACACACGGAAAAAAATTGCAGGCTTTTGAAATGCGATTTTGTATCGAAGGCCAGGATTATTCGCAAGGCAATTCAGGAGCAAAAGAAGCAATACTTTTACGAAGTATGCACATATGCAGAAAAAATTCAATTAGATTACATTAAAAACGTGTACACGTAGGTTTAGTTTATCTACAAAAAACTGACTGAATTCTTAACGTAGTTAAAACAAAAAATATATATGTAAATATATTTAATAAAAACTTTAAAATAAAATGAGTTTTTAAAAAGTTGGAAAAAAGGTGATATAAATAAAAGATTTGATTTCCGACAGGGTACAAACGAATTTGTTTTCTGGAACTATTCGCAGCATTATTTATGCCAACAAGAGAATTTGTTCAATCCTGACAAAGTAAATTGACTAGAAAATGGACAGATAAAATTATATTTGCATTGACAGCTCGTTTGCTGAGTTAACAATGTTTGCGAGTATATTTATGTATTATGTATTCATATCTGTTGGTCCTTGGTTTAGTATTAGTTTCCTTAATTTAAATTTAACATTATTCGAGTGATTTACTTATACATACATATGTATGTACATAATTTATTGCCAAGTTGCTTGATATGATAATCTAATTTCTTCTACTCGCTTTGTGTATTGTGGCATAGTTATGTATATTTACTATGCAAAATTTTTACATTCATACATACTTACATATACGAGTATACTCTTATAACTATTAATCTTCATTTCAAGGAACTACTCTAATGACAATAAACTTGAATTCGTAAAATATTGACCATAGTCAATAAATAGCAAATAATAACAATTTCGATATTATCGCCAACACAATATTAAATCATTATATTAATATTTGTTATTGGGGTTTCAAGTTTTATTTGGTAAATGATAATGTGTACGCAACAGAACGCGACGGTGTAAGATTTCACTTTTGGTGTAGATTTAAATTTTGTACCAACTGGCACATCTTAAAAAGATAGTACACATGCCTACTCTGAAGTCCATTTTACATTTTCGGAAATACAATTCACCATTTCTGAAGTTCATTTAACGGTTTCTGAAGTGCAATTGACTATTTTGAAGTACACTTTATGGATTCGGAAGTACATTTGATGTTTTCTTATGTAATATATGAACCAACAACTGTTGCTTATGCCTCGTGAATAAGACGCCAGCATTGAATGTAGCTGGAATGCTTGAATATTTGTCTTAATATAACTTTTAATTTTTAGCCAAATATTACTTACTTAATTGGCGCATAAATACCGAGGTTCACAAAGCACGTCGTGGCCTAGCCGGCGGAGTCTCTGGTTCTTAATCCGCTGCACTATGTCTAGGTCCTTGTACAGCTCGTACAGCTCATCGTTCCATCGTACGCGGTATTCGCCGTCGCAAAGACGCAAAGGTCCATAAATCTTTCAAAGAATCTTTCTCTCGAACACTCCAAGAGCGCCATGCAATAGGACGTGCATGATGAGAGACTTATAGAGTATGGTTTTTGTCCGTCGAGAGAGGACTTTACTGTCTACTCAGTCCGAAGTCGTACTTGTTGGCAAGAGAGATTCTCCGTTGGATCAAGGCTGACGCTGTTATTGGTGTTAATGCTGGTTCCTAAGTAAACGAAGTCCTCTACTTTTTCAAAGATATAACTGTCCACAGTGATGTGCCGACTGTCTATTTGATAACAGGAGATACTTCGTCTTGCCCTCGTTCACCGCCAGACCCTTTCGCTTCGCTTTTCTATCCAGTTTCGAGAAGGCAGAACTAACTGCGCCGTTGGTAAGACCGACGATATTAGCCAAATATACTCAATTGCATCCAAAATTGGTAACTGCAGGAGCGTTGCTTTGTTTTTCGCATTAAAATTTTTGATTGTGATTCCTAAGGAAGTGTGGCACAGAGTGTTCTCGCTTACAACAACATTTTTGTAGCACTTTATGGATTTACTGAAATACGTCCGTTGTTTAAAGGGATCTGCGTCTGCGCTGCATAGTTACTATTTAAATATTTACAATGTCTTGAGAAGTTTCTCAAGCACCATTGACTATTGTGAAGGGCGTTTGAATCGGATTTAAGATTTACAATTTTTGAGAAACTATTAAAACTGGCCCGAGAAATTCAGTTTTAAAAGTATTTAAACCGGTAATGACCGGCAGTCGCTGAAGTTGAGTGTGTAGAGGTGCATGTTATTACACAGAATACCGCTTAATATCAGGTTCAAACCACAGACTTGGCAACTAAAAGGTTTTTCATCATCAGATGGTTTCGGTATCCCGAATTAGCTTTCAAAAATTAATACTTTCGTAAATTTCTCTCCTCAAAACGGTATTAAACTTTAAAATCAAATGTGAGAATATGTCATTTCTAAGATGGGGCTTTTATAAAGCTTATTTAGACTTTTTTATATGAATACCTCTCAATGAAAATTCTCTGAGCTTCTAACTATTGATATTTATCATTGACTTTTAACAAATCAAACCGGACGAAATTTCCTAAAGGTTTCACTCCCATAAGATTTTTGGAATTTAATTGTCTTTTATAAGGTGTGTTCATCAAACAAAGCTAACAGGGGGGCCGGGGGATGGTTATGGGGAATGACGACGCCATTGTTTACAAGCCTTAGCAGAAAATGTAATGCTATGTTGTTTCCGGTTTGTTATGGTATATTCACAAATTTCCACACCTGCCTCTCGCTAATGTCGGGAAGTGTAATCATAAAAATATTAGGCATTCTGCTAAGAATTATGCTCGTTAATGCATTGGTTACTTTGATATTATTCAGCAACTTTAAGGGAATAATTTTAAGCATTTTTCAATCCGTAATGATTTTTTGCCAATAAACTAAATCCCAATCGGTTTTTCCCTTCCATTTGATCGCAATTTCGTTCGTCAAATCAGATATATGTATGTGCCCGTTTATCAGCATAAGTACGCTCGTCTGTCGGTAGTATTATTATGTACTTGAAATTGTGTTTCGCAATTTTTTAAATTTTATTTATTTTTCTGTTTTCTGTTTGCATTTACACTCTTTTAAATCGCTAAGTTTCACTTCTATAGCTTAGCTGTATTGGCTCACAGATCCTTTTCTTTCTAACTAAGTATGTACTTAGTGTTGACCCAACTAGGCAATTAAATTTTTAAAATAATATGCATTTACACTATTTCTTATAACCTGTTTATACAGTACATACATACATACATACTTTTCTATTAACAATTTACAGATTTTCTTTTTCCCAAGCTTCAGGAAAACATTCATTCTTCAATACTATGCATGCATTGAAATTTTCGATTTTCAAGTGGATTTCTTATACACCAATTCCCCCCTAATGTTTGCGGTTAAGATCAAAAATAAATTCTCGAATCAAATATAACAAAACAAAGAAGGCAAGTAAGGAATGATATTATTGAATTTCAAATTTTCGCGAATGGAAACCGACTAAGCTGCTATTTACGGCCGAATATCAATGCGAATCAGAAGAGAGAAAAAATTGCATTGCATTGTGAAGATGTGCAAAATTGTTGTGCGAATATTTTAAATCACTTGAATGTTGATGCATTGACTGGCCGGCGGCTGCTAATCCGAGAAAGGTTGTTTTCCGCCGCTTACAATAGTAGCATTTAACCCTTTTGTGCCGGAGGCCACATGCGTCGATCGTTGCTCCATTCAAACAGTTTTTCGATTTGTTTACTTATGCCGCATTCGTTTGATTTTTCTTGTTTGTTTGTTTACTTTTGCATTGCTTTGCTGTTGTTTTTATATTGGTAAAATAGCAATGTTTATAGTTGCTTTCTGACATTCCTTTGTCATGCTTTGCACATGTGTACATCTGAGCCGATTTGCTTGTTATCCTTTTAGAGTGCATTATCCTTTAATTAAGGCCACTCTTGTTTTTTTTTTGTCATTCACAAAATTCACTGTTTATGCCTCGAGCAAGCGATTATTTGTCATTGATTAGTATTCGGTGATGCGCCTTGAATGTGTGTAGTAAGGAATGCTTAGCCAGCAAAATAGCGCGATATGTGTAAAAGATAGATAGTATATTAATATGCACATAAGATTATATATTTTTTGGTAGAAGGAAGCGTCGAAGCCTAACTCCAAAATCATCAGGAGACGATACGTACAAGTTCCATCAACTTTTACCCATAATTTGTTATTTTAAATAACCAACCTTTGCTATGGCCAAGAATTTAGCTTTATTATAAAGATAAGGGTTTGTCATTATGTTTTAAATATATTTTCAGCCAAGTGACCGCCACGGTTGGCTAGAATAAATTCCAGCCGAGAGGCGCAATTTTCGACCATTTTTTGTAGCAATTGTGGCCGTATGTGAACAATAACGCGCCGAATATTCTCTTCCAAGGCATCAATCGTCTCGGGCTTATAGCAACTTCAAATAACGCCACAAAAAAAATAGTCCAGCGGTGTTAAATCGCGCCATCTTGGAGGCCACACAACAGGCCCACGACGCGAGATAATGCGCTCACCAAAAGTTTCCTTCAATAGATTGATTGTTTCGTTGGCTGTATGGCATGTAGCGCCATCTTGTTGGAACCAAAGGTCGTCCACATCAACATTCTCCAATTCAGGCACGAAAAAGTCATTCATCATGGCTCTATAGCGTTCCCCATTGACTGTAACATAATGGCCGGCTTCATTTTTGAAGAAATATGCACCAATGATTCTCTCTGCCCATAGAGCACACCAAAAAGTGAGTTTTTAAGGATGTAACGGCGTCTCAACAATAGCTTGTGGATTATCATCACTCCAAATGCGACAACTTTGTGTAGTAACGTACCCATTTAACCAAAATTGAGCTTCATCGAATATTGGACGCAGCGCGTGATGCGTCGCGCGAACCGAACCATTATTCTGGTAATAAATTAGCACGATTTTCAAACGTTGTTCCGGAGTAAGTCTGTTCATTATAATTATGAAATGGCAAGTCAAACCGAGTATAAATCAAGTAACAGCTGTTAAAACTACCAACTCCGAAAAGAGTATTGCCTCATTGAAAATCACACGTCTAAAAAAAACACAAGTTAAACAATAGGTTTGGCGTAACTTTTTTATGAGTCCTTTGTAATTTTTCCTTTAGATCGTACAACTCTGCACATATATGTACATGCAATCAAATCCAAGCGAAGAGGACTATTTTGAGAATGAATAACATCAATATAAGGGCAGTATCCAATTTTCACAAAAACATTTAAAACCGAATTAAGTAACAAAAGAAATTTGCCCGTTTTATCCGATTCCACCAAAAATATTCATAAGCCGAAGGTTTTGTGTACTCTTAAGCGCAGGTTAAATTATCACCCCACTAAACTGGGAACATACTCGCAAGAATGCGGTGAATTTCGCAAGGAATATAAGAAACCTGCGAGGTACATTTTAGAACAGCGTCCGTCGATTCACGGTAAAAGTTACCGTGGCTCGTCTGTGTAGCCTGTGTAACCTCTTTATTTCACGTTAGGTCAATATACGCCATATGAAAGCTAATTTTGTGTAAACATTATAAAACAAATTGGACGGCATAACGTTGTTGAGCATAAGTTTGTTCTTACATTGGCCAATCTCGCATTCACCGGCAGTTCCACAGAATATTTTATATTCCTGGAAAAGCTAAATAACTTAAATTCGATGCACCACTCAACTTTTAATTTTAATAAGTTACATCTGAAATAAAAAAAAATTAACTGAAATTTTCTAAGTTTGAAATGGAAATTCTGAATTCGAATTGTAGCTTTCGAAATTTAAGTTTCAAAAATTCTGCATGTGAAATGGATATCAAAACTAGAATGGCAGATTTCGTAACTTGAAATAGAAATAAAATTCGGAACTTGAAAGGGAAACGCTGAATTGTAAATCGAAATAACGAACTTGAATTTTAATATTCTGATTCTTATGTGGAAATTGAGATTATGAATTGGCTGCCAGTCTAAACTAAAACTTGAAAAATATCTTTAATGCGAAAAAATGTTTGCGTGCATCGTTGAAACAATTCTTTGTCGCAGAATCGTCAAAAGTTCTGATCCAGATTTATCAAGTTTTTACAGGTTTTAGTCCGAACCAACAGGAAAGCGTTTCAAATGGCAAAAAGGCTGTAAGTAATATTGCTTCCGTGAGATTAACTTACATAGACTCTTTCTCAGGAAGAAGTTGCAGGTTTTAGTTCGAAGTCCTATAATTCAGTGGTAAACACAATTTTAAATTAGAACAAGTAAGAAAGGCTAAAATCGGACGAAACCGAATTTTTTATACCCTCGCAATATATTTTATAGGTTCTTCCTTAGATATGCAACATTTTTTGTTTTTAAAAGTTACCGATATAAAACACGTGATCGAGAATATTGTCTGAGTAAAAAAAATCCGTTATTTGGGAGGTGGGCGTGGTTTTGATCCGATTTTAAAAATGTTCAAAGATTGGTTTAGTGATGTCAAGGAAAATAAGTGTACACAATTTAGTGACGATACCTTAGTACTGTAATTGAGATACAGACATTTTACCATAAGTAGGCGTGGCAAAGCCTATTTTTCAAAATTTTACAAATATCAACTTTTACTTATTTTGCTCCAATAGATACTGAAATAACGGAGTTTTTCCCATTTTTCATAAATTTCGTTATGTGGGATCAAGGACAATATGTTGTCCAAATTAAGGGCAACCTACCAAAGAGCAACCTACATACCAAGTTTCATTAATATACCTCAATTTTTACTCAAGTTATTGTGTGCACGGACGGACAGACGAACAGACAGTCAGAGCGAAATCGAATCCTCTTTTCATTTTGATCATTTAAGTATATATATGTCCATATCTGTCTCGATTCCTTTCGGCTGTTACAAACAACCGTAACGCGAACAAAGTTATAATACCTTTGTGTACAAGTACGCTCGGGTATAAAAATAATACCCAAAAAAATTATATCAGACTGAAAGCAATAAGTAAATCAAATTTACTAAATAAAGTATTTGTGCCAGTTTTTGATTCTGTGTCCGCCTAATTTTTGGGAAATAATATCACGTTTAAACATTTACATGAAAAGTGGTTTCTCACGTTTCAGGTGATTCTTACATTTTCACTCTCTCACACTGAATTCTGGTGCACTGTCAAACAACTTTCCTAAGATGTATACATTTGCTGTCATTTCTCATATTAATGATATATGTATTTATGTATGTATGTACGTAAGCACGTAATCAATTTATGCTATCACCCAAACTCTTTTTATTTGCGAACATATGTGAAAACATGAATGGATGAAGATAACATGTTGCTAAATTCAAATTTTGAGAAAATTGAGTGTTAGGTCTCACATAAACTTTTTGAGATATTGCAAAGATAATATTTACGGATAAAAAAAGCTTTAAAACAGCAAAAAAAACGAAAAAGCAACATATCAGCCATTTCCTTTCATGCGTTAATGCATTCAACATGTACAACACTCATACATACTAATTTGTATCTGTCTTGACATTTTGTCTTCATTTTCAAATAAATGTGACTTTACCGAAGGGCATCGATTCGAATATCAACTAGTTTACAACGTGTTTCTTGTTGCTTTCTTCTACATACATACTTGTTTCGCTTGTTTCATTCAATACGCATTGACGTCAATGTGTCTCTTGCTTCAACCCTTCAGCCTCATCTCACACCGAAACTTCTAATTCATACAAAAAAATAGTGTTTCCTCTTACTTGTCGTCTACACTGGGACACAGTATCCCTAACAGTGATGGGAAATGTAAGTTTTTGATTGAAGTTAATATTTCATTAGAAATGAACCTAATTGATAAATTTATTTCGGCAATGTTCGGACTACTAAAGTCCGTTTGCACAGTAAATGACTTAAAAAATCGAAGTATAAACTAAATAAAAAGAAAGATACAATTAAGTACTGCATGGTAGTTCTACAATAGTCTCGTAACTCAATAAAATAACAGCCAACTACTTCGATTGAAGAATTCCTTAGTTAAATTCTCGTGTAGTCACAAAACCAGTCATTACACTTAATTTGCCAAAATAAGCTGTGAGCTTCGATATCAAAGTTGAGCTTTAATGTACTTGAATATAATAGTAAATTTAGAACTTCGCTTCAAAGAACAACTGAACAAGGTATTTGAGAATGTTGCAATGCTAAAACAAGAATTACACTTAACAGTGGATACAAACGAAATTGAGGGCGACTAATTACTGACATTCTATATCCTGTTAGTCAAGTGACAACTTGGGGTTTTAGTTTAGGATCTGAGAATATTTTAGTATCGCCGCTGAATACGCCGCTTAATTTAAAGCCTTGAAGAATATGGATCAATCGAAAAATTAACTTAGATTCTCACTGCTGCTCTAAACTGTAAATAAAGATATTTATATACTAGGAGGTCATTGATGGACGAGATAACTAAGCTAGGAATATCAACGAAGATGAGGAGCATATCCTCATCAACTATGAAATATCAAAGTGAACGAAACTCTCTGCGAGTCTTTCTTTAAGCAGATCAACCTCTCAAGAAAACTCGAATGAGGTAAACATACAGCGTAACTGCGACAATTATGCAAATTTTGAGAAAAGGTGAGGAACGATGAAAGGAGTGGATCGGCAATGTCAGGCGGCGGCAGGTATTATGTTCTCAGCTTAGCCGCAACTGTTATGAAGCTTGCCTAAAATGAGATGAGAAGCGAGGAATGGGCTTAGCATCTTATCCATTTCAAGTCATTGATGGACGAGATAACTAAGCTAGGAATATCAACGAAGATGAGGAGCATATCCTCATCAACTATGAAATATCAAAGTGAACGAAACTCTCTGCGAGTCTTTCTTTAAGCAGATCAACCTCTCAAGAAAACTCGAATGAGGTAAACATACAGCGTAACTGCGACAATTATGCAAATTTTGAGAAAAGGTGAGGAACGATGAAAGGAGTGGATCGGCAATGTCAGGCGGCGGCAGGTATTATGTTCTCAGCTTAGCCGCAACTGTTATGAAGCTTGCCTAAAATGAGATGAGAAGCGAGGAATGGGCTTAGCATCTTATCCATTTCAAGTAGGGTAGGTTAGGTTCGAATGGCTGGGAAGAGAACCCTCCCTTGCACTTAGGCCTAGCGTGGCCCATTGTACTGCCATATGCGAATTCGCTCCTCAATTCTCCTGCACATCGGGCTTGTTAAGGTAGAGACTTCGCTTCTTTTTAGCCCCAAAAGGGTTGATGTGCGCCTTTTATCGTAGGACGGCCACGTGAGTTTGGAGATTTCGCAGTGTGGGAGAGTACCCCAACGCTCATTCGCCACCTTTGTGGTGTTGTGCTTAACTTGTAGTTTAAAAGTGGCAAGTGGTATACCTATCCTGTTCCTCCTCGGAAGGATCGGGGTGGTCGTACCTTTCCTTGCCAGTTTATCCGCTTTGCAGTTGCCCTCAATATCACGGTGTCCAGGCACCCATATGAGTTGAATTCTATAATGCTGAGCCATCTCGTTTAGAGATCTGCGGCATTCAGTGAGAGACTTTGTATTGTCTATACAGGAGTCTAGCGCTTTCAGTGCAGCTTGGTTGTCAGAAAAGATAAAGACCTGTTTACTTTCTTTAGGGGTTTTGATTAGGTGCTGCGTAGCCTCCTGGATGGCCAGCACTTCCGCTTGGTACACGCTACAGTGGTCGGGGAGTCTGAACGATGTTTCAAGTTTTAGTTCAGGGGAAAATACACCTCCCCCGACTTTTCCGTTGAGTTTGGAGCCATCAGTGTAAATGTTGATGGCTTTATGTATATGGTGTGGTCTGGTGTACCAATCCTGTCGGGTTGGTACGATGACTTCATAGTTCTTTATAAAGGAAGCTGATGGTGTACAGTAGTCCGTATTTGTTGGTATTTGAATATCTCAAGTATATATCTCAATAAATCTTCTGGTGTTCTTAAATAAATAGAAAAATACCGCTTGGTTCTGAAGCAAGTCCTATTGGATATCCTGTTAGTCATAGAATTCAGTAACCGCTTCTTCAAAAATTCATCAGCAACGCGAAAACTGAAGGGTCGGCTTCTCTTCTTCTTTTATTGGCTCGATAACCGCCTATGCGATTTTGGTCGAGCTTAGCACAGCACGCCAGTTATTTCTCTCTTTCGCTAGCTGGCGCCAGTTGGAAATACCAAGCGTACCCAAGTCCTTTACCGCCTGGTCTTTCCAACGCAGAGGATGCCTCCCTTTTCCTCTGCTACCACCGGCGGGTACCGCGTCGAATACTTTCAGAGCTGGGGCGCTTTAATCCATTCGAACGACATGACCAAGCCAGCGAAGCCGCTGGATCTTAATTCGCTGCACCATATCTATGTCGTTATAAAGCTCGTACAGCTCATCGTTCCATCTTCTACGGTATTCGCCATCGCAAAGGCCCATAAATCTTTCGGAGAATCTTTCTCTCGAACACTCCCAGAGCCTTCTCATCAGATATCTTCATCGTCCATGCTTCTGCGCCATACATTAGGACGGGCATAATGAGAGACTTATAGAGCGTGATTTTTATCCGTCGAGAGAGGACTTTACTGCTCAGTTGCGTACTCAGTCCGAAGTAGCACTTGTTGGCAAGAGTGATCCTCCTTTGGATTTCGAGGCTGACATTATTATTGATGTTAATGCCGGTTCCTAAGTAAAAGAAGTCTTCTACTTTTTCAATGTTATAACTGTCAACAGTGATGTTTGATCCCAGTCGTGAATGTGCCGAGTGTTAACTTGATGACAGGAGGTACCTCGTCTTGCCCTCGTTCACCTCCAGACCCATTCGCTTTGCTTCTCTATCCAGTTTGGAGAAGGCAGAACTAACTGCGCGGTTGTTAAGGCCGATGATGTCAATGCCATCGGCGTACGCCAGCAGCTGCACACTCTTATACAAGATAGTGCCTGACCGATTTAGTTCTGCGGCTCGAATTATCTTCTCCAGCATACGGTTAAAAAAGTCACACGACAAAGAGTCACCCTGTCTGAAACCTCGTTTGGTATCAAACGGCTGGGAGAGGTCCTTCCCAATCCTGACGGAGCTTTTGGTGTTGCTCAACGTCATTTTACATAGCCGTATAAGTTTTGTGGGGATACCAAATTCCGACATTGCGGCATAAAGACAACTTCTTTTTGTGCTGTCGAAAGCGGCATTGAAATCGGCAACAAGATGGTGTGTGTCGATTCTTCTTTCTCGGGTCTTTTCCAAGATCAGGCGCACTGTGAATATCTGGTCGATGGTAGATTTACCAGGTCTAAGGCCACACTGATAAGGTCCAATCAGTTCATTGACGGTGGGCTTTAGTCTCTCACACAATACGCTCGACAGAACCTTATATGCGATGTTACGAAGGCTGATACCACGATAGTTGGCGCGAATTGCAGTTTCACCCTTCTTGTGGATTGGGCAAAGTACACTTAGATTGTAATCAGTAGGTATGCATTCGTCCGACCATACTCTGCAGATAAGCTGGTGAATGCGCTTTACCAACTCTTCTCCACCGTATTTGAATAACTCAGCTGGCAGCCCATCAACTCCGGGCGCTTTGTTGTTCCTTAGCCGTGCTAATGCTATACGGATTTCATCGCAGTCGGGTAACGGAACATGAATTCCGTCGTCATTGATTGGGGTTTCAGGATCATCATCTTCTCCAAGTTGGTCTCTGTCACTAGCACTAAGTAGTGTGGAGAAGTGCTCCCTCCATAAACTAAGTATATTCTGAACGTCAGTTACCAGGTCACCGTTGTCGTTCTTACAGGAATTCGCCCCGGTCTTAAAACCGTCTGTTAGCCGTCGTGCTTTCTGAAAGAATTTTCGGGCGCTTTTCCTGTCGGCCAGCATTTCTTCGCACTCACGCATTTCGGCCTTTCTCTTCTTCTCTCGAAAAATGCGTCTCGCTTCCTTCTTCAACTCACGATATCTCTCCCGAAGGCTCGCGTTGCGCCCGATCGCAACGTGACCCTGTAGGCAGCATCTTTCCGTTCCGTGGCAACGCGACATTCCTCATCGTACCAGTAATTTTTCCGGGCTCGCTGAAAACCAATAGATTGTTCAGCGGCGGTACGTAAAGAGCAAGAGATGTGGTTCCATTGCTCTGAAATATCGCTGTGTTGATTAGAGCTCTCAGAGAGCAATTGTGGTTGCAGCTTTGCGACGTCGAGCTTTCCTTGTGTCCATTTCCGAACGCTTTTTGACGCACAGAGGGGCGTGCGTATCTTGGCTGCGACAAGATAATGGTCCGAGTCGATGTTGGCTCCTCGGATCGTGCGCACATCTAGGACACTAGAAGCGTGCCTTCCGTCTATCACAACATGGTCGATTTGGTTTCGTGTCTTACCATCTGGAGACAGCCACGTAGCCTGACGTATGCTCCTATGCTGGAACCTGGTACTACAGACTACCATGTTTCGGGCCCCGGCGAAGTCGATCAGTCTCAATCCGTTATCAGACGTTTCCTCGTGGAGACTGAATTTTCCGTCTGTGGAACCAAAGATGCCCTCCTTGCCCACCTTGGTATTAAAATCGCCTAGCACGATTTTTATATCGTGTTGGGGGCAGCGTTAGAACGTGCGCTCCAGGAGTTCGTAGAAGCAATCTTTGGTCCCATCGTCCTTCTCTTCCGTCGGGGCATGGGCGCAAATCAGGGAGATGTTGAAGAATCTCGCCTTTATCCGGATTGTGGTGAGACGTTCGTCCACCGGAGTGAACGACAGTACTTTACGGCGAACGACAGTACGGGTCGGCTTGTAATCATGGTTAAAATAAAAAGTAGTTCTTACCCGTAGCTCTGCCTGCAAGATGTTGTGTTTCAAACGTAACTTAGAGAAAATGAATAATTAAACTTTCTTAAGTCTCTTGGTTTAATATCAGTATTTAACTTTTACATTTAACTTTTTTAATTAACTTTTATTAAATAGTAACCAAAATCTAATTTTTTATTTAATTAAATAATAAAGTACATAGGTGATATAAGGTGACTGATACCCAGCTTTCTTCGATCGTTTTTAAAAACCATTTTTATTGAATGTTTTTAACGAGGAAACTCTTTAGAAAAATATTTTTAAAAAGTTGCTTTTAAAGCTAATTTTCGATTAAGATCAATACTACATATTTTGCTTTACTTTTTAATTTAAATGAAACTTTAAAAAATGGCACTCGCTTGCTATCTATGTATATAAGGGCGATGACTCTTAAGTTTTTAGATTTTACATAACTCGTCTGATATTCTCAGTGGCATGAGCTCAAAATGTACTTCATAAGCAATATGTTACAATAGCTGAAGTGCATCAACAGAAGATTTAAGTGATATCGCAACAATCTAAAGTAGCTGTTTCGGCAAGGGATGATTCTTTGAAACTATGAGACCTCCTGCGGGTGCAATCAAGTATATCAAGCAGCGCTGAGAATTTTCAGTCTCGACTTTCAATCCTGCTAATAATAATAATAATAATAATCTTAACGGTTTTTCCCCGCCAGCCGATGCGAAGGGCGTATCCGCATGACGCACGAATCTATAACATTTTTTTATATGAGTATATGCTACGCCGACGCATGACGGGAAGAAGTTGGTTAATTGTCGATATCTAACATTGTTCAGCGAGAGAACAAATGCTCATCAGCTGATTAGATAATAAAATATATGTATGTTGTTATCTATCATTTATTGAGTGTATTGAGTATAGTCTTCTTTACGTAAAAAAGTGAAACTGAAATATCCAAAGCAGTTATTTCAAAAACTCCCAATGTCTATTTAAACTTAGTGGCACTATTAGAAAATGTTATAAAACATGAACGTTTTGACAGAGCTCCCGAAAAGCAAAGAGTTGCGTATCTTATCATCTTTGTCTCCGAATCTCTCTGTACCGTTGCTGAAGAGGTGACTACCAACCACGCCTAAACAGATAGTACGACGAAGAATGTAGGGTCTTTGCGGCAGAGAAATACTCAGTGTGCAAGTCTCCCAGCAGCCGAGGAGCGAAGGGAGCTTTCATTTCAGGAAGTATAAACATGGGGCGGAAAGGTGTGAGCGCGAAGAGCTTGACATGATGGCAGGTAAATATGCGGTCGAAAATTATATCAGAAAATAAGGCAGCACGAGCGTGGTTTCTAAACCGGAGCTAGCTACTGCAAAGACAATAATGGAATCGCATTACAGACGAACAGAGTACACTTCAGGTATGAAGGGAACTCGTCTCAACACTGTCGAATGAAAACTTTGAAGACAACAGCAGTACGGAAGCTTAAGAACAACAAAAAAATATCACATTGACTGGTTGAGGAGTTAGGCTTTCAAAGCTTTCTGCTCGTACAAATAAAATATGCTTAACAAATTAGTATTAATGTAATTGTAAATAATAAATAATAAGGAATTTTAATAACCACCCACTGAAAATGCCCAACACCCTCAAATTGGGGATGTTTGCTACAAAAACATACATATTTGTATATTACGGATGTCAATTTTGGGCATTATATTGATCGGGATTTTCGAGATCTGAAAACAAAACCCCAGTACGATGCCGGAATTCCGAATTTCAGGTAGTTTTGATTCGTAAATTCTAATTTGTCAAAAAGTATAACAGGTTTGTAATCGTTGTATTATAGTATTATGCAAAATTTCAAGAATAAAAATAAATAAATGTAAAATTTGACACACACCAAATAATTTAGACTTCAAGTACATATATAAATATTTGATACAGAAGCAATTGTACCTACATAAAGTAAAATTATTTTTAATTACTGTTTGAGACCAATATTGAATATTAATGTATTACCATTCAGTAAAAAAAGAAATACATCCAGTAAAAATTAAATACATCACCCATTACATTTTTATTTTGATCAAAATGCAATATTTAAGAAATAAAAGCTTAAGTATGTTATCGTCCAACCTGAATCAAAATTTTTTGCATTTAAAATCTGCAGTGGAAAAGCATCGACTCATTACTTGTTGGTTGGATTGTCGACAAAAAGTTAAATGCTCATTATAGGAATTAGCCTTTATCGCCTCCATTACAAAAATTTCTTTTACCAAACCTTCTGATGCTATTATTGGACATAGCGAGCTGCTCGTTAAAACATCATCCAATTTATCTTTGAGATTTTCTGCCTTATCCACTTCAAGCACTTCGTCGTTAGTTCTACTAATATCGCTTTCATAGTAAGGCTCAATTTATACTCGAGAAGGATATTCTCCAGCTAAATTATAATAGCAGGGGCAAAACGAAGCCTTAAGGGAGTTAACAAGCCGTGTTATTTGTCGTATTGTGTTATCGTCATGTTAAATTTTTTTTATTTCAATACTACTCTGGTAGGTATGTTTAGTGTGTTATTTGTTTTATTCGATCGTCTCTTTTTCTTTTAAATCATTTGAGGTTTATTTTTGTTTGAAAAAATTTAAATTAAATATTAAAAAAGGGCTATTCAATTCACTGTTTTCTGCCATTCCGGGATTTAAATAAACTGATCCCGGGATCCCGGGATTGACATGCCTAATGTATATACATACGTAGATATTCACATGTGCATATATTCCATCGGTTTGTCCTTGTCCTGAATTTTTTATGGTTTTCGCCCAACTTATTTATGCTTACCTACATATTTAATATTTGAATATGAACATTTGAACATGCAAATGTACACATTTACACGTAAATTCCATTTGCGTATACATATATACATACATATGCATGTACATACATACGTAAGTAAATTTTGTGCTTTACATATTCTCGTAAATATCTCTTATTTGCATTTTCTCATTTTACCTTCTTCTTTATAAACATATTTATTTATTTTGATTACATATTAACAACTCATATTGCCGCTCAGATGTAATCTTTGTTCGAGTTTCTCTAACCCAACCTCGTTTGATTTTCAATCTGTTGGATCTGGATTAACGGATTAAACTTACGCAGAAATTGGATTAAAGGCTTTGTATACACTTTTATAATCATGTAGGTCTGTATACACTTCCTCACAAATGTACATACATATGTAACATAACATATATGAGTATGTGGCTTTAGAAAGGGGAAATCTACAATTGATGCCGTATCAAGAGTGGTTGACATAGCAAGAGAGGCAATTAGTGGCACCCGATGGCTAGGAGGAGAGAAAGAGTATAGCCTTGTCGTAACGCTTGACGTCAAAAACGCCTTTAACACCGCTAGCTGGGCGAAAATTCTCGACAGACTAGAACAGATTGGTGTTTCTTACTATCTTCGCAGAATAGTTCGCAGTTACTTTAGTAATCGTATGCTACTGTACGAAACGGAAGAGGGCAGGAAACACACGGAGGTCACCGGTGGCGTCCCACAGGGATCCGTTCTAGGCCCAATGCTTTGGAATATCATGTATGATGGAGTTCTGCGAGTAAAATTGCCCGAAGGTTCAAGCATAACTGGTTTTGCGGACGATATCGCGATAGTAGTCACCGCAAAGCATCTCAGTGACATAAAAGTTAAGGCGGACATATCAGTCAGCATAATAAGAGAATGGCTAAAAGCGTCCGGTCTGCGTCTTGCAGACCATAAGACAGAAGCAATGGTTATTTCTAGTAGGAAAAAGCCGGAAAAAGTGGTTGTAAATGTTGGAGGCCACATAGTGAATACCAAGTCCTCCATTAAATACCTAGGAGTGATTCTAGACAAGAGGTTGACCTTCAAGGCACATTTGGAATATGCAAGGAACAAAGCAGCGGCAACAGTCACGGCTTTATCGAGAATAATGCTGAACACTCGAGGTCCTAAGCAGAAGCGGTGGCGACTTCTAGCCAGCGTTGTAACTAGCCAAATCCTATATGGAGCCCCCATCTGGGCAAGCGCAATGGAATGCCCTTCTTTTTGTCGGGGATTAAATTCAACGTACCGCCTGTGCGCTCTCAGAGTATGTAGTGCTTTTAGAACGGTGTCAGACGAGGCAGCTCTTGTCATCTCCAGCATGCCACCCGTTTATCTACTGGCCAAAGAAGCGGCTGAACTCTGGGCTGGTCCACGCCCAACAAAAGAAAGCGACAGAAAGCTGGCAAGGGAGAGCTATATAGCTGAATGGCAAAACCACTGGGATAATGCATCGAAAGGGCGCTGGACACATAGATGTATCCAAAGACTTGATACTTGGATAAAAAGAAAACATGGTGAAGTAGATTTTTACCTATGCCAATTTCTAAGTGGGCACGGGTGCTTCAAGTCATATTTATACAAGTTTAAGCATGATGTGGACCCCTACTGCGACGATTGCGGAGACGGTGTTGATGAAGATGTTTACCACGTATTCTTCGAATGCCCAAGGTTCATCCTACAAAGAGATAAATTGAAAGCTGCGGTGGGCGAAAACTTTTCACCACCTTCGGTAGTAAACTGCATGCTTAAAGGAGAAAAGGAATGGACGGCAACAAGCGACATAATTGCCTCGATTTTGAAGCAGCTTAGAATATTAGAGCTGCAGCGGCGTCGCAGTGGAAATTAACCGTTTCTAAACAAAATAAAGAACTGCAAACATTAAGCTCGAAATCTCGTCTACCCCGACAGCTCAAGAAACCAGCGAACGATGCTCCTTCAAAATGTGAAGCTCACTATCAGGCTGCTCGGAATCTCGTCCATTCCGACAGCCCCCAGATAAACCAGGGAAGGTGCTGCTCGGAACCTCGTCCGGGAGAAAACTACACCCAAGTAGTCGTCAAACTGGTGCCCCTGGATTTTCAAACAGGTCTGAAGAGACAGCGGCGTTTGAACCATTAAGCTCGGAATCTCGTCCATTCCGACAGCTCAAGAAAACAGCGTATGATGCTCGGAACCCCGTCCGTTCCGACATCCCTCACTACCAGGCTGCTCGGAATCTTGTTTATTCCGACAGCCCCCAGATTACCCAGGGAAGTTGCTGCTTGGAACCTCGTCCGTTCCGACGGCCTCCTTTAGCAGTAGCGAAAAATGGAAGAAAGCTTGTGAGGCAATAGCAGAAGAAATGAAGAGGTTGAGAACTCTCAACCGACAAAAGCGTAGCAGCGGCGACTAACCGCCTTTCCCCCCCATGATGTAATGCTTGACGGCAGTCCCGTGGGGAGCGGAATTTCGACGAAAACAGGTTCATCCTGGTTTCAAAGGGCCACTTGAGGGTAGTGCGCTACCACAACGCCCCTGAAAAAAAAAAAAAAAAAAAAAAATATATATGAGTATGTATGAAACATATCTCTGCAAGCCACCTCTAACCAGTTTCCCCTGAAATAAAATAAAATTACATACACATTCATACATTTTAAGTCATTTCACCCTCACATTTACACATTTTTTTGAACTGTCGAAAAATTTTCTTAAAGTTATAGCAGTAATGTCTGACTTCAACAACAATTGCTTGTGTTAGATGAAGAAAGAAAGATGAAAGACAGTTTTTTATCGAATTCGGCGATGAACACAATCAGTATTTCAATGAAAATAAAAATATAGTAAATATATCGAATTAAAAAATGTTTAATATCCATTTTCTTTTTTTTTATCACAGCCACAGGCTGAGATTGAAACATTTTTTATTTTGATGTATTTTTTTTATTTTTACTTCGCTGTGTCAACAGCATCCAAGGACCGCTGCTGAAAAAATTTGTTGGTAAATTCCCTCCAAATGCGCGACTATATCTTCCCAGCCTGCATTAGTTTCACTATAGGTATTAATTATATATGTATGTATATTTGTATGTATTTTCCTTTTACCAAGTGCACCAAGTGCAAATACCTATCGTCGGTGATCGATTAGAATTTTTCCACAGGTGCAGCGATTCTTGTTTGTTTAAAATGTTTTTATGTATTTAATAATTTAAGAAATTAATTTCAACATTATAACTGTAATTGTGTGAATTAATATTTTGTATAATATTTATACAACATTTTTTTATATAATTAACCATATTTTATGTGTTTTTTAAATATTTTTTGAAAAATTAAAGAAGACAGCTTTACAGAACTTAAAGTCTTATAGCCGCATCAGAGTTCGCACTTTGCGTGTAGGAAACTGACATTAAAGAACTTTGAGCAATGTCCCCAAGCGAGTGTTGGTGTAAGCAAATCGGCTAATTTTAATTGTCTTCAAATCAGTTGACTTTTATTCCTTGTACGCACTTGGATTGTGTTGGATTTACTGGAAAGCAAAAGAACGGGTACAATATGCTTTGTTTTGAAAACTGTCAAAAATAAATAGAACTGCACCAAACTGTCAGACCAAGCGCTTGAAACACTTTAAAGTAGTAAGTAGCCGAAAGTTACATTTGACAGCGCTTTGAGGGCTTTTGATATTTAATTGGTTCGAGGACTGATAATTATTAATAATTATTGCAAACTATCGACGAGTACGCAAATATCCAGCAATGTAGAGGAAATAAAGAGCGCAAATTGATAGTTGACTTGGAGAGTAAGATGGCAGTTTTTGCTCTTAAAATGTTTGCCATCAGCGAGAAAACAGCTAACCACAAAACAGCTGATTGTAATTTAGCAAAATAAGAAGTTTTTGTTTGAGAATTTTAAAGGTAAAAGTGATAAAATAAAAGTGATTAAACATGGATGGATGGATGGATGGATTTGGGGTAGGCCGGAAAACCCAAACATGAGTTTATCAAGCACTCAGACATTGTTGCCTATTCTACTTGAGGCCTGTAAAAAGGATAAACAGGATGAGAGAGAAGGAGTGGGTGAGGAGACAAAGGAGGTAATTACTCCTCAGCAAACTTCCCCGATTCTTTAACGAACCTGCGTAGTCCGCTGAGGGAGAGAGAATTTATCTTGTGCATTCTCATGACATCCGACCCAAAGATGCCCCACTTGAGTCTAGAGAACGTCGGTCAGCTGCAGAGAAAATGCTCTGTACTATCCTCGTCTTCATGGCAGAATGCGCATAATGGATCGTCGATGACACCTATGGTGACAATGTGTTGCCCCCATGGATTGTGTCTCGTAATCAGTCCTGTCAGAGCTCTCAGCTCCATCCTCCTCTGGTTGAGGAGAAATTTCGCCATTGCTCTGTCTGTCCTTTTAAGAAAGCACTTAGTTATGTTGCAGGAGTCAGTAATGCACCAACGGTCCTCATGAGCTTTGCTCATAAGTTCCCTGATGTACCTGACAGTTCCCGCTATACTTGACCCGATTATTGGTTCCGGTCCAACTGGACAGTCCGAAGACCTGCGGTTTGCCAATTCATCGGCCAGTTAGTTACCTTGAACACCACAGTGTCCCGGCACCCACACAAGCTCAAGCTTATTCCGTTTTGCAACGGAGTTTAGCCTTAACTTGCATTCCTGGACGATTTTTGAAGAAACACGAGCGGTTTCCAAAGAATTAAGGGCAGCTTGGCTATCACTACAGACCTTAATATGGTATCCTCTCCAACTTTCGCCAACTATCCAGTCTGCTACTTTAAGTATTGCGAAGACCTCCGATTGAAACACCGTGGTCATCTGACCCAAAGCAGAGAAGCCTCTGAAGTTATCCTTCAGATGCCAGCCAGCTCCACTCCCATTATCAGTCTTGGAGCCATCAGTGTAGAAAGTTTTTACCGTGCTCCCCAGAAGAGTATCTGGATCTCTCCATTCCTCCCTTGTAGGAAAGCTAACTGCGTACTTTCTCCCAAAGGATACCCCCGATATCATTTTGTCATTTGGGGCCAGAAGAAAAGGGTATTCCTCTGACTCCCTTCCAAACAACTCCCTGTGTCCGAAGTTCGTCGTGCCACAGGCCGTAAGCACGCAGTCGACACATCGTCTTCATTGCCTCCTCCTGGATCGCTAAATCCAAAGGTAGCAAATCCATCAGAGCATTAAGAAGGTTGTGCTCATAGTGCCCGTAATGCTTATGCACACACTTTTTTGTAATGTGTTTAGCATAGAAACCGTGGTTTTCCAAATGGTTCTACGCCACCATACCACAACAGAGTACATGACTATCGGTCTGACTAAGGCTGTGTATACCCAAAGTACCATAGCCGGTCTCAGACCCCAAGTCTTGCTAAAGGTTCTCCGACACTGTCCGAAAACTTTCAGCGCTCGATTTACCTTCAACTCGACACGAGTTTTCCACGTCAGCTTGCTATCTAGAGTTACCCCTAAATATTTCACTTCCCCGGAAAGACTTACGTCTACGCCTCTGAGCACCGGAAGGTTGAGACCAGGCGTAGGCCTGGATGTGGGCGAAGCTTTGCATTTCCGTTAGGAGAGAATCCACTACCAGGCACCACAAGAGAGGCGAAAGTACACCGCTCTGAGGGCATCCTCTACCCACCTCTGCCATGGTAGAGAGGCCAGTTTCTTCCCCAACGGTCAGCAATCTTCTTGATAGCATGAAGCGAATCCATCTTACGATTGTTTCATCCACTCCATGCCGTCTGGTCGCAGAGCACATATACTCAAAAGTAGCGTTGTCAAACGCTCCCTCAATGTCAGCAAATACTCCCCCCATTGTTTATGCCCCTGCTTCCAGCCCCACTTCGATCTTTGTTACAAGATCATGCAAAGCTGATTCACAGGATTTTGCACTCTGGTATGCATGCTGGTGAGTACTAAGGGGACTGTCCACCAAGACCCTAGATCCAATGTGCCTTTCGACCATACACTCCAGGCTCTTCAGCATGAAGGATGTCAAACTGATCGGCCTGAAGCTTTTCGCCAGGGCATAATCATCCTTTCCCGGTTTGGGAATGAAGACAACCCTGGCTTTTCGCCAAAGCATAGGGATATAGCCAAAGGCCAGACAATCCCTAAAGATTCTCATTAGAGTCTCAATAAGCTTGCCTCCCCACACTTCAGTATCTTCGGGTGCACACCATGCGTACTAGGTGATTTTAAGTCACCAAAAGAGGTTAGTGAAAACCTCACTGATTTCTCGGTCACCACCTTCGATGCTATATACCAGTTTAATCTGGTGGCTCTCCCAGTCGTGTTATCCACTTCCATATCTCTGCCTGTGTCAGGAATAAGCCTGCAACCCGGAAAGCGGGTTTCCAGGAGAGTGTTGTAAGTGTTCAGCAATGATGTGGTATAAGATCCATCAGTGTTCCTAAGAGAATCGAGCCTAACCTGTTGCAGTACCCTACAGAGCCTGGCCGACTATTTCGTGCTTTTCGTATCACTGCAGAAATCTCTATAAGAGCTTAATTTACAAGATCGAATTTTCCTCTTATATTCCCACTGCACGACACAATATTCAGACCAATCTTCTTCCTTCCGAGTTTTTGACGCCCGATTCATAAGTTTCCTGGATTTTTTTCGAAGCTAGGTAAGTTCGGCGTTTCACCATGGGACCGCTTTTCCTTCCCTGCTTCTTCTTAGCGGCGATGTATCCTCAAAACAACCAACCAAAGTTCTCGTTACCATGTGAGTCGCATCTTCAATTGATTTTAAACTTTTGAATTTAGGAATATCTGGTATTATCTCTTCAAGGAGCAACCCATATCTGTCCCAGTCCGCCTTTCGTGGTGATTAAACATGCTACAAGCAACTAAATGTTCGTTTACTCGAGTTTCCTTCGTATAATTTTTAAGGAGAACACTTATGCAATGTTTTCTCATTTCAGACATTTGGATGCGAACAATAATCCAATCAGCGGTTCGTGAAACTTGTAAGTTTCTGCAAATTTTTCATTCGCATCCTTTTTTTAAATATGTATATGTAACTATGTATTTCTATTTGAGAGAAAATTGTGCGATATTTGTCACTGGAGATCTATTCGAACAAAAAAATTCGTATTTGTTAGATAGTGATGTGCTAATCTGTTGGCTATCAAAACGCGACAATATATTTAAAAAAAAAAATCATACACAATTGCAATTCACTTTTTAATACCGATTTTCTACATTATCTTTCGCGATAATAATAATTTTAAATAAGAGGAAACAACTTCTCACACTTTTAGTGGAAACGAGATATTGGGCTAATGCCTTCGTGTAGCTATTAAGGCGGCTTTGAGGAGGAGATATACTTATAATGGAATATTGTACATACAAATGTATATCCGTATATACTAGCACTTACCCATGGCGTTGCCCACGCATCTTTATTCGAATGAAATACAACTGTTTGTATCTCCCACGAAATAAAATGTGATTTATTAAAGCTCTTTAAATGTAATAAGATAAAAAAACTTTTTTTAATAGGTTTTGATTTAAACCAAATAAACACAAACAAAATATTCAGTGATAAAGTAAGAGGGAGGGTACTTTTTAAGTTATTGTTTCTGTAAATGCAACATTCTGACTTTCATTTCTATTCGCAGAAATTAGTAAGCACAGAGCTGATCGTGAGAAAAGTCTTCCCTTAAAGATCAAGTCCAATAATATTAAAAGTTTGCCTTTGTAACTTATTAATAGTAATTGCTTTTGGAGTTCCTATAAAGTTTAGTATGGCTCATGAACCAACTATACAAGATCACGCAAGTGACGACACCATGTTTGTTTGTTGTCAAATGAAGCGAAATTGTAATAAAGAGGAGAACAAGATAAGAACACTGAAAAAGTGCTGTGATTGGGTGCAATAAATAATTGTAATTATTACAAGTTATATTTATTAAATTGAATTCAAATTAGCAAAAAGTGTTTATGAAATATAATTTTTCGCCAGAAAGTGTTTTACACGCGGCAAAATCGAAAGTACATATGTACATAGTTGCACTGCCAGTCTATTTGGGAGAGGAGAAAGCAGTTGACTATGTACGAATATGGAAATTGTACATATGAATGTTTAATATGTTGTGTCAACCAAATACTGCACATGAGTGTGAAGTTTATAAAAATAAAAGTCAGTAGAAGACTGACTTACATTTTTTAAATCATACTTTTGTATAGTCATAGTAAATGATTCATAAGACTAAAATTAGCAAATATGAGAAATGCTTGTAAATTATTTTCTAACCGTTGTTTTGTAATTCTCATCGCTGAGTAAACATTTTTCTTCTTCTTTCATTGGCTCGATAACCGTCTATGCTATTTTGGCCGAGCTTAGCACAGCACCCCAGTTATTTCTCTCTTTCGCTAACTGGCGCCAGTTGGAAACACCAAGCGTACCCAAGTCCCTTACCGCCTGGTCTCTCCAACACAGAGGAGGCCTCCCTTTTCCTCTGCTACCACCGGCGGGTACCGCGTCGAATACTTTTCGTTCCATCTTCTACGGTATTCGCCATCGTAAAGGCCCATAAATCCTTTGGAGAATCTTTCTCTCGAACACTTTTAGTGCCTTCTCATCAGATATCTTCATCGTCCATGCTTCTGCGCCATACATTAGGACAGACATAATGAGAGACTTATAGAGCGTGATTTTTGTCCGTTGAGAGAGGACTTTTCTGCTCAGTCCGAAGTAGCACTTCTTGGCAAGAGTGATCCTCCTTTGGATTTCGAGGCTGACATTGTTATTGATGTTAATGCTGGTTCCTAAGTAAACGAAGTCTTCTACTTTTTCAAAGTTATAACTGTCAACAGTGATGTTTGATCCCAGTCGTGAATGTGCCGACTGTTTATTTGATGACAGGAGATACCTCGTCTTGCCGTCGTTCACCTCCAGACCCATTCGCTTTGCTTCTCTATCCAGTTTGGAGAAGGCAGAACTATCTGCGCGGCTCTTAAGGCCGATGATGTCAATGTCATCGGCGTACGCCAGCGATTGCACACTCGTATAAAAGATAGTGCCTGACCGATTTAGTTCTGCGGCTCGAGTTATCTTCTCCAGCATAAGGTTAAAAAAGTCACACGACAAAGAGTCACCCTGTCTGAAACCTCGTTTGGTATCAAACGGCTGGGAGAGGTCCTTCCCAATCCTGACGGAGCTTTTGGTGTTGCTCAACGTCATTTTACATAGCCGTATAAGTTTTGTGGGGATACCAAATTCCGACATTGCGGCATAAAGACAACTTCTTTTTGTGCTGTCGAAAGCGGCATTGAAATCGGCAACAAGATGGTGTGTGTCCATTCTTCTTTCTCGGGTCTTTTCCAAGATCAGGCGCACTGTGAATATCTGGTCGATGGTAGATTTACCAGGTCTAAGGCCACACTGATAAGGTCCAATCAGTTCATTGACGGTGGGCTTTAGTGTCTCACACAATACGCTCGACAGAACCTTATATGCAATGTTAAGAAGGCTGATACCACGATAGTTGGCGCGAATTGCAGTTTCACCCTTCTTGTGGATTGGGCAAAGTACACTTAGATTCCAATCAGTAGGCATGCATTCGTCCGACCATACTCTGCAGATAAGCTGGTGCATGCGCTTTACCAACTCTTCTCAACCGTATTTGAATAACTCAGCTGGCAGCCCATCAACTCCGGGCGCTTTGTTGTTCTTTAGCCGTGCTATTGCTATACGGATTTCATCGCAGTCGGGTAACGGAACATGAATTCCGTCGTCATTGATTGGGGTTTCGGGATCATCATCTTCTCCATCGCTTTAAACACCACTTTTTTGGTGTTTATAGACATGCAACCCTTATTTGCCCCAATATTAGGCCACACTGTGGACAAATTTTGGCATCATTGTCAAAAGTTTTCCGGCACTGTTTACTGGTTTGACAGCTCATAATTTCAAATACGAGGCCGGGTTGATAAGTCCTGAGTGACCTTTTGAATTTTTTTTTGACTTGTAACAAAAATGAAAAATAAGTGAATTTCGTGTGCTGATTAAGCATTATTTTTTGAGTAAAAAACAACCACAGAAACCAAGGAAAGGATCCAAGCCTATAAAATCCATGGAAGAATATTGGATGACCAGAGAATGAAAGCATGTGAGGTGTCTGAGCTTGTAGACATCTCAACTGAGAGGATACATGACATTTTACACGAATATTCAGATATAAAGAAGCTTTCCACATGATGGGTGCTGCGATGGCTCACACTCGAATATTAGGGCTACAAACTGCGACCCCATCTGGAATATTATTCAGATTTAGACCCATACGACTATTTCCTATTTCCAAATCTGAAGAAAAGGCTGGGTGGTAAAAGATTTGGGTCAAAAGAAGAGGTTATCATAGAAACAAACGCCTGGTTTAAAAAAAGAATAAAATAATTGGAAAATGCTGGACTAAGTGTAAAGAGTTAAAAGGAGATTGTTTAGAGAAATAAAAAGATTTTTGGGAAAAAAAATATAATTTATTCAAAAAGTCACTGAAGTAATGAAATCTTCTGAGCCTTCCATACCATCGCCGTTGTCATCAGAATTTCCGCCGTGTTCTACATTTGCTGTTTCTGGTGTTCGCATCAAATATGCTTGTTGCTTGAATCTCGGGGAAAAACCACTTATTACACCATTAATTGAAATGCTTTTAAGCAAGCATTATTTAATTTTACGCATATAATTTTCCAACATTTGTAAATATACATACATACTTATGTAAGTACAAATGTATTTTCAGAAACATTTTTGAATATAAATAAAACAAAAATTGTGTTTGGAAGTTAATAAACAAATGTCAAATAAACTCAACGTCTCTTAAACACCACAATGAGAACGCTTGACAGTTGTTCATAAACTCAAAACCAAGGCGAATTCATAAAAGGTAGTGTTAATCAATCAGCTGTTGGTTGTCAAGATCAATTGTTTAGTTGCTAATAAAAAATTGTTCCCTTTAACAACAGGAAATTTCAAGATATGTTTCACTATAACTTTTTGCGGTGACTCTAATAGTTTAAAAAATTTTTCGCGAAAGTAAATACAAAGGAGAAAAAGTTTGACAATAACCCACCAAAGTGTTGCATTTTTACAATCGCTACCACCTTACATCAATTCGCCTTGCTCAAAACCACAAACTCGAGTCAGAACATAGGGGAGCGTGTCATTATTCTGTATTACAAAATTCTGGGTGACAAAATTCTGTAAATTGCAAAAAAATTCTGCTTGAACAAAATTCTGCTTTTTAAAATTACGCTTTTTTTTAAAATTCTGCTTTTCTCGAATTATCTGGCTAGCCGGCAAGCATGTTTGTTTAGATAACTCTTTAAGCTTTATATTAGCATCGCGAACAAAACCTTCCACTGCTTCAGGGCTATGAGTATGTACACCGGACCTTTTAATCACACAATGGATACCGTCTTTTAATTCAGTCACCAATCGAGATTTACAGTGACACTCTATTCTTTTACAGTGACACGCTATTCTTTTGGAACACGACCAATTATATGTCCTTTGTTTTGTTATTCTTTCTAAATAATAGAAATACCCATCAACACCCAACATTTCCTTATTTTTATTTGTTTTCAAATTCTTATTTCGGACATTTTTATCAATATAATATTAAACCACGCTTTTTCACAAAAAGTCAGCAATTAACAGAAGGTAAGAACCGTTGTAGACAGGTGTGGTGAAATTGTAATTCCTCATTTGTGATAGAAGTTCTCATCTCCAGGTAATATTTGATTGCAAACATATGTACAATGTATAACTGTTGTCAACTATAATTAATGTAGGTATGTACATATGAACGAATATGTTAAAAACAATGGGGCGCATATACTCAAATTGTGTAAAAAGTTTTACTAACTAATAACCATACCTAAATTTGACAATGAATATCTCACAATGTTCTGTATTACAAAATTCTGTATTAAAATATAATGTTAACAATGATAAAGAGGTCATGTAATTATTTTGAAAAAGTGCGCACTTTTTTGAAAGCAGAATTTTAGAAAGCAGAATTTTAAAAAAGCAGAATTTTAAAAAGCAGAATTATGTTTTTAGAATTTTGTACATACAGAATTTCGACACCAACCCAGAACATAGTATAATCATACGATATATTTTACGGAATTCTTAACAGAAACGAACGGTATAGAAATCCAAACAAATACATATATAACTCTGTTCTGTTATCTAATGTTGTCTTCCGCAAAAGCTACATTTGAAGCGGTCTTAAACTCTCATTGCAAAATAGAACTGCAATTAAAATAGAGTTTAAAATTAAAATAAGTTTAAGTAAAGTTCGGTGTTAGCGCTGAAATCTTATTACTTTAAGTATTCACTCACAAATTATTTCTTGTTCGTATGTATGTATATTATAGCGTATTTAATATTTATGATGCAAAAATTGATTAAGCAAATTTTGCAAAACACTTTTGCCAATTTCCCAACTCTCTAATTTTCTGAGCCCAAATGTACTTGTAGTTTCAAAGAATTTCCGACCATAATATTATTAGTTTAGAAATGCAAAATGTAAAGAGCAATAGCAGCCGCAACAGATACGTACTTAATTAACTGAAGCACATAACTTAATTGCAAAATTCCAAAAACAACTTTCGTATTTATTTATGCATGAAACGATGCATGTTTATAAGTACGCACAAGAGCGTTGCATCTTGGCGCTTAAATTAAAAGCTAGGCACAGGCGAAAAATATTGTCAAACTTGTACCAAGGACATTAAATGAAGGGATAACTTTGTTGCTGCTACATTTGTTACAATAGTTTTTCAAATTTTTTATGTTCCTGCAATAATGGACCCAACGTATGGCGTATTCACATTGCAGTTCTTCGATTGCGACGTATTTCGATGACTAAACCTTCAGGCAGACGCATTTTCCAAACTTTTTAAATTGTTGGATTACACACTGCCGAACTCCGTATTTAGTACAACGTGTACAACTCCGAAGAGTTGAGTGGTGAGTCAATTTATGGGCTCGTGGAACGCGTTGAAGGAGTGGTTTACATCGTGTAACCGGGTATCTTTCATAGCTTTCGTCTTCCGAAACATTACATCTACTTTCAGACGCAACTGTTGACTTATAGGCCACAAAACATGTAATTACATTTTCACGGCGGCAATAAATTTGCTCAAGCAACATTCGGCAAGCTTAGTTAAACATTCCATCTTTTATCGAAATGGGTTTCAGGCCACTGCGCAGAAGAGAGGAATTGGAAGGCCGATGAACTTGCACGTCTCGGAACTGAACTCCTACTAGGTGATATAAGTTAAGAAAAAGGCACATTTTAAACTTTTGAAGGCGTAATGTGTCCATATGTGTTTCAGTTTGATTACAAAAATTGGATGTAACAGCACTTGTGAAACTTCGATGTAATTGTGGTCAGTGGTTAGTGCTAAACAAAAAATACTCATTATTAAGTCTGTGCAAGCATTAACATTTTTCATAACAGGATATTGCTTGATAGAAAAATATGCCTATCGATGATATGTGAGATTAAATGAGTTCTGTGTAACTTGTCAAAATAGGAAGGGGAAAACACAATCTTACACCTTTTGAGCCAATACTCTGCTCCATCTTGACGGAGATTTCTCTCTGTTAGCAAACAATTCTTCATCAAACTAGGTAATATTAGAAGTAAGGAAGTCAGAAATATTCTGAAGTTCTTGCAAGGCTGAAATTAGTTTTAAGACGTGTATGGGGTTTCTAACTTTAAATGCGCCTAGACAATGAACCCTAAGCATTTGTGTCTCTTTAGAGACTACCTTACTTACTTTAATTGCTCGCCGAGCTTAGCATAGCACGCCAGTTATTTCAATATTTCGCTAACTGGCGCCAGTTGAATATACCAAGGTTACCAAAGTCCATTACCGCTTGGTCTTTCCAATGCAGAGGAAGGCTCGTACAGCTCATCGTTCCATGTTTTACGGTATTCGCCATCGCAAAGGCGTAAAACCCAAACATCTTTCGGAGAAGCTTTCTTTCGAACACTCGCAGAGTTGTTGCTCAACGTCATTTTACATAGCCGTATAAGTTTTGCGGGGATACCAAATTTAGACATTGCGGCATAAGCCAACTTCTTCTTGTGCTATCGAAAGCTGCCTTTCGTTATTGTTTCTGACAAATATTTTTACTACTACCTTTGCATGTAAGAGAGTTCTATTCGTATATTATGTGCTGTTTTTGGTATTGCCTACTTGCTCTAATACAATTGCATTTTCATTATGAACAAGAAATTTTTTAATTTCGTAATGAACCCGAATTTACACATTATAATACATTTTTTGTTTTTAATTCTACGAGTATTATTTTTCAATTAAAATACAGTTCATTCATTTAAACTTTATTCAAATGATTTCTGTACAAATAAAATGAAGACTCCCTGAAGAATATGCGAATTACACTGAAACGCGTAGGACGATAAAATAAACTTGTTTTGCTGCTTAAGCATCCCAATAAAACATCGGCCCAGAAAAACTAAAAAAAGATAATTAAATTGTTTAAATGTGTCAATATGTCGAAGCGCCATTTAACTAGTCTCAAATTGTCCCAAACTTATCAGTTAACATTCCGAATATAGGCATGGACTAGTCAAGAACTAGTCTCAAAGAAATTGTGAACTCATGCAGAAATAGTCCCAAATTAGTCTGAACTGGTTCTGAAATGATTCCAAAACCAGTAAGTAATAGTTCTTAAATAGTGCTGAAAAGTTCCTGGAACTGTGCCGAAAAGATCTCGAGATCAGCTCGAACTAGTCTTAAAATGACCTTGATATACATAGCTCTGAAGTTAAATTATGATTCTTACTAGCAATGAAATGAACCTGGAAAAAACGGTTCCCATTACTTTTCGCAGGGGATTACAAAGTTTTTAAAATATTTTCAAATATATTTACGAAATTTGGGTATGCAGTGCATTCTGTTTTTATAAAAAAAATTGCAAGTTTAAAATATTAATTTGTTTGGCATATCTCTTGCTGTTTTTATACTTACATACATACGAGTACTTTTGCGTCTTTATTCACTCTAGGTTTGCCTAACAAACATAATTATTATCTTCACAAACTCAACGTTTGGAACCATTTAAGCATTTCATTTTTTCTCGTTTGCTTAATTTTTGTGTTGTTTTGATATTTATATGTAATTTGGCAGCTATTTTGGTAAAATTTGTTTAAGAAATTGCGAAACTATTTTCCAACAAAATACTGTAGGTACTTTTTTAAGCCAGATGGGTCTGTGGAAAATTTTCATCATTTCACACTTTGAACCAGAGGATTGAGCGCCTAGATCATTTGATATTCGACCTCTAGATATATTGCTTTGGTATAACGAAAAGTTTGTTATTGAGGCAAAGGATGGAAATCAAAAAAGGAAAAAACGTCGGATCATCCTTCACTACGACAGTGCCAGCTTTCACACAGGACTTGGAACAATTGATTCACACTGATTCGACGTCTAAATTCTTCAACTGAAAAATTATAGATATCTTCGATTTTTTTAAATTAAATTTTAATCTATAAGTAACTATGAATACGCCACAGAGAAGATTTTGTAGAAATCATATTCCTTTGCATGCTTCTGGGCTCCGTAATGTATACGTCTCCAATCGTAATTTATCTTTAAACGCGTTTATAAAAGTATAAAAGTATTGGTCCGATTTAAATTTTTTTTTATTGAATTATTCATTTTTGCGCTACCTATTGGAACAAATTGAGTAAAATTTGAGATTTAGAACGATTTTTAACAAAGAATCTGAATTTTTTTGAAATTTTGAAAAATAGGCGTTACCACGCCAACTTATGATAAGATGTCTTCAATAACGGTTTTAGGTATCGCCACTAAACATTGGTAAACTTTTTGTCCTTAATATCAGTGATATCATCGTTAAAAATTTTTGAAATTGGACCACAACCACCGTCACATAACGGAAATTTTGAAAAATGCAAAAAACTTCGTTTTTTAGTTATCTTTTGGAACAAATTGGGTAAAATTTAATGTTTCCTCCGGTTTGAAACAAAGAAACGGGGTTTTTATAAAGTTTTAATAAATGGGCTGCCATACAAAGATACATCGCAAGGGCATACAAAATTTCGTTTAGCTCGAATTTTGCTTTCCTTACTTGTTTATTTTTAAGCTTAGGTTATAAATTGTTAGATTTTCAGAACTATGTACATAGGTGTGTATGTATAAGTTAGGCTTAATAAAGCTGTAAGAAATAAATAAATAAAGTTAATAACGAGTCAGAACTTCTCCTTCAAAGTACAGATCGCTATTCGTAGAGAGTTTGGGAACACTTTTTCTTTTAGGTATCTTATAAGATTCCTTGTCATAAATTCTATAGTTCACGCATACAGATATCGAATATTTTAAGGCGTTAAGATTTAATTTTGGGTCTTGGGTTTGAATTCATTAGCTCAACCTATATTTAGGTAACTTCATCGTTTAAGGGGCAGCGTTGCTTGACGTTGATAAATTTATTGCTTCAAACTAAATATTGTGTCATTCACCAATTAGCACGTAAAATATTGAGCACGAATGAAACATACATACATGAAACATATGTATGTATATGTAAGTACGTACATATGTATGTATCGACATATACATATGTACACATATGGTGGGCTATGCACATGCAAGATGACTTCGAATATGACATTTTTTACATTTTGATATGTGGTCGAGTGGGTAGCGGTGCGTGCTATAACTCGATATGGCGCTGAGTTCAAGGTTCGAATCTCAGCCAAGGCACAATTTGTAGGTCGCTCCATTTGTGGTAGAATATACATACATACATAAAGACGCACGCCTCAAATGGTATGAGAAGTTCGGCCAAACACTGAGCTACATATTGTAAGCGCCAAAGTATTATTATTATTATGATAATTATTATGGATTAAATATGTAAATTGGATTATTGCAACAAGTTGCATGTATGTATGTACCTACTATACATACATACATATGTTTACTAAGGATTGCATACCCTCCATTTGTGGTATTATATAAAGAAGCAAAGCACAAATGGTAGAAGAAGCTCTGCAAAACACTGATCTATATAGTGCAAGCGTCAATTTATTATTATTATGTTTTTATAATGTTACCTTACTTAAAATCTATATATGAATATATAAATGTTATGTTGGTTTGTGTTCGCTTCAAAAACTCAAAATGTTCTGGGTCGATTGAGCAAAAATTGTAGCATGATATGCAATCCGCATCAAGGATTGTTTTTATCTACATATTTTTCGCATCAGTCACATATTCGCGATCGCGAAAAAAAGAAAACTTGGAATTTACAGAAGGCATTTACAACGAAGCGTTGATAACTAATGAAGAGAAGCGCTTATCTATTGCAAATAAAGTTCTTAGTCAATTTAGAATCCCAGCACCTACTCAAGCTGCGACTTCTTCATTTCATGTGGATTTACGCCGTGAACAGAGTTACAACATTGATAATCTTCAGCCATACGTCCAATCAAAGATTCACAATTTAACGCGTGAACAGAAAGGCATTTGTGATCGCATAATGAAAATGATGAATGACGTAGTTGGGGGGGATCTTCTTCTTGGTTGCGTCAGGGGGGGGGCCTAGGAAAACATTCCTCATTAGAATGATTCTAGCAGCAGTTTAATTAAAAAATGACATATCCTTAGCACTTGCTTCGTCTGGAAAAGAGGCGACATTGTTACCAGGTGAAAAAACTGCGCATTCTGCTTTAAAGTTGCCATTAAACATACAAATCATCAATACTCCCACGTGCAATATTTCCAAAGCATGTTAACTCATTGTTTGGGATGAATGCACGATGACACAAAAAAAAATCGCTTGAAGTAACCATTCGGGAATGCTTTGATATTGCTCGCAGAAGATTTTATGCAAATATTCAACTCTATGGTGACACGTACATACATTGCAGTTGACGACGAATATGCTTGTCCAGTTGCAGAATGATCCATCAGCTGAGGTATTTTCACGACAGTTACTGGACATTAAAACTCTGCAACGGCACTCGACAAGCAGTTAAGAAGTTTAAGCAAAACGTAGTGGAAGCAACGATTTTAACGGAGCTGTTCAATGGTGAAGATGTCCTCATTCCTCGAAAACCCATGATCTTGACCGATACACCATTTCAATTTGAAAGATTGCAATTCTAAATTCCATTGGCATTTGTTTATCTACAAGTATTGCAAAATTAAACTTATACGAAATGTATTCTTTGTTTTGTTTCTTATTTCTCAACTCAATCACAAAGCGTGGCAGAGGTATAGTAATTAATAAAAAAATTTTATTAAAAAAAATTTATTTCCACTTTTCCTATATAAATTTTTTTTAAATAATCACAAATTTCCCTGTGGATTCTGTTTGAAATCACATGTTTGGTGCTCCCAATTTCAGATTCACATACATTTTTGTGAATTGAATCCTAATGTATGAAGGTTGTATGTGAAATGAAAAGTAAATGACAAAAATTTGTAAATTTTTTTTTTAATTACTATCTATTATATTAATTAATACTATTTTCATATAATATTACCTTACTCAAAATCGTGAATAAAAAATTAACAAAAAAATTTTTATTAAAAATTTTAAAACAATTATTTAAAATTTTTTTAAATCTTTTAATAAAATTTTTTTTTCTTTTTTTTGAATTTTTTTAGCACAAATATATTTTCGTAATTCATTAATTACTTATCATAAAATTTTTGTAATAAAATATTTTTAGTCAAAATAGGGCTTTGGCGCATACTTTTTTGAAACAGATATTATTAAATATCGCGTCGCTTATTTTATACGTGAGCTCAAAATTCTACTATGTTCCATACATTTCTTTTCCCTTTTTTCTACCGTGGATTTCAACCAATCCCACATGTCATGAAACAGTCATTTCAAGTAAAATTTCAAATCGTACCTTATAAGCCTGTTCCACAACTATGCGACATTAAGTTTTAAAAGCGGGAAAAAAATTAAAAATTTTTAGCAAAAAAGCAATAAAGCTGGTTTAGCGGGTGCAACAACAATTATTTTTACAATCAAATTTTTTCTCGACATATATATGTACATATATTTGCAAACATAACTGACACATACTACATTATTTTCATACTTAATTTCGTTAACAAAACTAGAAAGCTAGAAAGCTCTCGAAAAAATGTATTAAGGTTTCACTTGAGCAGAGCTAACTTTGTACATACATACATACATAAGTGCGACAAATCATTTCAACGCGAAAACAGAATTGCCAATTATGAAAGCACTCAAAATGAATTGTGTGGAAGCTCTAGATAGTTCGCGAATTTATGAAAGCAGCAGCACAAATTTAACAAAAAAAGCAATCAAAATGTGAAAATACATTGTTCCTACAAACACTCGCATACACATATAGATTAGCGTACATCTCTGCCAAAAATTTAGCGACTAATCTCTAAATACAGTATTCCGGGACTAGTCCCTATCGGGTACAACTGGGCATTAATTAGTCGCAACAAGTCTCAAACGGGTATAATTGTAGATTAGTCCTGTATTCATAAATGATATGATAAACGATGCATTGGTATATGCACGCACTTAGGCAATAAAATTTCATGCACGTCGTTGGCATGTGAGGAGAGCATTCGCTTAGCAAAGATTTTTATTTTTATTTTTATAAATAGACTGGTCCTCATTTATACCCATTCGAATATATGTAGAAGGGGTCAATTAGTCTCTTCATATTACATGCTCGAACAAAAGGGAACAGTTCATCCATATAAAGAGATCAGAAGTTGTATTAGTCGCATGTTCCCTTGCGACTATTCCCGGACTCATCCTAGACTAATCGCATTTTTTGCAGGGATATGTATGGATGTGTGTGTGAGTGTGCTAATTTGTTGTCATGGTCCCGAAGAGGCAAGTTTCTTTATATTATTTTACCAAGTAAGTGGTGGCTTCCTTATTTCCCTTCAAAGGTTTCTTCGCTCAACAAGGCCTATTTTCGCATATCAGATATAATAAATATTTTCTTTTATTCTTATAAATATTAGGTATACATATGTACATACATAAGTATGTATGTACATATGTACACTCAGAAAAAACATTCCTTGGCGCAACAAGAAAACACCTTATTCCAAGGAAAAATTTCCTTTAAATGGCTCCAAAGACATGGTTTCCTTAAGATAAGTAAACGCTTTGACTCAGTCCAAGTAAAACATATTTCCTTAATTTAAGTATTAATTTCTTCGTTCTTAGGGGAAATTAACTTGTGAGGAGGATATTTTTTTTACTGACGTTAGGGAAATTGACATTTTGCTTTACTTGTCTGGAGGAAGTGAAAATTTCCTCAGTTTAAAGAAATCCTATAAAAGGAGTTTTCCCAAAAATATATGCCGCTTTTAAATTTTGCGTTTGCTTAAAATTCATTTTTATTGTTTTAGAATGGTACATAAAAACATATATTTTAAAAAAATTGCTTAGGTTTAACTAAGATCATATTGTCTACAATATGCATATGGATAGGAGGATATCTTATATCCTTTACGCTAAAAAGCGTAAATTCTGAATTTTTCTGTTTAATATGATATGATAAAAAGTGATGTTTATAACTTATTATTTCCAATTTTTCACACAAAATATGTATGTCATCGTTTGATACAACTAAAATTTCTTTGATAACATAAGCGCAAAATAATGGATTATAGAAAAAAATCACAAATTCAGTTTTGTATAGTGTTCCATTGTATTCAATACTTTCGTAACATTTACACTGGTCAATAACTTCGACATCAATTTTAGTTTTAATTACAGAATAATATAAAGAAGATTGAATTTTGTATTCTTTTTTACTGAAATTGTATGGAGTATTATCGTGACTTATAATTGTTTCTGCATAAGTAATTGAAAATTTTATTGCTAAAGATAAAGGCAAGTTTTTTTTTTAACGTATGATTTTAACTCTCTGTGTTTTGACTCGAAAGGTAATGTCCAAAGGTATTTCAATGGCCCTGAGTTTTCTATTATTCTGCAGTAATGAGTTCAAAAATGATGTTTTGGTTTCAAAGTGTCACAAAAAGTTGTCGTGTATTGTTCATTGTGATAATAAATATGATCCCTTAAATAATTAATATCTACGGGGGTATATTCTGATAAGAGTAATAGGTCTACTAGTTCGAGTAAATTCAGTACAAACTTCCAAAAATTGTCATTTTCATTAATAACATCACCAATTAGGAGAGGAAAGAAATGGGCAAACGTTAACATTTCTCTCCCAGTCAACTTCAAATAAAAAGTTTTAAGATGCTTCATTTGTAACGGTGGTGATATATTTCCAATTTCACTTTCACCATAGTTAAAACTTTGCTTGCGAATATTGAGAAAATCTAAGTCAAAAACCTTATTTGAAATATATGAAAGAATAATTTGGCAAAAATCATACTTTAGTACCCCTTCAAAAACATCATGAAGTAGATCAACGATAAATATTCTAGTATGTGAAAAATATTGGTATTATTGAAAATTGAATTTTCTCTGATTCCCGTAAGACTAACATCATTTAAAACAATATCTTGTACGTAATTTTCTCTATTTCTGAGTTTATTTAAGTCTTCTGTACACATATATCTAGTTTGCATTTTGTTAGCTTTACAGGACCTACAAAAAAAAGAAGATGAAAATGAGCGCGAAAATCCTAAAATACTATTTAGTGCCAAGTTATCCCCTGTTATCAAGCCGAGGGAAAAATAAATTTGTTCACTAACATCTTTAGATTGTATCTGTAGTCCATTTGTTTCTAAGTCGTTTAAAATATTTATTAACTTAAAAAAACACTTATCATTGCCAAATTTTTTGACATCCTCTGAATTGAAAAGAGCAGCAATAAATATGTTTTTCAGTTTATACTTGAGTGAAATTGGTGCTGTTGGAAAAGAGGAATAAACTGCTAAAATCGAAGAACTATGAGGACCTAGAGGATTGTTGCCTTCAAAGTCATCGAAATAGAGAAATATTGGAATTACTGTTTGCATGTCAAATGATGGCGCCGCTGCGCTTGCTTTGTCTTAACAGCTGTGTCAAAACTCAAAATTACTTAAGGAAATTATTACTTATATTGAGTAAATTTACTTCCTCAAATTAATGACGCAATGTTTTGAGCATAAACTTGAATTAAGGAAAAATTTCACATTCTGAGGAAATTTTTCATAATATTAAGGAAAAAACTGCCACTCTAAATTAAGGAAACTGGTTTCTTGTTTTAAGGAAACGCTTTTTTCTGAGTGTATGCTTATTTTTACAGTCTTCACAGTTTATGTATATTCTTAAACACAAATATACGTACATACCCTCCTACATACACATACATATGTACATATACACATGCCCATTCTGTAGTGGAGCGGTTGGTGTGTATTTTTACAAATTTTTGAATTTAGGAAAACTTCTGAAAACCATTCGCTTTATTGATTACGTCCTTTTATGTACATAAAAACATACATATGTAGATTTTATTAACATTTGTTAAAGGTTGAGTTTCTGAAAAGTGTTGTTGTTTGCTCTGTACCCTTCAAGTTGGCGTGAATAGGCGCCTATTTGGCATTTATTTTTAATTTGACCCAGAAGATGTGTAGGAGAACGATAAATCGTGCGTGTGGCTGTGTAGTTACGGTTTCTGATGCTTATTAAACAAACAATATTAGCGCGTGTCAGACTTTCGTTAAATACATACATACATATGTACATATGTACTTATTTTCATAGACTGGCGGCCAAAGTAATGCAAATGCGATACTTTGACCAGTCTTCACTATTTATTTTTCTTTTGTTTAATTTATAATGCTTTTCTATTAAAATTCATTTCATTCTCTAACAAAAGTCATAATAACAAAAATTTTAATCACTCTACAAAATTCGAACTTCAAACTCGTTAAAAATTTAATTTGTTTTACATGCAGCTTTGTTGCACATACATTTTAAGTACCGTTCAAGTTTGAAGTCGTTAAAATTGACCGCTGAAATTTGTAATTTTTTTGTTGAGCGTTTTGCTCAAATCATATAAAAATAAAAGAAAAGTTTTAGCAACTGGAAACTTGCACTGCGCCTCACTAAAGTTTTATAAAGTTCAAAACTCCATATTAAAAAAAAATTAAAAAAATGATTTTTAAAGTTTCATTGAAACTGTTCAATTACACAAGTCTGCAAAAAAAAAATAATTGAGAGCTGTTTTGGTTTTTTTGTGTAATTCTTATGTTTTTGGGTGTGCTGAATCTAATTTTTTCATAGAACGTCACGTTTTCTTACAATGTACATACATAGGTGTCTATGTTAAACAAGTAACAAAACTAATGTGTTTATGTAAAATACATTAATTAGTAAGCACTAAACACATTTCTTTTCCTCAGTGAGAGTCCTTTTGTCCAACAGTAGTCTGCCATCATTAATATGTTCCATCTTCCCTGGTATAATTTTTCCATCTCCTTAATATCTTGGTAAAATTGTTCACCTTGCTCTTCACTCACGTCTTCTAAATTTTCTGGAAAGTAGTCGAGGTGGGAATGAAGAAAGTCATCAAGCAACCTGAAGCTTGAAATGCTTTTAACATTCTTTTGACGATTTGTTTGTAGTTAGGATCTTTGTTATTTCCTAAAAATTTCTTATTGACATCTTTAAAGGCAATCCACCCTTCTCCTTGAGGATCCGTCATGGTTGTGATGAATAGTGGATCAGCCATAAATCGTCTAATATCTGGTCCAACGGAAACAGCTTCCTTCAACTTTGCCTCCGAGAGGATTGAAGCAATTTCCATCTCTTGGAAGTGACTTTACAAATTGCTTCATCAATTCCAGCTTTATGTGAGGCGGTGGTGGAAAAACTTTATGAGGAGGCACCAAATTTTTATGCAGGACATTCTTTTTGCCAACTTTAAGCTCCCTCGGACACTTTTTGGTCCAGTGATTTGTTCGGTCTCTACTATCCCGTAGACACAAAAATCAAGGGAATTTAATAAACCCAGATGGTTATTAGAGCGCCAAGGCCAAGATTTTGAAATCACCGCACACTTGCCAACCGTGGTCTTTATATTTTAATTTGCAAAGAATCAAATCCAAGTTCTTGTAGGTTTCCTTGAGGTGTACGGAATGACCGACAGGAATGGAAGTATAGAAACCGCCGTTGTGAAACAGAACTGCTTTAAGGCTTCTTTTTGAAGAATCTATGAAAATACGCCACTCTGCTGGGTCGTATGAGATCTTAAATGTATCCATCAAACCTTCAGTATTGGTACAATAAACCAGCTCGTCCTCTTGGGCAAAGTAGGCAGTAAACTGCTTCTCACGATATCTAAACCAGGAGGAAGATACTCCCGGCAAAAGTAAGTTCCTGCTTTTGAGCCTTGATCCAATCAACTCAGCAGCGTTTTTGGGAAGATTCAAGTCTCTTACCAAATCATTTATCTCAACCTGGGAAAACAATTTCGGACTGCTGTCATTTTCAAAGCGCCACTTTCTACACTATCGGAGCGCGCACGTTCAGGTTGAAAAAAGCTGTAATTATACAACAACGTTCTGGATTGAGCTTTATTTTATATTTTTACATAATCTTTAAGAAAAGAATTCAAATTTTTTTTGTCAATGAGGAAGTTTTGAACTTGTTCAGGAATTTTCACCATTAGCGCCTTCTTTCAAGATCGGTTTGTCAAGTTGCATACAATTTTTTTTTTAATTCCTTTCAGTCCTTCGTTACACCTTTCCTCTTCTTCAATTTTCGATTAATTTTAGCAAAATATCGTTGCACTGGTCCCAGCTTTGGACAGTTTGGCTGATTAACTCTTATAGGTACAACATTGATATTGTTGTTAGTGCACTAAGTACTCCATTGCTTTTTTCCCATAGTGACATGGTGTCAGAACAGGCTAAAATTAGTGCTGAATTATAAAAGACTTCAATCTGTTCTGCATCTTATGGACACATGATTTAAGGGGGTATTCTGGTGTAGGGGTATGAATTTCTTAATATTACAACAATACAGAAAAAAATCAAAAAATAAAAAATGTTAAAAGTTCCCAAAAATTTGCAGTTTATGAATGGTCTCAAAAAGTTAGCACGTGACCATACCCACGATTTCAACCCTCCTAGCAATATGCAAAAAAAAAACAAAAAAGATTATTATTCTAGAATTATATTAAAAACATTTGCCGACTGCCTGAAAAAAAACCATTTGTTTGCCACTTTTTTTGACTTTTTCGAATTTTTCATAAATAGTAAAAGTTAAGTTTGGGGATGGGCATAGTTCCAGATGTAAAAAAGTCTATAAAGAAGACTCTCTAAAAATTCCAGGTAAATCGGTCCAGTAGAAACTGAGAAATCTTTAGTATCTTTTTGAAATAGACAGTTTCGAGAAAAAAGAGTTTAAAGTTTCACGTAAAGTTTTTCGCAGTCTAAGTCATGAAATTTACACTTAGCAAGATGCCTATATCTTCCAAAACAATTTGAATTTTGAAAATCCTCTTGTAGACATATTCTTAAATAGTTAGATTTTGAAAATATAAAAAAAACGATATGTTTTATTTATAAAGGCTATTTAAAGCAAGAGAATTTATGAGGGACTTTTCGACCTAAAATATTTGGAGCTTTTTTTTAAAGAGAATGAAAGATCAGGAACAGAAAAATATGGAAAAGCGAAATTTGAATGTCAACCGAATTGAAGATTTCTGAAAAAAAATAATGCTATAGGATCACAATAAATTTTTTTTCTAACAATTTTACTGAATTTTTACAAAAAAAACTCTGGCGACAATATTAAATAGAAATTAATTTGAAATAAAACAAGTAAGAAAAGATAAATTCGGTCGAAAGCCGATTTTTATATACCCTCGCGATGTAGTTTTGTATGGGTGGTGCCTATAATTTCATAAAACCCCCGTTCCTTTGTTTCAAATCGCTGCTAGTATTAAACTTTACTCAATTTGTTCTAATAAATACTGAAAAACGAAGTTTTCTGCGTTTTCATAATTTCCGTTATATGGATGTTGGGCGTGGTTATGGTACGATTTCAAAATTATTGACGGTAATGCTAAAGGTATCAAGGACAATATGTTCACAAAATTTTTGTGACGATACCATACATCGTTATTGAGATACCTACAGACGTTTTTGTGTAACTGGGCGTAGTAACGAACATTTTTCAAAATTTCATAAAAATCAAGTTTCTTAATTAACTTTCTCTCTAAATATCAAATTTTAATTAATATGTTCCATTAGATAAAGAAAAAAGGAAATTTTTGTATTTATCAAAATTTCCGTTTTATGGGAGGTGGGCGTGGTTATGGTCCGATTTAAAAATTTTTTAACGATGATAACAGCGATATTGAGGAAAATTTGTTAACCAAATTTTGAGACGGGACCTTACACCGTTATTTAGATACACAAATTTTTTCCTAAGTGGGCATGGTAACGCCTATTTTTCAAAATTTCATAAATACCTAATTTGTTATTTAAAAATCGCTCCAAATACCGAATTTCACGCAATTTCGTTTAATAGATATCGAAAAAATTAAGTTTTTGCATTTTCCAAAACATCCGTTATATGGAAGGAAGGCGTGGTTATAATCGGATTTCAAAAGTTTTCTACGGTAATAATTGCGATATCAAGGAAAATATGTCCGATAAAGACAATTTTTAATAAATAGGCCATTTCCGGCGGCTTAATTTGTTTTTCTAATCTATGTGTATGCATTTCTGTTCTTGGTATACTTCGAAATTATGATATTTGGCCACTAACATGAAAATGGAAAAATACTTAATTAAAACTTTTTAGGTTTTATTCAATAAATTCCAAATAACTTGATTTGAAAAACCGATTTAGACAAATGAAAATTTTGAAAATCTAATTTAACACATTTTACATATATTTGAATGTATGTATGTATATTCGTAAGTATGCGATTTCGAGTGCAGGATGGTTTTCGATGACCACAAAAAGTGGGAACATATTTTTCTTGTTACATCAAAATGAATGTGAAATAATTAAATTAAGTTACAAATGTGAAAATGGCATAACAAAACTTACTAAAAAATGACTCTTTGTAAGCAGCAAAGGGGAAAAAATAGTTTTTGAAAATTAGTGTTAAAACCAGAATTTGTGGAAGATTATTTCTCTTATTTCTCTTACTTATATAAATGTTAAGTGAAAATTTGAATGTGAATAATTTTTTTTATTACAAGATATTTTTTTGCAACCAATATACTCATATCTATTTAGCTCCAAATTATTTATAAAGCGGCAAAACTATATAACATTCCTAATCAGACCCTACGCGACAGAATCAAAAATAAATATACCGAACAAAATGGGCAGGAAAATCCAACTGTTTTGACTGGAGTAGAGGAAGAGCTGCTTGTAAATACAATGGGTACTAACAGTTGCTGATTCTGAATTTGCCATCAGCGAACTTTTGTTCTCAGTTTCGAAATTAGTAAAGGAAGTTGGCCGCAAAGTAATATCACCATCGGCGCGCCTGGCAGAAAATGGTACGTGGGTTTCTTATCACAAAATCCTTCAATTTCTCATCGAGTAGCTTAACCACTTACACCTGCACGCTTAAGAGCAACCAAAGAAAAAATAAGAAAATTTTTCAAATAGAAATTTTAAATGATGCGTCTAAGATATTCAATGGAGACGAGTCAGCCCTTTTATGTACCGAAAAGCGAAAAGACCAAAGGGTTTTGACACACAAAGGACCAAAACAGTTTACATAAATTCAGGAAACGATGCGAAGGAAATTTTGACTTTGTTTTTAGAAGCTTCTGCGTACGCAAAATGTGCGCCAAATTTCGTTTTGTTCCCATATAAGAGAATACTGCATGACTTGCGAAACTTTCTACGAGTACATCAGGAATGTTTTTTATCCATTTCTAAAAAGGAAAACATAAAGCTTCCCGTGATACTTTTCATGGACGGACAACGGTCCCATTTATCGCTGCCATTAACCGAATTTTGTAAAGAAGAGGGAATTATTGATTGCTTGCCGTCTAATTCACCCTCATAAGTAATGCAGCCGTTGCTGTTTTTCATTCACTTAAAACCATATGAAACAAAAAATTTATGATTGGAGAATATACAACGGTGAATGAATACTTAAACGAGATGATTCTGCGCCTATTCTTCAAGAACGCTTTTCCACTATACAAGTTGCATAGAAAGCAAAAGAGAGAGAAAACCAAGTCAACACAAGAGAAGAGAAAAGGAAAACCGGTAAACGAAAATATGCTACCAAATATTGATCTCACACCGACTGAATTCATCGCAGTTGGTGATTATGTACTGATAATAATGTACGAAGAAGAAAATGTTCCCGTTATAGTGATAAATATAATCGATGATCAATCAGAAAAAAAATACGAAGTCAAAACTAAGCAAATGAGTGGAACAAATTGGCACTGGCCTGATAGACCGGACGTGCCCATCTACGATTCTTCACAAGTCCTAAAGAAATTGGAGGCACCAGTATTGATTAACCCAGACGGAGCTTATGCCTTTAGTGATTTAAGTTTTCAAAACTAGTTGAAAAGAAGTTGCATTGAATTCATTATTTGATATATTTTTGTCAGTCCAACAAAGCAAAAACCAAATACATGGACGCGTTTCACTTGTTAAAGGTTCAATTAGAGGTGCCATAACCATCACCATAGAAAACAGCTGATCCAACCAACCTTGGGGGTTACACTGTAATCGATTAGTGGTGCCAGACCATAACGCCATAACCATAACCATAGCGACCAACTGAATTTTGGTTTTTGCCGTAACCATAAACAGCTGATTGCTGATTCGCCTTGTTTATTGTGATATTTTTGTTCTTCGTGTGCAGTTTATTTTGTTTTGGTGAGTTTTTATTTATATTTTGCGTCCGCGCTTTACATACTTTACTACATTTTTATTTACTTTCAGTTTGCTGCAAATATCAGCTGTTTATGGTTATGGCACCACTAATCGATTGCTTAAATATGGTTATGGTTATGACTACGATTATGGTTATGGCGTTATGGTATGGTACCTCTAATTGAACCTTAAATTATTACTTGTTAAATTCGCTTTGGGCTCATCATTCCATTGTTGTAAAATTGCAATGTATGTGTAAGTATGTTTGATAAATTTTTAACACAGAATTAGGTACTATTGTTTGCAATTTTTTTCCAACAAAAACAATCGACCGGCAAATATTCTTGTTATAACTAAGATACTTCTACTAAGAAATAACGTTCATTGGTATAGAATTATTTTTATTCTATTTTTAATATTTTATTCTTACAACCTTATATTTTATACATCCAGAAAATTGTATCAAGTAAATTTTATACATCAAATCAATTAATAATAAAGAAAATCAATTGAAAAATATTGAAAGACAAATTTGTATATAAAAATAAAAATATTAAAACAAGTTTTAATTAACAAAGTATATTAATTATAAACCCTATATATACTTCCCTTCCAATTGAAAAAGATAAAAGGTGGCGCAAAAGTAATCCTCCTATCAGAAAATGCTATAAATTTTGCGATTGGCCCCTAATGTCAGTTCTGTTTTGACATTTGTGTAGTAAACACATGCGAAATACACGTCAATAAACAATGTCACTGCTCCAGAGCGCGGAATATTGCTGACTATTTATTTGACCAATAATCGGTCGGTGATTTCGTCGCAGATTTCCTGGCCGTCCAACGCCTACTTTTGAAACACTGCGACGTTTAGCCGCTCGCCTCGAAGAGACTGGCACAACACGAGATGCTGCCAGGCGTGGCAGACCGCGGAGTAGCCGTTCTGCAGAGAATATTGCTGCTGTAGCCGAGGATGTCATGGAAGCGCCGTCGACATCGACCAGACGACGTGCCACGCAAATGGGTATCAGTTGACGGTCTTTACAGCGAATTTTGCTACAAGATTTGAAGATGTTTCCGTACAAAGTCCAAACGGTGCATCAGCTGTTAGCTGCTGACCGCCAATCGCGTCTAACATACGCTCAAGCCAACATCGGAAGTTTACTTTTGCGCCACCTTGTATAAATAGTTGGACTTCCGCATGTATTACTTGCAAAAATCAAAAATTTCTAAGCATTCTAAAACACCAGTACAATAAAATAATATACTATTTTCAATATATAATTATTTTTTAAAAATTTTTAATATTTTATTCTTACAACTTTTACTTTATACATCTAGAAAATTGTATACATCAAGAAAATTCATAATCAAAATCAATTGGTATATACGATTTTTCAGGTTTATTAAAATAGCCAAAATTACGTACTGATGTTCTTTTTTATTGCCTTATGTATTTAAGTACAATAAATATTGTATTGTATTAAGAAGAAGACAAATTTTAATATATTCTTTCGAGATTGTTTTTATTTTACTTGTAGAAATGCTAAGTTTTTTACATGCAGTCGAATTTCCAAGTACAAACGCTTTTTTGAGCTAAAAGTACAAATGCAAATTTTTGAAACATTGTACAAAAATTGTCTTTAAATTATAATTTGACTAAAATGTTATGAAAACTTCTTATATTTACTGTAGGAACTTGTTCAAAAAATTATAAATGCTGAGATACTATTTTTTTTCAGAGATGTATCCATTTTTAAGTTATTGACGGATACTGTAAGGGCTAATGCAGTGGCAGCACTGCTCATTTCTAGTCAACCCAAATTCGCCAGTTGCTCTAACGTAAATTTGTTCACTCAACTGTTGCTCTAGTGACCATTAATTTTTGCTTCGCAACCAATTCACCTAGGCAACATCATTTCATAAGTAGATAAAATATGTGGACGAGTGCTTGAAGTACATACTTATAAGTATATACATAAATACATACATACGAGTATGTAAGTACAGCGAATCCGTATTAGCGAAAAAAACGAGATGATTTTGTTTTTGCAATTTGCGGTGGAGTGTATTGTTTCAACATTAACTTCTGGTTTTGACATTTTATAGATTATTTCAATATTTGCTGAAAGGCAGCACACGCATCAACGCACTCGCAGACCGCACACACAAATGGATGTATGTATGTAAGTACATACATATGCAGCCTGTTCGACCAAAATAAGTTGGTCGATCAAAAGCTGAAATTCCCCCTTCTCAGTGTAAGTAGACAGAACATCAGCGAGGACAGCCCCAACCGCATTTCTTTATGGACATTTTTTTAAAGGGTGGCAAGCAATAATGTTCGGCACTCTCTGGAATGATTTATGTAGAAGCTACTAAGGGAGGATACTACCACATCGCATCTGCCACTGTTCTGCTCTCGCAAAACACCAACACAGAGCCCTGAGTTGAGAGTTGGCATTTCTTTGAGGTGTTAGTTGAAGATAGGGAATCTTATCAGATGTGTTAGTTGATCGCAGGCCTATGAAGACAGGAAATCTAATGACGCAAACTAAGGGGTACAAAGTTATTCGCTGTAGCGCAATTCAAATGGGCTCAATCTCAACAGACAAATTCAATTGAAGCGAAATTAGTTAAATATAATTAATTAACAAACACAATCAAAAGTTTTCTTAATATTAACTTTGAAAGAGAAGAATTTCTGTCCACTAAGTAGCAACTATGTTTAATTTATTACAAGAGAAAGTAATACAGTTCTTTCTTTTTTAATTTTTGCAAAACTAAGTCTGCAAAATATTGCATTTTATTAATAGCACCAACTTTTTCTTAATTACATTCCAAAATATGCAGTCACCCGTGCAAATTTGTTTGACAAACTTTTAGGTTCAATAGACATTTTATGCTTTTTAGAAGGATTGTTTAAAAATGACAATGAGGAAGCCACGATGACAAAGCCTATTTGTTTTCAAACCAAATTTGTTAAGGAGTGTTGGAAAACGTATACAATTTAATTGATGTTCCACCCTGCAGGAAAAATAATATGTCCCATCCGGTGCGTCTAATCAATGCATGGCCCTGTAGAGACCATTTTTCTAAGTTGTCCGCTGGACGTTACACAGATAGCAAGAAATTTGTTCAGATTTTTTCGACTTTTCGTAGAGCAATAACGTTAGGGATTTTACATAGTACATATTTACATATACTCGTATATTTATTTTCTTATTTCATGTAGTTTGGCTTAAAAAGATGTTTTGTGGGAGCAGAAGACCTATATAAAAAGTAGTGAAGGCCCAGGTGTTTAAATAAATTGAACTTTGCAAATATGAGACAAGTGATTCACCTCAGCACCCTCCAATCAGCCACCATAGAAGAGATTGAGATGGAAAGGTGCATGGATCGTCATGGATCGTGGAATGTCCTCAACTGCAGATTCGCTCAGAAGAGTTTTACTGGCTTGGAAGTCGACGCTTTCACCCTACGTTCACTGTTAGGTCCCTCTTTAAACAAGTGTCTATTCAACAATTGTCTGTTTGTTTTAAGCTTTATGACGATTAACTGAAATGAGTTCCTGACTAACAATGTCCTTTGGACCTTAACAGTCACTTGCGTGTATGACTAAATATTAATTTCCTCAACGGTTATGAAGTCTTCACCCAACATACTATTGATTAGAATTATCGAGTGCTTTTAGGAATTGAGTATTTCAGTATCAAGCATTTTTTTAAAAGCATTGGAAAATAATGTACAACTGTTTGAATCTATGGTCTCCTCTATCGCTTAAAATCAACAAGTATGTACAAATGTTTATTTTTCTTTTCCGACAGGGCTGAGTGTTTATGCATATTGCAACGATTATCTATCTGTGTTATCTGTAGTGCCATATTATATTCTCTCCAGTTTAGGTTCACTTATCACCTGAACCAAAGACTGTGGTCTTGAAGTGAATCCAGGAAAAACAGAACTAGTTATATTCACCAGACGGTATAAGATACCCACTCTTATACTCCTGAAACTTGATGGCAAAATCCTAAATCTCAAAAGTTCCGCGTCTGATTCTAGACAGTAAGTTGTACAGGAAGGAAAACACAACGGAACGAAAACGAAAAGCCACTACGGCGCTTTTCACTTGCAAAAAAGCGATTGGTGTATCATGGGGTTTCTCCCCTAATAAAGTACACTGGATATACACAGCTATTGTCCGCCCAATCTTATGATATGGCGCCTAGTCTGGTGGCCCAAGCTAAAAAAATCAACAGCGTTTAAACAACTGCAAAGAGTACAAAGAAGCGCGGAGCTTTGTATAAGTTAAGCTTAATGCTCCTCACTCACTGAGGCTCTAAATACCATTCTATACCTGCCACCTCTTGACGTAGTCACTCAAAAAGTAGCCGTTTTCACAGCCCTAAGACTCAGGGAACCAGGTTTTTAGACCAAGTTCACGTTACATATAAATTCTAGAAAGGCGGATATTCTGGCTATCCAGGAGGCTGCGCAGCACCTAATCAAGAATCCTAATAAAAGCAAATAGGTCTTGATCTTCTCTGACAGCCAAGCCGCCTTGAAAGCGCTAGACTTATGTATAGACAATACAAGTATCTCACTGAATGCTGAATTCAACTCATACGGGTATCTGGACACTGCGATATTGAGGGCAACTACAAAGCGGATGAACTGGCAAGGAAAGGGTTAACCACCCCGATGTTTCCGAGGAGGGACAGTGTAGGTATACCACTGCCCACTTTTAAACTACGCTGGGGTACTCTCCCGAAACTGCGAAATCTCTAAGCTTACTTGGCCTTCCTTCGATAAACGGCGCACATCAACCTTTCTGGGACTAAAAAAAAAATGAAATCTCTAATAAAACAAGAGCCCTTACAGAGGTCACTGCCTGTTAGGTATACGAAAAGATTAGCTCCTCGAAGAAGTTCTTTTGCAGATAACTTAGTCTCCTCCATCGCTCTTAAGGTTTTAAGCAATATTCCTGATAGACTCTTATTTTATTACATATTTCCTTTTTCGATTGCATTGTTGATAGATAATAAATTCAGAATTACGAATGGGAGAGCCAATTTCCAGCAAAAAACAACGAATGAATCTTAAAGTGTCGTGCGGGTAAGTAAGGGTAATGTACGTATACTACATTGTAATGTCAAATTTTAATATCAAAATTACATTATAATTTCGGCAGCCGAATTTTACATTAAATTGTAGATATGTATAATATGATATGTTGTAGCACTAACTGTAAAAATGTAAGCACTGCAAAGCGCAAAGTACTTTCTTCGTCGTTTGGCACGACGCAATAATACGAATGTAGCATCGCGTCTTTTCGTGACGGCATGCGTTTGTTGTACGCACACGTTTTGTGATACATTTTTAAAGTATTTAATGTAACAAATAGCTAAAAAAAAAAAAGGAAGAAATTTTGATTCCCATTTAATTCAATTCGGAAGTCGTTAATATTTGCGCCCGGGTAGAAGATATCGAGCATCCAACTGATGCCGCGCAAAATTTGAAGGCAATTGAATCTGACGGCGATAGCGAGCAAAAAGAAGATTTCAGTCGCTGAGTTCGGATGTCGTTGGAAGTACGTTTATGTTAGCAAAATTAAATTTATTTTACATTACTAATTTCAGCTTCTTAAGATTCAAGAGACTGTATTGGAATGAAGCTGTTAAACGCTGTATTAAAACCAACTTCTCGTCATACCATAAATGCCGATGGAAAGAGGTTTATGTAAAAAATGACAATAAGGGAAGCAATACACAGCAGTGTTGTACACATAAACTGCATAAATAATATGAAGACGATTCGAGAAGAAAAAATACGAAAATCTTTGGAAAGAAAAGTTACAATTCAGCCATATATAACAGTGGTAGGCCCATTTTTTTTCACTAAATGAACTAATGTAAATTAAAACATTTTTTAATTTTTGCTGGCTTTTGTAACCAAAAAATGTAATTTTTACGGCTGTTTATGGTACATTTTTGGTGCAGTGCAGTCATTAAAGCGATTGAGTTAAGTTTTTTTTTTTAAACCGATCTCCTCGGTTTTTCAAAAATTCTTGAACGGGTTTTTCTTTATGTGTTTTTTGGTTTTTTTTTGCTAAACGAAAACTTAGTTTCCTACTGATAACGCCAAGTGTTTCATTGTGTCTGGGCTGCCTCCTGACACATCCGGTTTTTTTTTTCAAATTCGTTTTTATTTTTTATTGGAAGCATGAATTTCATGTCTTGAAAATGGTAATAACATTGAGTTACACGATTTTGTTACCCTCTTAGCTGTTAGTTGAAATGAATAGGTTATGAGTCAAAGATTAAATGTTCAAAATAAATCCGGGATCCACAGTATGTAAAGTAGCACTAGAAACGATTCCAAGACCGTTGGGACACAACTATGCTAGGTGTTTACTGTTGGTGTCATTCAAAGCCATAAGTTAAAGTTTCACGATGTTTTGTGCTAAAATTGTATAAGATGATTTTTTTAAGTTTTTTAAAATTTAATATAATTTGGCAAACATAACATTCCAAAGTGGGTACTATCTTTTTTTTCATTTGTAACGCAGTGTAATTATTCTTATTCGCAGTGCAGAAGTTGTTCTAACTCTAAAGACCCCGGCTGCACCTGATTAAGAGCTACGCGGCACTAAAGGGGCAGACATTGAGCAACCAGCCCTTAGAGAGCTTCACTGGAAAAAAACTCATTCCTGAAAGAAGCAAGGTGGGATTTGAATGTGAAATTTATCAATAGAAATCGATCTGTTTTTGAAGAATTTTGTAAAGTAACATTAAAAGATAAACTTGCACAATTAAAGCTTACCAAGAGCGCTCACGAAAAGCAAAGTGCTAGCATTAAAGACTTGTTTTGAAACTTTTTATTTTATCAAGTTTGGCAAACAAAATGAAAACTGTTAAATTTAGGAAAATTTTTGGAAAATTAAATAAATTGCACAAAGTATTTGGCCTTTGTATTAATTAAAAATTGCTCTAGGAAATTTTGCTGCTTAGCAATCTTATAACTGAACAGGAATGAAATACATGCGGAATAACTTAAAAATGAATACAATAATTGCTCTAATAATAATTAAATAGGGCATTTCGCAGGAGCAAGTTTACAGCTTGCCGGAATAAATTTCTGCTAGATATTATGCTAAGTTAAGTTGCAAATGATTTTGTTCACATTTTGTATAAAATTGTTTTAATAAAGTTTCGTTAAGTTTTCTTTATTGTTATTAATTTTTTTGTTGAAATTAACGATGACCATTCAAACTAACTCCTGAGTTTGGATCTTAAACCGTCGTATTTTTTCTACTTTTACATTCACTACGATTCACAGCTTTGTTAAAATAATGTTTCTTAACTCAAAAATTTTGATACGGCAACACTAACGTCGATATTAGTTAGCATTTGCCATCATTAACTCCATAAGTTTTTTATGCATCTTAATCGTTCAATATAATTTATTAATTTGTTCAACATTTTGTTAAATGGAATGAAAATAACGAAACTCAAGCATGTTCTACTCGCACATATAGAAAATTGAAATATGCCGTGTGGTATAATGGAAAATAAATAGCGAATAGATAAATAGTTTTCTGCTTGTTGACCTTTAATTTGGTAAAAGAAACAACTTCAAATAGAATAACAAAAGCTTTACAAATACTTTCGTGTTGAATATTGATTTTTTTTTAGTTTCTAAACACGTTATTTGTTTTTAACTATGTACATAATTGTGCTTGAACATTTTTGATAAATACAAAAGTTTGCTAATTACATTTGTCAAATTGCTAAACAAAGAAGGTGGAGGTATTCAAACGACAAAAATACAACGGGAGTAAAAGAAGACTTTGTTTTGATGTTGTCGAATAAAGAATTGCCGTTGTGGATTCACACTTAGATATCAGGAATAGGTATTTACATTTTCTATTTAATGTCAAAAAATAATTTTTGCCTATTATAATAATATAACAAAAAAAAGCCCTGGTGTTCTCTCACTAAAAGCTTGAGACGCATACGCTACTATGGTAGACAGTAGTTTTCACTTCCGTTATTCCCCAAAAGTTTCGAGAAAATATTCAAAACGTTCACTTTCTATTCTCTCAAAAATGTTACCAAACATTTTTTTCGCATTTTTCGGGAATGTTCGTCATGTTTTGTTAATATAAAATTCCCACTTCCTATTCTCGACGATTTTGTTCCCGCTTTTGTTCTTGGGAGTAAAGCGCTACCGAAAGCTTTGTTCTTTTTTCAGTTAGTGTTTCGGAAATAATATTAATATAATTAATTTGAATGTATAGTTGTTATTGGATAATTAAAGGGCTGCCTCGTTTCTGTAAAATGATAGCATCCAATAGGGCATAAACTAATAAAAATCTAATGAAAATGCTTCTCGAAAATATCAAGATGGATCTAGTGGTTCAATACTATTACAACTACAAAAAGAAAGACATTTTGAGTTATAAGCGCGACTCAATTTAAAGTTTCAATCGAAGTACAAAGTTTAAGCTCAATGAAATTAAATTAAAATTTTTTTCATTTCACTGGTTAAATATATAATACTAAACTAAGTAGTTGACCTTTTGCCATTTTTAGCTAATTATTTATGATTTAAATAAATGTTTCAGTATTTTTAGCCTATCCAACTGATGTAAATCAAAATGGAGATAATATTGTTGGTTCACCAGGGCGTATGAGTAATATTACTACTTTAGTGCCTCACATTCTGCCGCATGAGAATTAAATTTGGGAGCACACCAAAATTTTGACTCTTCATCAACTTGATGCTGACAAAACCACGATACATATTTTTAATGTGTTTTGTTGCTCTTCCTTAGAAATGGGTGAAATATGATCCATTTGCTGAGGAGATAAAGGGTTAAAATGTTTCTCAAATGGGTTCTACATCAAATTTCACTGCTGAACGAATCGTATGTATAAAATGGAGAATAGTTGTTGATTTTTTTTGTAAATTTTAATGAATTTCTTAACTTCTTACGATGTTCCGAGCATAAAATAATATACTATCAGGCAACACAACATAAAGCGGGGATGCAGTACTTAAAATTAAGGAACTCATAAATTAAGCAATCAATTTTATTTCTGATTGCTTGCTTTTCTGTGATGAGGAATGGTGAGTTGAGCCAAGGTGAGGTGAGTTAAGGTTATTTAAAGTCAGTTGAGTTGAGGGTAGCTGAAGTGATGTTCGGTTAGGTGAAAAGAGTTGACGTTTGAATAATTCAGGTGTGATGTGTTTAAGTACGGTTAGCTTAGGTGTGCGCCGTTTAAATGTGGTGAGTTAAAGTGTAGTGAATTTAATGAGGAGGGTTCCCCAAACCAAATTTCTCGGAAGGAAAAATTAAAAAAGTGCCATACATATTTTCTGCGTTCGGAAAACTGTCATCGGGAATGACACTTTGAACACATTTTTTTTACTAGTACAAGCTTAAACTATTCAATGGGTACGAGTACATATATGTATAAATAAGTATTTATATGAATGTATGTATGCACATTGGAATACATATGTATGGGAATTATGCTTTATTGGCAACCGCTCCCTTTGCCATCGACGCCAAGGCAATTCCGAAAGTTGGCAAACTTGCAGCTTTTGAAATGCGTTGGTAAGTATTTGATGTGCAAAATATATTACTCCGTTTAATGTAAAAAACTGTGTATAAAGATAATGCAAAAAACACAGTTTTGCAAAGGCGGGTAGAAATTGTAATAATTCTTTAAGCGGTTTTGTACTTTAAACAACAAATGTGTGTGTATGTCTTAAAGATGATCATATGCAAATTCAATGATGAGATAAACGTCTTCGCTGTCGTAGTGACAAGCGAATTTGAACTTTTCTTGCTTTATAATGAGCTGTTATGCAAAACCATTATTCAAACACCTACACCAATTGTGGAAATAGTTGTGCGATGTACGAATTTGCCATGCGGATTTGCAATGAACATTAAAGCTTAACAAAAAAATTTTAAAACGAATTGTAAAAGAGAATTATAATGAGTTTATAATTTATTTATTTAAGCTGGTAAACGCGCCAGAGCACTGCAACATCCTGAAAATTAAAAAAAAAATTTCATATGAGGCCATTAAGTACTTAGTATCAAATTTAGATAACCGTCATTCTTCGACAATTTTTTATTTATTGAATTAAATTAATTATTTAAGTTAATTACTTCATTATTTCAAAGGCCATCTTTTGCTCAAAAAATTATATATTATTTTGTTGAAACTTTAAACCAATAAAATTTCATAACTAGGAGTCATTTTTACCTTCGTTTCTCAAAAGATTCCTATAAATCATATTCACAAGGATGTTGTAGAAAAAATATTTTCACAAATTTATTACCTCTTAAAAATGATATAATAAGTCACTAAATAAATTAAAACATAAACATACATACGCCTCAAGCCAGTAACTTAAAGTGTTACATAAAAATTATCCAACTATTTTATGAGACTTACAGTTTTCTCTTGTTTCGTGACCATTAGTTAAATTTCTTTAAGAATAATTTTTAATTTTTTTTTAATTTTTTCATTTAAACACAAGTCAGACAAAGTCTTTTATAGTGTTTTACATACAATTAATAGATTAATAACATGAATTTCACTAACTTAAAATTAAGACGATATCAAAATAAATATAAAGATCACAGAGTAGGTCGGAGGGGAATTCACTTAAGCAGGTTTTAAAACTTAGAAAGGAAATATAGAGTAAATAGCCAATTTGCAAACTGTAGTCAAGAACTTTTATTGGAAACTTAGTAATATGTTCAAATTGTTTATTTGAATATATATGTATATATGGCGGCGTTGTTAATAAATAACTGCAACTTCTCTATCGACGCTTTGACAAGGCAGCCAGTAGCTTAAGCTTAATGTCTTGGGGAATATAAAAACTTGTTTTCCAAAAATGCCTCAGACCAAAGTACATTTTACTGACTGCTGAGTTAACATGATCGACCCATGTGAAATCTATGTTTACGAATTTTTAATTTATTATTTTTAATTAAACAAGAACCATTAATACACAAAAATCTTTTTCTTATTTAGCACAACCAAATTAGCATAATATAAAATTAATTATTAATACATGAAATCAAACAATTAAAAACACAAGAAATTGAAATGATACAGGTATAGTTTTAAAAGTAAATTATCCCTAAGACTTAAACTAATGTTGACGGGCAGTCTAGTTTGTTCGAGAAATAAAAGTATATGATTTTATTATAGTTGCTTTTGTTTAACTTGCCTCGTATAATGGGTGGAATATAATTCCAAGTTCTAATAGCACTAACGAAAAACAGTCTAGTCGAAGTTATAAAATTAAAGATTGGTACAATAAGTTATTTTGAGCGCTTAGATTTTGGAAGTATTAACTTCTAATAAAGATAGTTAGGGGTCTCAGTTGAGATAAGCCGGAAAAGAATAATGCAGCTTTTTGCCTTTAAATACAGGACTATTTAACATTCTAAAACACTTGTCCTCCACTGCGATACTCGTATGTAGCCAAACTTCTTTAACCCTTACACATTTTTGGTTACCTGATTAAATATTACTCTAACCTTATGATCTTAAATGGAGTCTAGCCTATTATAAACCAACTCAGCGTAAGTAATAATAAGAACTATCATTTGAATTGCCAGTTGACGTCGGGTGCCTACAGGGGTAAATTCTACAGTTTGACGAAGCTTTCTCAACTTAACATAAACTTTAGAAACAAAAGCATTTATGTGATCAGAGCAAGAATAAATAATAAACCCTAGGTTTGTAATTATATTTACATATTCAAAAGGCTTATCACGAAGGGCGAATTTGGGTAAAGCTTTTATGTCAGGCTTTTTATTGGCAATTGGTAAAACAAACGACTTTCCAGAGTTAAGACAAAGACCATTTTAGACCACTGCTTAATGGAGTAAATATCTTGGCTAAATTGGCGAGTTAATTAGTCTATATTTTCAAAACTATTTGACAGATATAACTGGATGTCATCCGCGTAAGTATGCATTTTTTCAAACTGACATTCCCTAAAAATGTCATTGATGAAAAGGTTAGACAAAAGGGGACCAAGAATTGAACCCTGAGAAATAGCAAAGGTAAGCTTTCCTAGTTTAGAAGTATTCACATCGACTCTAACGCTTTGATGCCTGTTTGTGGATATGCATATTAATTTGCTTAGCTAATAATGATTCAAAGGCTTTAGAGAGCGATGTCCAGATGCTAATAGGCTGATAATTACTAGAGGCACAGGGAGATGACTTCTTATCCACTCCGCGATTTTCCAAGCGTTTGGGAAACAAGAAATCGTAATAAAATGATTGATAACATGCGATAGAATACTAACAATATAGGGTAAAACATATTTCATAAATTTTATTGGTAGGCACTCCTCTCCAGTTGCATTTGACTTTATATTTATAACACATCTAATGACATGACATTCAGAAACAGAGACAAATTTAAACATAGGTCTTGCAAATTTAGAAGCCGCTAATGGAACGAAACGAGGATGAGGTACAATAGCATTTAATTTACAACCAGATATAGAATGAGCACGTATACGAAAATTAGTAATGTTTTACAACAGACGATCGATACCCAGTTCGATTCAGTTGGGTTCCTTTTCCATACTGGGTGCAGTTTATTTCTTATTTTAATTGCTATTTCAACTTTTTCATTTAACCATGGACAGGACGTTGACATGTTCTTACTTTTACGGACTGGAACAAACAAATTAAAAGCATTTAATAAATTGTTATTAAGGAAACTAAGCTTATCATTTACAGTAGCAAGACGCCAATAATCACACCAGTTAGTACACGAAAGATGTAAAGATAGAGAGTCAAGGTTTAAGTGTTTATAATCCCTAAACATAAAACTATTACTACTAATAGGACGGTCAAAACCAATGGCAATAATACAGAATATAAGATCATGGTCCGCAATGAAGGGTAGCTGGACAAAATTTAAAGCAATAGTTGGGTCAGAAACTAAAAAATAGTCAAGTAGGCTAGGCTTAGAGTTATTCCCATACCGTGTGGGTACGGTCGTATTAAAGAGTGAGAGACCAACTCCGGCTATATCATCAGTAAAACGTAATGAATCACAAGCTACAAGATTTATGTTGAAATCTTCACACATTATTATATTTATATAATCTATGGCAACAGATGACATTTTATCGAAAAATGGTGACAGGCAATTGGACTTATGCGGGTTATATACACAAGAAACTAAGACTTTTGTGGACGAATTAAACACTTCAACATGAAGCTATTCAACGCCGCTCCCTTTAGACTTACATACAAGCTTTGCACCTAAATGGCTTTTATAATATATAGCCAAGAAAATTTAACACGTCTTTAATCGTCCTATTATAGTAGTATTTAAAATAACATTAATAACATACGAGTTAAACAAAAAAGAACACTTTGTGGTATTTCACATACATATGTATGTATGTATATAATAATTGGTCTTTTCATTCCCAAAAGAAAAAATGTACGTACAATTTTACCAACATACAAAATAATTTATAATTCAAGTACAAATACTTATACGAGTACATATTTGGTACAGGTACAAATGCATATACAGTAAAAATATTTTTAAACACTGTTTGAGATTAATATTCACAGCCCGATTTTGGTTCTTGATAAAACATCATTTATTTACACATATTCAAAATCGAAAATTTAATGGTTTTTTGGTTTGCTTAATTATTTATATACAAATGTTATTGAAAAATTATAAACTTTTGAATATTTGTATATGTTTGATAATCTAAGAAGAACACACAATCGGACAGTAAATATGTATAATATAAAAATCAAGTAAAAGTTAAATACGTCATCCATTCCATTTTGAGCGAGGCAGAGTTATTACTTTTTTTGATCAAAATGCGTTCTTAAAGAAATTAAAGCATTAAGTGTATTATCCTCCAACCTGAACTTAAATTTGTTGCATATATGTTAAAACCTGGATCGCCCCTATTATAATAATTTCTTTTACCAAACCTTCTGATAAATTGTATGCCATTCTATTGTTGGACACCCGGTCGTGAAAACTAAATAAAATTTATCTTTGAGACTTACTGCCTTATCAACCTTCAACACCTCCTCGTTAGTATTTTTAACGTCGCTTTCACAGTAAGGCTCATTTTCTACTCAAGGGCCTTTACAAAGGCAGAAAAATTAGAAGCTTTAGAAAAGTCATATTTAAGATTATACGAGTATACATTATTTGGATTAAATAAAAAGTGTACACATCTAACAGGATTGTCCTCCGTTGCTTGAAACTTGATACGAGTTTATTACAAATGTTATTACTCAAAGTAGATTTCTTAATTTTTATTTCCTCAGCATAAAATTTAAAGCGATGCCACATTTAAATATGTCATGTTGCGAGCACATTAAATAAGTCCATGTTGCGAGCACAGTAACTATGACTGGGCGGAGCGGCTTTATTAAATAGTGTTACAAATAATGCTTCGTTTCGCATTTGAAAGGAAGATACCTTTGAATTTAAATTTCTATTAAATTAATTGTTTTCAATAGACTAATCGGGATTTTCGGGAGTTAAAAAAATACCGGGATCCCGAAATCCCGTGACCCCGGTATCCCGGAATTGTATTTTTTAAATTTAGTATCATTCTTAAAAATTCCTCTTTAAAGGGCAAAACAAAACCTTTAGAGAGTTCACAGTCGGCAACTAACACAGCTTGTTAACTTCCTTAAGGCTTTGTTTTGTGCTTGCCATTATAAATGAGCTGGAGATTATCCCACTCAAGTAGAAAAGTAGCCTCACTATGAAAGCGATGGTAATATAACTAACGACGAGGTGCCTGAGGTGGATAAGGCAGAAAGTCTCAAAGATAATTTGCCTTAAGTTTTAACGAGCGGCTCGCAATTGTCCAATAATCGAAAGGCATACAATTTATCAGAAGGCTTGGTAAAAGAAATTGATTGTTTTTGTAATGAGTCGATTATGGCTATCTCCTAAATTTTTTGGGAACATTCCGGGGATTTCGTTTTCAGATCTCGAAAATCTCGGGATCAACAAAATGCCGAAAATTGACATCCCTGTGAAGTTAATAACAACACAACTCACTCAACAAAAGTGTTTGTGGCTACGAGCGTTTTCCATCATTATAAGATTATTTTTCGGTGTTGTTTTTGTTAGAAAATTGTATGTAGTTAAATTAATAAGTAATATAAAATTGAATAATTAAGTTAAATAGTTGTTCAAATTTAAAATAAAACTCAGCTATGTATGTAAATGTAAACGGCAACCTGGAAAAAGTGAAAAAATTTACTTTAGCTCCTTATAAAATAAATGTAACTACATGTTTATATGTTTGTACATACATATGTATGTATGTTATATGTATGTATATGTGATGATAAAATTCTAGTTCTTAAGCGTCAATTCATATTACATATTTTTTTATATTTAAACTAAAACTATTTACTCATTTTTATAAAAGGTTTGTGTGTATCTTTTATATCGACTATCCCTTTTAGCAAACAATTCTTAATAAAAGTAAAAGCTATTGATTGCTTGCAAATACATTTGGTATTATTTAATTTGTTGCTTTTCCAATATTTCTTTGCACGTCCTTCGTTATCGTCACTTTTTCGAATTTGATGAATACATTTTCTTTGGTATTTTAGCAATTACATATTTACTAGAACTTCAAAGTCCAAAAATCACCAAATATTCCTGTTTGCTTGGCAAACGCGCGCACACACACACACACACAGACATAAACTCACGTACACTCAAGCAAAAGCGCACACAAACTTTGACGCGTATCGCCTTGGTAACTGCGTATTTTATTACATACTTTACGCACACACTTGTAAACACATGGCACCCACTAACACAACGTATGTAGGTCCCGTTAGCACACCGTGAACCCGCACACATACATATGTACATAGATACAGAACAACAGCGTCACAGTCGTCTCCCCGCGCACCGAAAACTTTTTGTAAATTACTTTGGAAATTTAATCCCGTTTCTAATCACAATCACAATCGCAATCCGTCTTGAACGTCCAAGACTCTGTTGTAGCGCACCGACAACTGATAGCCCAATATCCTTTTGGCAAGGACTCCACCAACAAGTTGCAAAAATCTCGCTTCCACATTCGAAAGCTTTACGCAAAGTTGGCATTGAAATCTCACTTCGACGCACGAATGAACACAATTGTTTTGCTGGTGCTGGTGGGTAAGGAGAATGCGGTGGAGCTTTTTCGCAACTTGTTGCCACTTTCGGAGCATGGACGCATGGAGCAAATGTCGAAAACAGCTGTTGCATACGAGTGTGTACTACGAAAATGCTTACATACATTGTAGATACATACATGTGTGCATACATTGATGTACTGTTGTCTGGGAGGTGACGGGGATACAGTTTTAGTAAATATAAACTGTGCATTGCTTGCAGGCCATAAGTTTACATGTTTACACACACACACAGACACACACAAACATGCATGCGAAAAAAACAATGCTAACATTCCGAAACGAACTTAAAAAAAGTTAAAGGACTCTCGTGGGTACAAATATATGTGTAACATGGGGGATAGCGCGCTATCCATCAAGTGGCCAGTATGAATCTCCTGTGAAGCCACCTCCTTGGGACTACTCACGCATTTCATCAGGGAGGGGTTAACGCATGAAATAATGCTTGACTTCCATGACGCCATTTCCCAAATGCCCCATCCACGTAAGATGATTGGCGGTTCAGGAGCGTTCTGCTACAAGCAAACAAAGGATGAACCATATTCATGACTAGCTTAATCTCATTGTTTAACGATGGCGTTGTTCGCATATTCTGAGCGCGGTCATTATTTCTTTACAGATGTTTTTCACTATATTCCAAACTGCTTTATCGTTAATCATACTCGTATAAGATATCAGATTTCCTGGCCTTGAATCTGCCTTCATAACGATTCTTAATTCCTCCCACTCAAACGAAAACGAAGGACAAAATAATAATATATGTTCTTCGTTTTCCGGCACAGTCTCACACGAGGCACACATTATTGTACTATCATGACCATACTTATATAAATACTCTCTCTCTAAAACAGCCGTACCCACTTAGCACCAAGTTCATATAAATGTCTGGATCGCCATGCGATCTGCTTCAATACTCCGGATGAGTCGAAAAGTCCAGCGCCCATTTAACGACGTGGCTCAGGGTTGTTGCTTTTATGGCGTTCGGCCGCTGTCTCGTGTAATGAGAGGGCACTGCCTTAGTCTCGGGCCATCTGATATATACGCTGGATTTCGTTAGCCAGCAGATCGGCAGGCATTATGCCGGCAATCACACAGGCCGCCTCATATGAAACCGTGCGGAAAGCGCTACATACGCTTAGGGCACTAAGCCGAAATATGGATTTTAAGTTTTTAGCAAATGATGATTGTGTGACCTTAGTAAATAACTTCAGGACACGATCGTACTTGTTCAGAAAATGAGTGGCCATAGCAGCCGGATAAAAGTGTAACAAAGCAAACAGTGCAGTATTTCAAAATGAAGTCAAAGATCAAGCAAACAGAAACGACGCCATTGCGGCATTAAAGCAACCGACATAGATAAAATACGAAATCAAGAAACTTTGGACTTATTTTCCCAGTGAAAATAAGAAAACCATGGTTCACTTCCAAATTCACCAAAAGTTAAACGATGCCATTGCGGCATTAAAGCAAACGACATACCTACAGAAATTCAGTTTCAGTTTCAAGAAGTTTAATAAACATCCAACCAGAGTTGAAAAATCCGAATAAGTTATGGCGATATAACTTCACAAGAAGTCTGGCCAAGTTAGTCTCTATACACAGTGTGAGAGCAACCTAAATCATCAATCAATAGTAAATAACTTCCTGCCATTGTGACCAGGTTCACCTATATTTGTCATTAATCTAGCTAGAGAGCTATGGACTGTTGCTCCCTTTTGTTCGATATGAAGTTTGAATAAAAGCCTGTCATCTACACATGCACTCGTGTATGAATATATGTTCTTATATGTATGTATGTTAGTTAGCATGAAAGGAGTTTACCTCGCTGTCGAGCGCTTTGATGAAAAAAAATCATTGAATTCAAAGTCGGGAAATTTAGTGGAAGTCTAGTTAGCGGACTCAGTTTAACTTCAGGTAAGAGTGGACGAAGGAGGATTTGTGCAGCCGTACGATGCCATCTCTGGAGAAAGTTGCAAGGGCTAAGCAAAGAAGTGTCGTAGATTCAACGACTAAAAATTAAAAAAGTGTTTGTACCTCTTTGAATGAAATCTACTGAAGTTTTTTGTATTGTATTGTTTTCTTCTTTTTATTGTCCGACAGGGTGGAATGTTGATATTTGTTGGAACGATTTTCCGTCATCCCTTGTCAAGTTTGGTTTGGAGACAAACCGGTTTTGGCGTTGTGCCATCTTCAGTGTCAATTTTCGTTCTGTTCAGTTTATGTCTGTTGTTCCTTATTTATATCGTCTTTTCGGTCAACCAGGTATTGGTCCATAATCGTAAATGTTAACAAATTTTAAGTGTCCTGAGTATAGGTACCTAAAGTCTCGCGTGGTTTGAGTATAAAAGGGTATATTTTATCTCGAATCTGCCTTTGCGGTAAGAACAAGTAGATGTTTATTATCCTCCCATCAAAGGTTTTTTGTTTATATATTTCCATGTTTTCAAGAGCATTTAGGCGCCGTCCTTTTTGTTGTACGTGCAGTACCTTAACGGGTTTCTTTATGTTTGCGTGTGAGCAATTTGCGTCTACCAAATGGTTTGCAAAATTAGATTCAGATATTGCCGTGGGTTTTCGTATCCTTTTGTTGTAGTCCCTTATGTGTTCACGAAACCTTGTTCTTACTTTACGTCCTGGTTGTCCTATATAGCTATATTGACACTCACAGGTCAGTTTATACACGCCTTGTTTGTTCAATGGGTCTTCTTCATTCGTGCTGCTTTTAATTATCCTTCCCAGGTTGTTTCCAGATTTGAACGCCGTGTGGATATTATACTTTCTAAAAAAATTTGCAAGTTTTTATGTCATTTTTCCTGTATAAGTCATTACTGTCCAAGTTTTTTCGTCTAGCTCTTTGTCGTTTTGCTTTTGAACTGCATACATTTTTTGTATTGGGTTATTACTGGTAATGAAAGCTGGATATATTGTATCGATTTGGGGACCACCAGAGAGTCATAACAATGATTTTTTCTCATTTATTTTAAAAAAGGCATCTTAGCACTAACTGAAAGCACGAGGTGTATCAAAGTCCTTCCCTTCTTGGTATTTGCAACATAGACGAAGCCTTCCTCTTTCTATGTCACCACGTTGAATACTTTCATTAAGAGGTGGAGCTCGTTCTTCCAATTGCTCGAAATATCTTTGCCTACGGAATCGTTGGAGTTCCTATAGCTCATAGTTCAATCATCCATGATATTCGAAGTCTCAAAGACGTGCAGGTCCATACATTCTTATTTCGAAACGCTTTGCTAATTCTGACAGAGCTGCTGATAATTCCATATTAGTTTTGCATGAATACGAAATTCGATATAAAGTAAAATTATTTTTGCGTGGCGGTTTATCTTTATCGAGTCCTTTCCAAGATCTGGAGTATTGATGATATCTGGTCCATGGTAGATCTAATTTCACATTGAGAAGATCCACTCGGTTCATTGACGGTGTGGTGTGTTCCAGCCATTTACATAATACACTTGATATAAATTTGTACGGGAGAAAGAGAAGACTATATCCGCAATAGTTGGCGTCAAGGCGAATTTAACAAGGTGGTGTTAAGGAGCCAGCTGATTTTTTCGCATTTTTTCGCTTTGCTGGACTAAACATCAAAGGGCTTCGTTCGTACAGAAATTTGACATTCAGTCCGGTGAAGCAACAACAAAATACATGGAGGTCTTTTACTTATATACGCTTACCACCTCCTTGATGAATTCGCATTGAAAAACTACTAGATCGCCGTTGTCGTTTTTATATAAGTTTGTATCGGTCTTGAACAATTTTTCTTATCACTTTTCCTGTCGACTATCGTCTTAAAATTTTCGCAATTTTAAAATTGTTTTACGAAAAAATATCGCTTCTTTACTGGCTTTTCTAAGCCATTATTTTATATTTTTGGAAAAAAAGTTTCTTGCCTTCTTTGAGTTTATTCTGAGCAACTAAAACGAAAAAATCGTGTTTATAGTACAATTTGTCTCTTAATGAAGTTAAGTTATGTTATGTTACATTATGTTATGTTGTGTTATACTATGCTATAATGATAAGTTATGTTTTTTATGATATGCTGTGGTATATTATTTTAGGCTATGCAATGTTTTGTTATGCTATGCTATGTTAAGTTATTTTATATTATGTTAAGCTATGTTATTTTATGCTATGTTTTTATGTTATGTGATGAACGTGTAGTTTGACATAATGTGTTGATTTAATGTGATGTAATGGGATGTGATATACGTATGAGGTGATATCACGTGTTGCTAAGATGAAGCGTAACATGGAACATTTCCAATATTTTACCAGAATCTAAAGGTTCGTAACACATTCCTAGAACACGCTATTTGAATTGTTGTTAAGTAAAAGATACTTAGATATGCACATTCGAATGTGTTTAGTACATAAATTTTAAGTTTCTGTAGAAGCATATTTGTATTTTGTATTTATATTTGTCCCTAAAGTTATGCATTCTTCTAAATTTTTATAACCGAATTATATTCATGTGCAATTTGGTATGATTGCAAATATTTACATACACACACAAATGCAAGTATGTAATGTGAATCGTAATAAGGTTTACAAACTAAATTGCTTTATAAATATGTTTCTCCCTTCTGTAATTTACATACATATGTATGTACTATATGCATATTACATGCATGCATAGAATGTACAAATGTATGTATGTATTTGAGTACGAGTATGTACGACTATAGATGTCCTTGAACTTTAATTGAACTATATGTTTTTGGCATTCAACATGTAGAAAAGTAGATATAGCAAATCAATTGTTACGAGCACACATCTCCATTCTCTCCAGCTGGTTTTTGTTAGTTTTTAAATTTGCTTTTTGGTTTTTTTTTTTTGTTGCTTTGGCGATAGTCGAGACTTCGAAAAAGCTCAAAAGCATTTGCGTAGGCGTGCTAAAAAGCTTTCTCTATATTAACACACAAATTGTTACATATATAAATGTATATGTTTATGACCTTTGTAGTCACATAAATATGTATGTATACCTATAACTATGTATATACCTATGTTTGTAAGTACGTCTACTTACACATTTATGTTTATGTGTAATCGAGAGTTTCAAGAGGCATGAATATGAAATTTTTACGAAATCCGTTTGCAATCGTAAAAGAACATTGCCTTGAGAGAGCTCGTCAAAAATTGTCCTGGCCGTTTTTATCAGGAGGTTTTGTGGTTGCGACTACGCATGATTGAATGTAAATAAGTATACGTGTGTATGTACGTACGTATATACAAATATAGGAATGTATATACATACATATGTAACTAAGTAAGTTATGGAGCAAATGATTGAAATTTCGAAGGGGCTTAGGTACTTACATTTATACACACATACATACATATGCACATACATACATACATATATATATATAATTTCATAAAAATGCAAATGAAATGGATAATGTAATCCTATGTCTCGGGTTTGTTTTTATTCCCGCGTGCGCTAGTGCTCTAGAGTTTACCTGGGACCGGTGAGTTTATAAACAGGGAGGAATTTCATGGAAATATCCATTTTCCTGCTAAATATGGAAAAAAGAAGTTAGGATTGAATAAAAAAACAAAAGTTAATCAATAATTTTGATGGTAAGGTAAACAATTTTCTGAGGCTTATAACATTCTTAATTTTTAACATATTTTATAAAAGCTTTTCTATAATGATTTTCACCACGATAATTAATGTAAAGGCTTTAAAATATTTTTTTTGTATCTTATGTTATAAAAATGTAATAATTATTTGGTTTGACTTGCGCAGGATGACTTCGGGACTAGATAAGGAATTTTTCGGGATAAATTCTCGACTAGTTTTGGTAATTTTTAGGACGATTTCGTAGCTAGTTCGGGGCTAATTCAGATCTAGTTCAGATTTTATTCTAGTCTAGAAATGGTCCTAAAAAAAGTCATAATTAGTCCCAAAATTGATGTGAAAGAATCTTGACAAAGTTCTGATGGAACCGAAAATGTATAAACAATTTTACGAAAATGTTATGTTAAAATATCAAAAATGAATTGAAAACGTATACTCGTAGGTAAAATATCGAAAATGTATGAAAATGGTATCGAAAAGGGACTGAAAAATACCGAACAAATCTAAAAATTGTTATTATAAAAATACTTATATAAAACCCAAAATATGTCTTTATGTTAAATTTTGTGTAAAGACTTTTATAATAAAAATCTGAAAATAATAATTTTTGATGACTTAAACATTTTTTCACTAATACTAAATTGTATTCAAAAGACTTCTATGATTCTTAGAAAAATGTTGATGACTTTTTTTTAAAGATTACCTCTCAACTAATTCTAATTCTTGGTCTCTGTAATAAACACTTGAAATAAAGTTCTCAAACTTTTGAACAAAACTTATTATTAAATTGACATTATCAACTATAATACGAATTAAGAAACATTTGTTAAAAAATATGAATACTCCTAATGCTTGATGAATGAGCGATTGTCAAAATGGTTTTCATCATTTTATTGACTTTAAAACAGAAATTTCTCAAATCGTTTTCAAATGAGAACTGAATTGCAACTTTTTGGAAGCTCTCATGTTAAATCACGAAATTACCATAAAAAGTGAATCAAAGCGTTTAACAGCGAAAACTCTGTATTTAAAATAAAGAAAATGTAAATGGAAGTATTTGTAAATATATTTTTTATCAAAAAAAAAACACAAAAAGAAATAAATTGAGTACGTGAAAAACATAAAACGACAATTACGATCACAATGAAGAAAATGGGGCAAGTATATTGAAAAAATGTAGAAGAACGCCTGGGTATTAAAACGTATTGTTAAGTTATATATAAATAAAGTTGTACTGATGGTTTTTTTGTTTCACATCAATGGCAAAACTTTTTTATAAATATGAGAAAAATTAATTTTAATCCGCTGAATTCGGGTTTTCTGAATATCTCTATAAATAAGAAATTCATAGCATGGATTATTACAAACAAAATTTAGGTCGAAAGCAGTACATATTCCTCAAATATTTCAAGAGGCAAATAACAGTAAATATACCCTTATCCAAAATGGAAAAATTGTCTCTTATGTTGTACCACGAATGGCGGGACCTACAGTGTTGTGCCGACTCCAGGCAGATGTAATTTATGAGAAGACTTTTCAAGGCAGAAATAACTCTGTAGGTTTGCCATTGCCTGTTAGAAGCAATTTTTTTTACATAGATATATATGTACATATGTATTTACAAGCGGAGAATATTAAGTGCCCATCGCTGCAGTTGTTACCGCCGCCAATTGTTGATACTCCACCGGGTGCCCCAAAGTGACCGGACGATTTAAATTGACGTTAGAAGCGACTAACGCTTTTTCCCTGCTGTTCAAGTATCTCACAAATAGAAGATTAAGAGCAAAGGAAATAAAAAGGCACCACCCACGTGGGTGGGACGATTCTGAATATCTCTACATATGTAAATATATATAAATATGTACATAGTAGAAGAGCAAACTCTAGGTCAGTAAACGTCGAAAGCAAGTTTTCGGTGATAAGATTATCTTCATCATTGAATTGGAAATTTTAAATAATGCTTTTGCAATCAGCGACTATTGAAATCACAAATTGTGGTAAGTTAGATTTTTTATTGGCCACTTATTAAAACTAACTTATAAAGCTTTCAACTACAAGTAACATGATTGATGCTCTTCCGTTTATCCTTTCTCCTTTTTAGCCACCAAATTTCTAAGTAAGAGCTTGCTGACTTCAAATTCTTTTACTATCGCCGCTCTACACGATTTTCTTGTTTACCAGTAACGTACTGTGTACCGCCGTTTTCACAGGTCACTGGACACTGGGTCCTCATGCGGCAAGGCTTCGATTGGAACACCACCAATTTATCAGGTGCAGAAGAAACGGTGGAACATCTTCTGTGCGATTGCCCGGCCCTGGCTAGGACGAGAATAAGCTTTTTAGACAAGCCTTTCTTCGATGAATTAACTCAAACAAATGGTATTCACCCACTGTAACTTCTGAAGTATTGAAACTCGACGGGCTGGGTTTAGAACAATCACCATCTTTTAATTTATCTTGCTGTTTTTCAGTTATTCTATTTAATTAATTATTGTTAGATTTAAGTTTGTATTACATATAAAAAATTTTGCAATTGCCTCCTATTGATGTATTATAAAAGACTTAAAGTCTTACATGTACACCCTCATATCTTAAATAAATAAATAAAATAAATATTTATAGGTTTTAACCGCGAGTTGTGTTATAAAAACGGCACATAATAGTGCTAATTGAAGTTATTTTAACTCGCTACATCAACCAACCAACCAATGTACTGTGTTGATATTTTTTTGGGGACCATGCGGCGGTAATCTCTCATATAAAAGTTCGCCTATCCCTTTCTGAAGATACTCTACATCTTACACTTGAGATAGTATTTGATATTTCGCAGATGTCTGGTGTAAAAAGTAAAACATCGACCTCGTTCTTGATGTTTTTAAAAAGCAAACTTCATTCGCGTTAATGAAATGATCACTTCCTACGAACGGTCTGATTAATTAATACCTTTTCAGTTCTTTCTTAACACCATCCCTCAGTGCGTCGCAGATTAGTCACTACAAACTTGTTCGAGTTAACTTCTTTAACAATCGATGCGTATCTAAGTTATAAGCAGACTGTCAATAAAAACGTTTAGAAAATTTTTTCAAGCTCACACTATTTTAATCGATCCATGTCATCTTAGTTTTGTACATCAAATCTACAATTTTAAATTGCTCTGGATGTAGGCCAAGTTTTGTATATGCGTAAGACGTTTTAATTAATCGATCGCCAACAAAGCTCTGGCTTTCCTAAAAGGTGGTATTAAGAGTTTGTTCATTCGTATTTCACGAAGAACCTTTACGCACAGAATGGGTACAATCCACACTTGAATTGAGATGATTGCCTCTCATTGTTCTTCAAACAGCTGGACAGTGAGGATCCGGGGTCATTTTTTTTTTTGCCCCATCGGCGCAAAAAATCTGCACCAGAGGCACTATACACTATGCTTACTCTACCTATGATAGATTTGAATACCAAACAGGAAGCCGGTGGGGTGGTGAATTATGCGCTACCGCCCTCTGTCCTCACTACGGCGTTTACGACCCTCCTACCTTCAAAGGAAGAGTGGAAACGGGACGTCGTGGAAAATAGCGACGCCATCCATTTACGAGTATACACTCCGATCATTCTAACGTCTTTCAGGCGGAACTGATGGCAATGGACAAGGCCAAAAAACCTATACCATTTTAACTTCTATGCAGGTCGCAATAAAGTCCCTCACGAAACAATCGACGACTTACTCATTTATATTCATAAGTACTTGTACATGTGTACTTCTATGCATGTTAATCGATGATTATTTACTTAAGGAAATGTGCTCCAGTAAAACAAACAAAAAAGCAGCAACATTTTCTTAAGATTACCGGCTTAACTAATATTGTTTTTTATTGCAAAGTCGGCGAAGCATATTTTGTTGCTCTGTCAGACGTCGAATGTCACCAATGTTCATATTAAACGCCAACGACTTCATATGTATATTTGTTTTAGTACAAACATACATACATATATGTTTGTAAGTCAGCGGCGCCTTATCAGTTAGGGCATATTTTGATGACCCAAAACTCCGGGGCCTCTTAAAATCTTGAAGAGCTTGACGGGACTAGCATTAATTATAGCGTACGACAAAATATATGTTTTTTCGGGAAGTATAAACAATTTTTTTTTTAAACATCATTAATGTTTTTAATGGCGAATTTTTTTTCGGTACTTTTATGTAATATCAAGTTTTATTTACAACAAATACCACACAAATGACAGCTTCGAACTTTATACAAAATTCGGGCTAATCGAAGTTTTGAATTAGAGCTTTAATAATTTCTCTAATGCAGCTTAATAGTTTTTTTCTTCTATGACAGGCACATATTCGCATTAATTTTTGGAAATTTGGTTTAGTAAGCTTTTTTTCATTTTTCGTTTTGTCCATGTAACGCACAAACGAAACTATTTTGATATTTAACCATATATTTATATCTTTTTTATTTCGTTAAATTTTACTACATACTTTGTTAGCGGTTTGTTTTTATTTGAAAAATATTTATCGATACACTACTACGTTTTAAAATGTTTAATTTATTTTTTATTTTTTTGCTGACCCATGTAATGTTCATGTGTATGTATATAAAAAAAAATGAGAGCTGCTAAAGCAATTTTTCTATTTACATATTATTACAAAAGGTTGTGATTGAAAAGCTCGCTAACTGTCAAAAAAGCTCCCACAAGTCCCCAAAGTTTATTTAGCAGCAAAGCTTTAAATTTCACGAATTCTGTACAGTAGGTGCTGGATTCGGTAACTGTGAGAAAACGAAAAATGTCCACTGAATGCAAAACTCATATTTTCGCATGTGTACACTTTCAGATTACAAGCGATTCCCAAAGAGCCAGTTTTTCAGTGCTGGTTTAAAAACAGTTTAAGCTAAGTTTAGTTAAACTTAGTTAAAATTTTAACTTATACCCGAATTCTGTAACTCAGTCTTATCTGAAGTCACAAAACGAGATAGAGATTATTGCTTTTCCTCGCTTTCACGTTTTTTTCTTTTGCTTGTATTTAAATTTTTTGTGACCTGCTCATCACCAGGTCACAATTTTGAGATTAGACGCTTTATTTTGAGTCAAATGGATGCCAACTGGTCTAAAATTGTGACTTTTGTCTCTATTAGATATTGAGACAGCTTACTGAATTCGGGCATTAGTTTCCTTGCGCTCAATTAAATTTGTTGCAGCATAAACGAAGTAGTCAGCACACAGCTGATAAGTTAAACTAAGTTTAAACTCCGTTCAACTTGCACTGAAAAACTGTTACTAAGGCAATGTGTAAACATTGTGCTGAATATCCGCTGAATGTAAAATCTCAACCGACAGTGAGGAATTATTCATAAGAAAATATTAAGCGTAGTGAAATAAAAACTTGCATTTATCTAATTGATGAATGTAATAGGCAAATGATTGGAAATAATATTATATTGCGTTTCCGGCGGAGGGAAAGGTGAAGGATTTCTTCGGCTTTAAACTTTTCTTGCTTTAATTTTTGATTCTCATTTTTAAAGTTCAATTTTCTTCCTTTATTATTTTTTTTGCTATTAATAACGTTTCTTCAATTCCTGTCCCTTTTGTTGCTTTCCTCCTGTTGGATTTTGATATGAAAGACCGCGCATCGATGTCTTGGTCACGTTCTCCAACTTCGCTTCTCATTGGCATTGCTTCCGATGTTAATTAGAGCTTTTCCAATATTTCTTTTTCGCTAAAATAAAAGAGTAGGATGAAATTTCCTGTATGAGCTTACCTCGGTTACGGTCAACAACTCTGTTAAGAGCTTTTGCCAGTTATTCTCAGTTCTTGGCTTATAACTGACTTAAATCTTTAACAGACAAAATTCAAATTTCACGTTAGTAATTTTGTTTATATTTGGATACATAAATAAAAATAAATATACATATCAAACCTATCATTGGCGAATTTATTATTATTGTTCATAAATTCTGTTAAATAACTAATTTGTTTGGATGCTTTTTGCTCTCTTTTATTTGCTAAAAATTTAAAATAATACTCAAAATCAAAAACTCACCGAGTAAAATTGTGTGAGTTTGTTTGAGCCAAAATGTACACAATTTTGACAGTTACAATTCATTCTCACACTTGTTGAATCGCAAAATGCCACTGCACGCAATTTTCAGTGTACACGCAATTCACAGTTACAAAATTCAGCCCCAGTTCCCTGCATAAAAGTCTTTCGTAATAATTGTCATATGACAAATGTTATAGAATGACCGATTGTCCAATTGCGTGACTTTATACGAATATCAACATCACCCATGTATGTATATATTGTATTCATGGACGATATTGGATCATTTAATGCTTCTACCATCTTTTTCTTTTTATTATATCGCTCAACCGATGGTGCATACTGTGGAGTGCTATTGTGCCATATTAACAACCTTGCCAACATGCCACTGTTGTGACGAGATTCCATAAAACCTGACTTGAATAACGAAAGTCGTGGGGTTCAAACAAATCTTAATGAATATATTTATGCCTTGTGTTCGCAAATATACCATTAACGGCATCGATGTGCAATATTTATTGAAATATATGGAGCGATTTACGGGGTAAGGAACCGAACGAGCCAAACGTACAAAGACAAAACTGAAATTGTGACATTACACGTTCCCTAAGTCGTTACGGAATGCTTAAAAGTAATTTGTATAACAAAGATTTGATGTTTGTGAGTTGGTTCCTGGCAGTTCCAGTGGAATATTAAGGGTTAACATTGCAGCCGATCTGCATCTCTAATTTTTCTTAACTATGCTAAGAAGTTGGTAAAAAAGACAACGGATTAGTAAACAAAATTATAATTAGATTCGAAGGACCAGCAACATACATACATATGTACATATACGAGTATATACTATTATGTAAAATTATTTGCTTTCTACGAATAATTTTATTTTATGGTAAAAATATGATGTGTATAAAAGCAAGTCACAAGTAAATAATTTGATAAAGTAGATACTTCCTATTTTCAATTTGGAACTTGTTTCTTTGCATTCAAATTATCTACTTGATGATAAAAAATATCCGTTTGATCAAAACAAGTATGCGGTAGATAGTAGTTTTATTATGAAAATAATATTTAAAATATTCACGAATACCTAGTACTTACTCACACAATTTGTCGTGTAGGCCTCTATGTCAGTTGCTGTAATGGTTAGAAATTAATTTATTTGATTTAAGTCATGTTGTCGAGACTTTCGGATCTCAGATCTATGTATATCACGACGATTTTGTACTACTTTCAAAATATTTCAAAATGATTTTGAACAAGTGCGAAAATGAGTCGTGAATTTGTCTCGAAATTATCTCAAACAAGTCTTTGAACGATATCGAAATGGTATTTTATTAGTCCTTAAAATCCCAAACCAATCCAGAAATTTTCCTGAAATAATCTCAAGCATGTTTTGAAATGAATCTTCCAGTCCGGAAAGGTTGTCTCTAAAATGAACCCGAAGAAATCTCTAATTGTACAGAACTAGTCCCGAAATGGTATCCAAATATGAAAATTATGCAAAACTAGTATAAAAATAGGTTTGATTAGATTTCGAAACTTACCCAAACTTAACACCCTAATATAGTTCTTCTCACAGAACAAATAAATATCAATAAAATTTTCCAAAATATACGAAAATATACAAAAATTTGCAAGTAGTAGTAGTAGTTAGTAGAAATGAACTAGCATTTAGTTGCATTTAAGAGGCACCGAGTTAAACTCTAAGACATATGTGGTGAATGTACATTTATCGTTCAGCTAAAACACCGCATTATACTCGCTCGCTAACGCCTTCGCCGTCGCCTTCGCATCAAGTATGTTTCCCACGAGATGCAGGCTACAATTCTACATATTCCAGACAAGCCAGACAGACTGTCGCCAATATTTAAGGCATTTACCAACATCTCGACGACATACTGTCTGCCGGCAATGGAAGAAACAAAAGAAATGCTAGCCAACTTCTAGACAAATACATTTTCAAAATATGTTAGAAGTCAAAAATACGAACAATAAGATGACGATTCTTTCTACATTGCAGTAAAGTATTTAGTTAGAAATTTCGAGGAACTTACAAGTGTTCGCACAAAAGAAACTCCGGCAACAACAAAGACTGTGTCCACAGGTATTGTCGGCTAATGATTTTTTAAATAGATTTCAAGCATTTGCAAGCAATACCTATTTCATTATGTACTACATTGCCAAATCATCCCATTCACAACAATGCCTTTTTCAATTCATGCCATTGTCCAGTCTTCTTGACCTTCGGGTGCTCTTCTGTTTTCCACGCTCTTTCCAATCATGCCCTACACAGCGCCTCAAAGTGGTCTCATTCATGGCACAAACATTGTTGCCTGTTGCAATGGCGCAGGTACTTGAAGTGAAGAGGCACTTGTAGTATTCGCAGTTTGGGCCAATTTGGTTCTCATTCATTCATGAAGTGATCGCCGTCGCTTGGCATTGTTCGCATCTTCTCCGCTTGCATAGAACTGCGGGTGCGCATGCGCTGCAGGTGGGTGTGAGACATTGTTAGGAGGAGTTCAATGCATTTGCAGGTTTGTGAAATTGCACACCTGGCTATGACTTTTTGGAAAAGGGGACTGTACCAATTTTGGTTTATTTGAAATATGATTTTACTTAAGTATTTCTGTCACTTGAATTGCACAAATAGTATGCAGATATGACAATGAACATTGGTCATCAATGCTATTTGAAAACACCAGCGTTTTTAGACGATATCAAAGAAATACAGTGGAAATTTTTTAGATTATTAATTGTTCGCATTTATTCGCATGCAAAGATAAAAAATAGTATAGAAATATAAATTATAAAATATTTATATTTATTTTATTATTATAAGTGAACACAAATTGTAATTTTCCATTTAATAGTTGTGGCTAATTTGGCAAAACCTTTTGCATTTGTTTATTTGTTTTATGAATTACAAAAAAAAAAAAAAACAAGTTAAAAAACTTGTCTTCGGCTATGCCGAAGTCTTCTTACCTTTCATGAATGGAAGAAATGTATGAGAGCCATACGTAATTTGAATAATAGTCCCAATAATAAATAGTATTTGGGGAAAATTTCAAAACTTTAGCTGATTTAATGATGAAGTTTTGGCCTAAAATGCAATTTTTGCACTATTGGTTCTATGGCAGCTATATGTTCAATTTATGCGATCTTAATGATTTTCACTGCTAAAATAGTTCTAATAATAGCTTTAATTCGTGCAAAATTTTAAGACTTTAGCTGCTTAAATAAAAGTGAACAATGGGTTGTATGGAAGCTATATGTTGTATATCTTTCTGTCGAAGTTTTAATCCTGAACAATCGGCTACGTCCAAATAGCTCAAAAATTGAGGCAGTATTTTCCGTTCAAACAGACAGATAGACGGACAGACGGACAGATAGACGGACATGGCTAATCGACTCAGCATATCATCCTAATCATATCGCTACACTTTCGTTCTGGTAATTACAAACATCGGACCAAAGTTAATATACCATTTCCATGAAAGGTATAAAAAAATGTCGAAAATATGAATTTGTAACTTTATCCTTTTTAATATAAGTATTTAATAATTTCAAGTATTTTTAGGCACTACCGCTAATTTTTTAAACTTTTTGCTGCATTTGCTTCGATATTACGTTGAACTAAGTTTATTATTAAGAAGAAATATGGAAAACAACCGCGACAGCCTCGAAGAGAATAAGCAGATTGGATAACAAATTGTATTTAATTTGTATGAAAATTTTTTGAGGTAAGTTATTCAGCCAAAATAGTTCGTAGGCATCATTGATTGCATGGCATTTGGATCTGTTCTTATTTTTCCACAACTAAATTTCTAGTTCTTATTTGAGTAAGAATTGCAGAGAATTTTTTTTTTGCCAATTTCAATTAATCCAGTTATAAAATTGTATTTACTACTAAATGCACGTGAAAGTTCCAATTAAATTAATTGAAAGATGGTCCCAAAACCTTTTTATTTCGAGGTCTCTGCAGATTGGTGATGCATTCCTGCGCAAATGCAGTTAGATCATTAAGGCTTTGGTGCGTTTTACTCCGCAGGGTGCAGTACAAGTAAGTTGCAAAAAGAATTCTGTTTCTGCCGAATTGTCCTATGAACGTCTGTCCAAATCTATCACCGTAGCCTTTTGAATTTTATTAAAATGATAAGATTTCTTTAATAAATCTGGATAACAATTTTTTTATACTTTCTTATGGGGAGTCTTTATGTGAACTCATGTATCATAAAATTAAGAGCGATTGAAATATTCGCAGAAGAAGAATTCGAGGTAACATTTTGCCTTTAATTTTTCAATAAATTTCGAATTTTCTAAGGAAGCTTGCAAAAGAAATTAAAATTTTTTTATACAGTGGAAATCTTAAATTGAAAATATCTTAAATCTGTAAGGCCATAAACATATTTAATTTAGGACGAACGTTCTTTGGAATACGATTTAAACGCATGCTCAACGAAACTTAAATTGCTTACAAAAATAACAAAATGAAAGAAAAAACTACATAATTTAATAAATTATGACTTGAAATTATATTACTTTGGTATGACTATAATAAAAAAATTCTCCCATTATTGCTTTAATATTACCGCCGTCCATGATTTTCTCACAATTTAGGAGACTACACAAAATTTTACAAAACGTTAAATTTTTTTTAATAAAACCACATTCTCTTTTATATCATGGTTCAGCAGGGCATCAATCTTCCTGTTCGCTTACGTGTCGCTCGAAAGCCCCAAAAGCTTCTCATAGTTAACGCAGCACTACATCGTCTTCGTTATAATAGTAATAAACTCGTATGTAATAGGATGGAAATAATAGGTAAATATATTCAGGTTTGCCACATAAAGCGATTTGGTTTAAAGAGGTGTCGTGAAATTCTAACGGATTTTGGTTTTTCGAAGTTAAATGATCGTTGGCATTTAAGAATTTATTTATTGCAGGATAAGAAAGGTGAAAAAAGTGAAGCAAACAATTTTATGGGAATGCAGCGTTTGTCTCTTTTAGTAAAGTACTAAACTTTGTAGACGTAATTATACCTAACCCCTACCAGAATCTCATTTTAAATTATATTTTTATATTTTCTGCCGGCATTGGAGTATTATACCCTCGTGATGTATTTTTGGGTGGACGATGAGACGGTCGTTCTTCAAACCTTTCATAAAAACCCCGTTACTTTGTTTCAAATCGCTGCTAGTAATGAACTTTGATCAATTTGCTCCAATAGAAACTGAAAAAACGAAGCTTTTTGCATTTATCAAAATTTCCGTTATGTGGAAGTTGGGCGGGGTTAGGGGTCGATTTAAAAATTTTCTTACGGTGATGCTAATGATATCAAGTACAATATGTTCACCAACGTGTGGCAACGCCCATTTTTCAGAATTTCATAAATATTCATTCAATTTGCTCGAATAGATACCGAAAAACGAAGTTTTTGTATTTTTTCGAAATTTTTATACGGGAGGTGGGCGTGGTTACTGACCGATCTTGACCATTTCCAATACCAACCTACCCTGGCTAAAGAGCAATCTATGTACCAAGTTTCATTAAGAAATCTCAGTTTTTACTCAAGTTATCGTAACCACAGGCAGACGGACGGGCGGACAGACAGTCAAGGCTAAATCGATTCCTCTTTTCATTCAGATAATATTGGTATATACATATATATATACCTTGTGTACAAGTACGATCGGGTATACAAATTCGGATTAATGGACACTTCAAATCAATAAGATCGGTTTGTGCGATACCTTGAGAAAAAAAATTTCGGATTCAACTCCAATACTCAGAACATCGGATTCCACCACAGGAAAGTTTCAAACATACAGATAACTAGGCGCCCATAAATTTAAAATTTGAATTATCAAGTTTTGAATATTGTTAAGTTAAGAATACTTTCAGTGCGATTCAAGGTAGTCGATAAAATAGTTTTTAAATTTTAGTTTATTAAAGCAAAAACAGCAAATAAAACAGCATATCTCTCAAGCAATTGGTTTTAATCTCTCTTTAAATAATATGAATTTTTAATAGAAAATCAGTGAAAATTAAAAAGAACAACTACAGATTTTTAATGGTAGAAGTTATCACCACATTTCCGCATCATACTTCTTTTTATTAAATTAATTCAATTTTATTCTTCAAAACCACTTCTGCCAGGATTTGAACCCTGGAGCTCGGAGTTGCAGACCAACACGCTACATGTTGTGCTACGCTAGCCAAGTGGACTGTTGTGTTTATTTCATCTTCCTTAAACAAACCAAAATGGCCTTGAGCTCAATAAAATTGTCAAATATTAACATTAATTAGGCCAACAGAAAAATAACAAAATTATTTTACTGTAAAAAATCATTTGAATTGTATCTTATTTCGATTGCGGTTGTTATTCGGATCGAAAGGTTTAAACTCCTAATTTAAGCCTAAAAGCAATGGCAGACGTGATTCAAATACTTTGAGCTGCTTCGCTAGATGACATTTAATTTCAAACTATCATAACATTTGCTAAGAGTAAATTCAATAAAATTTAATTGTGAGTTTTTTCCAAAGATTTTTCTTATCATTTACATTACAGTGGACTGCTATCGAAGGGTAAGCATTCAAGAATGGTATTATTTTTTTTAAATTTATTTAAGAACTTCACTGCCGTAAATTGTCTCCTGATTTTGCATTTGGCATAATGCTGAAAAAAGGAATTTTCTAAATCCGCAACAAAAGTGCAAATGCTTGTATTTTTTAAGCCGTCGATAAAAAATTTTAATAAAAATGTTATAAAACTATTTCTTCGAAATACGTCAAATGTATTTAATATAAAAAACTATTAAAGGCATTCCTCCTCCGAATGCGCTAAGCAGCAATAAAATTACATAAATGTCATTTGAAAATTTGCTTGATCATAGTGAATTTAATTAATCAAATGCTTACAAAGTTAACCTCAAACCGCTCAACAGTAGTGCGAGTTTTTGTTTTTGTGTAACAGCCTGAGTTTAAGGCATTCCCACGACACTTAACGACTAATGGTAATTGGCAAATTACTCTTACAACTTTCTACGATATTTAGCGCACAGATGATGATGCAAAATTGAATTTATAAATAATCAATCGACAATCGGCCAAAAAAAAGCATCACAACGATGGTTATCTTAAACGTGCAGTTATCAGAAAGAACCTGCCAAATCATTCAGCGACTCAAAAAGGACGTAATGGTCGGGAGGCCCACGCTCCGCCGCACACAAATCGCTCAAGTGCCTACTGCACTTGAAGAGAATAATGCTGCAATTCTTATAGAATTACAAAAGAAGAATTGCAAAGTAGAAAAACAGCAATTCAGTGATATGGCGTTCGTAAGTTGAAAATTAAATAAAGAATTGGGAATTGTGATTTGAAAAATCTAAAAATTGACCTTTTGTGCTGTGCACAATAATGACGCACTCCTGCGCTATTGCACAGACGAGTAACCAAACATACGAGCACAAATATATTATTTTTTGTTTGCATCCTAGTTTGCCAACTGGCCAAAAACTGTTGCCAATTGTGCGTTCCTCTGCGCCTCACCACTGCAATTGTCTATCTAATTTGGAGTCCCTTTCGTCATTCATTTTGTTCTATTCATTCACTCTTCTACTTCGTTGCTGCTGTGCTACATCATGAAAAACACCGTCGGCGGTTTTAAAAGGAATTTTCACAGGTAAGGAGCATGTCTGGCATGACTTGTGTTTTTCGGTTCGTATTTGTTGTAACCATAAAACTCCTGCCGTTCTTTACAAAGCTAGTCATTGCTGGATAAGAACTCTTATTAAACGACTCATCGATCCTATCAAAGTGTGTTTGTCACATTTCTTCCGTTTGTTGTTTCCATTCATGTCGGATACTTGAATTAGATACTCGAAACTGAAGTGTTGCCTGGGTAGTGTGTGTTTGTCGTTTGAAATACCTTGTCGATTTTCTATTTCACCTCTTGTAAAAGTTATACGTTGTGCAATTTTTTTTTTGCTTAAATGAAATTATTCTCTTTTTAAATGTTCAGCAAAAAAGGGTACATCTGATTGTTGAACTAATCGCGCTCACTTCACGAATGTACTCAAATTTAGAGCATCAAAAAGTTAGAGAGTGAGCTTCAAAATTAATTTACTTACATATACTCGAACACTGGCTGTTGGTTCTCGTGTCGGCTAGTATTTGAAGCTCTTCGCTTGGCATAGCAAATCTATAGTTTCCAAGCAGAGCCCAAAACGCGGTATTCGTGTTCGAAGACGAAGATATATGACAGTTTTTCTTCGCGTATGATTTCGGAGGCTATGATTCGGCCGATGATGACTGCAACACTCTTCGAAGAAGTAAAACAAATGGATATTGCATGACAAGAATTTTAAATACATAATTTGAGTCTTATTCTTTGTGACATAACAACAATTTGTCGCTTTAGACGATATCAACAAATTTCCCTTGCTGACTCTGTTCTTTATGCAGTTACTAACGGGTCCTTTGTGCTTGATTTCTTCACCAGAGCATCATCATCCATACGAACGAAATGGCCAAGCCTTCGCAATTGTTGAATTCGTATGCGCTTGAAAACGAGCATATAATTATACATACAGCTCATACAGTTCATCACCCACTGAATTCACATTGCTGATCCACATCGTCCATGTTTAGAGCGAGATTTCGTTCGTTAAGAAAGAGCTCTGCTTTTTAATTGTCTACCGAGCCCAAAGTTGCACGTGTCGGCAAGTGTTATTATTCGCATAATCTCAAGGCCGACATTCTTGGTGGTGTTTATGTTGGATTCAAGGTATACAAAGCCCTTGACTACTTTAGATATCTAACAGTTGTAACAGTGACGTGGGATCCAATACGTGAAGATTTTTTGTTTGTTGCCATAAGGTACCTTGTTTTGTACTCTTACACTGGTTAGTCAAGACCTTCTCTAGACTAGAAAATCGTGCTTTTGTAACATACTTATTTTCAGCTTTTGACTGAAGACGTTTCACAAAATTGAGTTACATTATCTTAAACCTTATTTGGCCTCGAGCGACTTAGAGAAGTCGTTCCCAATTTCAATTTCAAAAGCGGCTTTAAAGACGACAAATAGATGGTGGGTGTCGATTTGCTTATCTAGGGTATCTTACAGGATTTGACGAGCTGTGAATATCAGGTCAATGGTGGATTTTTCAAGCCAGAATTAACACTGAACAGTTTTGTTTAGTTGGTTCGTGTAAGGTTTCAGTCCTTGAAACAGTATCGTCGATTGGAAAGCGGGTGATTGCAAAAGCAATTCCGTCTTCCAATCGAATTATTGGAAGCTTCATATTTTGGTTAGGGTGGTCAAAAATTGATGTGAAAAAGCTAAATTTGCATTTTAATGTACATATGCCCTATTTTTTTTTTTGAAATAAAATGACATTTAGAGGTCGCTCAAAGTGCTTAAAGTTTTCCATGTAATTTAAATGGGAAAATAACCAATTTTCGTGGAAATGGTCTAGAAAAAATTAAGATCAATATATTTCCATCAGATAAGTTAGTTTCTCATCAGCAGAATTTAACCTCAATTACCAATTTTTTATTAAAACATTTTTTATATTAACTATTTAGTCTTACTTATTATTTACGATTGTTTGTTTCTTGCCACCAGCTCCGTCAGAATTGGGAAGGACCTCTCCGAGCCGTTTGATACCAAACGAGGTTTCAGACAGGATGACTCTTTGTAGTGCGATTTCTTTAACCTGATGCTGAAGCAGATAATTCGAGCCGCAGAACTAAATCGGTCAGGCACCATCTTTTATAAGAGTGTGCAATTGCTGGCGTACGCCGATGACATTGACATAATCGGCCTTAACAACCGACAAGTTATTTCTACTTTCTCCAAACTGGATAGAGAAGCGAAGCGAATGAATCTGGAGGGTAACGAGGGCAAGACGAAGTATCTGCCGCCATCAAATAGACAGTCGGGATATTCACGGATGGGATCTAACATCACTGTTGACAGTTATATCTTTGAAAAAGTAGAGGACTTCGTTTACTTAGGTACCAGCATTAACACCAATAACAGCGTCAGCCTTGAAATCCAACGCAGAATCTTTCTTGCCAACAAGTGCTACCTCGGACTGAGTAGGCAATTGCACAGTAAAGTCCACTCTCGACGGACAAAAACCATACTCTATAAGTCTCTCATCATGCACGTCCTATTGTATGGCACATAAGTATGGACGATGACAACATCAGACGAGAGGGCTCTTGGAGTGTTCGAGAGAAAGATTCTTCGAAAGATTTATGGACATTTTAGTCTTTGCGATGGCGAATACCGTGAACAATGGAACGATGAGCTGTACGAGCTGTACAAGGACGTAGACATAGTGCAGCGGTTTAAGAACCAGCGTCTCCGCTGGCAAGGTCAGGTCGTACGAATGGATGAAATAGGTCTAGCCCTGAAGGTTTTTGACGCGGTACCCGCGCGTGGTAGCAGAGGAAAGGAAGACCTGCTCTGCGTTGGAAATACCAAGTGGAAAAAGACTTGGCTATACTTCGGATTTCCAATTGGCGCCAGTTAGCACGAGATAGGACAGCTGGCGTGCTTTGTTGACCTCGGCCAAAATCGCTTAGGCGGTTGATGCGCCAATTAAGTTAGTAAGAAAGTTTCTTGCGCATTTTGGGGTAACCATAACAAATAGTTAATATAGAAATATTAATTTTAAAGTTTAAAAAAAAATTTATTGTTTCCACCTCGAAAAGACTTTGGAAATCGAGAGCGCTTTTAGCGACCTAAATATGTTTTTGATTGCAAAATACAAAATATGGTAAAATTGTTGCAATATAGAATAACCCCAGGGGCTAAAATCAGTTTAATTTTTATTTATCAGCGTAATGCACATATATACATATGTATGTACATATATACAACATACTATGCGTGCCTGTGATTCTGGGAAAATTTCCAAAACCAAGCGCCACCTATCGGAGACCTTTTCAAGTATACGAATCAATATGATTTCGAGCATTGTTTCATAAAAGGTTTTTGAAAACAAAAATACTGCGCAAAATATTTGCCAGAAATAATATATTCTGTTCTTACTGACTTAGTAATAGGATTTGCATAATTACATTTTAGAACGTTCTATGTATATATTTGACATTGTTATACTCGTATGGGCTTAGTATTCGAATAAGTAGTCAATTGTTACAAAAGTTGTACGTGCATATAAAGGTAAAATTATCCTAATAATGAATATATGTACATATGTTAATTGAAATTGGAAGACATGCGTATGAATATGTAAATACTAACATACATTTCTATGTTTGTACATACATACATACATACAAACTAAAATATGTATATATGTACATATATCCCTACTTATAACTCATCACATTGAATCCTCCCATTCGTCATCGGCTGCTTAACTCCTAATCCTGTCAATGCGAAAAATGAGCAAACGAACGGAAATTGAATGAGGCAAAGAGAATGCGAAAATTTGTCAGATTTAATTTTCACACATTTCAAGAATAACATGTACATTTGTACATACATACATACTTACATATGTACATTAATATAACACAACGTTTGGGAGCTGATTGTAGTACTATTTTAAATAAATAGCGCAGTATGAAGGTCATAATCTGACAACCATATTGTAATTGTCGACAAAATCGGAAATTATTTAGCGTTAACGACTATGAAAGCGTAATTGAAATATTTTCCGATTGATACATTTATGTTTGAACGTGTATGGTACAAGTATGTATGTATGTATTTGTATGTATGTATACATACAGATATGTACATATATGTTTAAATGAATCGGGCCGAAAAACGGCGGCATTTTAATATTTTAACTATTGGTCGTTAGATATCTAAATAAATATAAAAATTTTAACTTGTAAAAAACAAATATGGACCGTGAAAATACAATTTTGAAATTTATTTTGCCGATCAAAAATAATTTTAATAATTATTTCTTCCATCGAAAATATCAATTTAATTTGAAAAAACAATTAATCACTCGTTTGGATGAAGCACAAGTTTAAATATTAATAAAAAAATTTCCAAATGCATTTAGAATTTACTTTTGATTGAAAAAATAAAAACACACATAAAATGTATTATGGAGCTTTTGATATCTCTTCATCAGACTACTTTATTAAGACAGCAGGTTAATGTACTGAGCTAAGCCTGTGCCGTGTTAGCAGCTTTGATATTTTGTTTGCCGAATTGTTAGGAAACGTCGCTCAATTTATGTAGATATGATGGCCGAGGTGAAATAAAAAAATCTCTCATAGAACGAAACTTGGGAAATTAATAAGAAATCGTTTTCATCACTTAAAACTCCACACACGCTGGAACTGGCTCTGAATTATTTGAAAAATGGCAATTTGAAAAATACTAGTTCCTTATTTTTAAATTAGAAAACACAAAAATATACATACATGTATATATGTATCTATATGTACATATGTATATACATAATGTATATACAAAAAATTAATTATCAACAAAAAAGCCAATAAGGAAAAAGCTCTATATAATTCGAAACAGATGCCACCAAAAAAACTGATAACAAAAATTGCCTCTTAGCGACGAAAACGGGGATATATCCTTTTTTATTAAATCCGTCTATATTCGTGGATGCCTAAGCTAAGACGAGAAATGCAAAATGCGACTCTAGGGTGGATAAAAAAAGTTTTATTTTTCAAATAGTCTTGCAAAACTATCTCTAATTTTTTTGCCTTTGAGGTGGCGTTTTTTAGAAAATTATTAGATTTATAAAATAAGTAAAATGAGGTGATATACTGTCGTGTTTCGATTTCTTATCAAAGCCTAGAAGTTTACAGTACAGCAAAAAATTCAGCTTTGGACATACAATTATTCGATAATCGAAAACCAATATTCAAAAAAAACTGTTGAAGAGTTTATGGAAAAATGGACAAATCCAGTTAAAAAAAGGCCGGGTCAATCGCTATAATAAAAATCCATCTCTTGAAATTGAGAAATATTTAATTCCTCACTTTTTCTCAAACGTGAGCAGGCCGTGAGAACAAAATATACTCCTACTCTAATTTTAATATTTTTATAGAGCTGCCCAAGGCGAATTTATTCATATACATAAGTAAAAAATTGTGTGTAGTTTGCGGTAAAAATGTCAGAGAAACTTGGGAAAATAAAAAAAACGAATGGGTGGAATTCCAAATTTGACACAAAAAGCAAACGTATTGAGGCTTTAAGTAAAAATATTCAAATGAATGTATTTATAATACGAACGTAAATAGAAATTTTAAATGTAAATAAAATATGTAGCTATTTTGACACTTTCACCGCATAAGGCGTAGATAGAATAAGCAATCAGCTGATGGGAATATACTACCTTCTATGAATTCGCCTTGGAGCTGCCTATGATGTATAAGAAAGATTTGGATTTTATTCTGACGATTTAGGAACGTCACAAAGCGATATGCAATTTTTCTCAAGTGTATCTCAACCCATTCTCAAGATGAAAAAAATGTTTAGAAAATTTTTAGGCAGTGGTTAGTTTAATAGTTTTTATCAGTTTTTGCTTGGTATAAATGAAAATTTAGCAGATGGAACTGTAAAAAAAAATGAGAGCAACAATCTGTGATGCATTGGTAGGTAGATAATGGGATAGCAAAAGAGTGATTGTAAAAAAGAAGAGAAAGAAACAAACGATTGATTAGCGGCATTTACACAATCAAGCTTGTTTGCTAACATCCGAGAACCGATGGTCCGCTCTTTGTCGATTTTTCTGCAATAAGCCGCCTTCACACGGTCTTTCTTGTATGCAAACATGAATACCAAGGCGAGTAGTATGCGCGTGTGATGGTTAAAAATTAATGTAAATCATTCATATTTTACAGTTTTCAAAATTGGTTGATTTTTCTTACTGTCGCGACATGGGTCTGTGTTAATGAATAATCGTGCTAAATTTTGCATCGCCTACTTTAACGTCGCACAATTGTTGCATACAAATATTGCCATGTGACAGTAGGCAATCCACCGTTCGCGTCTTCCTCGTCTAATTATCCTATTCGCTCAGTTATCCTTTATTTGAGAAATTTGTCTTGAAGTCGCGCAAATGTAAATAATGTCATTTTTATTAAGTGACGTTATTAAACCAGCATTGCCAAAAACTCTCGAAATTGAATTTTATTTCAAACTACATACTCACATTAAACCTTAAAATGTTTGCATTATTATTTTTTCTTTAATTATAATGGCAATTTCGCCGTCAAAACAATTAGTTCGCTTTTTCTGTTGACTAATTTTCAGGGGAGTTAATTTACTGAAATCCCAAATTTGTTTTTTATTGTAGAGCATTCAATTCTCTATAGAAATAGATTTATATTAATCACTCTTATACCCTTATTTGTTTCAGAGATACAAATATTTCAAGAAAGTCAAAAATCTCATGTAATTTATATGGCAAATGTTATGTGATTGCGGCACGGTTTAACTTCAAAAGTTGAACTTATTTTAATGAAATTTTTTTTAAGGAAATAGCTAAAAATTTAGGGGACGAAAAAATAAGATTGATAAATGACAGACGTCCAAATGTATCAGCTCAATAAATTATGGCCGAAGGCAAAATACTATTCATATGCAACAAAATTTATCTGTCTCCACTTGAGCAAAACTTGCACACGGCTGCAGTGCCAAATAATAAGAGGAGAATACCCGAATTAATTTCGAAGGCCGTTTTTTTTTCTAATCGCATAGCTCCAGTACAGCTGCGCCAATCGTTTCGAAATTGTGATTTTGATTTTGGGATGGGCTTTTAATTGACTGTGGCAATGGAGGCGACGGAGGCGAGTTTTTGCTTAAAAACGCGGTTCCATCTACGCAAGGTTCCTTGGTTGAAACAAAAATAAATAAATAAAGAAGTCTGGTGATGAGAAATGGTGTTCGCCGATATAGCAGCTATAACTTCTACGAATAAAACTGGTGTGGGTTTTCTTATAAAATTCTTCAACCAACTGGTCTTGAGCTCAACTAAAATGTCAATTAGATATTATTTATAACAATGCCATTAAAATTATAGAAAATACTTAAAAAACTATTTTTTATTTCTGAAAGATTAAATAACGAAAATAAAATCTTTTTTATTGTCAATCAAAAAATTAAGTACAAAAAATTTTAATTGTTGATGAAAAAAATTAGTTCAAAATTTAAAAAAGGTTTACGGTAGCTTATGAACCTTTGAATTTGAGGCAAATGCGAGAAACTGAAGAACAGAAGGAAGTAGAAACACCAAAGGCTACACATACATACATTTCAATTTGATTTTTAAATATTTTTCTTTAATATTTCTCTTAATATATAATCAGTACACAAATTTGTTCTTAATATTATTTCAACTCCTTACATATGTACATACGAGTATATAGTACATATTTATATTTTACACAGGGCTAAGTTTTTATTTTTCAACTAAGAGGTCCTTAAATTTCAACTAAACCACAGGATCGATTGTTACAATGTGTGGGCGAACCATCATCTAGTTTCGGCTCGACTTTCACATTTTTCGCGCAACAACACTGTTGGCCGATATGGACTGGCGAAGATGTTGGGCTAAGATGCTGCTTATCACACGAAGACGATGTGGGGCTCATACTACCGGCGGAGAAATTGAATGTGGGACTTTCCGAACCCTTCTTCTGTTTCACGCGACGATTTTGAAACCAAATCTTCACTTGCTTTTCCGATAGGCGCAACCTATTGGCGATCTCAATGCGGCGAAGGCGCGACAAATATGCATTGAGCGAAAATTCACGCTCCAGCTCGAGTAGTTGGGTGCTGGTAAAAGCGGTGCGAATGCGTTTGCTAGAGTCTGCATAATCGGCTATCACAGGCGTAATATCAAGGGGAAGACTATGTTCACACGATGTGATGCAAGATGTGCCGGGCGATGAGTACGAAGCATTTGAAGTGGTGGAAACCGAGCATTGACTGAGCGGAAAGGAGCTGACGATGTTTGCGGGTGCACCGATTTTGTTAGGCGAACTGACCGGCGAACAGGAAGCGGAATGTTGTTTTTGGCGTTTTGCCGACGGTGTTTCTTCGCCATAACTGCCGTATTCCATTGTGGATCCCGTCGATGAGGCAGATGGTGATGTACAGTAAGCATCGCCGAGTGGCAACGAGTGGCTGTTGTAGGGCAGAGGTAGTGGCAGTGACGTTGGATTTGAATAGCTTTCATAGTTCTGCGACTTGCGTTTATTCGATAGCAGCGATGCGGTGTACGGATGCAGTAGAGGCGAATGTGGTGTCGCCGTTTGCGAGTTGGAGGAGTGATGCCGTAATGAAGCGGCTGCTGCAACTGCCGCCGCTGCTGCTGCTTGTTGCTGTTTATGCTGCTGCCGTTGTTGTTGTTGTTGCTGATGCTGCTGCTGCTGGATGCCCAAGGAGAATAGATAGCTGCCCACATAACTGGCCGGATATGGAAACATCGGTATGTTGGGTAATATGGCTGCAGCAGCTGCCGCCGCCGCCGCAGCAGCAGCGGCTCCCATTGCCGACGATGATGAGCCCGACGTTAGTGGTGAGGCACTTGGTGAAGCCAAGCTTTCTTTTTTCGAAAGTGGAACATCACTGAGTAGGGAATCCATCAGAAATGAGCGCGACATTTTCAACGCTAACTAGCCTTTCTATACACGTATCCTTTAAAGTATAAATACAATTTCTCTGGCAATAACCTGACGCGATCACTCTCACTTTGTAACTGTGTTGCCGTCAAGCGAGTGATCCTGCTTTATATACCCCGCAGTTGAAGTAAGGGTGGATTTCGTGTCGAGAGCAGCTACCCTTGATGCGTCAGTCAATGCGGTACGGCCATATTGTAACAACAACAACAATACTGCCAGTCTTCCTACCACAAGAAATTATCGTTTGAGGGTAGGTTACTGTTGGCTGTTGTATGCAGCCAACCATTAAGACACCATTTAGAGACTCTTAAGCCGCCGTCAATTGACAAATTGTAAAACTGTTGTTTATTTGTTGTTGCAATGTTCCCCTGGCACGCTGGTGCCTCGTACATTTGCAGTGCCAAACTTGTTAATAGTTTGTAATTGTTTCCATCTATGCTCCGCCCTTTCATTCCTGCTCTTCAGATTGCTTTGTAATGTCTTAAGAGTTCTCTTTGCATTCATACTCGTACATATGTAAGTATGGCCCGAGCAGATGGCAGGTACGTGCTCCAGCGACCTCAGCTACATTTGTATCTTCAAATGATAGCAATCTGTGTGCAATATTGAATCTGGCTTACGCCAAGCAGATGCCTGTTTGGCTTTTTTTTGTAATTAGAGTTGAGTGCATTTGTTTCGCAGGAATATTCAATTGATAGATTTTTGAGATTTCCGTAAGATATGATAAATGTATATGAATATATGTATACAAAGTTTATAATTCATAACTAAAGAATTTCGGATTGCCTTAGGAACAAAAATTCCCCCAAAAAGCACTGCAAGGGATTTATGTGTTGTTGTTTATTTATTTTATTTATTATAATTAATGTAATATTTAAAAAACATACACTAATATTTAAAGGTACTAGCTGCCAGGGCTATCGAACTTTGGTCTAATTTACATAAAGTTGTTAAATTACTTACATATTTAAAGTTATATTAAATGTTGAATTTGAAGTTTACAAATATAATCGTGAATCGATTAAATGTTGAGTAACGTAAGAGTTCCAGAGGATTGATCTTTACTAATAATGTGTTGATGTGTCAGCTTTGTGTGCATAAGACGGAGTCTGATAAAAACTTTCTGCGTAATGGCTACGTGACTATGTGTGAAATATTACATCAAACAAAGACCACCATTTTGCTCGATACAGGCATCGGCTCTTTTTAGCGCATTTTGCATTACACGGCGTAATATTTCTGGTTGCAGGCGCCGTATTTCGTCTCAAATATTCTGCTTGAGCTGTCCAAGTATCTTTGGTTTGTTAACATACACTTTGTCTTTTAAATATCCCCATAAAAAAAAAATCGGGCGCACTTAAATCTGGTGAACGAGGAGGCCAAGGGAAATCGGAATTTTTTGAAATTATGCGTTCACCAAAAATAGCGAATTGTAGGCGTTGTTGGGGGTCTTGCGGTAGAAGCTGTTGCACAATTTGAACTTTGTATGGATACATCTTAAGACTCAACTTTAAAATTCTCTGTAATGTTGTTCTGGGTATACCCAATTGGCCGGAACGGCGACGAGTTGAGACAGATGGATCATTTGCAATACTCTGCTGCACAGCTTCCACGTTGTCTTCAGTACGAATATTTCGATGAGCACCTCTTCCTGGACGGTCGGCAACTGAACCCAGTTCCTCAAAACGGCGAACTAAACTTGTAATCATGGAAGATGTGGGTTCTTATCTTACGTTACAAAAACGGCGATAATTTCGCTGCGTCAGAACAATTTATCGTTGAGAAGAATAATAAAAACTGATAATTTTAATGCGTTGTTGTGGACTGTACGTATTCATTTTAAATTTCCAAGAGTTCAGTTATAATCTGCAAAAAGAAAAAATTAATTCTGTTAAAAAATAATAAAGTTATTTGTGTTTCCCATCAGCTGGTCTTATTTGGGCCACACTGTAGTACTACCATTTCGAAATTTTATTACGCTGAAAATAGGACATAGCTTCTTGGAGAATAAATTGCGTTGATTTCGGTGTAAATATGTAGGTTGGTGTTATGTTGATTTTTTTGGCCAGTTCGTCGATAGCTTTATTCCCGCGTATTCCTCTGGTGCCCACAAGAGCTTGACTCTTTCACTTAATGCGACGAGATGTTGCTGTATCAGCTTAATGCTACGGTTAATATTGACAATGTTTTGTGCAGCGCCAAAAACTGAACGACTGTCGGTAACTATGATGTACTTTCCTCTCGATGCTTTGCAATTTTTCAGTGATGTAAAGATAGCTTATGTCTCCGCATCGAATACACTCGCGTTCAGAGGGATTATGCCATAAGTAATTGGATTAACTTTATTATTTACTACTGCAAATGAGACGCAGGTTTGTGTTCGTTTGTGAGCCGTCAGTGTAAAGAAGATTCCAATGATTTTTCCTGTACGGTTCGATTGCCTCAAGAAAGGTTTGCTTATATACAGCGGTTGCGGTATGATTTTTCGTGTGATGGATCAGGCTGTTTATGAAGGAAGTTAATTTGAGAGTCCAGGGAGGTTTTGGCTCAATAAAAGAAGATTTTGGAGAATTGATAAAGTCCAACTTTTTTGCAGACTCGAATATTTGGTATACAGCTGATGATTTTTTCAGTGGATTTTTCCTCTTTCGTAGCTGCTGAACTTGCTTTTCTAGAATACAATTTTTTGAGAACACTAGTTTGCTAATCAGCCGTAAGTTTTGCTTTTGAGCACGAGAGTTTATGTCTATTCTACCCCCTTCTGCCTCCAAGTTCCTGGTTGGCGTCGGTCTGTAGGCTCGCAGGCTGATTCTTACGGCAGCGTTCTGTATAGATTGCAACGGTTTCATGATAGATTTAGCACTTTTGCTAAATATCGGAAGGACGTAGTCTATTTTAGCGCTCGTGTTAAGTGCCAGAGCGATTTAGTATGTACATAACTTTTTTGAGATGCTAAATATTTAATAATATTCAGCCTGGCAGCTAAACCTACTTTTGGTAGTATTTGGAATCTAAGTATACTCCTAGTATTTTGCAGTGCTTTACATTTTCGATATTTATATTCTTATATACTAAATTAATATTAGAAGAACAACATCTTTTGTTACAAATATGAAGACTCTTAGTTTTATCAAAGGATATAGTAGCACCTGATGATGTAGACCAAATCTCTATATTATTTAACATTTCTTTAAAGTTTTCCATCGGTTTAACAGTATCATTTTGTTTTGATTTTACATATAAATCGTCAGCATATATACATTGCTCCAATTGTTTATTATTCGCAATAATACATCTTAAGTCATCAAAAGCAATTATGTATAGGGATTCCGTTCGCTTGTGAGTATAGGTCGGAGAGTATTTATGTAGTTGGCACGACAACGAAATTTTCTATTTGAGAGAAAAGCTTTGATGAAACTATACATTCTAGGGCCTATTGAACAAAATCTATGGAGAGTATGGTGGTGTGTTTTCTTAAAGAAGAGTTTTTGCAAATAAGGTGGTCAAGGAACAATAGCGCTAGTCTACTGTACCTGGTGCAGGTTGAAATCCAATTTTATTAGGAGTGAGAAGGTTATACCGCTTTATATGCCACATTATTCTCTTAGCAACCATTTTCTCTAATAATTTCCTTAAGCACGGTAGAAGTCAATTTGTTTTTTTAGGCTTGATGATGGGAACCAAAATCGCGTTTTTGAAGTTTTGTGGAATAACACCTGTCTCATAAATAAGGTTGTACAGTTTGAGTATTCTCAATTTAAAACTGAATGGTGTATTTTTTAGTAACGGATAGTGTATTTTATCATTTCCTGGGGATATGCCTTTGATATTTTTGAGAACTACATCAAATTCGAGAATAATTAAACCTTTATTGTCGCTGTGTGGAGAGCCTTGAACAAAGAAATTCATTAAATTTAATAATATTTATTTTAAATATAAAATATCTTTATTAAAAACTTCGCTTCTTAAGTATCTATATGAGACACTTTGGCGATTTTTGAACATTTTTAATTCGCTCCATAATTAAAAGCCTTTATTAACTTGGCGCACAGAAAATTTGATAAACCATTTTTTTTTTGATAATTTTGCGAAGAGTCATTATCTGTTCGATGAAACATTAGGCACTAATTTAAAATACATCAATATTTATATTAACAAACCTTCCCATAATTTGACACAAACTCTGCAAGCTGCTTTTAAAGAGCAACTCCTATAAAAAAAATAATTTAATTTCCTTATGGCAAATGGTCCAGCGGAATTTTTTATGTTGCCTCAAAAGCCCTATAAAGCAATTTTATCCGGAAAAACAGTTTGAATATTCAAGTTTTTAGAATTGATTTTATCTGTTTTTATCCACCCCTTGTTTTGCACTGACGAAACATGAATTTCATCTGCATTTGCCATCGTCGAATTGGTTGGAGTGTCAGAAATTTCACAATTAAAATTGGCGATCATATTTCTATGAAAGATGTTTTTACCAACACTCCTTTTTTTATTTTCCCTACACTTACAATAATTTATTACAAGTTATTTAAACTATTTTATTAATTAAGTCCAGGCGTCTTGCAAAAGCGATCGCTTGGCATTCTTTGTACTTAAATTTTAATCTATGAATGGCGTCGTTAGAGCCATATTAAATTTAAGCAGAGTTGCATTCGGTTAAATCACAAATAGAAAAAACTTCAAGAAAGAACCAGCTTTTAATTAACGTAAAAATGTGTAAAACTGCTTTTCAGCTTGTGTTATTGGCCTTTGTATTTTTTTAGGCACATTTTTTTAAATATCTCGATGCCTAAATAAAACTTCAATGACTCGATAAAATCGTGATTGAAATTTAATACGGCTAAGAATGTAAACTAAAGTATTCGATCTTTGTATTAATCGATATTGATATTGAGTCAATTCGATTGCGTGAAAGTCGGAAACATAATGTGAGTATTTTTTGATGTTTTCTTGTTATTTGAACAAGGTGTAAAGTTGCTATACATACTCGTATACTCATAAACTAGATATTAAAACTGAGCCCTGAGCACTCATGTGACAAAGCTAGGGCTGGAGCACTACAATTTCTGTCAGAGTTGCAATACAAGGGGTGAGGAAGAAATGGCATAACACCTGCTGGGTAACACTAGCTGGGACAGGAATAAGTTTTATAAGCAAGCGTTTTTTGCCTATGAGTTTTAACTGCGGCATGAGTTTTAAAAGGCACATACTGTTGCTAGTTGGAATTATTAACCTCGCCTCATCAACGCACCAACCAAGTAATATGAGTAAAGATATGAACTTGAAGTTATTAGTTGATTACTCACTTTAAAAAAATTTATTATAAAATAAAAACCAAGTAACAGTCCGTTGGCAAATTGCTCTTTTTACAGTTCAAAAAAGTGAAACAGATTCATAAATTACGTAAGTAATACATCAAAGCAAAAATTGATTGTAATAGAATTTCGATTTTGTATTATAATTATATTTTTTATTAATTTTAAATAGCGACGGTTATTCAAGTGTTCTTCTCTTTTCCTCTTTTCCAAGAGGTTATTTCAATTTCTTTAGAAAAAAGTGTATTTTGACCCTTGCTAAAAGACAAACTTCGAGATGGAGGCATGCGGTTGCGGTGGCCGAAGTGGCGATTGCGTTTTATTTTAAAGATTTTTAAAACCCTTTAGTTTGGGCGTTGCACACTGGTCCGAAACACCCAAAAAGCTGTCCAAAAATCAAATTCCGCAATAAAAAATATGAAAGTCAATAAGTTACTAAATTCGGGGTTTATAAATTAACTTTATCCCTACGAAAATCAGTATTCGGATGCATTTTCGTTCGGGGAATACGAATTTGAGGTTGAAATTCGAAAATACAAAATGCCGACTCCAAAATAGTCGACCGAAATTCGATAAATTTTTGAATTAGCTTGAACATAATTAAATAATATATACAAATTATTCAGCAGTTGGACGATTATTATTGAGCTTAAATAACAACCTGATGTATTTCAGTAGGCATAACATTGTAGGTGCATATGTATAACTGTAAGTTGTTAGTCATTGTCTCTAATGTCACGACAAGGATCTTCATCAGCAATCGAAGCTTTGTCTTGTAGAGTCAAATCTGGAGAATTCTTCAGTCAACGGGTCACTTGTCTTCTGTTTCAGTTTTGCCAAAAGTCTCTTAAAAACATCTTCCGTGTGTTTTTTGAATAAAGCGCAATTTCGCTGCACATTTTTTCATTTTTTTTTTCTTACAAATTTTGAAAACAAAGACTTCAGTTTATTTTTTTCTTCTTCCAAAATCTCAAATGACTTTTTTATTTTGTTAGATAATGCATTTTAAATAACGATGATTCGACAACTCAAGTCTTCATGACGAACATCCTTTATGAAATTTTAAAATTTCCCAACGAGAGACAGCAACCATATTTTTCAATGTTACAATATAATCGTAGACAGACATGTAAAAAATTTACATAAATATCATTCAATACTCTCAATAAATAAAGTTTCAATAAAAACTTAAAATTGTGAAAACTCAAAAGAAGAAAAGACAGTGACGTCCATTAATTTCATTGTTATCCGCAATTTTGAAACCCCATATAATTTTTTTTCAATTGCATTATCAAATTCGTATTTTCCGAGCCCGAAAACCACCGAGTACGCATTTCTGCGAGGTTAACGTCATTTTTATCAATTTTTTATCCGCCATTTTGTTTTTTGAAACTGCATTATTAAATTCGTGTTCTTCGACCCGAAAAACCTCTAGTGTGCATTTTTCCGAGTCTAACGTCATTTTTATCAATTTTTGATCCGCCATTTTGTTTTTGACAATTTTAAGATCAAACTCGTATTCCCTAACTCTAAAACTAGTATGTTACTGATATTTAACTTGTTTAATATAAAATTTAATGTATCAGCAGCATTTCAGTTGATTGGAGACACTACTGTGTTATTGTACAAAAATACTAATATATATAGAAAAAATTTAAAGTTGCGGCTGCACTTTATAATGACGATTAATAACACTTTAACGAATAATTTTTTACATATTTCAATGTGGTAATAGTTGGTAAAAATTTTGTACACGTACAAACTTGAGAATGCTAACCTTGTCCGAGGACCATATGTTTGTATATGCGAAATGTGTCGAAATATTATTGTTCTTGTGCGTAAATATCTCAAACATATTTGACACAAATTTGTGGTTTATAAATGGCTTTTCTTATCAAAAACGAGCAAAGTAAAAATACAGTGCAACGTTGTTATCTCAACTGTTTTGCCAGCGCCCATTTGCAACATTCGTAAAATATAGAAAACTCGACTTTACGCAATTCTGAGACTGCTGTAATATGCACTAAGGACCGCTATTAGCAAATAAAGCGAACTTTATTCAAATCGCCAAATTTGAATTTTTGATTTTTGGCTAGCTTTTCATATATGAAGTTCTCGGCATAGCTCAAGACAGCCTTTTTTCATTCGTTTTTATATAAATTAATAAAGTAGAATAGTAAGGGTTTTTTGGTTAATTACTTACTATAATTATATACATAAATACTTTAAATATTCCCCGAATTCGTCAATATGTGAATTGCCATGGACTAAACAACAATATTTTTAATTAAGGAGACAGACTTTCGAGACCAAATTCAAAGGATAGTTTGATTTATATCCGGCTCAAACAGCTTTGGCAATATTTAAAAAGAAAGCATAATAGAATTTTTCATTCTTGTTAAAATTTACATATGTATGTATAGGAAATATGCAAATTTAAGTCATTACATCCGAGACTGCAATAAAAGAAAATATTATTTCTTTACCTAATTCTCATATGTACAGATGTATTTACTCAATGAATGAAAATTATACAAGTACGCACGTGTTCTCGTATGAATTGCTTTCATAAATAGTCTAAACGTTTGTGAGGATCATGTTTAATCGTTTGTGAAAAAGACAAAGCAAATTAATTAAGCAGAAAAAGAGCAGAAAGGCACCTTAACGGAAGTGGCCAAAATGCACAAAAAGGTACTTAACACACAAGAAATGAACAAATCTTAAGGATCAGCTCTAGTGAACGCGTTAATGAAATAAAAGAAACAAGCAAAATGGGCAACGTCCAAACTATGTAAAGCAAACAGAAAAAAAAAGAAGAAAAACGCACGAGACGAGCAGACGCCCCAAATGATGCTCTAATAAAAAAAAAACAAAAAAATAGGAAACAAAATAATTTTGCACAAAAAAAAATCGCTAAAGCGCAGCTGTATGAAACTGTAAAAAGGCAAGTTCTTCAATGAAAAATCTATGTTTTGTAAAAAAGACGAAGCAATTCAAATAGTATGCGTATGAATGAATGGAAAAACTTGCGAAATTTTCTAAAGAATTTCTTTTAACTACACTTTCAATCAGAAGAAATGGAACGGGACACAAATTTCAATGCCAATTAAACAGAAACCGAAAACAAATGGGCGCATTGGGCATAAAATGGTCAGCGCACGGGCGGGCGTTACTGCCATTGGTAGCCAATGCGTTGATACGCTCGACGAACCCTCCTCCAAAGAAGAACATTGTAAAATTGCACAATTAACGCCAAATTGACGGGCAAACAAGAATTCGTACAAAAATAAAACAAAGGAAACGTAGCCATGCAGACAGCTTGGAGAGCTGGCAGGCACGGTGGTGACTTTTTGACATTTTATAGCCACTTAACATGTGATAAAATATTATCAAAATACAAAGGATCACCGCTGCGATCATTGCTGCTCAACTCGAATACATTTGCTGGTCGCTAACAGATTGACTTTGTGCAATGCGCATGCGCACAAATTGTCCTTATGCGCTTACATGCGCTGCACATTTACACTACAAACATACTAACATACACACGCTCAGTAAGCCAATCGAATGGACGGACAATCACTCGATCATTAACAAAAGCGTAAGTACGAAGAAAAAAAAAGCAAGCAATCAAATAGAAAAGGACAATTCATAATCTCTAAATGCTATTATTTGCTGGTTTTTATGTAAGAAAACTGTCGTATTTTCGGATTTTCGACGAATTGCCACCTTTGTGAAATGACAACGCCAGACAAACCGACGACATACCCGGACTCGCCTTTTGCAACATAACCGAGTAGAAATATGCCGATATCTACGATGCTACGAATACAACAAAGGTGCTTTACAAACGACTGAAGTGTTCTTCAGTGCGTTCTTCAGTGTGATCTTCAGTGATCGATGAATGAAAGTGTGAGTAGAAAGAAGAAAAATCTTGTTGTGCCTTTGTCACACTGACTTCGAATTTGACAAACTACAACACACAAAGGCAATAAAATATTTGACAAAAAGTTAAGAAAACAGCCGAAAAATTATGTACATACTCGTAAACTCGTACACACATATCGATCAGTAAATGCAAACCAAAGAATCTTTGGCAAAAAAAAAAATGAATGCGCGTCAATTCGTCTGTGTGGTGGCGTGTGGAGTGGAATTGTTTGGCTAACAAAAATTTGGGCTAATGAATAAAATTGTTCCCTTTGGAATATTTGTTGGTCGGGAGGAAAAAAAATCGATTTTGTATGGTGGAAGGAGCTGAAGTGCGAGCGTAAAGTGTGAATGAATGTCCTAAGTAATTGTTATTGTTCGAATTCGTTTATTCTATGAAGTGTTGTTAAGAACTCGTATAATTTTTATTGCAAGCAGAGTTTGTGGCTACTTAAACATCTATGTATGCGTCGAACGCTTCTAAAATATTGTTGCTCACATAGTTTTTTTTTGTTTGTTAGTTTAAAAAGGAAATATGTCTAAAGATAGGCCAACAACATTGCTTCAGTTGCTTATCATTATCAATTTGAAAATATCAAAACGTTTAAGCCATAATGAAATATCAGCAAAGTAATAGTTAATATGGATTTTGATGATATATTCAAGGATACAATTGAGGTATTCAATTAGCTAAGTTGTTGGCAGCGGCTTTAGCCACGAGAGACATAGAGTGAGTTATGCACCAAACAAAAATCACCAGAACATTACTTCTTGAGATGACAGCTCCACTCGGGCTGACTCTACACAACACCACTGTAATATCAACCTATGGACGGCCGGGCTTTGAAAGTCCCCAGTGCGTTGGAGCGCCTTCTGAGAGGATTGTGATGGAAACCATCAAAAGCAGATGCTAAGATATTTGAGACATCACTACTGTCGGGTGCCAATCTTTCTCACATAGGACTGAAGCTACCTGTAAAGCCTTATCGAAAATGCAATCACTTTGAGGAAGAAGCTCCAAAAACCATCGAATATCCGACGCCTCAATGCCATCAAATAAAATATAGAAAGACGAAATACCGACTTTAGAATGCGTAAGTTAGCAACACGCTGGCGGGCCGGATCTGAAGAGCCACAATAGCAGCATACTAATTCGCAAAAATATGCCCACCTACGATGAAGTGAACCGAAAACTCTGCGGCACGTAGGAATATAAAATTGTGACGAAAAAAATCCGTGCTAAGCTGTCTGTGCATGACCCAGTTCTCTGGAATGCGATAAAGGACAGTTTTCTACGCATGGACTTACAGGAAAGATTGTACTTTGATGACGTCTTCGCAGTCGTTATTGGGCGTAGCACCGACTTAGGCCAGCTTAAACTGCATAAAATCAGGCATTACTTGCTGATTGTAATCCAGTTGGCAACAAAATCTAGTGGGACTGGACAACAGAATCACATGTCGGGAACACATCAGCATGGTCTATGTCTGTAAAAAACACAGGGGCTTTGAGTCGACGCAAGCCAGGCCGAAGAAACTTGTTTATATCAATGGTCCAGTTGTTCCTCTGCACTGGGCAAAAATATGAACAGGCGGTCTTACAAACAAAAAAGGCAGAATGGCTATCGCGACTTAGAGCGCAGTTACCCGCCGACGTGTACGTAGCAGTAGCGTAAACGTCTATAGCGGCACATATCAAACACACTCGGATTTCCTATGTAAATTTTACGTCAGAACGGAAATTCTGCGGTGGTGAGTTTTTATTTACATTGTGCTCTCGTAGGTTTGATGGTGTCAGCTGACTCGTTTGGTCGTTTCGACATCGGTGAGCAACTGTGCTCTTATCCAACAGCGACAACAGAACTGGAACGCGAGTACCAAAGGCCGATGCAGCTCGGGCTCTATTACGGAAATGTGGAAGATGATGGAAACCACACCTTCTTCGTCTGCAAAAAATTCGCCCACTTCAATGTCATTAAGCCAATATGAATAATTCGGAGGAAGCTCTTTCATGACAAAAATACATATTTTTCTATGCAAATTTGGCGTATCCGCGTTATAGCAGGCTCCGCTATTTTAATTAATACTCCTCCAAAAAGTGAATAGTCAATATAAATGCTGTGGTGTGAGTTTCTATGTTTTTTTCTCATGTGTTTTATGAGAACCTTTTTCGCAGCAGAAATACTCTCGGAGGTTTGTCATTGCCTGCAGAGAAGCGACTGCTGAAATTCGAACCTTACGTCTTAACGGCAGGCAAAACTGCATTCCCCAAATATTTTAAACTTTTTGTTTTTAATTACAAATTTTAAAGTTTTGATTTCAATGACTTTTTTTAGAGAATGACTGCAAATTTTTTTCCCTGGTCGAACAAGTAGCTCAATCATTGATTGCTAAAAAGTTATTTATGTAGGTTTTCCACAGGATTCAGGTTATCTGATTAAGTTATTATAATTTTTTTTTCAGTTTTCATCAACGAAGAACACAGAAAATCTCTAGTGTTGGAAACTGCACAAATAATTTACCCGCAACCAGATAACCCTATAAAATGGATAGCGTTACAAATCTAATTAAAATTTTTTATACGGCTGCTTCAAACTAAAATGTATAAAGAATATAAAGACAATAAAATTGCAAAATAAATATAAATTTTATCCGGCAACGGATTCTGGAGATAAAGATAAAAAAAATATATCTACGTTTGCAAATGCCGATTTGAATGTTTTCGTCTAAATTTTATCCTTTCGCCTGTTGCACGGAATTAATTCTTAAACACATTTTCCGTTTAGCAAAAGAATTTTTATAAGTTTTAATTTAGTTTGTGCAATAAAATTACAAAGTCTGCGTTTATGATCTGTGGTTTTGAGTAATTTAGGAAGTTTGAAAATATGAGATATGGTACATAGTTGTAGCGTCTTTGAATCGTGGAAAAGTATGGAGGAGATATGTTTGTTATCGTGCAGAAAGGGCGGTGTGATTTCACTGTACCATTGAATTGTAGTGTGACCGAAAATGAGGCGGCGAAATTTTTGAATACAAAAGAAGATATGATGTTCATCCTCTTCCACGATTCCGCGGTATAGTCAGAGTGACGTATCCAAGTACAGGTTTTTGGTTGCCTAGTGATCACTGGATTAAAATTGGAAAAATGTGGATTATTAGCGAAATCAGTGATTGGAAAAATCTTATTCTAAAAAAAGTTGCATGCTTTGTTTTATTAGTTTTTTCTTTTTATACTTTGTCTATGAGCCAGAGATTTAGTACACATGATGAAAAATTCGTATGTTACCTTAAGTTACACTCATCAAACACATCATGCCGCTTAAACACAAAAATCTGCAACTTAAAGTGAAAAAAATTAACTAGACAACCTGACGAGAGAGTATAATGGAGAGTGTTACAAACTATTTTCAATAATAAGCATTTATTTTCATGTTTAGTTTTCATTCAAAAATTCATTCATTCATCCTTAAAAAGGTCACATACTACAATTGCAACCACAACAACGCAGGTGTGCAGGTACTTTCGATCATTGATCGAATTTTTCATTTTTTATGGAATACGTCGCAAAACAAAATGAAACAATTTTATAGCGGCCGATGAAGGAAAAAAACGCAACAATGGACAAGTAATAGTATTTTCTTGTAAAAGTATTTATCAATTGATTTTTTTGTTGTGGTCATTTTGAGGTTTCACCATTGCCGATATTTGTAAATAAATGTTGTGTAAACAAAAGTATTTTTGGGAGCATTTAAAAACAACATATTGTAATGACAAATCGCACTGCAAGTCGGAAATGAGAATTTAGAATTACGTGGACGCTGTTAAGAAATATTTATACTCATACATTTACACAATACAATTATTCGCGGTGTCGTTTATAGCAAGGCAATGAGCTTCAAAGTTAAGAAATACGTTAAGTGTTCAGATATACATAAGTGTGTACTCCATACAAAGAACAGTCACCAGTGTGACGTAGCGAAAACAGCTGATTTTAACAAAATACACAAATAGAGACGGGCGCAACCTCTATTTCTCTCAATCGTTGTACAAACCCAAGCAGACACAAACACATGCAGATTTATGTATATATATGAGAGGGCTGTTATGTCCTACAGGGTTAATTAACTCATTACACAGTACGACAAAATCAAATTTTTTTTGGTACACATGAGAAATGTTAACAGAATATTAAAATAGGTTTAAAATAAACAAATACGTGTCTCGGCGTTTTGCTGTAGCACGTCAGAATTTTGAGAAAGTCGATTTTTAAGCTTCAAAGGACCGTGGAGGTTCACTTCTAATGTAATACTATTATAAAAAGTTCTATAAAAGTGGGTGTGGCTGAACCGATTTTAATGCTTGGTCGCTGTGGTCGAGTTGGTAGCGGTGCGTGCTATAACTTGATATGCATAATAATAGAAAAAGTTTTTTCTAATTGCGGTCACCCCTTGGCAGGCAATGGCAAACCTCCGAGGGTATTTCTGCCATGAAAAAGCTTCTCATTAAATACATCTGCCGTTCGGAGTCGGCACAAAACTGTAGGTCCCTCCATTTGTGGTATAATATAAACGACGCACACCACAAATGGTAGGAGAATCTCAGCCAAATACTGAGCTATATAGTGTACGCGCCAAAATTATTATATGTTATTATATTAGAAGTGAACCTCCACGGTCCTTTGAAGTTTAAAAATCGATTTTCTCAAAATTCTGACGTGCAACAGCAAAACGTCGAGACACGTATTTCTTTATTTTAAGCCTATTTTCATATTCTGTTAACATTTCTTATGTGTACCAACCACTGTCGTACTGTGTTATAAGTATAAATATCAAATTGTATCGCCGAACAAACAACTTAATCGGGAGCAAAGCGTGCAGGAAAATCGTACTAGAAGAATATTAAGATTGGGTATCAATTAAATATAAAAAGACAATTTTTGGAAAAAAGCAAAGCAGGAACTTACAAAGTTCAAGATGGAAGTTATTTAAAAAGTAGAAAATTGTATATGGAATAATGTTCGATGAAAGAAAAAATGCCCATAGAAATTATTGAAATAATCGAATTTTTAAAATACTTCAACATCATTTTGGTAGTGACCCATATCAGTGAAGGATGAGTTATGAGATTTCTCACGACACAACACAATGTGCCAATTCACATATTACGTGGATTAGGATTCTAGATAACCCGTCAGTACCGACCCGGAGGACTAATATTTACAATATACATATATTATTAAGTTTAAGAAAAGAACGTCGTGAAAACAATTCAAACGGTGAAGTAGTGAATAAACGCAATTTCAGACTATTTTCAAGACAAAGACACAGCACTTATAAATAACTCATATCTTTTTTACTTTTGCTAACTATTGGGATATATTACATTCAAAAGAGCGATTTCGATTCCGCAATGTTGGCCCACCCAAGCCGATTGTGCTATTTGTGCCGAAAAGCCAATTTAGCTGAACGGTGAAGGTTTCACCAGAATTCCTCGAAAAAGCCGTTGATTAGGCAAGCGTGAATGGTTAAGACTTCACTAACTTGATAGTTTTCTATAAATCAAAAATAACATTATCCGACAAAATGAAACTTGTTGCCTCGGTCTGTGTCAATAATAATAGTTTATTGGCATATTTCGTTTAACTCAACTAAGGTAGATATTCTTAGTCCTTACACACCATTTATTATTTAATTAGGTTCAGTTTTTGAAAAATATTTTTATTGGATCTAAGCTAATTGCCAAGAGTACTCAACATAATGCCACATTGGTTCGGATTTAGCTGCTGCATTATCGCCGCAAAAAGACGTCGGGCGAATTGCGTCGTACGCTTTGTGGTGTTGTGTTTATTCTCATATACGGCAGGAGCTATTATATTTTTCACGATGAAAATAGTCGTACGGCGCCATTGTGTTAAATTTATAAGGCTTTGGACATTCCTGGTGCATGCACTTAAACAATGGTTTTTGAAAAGGAGGATTTTGCTTACATTTAACTTGACTCCTTTCTCTTTCCTAAGAAATTAGGTATTTATGTAATTTTGAAAAATGGGCGTTGCCACGCCCACTTAGGAAAAAATGTCTGTATCTCAATAACAGTGTAAGGTATCGTCACAAAATTTGGTGAACATATTGTCCTTGATACCATTAGCATCACCGTCATTAATTTTTGAAATCGGACCACAACCACGCCCAACTTCCATATACCGTTTTTCAGTATTTATTGAAAGAAATTGAGTAAATTTTTAAGAAATTATGGACACCGCCCATACAAAAATACATCGCGAGGGTATATAAGAATCGGTTTCGCCCGAATTTAGCATTTCTTACTTGTTTTAATTATCTAATAGTAGATTTTAATTTTAATTGTTTGGAAGTTACTTATTCGGATGAAAAATTACAAAAGAAGATGAACTACCAAAAAAAACATATTTTCACTTAGTACAAAAGTTAGATACTTATGTATGCAAATCAATATTCAAACAGAACCCGATATAAGGACCACACGTTATGTATGTTTACAAAAGTTAATTTTTGAAATAAAGAGGGTTTTTTAAAATTAAGTTGTTATTAATTAACAAAAGTGAAAAGTAAATGAAAAATAGATAAATAAACCTTTTCACTACTGCGAGTTTTATGTATGTTCATACGAGTATGCAAAAGCCAAATGCAAACAAAAAAGTATAAAAAATACGACCTCGAAACCGAAATATTTGTGCGCACACACACACACATACACATATACAGAAGCATAAATTAAATCCAGTTAATGTGCAACAATGGAAAACATACAATAATACATTTGTGCAAACATAAATACGACTATAAGCATTAAGAATACAATAATAAATTTAAGAAGTAACAATAACAACAAACTATAGCAACAAACATTGTGAACAACAATGGTAATCAGTCAAATGCAAATGTCATTGCCAATTAATGTCAATAAATGCCGGCTACAGCAACAAAAACCCCATAATACATACCGAAGAACATATTACTCGTACATACTTGATGTGAGAGTAGCAACAACAAAGCGATAGACAACAACAAAAGCCATACATATAGTGGCGGTAAAGTAAGCCACAAACAAATAATGAATAAAAAGGGAATTGAAGGGTAAGTCTAAATTCTCTTCATATGCTCGGCGACACTTCAAACACACACTAAATATGTACAATATGTATGTATGTAAACCCCTTCTTCCTTTACTACGTCCTTTCGCGCCTGCGTCCGTTTCCGTCGTTTCCGTGCGCATTGGCATACACACACACACACACACCCATTCCGCCACCCAGCCGCGGTGGTGTTAGTACGAGTATGTAGTGACGTTGCTGCATTTGATCCGAGCCGCGAGCGCCGCTTCGCTACACTATCATTTGTTCACATTTTATGGCCGATCAGTTCACAATTAAAATAGAATTGCACGCTTCGTTGCGCTTCAACCAGTTTGCTAAGACGTCACGCGGCACATACATACATACATACGTACATAGTTACTGATTATCATTTTATAGCTTCACAATGGCAATGTATGTACGTGTATGGATGTGATTTGTATCTGTTTCTCGTTGTTACATTGTAATATTGTTAACGATATTCATATCGGTATGCTTGTGTGTAAATATGTAGTATGTATGAATGTATACAGATAAATTCAAATATATTGGATCTCCATGGCAGTACAAGGAAATCCGATGACACTGCAAAGGTGGTGGTTAATCTCAAAATAAATACTTGAAACCATCCGCTGTTATCGTACTCGTAGTCGCCATTTTAAAATGAGTCGCCTATGGAGGCATACGCATTTTGTATATACAAACCCAGCGAGGTAGATAATCTTCATATATATGAGGAATTATTTTTTTAGCTAGATACAAAATTTCACCTGAAGAGATTTCCATGTAGTTCACCTCAATGATCTTGTGGCCGAATTCAACACCAAGTTTTGAAGCTTGTTAAGGCTTGGATTGGCCGTTTCTTGCAAAGTTTTTGGCCGGTAAATAAGGGAGGCATAATCCTACCGACAAACGTATTGTTAAACTATTCAATTTACTTTTTATACCCGAGCGTACTTGTACATAACGGTTGTTTGTAACAGAAAATAATAGTCGCGATATATATAGACATACACATACATATATACTAAAATGATCAGAATGAAAAGAGAAATCGATTTAGCCCTGACTGCCTGTCCGTCCGTCGGTCCGTCTGCCCGTGGTTACAATAACTTGAGTAAAAATTGAGATACATATCTCAATGAAATTTGGTACATATATTGCTCTTTGGACAGGGTAGGTTGGTATTGAAAATGGTCAAGATCGCTCGATAACCACGCCCACTGCCCATATAATGGAAGTTTTTGAAAAATGCAAAAACTCCGTTTTTTCGGTATCTATTAAAGGAAATTGGCAATTGAAAATTGATATTTGGAGCGATTTTGAACTAAGAAATTCGATATTTATGAAATTTTGAAAAATGCGCGTTGCTACGCCCACTTATGAAGAAGTTTCCGTATCTCTAGTGTTAGATTACAAAATTTGACATATTTCCCTTGATATCGCTATTATTATCGTAGAAAAGTTTTGAAATCGGATCATAATCGGATCATAACAATGGAACAAATTGATTTTAATTTGATGTTAAGAGCGATTGTAACCCGACAACTCGACACGCAAACGCCAGACAATCATTTTGACAGATAATTACGTCAAACGAAAATATCCTTTAGGTATTACAGAAGATTTGATATTTCCCTTCTAAGTACATACTTATAGATAATCCAATAGGAAACAACTCAATATTTGTTTTTTTTTTTTATTGATACCAATGATGTTGCCACGAACTTTTCGTGCAAATGAAAATTTAGCTGTCGAAGCATTACTTTGATAGTTGATTGCCAGCAATGTGTTGGCAATTGATAACTTAAAATATTTCAAAATTTAAATTGCTAACATCATTCAATTTACTGTCTCCGTTTGGCAATTTGCTTCGAAATTGCGATTGAACGCAATCATAAATTGCGTGTCGAGTTGTCGGGTAAATAAAGAAACTGAACATTTATGAAATTTAAAAAAATGGCCGTTGCCACGCTTACTTATAAGAAAATGTATGTAAGTATCTCAATAACTATGCTAGGTATGGTCACTAAATTTGGTAAACAAAGTGTCCTCGATATCGCTATTATTATCGTATGTTTAAATGTTTAAAATCAGACCATAACTACGCGCTCCTTTCGTACAGCGAATATTTTGAAATATGACCGTGGCACTGCCCAAACAATCATACATCGCGAGGGTTTATAAAATGCGGTTTTGCCCGAATTTTTTTTCCTTACTTGTTTACTGTTGAAGTTTCCGGCAGTGTTGGAATGTGCCGCATTTATGGCACGATAATGAAGATGGCAAATAGCCGGAACCGGATTTTTGCTTAAATGTTTTCTTAACTGGAAATTTTCTTTGAAATACTCAAAAAAAAAAACTCCCGGCGTGTGTGGATATTAGGTTGAGCTTCAAGTCGTGTTCATATAAATTTGGCAGAAAAATCACGCAGAGAAAGTACACACATACATACATTGATTTCGCTTTATTAAATGTAAAATACTTGCTTGATTGCGTAGGTATAATTACGCCGTGTATTTTAGGTTGGGCTGAAAGTCTTAAACTTTTCAATCAAGTCAAAAAAATCAAATTTTAATGAAAGAAAGCGATAATAATTTTTGAATTCAACTTCAACGTCAAGGCACGATTACATGAAATCGGTTAATATGGCGACAATTTAAAACGAAAGTTTTTTTTTAGGGAATTTAATTTCCTTTAAGAATATGTACAAGGATTTTTTTCAGATAAATGAATTACATAAAATCGTTACCCTCCATTCCCGCCCGACCGACGCGAGGGGCGCATCAGCATGACGCGCGGATTTAAATTTTGGGCTAGACGTCAAACCTGTCAGTTACTTGAACAAAAATATTATGCCTAACATTTATCTGCGACTAGCAAGCGTAGGAAGATTAATAAGTTTTAAACGATTAATATAGGGTGGCAGGTTATACTGGGAATCCCAGCGAAAATTTCTTAAAGCAAAAAGCAGAAATTGTTTTTGAATTGACTCTATCCGGTCAGTGCGGGTTCCAAACGATGGAACCATATTCTAGTATTGGCCTCACTAATGTTGTGAAAAGAGCTTTCGTAATATAGGGATCACTGAATGTAGAAAAAACTATCATTCGCAATTATATATATCTTAATATTAATAATAAGGGCTCTACTTTGCACCATATTTTTTTTTAGGCACCATCAATGATAATTTGATTTTTTGGTAAAATCTAATATATATACATATGTGTATGCATATGTATGTTTGATGCAGCAATTTTAAATTAATGCACGGCAAAAGACGCGTGGCATCACATAGGTATGGAATCAGCTTCTCTCATGGGCTTCATTATAACTTCACACTCAAATATGTTTGTATGTGTGTCCACATGTTTTGCCTCGAAGCATTTGACTAGAAATCAATAAAAGAAAAATTAATAAAAGTTTTAACAATAACCTTACATTTTCATATATGTACCTACGTAAGTATGTATGCATACTCGTACATAAGTAGTTAGTACCAAATGTTTTTGACTTACTCAGATTCGATTTGTCGGTGGAACAAAGCTTGGATGTCAGTAAATTACTGGACTGTTTAATAACTATTCGCAATCAAAATATATGTATGTACATGTTTATGTAGTTATTTGATTTTATTTCAAAAATGTAGTGTAATAGTTTTTGATTAAAAATTTCGGAATGCATAAATTTGATTATCAAGCTGTGACTCAATTATTATTTTTTCTATGAAAATAAAAAATACACAAGCAAATATCAAGTTATTGGACGATACCATCCGCAGCTATTTTGGATAAAAGAGTCGATACTAAAGGATTAGCAGTTACTGCTGTATTTTTATTTACACTTGCGCAAAGCAGGTCTCATAATTTCTTTCCGCTGTGCAAAGTTCCTGTGCTCATTATTGGATTGAATTGTGATCTGAGCTCAGCGCGACCAAATAAAAACAGAAAGGTTAATAAATCTGGAAAGATACCGAATGAATTTTACTAATGCATTTTGAAGATCGCTGCATAAAACTCCGACCGAACAGCGAGACAAAAGATTCTTGGATTCGATCGTGGCCTAAGTATACAAACTTAAAAAACTTATGGAAACAATCTTAAGGGATCCGAAGATCGCCGCATAACAATGGGATGCACAAATCGGGTGCTTTTAAGGTTGACATTAAGTCAATCGTTTGTTATTTATTTTCCTAATTAAAATTCGACATGAGAATACAAAATACATGTACAAAACACTGATGATGAAGTAAAATCAGCTGTTGAGCTATTTTAATGAAATATTTTTCTATTTTCAAAGGTAAACATACAAATATTATTGAATAGTTGTGAAAAGTAAATATAGTATTAAAAGGAAGGAACTATTTATTTGAAAAATAATATGAATAATTTCGAATTTACCCTTCATCTGCTAGTTTAGGCCGGAAACTTTTGGATCTGAGTTTATTATTTACCCAGTACATTAAATTCATATGTATCATTGTTGTTTCCCCTATATTCGTTCTTTGAATAAGATTTTGTTGACATATTTCCATCGTTTCGTTGAGTGCACTCATGCACCTCTTAATGACATAAATGAGTAGAATGGCAATTAATTTATAGTATTTAATAGCCGAACAAATGTTGACATTCGCTTTTTGATTCCTTGATTGAAAAAGTGTTTTTCTTTTCCTATTGTTAAATGCTATATCATTGATTAAAGTCAGACGTTGTGACAGTAAATGGTAATTGTAAATGATTTTTGGTTGGCTTGCGACTTTTTTATGGCATATTTTATGTACTTACACACATACATACAAATGCGTTGAAATGAAATTAACAATCTGAACGAGGCTTTAGTTGAAACAGCCAAATTGCTAAAAATTTCGTATTAGCTTAAATTGCGTAGAAAAAACTTAGAATAGTTCATTGTAAAGGAAAAATGATCACTGGCTCACGAACTATTTCTCGTTATGTCTACGTTGATCATCCAAAAAAATCGAAAAATGCATATAAAATAAGACAAGAAATAAAAATAGAAATTTTCTTCTATAAAAATTTCTTAAATCAGTCTGAAGCTCTCAAAAATAAATATTATCGTATATTTATTTCTTCAAGAAAATTTACAGCAACGGCAAAGTACTTTTTCAAGCAACAGAAATAATGAAACATATTTCTTGTGATTTTTCTAAGCTTAAGATATAAAAACTTTAAAGTTTTAACTTCAAATTGTTAACATTTTATTGTATTAGCTGTTGTATTATTGTTAGCAGTTAATGAGAGAAGAAGACCAACTTTTTTTATTATGAATGCGTTAATTTGAACAAAACGTCAAAAAGAAACGGACAAGATGTAGGAATAATGAAAGAAAAATCGCATCGAATGCCACAATAAGCCACAAAGGGTATATTCTATACAAATACGACATTTATCGGTTTTTCCGGAAACGTTTAAGAACCAGAATTTCCGGTGACGTTTTTCTATTTCAACCTTCCGCCATATATAAGTCGTTTAAAATGCATTAATCTTCCTACACTTGCTAGTTGCAGAGAAATGCTAGGCGTAGTATTTGTGGTCAAGTTACTGACAAGGCTTGATCTATAGCTTATCTCTTCTTGACAAAATAAAACTAAACGTTCCCTCCCGAATTTCAAGACATTTCCGGCCTCTTTTTCTGAAGTCATGTAAACGTAATTTTGAGTTAAAAGAGCCACTCCGTTGTTGGAGTCAGGATTTTAACACTCACTCCGGTACTTTTGATACTTCATACTCACTTTTTTACGTAAAGAAAACTATAATTAATGCTCTCAATAATTGATACATAGTTATATACATATATATTACTATTTGATCAGCTGATGAGCATTTGTTCTGTAGCTGGATAGTTTTAGATTTCGACGCTTAACAAACTTCTGCCTTTCAAGAATCGGCTCAGCATATATAAAAAAAATTTTTATATATACATACGTGCGTCATACGGATGCCCCCGGTCGGTCAGGCATATATGGAGGAATGAAACCGTTGGGATTATTTAAGTTACATCGTTGTTTTACGATGCATTACCAGTTAAAAAACATCGAAGTTTCATGCATCGTATTCCTTGTAATTTAAAAAAAGAAACTAATTAAAAGAATTAAATTAAAGAAAACCACTTTTTTGATAAGGTTCCGTCCACAAATTTATTTTTTAAATAGAGGAAGGCAGGGTATTGTGGTATACCATTTTTTTAAATGTTGCCTCTGGTAAATTATTGAACCTACCTATACCAAATTTTTACATTTTATACACTTCAGTCTTAGGTATTGCGACGTACTGTCGAAATAATTAATATGTTGAAGTTGGCCACGTTATTACCAAAAATTTAAAAAATGTCAAATATCCTCATTAAAAAAAAGGAGGGGTAATGTGGTATAGGTGGTAGGTCTAATGTGGTACACTATACCACATTACCATCCCTACTGCTTATATAAAAGAAAGCTGTTTTTGCGATTTTATTAAAAACAAAAAAAACAGTATACATTAATTAGATTATTAGAGAATTTCAATACTAAAATTAGAGATATTTATAGGCATGATTGACATAGAAAAATTGCACTGTGTTGTGAAACTCATTTTTGGTGAGCCCAAATAAAGTCGCATTGTATGCACGATGTCAATTTTACAAAAAAAGCACAATGTATTGTGTGAAGGAGGACAGTCCTCAAAAAATTCTTCGTCATCAGATTCATCGAAAATTACGGTTGCTACAGAATCGCTAAAGGATTCATTCGATTTCAAGACCTTAGTTTTGACTGTTTACTTTTGCTATAGGTCCTGGATATTTTTAATTTTTTAGCATTATTGCTTTCCTCTAAATGATTTTATAAGGGGAGATAGTTAATATATGTAGTAGGCTTGCATTTTCTTTCACTTGCTATATTGTCATTGAACTCGTCCATACGCAGCGCGACATGTGATTCATTATGCACCTCTAATTTAACTTCCGCATTGATTTGTCGTTCCGGCTCAATGCTTTGCTCAATTTCTTCTGCAATTGAAAATTTGTTTGGAACAAATTTTTTTTTGCAAATTGGAAAGCCAGCGATATTACACCTTTCCTTGTCAATCTCCAGAATCTAGATTCCATTTTTAAAGTATACTGGACAAGTTCACTCTCAATTGCTTTAGAAAAATACGGTCTGCGGACTAATTTCGAAGAAATAATTTCTCTTATTGGTTTTTACTTCTAGCCATTCTCTGCAAGGTTGTGTGCGGAACATCATAGATTTTCGACGCCAAAAAAATACCCGTTTCTCCTGTTTGAACAATTTTTATGGCCTTTTGCATATTATACTTATTTCACATTCGTATTTCTCCAGCTTTAGGAATTTTTACTCTTTAAAACAATTTAAAAACAAATAAGAACAAAGCAAATAATCAGGATGGTGATGTGGTATACTATACCACATTTACCGACTTCGCCTGTACCACATTACCCACTTTAGTTATTTTTAACGTTTCGATGTATAAAAGTAATGTACAACTTATTTAAGTAAAAACTAACCTGTATGTTGCAAATTTTACACTTGCTTTATACATTTTTATTCCTGAGTTAGGCCTACGCTCATTATTTTGCAAAACACAGGCGCTTAAATTTGCTATCAAAAAAGTTTGCAATCAACACATTCACGAATTTGCGAACGTTAGCGACGGTTATATTCCAATTACAGGCTTCTCTTTACACCTACTCTTATTTTCGTTAACTTAACTGTTTATTAAATCAGCGCTGCCACAGCGTGTTTAGGTTGCAAAATAATCAGGTGTACCACATTACCCGGCTATACCACATTACCCTCCGTTCCTCTATCCCAATATTTTTGGTTTAAGCGTTGTAGCGACTTCATAAATATATTGACAGCTCATCTGAAAGGTTTTTTCCAGTCCTATTTGTTTTCCAATTTCAGTGATCACTCCAAGCACTAAAATCCTTTAAAAAGGTCATAAAGAAATGTTTAGGCAATAGCAAAGATCCTAACTACAAACAAATCGTCAAAAGAGTGTTAAAAGCATTTCAAGCTTTAGGTTGCTTGATGAGTTTAAAAGTACATTTTCTTCATTCCCACCTCGACTACTTTGAAGTGAGTGAAGAGCAAGATGAACGATTTCACCAAGATATTAAGGAGATGGAAAAAATAAACCAGGGAAGATGGAGCGTTTCAATGATGGCAGTCTACTGCCGGTAGGGCACAAGCAAAGTTGCTTAACACTTTAAACTGGAAGTTTTTTTTTTTTTTCGATGCATTGCATAAAATGCTTAGATGTTTCGAGTAATATTGTATTAATCGTTACATCGGAATTTATTCGATGCATAGAATTTGAAGCATCGAAGGTTCTGATGCATCGATTAACAACTCGCATTGCTATGTAGGTGATTGTTCTGTAATTTTTTCGACAATTGCTGGACAAATGTGTTGACAACTGTCACTCTGAAAAAATTGACGCAAAACTAAATCGCTCCGTTGGAAAGTTTTGCAAAACAAAATTTTGTAAACTGCGCAAGCAGAACAGTTGTCATTTTATTTGCTCATTTTCATATGATTTAAAACCTGGATTCAATAACAAAAGGTTTGCTCAATAAGCAGCTAGCTCGCTTACTCTCTGTCAAACGGCTCCCATAGCATGGCACTGTGTTGTTAACTCTTCAAATTTACGTGAAAATTGGAGGAAAACCAAAATTTGTAGAACAAAAATTTTGATGTCATCACTGCTGCCTTGATTGTTGTTTGCTTTTTACGTATTGGCTGACATTTCCTTTTCTTACTGCCTGAATTGAATTTAAACATGAAAAAGTGGTCAATAGGCGAATATTTAACAAGTGAATCTTTATGATATTTTGAACGTTTTTATTTTGGCTGCTTTCAAATAGTATTACAAAATTTTAACGGCACCACTATTCGGAACTGTGACAGGAACTGTGAATAACCTGAATGCATGTTCAGAGCACTTAAATGCCAGCTCAGAGGTCAAGAAGATCTCTTTTAAAACAATAATGTATGACTGACGAGTAAATATTAACAGCAATTTTAAAACTCGACAATGATATTCTTATTACTTCTTCAATGGAATTTGCAGTGTAATCGAACTATGGAACACTTTTCTTGAAACCAAACAACCACCAATCTGTCGAGTTGTTATTGACAATACAAAAAATGCTTGTCGTGATAAAATTATAATACATTATATAATCTAATATATAAAATTCTCGTGTCGGGGTGCTTATTGCCAAACTCCTCCGAAACGACTGGACTGATTTTGATGAATTTTGTATGCTTATCGGGTAGGTATGAGAATCGGCCAACGTCTATTTTTCATACCACTATAAGTAAAGGGTGGTCCACGCAATTTTTTTTTAATTTTTGGACACAATTTTTTGTTTTTTATTTTTTCATGATTTAGCATTGATAAATGCATGCAATTCTATATTTTCACAATTATATGATGAACCCCTGATTTTTAATCGCGATGTTTATACTAATCTGTTCCATCCACAGATCCACACATATTCAATTGCCATCTGAATACAATAATTGTAGTATACTACGAGTATAATTTTCATGACACAGGTGTTTCCCGTAGACACTTTTCAACCAGAAAACATCACAGAGTAGGAATGAGAATGAAGCCGGCTTCCTTTCTCTCACTCTCTATACAGTTTCCGTCCATTTTTTTTTTTAAGGTTTTATTTGTGTCTCGATCATAGCAGTGACTGTGGCAGTGACGTATCATTTTAATTTTTCAGTGCAACTCTCGAGTTAATTTTATTCTCATAGTGAATTTATTATTATTTCTCAGTGCTATTATTATTTATTTACATTTTATTAATAACCAACAAAGACAGTTTTCATTTTTAATTGATTAAGCAATCTGATATAAATTAACATGTTTATAGGCTTCAAGATCCATCTGCCGAAACTTTCTCAAAACAAATATTATATATTGGCAATGGAAAAGTTGCTGTACATGAAAATATTGGATGCATAAAACTACCGACGGATTTATGCACAATTATCAACTCACAAAATACTGTCATCGACAATTTATTTCCCGATGTATACACGAAACACAAAAATATGGAGGGGCTGGCAGAAAGAGCGATTTTATCAGCAAAAAATGTGGACGTCAATGGATTAAATTCCAAGATATAACAGTTGTTTCCAGTTGCTTTGTATTCGCTAAAGACAAACTGACCAAAATTATTGTACATTCCATTGCGTTGAGATATTAATCTTTGTTTGTTTTTTAATTGCCATAATTAGTAGTAGAAATATGAACTATTTTCGATGTATAGATAGCTATCAATAATTGTCATTTAATATATTTTTGTTACTTAAATGAAGAATAATTTATTAACTTAAATAACGTACACTTTAATTATCTACAAAGCTTCATTCCTCTTTCAATACATCCCCACACACGTATAGTGTTAGTTGTTTTTAAAAATATGTAGTTCCTAAAAATATATTTTATAGAAAAACCGTATATGGCAAAACAATGTTTGCCGGGTCAGCTAGTATAATATATAAATAGAACTGAAATAAACTTGACTTGATATTATGAACTTTAAAAATTTGTTAATTTATTAATTAATTTTTTTTCAGCCGTAAGCCGTCACCATGTCAAAAATCCATCAAATACAGCTAGCCCATTCAGCATATTCTCCAGATTTAGCCCCATGCGACTATTTCCTATTTCCTAACCTGAAGAAATGGCAGGGTGGAAAGAGTTTTTGGTCAAATGTAGAGGTCATCACAGAGACAAACGCCAAAGCGATAATTTGGAAGGAATTGAAATATTGGATAACACGCCGAAGTAAGTGTATAAAACTAAAAGGAGATTATATTGCGAAATAGAACGCTTTTTCGTCGAACAAAATAGTTTTTATATAAAAAGTCACTGCCCTATCAAACCGCAATTTTAGTAAACCCTATAAGATGACGTGAAAAACTACTTTTTTCTTAATTCCTTCTCGCATTTGTTGCAGATGTTGACGTAAGATGTGCAGCTATCTTACGAACAACTTTTACAGAAGAAGATATACAATGTACACAGTTATATTTTTAAGAGGAAATAGACTTCACCACAACCAGCACACAAATGCAGCACTAATTCGCCAGCTACAATCATCACTGACAAAAGCTAAAATTCGTGAAATTGATACTAATTGCCACGCGTTTTTCTTCTATGGCTTATAGCACTGACAGACGAGCATAGGCTATCTAGATAAGTAGCCTTGATCTGCATAAACTCGTACTTAATTCTCTTCCAAATGCTCTAAAGCGCAGCTGTTGTCAAAAGTGTTTATTATTAAAAAAAAAAATAGCTGCAAATATTAGCAAATTAAACTAAATTATAAATTTAAATGCGATTTTTTAGATTAGTTTTGGCCTTGCAAAATCCATAACAATTTCACCAACATCACTGCATAGTATTCTAAATATTATTCATTGATAGCCACTCTTTTATGAATTGAACATTGCCTCATATTGCTGTCCAACTTTTCAATGCCCTCAACTTTTCCACAAATTCTCCGAAATGCATTTCTCTTGAAATGAAAATTTCCTTTGGAACGATTTTCTTCTTTTGAAGGCTTGTCACGTTCCCAAAAGTAGTTATAGCGATCGTTCATGGAATAGTATACATACATACATATGTATAAATTATTTATTTCGTCCACAGCAAATTAAATAAACTCACAAATATTCACAACTGTTTTTCTCTAATATCGGAAAATGTTAATCATACAAGCCTTTGGCATCCTGCTAAGAATTACGAATGTGCCAATGAATTGGTTATTTTGATCTTATTAGGCAACTTTAAGATAATAATTTTAAGCTTTTTTTGAATGCGTAATAATTGTTTGCCATTTCATTAGCTGTCAATCTTATTTTCCTTTACGTCAGGCATTAAATATTATGCAGGTATATGTGCTCTGCGGGTTTATCTGCACAAGTAGGTCCGTCTGTCGGTAGTTTTACTTCGCTTATCTATTCAAATATGTATTCCTTAACGAAGTATAGAAATCGTACTCTGTATGCCTTTATTAAAATTTTTCGCACGCACTGACAAAATGACTCTGCCCTTCGGCATTTGGAAATGTGAATCTTCGAGCGTGCGCCTTATCACCGCTGAGCCATTTCACTCGGGTTTACTCTATAAATTTTAAATTGGAGACTTTTTTAAAATTCAGAATTATCGAGTACACTGTGTACAAGTGCGCTCGGGTATAATAACAATAAAATATACATAAAAACATATGTATGTATGTATGTACATATGTATGTATTCGTATTCAAATAAAAGTGAAATCTATATCTACAAAATCTTTTTTAACTTAGATACTTCTTTCTGATAATGCAATTTGTGTGTGCGTCAATTGCGTAAAAATTTAGAATTCCATTTTCCTCTTTAAATATGCCAAAAAATATGATATCTATCATGAAATTCGTTTAGTCGAATAAGTACTGTACTCCCTAATCATTATGTTACAGTGGGAAATAATTTCTTATCTATGCTCAAGTAGAAAAAAATCCCTTGTTTAGCAAAGACAACAACCATTATACTATTGCAGTGCATTTCAAACTGCTCCGGCGAAAGATAAAAAGTGTTCTCAACAGTAAGAACAGCATATTAAGGGCCAGTTTTTCAGTGCTGGTTTAAACTCAGTTTAAACTAAGTTTAGTTAAACTCAGTTTAAATTTAAACTTAGTTTACTTGCGTTGAATTTAATTTGTTGCAACCAAAACGAAGTAAGCAGCAAACAGCTGATAAGTTAAACTAAGTTTAACTGTGCGCGATCGGCCGTTTAAACTTAGTTTAAACTCCGTTTAAAGTTGACTGAAAAACTGCATACTGAGTTTAAACTAAGTTTAAACGACAAACGGAGTTTAACTTGCACTGAAAAACTGGCCCTAAATTGTTATAAAAATGTGCCGAGTGGTTGCAAATACATATAAGACCAATTAGCATGCTTTTATAATCTGTGCACCACCTCATTTAAAAAAAGGAGATTTGAAATACTTTTTTTTGCTTGGGTAATAAAATAGCATATATCGACATATTAAATATATTAGAACAGTGTATAAATAAAAAATGTTTTATGCTTAAAATGAACAGATCAACAAATAAATATTAGTAATTCTGTATATTTGTATGTTCAGCGGCGGCCTTATGATTTGCAACCAAATTCAATATGATATCGTTAGCCACTTAAGCTAAATTTGTTCATTTTAATAATATTAATTTAAAATACGGTGCCTTCTCTAACATAAACTATATAAAGCTGATTTGCAAACTTTGTAATATTTTTTTTATACAGTTTTATAGCAAATTGAAATTTCATATGGATAGAAGTAACCATTGACTTTCGAGGTTTTTTCATCAAATTTTGTTTTACGCAAAAATTTACCATCTATTAAGGGAAAACAGATAAATTTAGCATAATTTCACATATGAAATCTTTCACCCTCAATTTCAGTTGATTCTTCTATTTTCTTTTAAATGAAAGTACACAGAAAAGTTAGTAATATGCATAAACTAATTGACCTTTTTCCTATTTCGAAACGAGACGGTATATGAAGTTGGTTGCCGAGTGAAAAAAACATATTTTTTTATATACCATAGGTGAAAGTGCTATACTAATTTAGTTTATAAGGATAATTCCACCGCAAATCCTGTCCACTCTAAGAGAAATTTGCTACTGAACTTGATGTTGGGACCGACATCGAAAACTAAAACCGATTTTTGGGCTAAACTTGTGTTTTCGTCCATGCAAAATCTGTCAAACGAATATTTTTTAAAATGTTAACCCTATATTGTTTTATCTAATTTCTCAATTTTGGTATTTAATAAATATCAATAACATTCTTCTTAAAATTTATTCAATTTTGTTGTACAATTAATTTTCGAACGGAAGTGTAAACAAAGGCGAACACCTAGAGCCCACAAACTTTGAAACGCGTTTCAAAGTATTTTCGTTGTCGGTCCGAACATAGTAATTTACAGTTTCGTTATGCAATAAACTGTATTATATTTAAGAAATGTAGGTAAATGAGAAATGTTGACAATATGTGGGTTCTGGCAATCACTGAATGAGGAAAAGGTGTTTAATTTTTCATGACAAAATGAAGTGACGGACAAACTGTTCACTCTTTTATTACATAGTGATAATTATTAATTAATAGAGTGATGGTCTGGCATAGCAGCGTAGGTTCTTGGCCCAATGGGACCGAAGGCAATAAAAGGATCAAGTATAAAAGCGTTATGAATACGATTCGCGAGGACCACTGCTGCAATACTGACTACCGCAAATCGACCAAATGTAGTCTAAAAAAATCGGACTGGGCAGTGGCGAAAATAAATATCAAACAGAAAAAGAAGAAGCCACGAGCTCACTGGGCTCAAAATGATATTACATGTTAAATTTTATATCATCGTTGCCGCAATAAAAGCTGCAAAATTTTGCTAGTAAATAATAGTAGTGCGAAAAACTTATTTATAGAAATAATTTTGAAAAACTTTGTTTCTTTAAAACTTGAATATATCGTGCCATAACCGCCAAACTGTCGTAAATGACAAAATGCCGATTTTTCTGCTATTAAGATGTAGCAAAAACCATTTTGACGTACATAAGTGCACAACGGAAATTTTTTTAATTTTTCTGTGATCACAAACTGTTATTTACGCAAAAAATTTTCGTTGCGGTTCATTTTGATAAAAAGTACAATATATGTATGTAGCTCAGTCCATTGTTTTTATCATGGAGGGTGTTCAAGCGGATGTAATTATTTTAATATGAAGAAATTGCAAAATTGTTATTAATTGACGTACCAACGATTTATTTTGAGTTTGGAAATAAATCTACCCTCGTTCCCTATAGTGATAGTGAGTCTGATATTTCATTAGAGGAAGGAACGTGTGTGGGAAAAGAGGTTTTAAGAAACCACGAAAAGTCCGAAAAAGATCGCAAAACAAGAGTCGAAATTTGACTAGCGTTAAACCTAATCCATCTTTAAATAAGAGGTGTGGAAATTCATGCTCCGGCAAATTCACTCAGGCAGAGCGTGTTGCAATAAACGAACACTTCTGGGGTATAAAATAAGGCAACGAGATTGGTTATTATCTTGCATGACACGTACATAAGTGCATTCAAAGAAAAAAATCCGAGGATTCCAAAAGACAGTGGAGATTTGAATATGCAATTAATTTTAAAAATACAAAAATAAAAATATGTCAACAGTTTTTGCTGCACACACTCGACATATCGCAAAAGATGCTAATATATAACAGAAAAATAACAGCTAAAGAAATTAAAAGAAACGTAAGTTCGCACAATAAGTCTGAAGAAGATTAAGCAGTCTGTGAAAAAGGTACAATACCGCACCAATTTCGCAACGAGTATTTAAATCTACAGCACAGTGTAACGATCAAAGATGAATTACCTTAAACTGACGAGGAAGACACATAAATTTTAAATAGTGTTTAATCACACATAACTTTTTCTGAATTTCTGTTAATTAACCCTTAATTAGGCGCATTAAGAAAATCACACAAATAGTCGCATGGGGTCACAACTGACCCCAAAGAAATAAATGAAAATGGAGCGGAAGAAATAAATAAAACGAAATATCTATTATCAAAAACATTTTTTAAAAGCTTTATTATAATCATAATAAAGAAACAAAAACGTAACTTAAACTTCAAAAGTTTAAAAACACAAAATAAATTGTAATGTATTTTAAAAGTACTTATTTTAAAAAACATATTATATATTTTATATATATGTATATGTATATTATTCAGGTATATCAACAGATTCATCTGTTCTGCATCCGGCGCAGTAAGCCCTCGAGTGTTGCTGACATATAAATTTATGACATTTGAAGCATTTTGTTGGAACTTTTTTGTCGTCCTTTCTAGAACATGTTGAACAGCGCCCGCGCTTAGCTGTCGATTGTTGGATCGTCTCGTCCACATCATGAAATTCACGGAGGCGTTTCTTTGTTGTCGTTGCTATAGCATATACATATGTATGTTTAAAAGATGTAAAAATAAACTCAAAAATACATAAAGCTATTATGTAGTAGAGCAATACCCAAATACATAGAAAAATAATAAACAATATACTAATATAAACTAAAAGAAACCACAAATGTAAAAACTTACCTTCGACAAAAAATGTAACGTAACTGGTCGCATGGGGTCAGCGCTATACAGTGATACGTGCACACGCGTTCTTGACGCGACTAATTTGCGTACCCCACGGGGAGTGTGGAAGCTAGAAAGAGCGTGAGAGCGCTGTAAACACTGTAAATCATTTTTTTCCAATTTTCAGTGGCCCTGACCCCATGCGCCTAATTAAGGGCTAAACAATAACATATGTATGGTATATCGAAGTATGTAATAACATAAATTGAAGCATTGTTATTTTCCACGTAAATAGTATTCCAAATAAAATAAAAGTTGAAATGTAAACAATTTTTATGATAATTTTGACTCAAGTTACAAATCACTTCTGCAGCAGCTAGAAAAAGTGACAGCGAAATTGGCGTAAGTGACAAAAAAAAAACATCCTCTGCTAATTTCCTCAATGAAATTGGTTTCATTTTGTATTGAAAGTAAAACAAAGCACATATGAAAAATTGCATTCAAATACGTGGTTTAATTACGGAGATAATCAAAAGAAACTGTCCCCTGTATAATTTGTTATTTGTCGGTTACGTCAATTTGGCGGTTATGGCTCGATATTATCCTGCAACATTTTGTGTACACTCTTTATTGATCTTACAAACCAATGTGTATTCAAACATGTGTGCTAAGTAATGACGGTATGCTTATTATGTCAAAATGGCAGCTTTCAAAATTTATTTACATTGCGAGTACAAATTTATTTATTAGTTAATAAAATCAATGAACACAGATTCTTACGTACTACTAGCATTAGATAGAAGTATTACATATAATTATAAAATATTACTGATATTACGGAAATAAGATTCAAGTCGGTTACCGAAAATATTCTCTATTCAAGCTGTAAAGAACTCGAAATCGTATTGAATTCTCGCAAAGTTCTATTTGAAGGAGGATTTTCACTGTAGAGAGTTTTGCTGAAAGGACGCTAAACAAATCGACATGCCGCAGAATTCTGCTAGGAACATTGAAAAATATTCTGCTAAGCAATAAATCGGAAATCACATCAAAAATGAAAGTAATAGACAGGAAGATTGTTCGATTCTTCATATGTATGTATATGCATACATACATACTCGTATATCAGGCCTGTTCTCCATTCGGAATGACAGACGTTGCTATGCATCGAAAGCGAGCAATTATTTTTGGTTTTAAAGTGTTGTCCCTGATTCTCCAAAAGGAAAAGAATAAGTTATTATCCTCATGGAACTGAAGAAACTAACAACAGATTGATTAGAAAGTATTCATAAACTCCGATTACGACAAATTTGGTCGCAGAACAGGCCAAAACGTCAACACAGTATACTTTTAAACTAGTACATGGAATGAAAAAATATGTTTGTAAGTTATAATTTTAGGCATTTTTGGCCTTTAAATAGTTGTTCAAATTAACCTCTCACCGAACAGGAAAAATTTGTTTAGCAAGCTTCGACCCCCCCTCTTCCTATGCACATCGCTTCTGGCCACTGAATAAAAAGGAAATTGGTTGCCGTTTGGTTTTACAAATTGCGCACGATGCTATTTTTCATTTACATTTAAAACTGTTTGCTGAAATTTTTTCAAGCTTTGTATGTATGTTATATATGTATGTAAGTATGTACACGTGTATAATTTTTCTACAAACATTTTTTTTTTTTGAACACATTTAGGGGTTTACAAATTTCATAAGGTTTGACATAATAACCCACCGGAATTCAGACGCTTAGCACACTTTGTTACAAACTACGATTAGTTATAAATGAGAGATTGAGTTAGAAAAAAGTTTAAAATTATCTCGTAATTATGTTTAATCTATACAAAGAATGAGAACAATGTTTGCAAATTTAATATTTTTAGAAAAACTAATTATAACGGTTAGTTAGAAGCAAAAAAAAAAACAATTTTTAGAATTTGTGTATGTCGGTATGTATGTTTGTACGGTCATGACGCACACACTTTTGCATGGAAATGAAAAAATCAAAATTAAAAGACAATTTTTTTTCAAAAATTGTATTTATGTATGTGCGACTTAGTTAAAAAAATTTATATATGGCAGCTACAGGTGTGAATTAATTTAATTATTTTACAATTGCTATGCCTATTTTGTCTATAAGCGTGTTGCTTTAATAAATGTTAATTATACTTATTCTGTTTTGCCCGGGAGCCTTTAGAAAATCACTCCAATTAAAGGTAAAGTATTATTTTGTTGTAGTCTACAATTTCACAGTTTCGACAATTAAATGTTTTATGCTTGAGTTAAAAACAAATCTGCCTAAGAGAGACGACAAATTTTTACTTTGATTCTGGTTTCGGAATAATTGTGTTCATTTACTTTTTTTAGAACTACTTCCGAGAAGCAAGTCGGCATTACCTCGTTGTGAATATAAAAATGCTTCATTCATGGTCGAGTTTATTTCTAAAAACAATAAATCCACCAAATCTTTTAATGTGTAAATATTTGTTGTCATTCATACCTAGATATAAATAAATAAACCCACATATGCAGCAAAATTTTTTTGTATATTTATAGCTATTTATATTTTAGTTGCTACCGTCAATCGAATAAGAAATTTCGTTGACAATGATAGGTAAATATCTGCTTTTGACAGCTAACCACCTACACACACATACAGTCTTACGTATTCAGTGTGATTCGTTCATGACAAAAATAGAGCACACCAACATACATATGTACATACATAATGACAAATTTGTTTTTCAATTTAAGCACAATTCACATAAACTGAAGTTTCAAACTTTATACAAAATTTATAATAATTTAACACATTTTATTTGCTTTTGCATTTGCTTCCTAAAAACGTGTGAAATAAAATTATTTTTATAGATAAAAATAACGCAACACCTTCGAGAAAGAAAAAATCTTATAAACCAGCAATAACTTTTAGCGACCTGAAACTTTTTTTAAATTAAAATTTAAACTGCACACCCAAAAAAAAAAATTGTTATAAATCTTCTATTAAGTATTGTGGTGGTTTTATTTGGTTGTGCTTGTTTCACTCTTACAAACTTATTGCTTTCGTATAATTGTTTTTGAGCAAATTATAAGGAAAAATTTTGACAACATATTTTTTAAATCAGTTATTGCAAAAAAATCAAAACTGTAGCAATTTAATGATGCTTTTAAACTACGTACACAAAAAAATGTGTCAATATGTTGGTGTTTTAAATTTTTGGGTGCTTCAAAAACTTATAATTTCATATATTCAGTATTTTGTTAATTGCACGATCAATATAATTGAGGTTAAACAAATTAAAAATAAACAGCCTCGAAATTGACTTTCTCCTAAACAAATTCTTGCGAAATTTATTAGCAAAGGTATATTTCTTCGCCATATATTTATAAGCCAGCTACACAAAACATTGTTATTTAAAAATCTATACGGATATGAATACAATTACTCGCCATGCTTTACTGAAATATCTCACTTCAAATGTTAAGTTAAGCGCCCAAAACCAAGTATGGTAACTAACAAGTATGATGACTAACTGGTGTGAAATAAATTACATGCCACTAAACCTTAAAAAATGTAAAGTAATGTGCTTTTCTCGCAGAGCAGTTCAACCAGCTTCTTATGAAATATGTAACCATAACCTCGAACAAGTGTTTAACTTTGTTGATCTTGGAATTACAATGGACCCGAAATTTAATTTTAATCTTCACATAAATGTTACAGTTAACAAAGCCAAGGGTGTTTTTGCATTTGTAAAACGGTGGTCAAAAGAATTCAATGACCCTTACATCACGAAGGCTCTATTCACAACGTTAGTGAGGCCCATACTGGAATATGGATCTGTTGTTTGGAACCCGCGCTATCAAGTTCATTCCGACAGAATAGAGTCAATTCAAAAACAATTTCTACTCTTTGCTTTAAAGAATTTTCGTTGGGATTCTCAGTACAACCTGCCGCCATATATAAGTCGTTTAAAACTCATTAATCTTCCTACACTTGCTAGTCGTAGAGAAATGCTAGGCATTGTATTTTTGGTCAAGTTACTGACAGGCTTGATCTCTAGCCCATCTCTTATTAGCGAAATAAAACTAAACGTTCCCTCCTGAATTTCAAGAAATTTCCGGCCTCTCTTTCTGAAGCCATGTAAAAGTAATTTTGAGTTAAATGAGCCACTCCGTAGTTTGTGTCAGGATTTTAACACTCACTCCGGTTCTTTTGATATTTCAGACTCACTTTTTTACATAAAGAAAACTATACTCAATACTCTCAATAATTAATACATACATACATATACATATATTACTATTCGATCAGCTGATGAGCATTTGTTCTGTAGCTGAACAGTTTTAGATCTCGACACTTGACAAACCTCTGCCTTTCATGACTCGGCGCAACATATATGAAAAAAAAACAAAATTTTTTTTTTATATATCCGTGCGTCATGCGGATGCGCCCCTCGCGTCGGTCGGGCGGGTATGAAGGGATAAAACCGTTGGGATTATTATTATTATAACACTGCGACATCTCTACACAATTACATATTTAGATTAGCTCACCGAATACTACTAGTACGGTACTAGTAGTACCTATGTATTCATACCTACATAAATACTTATATTAGAAAATATGTCGACACAGTTAAAAAACAACTCATAAGAAATAATAAAGATTTATTGAAAGCCTGTCAAATAGAACAAAAAATAAATTAGAAATTGAAAACAAATGCTTTCGATAAGGTTATTAGATTCATATATGTATGCATATACCATGATTCAATTATAAAAGGTTATGTACTTACTGACAGCTAAATTCTGACACTCCTTAATCTATAGTTGTATTTTGGAAGTACGCAGAAAGAGGGAAGAATATTATCCCTTTTTGCCAAAAGGTAGTAAAAAATTACTATGCAAAATACGTATTAAAATAGTATTTTGTTTTTGAGTAATTAATAAATGCATGTAAAATTGTGTAAATAAAATTGTGGAGATAAATGAATTTATTTTAATTGTAAATAATAAAAATTTAATAAAAAAAGAACTCAACCGTCGTGTAGAAAAGCGTGGCTGTGCGTAAATACAAAATTACAGTACTCATGGCACATAAATATTTTTCGAGATATGCGTTATCAAATATTTAAAGACGGTACGCCCACTCTTCTTATAACCATGCTCGAGAAACTGATTTTATATACATATGTACATACATATGTACATTCGCACCAAATTCCATCGGTCCATCGCATGCAAGGAAAGTGGCATTCCCATTCATATATTATTAAAAATGTTCCATCTTGCAATGCAGGTTATGAGCTGAAGTAATGCTAAATTGTATTCAAATATATATTTTTTGCAGAATTAACAGCCTGCATGTAGATTTTGACTAAGCGGAATAAATGGCATTGCTATACATACATCGAAGGCTAGGTGATTTTATTTTAAGGTATTGTCTCTAAACCTCATAGAACTGAAGAAACTAACAACAAAGCGAGGACAACGGATTTATACATTCTTATCCCCCAAATGCAAAGCGGATCTGTAAATTCTTTTAAGTAAAAACAATAATAAAACAGTATGATTATATTGGAAACTGTAACGATAAATCCCACTTTTATTTGCTCACGATCGTTAAAAACTAGATCTTAATCAATTTTGTATCGTCTTTGGGAAGGTTGGTAAATAGGTAGGGATACACCAAACATTTAAAGGAATCTGTAAACTAAAAGGTTCAATTATTAGAATTTCTCCTTATAGTTGCAGTTGCTATTGAATTAACCTTACGTGTGCGTGTGTGCGTTTGAGGCGAAGATGGTGGCTTTGCAGTTGAGCAGGGAAACACCAAACGTACGAAGAGCCTATAAATAAGAAGGTTCAATTATGAAAATACCTCTTTATAAAAGCAGTCGTTATATTACATTTTACTTACGTTTGTATGTTGTGCCTATGCTTACACACATCTCTGCTGTAGGAAAAAATCTCCAGTCGATCGGCGGTGGAAATATATGTATGTATGTACATATGTATATGAATATGCAATTATATATGTATACCTCGCTACGCTGTCTGGGAAGAGATATTCTGAAAATAAATGCATTTATCATTGATGTAATCAAATAAAAACAAAACTCAAATTTACTCACCAGCTTCACGGCCAGAAAGTGCCAATATTAAAATAATATCGCACAGAGGGGTTTGCTTTCTATGTGTTGTGGTAAATTACACTGCAAATAAGGTATATTATATGTTTCAAATGAAGAATGGTTATATTACTATGAAATTCATACATATTTTGTAAAACTTACCTAAATTCACACAATCACAAAATCAAATGTCAGTTAATAAAAAAATAATAAATTAGAGCAACGAGTCAGTGATGCCAACTTTTTTTTTGGTATGAAGAAGTTTACAATATACTACCATTTCAAGTAGAAATTGTAGAATAAGCAACATTCTTCATGAGTTAAGAAGCCGATATGTCTTGCGGGAATGAGTAAGCAGCTTTATTACAGAACCTTTTATAATTGAATCATGTGCATATATTTACCATGATTCAATTATAAAAGGTTAGCTCGATAAACAGCTAGCTCGCTCACTTTTTGTCAAACAGCTCCCTTAGCATCAAAACCGTGTTGCTTCTTATAATAATATTAGTTACCTCAAAACTTTTTAATACTAAAAACTAACAGGCAACACTTTTTGTTTCTTATGTTCGCGTAAATAGTAAGTTTAAATCCGGATTTTAATGACAGCAATTTTCTGATTACAAGACTGACCCCGTCTCGTAAATATTTCATGTAAATGTGTATAAATGACGCGATTTTTCTTTAAACGCTTTTCACGCGAATATAAATTCGATGTGACAGAGTGGAAAGTGTTGTTATTTCTAGAAGGAATGGGTTTAAATAAATTAAAAATAATGTGACTTCCAAATGCCAAAAACTAGTATTTGTCAGAACTTAATTTTTGAGTTATGAAGTTTGATTTATTTTTCTTTTAATATTTAAAGATTCTCTTTCTAAAGTTCGAATTATTGTGGTTTTCTTACAACTCCTTAAAGTCACTTACTATTTATCGGAATAAAATGTTTGGTCCTTTCACCTTCCAGGGGTTCTTCACAATATTAAGAATAACCCTGATACCCATGGTAAATAAACAAAAGGAATAAACCGAATAAATAACTTCTTCGTAGTAAGAAAGATACACTTGTCGCAAAATAATGCAAATGAGGCTTCGTTGACTTGGGTTAACGAAGTGTCCGGCAGCACCTTGACCTAGCCATCCAGCGAGTTTTTGGCTATAATCAAAAGCCTGGAACTGGTATTTTGAAAATTTTAATGGCGCAGAAATAAAATAGTGCCTATGTTCTATAGGAACCCTCATTGCATGTTCCCAACACATAAGCACTAGCAATTTTAGAGCTTAACATAATTTTAGCTTGCATTTTTAATATTCTTACTAAAAGCAGTTAAATTAATTATTTGAAGTAAGAATATTTTTTATTTTCATTTAAGTACAAAATTTCTTTCAGATATCTTAAAATTAACATATTGTATTCTACCATACTATGCTACTCCTAGTTTCACAAAAAGGGAACGCATTATTTACCATTTTTCCGTACTTCGTATATGCAACCTTTTGTAAGAGAGTGTCATGAGTGAATCATGTGCATATACTATATGTTAACTTTCAAACTATGTACTTTCGAAGGTACATCTTTTAGAAAGATTATTTTTATATTATGGCTACGATAAACGCCATAATCATTACTGATTTCCTTGAATTGAGCATATATTGTATGTACAGGGCCTTATTGTATGATAGAAAAAATAATAATGGTTGGGGGTAGTCCAAAAAAATATTTTTCTAGACAAATCATGATAGACGAACTGTACGTTAGGTTAGGTTAGGTAAGGTGGCAGCCCGAAAGGGCTCACTTAGACTTTAATTTATAGTCCATTGTGACACCACTATGCAGTTTTTCCTACCCTGAACTTAAAGACCCGCCGGTAGAGCGTTAAGAGAAACGTCGAGTCTTCTTTATGAAGGAGCGTAGCCTTTCGATTGATACAGCGGAGAGCCCCTCGGGAGTATCGAAAAAGTATGAGCAAAGGGGTCTGCATCTAAGCGTAGCGAAAGCAGGGCATCTAAGAAGGTAATGTTGAAATGACTCCACCTCATCATCCTCCATACAGCACCCACATTTTGGATCAGAAATGATGCCCAGCCTAACAACGTGGGTACTAATCGGGCAGTGCCCTGTCAGAACACCGATCAGGGCCGAGAGTAATGGCCTGGAAGTTTTTAATAATTCCCCAGATCGTCTGCGGTCCACAACCGGCCAAAAGGACCTTGCAACTTTGCACGTCGGGATTTCCGCCCAGCGTTTTCTGAGCCAACCCATTTTTCCAGAAGCAGACCACATGTGGCCATAGGAATTCCAATGCCCTTCCTCCCTGGTGTGATTACTTCTGAAGTACCCTGGCGAGCTAGCTCGTCGGCGAGACAGTTTCCCACAATGTCGCTGTGCGGCAACTCTGCCCGCGAAGTCTACAGGAATGATGCCGAGCATCACATTTAGAGCAAGCGTGGGAGTGGTGCGAAGTGCTGCGCTGATTCCAATCTAGGCGCTTCTCTGCACCCGTTCCAGATTCTTTGCTAGAATAGGTTTATCCAGATAAAAACACCGTAGAGCATAATGGGTTTAATAATCGTTTCGTACAGCCAGGGGACAGATGAACTGTAACATACATTAACATTTTTTTGCGTGTAAGATTCTAATATTTCGGGGGGATGGGTGTCCGGACCCCCAAACACCCAACCCCCTATATCTGCGCCTGTGTATGTACATACATATAGGTATGTATTGGCAGCAACAATTCAACATTTTTCACCAACTACTTAATTGCTTACAAATCGATAGTAACATATGTAAGTATAGCTCAACAGCTCTCATCAGTTCCCACATAACCTCGACCAAATAGACCAGCTGTCTTTTCGAGTGAAATCTGCAATAAAATGGGCTCACAGATTATATAAAATCCACTAGTGTATTTGAAATGAATATAATGGAAAATATTTTTTAAAGCTACAAAAGAGGAACTGTGCTTTTTCATTATATATATCCCGCTGGTACTCTTCATATGAAGTGACTTGTAACAGCATTTCAGTGAGCAAGGCATATGATTCTTTAAAGATACTCCAAAATTTTAAACTAACTATACAAAAAAACTTAAAGGCAGATAAAGGATATTTATTGAGCATAGAACTCAAATGAGGAAGAAATCATTCCAAGGGGTTTGATGATAACCCTCTGCGGCGGTTCTTATCCAGGCATCAATTCTCTCCTCAGCAAATAGTTGTTGCATTAGCCACGGACAATACGTCAAGGGACTTGGTTTGACTTACCTTTAATTGCAATTTTCGCATAATTCGCGTCTCTTCCCAGCGGTCCAGTTCATCCCATTCTTTGCCACGCTTGCGCAGTAAATAGTAACGGTACATAACAATTGTCACCGCAAGCACTAGAGCCAGACCAGTACCCGTGGCGGCACCTAAAACTGCCGCACTCACCATGACCATAGTCGATTGTTAAATTACTTGACACAAAATGGAACCCGCAGGTCCGTCGTTCGAAAGAGTGTAGATGGTTTTCTCTATTTAGGCACAATGTTGTTCCAAGTCACGGTTTACAAACACTTCCTGGAGGCAATTTATTTCCGGAGACCTGGAAAGAATTGAAAGTGTAAAAAAAAACTGTAATAATGATCAATAAATACTAATAACAATAAATATATTAACAATTTCAACTGTCCGTAAATTCAAGCAGAATATATCGATAATATACGAGTACGGAAAGATCAGCCAATATAGTTATAAAATGGCTGATAACATCTGGCTTGTGTTTGGCCTTCGGTAAGCATTTATCGGGTATGGCATTGTGGTACAACCTTATTTATTACAAAAGCAATGCAAATGCATATCGGTTTATTGTTTAAGTTTTAATGCCTACCACCTATGCACACTTAACTTTAAAACATTTTACAAAAAGGATGTGACAAGTCCACGCAGGCTGAGTTACAAATATTCAGATGGAAAGCGTTAAATCTATGCCTAGCTGTAAGAAAAAATGTATGTAAGTAAGGTAAACGCACCGGATACCGACCACCAAGAGTGATCAGTAGATTGTTCATTTAGTAGTTATTATTCTAACTAACTTTTCAAATTTAAAATAATGGCATTTTCTTATCAAGGATAAGAAAGTATGATGTAAATTACGAAAAATTTAAGTACTGTATGTGAGTGTTGTACCGGCCATGATGCGTACGACTTCTGACCACATCCCGACCATAGCTTGCGCATTGCCCGACTACATTCCGACCATGGTGTGTAATGGTTGTGTGCAGGGACCGAAAATAACTGTTAAGTAAAATATTTTAAACCAAAGAATCATTATGAGAAAGACGTCGCACACACTTCCTTATAGAAAATGCTGAATTGTTTGAGCTCTTTTCAAATTCGTTTTGATTGTAAATCTTAACTAAAAATGTAAGTGCCAGTTATTTTATATTTTATTTTATGACTTTTAATTTTTGAACCAGAAATAAAAGTTTTTTTGTTACAGATATTTTTTCTGGATTTCGAAACAGTTATATACATACTCGTAGTATTTGGAATTTTATTTTAGGACAGAAAAATAAAAGTCCATATATGTCAAAAAATGTAATTGTCGTTGACAAAATGTCACCTAAAGACCTTTATAAGCATGATTCAATTATAAAAGGTTGGATACTTATTGACGTTTAAGTTTTCCGACTGCCTTGTAAGGTTGCATTTAGGAAGGTTTGATAAAGGGGAAAATATTTTATCCCTTTTCGCGCAATGGTAGTAGAAAAGTAGGTAACTAGTAGCGAAATGCGGTTTGTACATAGAATGAAACATATTTAAAGAAATTTGGTATTTCAATTTAATATAATATAACCGAATATTCAACCACACATGTATGTATATACATAGCACCTTAATACAACAAACTATATAATCAAAAAACGCAAGTGTGATTTGGCAATGTTTTTTTTAACAAAATGTGTAAAATGTGATATCAACCTTTTTAAAGTTTTTACATGCAGAAAATAGAACTATTACATTTGGAAAAAATTTGATAACAAAGTTTTCTTTAATTCAATATTAATTTTAGCAATAAAAATAAGAGGTATCTAGTAAAAGCAAAGTAACCAGGATTGTATACATATTCCATTACAATTTCAAACTTTTTTTTTAAATATAATTACCATTTTTGTAGATCATAAAATTGTAAGATTCAAGTCACTAAAAATGTAACATTAGTTGTTCGGAAAATTTCTTTTTATATGGAAAGCACCACATAATACCTTCGTCAAAAAATTAACGGAATTTTTATTGATATACATACATCTGTTGGAAATAAAGTAAAGACTTTAGTCAAAACTTGTTAATATTTATATAAATTCTTTTTTTTTAATTTTATGTTTTTTTATATAAAATATATACAGTAAAAAATTTAAAAACAATAAATGCATTCTTGGAAAAAAAATATCAAACAAAATGATCTGACCTGCCCGGGAATCGAACCAACGACCAACTATTTCATACATGCAAAGAAAGAAATGTCAATTCCTGTTCGCTGCTAGATAAGCAAGGCTACTGGAAAACATACGAGAATGCCGTCAATTCGATTATCTAATGTAAGGCATTCTGAAATAATGTTAAAACTAAAAAAAGGCAACAATGTTGAATGCCAGGCCATTTCACAAGAAAAATACTAATTTCCACGTGTTTGAAAATTTTTTTTTTCCTTAAATTAAAAGAGAGCAACACAGGCTACTTTAAGGCAGCGTGCAAGAGTGAGACAACTGCCTAGTTATCCAACCTTGTATAATTGAATCATGCTTTATTAGTACGAAAATATTATAAAAGTCCGACAGTTTATTTTGAATTTTGAAATATTTTTCTGTAAAATTTTAGTTGAGTGGAAAAGTCTACCCAGATTTCTTTCTTGTGGACCGGAATAAAAACAACAACAAAATTAAGTTTTTTTATTTGTCTATCTTTTGTTAACTAAATCATAAAATTATGTATAAGCGTGTTTATAATGGTGTGTTTATTTTAAAGAACATAATTTTGCCCAAACTGTCCACTGATAAATTTGTTATCAAATCACTTAAAACTAACTTTAAGGCTGAAAACGCTCTTTCAACGCCAACTTGTGTAGCAGGTACACATTGCATTATTTGCGTTAAAGAAAATAAGTTTGGATATAAAAAATTTCTATTCTCCCAATACTGCATAATATTTTTATCAGCAGGAAATGGTTGTGGAGAATAATTATCTATTTAAAAAAAAACGCTGTTTTCGTATGTCCATCCTGTATGTCCTCATCGCTGTTGTCTTCTTCCAATACGTTTAATGTGGGTCTATGAAATAACTCCCACGAAATAAGTCCCACTTTTAAAAACGAAATAAGTCCCACCAAAAATTGCTTAAAAAAATGAAATAACTCCCACGAAATAAGTCCCACTTTTGAAAACGAAATAAGTCCCACCAAAATGAATTGATTTAAAAATTTACTTGAAATGAAATAACTCCCACTCAAAATGAAATAACTCCCCCTTGAATAATATATTTCTTAAATGAAATAAGTCCCACTTTCATAAACGAAATAAGTCCCACTTGTTCACTGTTTAATGCGATTTCAAATAACTGTTTAATGCGATTTCAAATAAGAAGTATTTGGCTCTTCGAAAAAAACACACGTCGAATAATATGAATAATCAAAGCAGAGGAATAATAAAGAAAAATCGTATGCAAGCTTGCAGAAGGCTTCTTAATGGAATGGATATTACGAATGTTGGTAGAGTTCCAGAATTTATTATTAATTCTTTTTTCGGTCAAGGAACGTATAGAGAACGCCTACTAGTAACAACGTTTGGATTCGTAAATGGATTAAGTACAGATCAATTGTTCTTATTATTAAGATGGAAACCGTTTCGGAAGGACCATCAGATTAAAATTATCGACCTTTATAAATGGCTTGAAGATCCAGTGCATGGTAGACGGTATTATAGTTTTAACGTGGCATTGGGATTAGGTGTATTTTGTAATGGTGATATTAGAAAACATGGAACACGAATTCCAATTTCCTACTAAAAATATAATAAAACACATATGTACATACGTAATTACGTCAACAATTTTTTTTAATATTGTTTTTCCAGTAGTTAAGTTCGGTACCTATTTGTACACATTTCTTTAAAGTTTTTTTATTATAGTAAGCATAAAATAATTAATAACAAAAAAAGGAGAGCCATGAGAGATATGGACAAAAAATTATGGTTGTCCCTTTTACGAAATGTCCAATATATAACTTTTTGCATAAGAAAAAAATGAGAAATAAAGCCATAATGGCCTTATATTTCATGGCTCTATCGCACCCCTCCATAAAAATATCATTTATTTATCAGATAAATATTTGAAGGGTTTCATGAACTTCTGCACGACAGAATGGACATACTAGTTTACTGGTTTGATCAATTTTGTGAGTTTGCATTGCAAATTTTCAAGTGCTTACAAGGAAAAAATAAGATATTTGGCTGCTTTATGAAACAAACCACACACATATTATTATTAATTGTATTCTGGTTGGTTTCAATATGGTTTAACGACTCGTCTTCAATGTCCTCTTCCAAATATAATAATTCTTCAAAAAGATCTTCATCAGGCTGCATTTGTACAATTAAATTATTTTTTGATAACACCAGTTGGTCAAGGAATTTAGAAGGAGTTATAGTACTTTGTAAGAGATCATTCTTGAATTTAGAATTCATATCTGCTTTCAAAACACAGGACTTTTTAATACGCTTTTTTCCCACACTAGCATTGGTATTCATCAATAGTTCAAATTTTCTTACTTTTTTAAATTCTTGCATCTGTAAAAATGCTACGAATTTGAAAAAAGTAGCCTTCTTTGTAATGCTTTTTCCTATGACGCTATTGTAAGCTTCTATTGCAGACGTAGTGCGGATTTCAGAATCGAAAACTAAAAAGTTATGTGGACCGATCTGTAATAATGAAATCATAACACCTTTTTGTAAATATTCTGTAAAAGGGAATATTGTACCTTTTGCATCCATTGATTCTCAAAATATTTTATAAATGATTTGAATCTATCTAAAGCTCCCACTTTACAAAACGAATTTATTCCCACTCAAAACGAAATAAGTCCCACTTAAAATAAAAACGCGTAACGAAAGAAGTCCCACAAATTGACGAAATAAGTCCTACTTTTAAAAACGAAATAACTCCCACTTTCAAAATAGCAATTTTTGGTGGGACTTATTTCGTTTTTAAAAGTGGGACTTATTTCGTGGGAGTTATTTCATAGACCCGTTTAATGTACCTAAGTATTGTCCAAGAAGTGAACTTTGCGAAACACTCTCCTCAAACACAGGGGGTAAAAAAGGAACTTCTAGCGTACATTATTTTTATGGGAATCCAAATATAAAGCGGCCAAAACGCTAGGATTCTCTAGAAGTTTTTCTTTTGCGACTTTAAATACAGTTTAGCAAACTCTCACTGTTATCTTTTGATTGCACTTCTAACTTCATTTCCAACCAAAGCTTAGAAAAATCAGCCAAATACATATGTATCATATAAATGCTCAACCTGCAGTTTCTGAGTAGCAATACTCGTATATAGGCTCCAACAAATTTATAACAATTTCTATTCTCCCCCATTTAGTTGGAGAGGGATTCAAAGTTACGTGTATCTTTTTGCTGCACTTACATCTGTACATATACAAAGAATTAAGCGAATATTATCAATGGAATAACAAACATTAAGTTTTATCGACTTAAAATGTGCGCATCACGGTACTACTCGTATAGGATGAAAAAATTGAAAAACCTTTATTTTATCGTCCGTAAAATGTTAATATACTACCAAATGTGTACTTGGGTGTACCAAATGGATATTTTTTTTTATACTTTTCAGGTCTTTAGGTGGCTTTTTTCAACGACAATGAAATTTTTTGCCATATATGGACTTTTATTTTAGGACAGAAAAATTAAAGTCCAAATATAACTGTTTCGAAAACAAAAAAAAAATATATGTCATTAAGAATTTTATTTCTGGTTTAAAAAATAAAAGTCATAAAATAACACGTTATGTTGAATTTGATTGTATGAGGGGAAACAATTTGTAATCCTTTCGACTTAATGGGTAAAAGAAAGAAAATAACAATCTGGAGGTAATTACTTGGAAAAGACTCATAACAGTTACGGTCCCTGGTTGTGGGCCTTCTTTTTCAAGATGACGAAGATATTCATAATACCATATATTTTTTAACAATTAACAAATAAAAAATGGAACTAACGATCCTAAAAATCATGACACTTAGTCATAATTTGCTGTTAAATTTTAGATATTAAAATGGTTTCCTTTAATATATAAATTTTTTAAATATATATTAAATCTTTGAAATATATATCAATAATCTTGTTTCCTTTAAATTTTCTTTCAAATACATACATATATATATTTGAATATATTAATACAATCGTTGGCATAAATCTTCATTTATACATAGAAATAATTATCACGTTGCAATACTAAACTTTTTAAAATGAAAAAAAAAAATAATAAATGTAAACCCATGAAACATATTATTTTTATTTTGGCTTTCGTCTTTTACTCGCATGTAATATTTTATGAACTTTAATAAAAAAGCTAATAAAACTTATCATCCAAAATCGTAATTACAATTAATGAACTAATTAGGTAGCAAAGCAAAATATTTCGATGTTTTACGCAAATATAATTATGATGGAGCAACAATACAAATCCTCGTAAAGAGATGGTCGAAATGACAAGCACCCGGTCGGATTGTTGACACTCTATATACATACACTCAAGAACAAAAACACTTAGAAATAATGAATTTGAATTGCTAATGACAATATTTTATACTATCATTTGTAACTCTGTCCCGAAAAATGTTGATAGCGAATGTTTACAATACATATTTCTTACCCTTAAGGGTTAACGATGACAGAAAATTCGAGTTTATCCGTTTAGACGATCGGCCGCGCTAGCACTAAATATTCAATAATTACTGTTTATTTGGCCGATAACGTTTATTTTATATGGCTCTAATTTATCAAAGCTGTTACTTTCACTGACGCCATTTCTTGTTTTGCTTTCACTGGAATGAATAAACAAAAAACTGTGCGTACTTATCGACGCGTCGGAACGAACTCTATGCACTCTATGGTCGATATACTTATGTCACGGTTGGTAAAACTGATTCTCGCTCAAATAAAAAAAAATAAACTGTCGGCCTTAAGCTCAAAAATATTTAAAAAATAAATAGTTATATGGTCAAACAATAACAAATAAAATGTATAAAAGGATGAGCCACCCATATACAACCAAATTCTAACAAAATAGAAATTGTACAAACAACAACTACACAGTTTAGTAGAAATAGCGGCAGTACAGCCGTACTTGATTGAAGTAAGTTGTGAAGGGAAAGCAGGAAAAATAACAAGAGCTCACACAGCCTAAGTTTGGCTGAATGCATTTAAGTATTGCGCATGTTGTTGCGGGTTCGACTCCCGCAGAAGCCAAGAAGAAAGAAGTCTGATGAGGAAATGTGGTTATTTCCGGAATAGTACCATAAATTCTACCGCTTTGAGTATTGTTGTTTTTTCCTAATAACACTATGCAACAAAGTAAAAACTTTTTTATCACTGGGTTCACCGTATGTAATTATGATTCGCCACCTTAAACCTATTAGAAATATTGAAAGAAAATTGTTATCTCACGTCAAGTTTAGTAGTGAAACGCATTTTTTGAATTCACTTAAAAATATATGAATTGTTATTCTACATTAAAAAAAAACTTTAAAACTTTTTTTGTTTGCGCGATTGTCATTCCTCTTGTAGTCAGTAGTGGCAGTATCCCTCTGGAGGCTCCAACAATAGTCTGCAAGCATGACTGGCTCCCATCTACCCTGATAACGCTTCTCGTACTCTGCAACTTCTTGATGGAATCTTGCACCGTGCTCATCGCTTACTGAACACATGTTTTGGTATATGCTTGAGACCTAATGCTGAACACTAATCCATCTTCTTTTGAATAAAAGGTAATGTGACGTTTTCGATAAGCTGTAATTTTAACTCCAGTTTGCAATAGATTCAATTGTTTTAATCTCGAGCCTAATATTTCAGATTTTTCTTTGGTCAAATCTAAATCTCTAACTATGTCATTTATTTCTGATTGACTAATCAAATGTGGTTCTGTATTTTTTCATCTATAAATAACTCTTCGCTATTAGAAGGGCCTTCCTATTCTTCTTCTATAGGACTCGATAAATTTGACGAAATACCAAATCTTTCCGGTACTGGAATGTCTGGAGAATATGGTAGCGGCATTGCCACAGATGACACAGTAGTATACTTCACCAAGTCTTTTAATTTTTTTGAAAAACCTTTCGCAGTTGTTAAACAGTCGTCTTCGTGATTTTTGGGTTCACGCCACTGCATTGGTACACCGAAAGGCATCTGTTTAATAGTACCCTTGCGACAACCCGTCAAATATTTATAACATACTAGCATTCCGCCTGCGACTTCGCCCGCGTGGATCTTGGGTTATAGCGCTATCATCAGGTAGACTTTGAAAAGTCGTTGTTCTATGTGTAATGCATGTAAATTAAAATTGAGGATTTTTGTTGATGATTCATAATAATATGCAAAAGTTATAAATAAATAAGTAGTTGTTGCAATACACTTCCATAAACTACATTCAATGATTTTTTTTTTGGTCTGCATAAACATGCAGATTTTGCGATGTAGAATGGAGGAACACGTGAACAAGCTACGTAGAGCTGACCGTGGGAAAAACATGGGGTGCCCAAATGTATTCCTGCTACCTTTAAGGTTTGACCCTGTAATTTGTTAATTGTCATTGAAAATGTAACTTTTAGTGGGAACTGCGGTCACTTAAAATTAAATAGTAAGTTATTAGGTATGAATGGAATGCGTGGTATAAGGACATTGTCTTCCCTGGCTTCGCCTGTTAAGATTGTTTCTTTCATAATATTTCTTCCATGTTCGGTGACTCGCAACCGAGTACCGTTGCAGAATCTTGGCGCGTTCAGGTTGCGCATTAACAAAATGGGTACACCTACCTTTAATTCCAACATATGGGATGACACCCCGGATAACTCCAAAGAGTTTAGGAATTCCACAGGGTAGCTAGTAGTATCATCGGATGACATAACTGTGTCGATTTTTTAAATTTATTTTCGCAATTGTTTCATTTTTTGGTGCCAGTATGATTCTTTCACACAATCAATTTTCGTCATGAATATTGCGTTTCAGATTCGTAAAAACTTGAGCAATAAGTTCATCTTCCGACTCAACAACATGACAAAATTGATGTGTAAAAAGAACCATACCTTCTTGGTCGGCTTCAATACGGAAATCCCTATTTTTTTTGTCCTCGACCCAGTGCTTCATTGAAACATAAAAAACATGATAATAATAACATAAACATAACATATATACATTTCTACTTTACATTATATTCGTGTAAGTCTTAGAGATTTTGCAGCGCACGACACAATGGCCTCCTGAATGGGGAGACTTTTACCGGCTCACGTGAAACTTATATTGTTTTATTTGAGCCAATTTAAATTACATACATATATGTACATATATAAATTATAGCCTATGTGTTATTCTGGTGTATGAGCTATATTATTATAAAGTTTCCTAAAAATCCGTTCAGTATTTTTTGCGTGAAAGAGTAACAAACATACACACATACCAAGTTTCGCATTTAAAAAAATAATAAGAAATTAAACAAGACACTTTCGGCACGCATGATTTGTCTTAATTTCTAATGGCAATTTTAAAATAAACTTCATAACATTTTTCAAACAAAGGCGAAATTGTTTTTTTTTTCACTTTTACGAGTAAATTTACCACACACGTAACCTAATACGAATCACCACTCGGGATATCGGTGATTTTTTTGTTGTTGCATAGTGTAATTTTCTGAATAAACCGATCGGCCTTAAACTCAAAAATATTAAAATAAAAAAAAATAGTTATATGGCCAAAAAATAACTAATAAAAAGTAAAAAAAAAGTTTAATTTCATTAAAATATTGTTAACATTTACTAACTCTAATTTAAATGCATTCTTTAAAACGTTTGAGAAATAAAGAAGCGAAAGAGGTGGATAATACGATGGTATTTTAAGTTCGTTTTAATAACATAATGGCAGTGAATCGTGTAAATAATAAAGCCAATAACAGATGAATTTGCTTACTTTTGCGGCAGGAAAGTGTAAACAGCAAACTTCAAACAAACTGCCAAGCATATATTCATCCTCAATGAGCGAAATGTTAAAATAAATAAGAACTTGTAAACAAAATGGCTCGCCCCAAAACATTTGATGTGTTCGCCTCTTACTTTTTGCTATTAGAAAATGGCAAAAAATATCAAATAATCTTTTTTATAACAACACTAAAATTCAATTTTATAATTTGCGTAAATTAAAAGTTAATTACAATTAACTAATTGGATCGGCTGCTTTCAAACTAGCTAGTTCTCAATAGAATGAAGTGTCAATTTCTTTAACTTTACCAGATTTTTGTGTACGCAAACAGCAACATCTGATAGTTTTTAATAGCTATCTATAATTACCGAATACGCCTAACATGAAACTTATTCCAAATCTCCATATAATGTTTTAAAAACTTAATAACGACATATTTTTTTAAATTGATCTTGTTGATGTTTATATTTTTTCTTCAACCGCCTTTGACAATTTTTTTTGTAAAGTACATCAATAAACATTTTTTCCAGTCCAGTTTGGAGCATACCTCCAATATTACCTATGCACGAACTTAAAAATTCACATACTAGTTCTTTCTTAAATTATTTCCTTTGTGGAGCAGCAGCGGCGTCAGATTTTTCGTCCTCACTGTAATCCTCTGAGTCCTCGTAGTTATCATCATCATCATTATTTTCACCAAATATCACCTCATATTCTTGTCCATCGTCTTGCTCGTCGCCTTCGCCATCTTCGTTATTCTCGCCGTTATAATCACTTTCGTCTTCAGAGAGATAGTAGTCATCGTCATTGTCGTTGGCTGCCGCGTCTTTTGCGGAGGCGGCAGCTGGTGTGGCTGTGATAGCCAAAATTAGGCCGAAAATTGCGAAAATAATGTAAGAGCGCATTTTAATACTTTTTTTCTAAAAATTGTTTTCTAATTGATTGCGAGGTAAGGTTCTTAATGAGCTTAACACACTCGGTTGGGCGGCTTTTATACATTTAGAGTGAATGTTGGATTTGTTGACTTAAGTGGCGTGTTGGTACACAACTTCTGTATTTACTAAGTAAAACGGCAAAACAAGGTTACTTAAAGTCTTTAAAAACCACAGGTGAATAGGAAATCTTATTTGCAGAAATTGGTATTGAACTGAGTAATCATACGTTTTATAAAATATTTACAGAAGTGTTGTCGATTAATACGAAATGAGCTATCGTTTGTTAGCTATGTACAATTGTTGTTGGGAAAAATACAACACCATTAACCAAAGCGTTAGAAGTTCTAGCTGTTATTTCGGAGATCACCACATCCGCTCATCAAATAAGGACGATTTTTCCTGGCAGCATAAGTGAGTAAGAGAGGAGAAGGGGATGAGAATCAATCAAAAATAGGTTATAGGCAGTTAGCAGGGCTGATTGAGGGTTTGCAGTGGTGTTAAGAAGGATACATGGATGGGAAGAGAGAGAGAGATTAGTAAGAAAGCATAATAGGCGACAGGAGATAAGAAATCAGGAGTGGAGAGATCACAAGAGGATAGGTGCTAGTGCTTTTAGAAAAAACCAAGAGCGTGGTGAAAGAGCATTACAGCAGACAGCAGAGGTACATAAGTGAGTGCATGTTAAGCGAGCTAATCGGAAGATGGCAGGAACAGGGAGAGAAAAGTGAGCATTTGTTGAGAAAACACAGATTGGGCAATTAGCTAACCGTGTATTCGTAATCGCAGTTAAGAAAAAGCTTTGTGATGTATCGGCATTTTGTTTTATATTTTACCCTTTGTTTATATTTTCGTAGTTATTTATAAGGAATTGTATAGGCGTCCTATATTTTGCCGCAACAGCCGCGGAATCAGCCTTTTCAGTATATCAATTTCTTCGTTTTCCCCAATTCGAAACGATTCGATCGCTTTGAGCTCTTAATCAACTCTTCAACGCCATTCTATTCTTTAAAGTATGAACGTTTACTTTCCGCAAATTTAGACTTATCCACTTCTATTTCGGTATTTTTATTTTCGAACTCAAATGTCGAGTGGTTCAATCTTAGTTTTGCTATTCAACTCCTCATTCGAGATGGTCTAGGGAAAAAAATTAGTAGTATTTTTCTAAGGCATGTATTAACGAAAACTTGAAGACATCTGATTATCACAGTAGTGTCTTTTCGGCTGGAACTGTATTTCAACAAATGACCGAGCATACAACTGTAGATCCCTTAATTTTCTGGTCCAACATAAAATCGCACACCACAAATTGTAGCAGAAGTTGGGAGCTAAGTTATAAGATAATCATTACACATTTTTTATTCTCCTCTATTTCGGGTAAGTCAACCTCTCATGATGCCATATTATTTACATTCCATTCTATCTTAAAAGTATGAATGGAAAAGATGGTGAAATGTAGTTTGTAGTTTTGGAACATAACTTAAGAAATCAATAACTGAGAAAACAGCTTTAAAATTTTGAGTTTATATGTACATACGTAACAAGCATTTTAAAAATTAATACATACTTTTTCCGGTGAGCTACTAGAAAATGTTATTGCTGTGAAATTTTATATGGAAAAGTAATGGCCATTTCTACATACTAAACACAATTTTGATTTTATTCGATTGTGACACTATTGAAGTAAATTTCGTATACCCAGCGTTGTTCGCAAATTGTGGTGTCTGATGGTATCTGATACTCTATCCACTGATAAAAAGCAAAGATCAAAGAAGCACGAATTGTAAAAAACGAAAAATTAAATTTATTGAAAATGTAAATTTTTTGATTCACTAGTGAACTGTTGTGTATTTCCAAATTCTTCAAACAAACCAACTATAAACAAGAGCAGTTGATCTGCCGCGTAGCACAACATGTAGCGTATTGGCTCAGCAAGCCGAAGTTTCTTGGTTCAAACCTGGAAAGTGGTGATGTATAATAAATAAAAAATGTCTGATGAGGAGATATGGTGATATGGTGATCTGGGTATGCAGATAAACATATATGTAGCTCATTCAATTTTAGTAGGTACAACAAACTGGAAACTTCCAGCAAAAAAAAATTTCAAAAATCGTTAAAAACTTGAGAATTGCACTTTCTAACACTGAAATTGAATGAAATGAAAACTACTTTTAAAAAGTTTGATAAAGTTTTGTTAAATCATTGCAAATTTTGTGATTAGTTTAAAAAATATTTTACTTGAAACATAATTTTAATTAATTAGAAGAAAAATAAAGTGTCCAAATCTGTCAATAAGTGGTTGTGCTGGGAAACACAGTATGGCGCCGCATCATTGCGCTGATACCGAGAGTTGAGTTACGAGTGCTGATACCGATTTTGACAACTGTGTAACGCAATGGCGCCAGCAACACCGGAACACTGAAAACACCACCAACCAACCACACCATGCAAAGCTTGCATTGCAAGCAACTCATGAACCAACCATTGCATGGATAGGTTATGTGATGTGTTTACGCAAAAATGCAGCAATGCGGATGTATTTTATGTCATCGTATTCCTTTTCAACTTCACATTCGTGCTCGTTCGAAGTAGTTTTAATTATTGGCCACGGATATCTGCTGTCCACATACATAGCTTACATTTAACTTTTTGGTCTTCTCATCGGAGAAGTGCGGCCATACTTCGCTTTTTTTATTAGGTATTTTAAGCCTAAAATATTATATTACATTTATATTACACATTTAAAATATTATTGTATATATGTATATATATATATATATTATACATACACTCTATCACTGAAGTCTATGCACATAAGATTTCCCAAAATATATGCCAAGTTTTTAATTTTAAATATTTTCGCTAAATGGAATAAAATAACTTTGCATACTTTGCTAAACATTTTTCGGTGCTTAGAGTTTTGTTAATTTTTCAAACCAAACTTAAAATTTTTAACAAATTACTTGTACAATAGGCACCAGGAAGCAAAATTGTTGAAATTTGAAGGAATATGTTATTAAAATCCGCGTATAACAAATTTATTTAAGCGTCGCTCGCGGGAAACAAATGAAAAAGCGTTAATTTGAAAAAATCAATGTGTTGCCCTGTAATGGCGCAACTGCGCTGACACTCTGTTCTGATTCCGAACGTGGCGCCATTGTGTCCGCGACAAAAAATTAGCGCCATACCCACCTCTACCGAGTATATTTTAAGGTCGTGCAGGACAATATTCACCGAGAGTTAACGAACTGAATTGCCGCAGTATCTCAAACAGTGTACGAGCTTCGCAAAAATTAATATTAGTAGTAAAAAAAATAGATTCTTATTGGTACATTTTTTTTTTAACGAAACGATATTAAATAGGTTTTACTTACACAAGATAATTTGTATTTTATTATAAAATAAATAACAGAAAATGTATAATTAACTTTGGGACGCACTAGATCTGCAAGCCGTGGTGCATAACTCTAATATAAATGTATTGTTTTCTTCTTTTTATTGTCCGACAGGGTGGAATGTTGATATTTGTTGGAACGATTTTCCGTCATCCCTTGGTTTCGGCGTTGTGCCATCTTCAGTGTCAATTTTCGTTCTGTTCAGTTTATGCCTGTTGTTCCGTATTTATTTCGTTTTTTGGCCAATCAGGTATTGGTGCATAATCGTAAATGTTAACAAATGTTAAGTGTCCTGAGTATAGGTACCTAAAGTCTCGCGTGGTTAGAGTATAAAAGGGTATATTTTATCTCGAATCTGCCTTCACGGTAACAACAGGTAGATAGTCAGTAATTTTAGTCCGTTTGGGTATTGCAGGTTTGTTTTGTATGTAGGTATCTGTCATTTAACCTACGTTTTTGTTTTGTTTTTTGTAAATAAACCTTAATGGTGCAAATATCGCATCAGAGTTGCTATTCATTTGTTCGTTTATTATCCTCCCATCATGGACCTATTCGAACATATAAAAACGAACACTGAGCACGTAATGAAGCGGGAAAGACTGGAAACTGGAAAAACTAACGGGGTCATACGGAGTAAAAGACAAGTCACAAGGTCATGACTTTCACACCCGACTAGTGAATCTTGCAAATATATCCAACAACGAGGAGGAAAACAAACTATTGGAGAAAGGACTTAAACACAATATAAAAGACAATAACAGGATAAGGATAGCGGAACAAACTATTATAGATACGGAAGTAGGAGTATCTTTGCTGCCAAGTGAGGACCAAGATCACGCAAGGCACACATGCAGCGATATTATAGAAAACCAAATTTAAAAAAATGAAAATGGAAGATGTAGCCACGAAAGTAACATCATGAAGAGTTTAAAACATGAATTTACGAAGAAAAACATAATAACGACAAAGGCAATACAACGGTACCCATGAAGAGAGAGAAGAATATATACAAAAAACTAAAACACTAATAGCGGAAATGAAGTGCAGAGAAATTAGAGAAGACCTTACGGACAGGTACCAAATAGAGATAAAAGGGGCTATAAAAGAAGCGAGCAATATTATAATACCCCACACAGCACACTTATTAAGCCAAATGAATCCGGCAGCACCACCACTGATAGCGCTTCCAAAAATCCACAACCAGACACTCCAATGAGACCCATAATTAACGATAAGTCGGCTCCTGCATAAACATAGACTGTCCAAACGTTAAAACTGCGCAACGAGGACATTGTAGCAAACACGACGAAACTCATGCATAAACTGGCATACCCATCGATCCCACAGGCAGAAACAATAGATATGGTACGGAAAGCAATACTCGAAAAAACGAAGGACCAAATAAAAACAACACAAATCAGAAACACATTACGATCTACACTGCGATAAAATTATTTTAAAGTTAATAATAAAATATACCGACAAACAAACGGACTCGGAATGGGAAACCCAACCTCGGCCATCCTCATGGAGGTATTTATGCAAGAAATGGAGGGACAGTATATGGAAGAACTAAAAGCCGAGTTCGGCATAGTATTCTATGCAAGGTACGCGGTTGACATTATCTGCGTGATCAACAAGAACAATGAAGAGAAGATACTGGAGTAACTGAACAAACAACATGGACGTATAATGTTTACGATGGAAATGGAAAAGAAGGGAACAATAAATTACCTGGATATGACGATTAAGTTAGACAAAATTGCCCAAAAACTTGACTACGAAATTTACAGAAAACCGACAGCTACAGACACCATAATACATAACACATCAAATCATCCTCAAGAACACAAATACGCCACTATAAGAAAACTAACAAACATACTTGAACGAATACCCCTATCGCGAGAGGCATACGGAAAGGAACTAAACAATATATACAACATAGCAACAAACAACGGATATAAAAAGGAGCTCGTGGATAAATTCAGAAAAATGTATGCAGTTCAAAAAAGAAGCGACAGAGAGCTAGACGAAAAAACTTGGACAGTAATGACTTATACAGGAAAAATGACATAAAAACTAGCAAATTCTTTCAGAAAGTATAATATCCGCACGGCGTTCAAAACTGGAAACAACCTGGGAAGGATACTTAAAAGCAGCACGAATGAAAAAGACTTATTGAATAAACAAGGCGTGTATAAACTGACCTGTGAGTCTCAATGTAGCTATATAGGACAAATAGGAAGTAAAGTAAGAACAAGGTTTCGTGAACACATAAGGGACTACAACAAAAGGATACGAAAACCCACGGCAATATCTGAAGCTAATTTTGCAAACCATTTGGTAAACGGAAAATGCTCACCCGCAAACATAAAGAAACCCGTTAAGGTACTGCACGTACAACAAAAAGGACGGCGCCTAAATGCTCTTGAAAACATGAAATATATAAACAAAAACAATTTGAGGGGAGGAAAAAACAAACAGCAACTCTAATGCAATATTTGCACCATGAAGACTTGTTTACAAAAAACAAAACAAAAACGTAGGTAAAATAACAGATACCTACATACAAACACAAACCTGCAATATCCAAACGGACTAAAATTACTGATTATCTACCTGTTCTTACCGCGAAGGCGGATTCGAGATAAAATATACTCTTTTGAACTCTAACCGCGCGAGAATTCAGATACCTATACTCAGGACACTTAACATTTGTTAACATTTACGATTATGCACCAATACCTGTTTGTCCAAAAAATCGAATTAAATACGGAACAACAAACATAAACTGAACAGAACGAAGATGGCACAACGCCGAAACCAAACTTGACAAGGGATGACGGAAAATCGTTCCAACAAATATCTAATATAAATATCTATTCGCCTCAAATTAGCTACAAGTAAGTTTAAACTTAGATTTATTTCCTGCTTGATATGTATGACCATACGTTTATATGCCTTGACTGCGTTTCTTTATATATCGCTGCTGGTGCTTTTTCAAGTATTAAAACGCAATTTCTGTCACTACAGCTGCTTCTCTCAGTGTTTACTATTTAACTAAAATAACAAAATGTTCAATAACAAATAGTTGAACTGGGCCGCGAAAACACAAACAGCTTTTTTCGATAATATATTTGGTTAATGGAATCTGTGAAAGTAAATATTAAATACCTGTGCATGGATACATCTAAATCCGAACAGCTGTATACATAATGAGTGTAAGTATGTGACAGTGAAACACTAAGGCCATGAGTCAGAGGCTCGTTATGATACCACGAGCCGTGGGATCCTCCTTATAATTGTTGCAGCTTCCTAGAGTATCTGCGTTATTTCCTGTAAGATAGTGTCCCCTTGGCGCATCAAGTGCCTAAGATACATACATCCGCTCTCTTTAACAAATTATATAAAATCCAAGACCAGAAATTCATAATGGGAAGAAAATACTGTTCTGCTTAGCCACCTTCTGTGTAGATCAGCGGCACAATTTTTGATTTAACGGTTTCGATTTTGTTTATAGTCGCCTCAATAACCGATACCTTAATCTGAACGAGGATGAAAAAGTCCGGTAAACATAGTGGGCTGGTAAGAACAGATTTCCCCCTCTCACTTTGTGAAAGCCGTAAAAAGTACCCACTTTTCCCAACTTGGGATATGCACAACTAAATTGCTATTCGGACACATAAGTAGTTTCGACGCAACGTTCTGTGCTGTCCGAAGGTGAGCTATAATTTTTTACAATACCATTGGCATACCAGTTTTTCCTTCCATACTTATGTAAACTGAGTTCACCGATATTAGCCGTAATAGCCTAGTCCAAGAGTATTTGCCTTATGTACTCCACTAGAGGATTGTACACTATACATAAGTCCTCTTATATCTTGGGCATGTCCTCTGGGCGTATGTTTTTTAATGTTCTCCCGATGTCTAGAAAGGCTACAAAACAGAGGTCGTGGTAAAAAGAAGAGCTTTAAATATTTTCAACTAAGCAGTCTAGGGAAAGTCTCTGGAATGTACTTGCGGGTTAACCTCTCAAATATTTAAAGTACAAAGGATGTCAGGCTTATAAGTCTAAGAGGCTTTGAGTTCGTATGCGAAGTATTTCGGCTTTGGAAAGGAGGACAACGGAGTCAGATTTTCACGTCGTCGGTATGTAGTTGAACTTTAAATATGCCCTCGACATGTTTAATATTCCAGTTAGCCGACGTTTCACCCAACGCTTGTATGACACAATGCTTTGTATTGCCTAAAAACTATTTTTTCATTTGAGAAAGTCGATTTGAGTATACAAGTCGAAGGTGGGGCATACCAGGTCTTCAGTTTGAGGTCAGTTCGAGCGTTTCCTTTCCTGCTTCGATTCAAGGCAAAGCCTGCATTTGTAGAGACCCGGTCTGGTATGGAAATATTTCGATGCCAGTAAAAAAGGCCTTTTTCCTTCCCGGAAAGCTTTTTTGAAGGCACGCAAGATCTTATTAGATCTGTAAGCAAGCCTATAAGATATTAATTCAATGAGATCCAATTGATGAATGAATATTATATTTTCAGTAAAATATTTCAATACAAACATTTCTTTGATAGAATACAAATTATAAAAGGTGAACAAGTACATAACACTAAGGTGGATATAACAATTCCTCCCTGTCAATTTAACATTTACAATGTAAAGAAGTCTGTCTTTTTACGGTTACGCTTAGATCTTCGAAGTTCAATTTCTGTTAAACAACGCCTTTTACGGCTTGGAAGTAATGTAAAAGATATATCTCTTCTTGGTTCTGTAGTGCTTGAATTGTGTGCAGACTTTGCTGCTGTTAGCGGTGGTAAATCTTCATTCTGTGGAATAAAACCAGAATCTGAATTAGATTTGTGAAAAATACTAGCTGCTAACTGCGATGCATTTAAATACGTTGTATTTTGTGACCTATGATAATTTGAATTTAAACGAAGTTGATTTTGATGCCTTTTTATTATTACTCCATTTTGAGTTTTTATTAAATACATTCTTCCTTCAATAAGTCTTACAATTACTCCTTGTATCCATTTATCCCCTTTTGAAAAATTGCGAGCATAAACATTTTGATTGACTTGAAATTTTGTGTTTGAAAAATTAACAGATTTTATTGGAATTGGTTTTAATAGTGATAGTAATATTCGATGTTGACGTCCATGAAGCAATTCTGCCGGTGTTTTTCCAGTCTTATTCGGTGTAGATCTGTATGTAGTGAGATAAGCTAATAGAGCACTTTGAATATTTTTACTTTCCAACATTTGCTTTTTGAAAGCAGTCTTAAACGTGCGTACAAAACGTTCTGCTTGACCATTCGAAGCTGGGTGAAAAGGTGCTGTAGTCAAATGACGAATGCCATGAATTTTACAAAAGTTTTGAAATTCACTGGATACAAATTGTGTTCCATTATCTGAAACTAAAACTTCTGGTAAACCTTCTATTGAAAAAATGTTTTGTAAAGCTATTATAGTCGAAATACTTGTAGAATTTGTCATTTTTATTACATACGGAAACCCGGAAAATGAATCCACACATATTAACCACATATAACCTTCAAAAGGACCCGCATAATCCACATGAATTCTTTGCCAGGGTTTTTCTGCTTCTTGCCAGGGTGTAAACTCTTTTGGAGGACTCGAACTAAATAACTTGCAAGTTGAACAAGCAGAAACTAAATTTGAAATATCGGTATCAATCGCAGGCCACCAGCAATAACGTCTGGCTAATTGTTTAGTTCGAACAATTCCCCAGTGTCCTTCGTGAAGCATCTTAAGAACCTTCTGTTGAAGAATTGTTGGTACCACAACACGATCAAAATCGGTTTGTAAAATTAAAACTCCTTCAGTAATAGTTAAATTTAAACGGTTGCGAAAATATGGAACAATGTCCTTATTTAATTCTTTCTTGGGCCAACCATTTTGTACGTAGTTAAAAACTTTTGATAAAATTGGATCAGTTCTTGAAAACTTAACAAGCAGATCTGCGTTTACTGGAAAGTTTTTAATTTGTTCTAAAGCATTCACTTCAAATGCATCTTCCATATTGTCAAAATCTTTATCTCCACTGGATGGCAATCTCGATAATGCATCTGCATTACCATGCTCTTTCGTGCTCTTGTATAATATATCGTAATTATAACCAGATAATATTAGTGCCCATCGCTGAATTCTGTGAGCTGAAGTATAATTAATCCCTTTTCCTGGATTAAAAATTGACACCAATGGCTTATGATCTGTAACTAAGGTAAACTTTCGACCATATATATAATCATGGAATTTACGAATTCCAAATATGATTGATAATGCTTCCTTTTCAATCTGACTATAATTCATTTGTGCATCGTTTAAAGTTTTTGAAGCGTGTGCTATTGGCCGCTCGGAGCCATCTGAATAACGATGTGAAATAACAGCACCAATACCATATGATGACGCATCAGTTGCTAGAATTATAGGCAAAGTCTCATCAAAATGGACTAGTTTAGTCATATCAACAATTTCCCTTTTAAGCTCTTGAAACGCTTTTTCTTGCGCGGATTTCCATACAAATTTTTCATTTTTTTTACGAAGTAGATTAAGTGGACCACAAAGAGTTGAGTACCCTTTAATAAATGTGCAATAATAATTAACTTTCCCCATGAAAGATTGCAGTTCGGCTAAATTTGTAGGACGAGGCAAATTTGTAATTGCCTGTGTATTTTTCTCAGATTGTTGAATACCCGCGGCACTGATTACATGTCCAAGATACTCTACTTTTCCTTGCATAAAAGTACACTTTTCAAAATTACATCGTAATCCATATTCTCTTAATCTTTGAAATAATAAACGTAAATTCTGTAAATGTTCTGCCTCTGATTTTCCAGTACATATTATATCATCTAAATAGTTAATACAACCAGGAATATCGTTTATAACTTCCTCAACCAAACGTTGAAAAATAGCAGGAGCACTTGCTATACCAAAAGGCAAACGCTGGTACTGATAAAGCCCAAGTGGAGTATTTACAACCACTAACTCCTTGGATTCTTCATCTAATTCTATTTGTAAATAAGCGTCAGATAAATCTATCTTAGAAAACAACTTCCCTTTATTTAATTTATGAAAAAGATCTCTAACACGTGGTATTGGATACTGCTCCACGTCCATTTGAGGGTTAATTGTAACCTTGAAATCTCCACAGACTCTAATTTTGTTGTTTGGCTTGGGAACAATAACAAGTGGAGACGCCCATTTGCTGAATTTAACTGGCTTCCATATACCAAGCTCTATTAAGCGTTCTGCTTCTTGTTTAAAAGGATCATGTAAAGCATATGGAATCGATCTGGGTTTGAAAAACTTCGGTCTGCTATCTGGTTTCATATAAATATGCGCTTGAACTTGTTTGCAACGACCTAACTCTTTCTTGAATATTTCATTGAAATCATTGCAAAGTTTATTTAAATCCGAATTTTGAATAATTTGAAAAACTTGAACAGACTTAAAATGATCATACCAATTTAAGCCAAATATATTTGTACACGATTCAGAATTAGCCACGATAAGCTCAAGATATTTTTCTTCATCTCCAATCTTAACCTTTGCCTGCATTTTACCCAAAATTGGTACCTCCGATGACCCATAACCAAAAAGTTTAGTTGAAGAACTATATAAGGTTGGTTTTCGCAAATTTGTATACGCTGATAAACCAATGACGGAACATACTGAACCCGTATCAAATTGAAATTTCATTGGAGTGCCATTAACCTCAGCATCAATGAACATTTTATTACCAGCTCTCGTAATAATGTTATTATCAACCATGTTGCAATTTTCAACATCTTCTATCATTCTCACTTGCTTATTGTTAAAAATTGGAACGGACTTACATACAGTTGCGATATGTCCAATACGCCCACACTTGTAGCACTTGGCCTTCAAAAATTTACACTCTGACTTTTTGTGCTTCTTGAAACACCCGTTACATGCTGGTAACTCCAACTCTTGCTGTTTAAAATTCTGGTGGCGTTTCTGCTCACTATGCCTATCATGCTGTTTTGTTACAAAAATATCCATCTCCTGCTTATTAGTGTCTTTGATGCTCTTGATTGTAGTCTGCGTTGACTCAAAAGTTTCAGCTATCTGCATTACTTCCGCTAAAGTTGGATTTTCTTTGTGCAACGAGGCACCACGGCGGACTCATCAGGCGTATATAAAATCAATAAATCTCTTATTAGCTCATCTACATACTCACTACCACAATTATCATTTTTGCAAACAAAATTGCAATCTCGTGCCATACCTTGAAGTTCTGTGACCCATTGCTTATAACATTATCTGAATTGCATGCTTGCCAACCATCTTTTCCAATAGCCTGAATGCACCGTCCCAACCCAAGATAATAAAAACGAACGTTTCTTCTCCATATCATCTACACCATAAGCCTTGAAATGCTCCTCCAATTGCGTTTTGTAAGATCCAAAATTATGTTTGTCCTCCTCAAAACTATGAAATTTTGGTACAGCTGGTGAAATTGCAGTATTGGATGTACCCGAAACTGGGCTCCCTTCATGACGATTAGTCATTTGTGCAAAGAAATGCTGTTGCTGAAGCAACATTTGCTGAGACCATTCCTGTTGCCTCTCCAAAAGATTCGCCAGAAAATTTTCCATTTTTTTACTCTCGTCGCCAAATTATAAGATATTAATTCAATGAGATCCAATTGATGAATGAATATTATATTTTCAGTAAAATATTTCAATACAAACATTTCTTTGATAGAATACAAATTATAAAAGGTGAACAAGTACATAACACTAAGGTGGATATAACAAAGCCATATCGCCGATAAAATTGTACTCAGCCTCGCCTTTTACTGTACTGCAATACGTTAAAGAAAGTACTAAGGCGAAGAAATGTACGTTTATTTCACCGCATAAAAATTCTGAGATGGTTTCGTTCATAAGTTCTACCGTAAGTGCCAATCATAGATGCTATTAAGTCCATGGCGTAAAGTAGTCAACTCACAAGCCCCACAGAACGTCGGCTCGAATAAATATCACGTACATATGTACGTTATATTAATACGAACGAAGAATATATTTCTCACCAACCATTGCTATTCAGGACTTTGTGGCAAAATTAGCAGTAAAGTCCTAAGGCTAGGTTATGTTAGGAAGCAGGCTCCCTTAGACTTATATTTATGGTCCATTATGGTACAACAAACAATTGCTTCTTCCCCTGGAAAATGATAACCAGCGGTAGAAATCTATATGGGAACTATAAGGATCTATGAAATATGAGGCAAGATGTTTGAACCTGAGGACATCAATCAAGGCTGAGAGTTGCGGCTTGGTAGCCTGAAGCTCATACCCAGACTTTACAACTTTGCATGTCGAAATTCCCGCCTAGCTCTTGCCTCAAGCAGACTTTAAGCCCAGCAGCAGCCCGCACGTGGGCAGGGAAGCTCCAATGACCTTTCTCTCGGCAATAATAAGCAGTTTCCTGCCGGGCCAACTAACCGGCATTACAGTTACCCGCAATATCGCTGTGTACTGGGACCCAAATCCGCCGGATATGGAGGTTCGCAGGCAGTTGGCTGCTTCCTTGATGGCAGTGACTTCGGCTACAGAAATCCGATAGCCTCAATTTAATTTCCACCCACTCTACTATCCAAATGTGATCCATCCATTAAAATATTCACAGCGCCTTCATGCCTTTATTGCTGATATATGTGTGGTGAAAAACCCTATTGAAGCGATTTTTTATACACACCGATCTGTTTCTACCGGAATCGGACATCAAGTGGATGATAGAGAATCTAACTCTGCTTAGCCGTCGATAGAGCGTAGTGAATGAAAATCCTGCGGCTCCGCTGGCTAGGTCACGTCTTCTGAATAGATGACATCACTGCAGCCCTGAAAGTACTCGACATGGTACCAGTTGATGATGGTAAAGAGAGATGAAAGCATACACTGGCCAATACCAAGAAAGTTATGTCATAAAAATTTAAAAAGGAAAATTATACGGTGTCGAAATGCTCAAGAGCGTCTATGAAAAACCAACTATGAATTTTCTACATATTCACAGTATTTCATTATTTACTTAAAGTACTCGCAAAAGAGTTAGTGTTTGGCTTTTGTAAATTACAATCAGGTGTACTTATCCAGCTGGTGTTACTACTCATTTAGTAAAAGAACACTACTTATGTACATAAATTATACATACCCTGCAGTCAAAAAATATCAATTGCTAAAACAAACTAACTTTTACATAACTAACGCTGTCAAATCATGCATACAAACCAAAAATTTCATAAAATAATGATGTGGCAACATATTTGGCAATGGCATAAATCAGCTGTCAATCGATTGCAAACATAAAATTAAAACGAAAAAGCGAACGCGAACGCAAAATTTCTGGATTTTGCAGATATATCTTGATAAATGTAGGTAAAAATCTATAAAAAACATTGTAAACATGGACGTAGGTACGGTAGGTATGGATCCGGTTTCAAATGGCAAAACAGATAATATGTTTGTAAAATGCTACTTGGTACCTCATGCAGCCTTCTTTGGCCATCGCACAGTGGTATAATATTAGAAAATTGTGGGCGAAACGAAGCAACAATTTTTTTTCCATAAAGTGCAGATATATTTAAGGTTTTTGGTTCGCTGATTTCAAAATTTTTTCGGAAAAAAGTAAAGTAAGAGCGTAAAAATAACGTCAAAAAACTGCGACGAAAAAAACAGTCAGTAGCACGAATATGAAAGATTCCAAATGTTTTCTTTGAATAATAAAAAATTATACACTTTTAACAATCCCCTTATTCTATTATTTTATTGGGATCTACTGGTATCACAACTTGTGCATACGTTTTGTTATAATTCTATGTAAAGGTAATGAAAAACGGAAGTAAGTGTGTAGCGCAACATTCAACACAAGTAAATGACAAACACAAACATGTTTAATCGAAGTCTTGTTTTTCAAACCTTCAAAATTACACTCCATTTTGCAAATACAAAAAAAAAATGCAATAAATGTATAATTTAACATCAAAAACGGGTTTATTAGCAGTAGTAATACGCATGGCAACGATTAGCCTAGCAGTGTTAACTTTAAATAGCTGTAGCAAAAAACAATTGTCAGTCACCCGAGTGCATTATAAATTCCAGAAATTTACTCACCAACGCCTCCTCCGAGACATATCTAAGAAGTATTTTGACCAGGTATTTGCAAAATTTGTACTTTAGGCCAGTTTGTTCGAATTTTGACCAGTGTGCATCGCCATGCAAAAGTAGTTAGTTTGCTTATATGAAAATATACACAATGCAATTTAAAGTAACTATAACGTTAGCTTCAATTCCGGCAGGGTATGAATGAGTGTATATGTATGTATGTGTGTACACACGCCCACAAATAAAGTTTCTATTTGAATAGCTGGTATAGTATAACGACCATGATTCTATAATTATGAAAGTCATATTTTGTAGAGATCACAAATATTTGCGTACCTATCGTTCGGGGTCGGCACACAACTGTAGGCCTTTCCATTTGTTTTATAATATAAAGACGCACACCACAAATGGAAATAGAAACTCGGCCAAACAATGAGCTACATACATATATAGTGTAAGCGCCAAATTTTGTAGGTACTCGTGCATAAATATGAAGTCCTATTAAATTTTTGCGCTTAATTGTTTCATTTGCATCTTTCTGTCACTGTATTTTTCACAGTCACAATTTAAAACTACCGTGACTGGAAAGAATTATATGGGAGCTTTATGTATGTTATATTTCTCTGATCTTTATAATTATCACTGCTAACTTATATGTCTCAATGACTGATATTTGTGCAAATTGCAAGCCTTTATCTGATCAAATGGAGGAGTTATGGAGCAAAATATAATATTCGAACAATCGGCTCTCATATACGTTGTAGTCGTCCGATCTGGCCAAGTCCGACAAATGTCTAATAAATTATAAAAAGGCATTGTTTTATACAAATAATTCTAAAATAGATGGACTAGTTTCCGTTCAAACAGACGGCCAATGCAAAATCGACTCAGCTCATCATCCTGATCATTTCGGTATACTACTTTTCTTCGGTATACCATTTCTACGAAAGGTATCATAAGAACGTATTAATTGCCAATTTAAGTTTCTTTTTGTTTATAGTTTAAAATTAACTAATATTTTTACTCAAACTTTCATTTCAATTTGAGCTAAATTAAGAAAATATTTTTTGGCATGGATGTTTCACTTACAAATTCATACAAATAATTCAATCAGAGTAAATAAATGAATTTTGTACGGCTCACCTTTAAGAAAAAGTTAAGAAATCAAATATTAATCAGTTTTAAATTAATGTGAAATTATACGTTATTTGAGAAGCAATCGAGAACTAATTTAGATTTAATGAAAATGTTTATTGGGACAACAGTGACTTAAAAGATCCCTAAAAATATAAAATGTGGTCGAGTTGCTAGCGGTGCGAGCTTTATTTTGATATGCCGGTGAGTTCGAGGTTCGAATCTCATTCAGGGCAAACAAACTCTTAATCGTAGAAAAAGTTTTTTTTTCTAATATACTCGTATGTCACACCTCGGCAGGCAATGGCAAACCTCCGAGGGTATTTCTGCCATGAAAAAGCTTCTCATTAAATACATCTGCCGTTCGGAGTCGGCACAAAACTGTAGATCCCTCCATTTGTCGTATAATATAAAGACGCACAGCACAAATGGTAGTAGAAGCTCGGTCAAACACTGAGCTATATAGTGTAAGCCCCAAAAAAAAATAAAAAAAATTTTAAAAAATATAAAATGTATGTGTTATGTATGTATGTTTATGCTTTAGAAATCATCTTCGTGTCAAACGAACAATGGAAACAAGTAGTTCCTACATCTTTGCTACCAATTTGTTCAAAAAATAAATATTTACTTTCTTTTTTTATAAAATTCTCAACTAAAACGCTCCGGCAAATCTTATGTAGTTGTCATATAAAATCCACGATGTGTCACATTTTGCCTCTGAGTGTGTGCTATACACACCTTAAGCTATGCTACTCGTATGCTTGTATTTGTGCACACGGCATTTGTAGTTGACTGCTAAGGTTAGTTAGTTTATTATGTTTTTATTTTGCGGTACTTTTGCCGTTTTCACGTTTCCTTGATTATTTAAAGCAAACGACGTGGAGAGCCACATTACTCTGGCGCCTAGAAATCGGCTACAATGATAAGCTTCATATCCCCATTTGACAGCTCCGTCAATATTAACGGCAAGTGTCATGCATGCGCCAGTGATGGCAACGGCCAGCCGCGACGGCGAATCTATCGAGTGTTACAGAATCGCTTAATAGCTGCCACATGTGAAGCAAATAAATATCCAACCAACGATGGGGGGTACGAGTGCATACTTTGGATTTCCGTGTTCTACTATTTTGCAACCATTTTTTCTAATTTAACAGCTTCGTGAGTGTAAACAAATATTTAAGTGCCTGGTAAATTGTGCTAAATCATTTTAAACTAATTTATATTGTTTTCACGTTGCACTTTGAACTTAAAGTTTGCATTAGTTCATTTATATTTTCTTCCGAACTGTCAAAAGAGTCAACAGTGCGGCCAAATTTAGACATACTTATAAGCAGATTTTTAAGTAACAAAAAAAACGGAATATATTTAACGGATAAATTCTGTATTTATGAGGAGTCGTAACTTAAATACCAAAATTTACCATAACCGTGGCCATGCGCACATGTCCAACATATGCGCTTGGAATCATCACAGGCATCCCACCATTGGCCATTCTCATTGAAAAGGAGTCTTGACAGAGCGCTCTAAGACTGCCGAAGCTTAGTAGCCTGTAAGGTGTATACTTCAGAGAGCATTTGGGTGTCTTACAAACACTCAGTGCTAATTCAATTAACAAACTCACAGACTCTTTGCTTCCAAAACTGTCCTTTACCAAGTCCCACAAGGTTATAATATCCGAAAGGGACACCTGTGAAACGATGGTGAAAGCAATCTTTAAAGAGTCAAAAGTGCAGTACACCGACGGATCCAAACTTTCCAGGTGGAAGACTACGCAATTGAGTTGGGCGCCAAGGAATATCTTCGGTACTGGACTTTTTAGAAACCGGCAACAGAATTACTCTACGGTGGGCTCCTGGTGGATGGTAACGAAAAGGCAGAATATCTTGCCTAAATAAGGGACCAACGGAATTTGTATGGCTCTCAGCCGTTTTGTGGTCCTTCCAAAGGATACACGGTAGAGCTTCGAAGAAAGTGGGAGGGCTCGAGAATCGAAGCCTAATAGCGATCGTCAAAGGGTAATAAACAATCCAAGAGGTTTACATGTCTGTCCGGTGAAGCCTTTGAAGGATTTCTCAAACTCAGCAGAGGGGGACTAAGAACTCTCACCGGATACTCTTTGGGTCACCGTAGGCTGAGATACCATCTTCACAAAATTAGCTTCTCGGAGGTTGGGGACTGTAGGTATTGTGGCATGGATGAGGAAACCTCTCAGCATATCCAATGTGAATTCCCGTTTATAAGTGAACCCAGGCTTATACAACATGGGGAGCGACCATCATCTCCATCCAGAATATATACAACGTATTTTTTTTTTTAATTTTAGTATACAAATTTTTTCCGTTCCTGAGCCTGACCTCCCATCTGAATTTTTCCCTGAACCCATTAATATTACAAAAAAATTAATATAATTATTTCGTTAACAAAATTTTACCATTCTACTCCTTAAATCTGTTCATATTATGAGCACTTTCTTCGATTGCAAGTGCAGTTATAGAAGCTGGCATTTGCGGGCGGGACCACTCAATCGAACACATAAACAAAGAAAATTATCAGCCAGAGGTTAAAGTCGTTCAAGTGCCACATTGACGAAGCTTCAATTTTGCTTGACTGCATAACTTAACGAACAAACAGACTTGTGTATGTGTAATAAATACATATAAATAATATACGATAATCCTGCCCGGTCGTTGGCTGTGTCTGTTAGTAACGGGTTCATTAATCGTTTATACGTTTGAGGTTTTCACAAATAAAAATGAAGTTAAGTAATTGCTTGAATCAAGCACCATTTTCTGGTAAATAATTTCCTAAATTATTTCTCCTTCTGTCGCCAAGGTACACGGAATGGAATGAAATGGGGTGCAATTAGGTGAATAGAGTAACGTGTGTTAAGTTTAAAGGTGTTAAGTTTATTAGTCGTAAGTTCAGGTGTTGGGATTTCAGGTATGCTGAGAAGGAAATGTAATGGTCCGCGCCTCAAACGGTTTCTGTGAACACCCTGCCCGTCGGAACTTTTCCTTTCTCATTTGTCATGTTGAATTTCTACCGCCACTTAAGAACATAACATAAGGCAAGACAGCATGAATGACATGACATAGCATAGCATAACAAAACAATAGATAAAATGCTATATCATATAAAGAATGACATATAACATAACATAGCACAACAAAGCATAACACGTTCTAATATAACATAACGTAACGTAACATAACAACACTTACAATTATTTGTTGCCGATAATAAAGTTTCTCTTCAATAGTTTCTAACAAGATTGGTGGTAATACCCTATTTTGGACCACAAGCATGATTTGCAGGAATAACTCGACTCCATCGCCAACGGCGAACATTTTAATAAGCTTTTATGGCAACGTATGTTTATCCATATAATAGAAGAGAAGCTAGACCAAACACCAAACATTATAAATACTTTTAAAGTGTTGCTATGTATTTCGATCCTCTCGCAAAAAGGGAACCGTGAAAATATTTTCTTCTTTGCAAAATCCTAAAACAGCTGTTTTCCTACTACGAGTAAGTGTAATGCAGTTCAGTGGTACTTTTGGGTATGCATTTGCAGTTGCACGGCTCTACTTAATCCCAATCTTACGTACTGTTGAGCCTTGAATCGCGGCTCATAGAGAGAGCGAAATATTCGATTTATGGGTCCACTTAAGTCTACAGCGCCTGACAATCATGAGGTGCGGCAGCAAGCAGGGCATTATTTAAATCAAACGGCTCAATATATACTTAAAGAACATAGTGTGTGAAAGGCTTAAGTAGACCTGGTAAGTTTAACATCGACCAGATATTTATAATACGCAGTCCTTGCGAAACGCCATATATTTTCCAATTCTAAAGACACTTTAGACAGCATAATGAGTTGCCAAAAAACTAATAAAGCTATGTAAAATGATATTAAGCAACACAATCAGCTCCATCGGAATTAAGAAAGTCATCATCGAGCCGAAGTTTAAGACAGTTTGATTCGTTAGCTAGGAGTTTCCTTAACATAATATTAGAGCAGAAAGTTCGAGCCACAGAATTAAATCGGTCAGGCACCATATTTTGTAAGCGCGAGCAACTGTTAGCGTATGTCGAAGACTTTGATGACATCTACATACATACATACATATATATATTTGCCAAACAGAAAAGAGTAGAGAAACGAATGGGCCTAGAGAGGAACTAAGGCAAGAAAAAGTATTTTCTGTCGTCGAAAAAATAATCCACGCATTCATGTCTAGCCAACTACATCACTGTAGACCGTTACAAGTTAAACAAGTGGAGTATAAATCCATTTAAAAATCTATCATGCCAGCTAGTGCTATTTCGGACTAAATAGGCAATTGAGCAGTAAAGTCATTTCTCGGCTACCTAAAACTACACTTTATAAGTCTCTCATTGTGCCCATTCTATTGTACGGTGCAAAAGCATTATCGATGAAGACATCAAACGCGTTCCCACGACAGGTAGGTCTATGATGCAGGTGGTTTTCAATTAAGCAATACATTTTTCGGAGTTGGTTTTTTTTTTTATTACCAAAACGAGAAGGCCAACGATCCCGATTTTCACAAGAAAATTTTATTCAGCGATGAAACTGACTTTTGGTTGAATAAACAAAATTTTCGCATTTGGAGTGGTGATAATCCACAAGCCATTGTTGAGACGCCGTTACATCCTCAAGAAGTCACTGTTTGGTGTGCTCTATGGGCAGTGGAAATCATTGGTTCATATTTCTTCAAAAATGAAGCCGGCCATAATGTTATTGTCAATGTCTGAATTGAAATTTTTTGAAGGAAACTTTTGGTGAGCGCATTATCTTGCGTCGTGGCCCACGTGCGTTTTAACAACGCTAGACTATTTTTTGTGGAGTTAGGTGAAGTTGCTTGTCTACGCTGATAAGTCCGAGACGATTGACGCCTTTGAAGATAATATTCGGTGCGTTATTGCTGACATACTATCCCAATTGCTGCAAAAAGTGGTAGAAAATTGGGCCTCTCGGATGGAGCGGCAGTCACTTGCCCGAAATCATTTTTAAAACATATTGGCAAACCCTTATCTTTATAATAAAGCTAAATTCTTGGCCTTAGCATTTAATTATATGAGTTTTATTTCTTCTTAAAAACCACATGTCCAAAAAAACAGCCTAAATATAACATCAATTTACTATCAATCATCTGTGTACATAGATTGCGCATATTTGTGTGTATAAATACAAGTATAATCCAAATAAGAAAATATTTGCTCAACACAAAGTCAGCGTACAAAGAAGGTCGCGCGGAAGTAAAGAAGTAGAAGAATATTGTATAGTCGGCTTGTATATATAGAATGCATATAAGTATTTACTATGTACATATTAGGGATGTAAATTTGGGGTATTAACGAGATCTAAAAACAAAATCCCGGGACATACCTGTGATCCCGAATTTCACGAAGTTTTTATATGTACATACTTTTTACTTTTTCGAAAAATGTAACACGTCTGTAATCGTTGTATTATAGAAGGGTACAAAACAACACTAATTTAACAAAGAAGACGATTTGTTGTAATTCGTGTATGTAAAGGGTTTTCCAATAGGGATGATATGATTTCTAAGTTTCGTTTCGGCCATTTTTAATATGTCATGAACTTTCATTTTTTTTCATTGTATTCAGTAATGTTTACAAATTCAGCATGGATACAAGAAGAACGTTTACTAATTATTTATTTTTATTATCAAAATAATCGTTCTCCAATTGCCACTTTTTTAAGAAAATCATCTTCTCCGATGAGGCTCACTTTCATCTGAGTGGTGCGGTAAATAAACAAAACTGTCGATTCTGGTGCAAAGAAAATCCACAAATTATTCATGAACAACCATTACAATCGCTTTAATTGATAGTGTGGTGTGGTTTTTGGTCTGATGGAATCATCGCTCCGTACTTCTTTCGAAATGAAGCTGGTGACACCGTTACTGTTAATGGAGAGCGATATAGATTGATAAAAACCAAGTTTTTATGGCCGCAATTGGAAGAAGTTGATGTTGGCAACATCTGGTTCCAACAAGACGGGGCTACGTGCCACACAGCACGTGCAACAACCGAATTATTGCGAGACAAATTTGGATGTTGGAATTTGTGATTTTACACCATCAGACTACTTCGTGTGGGGTTAATTGAAGTCATTTGTCTTTGGCAATAAATCAGACTCTCTTCAAGCATTAGAAGTCAATATTGAACGTGCTATTCATGACATACGACTTGATTTAGTGGAAAAAGTACTCGAAAATTGGGTTCATCGAATTCGTTCCTGCAAAAGAAGTCGTGGAGGCCATTTGAATGTTGTTACATTCAGAACTTAATTGTATCGATTGTACTTTACATTAAATAAAAAACATTTGAATTTTCTAAACAATTAGTGTGTTTTTTTTTTAAAGAATCATATCACTCTTATTGGAAACCCCTTTACGTATTGGTATTTTAAAGAACAAAAAAGAAACGTAAAATTTTACACACATACAAAGTAATTTATACTTCAAGTACAAATATACATACATACATACATATTTGGTACATTAGCAAATTTGGTGCATGAAGTAAAATTATTTTTAATCCGTTTCAGACCATTGTTAAAAATTAACATATAACCATTTATTCCGTATATTCCTTATATTGATCAAAATGCAATCTTTAAGCAATTCAAGCCTTAAGTGTGTTATCCTCCAACCTGGACCTAAGTTTGTTCCATTTATAATTTGCAGTGAAGAAGCAGTGCTGCGCTTCAACACTCGTTGGTTGGATTGTCGACAATAAGTTAAATGCTCTCTGTAGGACATATCCTTTCTTTTACCAAGCCTTCTGATAAATTGTATGCCTTTCGGTTATTGGACACTACTCAAGCTGCTCGTTAAAACTTGATGCAATTCACCTTTGAGACGTTCTGCCTTATCCACTTCAAGCACCTCGTCGTTAATTCTATTAGCATCGTTTTCATAGTGAGGCTCAATTTATACTCGAGGAGGATATTCTCCAGGTCATTTATAATGGCAAAGGGCAAAACAAGGCTTTTAGAGAGTTTTCAAGCCGATTGTGAACTCTCTAAAGGCTTTTTTTGTCATTAAAAGGGACATTTTTTTAATGATTCAAAATTAAAAAAATAAATGGCTGTTTTCTGCAAATCCGGGGTTTGAATAGACTAATACCGGGATACTCTCAGTTCAAAAACGGCCGGGATCACGGGATTGACATGCCTAGTACGTATGTACATTTGTATAATAATAATAATAATTTAATGGACTCGTAAGTACATTTTTGTACAAACAAATGCACATACATATGTATCGAATTTATAAATGTTTGGCCGAATATTTACTTCAACGTGAAATGGGGTAGATTTTCTTAAGGCTTGTATTTGAATCGCGGCTCTGGAAGTAAAAGGCACATCGTATATACTAGGCATCCGACATCCCGAGATTCCGGGATCCCGGTATTTTTTAATTTGAGTAGACTAATCCCGGTATTGCTCAAAACAATTCATTTAAGACATTTGAATTTTTTAAAATTTTTATGACAAATATCTTTTTTTTAAGTGTAAACCCAAGCATTATTTCTAACACTGATTACGCTTTACCCGTTTACCTATTTGATAAAACAGCACCACACAGCCAAAGTTACTGTTGAAGCCTTATGTGCTCGCAACATGGACTTATTCAAATGTGGCATTGCTTTAAATTTAATGCTAGAGGAAATAAAAAGGAAGAAGTATGCCGTTAGTAATAACTTTTTTAATGAACTGTTTTACAACAATTCTGTCCGATGTGTACACTTTTTAATTAATCTAAATACAGTGGTGCTCCAGCATTACGAATGTCGATATTACGAATCTTCACTATTACGAACGCTTTTTTGCCGACATTATTACTCCTATATAGCGAATATTGAAAATAATTCGGCTCCAATATAACGAATGATACGTTGTTTTTATTTTATTGTATTTCGCGTCTTGTTTACATATTATTATATTTTAAAGTCAGTTGCAATTAAAGTTTTGTGAAGTGTGGTTTAACAAATATGTCTGAAATTAAAAAACGGAAACGTCTTAATTTCGGAGACAAATTAAAATTGATTGATGATTATAAAAATGGGAAAACGCTTCAAGAAATATCTGTAAAATTTGGTATTGCTAAATCAAGTATTTGCACAATTATCAAGAATAAAATAAAATTAATTAAAAATGTCAAGACTACTTATTCTGAGGATGGGCGAGTACCCCAAAATGGAAAAATTATTATACAAATGGCTTGTCTCAGAACGGGAATGCAATGTTAATATTGACAGCAACATTTTAAAAGAATAAGCTCGGCAAATGCATAAGAAAATATATCCTGAGACCATTTTTTTGCCTGCAATGGATGGCTCTGCAAATTTAAGAAACGCTTTGTATTCGTTTGCTCAAAGAATCTGGTGAGAAGCTGTCTTCGCGCAGTGATCTAGTTGAGCCGTCAAAAAAAAAATTGAATGAAATTATTCAAAACAACAGTTAGAGTCTTCATGCAGTATTCAATTCAGACGAAAGGGGGTTATATTGGAAAATGTTGCCTAAAAAAACTCTAGTTCATGCTCTCACGTTATACTCTCATGTGTACTCTGTATATTTTTTTAATTGTTTTCATTGCCTTATTGCTTTGTTTATTTTTTTTATTCATGTAAAATTATTTCCGATATAACGAATTTTTGGGTATTACGAACGAACCCTGACATTATATCATTCGTTATACTGGATCACCACTGCAATATATAAATAATATAATTTTGGCGCTTACACTTTATAGCTCTGTGTTTGGCCGAGCTTCTCCTACGATTTGTGGTGTGCGTCTTTATATTATATCACAAATGGAGGGACCTACAGTTTTGTGCCGACTCCGAACGGCAGATGTATTTTTATGAGAAGCTTTTTTATGGCAGAAATACCCTCGGACTTTTGCCATTGCCTGCCGAGGGGTGACCGCTATTAGAAAAAACTTTTTCTATGATTAAGATTTTGTTTGCCCTGACTGAGATTCGAACCTCGAACTCACCGGCATATCGAGTTGACCTTAAATATGATTTTCCTGATGCTTCTACCATTGTAAAGGAGCTGGAGCATATCCTCCTTGATGTAGAAAATGAGCCTTACTATGAAAGCGATGTTAAGAACACTAACGACGAGGTGGTTGAGGTGAATAAGACAGAGAGCCTCAAAGATCGTGCAAAAAAGTGTAGGTCCAGGTGGGAGAATAACACATTTAAAAATTTAATTTTTTTTAGATCGCATTTTGATAAAAAGAAGGAATAAAACTGACTCGCTCAAAGTGGAATGGGTGATGTATACAATTTTTTCTTGATGTCTTATTTTTTTTTTTACAAAATTTACTGTTGCATATAATAGTGTTTAATATTCATCTCAAACAGTCATTAAAAACAATTTTATTTTTTTTATATTATTTTCTTCTTGTTATACATACCTTTCATGGAAATGGTATATTAACTTTAGTCCGACGTTTGTAAGCACCAGAACGATAAGAGTTACACCCATCAAATAGTATAACGATATGATCAGAGTGACGAGCTGAGTCGATTTACAGATATCATATTTTTCTGCATAACTCCTTCTTTTAAGTAGCCAGAGGTTTGAAATTTTTCAAGAAGTTCCGCTATTATAAGCTCTATAGAAGCAGTGAATCAAAGATATATAACATATAGCTCTCATACAACTGATTGTTCAAATATTTCATTTAGCACGAAAACCCCTCCATTTAAGCAGCTGAAGTCTAAAAATTTTGCACAAATTAAAGCTATCATTAGAACTATTTTAGCAGTGAAAATCATTAAGATCGCATAAATTGAACATATAGCTGCCATAGAACCAATAGTGCAAAAATTGCATTTTAGGCCAAAACTTCCTCATTAAATCAGCTAAAGTTTTGAAATTTTCCCCAAATACTATTTATTATTGGGACTATTATAGCAGTCAAAATCATTAATATCAAATTGCATATGTCTTTCATACAATTCTTCCAATCGGCATGCCGAAGACAGCTTTTTTTACTTGTTCTTCTTTACTTTATTTCTTTTTTTTTATAATCAACAAATACATAAATGGATTTTGTTTCACATCTCGAAAATCCAGGAATCAATAAAATGCCAAAAATTTACATCCCTAGTATATACTTACATATTTATAAACTAATTATAGCTCAAATCATAATTAATATATGTAAATATTATTGTGTTTTACATTCTTTCATCGTGAGTATCCATATCAGCACTGAACTGTACGTAAATTCAGGATACCGTAAGTACATATGTATGTACATATATCATATTTCAAAATTATATACATAAGCACATAGATATATATACATACATTCATACATATGTATGTATGTACATATGTGCATGATGAAATAGAAAGAACACGCTCGTTAAATGAATATGCTTAAATTATCTAACAGAAGGAAGCCAAATAAAGTCACTGTTGGTCGATTGGCACCATATGTTAGCCATAGAAGGCTCAAAAATGCATATATTATACATACTTTTGTATGTATAAGTATATAAACATACATAGATATGTATGTGTACTCTCGACGCAAAGGATCCTTCAACACAGCACGATTTAAGGGCACAAACAGTATACAATTATTAAATGAAGAATAATTACGACTGAGTGTTCCTAACGAGGCAACGTTGTAGGGTTTGCTGAAATCTTACACATACATAGAGAGATTAAAGTCAATTTAATTCAGTAAATTTATCAAACCAACATGAAATAAAATCACGAAAATTTAACATAAGTACAATCGTATGTGTGAATAGATTTACTTTAAAAGTCTAAAAAGTTTAAAGAAGAAGTGAGTATTTACATAATTTAAAAAAAAAAATTGCCGAGGGCCGAAAAAAGGTTTGTTGCCAGCTCAAACACGAAATAAAATCCTTTTTCACTGCTCAAATATCACTGCATATCAGTCAAGCTCCTTTTAAGGCTGTTTGTTAAACTAGAGCTGCAAAACTATCGATGGCACAATTTATTTAAAAAGTTTAATTCTAGGAATTCGCCACTGGCAATTGACTCGTGTAAGAAATATTAAAATTTTATTCATAACAGTTTTAATTTATTTTATTTCATAGTTTTATTACCATATCCCTGGTGTTAATGGCGATTTGGTAGAAAATAGAAAATTGAGAAACTTCGTAAAGTAACATGCATTTAATCATTTAGCTTGTAACATGGAGAAAAGTTTTGAAACAGAAATTTTGTCTAGCGATGATGATTCCATGGCAATGAAAAAGCTATCCCAAGGTTATTATTGACTATTCCCCTTGTAAAGTAAGTTCATGGATTCACTAATATTGACAGAAAAGTAAAACAATAACACCACACTTAATATACTATTTCTATAAAAGATAAATTAAAATACAAAAATTTGTACCACATATTCAAAAATCTTAGGAACTGAAACATACCTAGTAATATCCTATCGATAGTTAATTTAATTTTTCATTACTATCAATACTATAGTTTTTAGCTCTAAACGATACTATTGACCTTCAACCTTTAACTATCGAATAAATCGAATTATGCGACTATCGATAGTTTTGAAGTTCTACGCTTAACCTGCAACCATCTCGTCCATTCCCGCTGGCCCAAACGAGAATATGTCGTTCAAACCGATCCCTTCAAACATTTTACTTACAACGTGGCCATCGACCGGGCAGCTCGGAATCTCATCAATTTCGACAACTCAATGATTATGAACTTTTGTTATTTAACTACATATATTAAATTTATTTTAAGAATTGAGATAAAAATTTCAAATAAACAGCATAAAGTTAAACTACAAATCTGTCCCACACCGAAATGTAAGTGTTTTCCCACACCAATAAAGCAGGCGGGCGCTACTTTCACGGCGGGCGAGAAAAGGGAAGGTGGTTAGCTTGAATTACGAGGGGACTAACAAAAGTTCGCTTAGTTGGTGACTGTTAAATATTTAAAAAAAAAATCAAAAATACCAAATCCTTTGCAATTGTTTTATGAGACTTTAGTCTAAATTTCAGAACAATCGGTTAAAATATTAACAAGAAAACGCAAAATATCTTACCACAAAATCAGACGAAATTCTACCACGAACGCAAACAAAAATTCTGTTTTCGGCGTGAGCTAAAGCCACTACAAATATTCAATGAATGCCAAAGTGCACATGAACCGAATGCACCGTCTCTAGAGACTATTTCCAAATGGTTCCAAAAATTTCAGACGAGATATTTTTCCGTATGGGTCGAGTCCCGAGTTGAAGTCCAAAGCTAAAGAAAATTCACGTTTGACACAAGAAATGGTTTTTGATGAATTGCGCTTGATGCTTGAAAGTAATCATCTAGGATACAAAAAGAAATCTGCTCAATAAGGCCCCAAAAGAAACTCGTGTGCATTTTGTCAATTTTTTCTAAATAAATTCGAAAATCGGCAGTCTGGTAACTTTTGTAAAGTTGTTACTGGTGACGAAATTTGGTTCTATAAGTACGGTCCGGAAACAAAACAAAAGTCCATGCCCAACAGGAGCAAACCCACCTGTAAAAACAAGCCAACAACACTCTGAAAAAAAAATAATTGATGTCACTTTTCGTTCGAAAATTGACACGGACGATGGCACAATGCCGAAACCGGCAAAATAGACAAATATCAACATTCAACCCTGTCGGATAAGAAAAAGAAGATAATAATATAGATGTTAGTTTACTTCTTCTGATCAAAAATCGTAACTGCTATTCCTTTAGAAAAAGGTCGGATGGTAACTGCGAAGTCGTATACCAAAGACTGCTTACCAAAAGTTATCAAACATTTATTAGAGAACAGGGAGAAGAGGATTTTCGACGCTACTTTTTACATCATGACTATTGGTATAATATAAATTAGGCGCAAATTTTCCAGTCGACTAAAAACAGACGTATAAAAAAGCGTGAGACAACTTGATGTGGTGACAATTCCGCCGTAAACAGAGTCGTCACATTATTTTATTGAGGTTTTTTCTGATACCTACATAAGCAGTTAGCCCTTGAACACCAAACGTATACAACCAGAAGTTTTATACACTCAAGCCATTCTCAAACTCGACCACGAGGCAGAAAACTTTTCATCGAAAATCTTCATGAGCCATTTTCATATATTTGGATATAGACGTTCAATCCATGCATAGCAATTATACCCGCTCAAAGTTAATACAATGTTTTGTATACGCTCCTTCTTTAATTGAATGAATTTGGACTGAAGAACATGTGGTTCCATTAAAACAGAGGCTAGATGGCACTAGTCTTTGTCAATAAGCCTCATGCTCAGAAATGACTTTGATATCAATTACAAAAACAAAACGAACATTTTCAAAAATTCTTACGACACCTTGCTGGTGATGACCTTAAGCAGAAACGAAGAAACACTGCAACTTCATTACGCCTCGAATCGTTTTTGATTTTTTTGAAGAAACACGAATTTAAAAAAAACCGGTTCCTAATTTTTAATTCAAAATATAATCGGGTAAACTGGATTTTTAGAATAACAATCAGTACATAATGATAACACTTTCTTTTTTGAATAAAAATATCCTTGTTAAGCAAAAAATAATTCTAGACTACTTGAATAAGAATAATATATTAAAGGAAAATAAGATCTCAACAGAAAATTCAGTTTTTCCCAAGTAAGAAAAAAATTTAAATTTCTTTAAAAGTATTTAAAAAAAAATCTATTAAAATTTTTGGAATCAATCTCTTTTTGTTTAGTTTTCAAAAAATATATATAGAAAATACTAGTTCGCTCAGTGTACTAGTAGGAAATATTTGCAAGATGTTCTGTCCTCTATTAACATTTGGCGAAATATTCAGAAACTGCTAAAATATTTTGTTTGATTTTTTTTCGAATATTTTTTAGGTTTGAATATCTCTAACGGTCTTATTGAATTAATTTGAAACAACTTTTCTCGTTTTTAATGCTTGATAAAGATTTTTTGGTTGCCGTTTAAATGAAAATATAATGGATGGATGAGATATTTACAAGATTTATAAGAAAACCATTTAAAAATGTATGAAAAAGCCTAGGAAATCGTGGTGAAAAACTAAATCAGTCAAGCCTTATAAATGGCGAGCAACGGAATGTCTTTCCTATGTAACGATATTAGGTTCTCACTATTATATGTATGCTGCGTTGAGCTGTTACGGCCGTTGAAATAAAAGGCGAAAAAGTTTTAAATTTTTTCCCTTTTCCCACCTGCGCGTTTCGACACGCTCGAAGGCATGAGCGGGAGTCTTTATTGAACGATAACAATAAACAATAAACATTATTAATAATACTAACATTTGTTTATACAGATATGTACATATATACATATATGCAGAACTTATAAAAATTTATCTTACATACATATTTAATTTTAAAGAACGACACACCTTATTTGAGAACATTTCGACTATTTTTGTGTAACATTGGTTTGCTATTTTTATTTTGTTTTGATTTTTTGCATTGTTAGTGCGGTCTACGTTCTCCTTAAAGTTTACTGTTTTATCCAAACGTTATTGTATACGCAGGCTTTAGATTGTCATTCTCCTTCTTTCTCCTCTTTCGATGTCTAAAATTTTGGGATTGCTGATCCCGCTATATGTTCGTGTGTGGTCAAATTTTTTCGCCTTTTTTTTAATCGGCCGAAACAGCTCAATCCAACAAACATGCAATATTAGTTTCTGTTTGATGGCTGAAATTTTAATCGCAAAACTTTGCTTGTCTGAATCTCCTTAAAGCTTCCCTGTGCTCACCTGCTTCTTAGCCTACCTTTCATCTAGGATTCGCAGTATAATCTAAAAGTTAAAAATCTCTCTTCACTTGCCACTCGCAGATAAATGTTAGGCATAGGTAAGATTTTGGCCGCTGTGGTCGAGTTGGTAGCGGTGCGTGCTATAACTCGATATGCAGCTGAGTTCGAGGTTCGAATCTCATTCAGGGCAAACAAAATCTTAAACGTAGAAAAAGTTTTTTTTCTAATAGCTGTCACCCCTAGGCAGGCAATGGCAAACCCCCGAGGGTATTTCGGCCATTAAACAGCTACTCATAAAAATACATCTGCCGTTCGGAGTCGGCATAAAACTGTAGATCTCTTCATTTGTGGTATACTATAAAGACGCACACGACAAATGGTAGGAGAAGCTTGGACAAATACTGAGTTATATAGTGTAAGTGCCAAATTATTAGCTTGAAGTGGCTGCCAGTGAACAACTATAACTATGCATGCAGGGAGATACATATCTTCTGCAAAAATTCATTAATTTATAACTTTGTTGGAATCAATTTTATGCTTTAACAATCTGTCAAGTTAATAACCTTTCCGCTATTTTGCAAGCTTACTTCGCAAGTAAAAGATTAACAGCCTTATTCCCACGACTACGACGAAACGCATCGCATGACTTTTAAATTAATAACCGCACCTATAAATATGTCAAAAAACTTGATTTTAAGCTCTCTACGAATAGCAATACCACTGATATTGTTATGTCCCACTGATTACGTGGCAACAATGAAATACTTACATATATTCCGCAACATAAATTTAGGCGCAGTAGTTATGACAATGGTCATGCGATGAATTTTGTAATAGGCTTGGGAATTGGGTTTTATTCTCCATTCTCTCATAGGCAGGAGTATGCATGCAGTCAAGAAAGATAAAATGTTACTTAAATTTAAAAGGCGGGTGAAAAAAGGGTCCCAAAAGGTGGTAGAGTAAGAGAGCGAATGATTGTCGAATGATGAATGAGTGCGTACGGTTGATTGCAACGCAATTAAATAAAGCTTTAAATGACATTTGCCAGCAATGAACTTTGTAGAGTTGTCTGCCATTCTTGAAAATTAATTTATACGAGTATATGCTACCAGCTATGCCCAGCGTGCTTTGCAATACCTAAATAATGTTGTGAAAAACATGAATAAGAAATGTATTTCATTCCATCAACAAATTAAATGTAACAGGAGCTTACTTGCAACTATTAATTAATGCCCAGAAAAAATATGGAAATTCAATGAAAGTGTTGATTGTTTTGTCCTATATTTCAGATAGTTCTACTCATTCTAGCCATTAAATTGTAAGTAAATTTTTAAACGAATTGCGAGGAATGTCTTGAAAAAGTAATGACGGCCGAAATTTAGTCAAAATGGCACAAAAATTCAACAAGTATTAGAAAAAATATGTACATATGTATAAGATAATATAATTTTTATTTTATATGTAAGTATGATGTAAATGTTATACTTTAATACGAATCGATTCAAAGTGTTAAAGAAAGTAAACTGTGAATAGCATTTAATTTACTGTTCTCTTTTTATGATTTAATGTATGTTTAATAAAACACACAGTGAATTGTAGAATTTTTTCGTTTAATAAAATTGTACTGAAATGTACTGATTTTAAGTGTTGGAAAAACCGAATGTACTGAGTTCTGGGAAAAAATGTTGGCAACCCTAAGTATTAATATGAAAGTAGGTGTTCGCAATAAACAGCTTCACCTTCGAAGAAAATGGCGTGTTATTTGTCACCACTAAATGTTTACACTCGTTAATCTAAAAATGCATTATTGAGGGAAGTAGAAAAAGAAATTATGTGATACCTGTTTAAGAAAAAAGTAATAAAAATCGTCAAAGAAGCCAATAAGAAAAATGGATTACAAACTTATTTTAATGTGTAATATATATTTAAAAATTAGTTTTTTGTTCGTACGATATTTAAATTTATTTTCATTTAGTGCTATAAATTATATGTATACTCGTATTAAGCAAAACTCTTAGTTTTAAATTTATTGGTATAGGCAAATTTAACACCCACTTTGACTGTAATTACCTTGGAAAGAAAGCAGAACGACTTAATATAGAAGCTTTTATTGAATTATAATTAATAACATACATACCCTCGTTTTTCTGCTTCTAAATATTTTATAAAAAAATCTAATAAAACCTACTTATTCCGTTAAATGTTTCAGAAATCAGACAAAACTGCACTTCAACAAAATTTTTATTAATTAACACTCACATAGAAATTCTTCTGCCTTAAGCATACTATGTAGTACTAAGTTCACAGCAGCAACATGCATTTGAATTGCCGTTAAATTTTGTTAGCAGCATTTATCGCCAAATAAGAAAAAAACGTCGAAAATTGAACAAATGTAAAGAAGCACTCCACGACAAAACTTTAGTCTACCCACATATTGACAAATTTGAACAATATATATTTATTTTTTTTATTTTTCAATGAAAATACAATGGAGTAGAGTGTGAGCTCTCGCTGTGTAAAGTTGTGTTCTACGCTATTGTTCTACTCTATTATTCGCTGTTATTCTTTTTGCTAATCGCCGTTATTTGTTCATTCTTAATAATTAAACGTGGTCGTAGTGATGATTTTGCGCTTAGTGCGCCTAAAATTATTAAAAATATGTCAGACGGTGTAAACAATATAAACAAATTTGCAGCTTTGGATGTTGACAATGATAAAGCTGATGATGATGCGACTAGCTGTGGTGATGAAGTTGTCCAAGATCAACCACCAAAAAAACAACGTATACCTCCTGTGGTTATAAAAAATCTCTCACGAGTGGATGTGCTTGCTCTCTTGAATAGTGCAAATATTGTGAATTTTAATTTAAAGCTTATGTCTATTGGGGTCAAAGTCCTTTTTGAAACAGCGGCTGATCGTGTTAAAGTGATTGCATTGCTTAAACAAAAGAATGCTGAATTTTTTTCATATGCCAACAAAGAGGATCTGCCTCTAAAGTTTGTTATTAGTGGGCTTGACTTCTATACTACCACTGCTGTTTTTAATGAACTTCATGTAAAAAATTTTCCATGCACTGAAGTAAAACAAATAAAAACTAAAAATGAACGTTTTGATCAACAAACCAACTTCCTGGTGTGCTTTAAAAAAGGGACTGTTAGCTTTGCTGAAGTGAAAAAATGTAAAGCGTTGTTCAACACAATTATTCACTGGTCTCCATGGAGAAGAAACAAAAATGCAGTTACGCAATGTTATCGTTGCCAAATGTTTGGACATGGTGAAGATTACTGCCATCAGCAAGCTATTTGTCAAAAATGTGGTGGGAAACATCTAACAAGGGCTTGTGAAACTGATGTTACCAAATGTGTAAATTGTGGTGACCTTCATAGAGCGTCTGATCCAACATGCCCAAAACGTGCTGAATACCGGAACATTCTAAGCAATATGCATTCGCGTTCTCACAACAAACGGAGCTTTCACACACAAGGCAACAACAACAACTTCATTTTTAATAATGACAGCTTTCCTTCTATGCAGCGTCATGGTCGTACTACCAACACAAATAATGTGAACTTTGTACCTTCAGTTCATAACAATACTAGGAGCTATGCCGAGGCTGCAAAAGGTGACAACCTCTTCTCAACAAATGAACTATTGTCTATCACCAAGGAACTATTGACTGAATTGCGTGGTGCAAGATGCAAAGAAGATCAAATTATGGCCATCGCGTCTATTGTTACAAAATACGTTTATAATGGTTAAGTTAAATTGTTTATTTTGGAATGCTCGCAGCATATGCAACAAAAAACTAGATTTTAATAACTACATTGAGGCTAATGATGTTGACTTGGTAATTTTAAACGAGACATGGCTTAAGCCTAATATTCGAATTAACTTTAATAACTATTTTTTCTATCGCTCTGATAGACTTCATTCTACTGGTGGTGGTGTTGCCATATTAATTAAAAAGTGTATTGTTCATTCTGTATGTACTATTCCCAAGTTACAGGTCATTGAAGCTAATGCAATTACCTTGCAAATTAACAACAAAAAGCTGACAGTCCTTGCTGCTTACTTTGCTGGTGGTGTTTATGATTCACAGGAATGCAATGATTTCTACAATGATATTACCAAGCTGACTAGCATTGATGGAAACTTTTTAATTTGTGGTGATTTCAATGCTCGCCATAATTTTTGGGGATGTTCGAGAATGAACAAATGGGGTAATCTCCTTTATAATAAGTTTGTCAACAGTAAATTTTCCATTCTTTTTCCAGATCAACCAACGTTTTATCCGGCGTCTGCCAAATGTCGTCCGTCCGTATTAGATTTAATATTAACTAACTGTTCTTCTATTTGTTCTCAACTAATAACTGCAGATGCACTTTCATCTGACCATTTACCGGTTAATATTTCGATTGGTGAAGTATCTGTTCGTGAACCTCCAACTGTTTACGACATCAAAAATACAGATTGGTACCATTATCAAAAAGCTATTAAGAGAATTATTAAATCGTATCCTCCTATGATTTCCACCAAACAGATTGATGAAAGCATTGCTAGGTTCAGTTCTGATATAATCACCACATTTAAAGCTGTTACACCCAAAATAGTCATATCTCCTATTAAAAACACTATTCCAAACTCAGTTAAAATTTTAATTAATGAAAGAAAATATGCTAGAAGACAGTGGCAGAGAACACGTCTCCCTTGTTTCAAAGAGCTTGTCGACACCTTGACTAATAACATAAAGCTAAAACTCGAAAATTTGGGAAATAATAAATTTAATAGCACTTTAGAAAGCTTGGATAAAGGATCACGTAATTTCTGGAAATTAAGCAAATTTTTTAAAAATAAAACCAACAACATGACAAATTTAAAATACAATAATGTTACTGCTTACACAAGTTGCGACAAAGCTAATATGCTCGGTAATCATTTCTACAATGCCCATCTTGCTACTGCGAACATTTCTGAACCTGAAATGGAAGCTGCAGTATCTTCAGCCGTAAATGCTCTACATTTATCCAACGTCGATCAGTTTGTATTGCAAATTGATGCGAAGTTGGTTAAATCTTTTATATGCAATCTTAAAAATCGTAAAGCGGTAGGGTTTGATGAAATAAGCAATTGTCATCTCAAAGCATTACCTACGTGTGGGTTTCATTTTTTTGCAACATTATTTAATGCTTGTTGTAAATTTGCTTACTTTCCGAATGCTTGGAAAATTGCCAGGGTGGTTGCAATTCCAAAATGTGGAAAAGATCCAACTGATGCTGGGTCTTATAGACCTATAAGCTTGCTTAGTAGCCTGGGAAAAATTTTTGAAAAAGTAATAAAAGCAAAGCTTGATGTTGTGATTGAAGATGAAAATATTATCCCTGACGAGCAATTTGGTTTTCGTCATGGACACTCAACTGCACATCAGTTATTTCGCCTGGTGCAGTGTATTAAAAGAAACTTGCAAAATCGTAATTATATTGCTGTTGCTGCCCTTGATATAGAAAAAGCTTTTGATGCGGTCTGGCATGACGGTCTTATACACAAACTTATTGGTCTAAAAATTCCTTTGCAAATTTGCAAACTTCTTCAAAGCTTTCTCAGTGATCGTGAATATTCAGTGTCTGTTGGTGGTGAACTATCCAATAAATTTAAAGTTCCTGCTGGTGTTCCCCAAGGTTCAGTCTTAGGTCCGGTTCTATTTAATTTATATTTGGCTGACATTCCAAAAGTCTCACATTCTAAACTTGCTCTTTTTGCAGATGATACATGTATTTATTCTTATGGCAATACCGCCTCCACACTGATTGATAATATAAATAATTATCTTAACTGTTTGTTTAAGTTTTTTCACAAATGGAAAATTAAAGTTAATGCTTCCAAAACGCAGGCCATGTTTTTTACGCGCAAAAGAGCTCGCCATAATTTACCAAATAAGTGCTTGAGCTATAATAATATAAACATCCCTTGGAGTACTTCTTTAAAATATCTTGGACTTGTTCTAGACAAAAGTTTAACTTTTAATCTTAACACTCAAGAACGAGTACGTAAAGCAAACAATTTAATCAAAGCCCTTTACCCCTTGATTAACAAGAAATCTCACTTATCTTTGCCTAACAAGATGCTTATATTTAAAATGGTCTTTATGCCTATGCTCACCTATGCATCCCCTGTATGGGCCTCAGCTGCGGCATGTCATATAAAGAAATTGCAAGTGGTTCAAAATAAATTACTTAAACTTATATTTAGTTTGCCATACGATTATCGAACCATTGCTCTTCATCAAAAGGCTGATATATTATTTTTCAATGAAGTGATTGATAAGCTTAAAAGCAAATTTATGAATAACTGCGAGCGTTCTAGTTATGTAATTATAAGGAATTTGTGTTCCTAGCACTAGATTTAAGTTTTGTTTTAAGTTTTAGTTTAAGTAGTTAGTTTAAGTTTATATACTTTTAAAAAGTTTTTTTGTATCTTTTTCTTTAAATATTGTTTCATTTATAGATTATTATTTTGCTCTGCTGTTATCGTTATAAAGGTTGTATAGTTTATCTGAACTACCGATTTAATTTTTTATGTATAGCCTGTACTCTTAAGTTTGTATATATTTTTTGGCAAATAAATTGATTGATTGAAAATACAGAGAATTCTCAAACAAAAAAATATAAACCCTGCTTTAAAACTTTCTAAAATGAGTGAAAATAATTTAACAAATTTATATTTAGAGTAATAATTTGTTACAAAAAATTTTTTTAACTTATTTGAGTACGCAGTTTTATAACCCATTCAATTGTAGTGCAGTAAACTGCAAAACTTGAATACGCTAAAAAGTATCGGTGATTTTTGACACTTCTTTTGTCGCATATTTTTATACGAGTATATGGAAAAAAACGCAACACCACCAAAAATTTGCACTTTATTTACCAGAATTGAATGGGCTACAAAACTGAATACTCATAAAATTTAAAAAAAAATTTACAAATAATTTTTATTTCTTAAATAATAATTTTAACTCTTGTAGAAACTTTTAAACTTGTGCTATTTGTTTAAGAATTATCTTATTTTAAATAAAAAAATAAATAAATAAAAATACATATATAGTCCAGGTCGGGGACGTCACTTTTTGCTCAAATTTAAATGACATGAGCATTTTAAATAGGCGCAAAAAAAAGTTGCTGGCATTATGTTGTAGCATGTTGCGCGATATTTTCACGGCGTGAACTGAGTACAACTTTGCTGTGAAATAAAAATGAAATTTCACTCATATTTCACGGCAATGCAATTTATATGGATTTTGACAGCCATTCCACGTGAAACGCTATGCTTTACCATAAATATGAATAATACAACAGCTTGTTAAAGCATTTATTTGTAAATATATTCCCAGCCTTAAGGTATGCAATGAAAACCAAGAGGCTAAAAATAACTACAAAGGAACAAAGATAGCAAAAAAGTATCCCAACTAACATTTTTGATATATTTCCAATAGCAGGCGAATGTTTTCTAGACGCGCAAAAACTTGTCCACCTTACGAAGAGTCTTTCAAATGTTTTCTAGGCGATTGCTTTCGTGAACTCCTTAAGAGAAAAAGTATTGAAAGTATTGTTTTAAGATTAGTAGTAAATTTATCGCTTTGATGGTTAAAAAAGAAAATAAATGTTTTTCATTTTTGTTGTTGGTATTTTAATGAACAAGCGCTCTTCAGTCAAGAGGAGTATTTATCTGCTTTGAGTACCAAATTATCTACCAAATGTTGACTGGGTTTATGCTCAACTCTCACTCATACGCCGTGGAGTGTCTTCATCAAATCAAATTACGTATGTATGTATGAATGTTTGTATATCCATCGATTTTGGAGTAAGGATTTGTCATAACGACCAAATTGACACCAACCAAGATATGTACTTGTAATACACCAAAGCACAGTGCTAGCCTTGTAATTGTACAATATGACTAGATATGTCGATACATATGAACATACATATATAATTGGAATCAAAAGACAAACAGTAGCAAAGAAAACACGCAGACAATAACAGAACATTATGCTTTGGTGACATGAAATATATGTAACACAGTGAAACAAAAGTAAAACAGTATATGCAGGGGTTCCCATACAGAAATTCTGTTTTTTTTTTTTTGTAATTCATCTTCTTCAAATATGACCTAAACCAAATTTAATTTTTTTTGCACTCAATTTCTACTTAAAAAAGATTTTTACTTTAAAAAAGAAATGTATAACAGACTTTTATATTGAAATATATCGTAGTTAATTAACCCTCGTTCAGCTGTTAATTAACCCTTATTGGATTGAAAAGTAATAGTTAATTGTTGAATGAGAATTAAATCTCTATTGTGAAAATGTTCATTACATTTTTTTTATTTTTCTATCGGCTTTTTAAAATGTTTAATAATTGACAAATTTATTGAGCTCGAGGCCAGTTTATGAAATATTTTTTTTTTATTGGAAAAATCAACAACAGTTTTAGTGGTAGATGGTTAGTGGATGATGAGATGTTATAGCTGCTATAACTTATATCACTAAAACTGTTGTTGCTTTTTCCAATAAAAAAATAAATCTTTCATAAACTGGCCTCGAGCTATATAATTGTCAATTATTAAATTTTTATTAAAGTTATTTTTAGTAGTTAAGTGCACTTGTCATCTCACAGTCTCTTATATTTGTATATTGGTATTTGCTGTTTGCAGCTTTTCTTAATTAATTTTTTAATAGTTTTATAATCCTGAAAAATAATTATTTATTACTGAACTAACAATTCAATTAAAGTAATACATTTTTATTTTTTATATGATTAGGTGAGGTAAGATAAGGTGATTTGCGCATTTGTACATTTTTACAGTTACAGGGTGATATTGTTTGCAAATTTTATTGTTGATCGGGATTAAAAAATTTTTGACAACACCACACTGGGACTGCCAAACGTACAAATGTACAAATCGTGTGATCGCTGCCTGACATTCAGGTAAGGTTAATTTCGAAGTGGGGATTTAAAAAAGTGGAGAGTTTGGCTATAATCGCCACAGACGTGTGGAACTTTAAGCGTGGTGTATTTAGGTGTTGTGGTGTGTATAGGTAGGTTGAGAAGAAGAAGTATTCTTTTAGCTGTTTCCACCCATTTCCGTTCCATCTTTTAATAACAATAACAATAATAATCCCAACTTTGCTTACCATATTGATTCTTCAATTTAATGCAGACGCTAAAGAACACATCATAATATATAACAACGTATGATATCATAAAATAGCAAAATAAATTGAAATTAAAACTAAAATAAAATAAAGCCCAACATAACATAAAATTACATAGCATAACGTGACATAACAGATCATAAAGTGGTGTAAAGTAATATGACGTAACATAACGTAACACAACATAATATAACGTAATTCATGGGTTTAGGCGTGGTGAATTGAGGTGTGGTAAATAAAGATGTGGATACTCTTATACGGTGAGCAGTAGGAGTATATGTCGTCGTCCTCTTTTATATCCTTCTCATTCAACATTAAAATTTTTCAATTAACTACCGATCATTAAAAAGTTTTACTTTAAAAAGGTTTTATTTATTTGCGCTCTTATTGGATGATCAATAAAATAAATTTTTTTATTTTCGAAAAAAAATTATAACCTTAATTATGCTGAATTTTGTTATTATAATAACAATAATCCCAACGGTTTTATCCCTCCGCACGCACGTTTATATAAAAAAAATGTTTTTCATATATGCTGCGACGAGTCATTAAAGGCAGAAGTTTGTTATGTTTTGAGATCTAAAACTGTTCAGCTACAGAACAAATAGTAGCAAACAAACAATAATGTCTGTCTTAAACAATAATGCTTTATGTTTACAAACAACAACAAATACCGTTCGCTATATTGCCACTAATTGCACAACAGCCATCAAGTCATTGACATGGCCTTGACCAAAGCATTTCGGCGATATATTATTTCACATGCACTCAATGGTTACGTAAATTATACACAGTAAGCATTACTCGCATTTCAAGTTTATGGTGACATTCGATCTGTTTTTAAGTATGCTAATTTCCGTTCTTTATATTTGCTTCTTTTTAGTTCTATAGATTGATACTGATTTTATTGTTATGTACGACTGCTGTGTCAGCATTTAAAAAGGTATAAAAAGAATATTTTTATTAAAATGTAACAGTCTAACAAAATAACTTATCTAGACTTCAAAATGCTCATCAGCTGATCGAATAGTAATATATATGTATGTATGTATCAATTATTGAGAGTATTGAGTATAGTTTTCTTTATGTAAAAAAGTGAGTCTGAAATATCAAAATAACCGGAGTGAGTGTTAAAATCCTGACTCCAACAACGGAGTGGCTCATTTAACTCAAAATTACGTTTACATGACTTCAGAAAAAGAGGCTGGAAATGTCTTGAAATTCGGGAGGGAACGTTTAGTTTTATTTCGCCAAGAAGAGATGGGCTAAAGATCAAGCCTGTCAGTAACTTGACCAAAAATACTACGCCTAGCATTTATCTACGACCAGCAAGTGTAGGAAGATTAATGAGTTTTAAATGACTTATATATGGCGGCAGGTTGTACTGAGAATCCCAACGGCTATTTCTTAAAGCAGCGGGTTCCAAACAACAGATCCAGATTCCAGTATTGGCCTCACCAACGTTGTGAAAAGAGTTTTCATTGAATTCGTTTGACCATCGTTTTACAAATGCAAAAACACCTTTCGCTTTGTTAACTGTAACATTTATGTAAAGATTTAAATTAAATTTCGGGTCTATTGTAATTCCAAGATCAACAAAGTTAAACACTTGTTCGAGGTTATGGTTACATATTTCATAAGAAGCTGGTTGAACTGCTCTGCGAGAAAAGCACATTACTTTACATTTTTTAAGGTTTAGTGGCATGTAATTTATTTCACACCAGTCAGTCATGCTATTTAAATCCGCTTGTAGTAAGGACCTTTCCTCAACAGAATGATACGATCTAAAAAGCTTTACATCATCAGCATACAATAAAATTTTTGAATAATTTATTACAGAAGGTAAGTCATTTATAAAAAGTAAAAACAGAATCGGACCAAGGTGACTTCCTTGGGGGACCCCTGAAGATACATTAATAATGTTTGAGGAACTATTTTTAAAAAGAACTCGTTGTGTTCCGCCAATGAGGTAAGAATATATCCAATGAAGGAGATTAGGTTGAAAACCAAGGAGATCGAGTTTATGTGTCAGTAAAGAGTGATCTACTCTGTCGAATGCTGTACTAAAATCGGTGTGTTTAACATAAGTGTGCATAAATTATCAGAATCCATTTGAAATATGAGGTGTGAACTCAAGCAAGTTTTGTAAAGGTAGTTTTAGCCTAAGAAATATAGTTATTATATCTTCTTTCCTAGAAATATTAGCGTTGTTTTTATAAACATGGCCGCTAGAAAATCTCTTATAGACTAGCAGTAGTTCATAGGCATTCTAATTTGATTCTCTTGCAACATGTTGATGTACATTCATACCCGTAAAATGTAACGCACTACGTGACTCTACCTGATTTCCAGTAAAATGCTTTATTTTAGACTTCGTACACCTCCTAAGTATTTAGTAAGTGTTTGTGTTTTTCGATATCCAATATGGCATTACATATTGTTATAAAAATAATTCTTTATGTAAGAATGTATGTCCGCCCTTCACTGATTGAATCAAAATATTCAGCACTAATTTCCAAAGATTTACATTCAGTCTACCGCACAAATTCCAAGCTTAAGCGTCTTAACAAAAAACAAGACACGTAACAAAGACAAAGATTTGTATTGGCAAATGAACGTGACTGGGTAGAAATTTAATGTTGACAATGTACGAGTACTCCTATTTAAATAGAATAACTTACACAAGTGCGGCTAAAGTACATAACAGCTTTGAATATTTCTCATTGCCAATGATTGAATTTGGTACACGTGCCTAAATGTATTTACGTACTTACATATATGTATGTATGTATATGTACATATATTCCGCACTCTTATGCACGCTGTAAGCAAATTTGTTGTATTACTACTACTTAATAATATGCACAACCTATTTTCTATTTTTGTTTGAGCATGCAAATTGTTCAATGTTTAATAGCAAATAATTTGCATTATCGTAATCATTACTTGCAGTTCTACGATTTTTCGCATTAAATCTTTTACATTTTTTCGCATTTATTTATTTTTATTTTCTTTTTTGCCGCTAACAGTGCAAACTAGCAGAAATCCAAGAGTATGCTTTTGTTTACATAGTACATACATATAAGTATTCCATAGCACGTCGCTGCTTTTTGTAACCTTTTCCATTTGAACTTTTTCATTAAAATCAGATGTATGTATGTAGATTACTACTTTGGTATTTCTCTATAGATATACATACATATAGCCCTTTAGGGCAGATAACTGCTAAGAAAGTGTTGAGGTTTTACTGAAATTGCTGATATTAATAATTTGCCTTTTTTTAATTGTTTAGGAGCTGTTGGAAAAGTTAAAAAAGAACAACGGCTCATTCGATTCTTGACAGTTATGTATGCAAAAATTATTTAATACCATAAAAATTCTACTTTAACTATTTATTTATTAGTTTGCGCAAGTAAGTCTATTATGCCTTCGAGTACATTGTCATTTGGTAATATAATTTGATTAAAATTTCATTACATTAATTGCTATTATATCTGTAGTCCCACACTATGTGTAATATAGTAATACATAATTAAAATTTATATAAATAATAAATATAGTTTAAAAAACTAAAAAACACGCTTTTAAAGGACATGAAAAATAATTCTTAATATAAGATGGAAATAATATAAAGAACAAAAAATAAAAACGGTTTTTTAATAATAATTCTATTTTTTCGTTCATTATATTATTTTCAGCTTATATTAAGAATTATTTTTCACGTGTTTTTTAGTTTTTTTTAAACTATATTTATTATTTTTATTTTCTTTTTATGTTTTTTATGCTTTCGACACAAACCAATTTGTTATTATTTAATAACTTCTTCACAATAAATAATGCAGAACACTCAAAGCAGTAAGATGAGCGCTTAAATCGTTTCGTATTCGAACAGGTTACTCATACGTCCTGTATGACAAATTCGAATTAATTTACTGCCGGCTGACTGTGCTCATAAATCCATTGTAACTTACATAATCTTATCGAATTATTCAAAGCAAGCTACAACTTTTACTGTGAATCATAATTCATATTACAAATTAAGGGCTCAGCAAACGATAGAAAATGGAACTATGAGATATATGACCAACTTTAATTTCACATCTCGAGGAATGTGGCCCATAAATTGTTGATTATGGATTTATTTTATATTTGTAACGAGTTTTTACTTGGTTTTTCCTATCTTTTCTACACACTTTTCCATTATTTGATTTACAAATTTTAACAATCTAACTATTCCAATGGCTATCAAAAACCAATGACTTCAGTAATGCCAAAACTGATAATCCCTGAACGAAATTTATGGAAGTTGTAATTTTTTCTGTCAACAGATTCAAAATCATTTTTTGATTCAAAATCACTACAATTGAGCTTTACTCCATTTGAAATATGTTTTAACATTTCTTAATTTTTAATATTAAAAATAAAATCCTATATTCGAAAGCAATATAAATGATGCCATTTTTATTTATTTTCGATAATACTCCGAAGTAACTTCATCGTAACTGGTATTGGAATAATTCAAAACTACTTTCTGTTGTCTGAAAGACGATAAGTTCTGTTACATGGTAACCGTCCGAACATTTTCATGCTGCAATAACTGAGGAGAGTTAGTTTTTTGGATGTGGAAACTCGTCTCAAACCAAGAAACAAAATAAGCATTAAATGAAGCTATATAGTTTAATATCTTTTTTGTTTTAATTGTTAAAAAAAATATTCTAAATTACCTGCCTGAAATATTTTACGTATGGCTAAACCAATACTAATTTTAATACTAATAATAATTTTGTAACAAATAAAATTTTATATTTACTAAAAAAAGTTCCGGAAAAAGTTATTAAGTAGGTTTTAAAATTAGCGTATTCTTAAAATCTTACATTCATTGTTACATAATTCATTGTTTTAGGATATGAAATAAAAATAAAAAAAATCTAGGCACTCCGACCGAGTAAATGAGCGTTTTATTTAATAATGAAATAATAATATTAATTTCTGCACTAATATCAAATTACATCACGTCAACACATCACAGCGTGTCAAATTATATTATATCACATCATATAATTGCACATCGGGCAACATTATAGCAAATCATATCGCGTCAATCATATCACGTCGCATCAACACATTACAACAAATCTGGTCACTTCAACCCATCACTTAAAAACAACCCGTACACTTCATTTCAGTTTTCTAGTTTTCTTCCCACAGTTCACATAGCAAATCCTACCAGCCGAACCGTATTGCGATGATAGACTATGCAGATTTATATTTTGTGTTTAACCCAACTTTTTACGAATATTCAAGGCCCCAGCTATGCGGGTAAAAAGACGGTCAAATACTTACATAAATTGCTTTCCATTATTGTACGACATCCACAAATTAACGAGTTTTGACAATTTGCTATTCAATTATTTAATTTCTCTTATATTTCAATTTAAATAAAATTCATTATCTAACAAAAACCATTGAATAGAGTAAACGGTTACGTTTCAGCTTATTTAATTTTAGGATAGTAATGTGCAGGTTACATATGGCTAAATATACTCTTAATTTTTGTCAATTTTTTCACTCCTTCGATATTTTTTCCAAAGTGCGGAAGAGCATTGGTAAAATAATTGTCAAAAATCAGTGAAAAAAAAATTGTCGCCGCATATCGGTTTTGTTTAAGAATGTGCAGTATTTTAACTAAAAATACATATTATAACTAATCATTGCGAATTTTACTGAGCTCTAGGCCAGTTTATGAAAGATTGTGTTTGGAAAAAGCAACAAAAGTTTTACTGGTAGAAGTCATAGCTGCTATTTTGAAGACCACCACATCTTTTCATCAGACACCTTTTTTATTAAATTAATTTATTCTTCATTACCGCTTCCTAGGTTTCAACCAAGCAACGTCACACATTTGCCAAATACAATGTTGTGCAAACAGGAGCAAACAAAATATTTCATAAAATGGCCTTGAGGACTTGAGCAAAGAAAAATAAAAATATTTTAAATTTAATAAAATAAAAATGGATTGTGAAATCTCTTGCCCTAGTTCATGTCTTCCCTACAGGGTGAGTGTGGAGCGCTTCCATTGCTGGGCTGTGCATGTGTGTATAAGCATACATACATAAAAGTGTACATGCTTGGTACATATGTACTTGAATGTAAGGCGCAGTTACTTTATTGCGTATTTATCATTCAGCTCTAACGCCGTTGTAATGTTTCGTTCATTCTTTTTTTAATGTGATTTCCATCGCAAACGATGCGCAAAACTCCATAACCCTGGCGCCTAGATATCGGCAACAGTGATAAGCGCCATCCACGCCCCTATGCAACAGTCTCCATCAACAAGTGTCATGTATGCGTCAATGTCGGCCACGGACAGCGGTAACGATGAAAATATCAAGTGTGATAGCATTACTTGGCAGCGACCATAAGTGAAGTGAACACACGCTCAGTAAAGGAGGATATACATAAGTGCACATACATAAACATATAGGGACATACTTTGCATTTGTGTTAGTTGTTGAGAGATACAAAAAAAAAGAGTCTGGCTTTTCTTTATAAATTTGCATATTTCCCACCTAAAATGATTTGCCCGAAATATACATAAAGTTGCACGCTTTAAAAGCAACTATGAGGACTGTGCTTTCCTTATGGCTTACCCTGACTGACAGCTGTTTTTATTGCATTAGTAAATAAAATGGTGATTACAATTAGCTCTTAATATGCACGGCATGCGTTTCATCTAATCAGCTTCCAAAATACCATATGGTGGCGGAAAATGTTCGTTTTGTTAAAATCTAGCTGAACACCTTTCACCCCCACTCAACCCACACATGAACGCTATAATCGTACAGGCGATACACAGCGAAAAAAAGCAAAAAAAAAAAAAACTAGCTGAAGCATGACATTTTTTTAAAATGAACAAGAAGACACCTCTTTATAAGTTTGTTTTCGGCGTCAAGACTTGGAAAAAAAAACCTATCCATTCCAGCATCATTTGTAGAATATACTTAAACGCATTTTTAGTTTAACTGGCATTAATATAAACGATAGAGGTTCGAGTCTGAAACCAAAAACAGTCTGAAATCAAAAACAAATTGGTTTGGAAAAATATTTAAAATGGATTGATACTATCTATAGCCATATATTTTCGTAAAACATGGATGACTAGTTCGGCAGCTCTAAAGAACTGGCTTCCACTGCTTGTGGAATGTGGAATGGCAAGTTGTTTACTACAAGTCTCAAAATAATTACAAACCGATTGTTCATTCAGATGGAAAATATTGGTCTGCGCTTAAATTGATTAATCATCTGGTGAATAAAAACTTATTCAATAAAGCAATAATGTTACTCATACGCCTACGTGTGTCTTGATCTCTGATGTATTCTGAAAGAGGTAAGATTTAATCTCCAATTCATTTAAATCATTTAAGGTAACCTGTTGACCTTTTTTGAACGTGCCCTTTATTTATTCAATAAACAATTAATATGAAATATTTAGAAATATAAAGTATAAGGCTACGTTAAAAAACTTGTGTCGATTTCCCGTCTGCCAAAGAGTCAATGGTCACTCGGACGACAAATATTTGGACTTCTCCCCAAATCACATGGTTAAATTAAGCAGAAAATCAGCGATCGACACGTTGAAAGTGAGTTTGAAGTTACTCGTAGACGTCAAAGGTCGAAGCGTTGCCGGATCCTAGAACAAACCTCTTTGCACTTTTTGTAGAAAAGGAACAAAAATAACCAGATCTGCTGAGGAGCTAGAGAATTCAAATTTCCATGAAATTTCACATAGAACTGCAATACGCATCGCTATTAACAGATATATACTCCGAGATTTCCTCCTCAAGACCACACAAACTGCAGTACCTCTCCTCAGTGAGTCTCATCTTGTGAAGATGGTTTCAGTCTGAATTACTGAGAGAAACGGTGAGAGTTTAAAGACATTCTCTACTAAATTAAAGCTCAGAGACTTTCCGGAAACAAGTCAGTGCGAGAGAAAGAGAGTCGGGCTTTTTTGTCCTGTACAGATTAGTAATTTTCTTCTAACTTTAAACCATCTTGCTAGAGTATAGTGCTCCCAGTCGTGACCGACTTTAATGCTTCATGAAAGCCATGCGTGAGGACATATCTCATGGAACATGGTTGGCACGCTTTTCCTAAAAATTTGAGTTCGAATCCGTTAGTATAATTTTACAGCATAATTCATCTAAAAAAATAAGCTTCCATAGCTTCAATAATTGGTTATATTAAAACAAACTTTAAACATGAAAATTACCGTCTTTAGAAACTATACGTACTTTGTTCGTACAAGCGAATTATAAATTGAAAAAATTAGTTATCTCGTTTGATTTATCGTTTCCTTGTTTTAGTGCATGATTAAATTATAAAAGGTTTTGAAACTTAGCAGCTAGCTACCTCACTTTTTTTCAAACGGCTCCCTTAGCATACAAACCATGTTGCTTCTTTAAAATAATAATAGTAGTAACCTCAAAACTTTTTAATACCAAAAACTAAAAGGCAACACTTTTTATTCCTTATGTGCGCACAAATAGTAATTTTAAATCCGGATTTTAATGACAGCAATTTTCTGAATTCAAGACTGACCCCGTCTCGTAAATATTTCATGAAAGTGTGTATAAATGACACGCTTTTTCATTGAATGCTTTTCACGATGTGACAGAGTGGAAAGTTTTGTAATTTTTATAATAAATATGTGTTAAGAAATTAAAAATAATGTGACATAATAATCATTCAAATGCCAAAAATAAGAATTTGTAAGAACTTAAGTTATGAAGTTTGATTTATTTTTCTTTTAATATATAAGGATTCCCTTTCTAAAATTTCCAATAATTGTGGTTTTCTTACAACTCCATTAACTCCATAAAGTTACTTACTATTTATCGGAATAAAAATTTTGTTCCTTTCACCGTCCAGGAGTTCATCACTTATATTTTCCTTATACCATAAAATCGTTTATTTCATGGTTCAAATAGATTGAACATTTATTCGCTAATTATTTCTTAATTTAAATGAAATGTCTTCGAAATTTTTAATTTTAAAAATCACTAATATTTTACTACTTATTATTTACTTTTAAAGAAAGGGTAACAAAATCTAACCCGTTTTACATACTTCGTAAAACAACCCTATATAAAGGAGTGTCAAAATTTCGAATGCCATTATTTACCTAACCTTTTATAATTGAATCATGGTTTTAGATGACATTTAAAATAAATTTAGATGAAATGCGTTCAATATTATATTTACTCAATATTCCTAGTTTTAAATCACGAAAATAATTTGAAATAAGTAAATGAAAGTACCAAAGTAAATTCACATATAAAAGTTGGTAGCAATTCTAAAAATGCAACGCTATGTTGGGGCTATTGTCAAAGTTTATTTCCTTTGTACTTAACTTATGCGAAATAATGTTTACACTATTAGAATTTCGCACAAAAAGTTACAGTGAACCATATTTTAAAATTTCTTGTAGTTAAATGGTGACAGGCAATTAGCAATTTGCAAGCTACAGCCATTTGGAGGTTTTTATGAATCGCAGTATATCATACAAAGAGAGGCGGCTGCACTCTGAAATACTCGGCAGGAATGGCTTGCTCATCCTAGCAAGGGCCAGGCACTCACACAGAAAGTGCTCAACTGTGTGTCCTTTGAGCCTGGGTCTTCACAGCTGCGGCAAAACCGGTTGAAGGGTATGCCAATCCTTTCTGCATGTTCCCCTACATGCTAGTGGCCTGTGCAAACAGCTGTGAGTTTGTATATATTTTCATTGCTCACTTCGAAAAGAGCTCTTGTTTTAAGCGAATCATATGACACCCAAAACTGTCGGGTAATCCTGTACTATCATTTACTACTCCATCTGTGTCTGGCTTTCTTGTAGTAAAAATGGGCAATTCTGCCCTTGATTTCCCTAAACGAGGCGCCAACCGCTAGTTCATTCGCTGTTTTATTTCCGTAAACGTCCCTATGCCCCGGGGCCCATGTCAGGGTAATTTGATATTGATTGGAAATTGAAGACATCTCTCTGCTACATTCATCTACCAGTTGAGAGCTGACTGAGGTAGAAGAGAGTGGCTGAACGACAGCTTGGCTATTTGTGAAAATGTTCACCCGCGTGCTTCCGGCTGCATTCCGCTCAATATACTTAACCGCCTCCTTTAGTGCAAACCTTTCAGCCTGGAAAACGCTTGCATAGTCTGTTAGACGGAAGGATAGCTGCAGGTTATGCTGTTCAATGAAAACTCCTACACTTAATTTTTTTTTATTGGAAATAAATATTATTTTGTGATTTTTTTTTGATCAAAAATAATGATTATTTTTTTAGTTTAATTTTTTTGATCAAAAACAAAAATCATTTCTTGAGCGTTATTTTATAGCTGAGAAATAAAAATTAATTTTAAAGTTTTATATTTTTGGGCAAATCAAAAAACTCAAAATCACACAGCGCTTTTCTAATGAAATGATTTTTATTTTTGATCAAAAAAATAAAACGCTAATAATAATCATTATTTTTGATGAAAAATATAATAATAAAAAAATAAAGGTTATTTCCGATCAAAAAATTCCAACTCATAAAATAACGATTATTTCTGATCAAAAAATAAGCATTATTTCAGAGCGAAAAATTAGTTTTATATATAATCAAAAAAATATAACTTGATATTTGATTATTTATGCTGAGCGACTAATAAACTTCGAAAATTTTTTTAATCATCACAAATTCGTAGAGGGCTTAAGAAAATATACACATGTATCTATTTAAAAATGTGCTCAGATATTTGGATCCAAAATAATCATTATTTTCGGTCCCAGCTTGTAACAAAACAATTAATTTTAACAACCAACCACCAATCAGCTGATTTATTGACACCACCTTTTATGAAGTCGCCTTAGTCAGTAGAAAGCAACTAACGAGTTAAATATGCTTTAAAATTTTATAATTGTTGCCAGCTCGGAAACTCAGTAAGACTTTTACAGGAACCAAATTAATTTATAATTTATTTGAGATCTGATTGGGCAACCAAATGCAAATATAATAATTTCTATTTTAATTAGGATTTAATAAATTAATAACAAAGTTTTGTCTCATAATCACTTCGTTTAAGCTGCAAGAATAAATCGGAAACAAAACAATACAGATTTTTTTAAAATTTACTTAAAGTGAGGTTGCGTGATTTTTGTCTTCAAATCCGCTTTTAATTAACAGATCTATTTGGTCTTCTATTTTGAGAAACAAATTTTGATTCGTAGCTTTCCAACTGAAAAATGCTCTTTTTCGTGTATATTAGTCTAATATATATTCATATTTATTTACTTATATCATATATGTATTTATGTATATAAGGGTCCGATACTGAACCAGTTCGCAGTTCGACACGACACGACACGACACGACACGGTCTCAGTGCACGAACATTTAAAAAATCGTTAAACCTTACCGGAAATCTTTTTTTTATATTCTTTGTTAGTTAAGCCATTGGTCAAAGAAAAATATAAATTATATGTGATCTTATGGGCAACCAAAAAATAATTTAATTAGAATTTTTCAGCCCACTCACATTTTGGTCAAGTGCCTAAGTGGATTTATGAGGAGTTTTATCGTCGATGGTATTGTGCATTTTCTTCGATATACAAATACATTTCGTTCATAAGTCGCATGAAAAACAAAAAGCTCAATTTCCTTGCTTATGTATTTAAACTCAGAGGGTTATTTATGTATATTAAACTCAAACTTGAAGAAACGTATTTAAATATTCGTTTTGTCTGACTTCAAGTCAGTTATGGCTTCCAAAGCGGGTGAAGCTTTGATAGTTAAAATAGTTTTACTAGTAGCGTTATTAAATTCTATGTTCTCTTTGCCAGATAATGATGAAGATACAAATTTTTTAATGACTGTATTCATGCACTGCTTTCTATACCCACTTTGTCTATAAGTCATATGTCCACATGGAGAGTATAACGAAAAATGGTTAATTATTTTTTGAAAAAAATAATGTATTCCAAGTGGTTTGTTTAACCTAATATTTTAGTAAACTAATTTAATTTGGATGTCAACACACGGCAATAACAAACTATACGAGCTATTTAGTTTCAAACTAAAAATGTCGCTAAATAAGCTCGACTAAACAGATAGTTAAGAAAAAAAACACAAAATTCTACATGTTCGAATATTGACTTCAACATAGAGGCTTTAATGTAATTTTTATAGACAAAAGAGTTAAGAACCATCGATATTATTGCTGATTTATAGTTTAGAGCTTATTTATTTATTAAGTCAAACATAAAACCATAAGTTATTTCTACAATATTTGACTATATAACTAGATTGCATTTACGAGTATAAAACTTAAAGTAACAATTAAACCAAATTTAATAATAATAATAAAAATATGTTAAGCAGGTAAGAACAGAAATGAAAGGTTTAATGGTAGTAAAGTAAAAGGTAATAATAATTTCACCTTTCACTATCTCACTATCTCTTTCTTTTGCCTTCACGCTAGTAGCTCTGTTAAATTAATACCCGGCTGGGGAACAGATAAGGAAAGGTTAGAACACCCCCTCTTTGACCCTTGCTTCTTCCTGGACTTGACTTCTTCTACCACTGGAATCAGTTAGCCAGCAAGTGGCGGCCCTTGCCGAGCTTCGGTTAAGGAAGACATGTCAATGGGAGTCTAGTTTATGTGGGCACTCATGCACAGCTTTTTTCCGGAATACACGGATCGCTACGTTGATACTGTGGATGGAATTGCGAGGGAGGGAACAACCGAGCAGATTCTTCCCGGTAAAGAATGCATTGGTATGCCCTTTGGTACTTGCAAGCTGCTTTTAAAAGAATTTGCTTATGCTCGTGCAAATGACACCTGGGCACAAGTTACGACCTGCACGATTTATAGGCAGACTTGGCCCAGATGGGATCGTAAACAGTCGCTAAGTCTGTGTTCCTTAAAACGGGATGATATATCCCAGGTAATTGGCGGCACTGCCTCATAAGGTATCGGAGTACCTTTCCACAGATGCTGTAGAAGCTGCAAAATTTATGAAGACGGGGAAACGGGGGAATGAGTGTTTAGATGGTGGTATCCCAATGGGCCTTTATCAAATGGCTTAAGTGTGTCGCTGGATATCAGGGGCATCCACTTCTACCTACGTGCCTAAGTAGAAAAATTAAGCAGTAGATTTATAGTTGTATGTATTTACAAAATAGTTTGAATCAACGGACCGAGAACACAAAGTATTGGCGTTCAGTCACTAAACAACTATATTTCATTGGGACTAGGTTTAGAAAACAAATACGTTTTAGCTAGAAGCAGTCTTTACTGATGTAAAGTGTTGGGTCGTCCCTTAAATTTTTGACAGTGTCAACGTACTTAATCACTGCATTATTTAATCTAACCCTCACATAGTCGTCAAGTTTGGAAGATGCATAAATTTCAATGCAATGGATTAAGGATCAAACCATTGTCAGAAGCCCACCTTCTTATACATTTCAATACAATATTCACGTTGTTAATACAATTATCAATGAAGACAAAGGGACAACTAACAAATAATTGGACACTATCTGCATAAACATGGACATTACTATGTTGAATCACACTAAACAGGTCATGAAAACCAACAGCATGGGGAATAGAACTCTGAGGGAAACCTCTGGTTACAGGTAAGCATTTGGACGTAGTGTTACCAGCACGTACTGCTTGCAAGTGATCACTAAGGTATGTTTTCACAAGAAAAAGAAAAATTAAACATATTTTTTAAGCTTTAAGATTAAAAGCTTGTGGTCCACAGAGTCAAATGCTTTGGAATGCTCAAGTAAAGTTTGAAAGGTCACGTTGTTTTTTGTCAATATTCTGTCTAATATCGTCCGAAACTTTTAAAAGCGCCGTAGTGCAGCAACTATTGGATCTGAATCCCGACTGCAATGAATTGAGCAAGGAGTTGTTACTCAGATAGGTGTTTATCTGGCGATGTCAAGATACGCTTAAATACTTTAGACAGAAATGACATTATTGCAATCGGTCGATAGTTACCATTCACTTTCTTTATTGATATAATCTTAGCCCTCTTTCAGGAGTTAGGGAAGGCAGACGTGGTTAAGATAGTGTTCAAAACGTAAGTAATATATGGTAAGATTTTTGGTAACAAACATTTGAGGAACTTTGGATTAATACCATCAAGACCGGTCGCATTTAATACTAAGTATGGACTGAACTACTTCACACTCATTGACACATTTGAAACAAAAACTGGACATCGCTACATCTATGTATGTTGGAACTTTAACTCTCATAACATATATATATTACACAAGAAATCTGACAAACATACAAAATGTTCATTTACATCAACTGATTCATTGACAAAGTGGTTCTTGTTGCCAATTAATTCTCATTAAACTTGCATAAATTGATTTGAAGAAAACTTTTTCTTGATTCTATATCACACTATTTCTACACTTGAAAATGAAGCGTTATGGAATATTTTTAATTTTTCACCAACAGTGGAACCAAAATTTTTATTTTCTGTCGATTTGCATATAAAATTAAAAAAATAAGACATTTTTCATTTGAAGTACTCTCGTGGAACCAGCTGTTAACCATTTCTTCTATTGCTTTCCGATTAATTTTTTAATTAAATATTTCTTCTTATTATAACTATTTAGTTCGGAAATTTCGAAACGTCCGCACCGTTGGAAATACAATCCTCATATTTACGCATAGTAAAACTATAAATTATTTTCTCAGTGTATGCAGTAAAAACGAGTTTATCTACACAACACATTTGCATTTATTTTAGGCATCAACCTCTTAGATAACAACTCGTACCAGATTTGATAGAATAACGATTTAGGCAAACATACCCACAATTGTATGTATAGAAATAAAGTAAAAAAAAAGTATGTACATATGTACATAGCTTATTTCGAACTTACACGTACTTACTATGCCTGTGTCATAATTACGGGCATCTTTAGATCCTTTGATATTTATCAGTATTCACTGTTTAAAGCAAAACTACATTTAAAGCTTACCGTTGATAGTCGTGTTTGTACATTTAACTCTTCAACATATTCACTTAATGGATATTCTAACCATATGGCATCTTGGCATCTTGCCGGTAAATCTTTCATTTGCCTTATTGCAAACACCAAGTGTACTCAAATCCTTTTACCGCTTAGGGATTGCAACACAGCGGATATCTTCTTTCCCTCTACCATCATCGACGTGGTGACCTTGCCAGCGAATCCGCTGGATTTTAATTCGCTGCACTATGTCGATGTCCTTGTAAATGTCGCATAGTTCAACGAGAGATGATTTAACTGCTCATCAGTCCCAATTAGTACTCGTATCTGTTGGCGAGATATTTTTTTTGATTTAATTCAATAATGACGTTTTTATAACAAAATCTCTACTTTCAAAATTGGAACTATAAAAGTGCCAGACTTGAATACCCTCTTAATATTGATGATACTTGACACAGGGGCGGATCCAGAACGTTTTTTGAGGGGCGCGAATGATTATTGCTATAGACGCTTTTCGTGAGACAAATCAAGTTTGTTGTGGCAGCTACCTTTTCTTATAATCATATGAAAATTTTCGTATTTTTTAAATTTCGTTCAACTGTAATTGATTTGGGTGTGCAGTATCTCCATAAAAATTTATGTATATTTGTCATGTATAGCTGATAAAGCTTTGCAAGATTACCATTTTTGTGGATTTAGCAAAGCAAACTTTAATTCCAATCAGCAGGCTTGCATTCGTCCGACTATATTCTGCAGATGAGTTGGTGCATGCGCGGGCAACCCATTAGTTTTCATTTTCCTTCCAATGACTTCTTCAGCGGTGGCATGTAGAGAGTTGTCCCATATTACAAAAATATAAATCTTTTGAGTTTTTGCACTTTAAATGCAACAGTCCTGGGTGCAGTGGCGAAGTTGACTTTTGCGATTGCAGCTGTGTGGGTTCGTGTGCACATCGAGGACTTTTTTTTATACTGGAACCTGGTACTACATACTACCATGCTTTTGGTCCCAGCAATGTCGGTCAGTTCTTAATAAAAAGTTTTATCATGAAGAATAAACTTTTCGACTGTGAAAGCCACATCGGCATTGAAAGCGCCAAGCATCGTTTTTATAAAGTGGCAGGGATAATGGCCGAACGTATTTGAGGTGTTCAAGAAAGCTTTCTTCGGCCACAGCATCATTCGCTTTCGTTGGGGCTAGGGCGTAAATTAACGATATGTTGAAGGTAACGTGACCGCTGTGGTCGATTAGGTAGCGGTGTGTGCTATAACTGGACATGCCGCTGAGTTCGAGGTTTGAATCTCAGCCACGGCAAGTAAAATCTAAATTATAAAAAAGTTTTTTTTCTAATAGCGGTCACCCCTCGGCAGACAATGGCAAGCCTAAAAATTATAAAATACTCTGCCGTTCGGAGTTTGCACAAAACTGTAGGTCCCTCCTTTGTAATATAATAGGGACGCACACCACAAATGGTAGGAGAAGCTCGACCAAATACTGAGCAATATAGTGTCAGCGCCAAATTATTATCATTATGAAGGGAACGGCTTGAATAAGAATTCGTCCGCCAGTGTGAATGACAGAAATTGCGAAGTCTCTTTTCAATCACAAACTCGACATTGAATTTGCGCAGGTTCACTGGCAGCTGTAGTAGACGCTGCAAGTGCCGATGGTTTTCTTCCCTAAAGTTAGTCCACCGCTTTACGTTTATGGCGGTTATGTCAGCTATTTGCTTTAACGCGGGCATCAACCAGCCGGGTAGAGACAAAAAAGGATCTGGAGAAAGCCCTTACAACAATTGATAAGACATAGACGCCCGCTTTCATGAGGTTCGGCTCATTATGACAAAACGTTGCAGACCTTAGTTGATCCTTAAACCGAATGCATTACCAGCGGCCGAAAGTGATAATATCACTTAACGCAATGTTGCTATTAAAAAACAACGATATGGAGGAATTATGTACTTGAAAAATTTAAACGAATGAAATTATATATTCTTTTTGTTTTTCTTCTTTTTGTAACACTACAGAACCAACTGTTTTGCATCAAAGCTCGTGCGCACTTAGCTTTTTTTTCTATTTGAGATATGCTCTGTTAAGCTGTTGACCTGAGGATAAACTGTAATTCCTATCATTTATATGCTAATGGCTTGCCACTTGCTTTGTTACATTTTATTTTCTATTGTTTTAAGGATACCTTAAGGCAAGCAATCCCATAACAAGTAGAGCCATATTTTATGCACATCGAAAATATGGAAACGAATGGACTGTTTGTCAATGTGTGCACTTGAAGCATTCGAAAATAAGCACGTACATACATACATCCGAGTATTTGTATGTAAATGTACGTGTTAATGCACTACTAAAAAAAAACAAAGCAACCATATAGATATCGACTATGTGGGAGCAATACAAGTAATAGTTGGAAAGCGTAGAAAAACCATGAAGTTAAAGCTCACAAATTGATCGGTCGAACGACGATAAATATACATTCCTATTTATATGAGACGTTCCATGCTATTTCAATGATAAATAGACTTTTTTTTAAACTTTCATATAAATTTTATTAGGGCTAGATTTGCTTTTGCTAATAGTGAGTTCGAGTGCATACATACATTTTTACATAAATAGCTCTATACATAAATATATACAAACATACACACGTACACTCATAAATACATACATACATATATATGTACGGATGTATGTACTGAAGCCGCTCGCAAGGAAGCTAGAATAAATACCCTAGTGGAGTGGCAAAACAAATGGAACCGCACCATAAACGGACGGTGGACATACCAATGTATTCCGGATATAAAGCGATGGGTTCAAAGAAGCCACGGCGTAGTTGACTTCTACACGACCCAATTCGATCATATGGTGCTGATTCGTAGTAACGGTACCATACGAAACGTATTAGGTCTTGATCTTGCCGACTGCACCTAGTTTTTAAAAGGTCGTTCCAACCGCCAAGTAATACTCTTAGAACGCTCGGGCTTTTCGACTGCTTATAGGGAGTTAGAGCTGCTTTTCTAGGCTCATGAGCGGTGGCAAAACATATACGAGTACACACAGTCGTCAATGCAGATTGGAACCAAGGACGTTCCAACCGCAAAAATACGCTACGAGAAGATATATTAATATAAAAGATTAATATTTTTCAGACACAGAGTTGCATTCAAGGAATCAAGATTCTAAGGCGTCGGCGCGGATTGCAACCTAGGTCGTTCCAACTACCAAGAGTTAAAGAAGTAAAACTGGTCTTCGTCCAGCGAGAGAAGGACGACTTGAACTTCGGCCACTCCCGGCATCGATTCTACCAACTTCCGACAAAATTTGGGTGGTATTTTTTTTTTCCTTTTCTTAGCAAATCCTCTTTGCATATACATATTTGTCCATTATGCTATCTATAAAAACAATATTTTCAACTCCCTTAGCCGACATACACTCCCTCACCATCACTAAACTTCCGCCGTGTTTCAAAGTTGCTTTGAGGTTTTTTATTTACAGCTCTTCATTTGGTTTCAGCCAAACAATACGACGGCCATCCGATCCAAAAATATTGTATTAGCTTTCGTCGCTAAATATTACAGTTTTCCAAATAAGTGGTTTTTTTCAAGTCACTTTGCGCACTGTCTCATTAGAAAGTTGGATGTGTAGAGCTGCTTTAAGCTGTCGATATGAACAATTTTGTGCCAAATAACGGAATTAAAAAATAAGCAAAATACTTTTGTGAGTTGCCTAATGATGCAAAATGATTTATAAATAAAACAGAAACAAATGCAAAAATATAATCGTTTGTTTTATTTTCTTTATATGCAAAATACTTTTGTGAACCACTGTATGTATTAATGTATGTATACAAACGCGATTCGAACTCACTATTAGCAAAAGCAAATCTTGCCTAAGTTGTTACAGCGCCTTGCTTAATACAAAAATGTGCTCAGCGAAATGCTTGATTTTATCAGAGTGTCTCCTCCTTTTAAAATTGCTCAGTTTATTCCTTGATATACGTTCTATCACAGATATTAAAAAAATTTAATTGTAAATCGTACAAACATGATTTTTCAGCAAATTGTTTTTTTTATGAAAAATTTTACTTTTTAAATTAAAGAAAATTTGTTCATAAATCTCTGGCTCATTGTCTATAAAAAAGTACATTATAACTTTTAAGTTAATACTAATATTTTGCAAGCTATGAAGTGATAAACAATGGGTTACGCCAGACAACTTGCATTTTTCAAGTAACATCACTTTTGAAAAAAAAAAAAATTTTTTGGCTTTCTTTTGCGTTTACAGTAATTTTAGGGCCTCCTCTACAATATATCCAAAATTCGCGCAAAACTAGTTTTTGGCCAATTTAAATAGTGTGGAATGCCTTATAGATATACCAGGTGTATAACTAAGTAATGTCGTTTTTCTTTTTTTCTTTAAAAAAAAACGTACCCATGTCTCGTAAACGTTTGAAAACGGCGGGCTGGCTCACATTCAACTGCTTTGCGAGTTCTTTTTGCGTTTGGCAATCTTCTTCGTCTAATAAGGCTGGCATTTCGGCGTCCTCGTACCTTTTCGGAGCTCCAGAGCGTTCTTCGTCCTTAACGTCGAAATCACCACTTTTGAATCATTGAAACCATCTTTCACAAGTTTTAACAGTTGCCACTTGTTCACCAAAAGCTCGCAGGTTTGCCATTGCCTGTCGAGGGGTGACCACTATTAGAAAAAAACTTTTCTATGATTTTGATTTTACTTGCTCTGTTTGAGATTCGAACCTCGAACCCAGCGCCATATCGAGTAATAACCCGCACCGCTAACCACTTGACCACAACGGCCACATTAAACTCATTACGCTGATGTATTTATCATTTGTTAATTGTTATCATGAGAAGATTAGTATTTATTAATAGACATCTTCGAGAGCCAAAAACCGTCAATGCATGTATAACTAACTTAAACACCGACTTTTATTTCTTGAATCAGTGGGCGTCCGACAATGGCTTGGCCCTTAATCCAGGCAAGTCCAAGTGCATTGTTATTTATTAGAAACATTGAAACTTGGCGACTATAATGAGGTAAAACTCAACAATTCTGCGATAAAATACGTGGACACAGCAAAAAACCTAGGAATAGTTTTTAACAGAACTTTGGCGTGGAACAACCATATTCTTAGCACTATTGGCAAAGTTTATGGCATGCTTCGGACTTGATGGTGTATTCAGTACTTTACGCCGTTAAAAATACGATTGTTACTAGCCAAAACATATATTTTACCGACGTTATTATATGGTTCGGAATTGTTTACTAATTGTGATAGTATTTCTAGTAGGAAACTTAATGTTCTAATAAACAATATTGCGCGATATATCTTCGGTGGTAGTAACTTGAAAAATCTACATGGCGCATAAGATAGAAATAGTACGACGGGAATGGTGTAAACGGAAATTGAGGAGGCAACAGCAAATGCTTCTTTTCCTCAGAATATTTGAACTACCCACCCCTTAACTTACCACACTTCAACTCCGCACTCCTAAAATCACCGCACCTAAAGTCCATACGTCTACTTCTTTCACATCACTTCACCTTGCCTCACTGAAAGTGAATTTTTTGATAGAAATATAGGTTCTACGAGTAATTCAACAAAAATCGCATAAAATAAAGTTTCAAACTTTACACAAAAGCCAACGAATTTTCGTAAAATTTGGAACTTGTTATTTAGAGCCTTGAGAAAAAATCCGAGTTCGCAGTTTTATAATCCAATAAATTTTTCTAAAATCAGTGCGGTGTTCGAGCAACATGAAAAAGCATTTCTTTGTACTGAATTTTAATGGACTATAAAATTGTATATGTATATCAGATTTTTCTAGAGGTGCTTCATAAAAAATTAAAAAATTTTACAAAACTTCGCTGACTATTTATAATTTTCATGCGAACTATGAAAAATATTTATATAAAAATCTAACGAAAAAATTGGTTTATGATGGAACGCACTGCCATTGGTATTAATAATTATTGCATATTTACATATGTATGTATGTATGTAAAATCATATATTTACATACATGCGTACACACATAAGACATATATGTATGTGTATATATAAGAGAAAGGTTGCTCGATCCATCTCTGCAACCGACCTCATACAAATTGCCTATGTAAAACAAAATCAAATATTTGCCTGCTATAAAATGAGGTATTGCATTAAGGGGACAAATACTTACTTACATATAATATCTTGTTTGACAAATAAACACTACACCATTTTACTTACAAAAATTAACTTCTTCATCAGGCTGATATGCTAGAAATGTGAGGAATATAAACACATAGACATACCTAATACGCTAATGACATACCCCGAGCATTTGCACGATGGTCTTTTCACAGTTCGATTTCCTACAGAGTGCGTCCTTATTTTTCTCTTTTCTTTTCATTTTTACTACTGGAAACAGCAATGCAATAAAAAACGGAAAAAATACATAAGTATGTACATACATAATTGGATATTGAGCGCAGTTTTGCCAACTGCAGCGAAGAAATATTGCGAAAACCGCGAAAATAAAAAAAGGAAATCACTGCAATGAAATCAAGTGAGCGAATGCTATAGCAGGCAAATGACAATATATAAAAAATTGAATAAAGTAGAGGTCGACTTAAAAGATAGCAAACATGTGTAAGTATTCGTAGTTATTAACTTTTTTATCGAAATGAACTTGTTGGAGGAATTAAGAGGATGCCACGATGGACTATAAATTGATATTGACAAATTTACAATGCAAATCAATAAAAGTATTAATGATGTTCCGGATTAACTAGTAAATAATTGCCACATATATATGTTTATCATATTTATGCGTATATTTGTATGTGTGCAGTGCGATGTGTGGCCTATCCTCTGCTAATGACAGCTATAAGTTTGAAGAAGTGAAGCTCTTTGTATACCGGAATTGACGCCATCAATACTCTAAGCCTGGGGATCAATGTAGGCTATCTCTTATCAGGATAAGAGGAATTTCGAGACAACTAGCAAAAGAAGGCATGTAGTAGTTTCGCAAACGGGAGAAGCAACTGGTAAAGACTTTTGATCTCAACTCAAACCGACCAGCGAATGTAGAGCCACACTGGAGAAATCCCTCATATGCAATCGGTATTGGTTTTTACTTTGGTTAAGGGGTAATCCTACTTTGTGAACTCAAAATCAACAGTCAGCTTTTTGACTTTGTCAAATGAAAACTAATTGATATATTATCAGGCATGTTCTGAAAATCGTACGATTTAAATTCGATACGATTTGGTAAGTAATTTCGAAGATGCTGCATTTAAAATTTCACTGTTATGATATTAGAATGATTTCTATTACAAATCTTTTGCAGCTTTAAGGTAAAATACTTAGCCTCTTTATTAGAAATAATCAAAAATATGGGTTTGCTTACATTTTTCTACATACTTTATGTTGAGGTATATAAAACTAATTTTTATGAAATTTTTCAAAATAAAATGTCGGCCCAGCATCTGTTGCAAAAAAAGAGGTTTTTTTTGTAGAACTTCCTTGGCCTGAACGAATCCGTCTGCAATTTTGCACCTACATAGAACAAGAAATCAAAAAGAATCTAAAAATACATTCAAAAACGAAGTAAACATTGTAGGATTTTTGCTAAATATTGAGTTTAAAAAAACGGCGTCGATTTGGATGAAAATATGCTACGTTTGACATAAAATTCGTTGCAAAAACAGACATAAATTTGGTGAACTAAAATTTATAGAAAAAATCCTGCGATGTTCACCAAAAAATTTAATCAGCAAGCTTCATAAAAAATGTCAAGTCCATCCTTTGAGAATTGTAGGCGAAAATGTTCCGGCCAGCTTAAAAAACACTTCACTGTTTCAATTGGAGGTTCTGGAAAGTACAATTATTTTTTTATTTCATTCTACAAATATTATGAAATTGCAAATCCGAGCTGCGAATTAGATCAAGCCTGGCTCACAAATTGTCAGATGTGTGAAGAATAATACTCGTTTTATCTAAAAATGCGAAAACGTCTAAATTAGTAATTCAATTATATATATACTAGGGTGATTGATTCGGTTTTTTTAAACCGGTTTACTTCGGTTTTTTCATAAATTATTTAACGTTTTATTTGAAATCTTGATTTTTTTTAACCTCCAAAGCCGGTTTTTACCAGTTGTGAACTTGAAGCCTTTGGTAAATTATAGAAATGCGGCAGCACATCGACTAATTTTACATCCGCTATAGTATAATTGAAACGGCAACTACAAAGTGCTTATCAATTAGATAATACCATTAAACATACATATCTACATATATATATTAAAATCAATTGATGTTCGTTTGTCTCGCTAAAACTCGAGAATGGCTGGGCCGATTTAGCAGATTTTTGTTTCGAAAGATTTGTCGTAGTCCAGGGAAGGTTTAAAAGGTGAGAATATATGGAAAAATTTCCCATATAAACACTTGTACCTTGATCATGATAGAAAATACATATGTGTTTATTGATGACAAAAAAAGTTGTCTCGAGTTTAGGCATGACAGCACGAAATGGTCCCATGCGCGATGCATTTAATCACGAGTTACAAAGAGAACAACAGTACGATACTGAAGTATTGACTGAAAAAAGTTCCTTAAGATGTTCCGCAATTTAATGCACAACAAAGGATTGCGTATGATAATATGATAGAAGAATGTAAACCATGGATCTGTTGGAATTTATTTCTTTGATGCTCCCAGGCGGACTGGAAAAACGTATAAATTTTATTGCTATTGACAAAGATCAGATCGTAAAATGAACTAGCACTAGCTCATCTGGAATAGTTGCAACATTATTAGAAGGTGGACAAACTGCACATTCTACCACTAAACATACAAATAAACGAAGCACCAGTTTGCAACATCGCCAAAAACAGCGCATGGCGAAGATTCTTCAAATATGCAAATTGATCGTTTTGGAATCAGGTGATATTCGTCAGAATCTTCCTCGATCCACAGTTGCTGACGAACTAAACGCATGCCTAAAATCATCTTATTTGTGGCGGCAAGTTAAGACACTCCAATTAACAACTAACATGCGAGTGTTTTTGTAATAAAATCAAAACTGCGATTGTGTTTTCGAAGCAGTAATTAATTATTGGAAATGGTAAGGTCGCAGTTGATACCACCTCACCGACTTAAAACAAGACACTCAGCGAGTTTTTCCGGACATAGAACAACACTTCAACAATTTAAAATTTTCTTCCAGGAGAGTTGTTTTCTTACAAATCAGTTTACACAGTTACAAACCAAGATGACGTAGTCAAATATCCCATTTTTTAAATTCACAATTTAAAATTAAAAGTAGAATTAGTTGTGATCATGCTGCGTAACATTAATCAACCTCGACTGTGCAATGAAACGAGACTGGCTGTGAAAAAGCTAATGAATAACGTCATCGGGCCAAGATCATCAAGGGAAATTACAAAGGAGAGGATGTCTTGGTCCCGCGTATATCGATGATTCCAACGGATTTACATTTCGATTTTAAGGGACTACAATTTCCTTTCTGGCCTTTGCGATAACGATAAATAAATCGCAAGGTCAGTTGCAAGTTTTCGGAATCAAGTTGAAGGCTCCCTGTTTCAAGCATGGACAATAATACGTCACGTGTTCGCGTGTCGGAAAACCATCAACTTAATATTATTACGCATTTTATTTGAATTGTTGGCAAGTTTCCTTTAATAACCGAACGAAATTAAAAGGGTGTGAGATAAGTATGCTGAACGTGTGTGAGTGTGCGTGTGGGTTAGTGTGAAATATACATACTCGTATATGTTGTTACTGAAACATATCCGTCTGAAATAAAATGCAACAATTTTTTTTTGGCGAATTATCGATCAATCTAACGGCGAAAGGTCTCTGCTCGGCGGGAGTCCATTTTACCGAAAGGAGAGTTTTAATGATTTGTGGTCAGGTGATACGAAGTTCACCGGGTCTTCTAGTTCGAAATATAAATATATTGCAGAAAAAACGCATCAAATGTGTTTTAGAAGAATTTAAATATTTAGACGAATATCAAAAGAGGACAGGAAAACCTTGAAAAATTGTATAACGCCTTACTGGCAGTAAGTACGTCTAGCTCGCTCAATGTGCTCAATGTTGAATTCAGTAATTGGTATAATTTCCAGTTTTAAAATTTGAGAGTATGTATGATTTGATGATTATTGCCTTTCCTCGCTTTTACGTTTTTATTTTTTGTGTGTGTCTCCTCGTGTAAATCGAAAAAAAAAATATATTTTTCTTTTTCAGCTTCTGTTCCAAAACTATCTGTTACGATCCCCTAAAAATTACAGCCGTGAATTCAACGTATTTTAGGAGATACCTTTTAAATATTTTTTTTGAAAATCACATTTTTGCAACTTGTGTACACGCTTACGCTATTTGACCTATCGTCCTGATTCATCTTGCATTTTTTAGAGTATTAAAAAGTGTTCTATACGAACCACAGTTTCATGCAACTTTAACTGTTTTTCGTAATGTGAACAAAAAATAATATACAAACATTTTATTGAGGTTCAGTTAAGGATTACGGACGCTATCTTGTACACAATTTGACCAATTCATCAGCGACACGCTCCAGTGCACTTTTGATTATTCTGCCATTTTTTAACTTTTTCTAGTTTGTTTTTTCAGGAATATTGCTTAAAAGTTGTTTCAAATATATCTTCCGATTAAAAAATTTTTATAATTTCCTTATCATCAAACAAAAGTCCCGAAAAATCACCATTTTTTAACATTTTTGTGACCTGCTAATTCCAACTGGTCTAAAATTGTGAATTTTTTCTATTAGAGACTGATACTGCTGATGAATTCGGGCATTAAATTACATTTTATTTTCAAAAGATTTCTTTCATGGAAAAAATTGTATTTAGTTACATGTACGGACATATGTATATTGAAATCTGGTTTTTAAAAAAATGTAAACCCCCTCCCCCCCTTAAGCACGTCAACAACTTCATCAGCTAATTGTGACAATCATTCTAATTAGATATGTATGTATGTATATGCAGGCGTGTATTTACATAGTTACATGCATTAAATACGTTTACGTTTGTATTTATGCTTGAGTTGGTTGTAAGTTAGAAAACATAGAAATGTATGTACATAGTACATACATACGAGTAGATGTGTTAATTTGTTACAAATAAATTATCTGCCTAGGTCCTCTTGTCTCCTTCCTTTGGTATAGCGTCAAGTTATATTCCACTTTTTACTTACATATGGTATTATACTAACACAAACGCATATGAAAATTAAAATATATTACAACATACCCAGTAGTAAATCCCTTTAATAAGAACTGCTTCTTATTCTTTTATGGTGCAAAAACCGTTTGGCCCTTCCAGTGTGTTCTTGGTCCTTCCAGTGTGTTCTTGGGCGCCCTTGCCTTGGTTGCCCACCAATGGCGGCCGATTTGAAGGACTTTTTCACCGGAGCTTCATCATCCATGCGAATGACATGGCTAATCCATCGCAGTCGTTGAGTTTTTATGCGCTTGACTATGTCCATACATTATATATGATGAGAGATTTGTAGAGCGAGATTTTCGTTCGTCGAGAAAAAGCTCTGCTTTTCAACTGCCTACTGCGCCCAATGTAGCACCTGTTGGCAAGTGCTATTGTTCGCTTCATTTCAAAGCTGACATTATTGGTGGTGTTTATGCTGGATCCAAGGTATACAAAATCCCTGACTACTTCAAAATTGTATCTGCCAACAGTGACGTGGGTCCCAATACGCGAAGATGTCATGTTGTTGAGGCCAACGATATCAATATCACCCGCATACGCAAGCAGCATCGTAATTTTGTTATACTTATATAGTACCACGGCGATTCAGATTGGCAGCTCTTAGTTAGTACGGTTTCCAGCATTAGTTTGAAGAAATTGCACGAAAGTGAGTCACCTTGTCTAAAACCTCGTTTGGTCTCGAACGACTTGAAGAGGTCTTTTCCATGTTAGACGGAGCTAAATGTTGTGCTCAACGTCACTCTACATAACCGTATTAGTTTTGCGGGGATCCCAAATTTAGACATGGCGTCGTATAGACAGCTTCTATTCGCGCTATTAAAAGCGGCTTTGAAGTCGACAAAAAAGTGGTGTGTATCGATTTGCTATGCTAAGGTCTTCTCCGGTATTTGACGTGCTGTGAATATCTGGTCGATGGTGGATTTACCAGGCCTGAAACCACACTGATAAGGTCCAATCAGCTGCGATGTTTAGAAGGCTTATCACACGGTAGTTGGCACAAACAGCAGGATCACCCTTCTTATGGATTAGGCAAAGAACACTAAGGTTCCAATCTTCTGGCATGTACTCGTCAGACCAAATTGTGCTTAACAGCTGGTACATGCTTCCTACCAGCTCTTCGCCGCCGGCTTTAAACAGCTCAGCCTGTATACCGTCCGCTCCAGTTGCTTTGATATTCTTCAGCCGCCTAAGTGCTGTTCTCTCCTCGCCTTGGTCGAGTGAAGGAATTTGTGGTTCAATCTTAAATATTTTTCTGTGCTCCTCTTCTTCAAACTCATCACCAGAGTTCGCATTCAGTAGCATTGATAAGTGGTCCCTCTATATCTCGACTGTGCTCTGAACGTCCGTTACCATATTTCCACACTCATCTTTGCTGCAACCAGCCCCGGTCTTGAAACCACCTGCAGGGTGGCTTCATATGCTGCGTATTACTCTGCAGCAGCGACGCGGCATTCGTTATCGTACCAATTATTTCTTCGAGGCTAATAGTAGCCCACCACTTTCTCCGCAGCGGTACGAAGAGATTTGGAGATGTTATCCCATTGTTCTTTAATGTCGGGACGATGAGGAGTGGTTTGTCTTAGCAGGATCGAGAGTCGAGATTGAAAATTCTCAGCTGTCTGTTGCGATTGCAGCTTTTCAACGTCGAACTTTCGCGACATTTGATGAACGTTCTTCATTGCATAGAGGCGTATGCAGACCTTAACTGAACAAGGTATTGATCCCAGTCAACGCTTGCTTACAACGTGATGAATTTGGTTTTGCGTTCTTTAATCAGTGGACACCCAATTGGCTTGGTGGATGCTTCGGTGTTGGAATTTGGTGCTACTTATGTACTACCATGTTTCGCGCCGCGGCCGGAGGTATTTTCATGAAGGCTGAAGTTTTCAACTGTTGGACCAAATTTTCCTTCTTATCAAATCCAGCTAACCGTATTAAATTTAGCTTTGATGCGGATTGTGGCAATTCGTTCACTGATGGGGGTGAACCTGGAAACAAGATCTCGCAGTCTCTGCCCAACCACAAATCCAACACCAAATTTGTGCGCCGTCTCATGGCAGCTGTAGTAAACGTCGCACGATGCATATTTTTTGCATCCATGCCCCGTCCATCGCATCTCCTGGACTGCAGTGATGTCAGTCTTAAATTTATTTAGGACATCCTGGTGGTTGTATAGAGGCACCTTCCCTATAGTCGGTCTGGACATTCCAAGTGAATATCCCTAAATCGTAGTCCTTGTTTCGTTTGCGGGGGTCGTCAACGTGTGGGGAGGTCATTATCCGATGCAGTTTCGATCTTTTCATTTGACTTGCATTTTACGTGGAGGGTCCCAAACCCAAGGCATAGCCCATTGCTGGGCGTAGAAAGTTGGAGTTCATTTATATAGCGAGCCGCTTGTTTCAAGGCAGACGCCCGCCTGCAGCCGCACCTCCTGGTGAACAGGCGCTGCGGACTTTAGTGGACCCTTAAACCGAATATGTCGGAGTGGCTTCACTAAAGCTCCCTCCCTATTAGCCGTGAGCCAAGGCTCCTCACGGGTTGGTTACCGCATCGCGCACATGGGTTGCTCACGTTGCCTTGGGTGCACGAACGTGGACGTAAGTGTAGGGATTGAGTACAGCCGCATACCCAGAAGCACCGCTGTATTGGTTAACGAATTCCAGAGAATTAAATAAAAAGCTCTTTTTAAAACAATAAAGTCACCACAAATTGACAAATCTTGCCAATGTCAAAAGCAACAGTAATTTGTAGCTCCTTTAAAATTACGATTTATTACTTTAAAATTTTAGGGCTACAATTATAGGACAAAATATTGTTTTATAAAAATGTCTTCGATATTTCTAGGTACTTTTTATGAATACTCCGCATAAGTTTTTCAATAAAATTAACATATTTTTAAATATTTTGTTGATGATGTCGGGAATTGCTTACCACAAAAAAAAATCACTTTCACAGCAAAGTTTTAAAATCACATAAATCACATACAACTTACCGTAAGGTAGTCCTATTCATGATACAATCATTCAATTCCAATTCCTTATTAAAACAAGTAAGTAAAGCTAAATGGGCTGTGCCCATAATTTCATAAAAAACCCGTTTCTTTGTTTCAAATTGCTGCTAGTATTAAACTTTACTCAATTTCTTCCAATAAATACTGAAAAATTTCTGCTATATGGAAGTTGGGCGTAGTTATGGTCCGATTTCAAAAGTTATTGACGGTGATGCTAGTGATATCAAAGACAATATGTTCACCAAATTTTGTGACGATACCTTACATCGTTATTGAGATACCTACAGACGATTTTTTTTATAAGTGGGCGTGGTAACGCCCATTTTTCAAAATTTCATAAAAATCAAGTTTCTTAATTAAATATCTCTCTAAATATCAAATTTTAACTAATATGTTGCAATAGATAAACCAAAAACGAAATTTTAGCATTTTCAAAATTTCCGTTATATGGGAGGTGGGCGAGGTTATGGTCCGATTTCAAAATGATAACAGTGATATTAAGGAAATTTTGTTCACCAAATTTTGTGACGATACCTTACACCGTTATTGAGATACAGATATTTTTTCCTAAGTGGACGTGGCAACGCCCATTTTTCAAAATTTCATAAATACTTTATTTCTTAGTTCAAAATCGCTCCGAATACCAAATTTCACTCAATTTGCTTAAATGAATACCGAAAAAACGGAGTTTTTGCATTTTTCAAAAACTTCCGTTTTATGGGAGGTGGACGTGGTTATTGACCGATCTTGACCATTTTCAATACCAACCTACCCTGTCCAAAGAGCAATCTATGTACCAAAGTTCATTTAGATTTCTAAATTTTTACTCAAGTTGTTGTAACCACGGACAGACGAACGGACGGACAGACAGTCAGGGCTAAATCGGTTTCTCTTTTCATTCTGATCATTTTAGTATATAAATATATGTCTATATCTATCTCGATTATGTTATACGGTTGTTTGTAACCGTTATGCGAACAAATTTGTGTACAAGTACGCTCGGGTACAAACCCCCAATTTTTGGCATTATGAAAAACAAAGACAACAGAAACGAAATTTAAATATGTGCAATGCTGCATTTATGTATGTACATGAGGCGATCCAAAAATCGCTTGCCTTAAAGTACATACTCGTACATACATATCATCACCCGGCTGAATTAATAATTCAGTTATACTAAACTAATTAAGATATTTTAAATGGCGCTATCCGTTTTTGGATTTCTCTTTTAGTTTTCGAGATATTGAGGTCCAAGCGATTTCGTCCAATTTTTCGTATGCCACAAACATTTTTACATACGACAATTCTTCATATAAATTTCATGCTCTGAACACTCGGAAAAATATTTTTGTGTGCTCAAATTACGTTGGACAAAATTTTCAAATCTGTAAAATTTTGTCGTAAAATGTGAAAATATGTTCGTATTGTCGCACGGATAAATAAATGTTGTATGAGAAAATTTGTTAATAATGCAGTAATTCTCAATCTAACAAGCCATTTCACATGCGGCGGTTATTCGTTTTATGACATAGTATTTAGTTAACCATAACTTGAGAATAATTTGTATCACATTTTGTCATATGTCATACACATTCTTTCAAAACTGTTGCCTAATGTAACATACGTCAAAATTTTACTGAAGAAAATCCTTCAGGAGTTCTAAAGTAATTAAGAATACACAATAAAATAAAATAATTTAAGATTTTCGAGAACTTATAATATTCTCCGAGACTTGGGTTTGGTATCCCTCCCTAGTACATGGTTACATGTGTTGCTAAAAATTGATATAAATCTCATTTTGGTATATGCCTATTCAAGTTTTTTTTTTTGGTGGCAAAGTTAATCCCTCCCGCGATACAAATAACCTCAAATCGTTCGTAAAAACTTGAAAATACAGAATGTTAGCATAAATCATACCTTTTGTGCGCCAACTGTAACTCGATATGGCACAAATCTGTTTTATAACATAAGCAAACTACTTTTACGGAAATAGCTGATGATTAATTTTATAATATATTTATAGAGAACTATTTTAAATGCGTGTGTGAACAACAGCAAACCTTCGAGTTTATTAGATATGATAAAATGCGTGTAGCATTTTTAATTGTATCCTTTCGCTGTAAATTGTGGCTCATTTTTATTTTTAGTACAACATTAAGAAGCGCACCACGAATTTAAAGAGTATATCGTTTGAAAATCGAGTAAAAATAAACCAATTCATATCCACCGATTGAAAGACAATAAGCGTAGTGTGCCTTGCACATACATACATATATGTATATGTGTATTAAGGGGGTATGCTGGTGTAGAGGTATGCATTTCAAATAGTCTTTGAAGTGTCGTAAAAAAAAGGCAGTCACTATTTTTACTATAAATTTTTTTATTAGTTATTTATTAATATTACAAGAATACACAAAAATATAAAAAAATAAAAAAGTTGAAAATTCCAATGATTTAGCAGTTGATGAAGTGGGGGTGTCAAAAAATTGGCACGTGACCATATCCACGATTGCAACCCTCCTAGCAATCTGAAAAAAAAACCATAAAGATTATAAATCTAGAACAATGACGCAATCTCTTGTATTGCGAAAAAGTTGGAAAACAAATTTTATCACGAAATGGCGACTGCCTCAAAAAAAATCCATTTTTTACCACTTTTTTTACCTTTTCGAATTTTTCAAAAATAGTACAAATTTTAATTTGGGGTTGGGGATGGTTCCAGACGAAGAAAAGTTTATATAGAAGACTCTAAAAATTTCAAAAAATAGTTTGTATTTTGAAAAAGCTTCTGGTAGACATATTCTTAAATAGCTAAACTTTAAAAATATAAAAAAAATCGATTTTATTTATTTCTAGACCAGAATATCCCCTTGAGCACTTGTTCAACCCTTTTCCAACAGGGTATTTGGGCGTATTTAATACCTTTGCTCAATGACGGCAGTTGACGGTTTGATTTTTACTGCCTACTTTCGGGCGTGAAGAGATAACACATAATTCCCTCCCATCTATCATGCCTCTACTGTGTTTCTACATATTTCTAGCAGTATACATATTCAAATAAAAGTACTTGCACACAAACACGTGCACATTACACACGTACCTTTATGTATATAAAGAGTGTTCCAAAATTCTTGAAATACTTGAATTTCAACAGTTCAAATAGTTAAATCTCTTTCTATCTCTCTCTCTTTAAGACATCTCTTTAAGACAAGAAAAACGTTTCATTTGCTTTCGATCAGCTGTGGTCGTTTTAACAAAAAACCAAAATTACTAATCGAGGTTAATTTTTTGAAATATTTTCAACTTCACGGTAACATTCTTTAGAATAATAAAAATCTTACCTACACAGCTCACAAATTTCTTTCTACACCAAGATATGCGAAAATAGCGCTGATCTCGTTCTGCTCAGACTAAACCCTTAGAGCAAGATGAGGATCGCTTTCATTAAAAAATACGAATTTCTGACTATTACATCACAAATCATATGTTAGAAGCTATAGAGAAATTGTTGCTAAATATTTTTCGCAATTTGCAAATCTTACCTTCGGGACTAATTAAAGAAGAAGTCTTGGTTCCTTCTATATGTGGGCAGACTAAAGAAGAATTGTTGGAAAATAGGAGTATGTTAATACAGCTTTTAACAGCAGATCATCACGCAAATCACTTCTGGTAATTACAGAGCAAAAACACTGTCCGCTTAAATAGCTTCTCAAATGGTGGGGAACTAGATTACAAAATATAATCACTATGTTGATTAAATAATGAAGTAATCAACTTTTTGAAAAAAGGGGAAGTATATAAATTAATGTTATATATTTCAGTTCAAATTTTTGTCGTACTTTCAACATTTATTTCTGGATAATCTTTGAAGCGGTGCGTGCCCTTTCACTAACTCTCCATTCCGCCAATTCAGTTTTGTAGGCGTCCGTTTAAAAGTTTTTGCCAAAGTCTCTAAACGAGAGTTTGGATCACTTCATTGCCTGCTTGTAGCATAATTTGGGTCTGAAAAGAAATAGGTAGTTTTCTGACAACCTTCCGAACAACTCCGATGGTTAGAGCTCCGATCATTATAACACAAGCCAATGCCATGCCATCGATACATTGTTTGCTTGTTTCGATCGCTCCACCCTACTTTTTAGTTAGTTTAAATCATAGTTCTACATTTCCATTCCACTAAGAAGTACGATTTTCTTTGAGTTTCTTTTTTCATTTCACCTCAGCGTTCTGTCTAGAGTTACCTCCTAAAAATATCACACCTTCTACTTTTGTTTTCGGCTTAAAAAGTACTAGAGATGTTTTGCTCTCTCTTTATGATTTTCCACAGCCATAATTAGAGTCAGTAAATAATTATTAAAGTAAGATCCAAATTTTTGGAGTTATATATGTATAACAACTATTCAAAGACTTTTAAGTCTTCAAAGACTTTTATTTTGAAATTTTAATTATAAAATTGTTCTCGTAATAATTATCAGCGAGACAAAGTCTTGATGGACGGGATTTATAGGGACCTTTGCGGTTTTAGTTGTCGCGACTACTACGGGATAAGTTCGGAACTAGTCACGTCAAAAAACAATAAAAAAAACTTAGTTCATGGAGTCTTGAACTAGTTCAAAAGTGATCCCGATCTAATCCCGAAATTATTTCGAACTATCCACGGCGTGGTATTGAACTAGTGTTCGACTGGTATGGAACTAAATACGAATTCGCCTCGAAATGGTCATGAACTGATTCTAAACTAGTCCCAAACGAGTTCCGAACTAAACCAACAGTGTTTCTGAATAAGTCCCTTCCTTCAAGCCTTTGAAGATTTAAAATGATTATCAACAGATTTGTATACGTCTTACCTAAATTTGTATGACTTTCTCGATCATTACATAATTATTATTGTATCTCTGTCATTAAGGGAATCCACGTATCATCCATTCCGAACCATCTGCCAGCGCAACACATTAGATTCAAAGATAGATTCCAACAATTTTATGAAAATTTTGTTTTGTTGAGTTTTAATTTATATTTTGCGTCCGCGTTTTACATACTTTACTAAATTTTTATTTACTTTCAGTTTGTTGCAAATATCAGCTGTTTATGGTTATGGCACCACTAATCGATTGCTTAAATATGGTTGTGGTTATGACTACGATTATGGTTATGGCGTTATGGTATGGTACCTCTAATTGAACCTTTAGCAATAATGAAAGAGAATGCCTCTAGACCCGAGAGCACCTGACTCTTATTTTGCTGTTGTTGAGTTGTAAATCAAAATTAAAAACTTGCATACATTTTGGTACACCCTTTGCGTAATTATAAACGTAAACATAGATACATAAATATAGCCACGCTTAAGCGCCTACGCACTTCATTTAGTTTTTTTTCTTGTTTTTTGATTAAACCGTTAGTTAATAACGGCCAACGGGGACTGCTTATACTGTGTTTGTACAATAATTATTTATTTTGTAGGTTCTGCTTTGAATTATTTCTGTTTCGTCGTAATAACACTTATCAGTTTTATGGGTACGAATGTAAACTTATTGTAGTGCAATGACTATTCTGCCATATTGAAGATATTAAGAGGAAATATTTAACATATATACATAAACATATATGAAAGTATGTACATATATTATGTTAAAAATGTTGCAATATTGCATATTTAAAGGCTTACCAAAATGTATATGCTGCTGCTCGCCAATTATAAATTTTTTGGGATTTTAAAAGAAGTATATTTTTTTCTATTCATAGACAAAATTCGTTTGAAAAAGTTAAAAATTCACTGCTCACATATGTATGTAACTTTATGTTAATTATGCATATAAAACTTACAAAACTGATTTCAATATATTAAAGAATTATTTAGGAATCTTCAAACACTTGTACATAGCTGAATTTGATATTTTTACCAATTAATTTACATTTTATTTGCACAAATAAACTTTACCAACTGTTAAAAATTTAAACTTAGATTAAAAACTTAATTGGCAACACGTTGTTTTAGCAAATATTTTTCACTTTTAAAGTTTCAAAAAGAATTCGTTTATTTACATATGTTTGCTTTTATATGCATGTATTAATTATAGAATATTTTTAAATACTGTGTTTCGTTGTAAAAGTCGCTTGTTTTGTCCGACTTTAGCCCCGAAATTAAACCGTCTACTTTGATAGCAGGACAACAAATGTGTCGGCAATGGTTCATTGTAGTATCTATGCAATCAACCAAACAAACCACTGCTGCCACTCTCGACCATATGGTCGCTAAGTTCGTTTGCATTAAACGGTAGCAGAAAAAGCTTAAAGCTCTGCAGACTTTGCAGCCATACGCGGAAAGCTCTCTTAGGCCTTCGGGTTATTCTTATCAGTTAGTAGACGAATCGTGCCGAGGGTGTTATCAGCTGGTACAAAATGTTTGCTTATCAACACCTACTCGCTGCGCGCCCGTTTACACGCGAACTTTTAGGTCTCCTTATTTTTCTTCTAACGCTCTGCCACTACATTGCAAAGAGTTTTTATTTTTATTTTACTTGCGTACTTGTTGATCATTACGGCCGCACCTTCCGCATCAACTGGACCACCAACAACGACCGCCTATCGCAAATTGCATGCAAATTTAATTTGAAAAGCACTCGCTCTTGACACGATTTTTGTCGTGATTTATTTTCATTGGACACTTTCGCACCCTCAGCGGTTTTGTTTTGTTGTTTGGTTTGTCTGTCTGCAGTTCTTTGGTTTGGTTTGGTTTTTGTTTTTTTTTTTTTTTGGTTCGACCTCAGCATTACGGTTGTGCGATTGTGCGACTGTCTCCTTGTATGCTGCGTCAAGTTGAAGGACCATTGGCCATCAACAGCAGCTGTGAGCTGTTTACTCTGGCATATGGCACACAGGCGGCATTACTGTTGTTGACGCTTTCGTTGTTTGTTCTATGTACTTACTTACATACTTGCTTTATTTCCATTGTGAGTACGGTTGTATGTTTATTCTATACAAAGTGAGAACTTGTACTTTCACAAGGACTTTATCTTATTGCATCGTGACGGACAGGTGCATTTGCTAATAAAAATAATTCAATTCCAGTTGCTTGTCCCCAAATCCGCTTCGTTTGAAAAGCTTTCCTGTTCCGCAAACCAAACAGCGTGTAATGGAATAAAGTCGTAGCGAAGTTTTTAGTCGACGGTCAAATATTGCAAGGCAAATGAAATGTTGAATGCCAATGCTCATATGTTGCAAGGTATTTAAATTTTTTTAATGCTGAGGTGCCACCTTGTATGCCTGAAAAGTTGAATGTTCATTAAAGCTGGCGTTATTTAAACAGTTTTTATGTACATTTTTCTGTGCAAAGTTACATAAATATATGCGAAAATGATAACTTTATGGACAGCACGTTGCATTTAAAATAATAACAAAAACCCATTTGCATTCAGGGAGAAACATAATGTACAAATTTTTTTTATATCTATAAAGGGTGTTTTTTTAGACGTGTGGTTTTCAATGAGGCAATACCGTTTTCGGAGTTGGTCTTTTTGAAAGCTGTTACTTGATTTATACTCAGTTTGGTTTGCCATTTCAAGACGGCCCCAATTGCTGCAAAAAGTGGTCGAAAATTCGGTCTCTCGGCTGAAATTTATTCGAGCCAGCCGCGGCCCAAAATCATTTTTTAAACATAATGGCAAATCCGTATCTTTATAATAAAGCTAAATTCTTGGCCTTAGCATTAAATTATATGCTTTTTATTTCTTCTTAAAAACCACATGTCTAAAAAAACACTCTATGTATATTAATTTACTATCAAAAATAAATAGCAAAATATAAATATGAAATACTTGATTTTGTTATTTTGTAAAATGATCGTTTTTTTTTTGCTAGATAAGAAAAATGTTTCAGTTTTTTTTTCTAAAATTATTTTCTATTGTACTCAATGTATGTACATTAAACAGGTAATATCGATTGAATTTTCATTTAATTTAATTTTTTTTTTCATTGGGCTCGAATAATTCAAACATTTTTCACAAAATTATTTGTAATATTGGTACAAGCGCGGTTTGATAAGTCAGTAACTTTTTAAAAAACATAATAAGCGTAAATAGTATTTAGCTATCCTCAAGGCTCTCAAAATGGGCGTTTGTATCTGTGATTACCTCTTCATTTGACTCAAACAGCTACCACCCAGCCATTTCTTCAGGTTTGGAAATAGGAAATAGTCGCATGGGGCTAAATCTGGAGAATATGCTAGATGGGGTAGCAGTTCATAGCCCAATTCATAGATTTTTGCCAATCTTATAGTCGATTGTGAGCAATCGCGGCACCCATCGCGCGTATAGCTTTTTCATATTAAAATATTCAAGTCAAGTGCCAACAGCCTCAGCCACCTAACACACTTTCATTCTACGGTCATTTAATATCATTGCATGGATTTTGTCGACGATTTCTTTTAGGCGACCTGAACGTTCGGAGTCACTTGTACTTATACGACCACAACAGAACTCATTAAACCACTAATTAACCAATGAAATAGACGGTACAGTGTTCTCATAGTATTTATCAAGTTTTTCCTTTGTTTCGGTAAAAAATAATGTGTAATCAGCACATTGAATTTTGAAGGGAAGTTGCAAAGTATTGCTGATCAAAAATCACTGATTGCAATTTGGATAAATACAAAAATTTGTTTAAGAATTTTAAAGGTAAAAATTATTTAAAATTTCGTTGCTGGATAATTCTTGCTGCACTTTTAGACGAACGGACCTCAGCTTGCTCAATTCGACAGTATTCTATTAATAGATGGCAGTTAAGGGCAGCAGTGATGAATTGTAAGATTCTGCGCGGAAAATTCAACAATTCAAATGTACGTACGTACGTGCATAGAATAAAAAAAATCAAATTCAAAAATATTAAATACAAACAATCACGTACATACATATGTATGTATGTATGCTCTTAGTTGATTTTGATGTTTTCAATCCCAAAAGCAACAACAAAACACACATAAAATGATTTTATTCAAATGAGACTACCTGTTCAATGTGCCTTGGTTGTACGTATCCAACTGCAAACAATTGTTCACAATACCGAGATGCTTTTCAATTAGGTTGTCAGCTTCAGAATAATCTGTAAATTTAAGTCTGATCACGATTGCACTGTGAATTACAACAAAAATAATTAAAGCTTTTATTTTTATTTATTTTTTTGATATTAAAGCTAAGCCTTTTTTAAAGGATATGAAGTTAAGTTTTTTCCAAACTAATTTGCAAATAGAAGTAATAGCAGTTTTATGTACTAGTAACTGAAATATTATTATATTATAAGGTAACGATGTCGTGCAGCACATTTTATCGAAAATTATTTTATAAAAGAAGTTAAGAACGACGCTATGCGAAAAGATTCATGCTAGAAAAAATTGTTTAATAAATAGTCAAGAGTTTTCGGAGTTCAAGTTTTCAATTTGCCAAGAGAAAACTGTGATCGTTTTAATGAAGATCAACGTTTAAATATAGTTGATTGAGTTGTTTTAACAACATTCTTACACTTGATATTTTTCATGAATGAAATACAATGCAAGTCCTAAGCTGCTTTATTGGAAAAGTTATAGCGCGAAATGCCATAGTTGAACAATTGTATGGACATTTTGTCATATTCACTCTCAATATGTTTCTTTCCAATCTTAGAGCACAAATTGAGAACTCAAATCTACACCGTTGTTTTTCAACAGTACTAAAGCTTGAGAATCATTGCGTTCCTAACGAAAAGGACATATTTTTTTATGGCAATTATCATTTTGAGAAAAAGTTATTTCTCATCTTGAACTCAAATGCGATTCTCTAATAAATCTCAAATGTATGATTGCAATACCGAAAATAAAATAAAATATGTACAGCAATGAACACATGAATGCCACAAAATTATATTTGAACTAAATGTTAAAATTGTCCAATTTTTAAATGGTCATAATGTTAAGTTTTTACATTCAACATGGTGCCGCAATAGCTGACACATCTGCGGCGTCCAAAATGTTCCGTTATTTTTCCTTATTGCTTACCGTTATCAATTTCAGTGGACACATAAATTTCACATATTACTTTACATATGCAATGTCCGTGCATGATATTTAGCGTAGTTTGATATTTATTTATTTAAAGTGGTTTGAAGAACAAAGCAATAGAAAATGGGATCAGGAAAACTTACCACAACTGAAGAAAGGCGAATCATTAGGAAATAGCATGGTGGAGGGAAAAAAGTGGCGAAAATTGCTAAAATTTTGTATATTTATCGAGAAAATGTATAATGCGCGTAAGAATGCTGCTACAGAAAGACTGGAAAAAAATTATCCATTCAAGTCATTGCTCCAGATAGCATCCAATATCAAACGTATCATTGGACACAAAAATATCCTGCAGGTTTGCTAGAAGACGATTAAATGAACTAAACTTGTTTGGTCGGATTTCCAAGAAGAAGCTGCTGCTGTAAAAAAAAATTGTTCAAAGCGATTGACCTCGCTAGAGCCCATCAAAAGCAAAGGCTCAAATTTCTGCAAAAACGTGCTGTGAAGTGACGAAACAAAAATAAACAGGATAGGGCCAAATGACAGACTCTTTGTTCATAGTCCAAAATGCTAAGGATTAAACACAATCCCAGCTTCACACAGAAGATGGTAAAACACGGGGGCGAAAATACTTATTATGGTTTGGGGTGCATTTTTTTTTTGGCATAGCATAGGGCCGCACGTAAGGATCAACGGCAAAATGAAAACCCATATGGAACCATATGCCTTCGTTAGCATAGCAATTAAATGGACCAAGTGCATGGCTTCACTTTTGCAAGAGCTTGCAATTTGTTATGCTACCACTGGTTTATTTCGGCACAATAGGTAATCATTGGTGATTGCATTGGTGATTTTATCTTGGAGAAAATTTTGATTTTCAACTTCAATTCAACATGTTATCTAATGTAGGATATTAACTGGAGAATGAAGCTGGATCTCAACCTTTGTCAAAGGTTGGAGAAATATATTGACGATTTTTACTGTTCAAACTTCTCAAGTGTTGTCGCTCAATATGTGAAACGCAATAATCTACGAACGCTTTCCCTTATCGGGAGAAGTGGAAATAATAATGAAGTAATTAAAACTGTTAATAGTGTTTATTATCAACTGTAGGGCATAAATTTAAATTAATTTTTTAACAGGACAAGATCATCCACTAACCGGAGTTAGTATGAGACTAGTGAATACGTAGGTAAAATTCCTTCTCGTGCGCCTTCGCAACACTAAATGTGATTAGCTGTAATTAGATATTTTTATCGTAACGTAAGAATGGAATTAACCCTTGAACATTTTCGTGCGATGATTTACTACGATTTTCGACGTGGATTATCGAGACAGGAGAGCATCAATCAACTTACTTCTACTTTTGGTTTTGGATCACCACACTTAGCGACTGTGAAACGATGGTACAACGAGTTCCTACGTGGCCGACAATCTTTGCAGGACGAACTTAATGAAGGCCGTCAAAAAACGGTGGTTGTGCGATAAACAGTCGATGCTGTGCGTCAATTGATAATACAACATCGTCATGTGACATATCGCGAGATAGAGGCATCATTAGCCATTAGTGGGATCAGCATACATTAAATATTGCATGAACATTTGGTTGTAAAGAAGATTTGTTCTCGTTGGATACCGCATAATTTGACAATTGTCCAAAAAAGGACTTGTGTCGATTGGTGTAAAGAAATGTTGAAGGAATTTAGCCGCGGTGGTTCAAAACACATCTATGACATCGTAACAGGTGACGAATTTTGGATCTATGCATATGAACCGGAAAGAAAGCAGCAATCGACTGTATGGGTGTTCCAAGACGAGCCTAATCCAACAAAAGTTGTTCGCGCAAGAAGCACCTCAAAGCAAATGGTCGCCTGTTTTTTCAGAAAACCTGGTCATGTCGCAACTGTTCCACTAGTTAAACTTAAAACGGTCAGTTATGAGTGGTATACAACCATTTGTTTGCCAAAAGTTTTTGGAGAATTAAGGAAAACCAACCGCCGAAGACAAATCATTATTCACCAAGACAATGTGAGCTCTCACGTATCGATTCACACAAGAGACTTTTTGAGCACTCAAAAGGTCGAATTGATGGGTCATCCGCCTTACAGCCCTGATTTGGCACCTAATGATTTCTTTTTATTCCCGAACATTAAAAAAAAATGCGAGGTCAACATTTTTCAACGCCTGAAGGAGCCTTCAAACAGTTCGTTTTAGAGGTATCCTCTTCTGAGTGGCAAGAGTGCTTTGAAAATTGGTTCAAGCGAATGAAGAAGTGTATTGACTTGGAAGGAGAATATTTTGAAAAACAATAAAACCATTTTCCTTAATATTTTACTGTGTTTTTATTATTAGGATCAAAATATAAAATGCAACCTACGTATGATGAACGGGCAGACATTGCACAAGGTTTTCCAAAAACATTCAACTATAATATAACATAAAACTTTCACAGCAACCTCCTGGAAAAAAGTAAACAGGCATAAATGTTTGCCAATTTGTTGAATTATTATAAAAAGCAGAACGATATTTTGCTTCTGTTACTCTCTTTACAGCTTTCACAATGTAACTCGTTTAATTTTTTTTTTTGTATTTAAATAACTATTGTAAACTTTGCCTGTGAAAATATATCAACTGCTGTCAAAAAAGTAAACAAAAAACCGCTGAATTTCGTGTAAAGAGTTGGTAACACTCATTCGAACATAGTAACAGTTGGCAACGCAAACAACGAAAACGTCGGAATTGCTGATAGCATTTTTACCGAATTTATGACGGGAGAATTTGTCACGACGGGAGTTCATTCGGAATGAGTGATTGGGCTGCACATCTCCTCCGTTAGAGTTAGTTGTGAGGGGAAAAGAAGGAAATTAACAACAGCTCACACAGTGTAAGCTTAGCACAGCTCGTTTAGCTGTCGGCTTAAGTGTTGCGTTGAAGTCATGGGTTCGACTCCCGCGAAATCGGATGAGGAGATGTGGTGATCTCCGAAATAGTAGCTATAACATCTACCGCTTTGAGCATTGTTGTTTTTTCCTTATAATTTTTCCCACAAAACTAATCGTTTCAAAGCAATTTTAAAAATGAAATTAATATAAAAAGTTCGGATACTAACTGTTTATGGATTTCTTATAAAGTTGAAATAGCATCAGCAAAGAGTATGTGTGATGAGCTCGGGAGATTGAAAGGGCTGATTTTCCAAAGGGCGTGAAAATAAAAAGCATGCAAATTGTGTAAGTAAAAAGTTTATTAAAATATTTGCAGGAACTCAACTTAACGCCGTCTTTCGCCTGTGAGGATCGCTAATAATAGGACAATAATCGGCTCTCTCACGAACTTCAGAAAATTCGAAGTTGTGAGCAGAGCTTTTTGACGAAAGTGGTAAGAGTTGCCAAATGGGCGAACGGAGTGAACAATGTGTTTTTCATCGGGTGAATTCAAGTGCAGTACAGGTATTTAAACGTTATATTTCCTAAAATAATTGAAAGAGATGGCAGAATTTTTAAGGCATGTATCACGATTTATTTTTACCACTGAACAAATAAATTAGCATTAAAAAACTATTATTTTTGCTGAACAAAAAAAAACTCTTTTATATTTAAAAAAAATCATAAATGCTGAATCAGAAAGAAAAATCGTTAAATTATTTTATTTATCATCCGTACTCAACTTAAGTACCATATGTATGTATGTTACGTTTGCCATCATATCTCAATGACAGACATGTAAGGGTTTAAGATTATTATTCAGTTTTACAACAAATCAGTGCAGGGGTGACCCAAGGCAGCATTCTAGGCCCTATTCTCTATCTGCTATATACAAACGATCTACCGAATTATCACAAAAATATGTAACCGCAACTTTTGCTGATAACACCGCACTTTTGGCTGTTTCGAAGACGCAACCAGAAAGCTCCAATTTGCAGTACATTCAGTTGTATCCTGGGCGGAAAAATGGCGCATTAAGCTAAACAACTCCAAATTTGTGCACATAAATTTCACTTTGAAACCCAGTTCCCACAAGCCTGTTTATATAAACGAGATAAGCGTTCCCTTTGTCAACGAATCTAAATATCTGGGTTTGACACTTAATGCCAAACTTCGATGAAAAGCGCATGTTAAGAAAGAGGGACACGAACTCGACTTGAGATTGACCAAAATAAATCACCTAATTGGTAGCCAATCGAAATTATCAATCCATAACAAATTATTAATATATAGGCAAGTACTGAAACCAGTTTGGTTATATGGCATACAGCTTTGGGGCTGTGCCAGTCAGAGCAGCACCAAAATCATACAACGATTCGCATAGTTAATGCTCCATTTTACGTGCGTAATTCAGACCTCCACCGTGATCTCGACATACCAAAATAAAATCATGTTAGTTGAAATGGCATAGCTTATCTGCTAATCAGTAAGATAAGTTAATAAAATATAAAATAAAATACGTATGTTCATTATATCGGAGGGTACTTGTACACAAGGATATTATAATTTGGTTCGCATAACGTTTGTTTGTAACAGCATAAAATAATCGAGATAGATATAGACATTTATGTATATACTAAAATGATCAGAATGAAAAGAGGAACCGATTTAGCCCTGACTGTCTGTCCGTCCGTTCGTCTGTCCGTGGTTACAATAACTTGAGTAAAAATTTAGAAATCTCAATGAACTTTGGTACATGGATTGCTCTTTGGCCAGGGTAGGTTGGTATTGGAAATGGTCAAGATCGGTCAATGCCCACGCCCACCTCTCAAATAACGGAAGTTTTTGGAAAACGCAAAAACTCTGTTTTTTCGGTATCTATTGCAGCAAATTGAGTGAAATTTGGAGCGATTTTGAACTAAGAAATTTGGTATTTATGAAATTTTGAAAAATGAGCGTTTCCACGCCCACTTATAAAAAAACGTCTGTAGGTATCTCAATAACGATGTAAGGTATCGTCACAAAATTTGGTGAACATATTGTCCTTGATATCACTAGCATCACCGTCAATAACTTTTGAAATCGGACCATAACTACGCCCAACTTCCATATAAAGAACTTCGTTTTTCAGTATTTATTAGATCAAATTGAGTAAAGTTTAACGCTAGCAGCGATTTGAAACAAATAAACGGGGTATTTATGAAATTATGGGCACCGCCCATACAAAAATACATCAAAAGGGCATATTAAATTCGGTTTCGCCCGAATTTAGCTTTCCTTACTTGTTTTAATTTAGATCAGTCTAAGAAATTTTAAATACCCTCTGATATAATTATTTAAACTGAGCATTAAGTAAATATCAGGAAATGAGTGATAATTTTAATTAGGTAAAATTAATTCAAAAGAAATGTTATCAATAAATTTAAATTAGTATAGCTTAAATAGTAAAAAAAACTCAACCAATTTCATCAGGTATGAAGAGTATATTTTACGATTTGTAAAATATATTATATTGATATTTTCTCTTGTGTGTTGGAAAGATTTTTCATCATCACTTGCTTTAAATACAAATCGGTTTCAGCGATGTGCCATTTTCAGTGTAAATTTTCGTTGGACAGCAAACAGAAGAAATTCTGAAATAAACACTTTCATCGGTGCCCGCTGCAAACTTACGAATTTAATAAAATTCCTGGCAAATCAAAATCAATATGTTTAATGTTATAAACACAACCCAAAATCTTTATTTGATATACCACAAACTTGATTTTAATATTTTAAATATTTCCTCTGTTGTTAAAAATACTTATATTTATTTACTTATTTCTTTAAAATATGTCGATTCAATATATAATCTTTTAAGGCACTTTGATTCTGTGGAAGTGGGCTATGACTCAATTTAAATAAAGTTTCGATTTGAAATACCAAAGCAAAAAAACGGCCAGTGAAGATTTTCCCAAAAGCAAAACAACTAAAAAAGATTTGTTAAGCAATACACTTTAATTGAAATTAAATAGATTGTAAACATTAAAGAACAAAATAATAATAGTTACAAAAAATAATTAGTCAAATATTAAAGTGTCAAACTTAAATTAATATAAGATAATTTTGAGTTAACGTATTTAAAAAATTAATACAAAAGAGAACTTTCATATAGAAATGGGCTGGTTAAAATACTGCAATATGATACATAAGCTTTAAACTTTCAAACGCATAATAATTGCGCAGTTTTTTAATAAGACAATAAGTAAGTATAAACACACTAACGACTAGACTTATGATTAAGCTAATGACTAATTTTACATAAGTTATTGTACACTTAAGTTTATCCAGTTGCTGATGAACGAGACTGCGTCAACATTTCTGACATTTTCTTTCTCTATTATTAAATTTGGATTTTTTAGTATGCATAATTATATTTGTTCCTATGATACACAAGAAAAATAAAAAAAAATGCATTTGACTTCACGGCTACCACTAACAAAACTATTATTATTTCGAGTGACTTATTCGAGCATTTAAGACCATGTACTTATCGGGTAGTGTCAGGGCTCTGGTAGCAGCTACTCGTAATGCTACTGTTGAAATGTTTGCACGCGTGGCCAATCGAATATTGGCACATGGTTTAATGTTGTAGTTGATGTGACGCCATCATCGGTGCCACCACCATTTACACAATCGTGGACGAGCGCTGGCGACTTCAGTGGCTGAAATGATCGATCTCTCGGTCGCAGCGAGTTTGGCGGATTGTAAAATGGCATTGTTGGGGGAGATTTCGGGCAAATTGAATTGACAGCAGCACATGTAAGCATTGCCGGTTGTGAAGGCCTAGTGGAAAGAGAAAATAAATATAAATGTTCCAAGAAATTATTTAAAAAATAACAATTTAAGAAGTGCCTAAGACAAGGCGCGTAGTTTAAATAAAAACTAAATAGCTTGAAAAAATTAAGATTTTGTCATAAATGCGATTTTAAGTTACTATTTCAAACTATTTTGGTTTTAGTGCATATGCACGTACACTACTGTGCAGGTGAATGTTATCAAAAGTTTTCACATTTTTTCGAACTTTGTACGAGGTTCAAGAAAAAAATATATCAATATTATAAGTGTTTTGCTAGGTATGCAATGAAATCATAAATGGGCGATGACCCTTTTGTTTGAATATTGAAAAATTACCAAAATGATAAGCAGTGTGATTGAACTGGTTTTGAAATTATTAAATATTAATCTTTATTTCGATTAAATTGACGTATTCAAAGTTTACTGAAATATCGGCCTTTTCTATTTAGGATACTTCTGTTTTATGGGTAATAGACGTTGCTACGAGTATTCCATTCTGGCACACTGTTTAATGAAAAACCAAAGTTTCCAGATTTTTCATGAGTACAGTGATACTAATAATTTTAATAAAAAACTATAATGATAAGGATTATGATAATAGTAATAGTGATAATGATATATTTACACATTTCTTAAACTCAAATGTCCGCTCAAAAAACATTAAATTAATTATGTACATACTTATGTATGTATGCGAATACATTTTTTATTTAGGTAATTGGAATATGTTTTGATTTTAATTTTAATACTTTTCAGGTCAGGTCAAAAATTTTATATGAATTACCTATGATATTGACACAGTTTTGGTAACTTTGAAAAAAAACAAAAAAAAAGTTTATCGCTTTAACGACGATGTAGGTGAGTGTAGAGCAAAGCGGAGAGTATTTAAGCAAGCAAGGCGGAAGTAATAAGCACATTGCTTTATATCAGTGGTCGGCAAAATTTCAACTGCGACTGTGTTGATGAGAGCGCGCCGAGAGCATAGACAAGCGAAATGGTTATGAAAATTCGTTTGTATATTGATAAGCAAGGTTTCACCACTTATTTTTCTTTAATTACTTATGATTTATAAAGAATTTACTATATTTTTATGAAATTGAGTAAATATACATATGTATCATGGATATATGTACATATGTACATATATGTATGTAAATTTTAGTTTTATACATAAGCTAGTTTTTGAGCGGCATTCAAAATACAAAACAAAAAATTATAATTAAGCTTATCTAAAATTTTAATAGCTATTTTTTTGATGAATTTTCCATCAGTAAACGGTCTACTTTGACTGACAATGTCTAAACTTAAACATTCCATTTGATTCACCCAATATTTTAGTTTTTGCAAGAATGAAGCCCTGTTTTTATAAAAACCTCGGATATTTCCAATTCGCTTAAATTATTTATACTGTTATGGAATGCAGTAAAGTGTCTTTTAAATACGCTAATATGTTTCGTTGAAAAACATTTGTATCATAATAAGCATTGGAATTGGCCAAAAGCATTTGCCATTATAAAATAACTTTTGCACGGCATTATTTTGCATTGCATACATAAACTTTCAGGGCACAATACCAGCTGCACGCAATGTTGTCTCGTTGCTTGCTCAGCGACGACTAAACGAAAGAGCGTAACATATGCGTGTGATGAGAGCTTGAACAATGTTCTATGGCGTGCCGACCACTGCTTTATATGGAGTCGTACGAGGTAAAGAGACCTGCTTTTTGCTCGGGTGTACTATAAGTTGTTAACGCCCACTACGGTGCAATCGAAATGCCCCGTTTATACTATGAAAAAAACTACACGGATATATTGTCAATATTGTTACCAGAGCAATATAGACCTCTAAGTCGGAAATAAATTACTATTTTTTAAACCTTTAAACTAACCAAAAAAAAAGCAAGGCGCTGTAAGGTTTTTTTTCCATCGTTTGCAACAATAGGATTTAAAAACAAAGAAAAATCGGAAAAAATTAAACAGTTCTTATTTACATGTAAACATTTTTTTTTCTGTTCAGCGTTTAGCAAAAATGTTCAATTCGATAAATTTAGTTCATACTGCAAAAATTACCATAGAAATCATATTAAAAAACTTTGTGCAAAATTTTGGAACCTTCATTAAAACTTTTAACTTTTTAATTTCGAGTATGGATTTTCTTTACCCATTAAGTTTTATTCAAAGCACACCGGACATGTAGCAGCAGCAGCAGGATAACTTTGTTGATTTTTTTTTGCACTTCATCACTAATTCAAATTTTCAAATTTTTTTTAAGTAACAACGCTTCGTGAGCAATTCGAGGTAGTTGATAAAATATTTTTGTAAGTTTAAATTTTAAAACCAAAAACAAAATATATGAAAATATTTCTTCTAAAGATGTTCCCATCATATTTTGAGGTTAGAAATTGTTAGGAGATCGAATCGTATTCTCATATATTATTTTTCTGTGGCGTAGAACGTTAGAAAATTATTGAGGAAACTGTCGAGAACTAAAAAATGATCTATAAATCGATATCGGTATAAAGAAAACTAATAGTTTTCGATCGTTGAATTTAAATTAGTTTATAAACCTAAACTTTTCTACCTTACTTTAATCTTTAATATATTTCAAATTCGATATGTAAATATTTTCAATTCGTACCTAATTTATAAAAAGTTTTCATGTTCAAAATATCAATGTTATATCAGTGAAAGGATTTCGTTTTGTTAGGGGCACTTCGACAAACAACGTTTTTCAAGAAGCCAATACATTTTCAGTTATAACAATTATCGTTATATAAGAATAGCGTTGATTATATTAAATTAACTGAAGGCTGTTATAAAACTCCAATGTTTAACCATTGCTACGATATCTCAGTGCAGCAATATCTCAACAATTGTATATTAACTACATATTATATAAAAAAAATTAATATTTTGGTGAAAAGAAATAGTTTAGAAAGCAGTAAGTGTGCTACAATGCTACAATCTAAATGAGCTTGCAACTGTATTTTAATACTAAATGCAATGGTACACTACAAATAGCAATATTGAGTATCAAACGACTCATTAGGTCGGTACTCACTTAGTGCTACACTTGATTTTTATCTTTTGTTACTTTGTTAAGTTTAACTTGCAGATTAACCGTTACAGAAGACTTTCTATGGTTATTGGAGCTTAGAGAGATAAAAACGATAAACAATGAATTATAAAATGTTTACCAGGCGAAATCAATTCCTAGAATATCGCAAACCCTCTATCGCTCTAACCCACCCGCTACTACTGTAGCAATTGTAGCTACACGACATGTAACGTGAACTTACTTTTGTTGTGTTATTGTAAACACCGATTTTGAAACGATCCGCTTGCCCGTGCGCCAAGTGCGGCCAATATACTTCATACGCTGTATGGCTACAACGGCCAAAGCTACAGTTCTGCAAAACGAAATGAATGAGAAATAAATGTTAAAGCTTTCTGTAAACAACTTCGTCCAAATAGCGCATTACTTACTTGAATAACTTCTTTGTGTTGCGTTGCGCTTGCAACTTGTGTCCGCCATGCAGCGCTGCCAGTGCGCGTTGTTCACCATCTTGGTAGCCCTGCAAGGAAATCTTTAAGTAACGCTTTTGGTACACAAGCGCTTTGCGATGCGACTCGACACGTAAGTAGCGACCCAGCAGATGATTGCACCGCTCCTCCAGTTCCGCCACATTGGCCGAGCCGCTGAGTTGCATCTCGAGTTCCTCGCATTTCTTTTGCAGCTGACGTCGCTCCTCAACCAGAAACTGCACCGTTTCGGCCATTTGACGATTCTCTTGTGTGTTCTCCGCTAACAAGTCGTTAATTTCTTTCATCTTTTGCAAAAACTGTTGCGGTACAGTTGCCTCGGCGGCACTCATATTTGCATTGGCAAGCGCTTCCGCTAGTTTGGCTTCGCGCTGCGACGAACGCTCGACATCAAAGCGCAGCTGTGTGATACTCTTGAGCAAGTTGTCACGCTCCGCTTCGGTAGCCAACAGCAGCGACTTTACTTCCTGTATTTCACTGAGCAACTGTGCACTCTCCTTCTGCTGGCGATCACGTCGCGTTGTGCGTCTCGTTTCGACCTCTTGCAATGTGGCAAGTCTAGCTTCTAAACTCTCGATCTCCTGAGTCTGTAGAGTTAGACGCTCTTGCAGGTGCTCACACTCTTGCTCTGCCAAATCTTTGTCGCGCGCCAACTTCTCCATTTCACGCTTCAATTTCTCACAGTACTCAACGCGTTCCTGCAGCTCGTTTTCGTAGCGCTGACGTTCACGTTCGCTGGAGCGTTGTGCATCGGCGCAACGTTCCCGCTCACGCTCATTTTGTGCTGTTAACATTTTGATTTCACTTCGCAACCGTTCTGCCAGCTCTGACTCAAAATCGTTGACCAGTGAACGCGGTGATTTGCGCGGTGAGTCGCTGGGTGATTTTAGCAGCAACGAATTGCGACGCGACTCAGCGCGCTGCATGGAGGTCAACTGCGTGTGTACGCGCTCACAACGTTCACGTTCAATGTCCAACAGCTTGTGCAGTTCATCCTCTTTCTCCAGCGCAGTTTCCAGACGTTTGCGCATCGCTTCAATAATAAGCACGTCCTGCTCTTGTATTTCCTGCGAGTGTTGTTTCTCGGTCAACAACTCCTGGCGCACTTCTTCGTTTTGTTCGCGTTCAATGGCAATTTGCGCTTTCAGCACCTCCAACTGGTTTAACAGCTCGCGCTCTCCGGTGAAATTCTCATCATCTGTGCCCTGCGCTTCAGTCTTATTAGGTTCTTGCGATGCCTTATCGCGACTCTTACGATCCAAATTGTTTTCTTCTTCGCTCTCGATGGCTCTCAGTATATTAGAGTCCAGTTGTACCGAATAATTCAATTCTTTTTCTACTTGCTGTGCGATTTCATCTACTGAATATTGCTTTGAGCTGTTATCGCTATTGGGTTGTTGGCGTAAACGTTCGAGTTCGTTTTCTAGCGCAGAAATCTTTTGCTGCAGCTCACAAATATGCTCATCTGTTTGCATCAACTTATTGGTTAGCATCTGCAAGCGTTGCTCCTTGGTTTTGAGTTGCTCGTTCAGACTCGAAATATCCAGCTTGCGGCTCTCCAATTCACGCACGGTATTCTTACATTGATCATGAATTGCACTCAATGCTCTTAACTCTTTGCGCAAACTCTCGCGCTCGTTCACTTCGTGTTCCGTGGTTTGCAATATTTTCTCTTCCAATTCTTTTATGCGTGTTTGTAATCGTTGCTCATTATCCTTGTAGTTTAGCAGTTCCTTCTCGCTTTTGGTCAGCCGCTGCTGTTGTTCTTTATTTTCTTTAGTCAGACGCTCTTGTGAGCTAAGCAACAGCTCGATTTCTGCCGTTTTTTCAGCGAGTTCCGTTTGATGTAGTATGCATTTTTGTGCTTCCTGCCTTAAATTGAAAATTTCTGCTTGACTTTGTTCCAAATTGTGTTGCAAACCTCCTAATCGCACTTGTGTGGCTACCAACTCTTCTTCCATTACTTGCATTTCTTGATCCTTTTCGCAAATAGCTTTTTCTTTCTCAGTCGAAACCGCTAACAGTTTTTCTTTCAAATCATGAACCTCGCCCTTCAGTTTCTCATACATTTCCTTTTCTTCGGCAGACTTTCTGTCCATTGGTGTCATTTCCAAGCCAGGAGTTTTAAATTTCGAGTCTTCTGTTAAAGCAGAAAAATTGATTTGGCGTGGCACAATCGGTGGTGTGGCCGTGGCTGCTGACTGGCCGGTTAATGTTAGCACATTAGGGTCTTGGAAATAATGCAGATTTTCAAACGTATTGGCCGGACGTAAGGTGGCGAAGCCAGACAAATCCTCGCTACGCTTATAAGTTAAATTCGCCACAACTTGTTTTGATGTATCCTGTGAAAATCAGAATATAAATTTTCAACATTTCTACATACATACATTACAATTTTTTCTTACCATTGATTGCAATCGAAAGCCGTCTGGCAGCTGGATCGGAGTTGCCTCTTGCACTACAGCTGCCCGGCGCATTACGGCGGGCTCATCAAAGTCGCTGATGGACACAATGTCGCTCAGTGTGCGAGCGCTTAACTTCGGACTCACTTCATCTTTGCCACGAATACCTTTGTTGCCACTGATACCGCCGTCGCCGCCGCCTAAACTAGATGCCTGACTCGAGTTGAGTTCCTGTATTTCTTTTTCCTTCGATTCCAATTGCTCCCTTAAATGATCTATCTCCTCATTCTTATCAGCCAACATTGTCTCCATTAAATCAGGTAATGACAGCTTTTTTATCATATCATTTTTGATCTTCTCCTTTAGCACCTGTATGCTCGAATTTTTTTGCTTTATCTCCGTCTCCAAGCGTTCAACAGCACTTCGATCGGGTTGCTGTTCAACAGCCAGCTCTGCTTCGAGACGATCAATTGCAACTTTGCTCTTCTCCAGTTGCTGTTTCATTGTAGCGATCTGCTTATCGCGTACGGTAAGCGTCTCCTGTAGATTTTGTACTTCGGTTTGCAAATCGTGAATGCGCACATTGCAGTCTGTCGAACCAGCTCGCTGCAATTCCATTGCACGCGTTCGTTGCTCCTCGAGACGCGATTGTAGCGTGGAGATGCGTTGAGACTGTTCGGACATACGATCTTGTAGCGAATCCCGTTCATGCTGGAGTTCCTGAAGAGAAGCATAAACAGTGAAGAGAAATATTCGAATTAATAGAAATAGAACATATTTTTTCGTAATTTAGGAACTTAAATTAATGATTCACAAGCATAAGAATACAATTTATTAACTAGCATGCACACAAAATCAAGATTGTAATAAACTAGTTTTAAGCCTGAAGGATGCTCTTTCCAAATGTCGGGAAGAACAATCTACTGAGATTTTTTTATTGAGCTCACATTATCATTTCAGTGGTACCAGGACGCATGTGGGCCGAAGGTAGTGAAGAAGTACACCTGCTAGTCAAGACATCTGCTGCCTTGGCCCCATAGAACCGGAGCCTTTCCCTGCGATCGTAGGACACCACAAAACTGAGAGAGTTAAACATCGGTCTTTAAAATTCTAAATGTAAATATATTGGAGGGGTATTATCAAACTTAAGGATCATCTACATAAAACGGAGATCAAGTCTATGACTCAATCAAGGAGGTTCGGCAGTTGTAAAGGGCACATTTTAGGACTCTAAGGGCCAGTTTTTCAGTGCAAGTTGAACTCTGTTTGTCGTTTGAACTAAGTTTAAACTCTGTATGCAGTTTTTCAGTCAACTTTAAACGGAGTTTAAACTAAGTTTAAACGGCCGATTGTGCTCGGTTAAACTTAGTTTAACTTGTCAGCTGTGTGCTGGCTACTTCGTTTTGGTTGCAACAAATTTTATTGAGCGCAAAGAAACTAAGTTTAAATTTAAACTGAGTTTAACTAAACTTAGTTTAAACTGAGTTTAAACCAGCACTGAAAAACTGGCCCTAAATGTCGCAATGCACATCGCTCTGAAATCTAATCATCTTGATGTTAATTCACATACTGGCGAGTCGCGAATTTTAGGGTTTAATTTGAATTTTTTATTTTTTTTGACAAACTAATACTAACTTCTTATATTATTTAGCAAAGAAGCGGAGATGCAAATGCGACACATGGTATTGTATCCCGATTTTGGCTGCATATCCTTCATGATAGCAGTGTTCAGATCGGCGCTATTAGTCGGAAAAAAATTTGAATCTGCTAAGTTTTTTTGTCTTTGATTTGCTTAAAGTTGAGCCATATTTCTCTAGCGATTTTGGAAGTCATTATATCTTGTCTATGATATTTGGGCGCACTGCAAATGTAAATTCCGCTAGATAAATACTAGCGGGCAACATTATTGTCTCTGCTAAGAATTCGTCATGAGACGCGCCGGCTCAGCACACTCCTGAGTCCACTCGTTACCAGATATCTTATGGCCGGGAAACAATAAAGGCGAGATAAGACTTGACACGGCCACCTAGCTTTTTCAGAAAATCCTTTCAATTACTACTGGTTTTATAATCAGTGAAAGCAGAAAACATTGAAGACAAAAAGTTCAGCTGGACGTTCAAGCTACGTTTGTATATTACCAACAACTTCAGCTTAAGTATTAAATTTGTATATATGTATGTATGTATGTATGTATGTATGTATATGCAATGACGTAACTCATTTAATACAATTTTATGATAAATCGCCAGCGAGTTGCAACAACTGTTGCAATCTGGAAAGCAACGATCAAGTTGATAAGGATTAATTCGTATTATGAACGAGATTTCGCAAACTTCACCGAGTTCATTGTCTACTGTCATGGTGAGGTTAAGGAACATCGCTAGCGTACTCGTGCCAGAACGTATCGCAACTTCTTTGAGTTTACATTTTAATTGATTTAATGCACAGAGAATGAATGGCAGCAAGTTACATATACAGATACTAAATTATTGTTGTCCAACTCAAGTGGTTAATGGAAAAATTGCAAGCAACGAACTGCTGAAAATTTGCATTAGCAAGTTCAATGAACAGCAATTGTAGGTATTATATATACACATATATGGATATATACATACGAATAAATTTATTTATGTAGGCGAACTTTTTCCTATGCACGATAGCGTTAAATGGAATGTAAGAGGTCGAGGAAACAGAGATTGTACAAAAATGTTCAAGTTTGTGAGTAATCACAGCACATTATATTTTCGCTTTAAAGGGAAGTGTTTTGTTCCTGCTATGGCATAAACTGAAAACGATGACACCTTATTTCGGTAATAAAAAACAAAATGTTCCCCTGTCATCTTTTTAAAAATTTTTGCCATTTTTCAAATAATTAAAACCAATGATATAGTTAAAAGAATCAAAATATTGTTTAAATTTTTTCAGTATTTTTAAATAATTTTAATTAATTTTTTAAATTTTATTTTTAATTATTTTTTATTTTAATTATATTATTTACAAAATTAAAAATTATTGAAAACATTTATTTTAATCAAAAAATAAGTTTTACAGGCAATTTACTAGGCCAACAGAAAAATAAACAAACATTTATATGCAAGGATGAGCACGTCTTAAATGCATTCTAATATAAAGTAAATAACTTAAATACAGAATTGGCAAATAAAATACAAACAACAACCACACAAACAAGTTAAATAGCGGCAGATCAGTTCATCTTGTTTGTAGTTGGTTTGTTTAAGGAAGATGAAATAAAGACAACAGCCAACTCGGCTAGCGTAGCACAATAGGTAGCGTATTGGCTCTGCAACTCCGAGCTCCCGGGTTCAAAGCCTGAGAGAAGTGTTTATGAAAAATAAATTAAATTAATTTAATAAAAAGAAGTACTTTAACTTCTACCATTAAAAACTGTTGTTGTTTTTTCACAAAAATCTTCCATTAAAACTGGTCTTGAGCTCAATAAAATTGTATACTCTTAAAAAATTCAAGTTGAAAATTTTTATTTTTTATTTTGTTTAATTACACTGTACAACAGGCGAAAAATTCCAATGGGTTCCTCAACCGTTTCTTAAGATTTTGGGTCTGTTGAATCTGAATCTGAAGTCACAATTTTTGGGTCCTGGTTTGTCCAGAAACTGTAAAAAAATTCTAAAATTTTATTTTAAATCCATGAACTAGTGAATTAAAGTATTTTGGGGTCAAGAAATTATAATATAATATTTATTTTTAGATTTGACCGCATACAGATGTTGCTGTAGCTCAAAAAATTTAAGTTTTTTTTTTATTATTAAGTACCAATCAGTAACAGCTTGCACAGCTCATCGATAGACGATGTGGTTGATGACCAACTACTCACAACTGCCGCAGACAAATAGGTTGGGTATTTGAATTCTTGTTACAGAAAGAAGTCTGATTATGGAGAAGTGAAATTCGCCAAAATAGCTAATCCTCCTACCTGAGCTGATACGAGTATTAGGTTGTTGTTGTTTTTTACCAACTTAATAAAAAATGTTCCAAATATGTGTATTTTTTGCATTCCAATCTATTTTTTATTGAATGAAGTTTGTTTTAAAATATGGAGTGAGTATAAAATACACTAAAACATAAATTTTTTGTATGAACTAAAGTGACATATGATTGAGGTCAAATCTAAAAATAAGAATTATATTTTTATTCCTTGTTTTATTATAAATTGATTTCTCAAAATTGACAAAATGATACAAAAACGTTATATTTAATGATTTCTCAACATATCATAAAAAGTAAAAATTCCTAAAAAGAGTCGTAAGCCCAATTTATATACTCTTCAATAGCGGCAACCACTTCAAGTCTAAATATTAAAATTTTTGCTATGCAGAAGAAAAATTAGTGAATTAATCCCATAAACAATATAAAATGTACTGAGTTAAATTTTAGATTAAACACTGAAACACAAAAAAATTTAAGGATATGAGATCCGGAGATACTGACGATAACAGGTGTATATCGGAAACACTATTCCGATAATCGCAACGCAAACTTATGAGATCACTATTTTGTAATCATCGCTCATTTTTTTTCATCTTCACAAACTTATCAGATTTCCTTATAAAATTCGGGAAGAAGCTTACGGCTGGTACTATGAAATGCGAAATAAATGTGTTTGGCGAAGTGATTAAAAATTAGGTTTTAATACATATTTTGCCAGATGCTTCAGTGATGTTGGTAAAGTTAAAGTCTTGGCGCTTAATTTGTTATGAAAGTCTTGAAATTACAGTTAAGCTCAATATGATCCCAAACTTATGCCGATTTTTTTTTAAAATATTCCTAAACTGGTTTCAAACTAGTCTCAAAATGGTCTAGTTTGTGCGCTTGCGCCGAAGTGAACCCGAAATAGTTCAGATCTAATATCAAACTAGTCTTCAAAAAGTCCCGATATATTCCTTAGCAGAACCCGAAACAATAGCGAACTAATCACGAACTAATACCGAACTTGTCCCGAGTTAATCCCGAACTAATCCCGAAATAGGCCCGAATTGATCCCGAACTAGGCTCTACACGATACTTAACTAGTCGTTACCAGTCTCAAAATAGTCATGAAATAGCAATAAACTATTCAATTAATGTTCATTTGTATACACAAGAAGGCAGTTCATAGCAGGCATGTTTGTTTTAGGCGTAACAATTATCATAAAATATGCTAAGTACATATATACATACATACATATATTTATATGTATATGAAAGGGTTCTACAAATTTTACAAATATGTTCAAAATAAAAATTGTACCTATACCGAGAGCTAAAATTTTATCAACGAAAAACGTTTGGAGTTGAGTGTAGGCATTAACTGAGCATGAAGTAAACAAAATAATTAAAAAATTGGAGTAATAAAGTTCTTTCTGCAGCATATTTCAACACAGCGAAACACGCGTGTGTTGTCAGAAAAAGTATTATTTACACAGGAAGTAATTGTATCTATTGAGTGTAAACGTACACAGCGCCAACGTGGATGCGACAGTGTGACACACAGAACTGTGTATGAGAATTTATGTGAAGCAAAAAAACTGTGGGTCATACAGAGCGTGTCTCTTAAGAGCAGAGCTGCACAACGTTCAGCGAGGTCGTCATTGAGGCCATTAAAGTGACGCGGAGGAGTGAGTGTCGCTCAGTGAAATATCCCTGGTCGCACTAAGCTAGCTGCTTGTATAACTATATCCACTAAGTATCTACTTACGAGTATGTATGTACATATGTAGCTATGTATTCACATACATACTTATGTAGATATTTCAATGCATCAATTGATGCTCAGCTAATGCAAGCGCTGGAAGCTGTAGCATAAATTATACGTACTTTCGAGAATGCGATCATAGGGGAATGCTCTGTGTGATATCTGATACAATTTCAATTGAGATTACGAGTATAAAAGCAGACACAACGACAACTTTAAAAACATATAGAAACCATACTAATTAAATAAATTTTAAGACACAATATTGTTGATGTTGAGCATGGCTTCTTCTGGTGTTAACTGATGGCAAACAAATGCTAAAAAAATGCTTAAGAAGTATAGAGAACTATAAAGAATCAGTAGCAGAAGTTTCATGTGTACATAAATAAATAAATATATATGTATACATACTTATGTACATTTGTAAGCATATTCCCAGTCATTATAAAGAGCAGTGCGTTTCGCACAAGACACCGGGCAAAACGTCTTGTAACATCTCAAAGTCGAAAAGAACCCCACAAGTGATCACCCTCGACGCCTACGATTTTCAGAATGTAGAATTTAAATAAGTGCTTCGAAATTTATTAATTACTAAATAATTTGTGAGCAAATTTTCAAAATCAAAAAAAAAAAAAAAAAAATAGATGGATATTCGTCTAAACGGGTAAGTGCCTCGTAACCGCGTCAACCTCGTAAACTTTCGTGATTTTGTATGAAAAACCGGTTTATTTACAAGGTTTACGCATATTCGAGGCATTGACGCATTTACATGAATACCCATAGTAATAATCTATATCTACATATGTATGTATCTCTATTCCTTTGTGCAAAAGTCACATAAAAAGGACTGAAATGATTTTTCAATGTTTTTTCAATACACAGAGAAGTACATACTAATGTACATATGTATAATGTAAGTACGAGTATGCTGGAGTATTTGATAGATGACGTTGGAATCGAGTCGTTTATGAAACAAGTTATTTATGAAGTGATTTTGTTCAAACTCAAAATTAATAATACTTGTATGATTTAAAATAAGATTGCGAATCAAGAGATAAATATACAAGTCGTATTGATGGTCCTATCTGTGGCAAATATAGATTATAGAGTCGATCTATATAGAAAATTGTCGTTTTCGTGCATTCCGGCTCAAATTTGAAATGTATGCAATTCAACTTAAATTAAATATCTCTATAAAAGTTATACTCGATAGACGAGATGTAAAAAAATTCCATATTTACCAGAGAAAGTATAAAGAAAGTCCGTACTTGCATATTTTCTGATCGAACTCAAGTTCAGGATGCCGTAACTAAGCTAAAATTCAGAAACTTGTGAGGTATAAGAATAAAACGCCATTTTTTTTAAATTAATTTCCTATGAAGTCGCTCGCTTCTTCTTATATATTTATATAGGAAAGGTAATCTATTGTGATTGGAAATATATTAATGAAGAATTTTGAATGTATTAAAAAATCATTATTATAAAGTTAACTGAAAACAGAAATATTTATAGGAAAAATTTCGTTTGTTTTGCAAACGTTTAGTAGTTGCACAGGCCGCAAAGGAGTGGAAATGGAATCAATAAACACTGAATGTACCTGCGGTTATTCAGCTGGGTGGATACACATACCTAGGTACAAACATATTTACATACGTACATGATTTTTTTTTTTACATACATACATATGTACTTGAGGAAGTGAATTTAAAGAAAGTGCACACAAGAAGTCTTTTCTATTCAAAGGCATATTTCCCACCTCAACTGCAATTGCATCACTTAGGTGAAATGCAGCATGTAAACAAATATAAACATAAATAAGTTGCGATGAACTCATTTTCTCACTACCAACACTAAGAGGTTAGTTATTGATTGAAGACTGGAGAATCACAAAGTAATTTATGAAGATACTAAAATAGAAATCATAGCTGCCGTTCAATGGCCCGAAGCACACAATTGTAGTATTTCCAAAAAATGTATCTACATAGCTAATACCTTACGAATCGTAATTCAATCAAAACAAAACACCAAAAACACCATTTAGTTTACACGATTAATTTATTTCGTTAAAAGTTTACTTTCTAAAATAATTTTGGGTTAATTTGTTGCTGAAGTAAAAGCATTTGGCCTTTTTGTAGTTCCAAACAAAAAATACAAATAAAATAATAAAATATTATTTGTCGTGTCGACCGCCAAAAACACAAAATGTGAAGATCGAGCAATAAAAATAGAAAAGAAGCCCGCCCTTTATATCAAATCCCTACTATAATAATTTACATCGAGCGTTTGCAGGTGACCGTATACAAAAGCAGCTGATATGTTCATCGCGGTTTTTAATATAATGGAAATATAGAACATGGTTCAATGTTAGACGCAAATTATATTAATTTTAATTAAATTTTTGTTATGGCAACATAATGTTTCACTGTAAATTAATATGCTCATTGTCAGAGAGAGAGCGGTAATGTCGCGGTCGATATAGAAAATTCTTTGATGCATATTTTTCATGTCATATCGTATCGTTGAATTCAATAGAAAATGGTGTCAAACAACTATTTATACATAAATTTATATATGTTGCTTATGTAAGTCTAATATGTTAAAGGGTCAGTATTATATTAAATGTGGATGGATATTACATATAGTAGATATACATACATTCGGAGAAATTAGAATACATAGAATGCAAACTTTTCCTGGTACAAAAGGTTCATTACTTTGGTATAAAAAAATACAATTTAAGCCATTTGGGTATGCTCTCGTTTAACGTTTGATGCTTTTTGGGTATAAACACAGAAGTTGTTTGGCAAAATATACAAATATTCGGCAATCAGCTATTATTTAAGCTTACACAGGTTAGGTTAAAAATGAGGCATACAAACGTTGTGATTCGTATAATCACGAAACTTTGTAAGAACTTTGTGTTAATAAACTAGTTTACTTCTAAAAATGGCAAAAGACTTCATTGTAACAGGTTGCCTATTTATAGGAGCCCTGAATAACGAGGCTTTTGCACGTAACTGTTTGATTAATTAAAATATTTATAAAAACTATAGTAAGATTTTTTTTTATTGCACTTTTTCTGTTCTTTGCATGAAGAATATTATTTTAAAATAAATTTTTCAGTGTAGAAATAAAAGTTTGCAAATTTTGTTTCGAATCTCTTGTTTTTTTTTTCGACAAGTGAATACGAAAATGCAGTCGATTTGTTAAATCCAAGGTTTTCCAAGTGTAAGACGATTCATTGGACACTCGCAATTCACAGTGTACTACCAACTGATGATTATACTTTTGATATCAATTTTTTAGCGAGTGTTATGCCCAAAAATTTGAAATTTTGAGCTTAGACAGGAGTTTTTAAACACAAAAATTTTTTTTTTTTAAATGTACGCAATAATTTTCATAAATAATTAAAATTGTATAGTTTTCATTAAAGAATAATCACCGTTTTCCAGTTGTTATTGCTATCCAGCTAATTAAATATTCAAAATTTGCGCAATTGTCAGGACTAATATTATGTTTCTTTTCAACATTTGAAAAAGTGGTGTTTTTTTTAAATCAATTTGAAAAAAAAATATTTGTTGATTAAAATTTTTGATCAAAATATTTTTAAAAATTACTATGACATCGACTTTTGAATTGTTTGTATGTATAAGGATCGACAATATCCCAAAATTGAAGGCCCCCAGTTTTTTGTACCCGGCCCCATAATTCCTCTGTGCACCCCTGGAATTTATTAGTAATCAGCAGGCCTGGAAAAAAAAATGCAAATGCCCCAAAAAGCTTATTTTACATAATTATTTGTTTTTTTTTTCATATTTAAAAAAAAATCAGGTAACTTTTGCTAACACTATTGTTGCATTGTTTCCACTCTGATCCGGTTAAATTAGCAGTTGTGGTATGTTGTCCACTTTCGGTTTTTTTTTTTTTTTGAATTTCTAATTTTTACCTTCTCACTCTATTTCTATTTAATATAAAATAGCATAATATAGAAATAAAAATAGATAGTAACAGATATTTATTGCTAAATAAGTTTACAATAATCCTCTCCAGTGTTCCTAATGCAGCATCACTAAATATTTACATTCGCATTTATTTCATAGCAGAATTATTATGGATATGTGAAATTTTATTCCGAGTGTATTTCTATTTTATAATTCAAATTCAGTGCTAATTTTTGTCGACTCTTATAATCGAAATTATAAAAAAATATCTTCTAATGATATCTTAAACAATATTTACCAAAAGGAATATTATTTTGAATATTCAGAATCGGATAAAGAAGAAAAGTAAGCGTACGGTTTCGTGATAAGGGCAAAAGTACGAGTATACTATAAAATAAAATTTTATAATACTGAAATGTTATTATTTAAAGAAGTTTTAAGATCTTAAGAGTATTATAGACTCCTTTTGGTTAGCCTGTATTCTGTACACGCTCAAAAGCTCTCTATTAGAAGTGCAATTTGTAGATATTTTTTATAATTTTAAGACCTCTACAGGTCTAAATTAGGTTTCATCTATGAGTTCATAAAGATTAATAATACTTATTTTGAAGGTTCAGATGAACGACAAATTTCTGACTCTAATATGACTACTAATTTAGACCGGTGTTATTTATTATCAAAACAAACAAACGAAAAAACCAATAAATAATATACAGAAATCATCTCAAAGGTTAGCTGTAACGAAAACATAATGGTTAGATTGGCAAAAGGTTAACTTTTATTTTCCTTGCGCAGGAAAAAAATGGTAACTGAGTCTTTCCAGGGGCTAACATTTTCTATTTTGAGACTGACTGCAACTAAGATACTTCTAACAAATAAACACAATCTTCATTTACAAACACTTGTGTCTTAGTATAATTTTTATGCATTTGCTCCACTTGGCTAAAATTAAAACGAAAATACCGCGGAAATGCGTTGTACACAATTTTGCATAAATTCAAATAAACGAGAGTGAAAATGTAAACACATTTGCAAATTTGCATTTGTACTTAAATTAATACTCATGCATATGTAACTATGTACATATCTAATATGTGTAAACGGCAGCTGCAGATGAAAATTCATAAAATGTCATTGGCGAAGTATATAAAAAATCGTGTACGAAATGTAGACAAAGTTTTGACAAGTAGACAAACTGTTAACCCAAAGAAGAACTAAATTAGATGTGCATACTAGGGTTGCCAAAGCTGTTTTTTTAGGCAGCGAAAAATGCGGGTGTTGTTAATAAAAAATAATGTGATGATTGAAAAATATTCCTAAATTAAGGTATTGAAAGTTTTCATTTCTAACACTTATTGCAAAAAAAGATATTTGTATACAGTTTGCCACAAATATTAATTTATTTTTAATAATTTTCATTTGAAAAATAATTCGATCTATGATAGAAGATATCTAAATAAAATGGCAAAACGTTGCACAAAACTTTTTTGAAAATTGTTTAAATTTAAATTTTTTGAAAACAACTGTATACTCACAGTTTGCAGCACAATTTTACTGACCGATTGACCGATGTTCTTGATAAATTATCAAACATTTACAAATATACGAAAGTTTTCAATTTGTCAATAACAAATTTTATATTTATAATTAAGCAACGCACAAAGGTTCTTATTTTTAATTAGAATACATTAAAACTAGGGAAATTTTAAATACTCATTATTTGTAAATGGTCGATTATTTATCGAGAACACAGAATCGGGCAGTTGGAGTTTTTTTTAAACTAAATTTTTTGATTTCTTCAGAATTTTCAGACTAATTTTTATAAGATTTTTTTCAGCTTCGTTGATTTTTGACTATTTTCTTTATGGTTATTGCGTTTTTTTCTTCCATAAAAATTTTTTAAATGCCAATTATTAAAAATAAATAAATTAACAGTAATGGCAAGCAAGTTTATTAAAAACAAATTGTCGCTTATATTTCAAACCATAATTCAAATATTAAGATGTATGTGCGTAAAAAAAACAAAAATTTTCAAATATACACAAACACACACTCACAAAGCAAAACAAACTCGAAAAGCGCAAGAGTCATAAATCAGTCAAATTAAAAATAAAACAACAATGGCTTTAAGATACAAAATTTCCGTTATGTTTTGAAATGTTCAATTCTACTAAGCGCATACATGACTTTATTGGCTATTATTAACCAATTGTTTTTTCTTTATGTTTTTTTGTAAACATGCGCTCACCCTCAATGGACTCAATTTAAAAGCGACAGTGCCTTTGAAATACTGATTGAACATTTTTCCGCCGCAAATTATAAATATTTGACAATTACGCGCAAATAAATGTGCATACAGACATATTTAAATAAGTCATATCATCGAGCCAGAAACGTTACTGACTCTTAATTTATCAAATCAGTGGCAAAAAAAATTTAAAAAAAAATTCACACAACGATCGATACACGGCTTTGCTTCATTTTTTTTCTCTTAATAATTAAACAAAAACTCAGCAATATTTATATGCATTTAATGCAAAACAGCCACGTTCTCTTGATCACAACAGCAAGCCAACTAAATTTCGCGCCCGCTACTGACGGCCATCGGCGATGGTCCATTGATGCGCCAGCCGCAAGCCGCCAGCGCTGAGAGCGAGTGTAGGCACCCTCCTACAAGCGCATGCATACACAGGCCAATTGAGGCAAGTGTGCTCAAGTGGAGCATATAAATAACTAAAACCGAAAACAAAGCGTCCTCTTTTCAACAAATTGGGAGAAAATTACCGATGAGCATACGAGCATACAAAAGTATTCCTAGTGGATATACAAATAAACAGAAATTTGCTTTCATTCTCCTTCTCCATAATTTAATGTACACGCAAGCACGCTCACACACAAACATACCCGAATACATTAAAAGCTCGTCGATTTTGAATTTTTGAATGCAACAGCTTTTAACGCCAAAATAGCTTTCCACCCCACTTCGATCGAATGTGTGATAAAATGTTAACTGAAAAAAAATTGTAAAACTCACCACACAGGCATCACGCATCTGAGTCACTTGCATTTCCAAATCTCGTATACGTTTGACGGCGGCCTCTTCGACGCGTGTATGCTTGGCCACCTTGTCGGCAATACGCTGTACGCCCTCCATGGTAAGCGAGTGCTGACGTGGCGACGGATGCAATGGAGAGCCAAGAGCTGGATTGTTTGCCGTAAGTGTTGATGGCAATGAGCTGGCGGGACGTATGACATTCACGGAAATATCCTCAGCGCCGCTATTTGCATTTGAAGAGATCGAATGATGCACAGATTCGAGAGCTTTGGTTTTTTGGTCGAGCGTATTCTCGATGTCGCGAAGCTGAAAGTTAACAATTATTATTAAGAGTTGTTTTTAAGGTAAAAAAAATATATACATCTTATATTAAAATAAAATAAAGCTAGGTAAGAGGTTCAAACAAAATAGAAATAAAATAAATTAAGTAGTCATTTGTATGCATCATCACTTGGGACAATGCCGAAACCGATTCTCTCAAAAACAAATTTGGCAAGGGACGGTGGAAAATCTTTGATAAACATACAGTTCATTTATTTGTAGTGGTTCGTTTTGACAAATTTTGTCAATTTATTTTCCTTTTATATGCTCTTAATGTTTCAATTAAAAAAAAGAACATTAGCTAACAAAAATCATATAAAACTATGTTATCGAACCGTATTGTAAAAAATTGTAAATTTGTTGGGTAAGCAGTTTTGTAATACATTCACCCTTATCTACCATAAGTTTCTTTTTCACCCGAAATCATGATAATAGTGTTTCAATTTTATTACAATAATGTGCAGGCTGCAAGAATTTCATTTGGCGATGGTATTTTATTCTCTTCCATCTAAAAATTAATTTAGGTCGAACGTCATATGAAATGAATTATAGCGGAAAAAATCTCAAAAGTCGAGGCCAAGTTTTAGCGAGTTGAAACCTACACATAACATTAATTTAATGCATACTCGATATTTTTAAGCTTTTAAGAAAATAATTTGGAATTTTGATGAAACCCCGTTCAATAAATAAAGATTGGGTATGAAGTTTCGAACTGCGACTTTTATGGTTTTTGTTAGAGAATGGAACTGTATTTTATTAGAAACATTTTTAAGTAAATAAAAGAAAATAAATTGCTTAAATTTAATGCTTCTCACCTGCTCCACCACCTGATCTAAGACCATGCTTTGCTCGGCGGCTGGCCGCATGTTTTGCAGTTTCTCCTCCAGAAAGCGTATACGCTCCTGATAACCTTCATCAATTTCCAATTTCAAACTTTGCACCTCGTGTTGTAATGTTTCATTTGAACGTGTTTGCGAATTTACGTAATCCTCCAATTGCTGTAATGGTAAAAAAAAAATCGTTTACCAAATACAAAACATCTGCGTGATCTCAATTGCTCACCTTATTCTTCTCACTTAAAACGTGTTCGTTGAGCGCCTTTGTCTCTACTTGTGTCTCCAATTCGGTGATAATTTCACGCAAAACAAAAATTTTGTCAATTGAAGCTTTTAACTCTACTTCAAATTTCTCCCGTTTCGCATTCGATTCAGTGAGTTTTTGCGCAAGTTCACGAATTTGAGACTCCAACTGCTCGACCTGGAACATTTAATGCAATTTTTCAATAAAAAAAGTTAAACTACATAATTTTTCCTTAGCAGATTAGTGTTAGTGTTAGTAATTTAAACTTAATTTTTGTTAACTAAACGAAAAATATGCACAGCATATTATTTAAAAAAGTTATTAGTTTTAAGCTCAGTAAATTAATTTAAGTAATACAGATCCACATTCATTTTGCATTAAACGGTTGGATCGGATTGTGAAAAGTTTGTGTGTGTGATTAAAAATCGTATTGACGAGCCGCTTGAGGCGACGACAAGATAATACTATTACAAACACAGGACCGCCAGGTGGCGCTGGAATCAAGTTATTACTAAAAATCGCATTTATGTTCCGATTTGGCTCGTATTTAAAAAATATTTTAGTTGCGAAGCGAAATAGAGAAATTTAAACTCGAAAAAAAATGTTACCTACCGCTGTAAGAGCAAGCAATCCCACAAGGTCGCTCAAAGCGCTCAAAGGTTCCCATGTAATTTATATGGGAGAAATAAGTGTTAATGCAACTAATTATCTATTTAATATTAACCCTCTACTTTCATTTGATATTGGCGATTATTTTATTTTGTGTGTTTTGTGGTGCCCAGAATCAGTTGTTAATATTAAATAATTTGTAAATAAACATTTTGTTATAATTTTTTGAAGCCTCCTGAAGAGTAAAATAGTTTTCTGATAGAAAATTAACAATTTTAAATGAGTCTATACTATTTATACGAAAAAAAAGCACGCCCTATATAAATTTTATATTTTCAATTTCAAAATAAAAAAAGTGTGGTATATTTTTTGCGAAATAGAACAACTCAACATTCAAAATGCGCGACTACTTTTTTGAGCCATCTTAATGTATATGGTTTGTATATAATCTTACTGTATTTTGTTTATAATCTTACTGTATTTTTTACGTATTGAGTTCAAGATTCTTCGAAGAGCTAATTATTTTTAAAATTTATTACTTCTGCCCGTCTGTTTTATAATAATGAAATATTCTAATTTATCTTTAAAATACAAACATAAAAAAATACGTATGCGTGTACATTTGAACATACATGTATGTATGTATGTATATATACGCAAATAGCTGCCCTTGGACTGATAGTCGGTCGTGTGGAAAGTTGCGCAACATTCGCTTTCAGCTGGAGCCGCCCATGACTATTCACTTTTCTCTGCGTGGGTGCTATGAAATTATATTGAGTGAGGAATATACAGTCGATCTCTTTTTAACGCGGTTTGCTGGGACAGAAATTTGTTCGTGTAAAAAAAGAACAGCGTATTAATAACCACATTGCAGTTCAAATTTTTTACACGTTCCTATTTTGCAAAAAATCCGCACAAAAAAATAATTCCGCGTTAAAATAACCAAGTTTCCACCCGAAACCCAAATTTGGGGAAGTACACAAATTTATTACATAAATATGTACATATGTATGTCGATATTCGACACGCTTACATACATATCAAAACCCCTCTCTTTTACAGGATTTTGACATAAAATCATATTGAGGTCACTTTTAACTTAAATTATATTAAACGACGAATAAATCCATACTTCATCCCGTTAATAAGCGCTGAGGTTTCACTTTCTACATGTTTTTATATAAATCGCGGGAGCACTCCATTTTTAAAATCCGACGAAATTTCGTAAACGTTGCAAAACGCTTTAAAAATAAAAAACAAAGTACAAAATCAGAATGAATCGCGAACTGTGTAAAAAGAGACAATTCTGGATTGTACAAAACTCCGCGTTAAAAGCAAATCGACTGTACTACGTATAATGCATGTCTTAAGTTATTCAAATAGTTTTTGAAAATATAAACAAATTTGTTTTATAAACTAAACCATTTTATTTACTGTAAATGTAAACTAATTGTTCCTTTTAAGTTCTTGCGAACTTGTTGAAGTACATTTTATTGGACAGAGGTAATTTGTATTTTGCGCGATAAATATAAACAACTCTTGTTTTTTCTTGATACACACTCATAATATTTACATTATATATGTATATGAACAGTGGCGGCACCATACTGAGGGACACTGCTTTACAAAATTTTACCCTAAGTATTCTCGGAATGCATTTTTGTAGTCCTTTAAATTTTAGTACTACGAGCATAATAATGTGCACCTTTTGATTGGTTAAAGAATGTCTAAGATTTTTGAAAACATTTCCTGCTGGCGGTGTTGCTCATTTCTTCCCATATTAAACATTTGTCGAACTTACTTTGTATGAAAGGACATGTGTAACCCCGTCTGCAAAAAAAAAGGAATCTCTAAAATCAATAACAACTGCACACCCAGACATTTTCTTAATACTCTGAATAAAAAAATGCATTTAATAAACAAAAAACATGAGGGTAAAAACTTGTAAGAAAGTAGTGTGTCTAATTATGTGGCTCTCACTGTATCTACCTACTACATATAGGCAATATAATGCTTTCGCAATTCCCCGCTTTATTTGTACATATATGTTTTCCAATCTCTTAGATCGTGATTAACAGCCAGTTTCACGTAAGCAATTTAAGTGAGAAATTATTTCATTTCTTTTCATTTTATGCGGAATAGGCATAAAATAAAAATTTATGTTGTAATAAATTCGATGATAAAATTGTCTGTAAGGATAGAAAATCATTTTTATAATTTTTTTATTTCGCAATTTTGAGATTAGGTTTTGTTGAGGCTTTTTATATATAATATGCGCGCTTATTTCAAAAGTTTATATGAAAGATCTACTTTAATTGTTTGAGGTGGTCCAAATGACTATCGTCCACAGAAAAACTCTCGCAAATAATATTTTTTCTCCCATCACAATTTTCTATCCAAGCAAAAAAAATGGGTCAATTATGTGTGCGTAAATTATTCATAATCTTTTTTTAAAAAATATTGTTTTATTTAGAATTTCAATAAAAAGTTTAATTAGTTCTCTTTTATATTCGAAAAGAGATACAAACCAGCTTCGTTTTGTAAACCATTTCTACTGAGTAGACTTTTCAAAGTCTGAAGTAATTAAAGCTTCTAAATGACTTTGTTGAACAAAATGTTTATGAGGCTACATAGCAAATGAGCGATGTTTTAAATAGTACAATATTTTGGTATTATCTTTTTGCTACTTTTGTAAAGCATTCAAGTTTCGCTGTACTTGCACTTTTAACTTTTTTATTAACAACCCAGCAAACATTTTTGGTAAGAAATGAGTCATTAAGGTGTCCTACTAAGGATCCATTACGTTCACAATGAGCTTATTTAAGAGTTCTAAATGAAGTTTTTTCTCTCATTGCATAGGTCGATCTACATTCGAGCTAAAGTTCATACATTCACTTTACCCTTAAATGAGCCAAAGGTGTGTTTTATTGCCATCAAATGTGACCTCTTGCTCTAGACTCTTTTATGAGTCTTTTAAACAATTAATTGAGGATTACGTTCAGACAAATTTTTCTTGTATACCTAAATAATCACAAAATCTAACAGAAAAAATTAAAAATATCTATTATATGTACCTAAAAATACCAAGGAAATAGGGTAAACAATATAATATATATATATGTTTTTTTTTAAATCTCCTTTTAAAAAAACTTAAATAAATTAGTGTGAATATCACTTTATGTAAAACGTTTAGAAAATAGATTGAGAAATAACTCGAAAAATGGTTCGCTAATATTTAGAAATATTACTGAAAAAAGACTTGGAAAAGACTCTCAAATAATAAATTAGAAATACAACTTAAAACAGAGTCAAAAATGAAAAGTGTGTAGTTAACGACTCGTCAAGAAGAGTGGCGGACGACGCTCCATTTTCTACCGACATACATATGTATGAATATTACACAATCTGAATATGAGCGCATTTATAATTGTTTTAATCACGCAGAGGACTCGAAAGTATTTTGAATACCATAAATTATTCGATACTTTATCAATACTCACATTGTGTTCGAAAATACATACATATGTATGTGCATAAACATAAATATTATGGAATTTTCCTACAAAATTTAATCCAAATTCATCAAAATTGATTAAAGTTCATCCATTTGTTTAAGGATATCCCATTTAGCTTTACAGATTCCGTAAAATTAATAACGACTCTCTTTAAAATGTGCTTTGTATATAAGCTTAATTCTTGGGAAAAATTTATTTTGACTAAATAAAAAAATAAATTTAAAAATCTTAACGACACTTCGAGCCGTCATGTTTTTGATAATAAGTTCGAGATTTATTCACACTTCATACAAAAAAGCGGTAAGTGCTGTTTTTACTTGTATTTTAGCGGTAAACGAGATTTTTATTGATACAAATATTTTCATCCCAAAATTATAGAAGAGTCTTAAGTTAAGAAAATGATTCAAAGTTTTAGTAATAAAAAATATGAGGTAAAAGCAAAAATAATTATTTTTTAAATTCTTTTCAACCACCACAAATATCATTTGAATATTGTAAAGAGATCCATTGTTTTTATTTTTTATTTATTTATTACAGGTTTTAGCGATTATTTGTTAGTAAATAAACGTAAACAGTTAAATTTAGTAATAAACATACAAACTAGTAATTATTTGTACAAGTTAGTTTAAAAGTTATTAACACAAGTAACAATTAAAACAGTGCAATGTAACATATTTAATAAGCTTTTGGTGCAAATTTCTAACAAACAATATAAATGTATGTAAAAAAGAAGATTTTCATTTAGAGAATAAATTCATAATCCCATTCATAGTACTAAAAATAGAAAGTCGAAATAAATATATTAATATTTATATGTAAACGATTGTGCCGCCAAGAAAACCAAAAAATTTAAAATGCTTCAAAAACAAGTAAGAAATGACAAGAACGCAAATACAGTAGTAAAGAAAGCTTCACAAATGAAAATGAGAAATTTTTAAACAACAGCAGGAACAGAAGGAAAATCGAAACATACGAAGTGCCAAAACCACCAAAACCACCAAAACCACCAAATCAACAAACGTAAAACAATTCAACGCTCAAAAGTTGCATTGTAGCATCATCCACTCACCTCCTTGGAGGCATTCTCAAATGTACTGCGCTCCTTCTCCTTGTCACGCAGCTGCATTTTGAGACTCTCAATTTCACGCAGAAATTCATCACGTTCCTGTTCCCGTTCGGCCGCCTGTTCTTCGAGGAAGTGACGAGTGGCTTTTAGTTGTTTATCCGCCGCATCAATCTGCATCATAATGCATTGAGGAGCAATCAATTATATAAATAATTATTTATTTATGGCACAAACATCTTTTATTATCTATGTTACTAGTTATAAAAATTGGACTAAGCATATTTAAGCTAAAGAAAAAAATTATGCCTACAATTTGTACCAACTTATCTATAGAAAAATATATAAATTGGGACCAATTTAGCATCATTTCCGGACTATTTTGGGATCATTTCGGGACTTATTCAAAGCTATTTTGGAACTAATTCGACAAATTTGAGACAAATTCACGATTCTCTCAGAATTTACTCTAAAGTAGTACCGAACTTCTCCAGAAGTAGCTCTTAAAAAGTTGTGAACTGGTGCCGACAAAATAAACCTATTTATGTATGTAAATGAGGCACTTAATGGTTTGCTAAGCCCTATACAGGTACAATTTTTATTAGCGCCTGGCACTTACACCTTGTGGAAGTAGAAGCAGTTCTGTATGGATAATGAAATATATAAATTAGTACTAATTATTTATTGTTGTAAGCTGCGTCAAATATCAGTGATCGAGAATTTCGAATCGATACTTTCAAGTATCGGGTATTTTTGAAAGAATCAAGTACTTTTATTATAATAAATTATTTGAATTCGGTGCCGTCTGAAAACCGTTTTTAAACCAGGATAGATATCCAACCGACTCTGCATTTCACATAAAAAAATATTACGATAATTTTTCTTAACCTTCATTTACTAACAATAATTTCATAACACGGTTACTAACATTTGTCTCTTAGACCAAATCGCTAAAAATTTTAATTTATTTATATTAAAAAATTCAATAGAAAAATATGTATAACAAAACAAAATAATAAAATTTCATTAAATCATACATACTAAATCAAGTCTTGCATTCAAAATGGTTTAATTAACCAATAAACATTTTTTTTAAACATCAAGTTGAGGTGCAGTTAAATCGTCCTTCTCTAAAATCTCAAATGCTTTTTCTCAAATGCATCTCAAATATCCGTGAAGAGCATTCTCAAAACTAAAATGCATACTTTTTAGTAAGGAAATTTGCTTTAGAGTCAAATTGATATACATATGTATGTATATTAATTTCTCAATTTGTTTTCAAACGTGAGCGAATATATTTATTTACTCAGATTAAAATATTTGTTTAGAGACACCCAATTTTAAAGTTGAAATTCCCTAAGTGAAAAGAGGTGCCAAACAAATTTTTCTCAAGCGTTTATCAACCCGTTTTCAAATAGTTTCAAATGATAAGCAATTCGTGAAACCAAATTAAACATTTATATTTTCTCCAACGGGTGGAAATTGTATCCAGTGATTATTGGGTAATTTTCTGTTTGTGAGACAGCTGTACATAAGTAACGGAAGGTAAAGTGAAAATAATTATTTTTTGTATGTAGGCTAACTAATAAGCAAAAAAGCTACAGTTACCTATTTGAGACGCATTCGGATGTTAAAAATGTGGTTAAGCTAGTTACAAATCCTTTTATGTCATATAATTTCGAACCAAATTAAAAATTTTTAATTTGAATTTACTAATTTTACTGCTCATCCTCATACAAAATCCATTAAGAAAACGATTTTCAAACTTTGTAGACACCTACATTTTTTTTTTAATTTAATGAAAGTTTTAGTTTTTTTTCAGAAGTGTAAGAATTGCGTTGACCACACAGTTTTGTAGTCGATTAAATTTTAGTACAAAAATGTGTTTTTTAAAATTTTTGTTTCCATATTTGTTTCCATAAAACGCATTAACACAATTAATTTTATATGGAAGAGAACTGCAAAATGTTTGTGTATGTATGTATATGTGTTAAAAAACTATATACTCAAATAAACTATAACACTTCTGAAAAAAGTTTAAAATGTGTATACAATTATTTTGATTACTCTTTTAGTTTTTATAAAGTTTTAAACTTTTCTTTATATGACTTTTGTTAGAGTATGGCCAGTGTTTTAATTAAAAATTATTACAAAATAATCAAAGGGCAAATATAATTATTTTGAATTTGGTTGTCAATCGTAAGGCCACCAACGTAGTCTTAATACCTGCAGAATGAACCCTTTGTAGAATCGACGGACTTACGATCCTTTTGGGAAATGAGCACTTTCTTCTTTAAGTATCGATTCTGCCCAATACTAATAAATAAATATTATAAACATCGATTTTTTTAATTAATTACTACATCCATACAAACGTTGAAGTAAGTTTAGCATGCGTGCATAATTTCATTGAATTGTTAAATTTCTAAAACATCTATTCACTTTCAATTAAAAAGCGCACACTGAAATGTGCGCGAGTTCACACGGCACAAACACACATACACATCGACGCATGCCATAGCCCAATTTTTCAAACATGCAACACTGGTTGTAAGCCCATCGACGATCGCAAATATAAAATATAAATTAAATTTTACTCACCTGCGATTGAAGATCCTCGCGATCCTTCTTTCCGCATTCCATCACTTTCTCACCTTCGCGACAGAAGTCTTCAATCATTTGCAGCAGCAAAACAGTGGCATCGTTGCCGGGCTGTTGTTGTGTTGGCGAAGAGAGTATATTGCGCGCCTTTTCCTGCAACTGAGTGAAGCTGGTCGACGATCTCTCCGAACCGGAGGCACGTTGAGGGCTACGCAGCGAGCCATGACCATATCCCTCGGCATAGTCGGTGTGATTGAGTGAATTTAATTGAGACAATTGATCGCGTAGTGACTTGAGTTCCTCTCCCAATTCGGCATTTCGTTTGATCGTGTGCTCCAATTCTTCCTGTAGCTTCACACGATCAGTCTCCGATTTCACAAGTCGATTTTTCAGTTCATGTACTTGAAAATTCAACTCTGAGGCATTGCCGCCGGGTGTGGACAAGAGCTCATCATTGTTATTCGATTGCTCACCGCGTAGACGGTTCAAATCGGGTGGCAACGATGTGAGCAGCTGCCCATGTTGCTGTTTTGTGTGCTCCCTGTATGTGGGCAATTGTTGTTCGTTCAGTGATGCGGTACGCAAAAAGCGATGCACATTTTCGCCTATCTCTGGTGATTTTTCACCCTCGCTATCACCCTCACAGCAACTATCAATTTTTTCCATGCCACTTGACAAGCTGGACAATCGCCGCATTTGGCGTTTATGTAGTTCTTCCGACAAATGCAACAAATACAACGCTTCAGCGTTTAAGCGTTCCAAACATTCGCGCAAATCAAAATCATCCACGAGATCACTGCTTTTGTTGCTGACAAATTCCACCAAACTTGGATCTTCTACTACCTCCAACAAATTGTGTAAGTCGGGTATAAAGAGTGACTGTTTGTTGGAGCTGAATGATGCATTCAAAAGGGACATGTTCATATCCACCTCGGGTATTTGCTCATCTAGGGTACGGTTATGTGTCACCAGACGCTGTACCTCCTGCATGAGCGTATTATTTATGTCATTCTCACAGTTCACCACACATTTGGCGAGTTCGGCTAAGACGCCACGGAAGGTTTTGCACAGCTCGCGCAAGTTGTCGCGATCGCCGATTATCTGCTCAAAATCGCGCGCTGAATCGAAAGTTGAATGGCGTTTCATCTTCCGATTCAGCTGTTTTTCATAGTCCATTTTTAAGCGCGACATCTGTGGAATACAGCAAGTGAGAAAATTACAAAACAATGTGACATAATTTAAAACTTAAATTAAAAAAAAAGTTATCTTTGCAATTACTGCACCAAATGCAATCCTGCTTTTTTGCCATTTTTGCTGGTTAATTATTTTGTTCGACTAGTGTAAATGGTGTTTTGTGCAAATCGCTAATGTGAGAACAACTAGATTGGAGTAGTCGGTATAGGTAAAATTTGCGATAGCCCAAAAGAGCTTATTCTTCTGTGTTCGCGAATTAACATTTATTCCATAAGGGTTCAGGGCCATTTCGGCACAAATTTAGCATCATTTCCGGATTATTTTGGGATCATTTCGGGACTTATTCAAAGCTATTTTGGAACTAATTCGGAGTTAATTCGAGACGGTCTCGGGATATGTTCAGAACTATTTTCGGACTGGTTCATACCTATTTTCGGAACATTTTCGAACTTCTTTTGTATCATTTAAGACTTGTTCAGGACTATTTTGGGTTTACTTCGGGTGTGGTTCACAGACTATGTCAGCACCACTTCGGGAAAATATTTGAGGCTATTACAGGAACATTTCATGACTAGTTGGGGATCATGTTTCGGCCATATCGGAACTTGTTCAGGACTATTTCATAATTATTTCGGGACTAGGCGGGGATCATTTTTGAGCATATAAAAGGTAGTTCTGAAAAAGTTGTGAACTGGTGCCGACAAATTGAAATGAAATTCATATTTAACCCCTAACAACCATAAACCTATTTATGTAGGTAAATGAGTCGCTTAATGGTTTGCTAAGTCTTTTGGAAGTAAAAGCAGTTATGCATGGATCATGAAATCTTTCTGAAAACGTCGAGAGGCAATGCCCAACTTTCGAATACATTTTTGACAAGAAAGAACAGCTTGTCAAAAATTTCTAATTTTTGGGGTTCAAAATTAAAAAAAAAATAGCTTTTTGCACAGATTGGAAACCTTTAATTTACTCCTCTATTATTATTTTATTCGAGAAAATTTATTGTTGAAAAATGTATAACCAGGCTGACTTCTCAAAAACTACAGACTATATACTTCATATATGTTTATGTAAATGAATACGTGAATACATATGTACGTACCTCTTCTTCATGTTTGATTTGCAGTTGTGCGATTTTTAATTGGCTCTTCGCAGTGAATTTCTCACGCAACAAAATCAATTCCGGAGGCCAATGTTGATCGTCAGTTGTGGTTTCCGACAACAAGGTCTGCAAGAAAATTAACAAAAATCAAATGTGAATATTCAATGTATGTACATATTTAAAAGGAAATGCATTTTTAAAATTAAAACATTTGCACGCATACTGATCGTAATTTTGAAAACTGTTACTGCTCGTAAATATATTATAAGTAAATCGAGATATTGGAAGCATACATACGAGTATGTACGTATCTATATGCATATGTATATGCAATACATATGAATACTCATATATACAAATATGCCCAAGTCTACTTACGTTAATATAGATGGAAGACTTTTTAAAAATGCGTATTACGAAATTTACATCAGTGATGGGCGTTTTTAAGTGAAAGTGCATTTTTGGTGGGCGAAATAATTTCAATTCATTTAGTGAAACCTTCAAACATTTTTGCATTTTCTGGTCACTTTTTTAACGGATAAATAAGCTTTTTTCTTTTTCAATATAAAATGTGTATGCTCAATTCGAAGGCTTTTAATATTCAAGCTATTTATTTTAACAACAAGAATTAAACTTATAAATAAACCATTTGTTGCACAAATTCGTTGTTACCACTCGGTTTAGTGAATTCAAATAAATTTTGAAGTTGTTTGTAATACAAGTTGCTTGTTACAGTTCCCTGATATCTACAAAAATAGCATAGCAAAATAAATACCGATAAAAGGGAGCATACATTTTTTTTGCATCTTGTAGAAATATTTCGTCTGAGAATACCTCCAGAACAATTTCCGAACGTTTTAACGCTCTAGCGATCTCCCAAATGTACTTTTATTTGAGTTTCCCAAAAAATGGGTCAAAAAGACCCTTCCATTAGAGAGTTGATGCATTAAAATATTATGCAAAATTATTCCCCGTGAATTTTTACTATATATACCCAACAACATATGTATATCGCTCTGATATGAATTTTAACAATTTTTCCACTAAAAGCAATTAAGCAAAAAATATACCTGAGAATGCAAGGATGTGAATTATGGGCTTTCATTCCAAATTGAAAGCATTCCGTTCCTAAAAAACTACAACAAAATTGTTGCTTCGAAATTTTTTTTTTATATTTCGATGAAAAAAATTTTTTTTGAACCAAATGACTTAAATCGCCACCTTCGCCATCATGTAAAAAATTTGAATAACGAAAAAATTTTCACATAACACCATGATATAATAATGAAAGGTGTTGTATGTTGTGACACCGCCAGTTTGAACGCCCTTAGCTCAATGTTGTATTTTGGAAATATTTGAGAAACGGGAATAAAAGAAGGACGTTATTAGAAAAGAGTACAAATAAGTGAAGATATTTACATTAAATTTTACCACAATGATTTGAATTTTACGAATTTTATATAAAAACTGACAAAAAAAATTAATAACATAATTTGTATTTAAATTGCTGGTAACACCTGCGCACAGTAAGAATTTTTAGTGTTTTTGGATGCCAAAATTAAAAAAGGAAAACTTCTTCGATAATGACGCAAATGCATTTAAACCGTTCCAACAACATAACAATGTTTGTCCCGCTTTTTTTTTCGGAAAAGTTTTCCCAAATTAATATAGTTTATTGGTTATCCTCAATGGTTATGAGCATAAAACACTGAAGGCGGGATTTTAAGGAAAGAAATACTAATTGACAACTGAAAAAGCATAAACATACAGGTTCATGATGTTTCTTTAGCCTTTATGGTATAATTATTAGAATACAACATCTATAGGTTAAATTGAATATAGAATTTGCATGTTCCAAAGACGAGCGGAGAAAACGAAAAATTGACGTTGACGAGACGATCGAGTCGGTTGAAGTCGGGAGAGAAATGGGAGTTCTTCTATGACGATGATTTTATGGAGAACTATTTTTAATACTTTTTCAAAAAACGGACGTTCTTTTTTCTTGCCAATAAAATATTGTATTGGGAATGCCAATAAAATTGTCTATCCAGTCTTCCGAAATGAATTCCAGAGCTTTATTCTACTTAATAATTTAACAAATAATGTTTTATTATACAAAAACTTGACAATTTTTACAAGAACTTATTTAAATTCTCGCTTTTAGAAAAGAATTATCAACAAATGAGAAAAATTATCCAAAATATCAAAACAATCGATAATACATATTATAAGTTCCACATGAAAAACTTAATTTTCTGCTACAATTCAACATTTTTTTTTTGTACAAAACTGGTAACCAAATTCTGCAAAGGAACAACACTGTTCAATTCAATTATTCAAACTATTATTATTCGTTTCGAAACAACGCCCATCACTGATTCACATACATGCATACTTATGTAGTTGCATATAAAGTATTCGTGCATTAAGAATACACTGTTTACGTTTTAGAAAAACCGAATTGATGTTGTAGGCGCCAAAAAAAAGCAGCGAGAAATGTTTTTGTTCGCCAATGCCTCCTCATTCAACAAAAAACTTTCAGGGGCGGCTGGATTTGAAGGCAAAGTGCATTTCGAATGCAGAACAATGAAAGTTTTGTTTAATTTATGGATGCGTTATGTTTTATACGTTTTGGGTATGGGGTGGCGGATTTCCCTCAATAAATAGCTGTATATCCCCTTCTTCGCCTGTACGTATGTATACTCGTATAATATGTAATAGCGAAAGTTTGCTTTGTTGACAGATGGCTTACATGCCAGCCAGTCAGCCAATCCATCTGTTTACAGGCGTGCAATTAGGAAGTTTTCAAAGAACGAAATAACTTAGATCGATTTCAACGATATGAAGAGGATTTAACATTTTAGAAACCGTCCAATATGGGTTATAATAAAAACATGTTCTCCTATACATACATATATACATACAAAAGACATCCGGAAAATTAAATATTTTTAACAAAGTAAATTTGTGCGATTTGCGTTTCCAGCACGTTAAGAGTCGCATGTCAGCAGATTTAATCGTGTCAGACTCTATTTTATGGTATTTTTGTAATTACGACTTTGTGTGAATAAGCCGCCCCGACTCTTAAGGAAAGCACCCGTCAAGAAATCGGTGACTTATTGCAGAATACCATTATCCAAATATAAACTCATATAACAAATTTCCCATCAGCAAATTAGAAATACATTTTTTAAAAGTGTTTAGATTTGTATGAAACATATCAAATAGTTATTTTGATTTATTTATTAATATTACAAATTTAGAATATCTAATTAGGTTTTTTGATTAAAAAAAAATCGAAATTTTTTAAATTTCAATTTATTATTCTACATCTATAGCAGAATGTTAGCCTAAAATTGTATTACTGTAACTATATTAATTTTAAAAGTTTTGATTCTATATGTTTACGATATCGATTTCAGCTCCGTTTTGTAAACCATTTCTACTGAGTAGACTTTTCAAAGTCTGAAGTAATTAAAGTTTCTAAATGACCTATTGAACAAAATGTTTACGAAGCTACACAGCAAATGAGCGATGTTTTAAAATAGTACAATATTTTGGTATTATCTCTTGGCTACTTTTGTAAAGCATTCAAGTTTCGCTGTACTTGCAATTTTAACTTTTTTATTAACAACCCAGCAAACATTTTTGGTAAGAAATTAGTCATTAAGGTGTCCTACTAAGGATCCATTACGTTCACAATGAGCTTATTTAAGAGTTATAAATGAAGTGCTTTCTCTCCTTGCATAGGTCGATCTACATATGAGCTGGAGTTCATACATTCAATTGACCCTTAAATGAGCCAAAGGTGTGTTTTATTGCCATCAAATGTGACCTCCAGCTCTAGACTCTTTTATGAGTCTTTAAAACAATTCATTGAGGCTTACGTTCAGACTAATTTTTCTTGTATACTTAAATAATCACAAAATCTAACAAACAAATTAAAAATATATATTATAATAACCTATATACGTAAATACCGAGAAAATAGGGTAAAAAATATAAAAAGGTCAGACAAAGGGTTTTTTTTTTAATCTCCTTGGAAAAAAACTTTAATAAATTAGTTTGATTTTCAGTTTATGGGAGGTGGTTATTGACCGATCTCGACCATTTCAATACCAACCTACCATGGGTAAAGATCAATCTAAAAATCGTTCTTCTTTTCATTTTGGTATACGAAAAGACCTGGTGTCTTACTGTGCCTATAATATTTTATAAATAAATAAATAAATTTTATATATACTATATGTCTATATCTATCTCGATTATTTTTGTCTGTCACAAACAACCGTTATGCGAACAAAGTTAAATTAAAATCAAATTTGCAACGGATAAATTTGTCTGCCGCATTCCAATCATTCTAAATGTACAAATCTATCAAATCTAGCAAAATTTTATCCAACTCGGTTCGGGGGAAGTGGTGCTTCAAAGCCCCCAAACTTTCGAAAAATCAGCATTTTTCAAAAAAGTTTACTTTGGCCTTGAATAACTCAGCTAATATCAATTACTCATAAAAATAAAATTTGACAGAAATGAAGACAATTTTACGCCTAGTAATTTGAAAGTTTTTGATTGTCTTCAACCGTTTTCTATTTATACCCCTATCAACAACATTTGCGCCTTTAAAAAGCTCATTTTCAAAATGTTTTATGGCAAAATTACTTGGCGTAAAATTTTCTTCATTTCTCTTAAATGTCATTTTTATGAGTAATTGATATTAGCTGAGTTATTCAAGGCCAAAGTCAAATTTTCGAAACTTTGGGGGCACCACTGCCCCGATCCGATTTGGATAAAATTTTGCCACAACCATTTTTTTGGGAAAAGGAACCGATGTGGGGGGTGCCATCATCCAAAATCATAACAACAAAAAAGCCCACATGCACTAATGGCGGTCTAATGAGCATGCATACATACAAATGTATGTATGTTAGTATATAATTTGAAAATAAAGTGGCGCTGCAAAACTAACATCAAAAGGCATCACAATCCCAATACTGGCTAACACCGAAATTACGCAGATATTGAAAACATATTCTTATTATTGGCAATTCAAATAAGAATATTGTATATATTATTTTGATCAAAATCAATTTATTTCAAATAGCTAATAAGCCATTAAATGACGCAGGCACTTATCGTTGAATTCATTTAGTAAATTTTGCGGCGTATTTTAACATCTGCTTTTTCAATTATATTAAATACATTTACATTTTTGGATAAGTATCAACAAGTTTTATATAAAAGAAAATATGAACTCAAAACGTCATATTGATAATAAAATTGTAAATATTTTCGTATATACTTGAAAGAATGTAAATTTTCGGAATTATGTTCTTAAAAGTACAAGTAATATTCATGTACACATTAAATATGTTATAAATTTGCCAAAAAAAATAAACGTTTTAAAGCCAAACATTTTTTTTTTTTAATTTGCCAATTCTTTTCGTTTACGAAAATGGTTGAAAATCGAAATTGCAAGTTACGTCCGACTGTTGACTGACAGATGAAGCTAGTAAATATTAAGTTAGAGAAGATACTTGACATTATGGGAAATTCATATTTATTCGTAGGTACGATATATTTTTAAATTAAACAAATTTCTTATTATTCAATTCACTAAGAATCGAACGTGCACATAACGTAACGAGCTTCTTCCCCCTAAAATAATGTAAGCGTATTGTTTACCAATTTTCCACATTTAAGTTCAAGACGAAGACGTTTTTATTTTATATTTTTAAGCATGCTGCGAAAGTGAACAAGAAAAACTTTTTTTAAAATAATGGGATATGCTTTTAATAATTGCCAATGGGCAGAAAACGTTTTTGAACAACCTTATACTATGTGCTGACTGCGCAGTAAACTCGAGTTTGGGGTTTTGAGTTTATGAACAACTGTCAAGCGTTCTCATTGTGGTGTTTAAGAAACATTGAGTTTAATTGACATTTCTTTATTTACTTCCAATGAAAAATATTGTTTTGTTTATATTCAAAAATGTTTGTGAAAAAACTTTTGTGCCTAAGTGTATTTAGAAATGTTTGAAAAAATATTAGCATAAAATTGAATATTGCTTGCTTAAAAAGCATCGCAGTTACTGGTGCAATAAGTGGTGGTAGACGGCGATGGTGGTGTTGCTTCATTATGCGAAGATTTCATTTCTTTAATTTTATTACCTTTGTTTATAAATATTGTACGAGAACGCTTTGATAAGTCAGTGACTTTTTGAATAAATCATATTTTTTTCGGAAAACTGGTTTTATTTCTCAAAATAATCTTCTTTTAACTCTTTACACTTAGTCAAGCGTTTTCAAATTATTTTATTCTTTCTTAAAAAAGGCGTTTGTTTATGTGATGACCTTTTATTAGACCCAGCCATTTCCTAAGATTTGGAAATTGGAAATAGTCGTAAGGGGCTAAATCTGAAGAATATGCTAGATGGGGTAGCAGTCCGTAGCCCGCCGGTTCATAGATTTTTGCCAATGCTTTGAAGGGGTCACATGTTGGCGCTTATGGTTAACTGTGCGCGGCACCCATCATGTGGGTAGCTTTTTTATATCGGAATATTCGTGTAAAATTTGATTTACCCACTCAGTTGACATGCCTCGCGTAATTTCGTTCTCCGGTCATCCAATATCATTTCATGGATTTTATAAACGATTTCTGGTGTAGGTAACTACCTTCGGCGACCTGAATGCTCGGCGTCACTTGTGCTGATACGAACACAAGAGAACCCACTTTTTATCCATTGAAATTGGTGTGCCAGTGTCCCCTTAATATTATCAATTATTATTTTTTACGCAAAAAATAATGACTAATCAGCACACGAAATTCACTTTTCAGTTTTAATTTTTATTACAAGTTAAAAAGGAAATGAAAAGGGAACTGACTTATCGAACCGTCCTCGTATTTGAAATTTTGAGCTATCAAAACAGTAAACAGTGCAGCAAAACGTTTACACAATGATGCCAAAATTTGTCAACAGTGCGGTCTAATAAAGTGGTGTTTAAAGAGAGTTAGATAAAAAATATTTGTATGGTAAACTCCGAGTTTACGAGAACTGATTGACGTTAAACTCCAATATTGCTCATAAACACCTTTCACATCTAAGTACCAGGAAATTTTTGAATATCCTGCAGGTAACTATTAATACCTTAGGTGGTATTATGAGTTGCGAAGCGAATGAAAATTAGATCACAATATTTCGATAGATATGACGAACCGAACGAAGTGGCGAAAATGCTCGCATCGATATTCCAAGGTTTTAGCATCATCACTGGAGCATTTTCGCTGTTCTCTTACTAGGATCAGTCAAAATTTTTTTGAACTTTTTTTATCGCTTCGCCAAATACTTTCGCCTCGCAAGTCATAATCCCTTAATTTATATTTTTTCGTCAAATTTTTTGAAGTAGACTTTTCTCTGAGACCGAGATTAAAAATTACATACTAGTGGTTTTTAAAAAATCATCTGTTTTTGAGTCAATTTCATATTGTTAGACTCGAATAAACTTTAACTAGTCTTAATATTTTATAATTTTATTGAGCTCAATGCCAGTTTATGGAAGATTTGTTAGTGAAAAAACAACAACAGTTTTTAATGGTTGAAGTTATAGTACTATTTCGGAAATCACCACATTTCCTCATCAGACTTATTTTTTGATTATTAAATTAAATTATTTTTTAATTTAATTTTCATAACCACTTCTCTCAGGCTTTGAACCCGGGAGCTCGGAGTTACAGAGCCAATACGCTACCTATTGTGCTACGCTAGCCGAGTTGGCTGTTGTGTTTATTTCATCTTCCTTAAACAAACCAACTACAAACAAGAGCAACTGATCTGCCGCTATTTAACTTGTTTGTGTGGTTGTTGTTTGTGTTTTTATTTTGCAAATTCTGTTTTTATTTTACATTATATGCATTTCTAAGGCGTGCTCATCCTTGTCTATAAATGTTTGTTCATTTTTCTGTTGGCCTAGTAAAATGTTAATATTTTATAATTTTATTGAGCTCAAGGCCAGTTTATGGAAGATTTGTTAGTGAAAAAACAACAACAGTTTTTAATGGTTGAAGTTATAGTACTATGAGTCTGATGAGGAACTGTGGTGAATCCCGAAATAGTACTATAACTTCAACCATTAAAAACTGTTGTTGTTTTTTCACTAACAAATCTGCCATAAACTGGCCTTGAGCTCAATAAAATTATAAAATATTAACATTTTACTAGGCCAACAGAAAAATGAACAAACTTTAACTAGTCTCATAAAAAAGTTTAAATATGTAGTCTCGGAAAAGTCCTGATTATGTTGAGAAATAAAACCTTTTGTTGACAAAATATTTATCTCTAACTCAAAAAGCCGCTGATTTGCTAGACTACCCACGTATTTAACATCTAAACACTACCATTTCAACAACTTCCTATTTACGCACCAGTTTAATGATATTTATTTTTTTGTATAAATCTCAGATGATTCGCTTCAAGCTACAAATGACCATCTGTTTGTTATCGCTTCTCAGCTTGTGAACGTTTATCACCAAAAAGGCCGCATCTATGGACCAGAAATACACGCCTGCAGTGTGCTAGTTACATATGTATATACAAATAAATACTCTATAAAATGGTTTTTCTTAAAATTTTATAATTTTTGCTAACTGATGTATATAAAAATAAATAATTTAAAAAAACTTGAATGTAAATTGTTCTAAAATTTTTTTTTTCCAAATTGTAATGACTATTTTTAGAAATTTGCTTAATCTTTCTTAGTCTTCAAATCTAGTATTATCATAATAATTATCAGCGAGAAAAAAATGTCTAAGTAATAAGAGGCGCAACTTGTTTAGAATTATTTCGAGACTAGTGCAGGATTTTTTCGGGACCATTTTGGTACAAGTTCGACACAATATCGGGGCCTATTCAGGGCAATTTCAGTAAAAGTTTAAAACTCTTCTAAACCGAGTTGGAAAAGTACCGAAAATGCATCAAAAAAGTTACGAAAGTCTAACGAAAAGTAACGGAGATGTATCGAAAAGTAAGGAAAGTGTATCGAAAAGGTATCTTAAACGTACCGAAAATGTAGCTAAAATGTACCGGGAAAGTACCTAAAATGTACCGAAAAGTACCATAACTTCACCAACAATATACCGCGAAAGTATCTAAAATGTACCAAAAAGGTACTAAAAATTGTAGGTTTTATTCTCGAAGATCATCAAGTAAGTTTTTGTCTTATAATTATTATAAAAAGTTTTAAAAAACTAAAAAATATTTAATTGAGAGACATTATTGTGGACAGAATTTCATAATAAAACCTCGGCCAAAAACGTGTATAAGACACAAAATTAAGATTATTCTTATGAAGTATATTTGCATAAAAAAAACAAACGCAATAAAAGAGCGACTTTTTTCAATGTAGACAACTTCAATTCAAAGCATCTAAATTAACCACAAATTGTTGCAAATACACCCAAACTTCTATGTATGTATGTATGTATGTATGTACCTACTTGTATTTGACATGTATGGGAAATGATAAGCAAAAAATCGGCATTGGTGAACCAAAATACATAAATAGTCTTCTAACGTTCAAAGATAAATCAAATTAAAGCTTTTGAACAAATATCCTTACATATGAATTTAAATTGAAGATGAGCATTATTCAAGTACCAACATCATTAAAGCGTCCGTTAAGTTATTATATGAATTCAAAAAATTAAATTATGAGAAGTTTATATAATCTGTTTCTCAAGCATAAGATCACCATTTATTAAATTTTAATAACTTGCATTTCATTCTACATTTTTTCAATACAAATAAAGTGTATTTCTCTAAGTTTAAAAAACTTCCACAAAGTTTCACAAAAAGTAGATACAAATTATATGCAGTTTTGTAGCTCAATAAATTTTAGATCAATAAAGTGCAAGTTTATTGTGGTTAAATGATACCGGTCGCCTGTTCAAGACTTTTTATATATAAAAAATTGCACAACACCGCGAGTAAAAAAAATGTTCAGTAGCCACTTTAAAATTGCACTTTATTATACTAAAAGTGAATTTACTACAAAACTTACTGTTAATAATATGTTTACATTTGATGACTTTGTTGAATATTTTTAATTATGTTCAAAGTTTAAATTAGTTGCATAATCATAAAGAATTCTAAAAAAAAACATTTATTTCGAGGAAAGCTTGTTGACATTATTTGAGTGGAAAATTTTTGGAAAAGAAAATTAAATTGTCGAAAATTTGTTAACTTGTGGTGAACTTATTTATTAGAAACCGAGTGTATGCGTACACACATGTGTTCACGAACATTTCTTACTGGAGAAGAGGTGATCATGTACATACATACATTGTAGAAGAAGAGAAGACGCAGCTGAAGAGTGACCCAGAAAAGCACACAAGATTATAGCATTAAAGGGAGTAATGAATGTACATACATACATACATACATATGTACGTGCATACATACATACATTCATACAACATATACGAGTATTTATTAAGTACGCGGCAAAAACATACATACATACATATATCAATTTTATTGATGTATAATTATCATAACGGTAAATTAGACTGTCTACTTAAATTTTTTTAATATGTACGTGCCAGTGCTCAATCTCTCTATAGTTATATTAATTGTCTACTTAAAAACTTATAACGACATTTGATGCACCATTTAAAGAACGCCAAGTTTCCGCTATAAATAACCCAAAACTTAAAGAAAACTGATCTTACTTTAAAGATAGAAAGCTTTCACATCTACCGAAAACCTTCGTTATGCTTTGAACACTTTGAAGACAGCAAGCGACAGGCAGCATCTGTCAAATATTAAAATACACACGTTCTTATGGGTAGGGATGGGCAAATGAAAAAAATATATCGATATATATCGTATCGATATTTTTAAACAATATCGAATAATATTCATATACGCCTAGTAAAAAATATCGATATTTCGATATATCGATATTTTTTACCTCAAGGCGCAATTACTTAAAGTACTGTCAAAATATTCTATAGTGAAACTAATTATGCTTATGTGGAAGCTTTATTAGTTTTACTTATTATTAAAATAAATATTTAAGTAACTATAAGGGAGTAAAGCTAAGTAAAATTTATTATAAGAATAAAAATATTTTATTCAATGGTTTCACTTTAAAACTTTCATTAAACCAGTATTCGTCGGATTTAACATCAGAAGTACGCTTTCTATTATCCAGCACAGCTAAATTAACAAGAGAAGCCAACCTTTCGGACGATACTGAGAAAGCTTGAATAATTTAATTTAATTTAGTTAAATATTTTAAAGAAATATGACGAATATTCACCCAAAACTCGTTTGGCTTCACAAACTACAAAGGGAAATCACGCACAGTTACGATCAAATCAAATCCAATTGAGCTTTTAGAGAACCTTAAAAATATCGAATTTGATACAAATGTGATATTCGGAAATAAATATCGAATATCGATACATCGAGATTAAAAATATCGACGTAAATATCCATTATTTTTTTGTAAAAATATCGATAATTCGATATATTGATATTTTTGCCAAACCCTACCTATGGGCACATTTATTTAGACAACAGCACAACTTCACGGCAGCAGGCTTGAAGTTGTCATTGTCGCCAAATTAAAACCATCTAATTTTTCCGACGACAATGAGCAACTGTGGTGCTGCTGAAGGACAGTCGTCTAAGTGTTCAAAGCATTATGTTTCTTATAAGTTTCTTATTTTTTACATTTAATGCTACTTTGGTTTTCGAGGATTTCCACCCCTAAAAAATTCCATACACACATAAGTACGTATGTAGTCCAGAAATAGATAATCTGAATAACAAAGAAAGCGACCTCTATTAACCTGACCTTACAGCGCGGACTAGCAAAAGACAGACCTTGAAAGTTGATAACACATCGGACTTTAGCAGTAAAAGCGAGAGGGCGGCTTGAAAACAAGTCTGAAATTGAAATGAAACCAGCATCGGCTCAGGTTGGAACCCAGGCCATTCAAAACGTGTACTGGACCATAATTAAATAATTCAAACGACGGAGTGGGTTGGAATCTAGACCGTTCTAATCACCAATAAATGTGTATTTAAAGCTTAAGTTTTAGACCAAAGTAAAATACATGCTTCAGCGCCCGGGCTGATCACAAGCTCAGCCATTCCGACTGCCGGTCGCTGTGGGTAAAAAAAAAAACCGCGATGCACAATGGGCGAAATGGCCAGTCTAGTGAAATTAAATTAATATCACAGTTATTTCGTATTCAATTTGCACCGTACTATCAGGAAAGGTTTTCTTCTCTTCTCTTCTTCTTTCTGTTAAACAGGAGCTCATTAAATTAAAGGTCTACAATATTTTATCGATGAAACGGTCAATCTAGAAGAGTTATGTAAATTAAGGCTCGGCTGTTTTTTATCCAATGGTGCAGACTTCTAGGAATATTTTTTAAATATCCCATCATATTGGAATATCGTTTATTATTTTAATGTTATTTTTTCCTTTGCACTTTCTTTTAACACTTTAAATATTATTATAGTACTGAAATGGAAATGTATTTACTACTCTTCATCATATTTATTATTCTACATCTCTACTGCCACAAATTTTGTAGACGCAGTTTCTTCATTATACTACATATATAAAAGAAACTTCATTTCTAGCCACTAACATCGTATATACCTACGAAATGTTATAAAAAAAAATTAAGATTGTTGCCATTTTAGATTCATAATGAGTGAGAGGGGAACACGGGAAAGGCTAGTTTCTACTGATATTAGTAACAACAGCGTATAACACACAAACCACAAACACTATTTTTTATTAAATTTGAACAAAATTCACTTTACTAGACAAATGTGAAAATAATTTTATTATTTACTAAGCTCGTACTGCACTACGTGAAATGGCGCGAAAATTTGTTGCTGCACCTGTTGCAACCTATGCCGTGGTATGTTCGTCCTTTGAATATGTTAACTTAAAGGAACGAAAAATATTCGATAAACTCAATGGAGTATT